>OX411263.1:10000-1416457 GCA_948150575.1 Tinea pellionella | reverse complement strand
ATTGATCGCGCACGTCTCTCCCCTCCCCGGCCCGTCCCTCGTAGCGTCGACCAATCAAAACGTTGTATTTAATTTTAATTCGATAGCCGTTTTTGATGAGGAAAGCGTTTGATTCGTCAGCGTCCTTACGATCTCTGTGACGTAGTTACGATACCTTTATCGAGTACGTATGCAGATATTTTACGGTCACGCCGGATATTACCATTCTCTGGGATAATGATAGATAAAAAATTCATTCGCACATTTCAACAATAAAGGTAAAACAATTTCAATGAATTAAAAAAGGTTTTTATTGAAGCAGAAATAACCTTCGGCTTATTTTCAAAGAATTAATAATAGAGCCATTGGGTCAACCTGTGTGACTGAGCGTAAAAAATCAATAAAGATCAGATTTGCACGAGCGAACAGCCCAATATCACCACCCACCACCCTATTCTTCGTAATATCTCAATGGATTTATTTAAGGACCTGCACAGGAATTTTGACTTAAACGACATGTTCGACAAGTTTTCATATTCTTTATGAATTGAGTAAACTTTTAATTAAGTCCGGAACGAACGATGGATTAAAGAAGTTTTTATTTTAGTTCTATTGGAGTCATGTTTACATTCCTCAGATTTCTACTTAACTTTAAAGAGATTTAAATATTAATCAGCTCTTTTTTACGAGTACCTAAATCAGCAAGAATTAAAAAAAAAAAAAGGATTTTTTTCGTCTAAAAAATATCGTAAATGAATGAATATGTCATACCATTTCAGATCCAGAAATCAATCTCCTTATTCAAGAGGCTCAAAGAATTAAATGGGGCAATAATAATTCGACCTCGAAGGAAAAGTAATCAAACGGCAATCTACTTAAATCCTCAAGGTATTAAACGTTTTTCGGTAACAAAACTAACAAGGCAGTCATTTTCTGAATATGTATAGCGAAGACCAAGAAACAATAAAAACAAACGAATGTATGGAAAATTTGGCAAAGTGAGAATAGAATTTTAACACAAGTGAAATGGTTTAGGGGCATCAGCACCAGTTATCTTCCCTGAGTCAACTGCTGCCTGCAGACATTGTTCTAAGGTAGCAGTTCTCTCCACTTATGAACCCCGCACTTAAAATAGGACCACCCAATACCCAAACTCCTCAACTCTTACGAGAGTCGGCGAGAATCTAATTATCCAAAAATTTATCTTCTAAACTCACAAACGACGTCATATTTTAATTAATTAAGGACTAATTTAAATTAAAGGACGTTTTACTAATTACGAGTGAGCACTAATTCAGGCCGGAGATACAACATAGGAAATCCTTTTCTTAATCAAATTACCTTTAAAAAAATATTGTTATAATATTTTCTGACAAAATTTCGGAGTTTCATGTTTTTGCGGTGAAAATAGAATTTAAAAAAAATTAGCACGTCACATGACCGGACTCCGCCTGATTTGAAGCTAGAGTGCGATCAATAAACGGAGGCGACCGCTGTCAGAGAAGGGGATCTGCAGACAACAGTCGTCTCTGCTATACCTAGGCTTGACTAGATCTTCACACTGCGCTTGAATGATCCCATGTTATAGGAAGGAGGAAAGACATCGCATGGTAAAGATAAAAAATTGTAGTTAAACTGATGATGCACTCTCCCGAGCGCACTGTTGCTTAACATAAGGCGAGATGTAGTATAGAAAAGACATTCTTTTTTGTATACAGGGTGTCCCGTAAGTAGTGGTGTCAACGGTATTTTACAGATAGAGGGGTTCAATATCTAGAATATAATTTGGTGATTTTTTTTTATACCTTCTGGTTTAAAAGTTATGACATTTTTAAAGAATTATCATTTTTTCCCCCGTTTTATCACAAAATAATGTTATAAATTTTTTTTTACAATTATTTTCACTGATATTTTTATTTAAGTGGGTTGAGAAAACACAGGGCTTTCTAATTAAAATATAATTTGTAACCAATTAATTACCATGATTAAATAAAAAATTAAAATCTAAACAAGTATTAATTTATAAAATTTTAAGCAAAATATTTAAACGAAGCTGGTGTAAAAAAATTGTATGTAAGGTTACGGGACCATTATTTTAAAAATATCTACAATTCACACGGATTCTAAAAACGTATAATAATGTTTACTATCATTTAAATTATAATGTTTTTTCGACATAAATACAACAAATGGGCGTCGATTTTTAATAATGCATTCCGATAATAGGATGGATTTTAAGAATTCTTACAGTCGGAAATTTGCACTTTTTCACGTCTTAACCTACTGTAAGATACTAACTGCTTGTAGTTCCAATCTTTTTTCATTTCGGTTCCTTAATTTGACTTTAGGGATGTTCAAAGAGGGGTACGCAGACTAACGCCTGTTTCCACTGATACTTCATTCAGAGATTACGTACCTTAAGTACATTAGGCAGAGTGTAATCACATGCCGGACTACTATTAAAACAAAGATTATTAAGTAAATTATGGTGTTATTTTTTTTTTATTGTAGCTCGGCATGTGATAACACTCCGCCTGATGTAAAGCTAGAGTGCGGTCCATGAATGGAAACAACTGCTACTACAGAGAAACCTGTAGCAGTCGCCTCCACTATGCCGGCTTGAGGAGACGAGCATGTACCATCTTAGATTGACAGCGCACACTCCTCTCGTTATACCTGGCTACTTTTAAACTATTCCTGAAACGCTACAAAGTCACTTCAGGGGTGTTACATTCGAAAGTGGTGGTACTACCCCAGGACGGCAGACTGGACAAATAACCATCATCAGTCTGCTGTTGTAAACTTTAAAGAAGCTGTTTATGAGACATGTAATAATAATAAATATGAACTAGGCCAAAAATTGAATATCGTGTCCGAAAGAATTAAAAATAATCAAAGAGCCCTAAGAAATATCAGGAGAATCTTTATTAGAAGATGTCGGTTATGCATTATAGTTAGAGGGAGACATTTTGAGCATTTACTTTAATAAATTATTTTCTTTTCCGTATCTATTTACATTCGTTTTATTGGAATTCGCATAAGGTAATAATGAAATTTCTTCAACAAATAGCACTTTTTTGCTAGTTTAATTTTGAAAAATTACTTTAATTAAAATGACAGTGAACATTATTATACGTTTTTAGAGTCCGTGTGAATTGCAGATATTTTTAAAATAATGGTCCCGTAACCTTACATACAATTTTTTTACACCAGCTTCGTTTAAATATTTTGCTTAAAATTTTATAAATTAATACTTGTTTAGATTTTAATTTTTTATTTAATCATGGTAATTAATTGGTTACAAATTATATTTTAACTAGCGACGAAACCCCCGGCGTTGCTCGGGTCAAAATATATCGCATGTTTAATGGTATAAAAAATATTTAAGGATCCGTTTTTAAAGTAGATATTGTAGATTTCTATCTTAGATATTGAGAGACTTATTTGACAATTAAACATACGGTTTTTATAGAGTTAATCAAATCAAATTAATTAACTAATTAACGAATTGAAAATAAGAAATACTCTAGTAAATGTGGAAACAGAAATTTGTAGAACTTTCTAGAATGTATTCTCCCAATCCTTGGATCCTTCAAGCGGAGCGTGAAAAAGCACTTTCTCAGGCCGGCATAGTGGTGGCGACTGGAGCCACCGTGCGAGCGGTTCTCTAGTCGTCAATGCTCATGGACCTCCACTGCGTTTACCATCAGACCAGTCGAGGTCACATGTCGTGCCAAAATAAAAAAAAACATTCTATATCGTTTTTAGCAGCTATACACATTTTTAATGTTTGTAGATAATTCTAGAAGTTTTTAGAACTTTCTAGAACATTTCATGTCGATTTTAACAGTAGAGCTCATTTTGGAACTTTCTAGATCTTTCCGGAAATTTGTAGAACTTTCTAGAACATTCTATATCGATTTTGGCAGCTATACACATTTTTAATGTTTGTAGATCATTCTAGAAGTTTTTAGAACTTTCTAGAACATTTCATATCGATTTTAACGGTAGAGCACATTTTGGAACTTTCTAGGACATGCTGTATCGATTTTAGCAGTTGATAACGTTTTGGAACTTTCTAGAAATTTCTTGAAACATTTATAGATTATTTTTTTAAAATTTAGAACTCTATACTTAGTACTCAACATCTCATAAGTTAGAAAAAGACAGACTTAGTACTCAAAATGTCATATGTTAGAAAGAGACAGATATACATTTTTTAAGATTTTCGCCTCCCACAACCACCCTCTTGCACCCACCGCGACCAAACTCCCTTACTTTCACCAGGAGACCGAGGGGTATCTACCACCCCAACGGGAAGCAGATTGGAGTTGGTGATCATGGAGAAAACCCTGTATTTACGTACTAACATTAGCATTTTATATAAGTATTTAGATTAGAAAGCCCTGTGTTTTCTCAACCCACTTAAATAAAAATATCAGTGAAAATAATTGTAAAAAAAAAATTATAACATTATTTTGTGATAAAACGGGGGAAAAAATGATAATTCTTTAAAAATGTCATAACTTTTAAACCAGAAGGTATAAAAAAAAATCACCAAATTATATTCTAGATATTGAACCCCTCTATCTGTAAAATACCGTTGACACCACTACTTACGGGACACCCTGTATAATAATATATGTCAAGGAAAAGCACCAGAACATCTCAAAAGAAAAATTTGACATAGATACCCAAATATCTAGCCAGGGATATAGGAGTGGCATTATTTATAGAGCAAATCTCAGTCACGTCTCCATAGGATCTGCCTTTTGAATATATATTCGTGCTTTTACAAAAATTTTGTACATTATACGCGCCGAACATACACGAACATACGAGTATGATTGGAGAACTTGTTGACGCTGTTATAACACGAACTTATAACCAGCGTTACATTCTTTTCTACAGTAACTCGACATATTACAATTTACAATACTC
Source organism: Tinea pellionella (assembly GCA_948150575.1). Taxonomy (NCBI): domain Eukaryota; kingdom Metazoa; phylum Arthropoda; class Insecta; order Lepidoptera; family Tineidae; genus Tinea; species Tinea pellionella. Next base: position 1,411,537 of record OX411263.1, on the reverse strand, counting down.
CGCTTGATGTTAATCAAGAGCCTTAGTTCCTAAAGTGATCCACGGGGGTCAACGTTAGCGTAATAAAAAAAAGGGGATTCACAATTCTTAAGCGAGGATCCACGAAAATTTATCTGCTTTCGATGGTGAAAAACTAAAATATTGGCTTGACTTTACCTATCAATGTAGGCAGATAATATTTTAAGAAGCTCAGCGACTGTTACTTGTAAAAACTTGTATATTCCATATTCAGTACAACGTGTCGAGACTTGCAAAACGCCGCTGATGCCGCCGGATGGATGGAATCACTTTTTTGATTGGCCAACTTCACTTTTCTGACTTCCACTCTCAGCACAATCAATTAATTAACTCAGCCGCAACGCAAATTTCCATAGTTAGATCTAATCTTCACATTTTTTGTCGAGTTTTGGGAACCAGCTAAATTTTGGAAGTGGTCTATGGGAAAAAATCTGGGTACCTCTGAACTAGAGTGAGGTTCATAGGAAACGTAAATTTTATAATTATTTTGAAAACAATATAGCTATAGAAGATATTGTATCAGAAAACATCATATACGACATAATATATAGAATTATATTAGCATAACATATAAAATATAACTCCGGGGCTAAAGTCAACAAAGGCTGCGTCGCGCAGCTGAATTGCTGTTAAATGGATCGTTATCTCCGAGCAGATCATGTGCTAGTACTGTAATTCAATTTAAAAACACCTTAGTAGTCCGAAAAATATTATATTTTCTAATGAACGCGTTCTCTTGTTTTACTCCGTTAAGGTCAAACTGATTCGGAAACTCTACTACTATTTGTCCAGTCTGTCGTCCTGGGGCAGTACCACCACTTTCGAATGTAACACCCATGAAGCGACCTTGTCGCGTTTCGGGGATAGTTTGAAAGTAGCCAGGTATAAGAGAGGAGTGTGCACTGTCAATCTAGATGGTACATGCTCGTCTCCTCAAGCCGGCATAGTGGAGGCGACTGCAGCCCGTAGAGATTTCTCTGTGGTAGCAGTTGTTTCCATTCATGGACCGCACTTTAGCTTTACATCAGGCGGAGTGTTGTCACATGCCGAGCTACAATAAAATAAAAAAAATAAAAAAACTAGTTCGCTTCACTGGTGTTACATCCGAATATGGTGCGAGTCTACGACAAACTAGCCCACCGTCTGAATAGAAATTTGGTGTCGAGGATTCTGACCGTAAATATCCTGACAATTGAGGGCAAACAGATGGATACACAACATAGGGGAGAGTACGAAGTTACATTTACGGCGTGACAGCGTAATCTCGCGATACAATTTGGGATCGTATATTCCTTGGAGATATGGCATGATGATGCAGATGATGGCGGCAGTCACCGGGAAGATCAAGAGAATTACAATTTCGGAATGACAAGCGACACAAATGAATCCTTATTGATGTGTAAAACAATAATTATCAATTGAATTAAATGATTCTGTCTACTCCAGCGGAAACAGGACGTGAGCCAAGTACCTAAGTAAATAAAATGAACAAAATAGCAATGGCAATCTACATTCAGCATAAGTAATTTATGATTCCGAAAAAACTTATTCCAAATAATAGTCATTAAGGTTAAAGATTTAGAACAATTTCAAATGAAAATATGTTGCTTGGAAACCTGATAATGGCCTTAAAAATTAAAAAAAGAGGGTATTTTCGAAACAAAGAGCTGTGGAGACCAATTACCAAAGAAATTGATTAAGTTAGTGCCTTGCACTAATAATGTGTAGGTTTAATCGCATTTCTCTTTAGTATCAGAGGTTTTTAAAACGCAGTTCGTTCGACATAAATCAATTAAAACCCGTACGGCCGATAAGTCTCGTTATTAAGTAATTTTTATATGCACGCACGTTAGTTTTATTTTATTTCCATCTGTACAAATAAATCCAAAACACATTTTTAAAAAGTCGTCGAATAAAACTAAGGAGAGTGTGGTGGTGCCAGCCGAAAAGGACACAGCTGTTCACTTGGCCGTTAAACACTCGTCTTAACACCGGCATGGTGGAGGCGACTGCTATTCGCAGGCGTTCTTCTGTTACTTTGGGACCAGTATAGAACAAAAAAATACTTTTTTAGATACACCAATAAAGGAAAATAGTACATCCAGCTTAACTAGGTATTCGTAGAGAAAATAGGTTAAACAATACAATAAGAAACACGTCCCGTCTATACTTAAGCCGCTCACGTCTACATCAAATGTAAATATACACGAGGAAGGCATGATATTTTTAGAGAAAAGAAAAAATCCTACTATACGAGTACTCTATTTTAGCATCATTACCCAATTATTTATATTTGTAATTAATTTTATTTATAACCTACATTAATGTATGGAAGTGAATGTTGGGTATGGCAGAAGAAGCAAGAGAGTAAGATTAATGCTGTAGAAAGGCGGTCGTTAAGGAGTGTATGTGGAGTCACGATAGCGGATAGACTGAGGAATAATGTTGTGCGCGATAGATGTGGTTTGAAAGATGATGTAGTGACGAGGATTGAGAAAGGAATGCTTCGATGGTTTGGGCACTTGGAAAGGATGAATGAAAGGAGATTGACGAAAGGAATATATAAATCTGATGTGAATGGATGCGTTAAACAAGGCAGACCCAGAAGGGTGTTTTCCGATCCTCATGAAAGCTGGGTTGCCTAGTGCCCATAACCGTCAGGCGTGCATGAAGAGAATTGTGGATGTGAAGGAAACGAGGGTGTTGTGTCTGGATCGTGGTAAGTGGCGTTCCGTTGTCTCTGCCTATCCCTGTGGGATAAAGGCGTGACAATTGTATTGTATCACTATGAATATAGCAGACAAGTAATAATTAATAAATACGTATAATAAACCTCAGACCGTGCACCTTGGATCATCAGATACACAGCAGTCGCCTCCGCTATGTCAGTCTCAGGGGACAAATGTGCACCATCACGCGTCAAGGTCACCTCACGGGTGTTACATTCGAAAGTGGTGGTACTACGCCATGATGACACTGAGCTATTAACTATCATCAGTCTGCCTACTCACTCTTTAATATTGCCTATAGTCACTAAAGTACTGACATTGGTCATAATTTAGCGAGGCTCGAACATGGGTCTCATCGATCGTGAGTTCACGCGTCTTACGGCTAGATCACGGCCGCTCTTAGATAAATATTGTCAAGAATCCAGTATGCGTAATACAGTTACAGGTTTTTTAAGATCATCTATATTATTTATTATTTAAATTTTTTACAGCACAGGCAGAAAGTACGGACGGACAATTTGAAATATGTAAAAAGGATGTTGTTAATGAATTATAAATGTAATAACTACGTCATCGGCGCACCACAAGGCACAGTGGTAGCACCCACATTGAGTCTTAGATTTTTATCGTCCCACGCGATCGGTACATACCAGTGTCCTTGGGTCTTTTTATATTTCATTCAAGACTGAAAATATAATCATATTACGAATACATAATAAGATTTGTATATTAATAAAAAAAAAGCCTTGAAACAGATTTAAAAACGCCTTATCGATACCGACCTTGATTATCAATATCACAAAAAAAGTAAAAAAATATAAGGTATTAAATTAATTTAACGAATTTTATTCAGGGCACCGCGTTAACAAGAATTACCTTAACCAAATTATAATCATCAAACTCCTTCACGTTCATTGTCTCCATTTTAATTAGGTTTGTAAAACTAAACCTCCTTCAGGAACGCGATGGCAATTTCTCAAACCAATTTTATCAAACTACCTTAATTTTTCACTGCTTCAGAGATAAACGGCTTAGCCTCGGAGATGTCAACATTAATGGATTAAATTAGAGGAGGACGTCGAGGCGACCCCGTCAGTAAATTGAAAATGAAGGTGCTGGGTAAAGAAGGCCAATAAAGCCCAACGCAATAAACATATTAAATTGATGCTCGGAGATGGAGAAAATTAAAATATTGTTACTTAGGCAAACGTATTAAAATCTTACTAAAGAGGCAAAATTAATTGCCTATAAGAGTCCGTTAAATTACCATCCCTATTTCGGTTTACTATACAATTCATTCGAAGCTGATTCGAAAAGTTTGAAGCGAAAAGAAAAAGACATCAAAAATATTTTGTAAAAGAAAAAAATGATCAAAGTGAAGCCATACAAAACGCAATGGATTTCCAATAAATAATTCACCGAGAAAAGTGTAGGAAAGTTCCTTAAATAGATCAATAGGTTACTGTTAACATTGGCAAATTGATTTAGAAAGGTTCAAGAAGAGATTGCTCACACCTAACTATTGACAATCGTAAATTTAGACGCCCCATTTGGTTTTAATGGAATCGCCACCGGAGTATATTTAACGTTAAATGAAATGGCTAAATCTAGTTCGATGAATTGTGGTGGAAATATTAACAAATCATTATAGCCAGACTGTGTCAAGGCTACATACGAAGTGGTTCTAGATTTTATTCTAAGTTCTAGATTGACCTAAATAAGATAATACTATAAAGTGAGCAGGTTACATTAAGAAATTATAAAACGAAACCACAGATGACCACGACGTTTAGCCGATGTGACGCAGATGATTTTTTTCATATGGATTTACAAGTTTCAAGTTTTTTACAAATTACTTACAAATTGTATGGGAATACATTTTATTAAATTTGACTAAAGCTCCGATTTTTTTCTTCCGATACAATGAAATGATCCTTACATGAGATACTGAGTCGAAGCGCAACAAAAATTTTTTCGACCAAAATGACTCATTTTTTGGACAACTCAAGCTTGACCAGAAAAATTACTATAAAAATTTTTCATAAAAAAAAAAGAGCAAATGGTTCCTAAGACAGTTTCCCTGTATCTACTGTGTGTAAATTACCCTGTATAATACCTATATTAAGCTAGTTCTTGTATCATATATAACAAAGTTACATTGGTACCGAGATTTTTAGGACATATGCACACGGGAGGGAAGAGGTAATTTTTAAAACATACTTAACATTTGTTACAAAGTTGAACCCTAAGATACTTACTTCCTAATAAGCACAATAATTCTGATGGTGAATTCTAACAACGGTAATAAAATAGTCATTTTTTTTTAAACCAGACACTTAATAAGAAAAGTTTCCAACACACTTTTACTGCGAATAATAAAAGGAGTAAATTAACTGGGAACGAGTAAACAGAAAGAACAAACCTTTGTGCGAGTACATGCGACAAGGGTAACTGGGTCAACGATAGCTCTTGTGACAAGTTTAAAAATTCTAAACCGGACTTCCGTACAAACCGAACTGACCTATTTTTAAAATATTCCTTTGTAATTTAAAAATCAATTTTTTACGCGTTATTTTCCCATGATTAACGGTAAAGCCGTCTCTAGTTCGTTTTTATGGATATTGGCGAGTAGAAGAACAGAGGCGACTGCTGTCAGAGAAGGGGATCTGCAGACAGCAGTCGCGTCCACTATGCAGGGCTTGACGAGGTGCCTCTTCATACTGCGCTTGAAGGATCCTATGTTATAGGAAGGAGGAAAGACGTGGCTGGGAAGGTCGTTCCACAATTTGATGGAACGATAGAAAAAGGACGTTACGTATGCGTTTTTAGGGTCGCCACCGAAAACAATAACCTTGGATAATACCATGACGTCACCATTGATGTAATCTTACAATTAAACTGTGGTCAGCTGTTAATGGGAATTGGAAGAGGTGAAAAGACATCGATATAACTTCTAAACAAGGCCGTCTAGGTTTCCAAGCTGTAGGGCGTTTTCTTGGTTGGTTCTGGGATACGTAGTATAACCTTATACGTAAATAGGTATATACGGGAGGCACAATAAGCCGTACCTTCGAGTTATAAATAGAGTCTGAGAGTTTCGCTCCCCAAAGACAGAGTTTCTGTAACTCAATTTCAGATGCCATTAGTACGGCCCAAAATTTTGCGGTTATACGTTTCAAATGGATGTTGACTTGGTAATTAAAGTCAACGGCTTTATTTCAGTATTTTTTAATGTTTATGTGTTTGATAATGTGTTTTTTATTCTGGTTGTTAACCACCTCATGTGGTTACAATTTTCAGTATTTCATGTGGTTAACTGCCTGAGCATCATTAGTATGGATTACGTAAGGTTTAAGAGGAGTAGACAGAGATCACTATGCCTACAGCCTATTGGCACTTCGCGTGACCATGTCAAAATTTCTGCGATTTTCCTTTTTTAATCAAATTTTAATAAAAACCTATTTAATTAATTTAATTTCCAATTTTCCAACTCAGCGACCAGTCTTTTATCCTTAATAATTAACAGTAAGTAGAGCTTCAACCGACAAATTCAATATTAATTCACGTTTACGGCTGACAAATTTGGGAATTATGAAACGTATTGATTTCCCAGCGTTCCGGTTTCCGTTCGTTTCGTACTGACGCAATATTAATAAAGTACTGAATTGAACGCAAAAAATACAAATTTAAGCTTACGGGAAATCTTGGCAACTGAATTATTCCCGATTTAAGCAACAATATCGTCATATTTAGATCAATTTGAAATCTATTTTCTATTGGGTAAACCGAACAACACGGCAGAAGAGGCTTTAAATGAAATAGGATATAAATTATAGAAGTATAAACAAGGCTTTTTAGGAAGGCCTTTCTCAGTCAGATTGGTCAGCTGCTGAAAAAGGGTCAGATGAGGAGCACCCTCAACCGACGTGCATGCGTTAGGGGAGTAATGGATGTGGTCGAAGCGAAAGTGGTATGTAACGAGAGGAGTCGCTGGCGCTCTACAGTTTCTGCCTACTCCAGTGAGAACAGGGAGTAAGCTAAATAATAAACAATAAGATACACAAGAGAGCGGTCATGGTCTAGCGATAAGACGCGTTAATTCACGATCGATGAGACCTGTCTTCGAACCTCGTCAATTCTGACTGGTACCAATGTAACTTTGTTATATGTACTTTGGTTGCTCAGTGCCTATAGGCACTATTAAAGAGTGGTAGGCAGTGTGATGATGGTTATTAGCCCAATCTGCCGTCCTGGGGTAGTACCACCACTTTCGAATGTAACACCCGTCAAGTGACCTTGTCGCGTTTCGGAAATAGTTTGAAAGTAGCCAGGTATAGCGAGAGGAGTGTGCACTGCCAATCGTCTCCTCAAGCCGGCATAGTGGAGGCGACTGCTGCCCGCACAGGTTTCTCTGCGATAGCAGTTGTTTCCATTCATGGACCGCACTCTAGCTTTACAACAGGCGGGGTGGTGTCACATGCCGAGCTACAATAATAAAAAAAAAATTGCACCCTACACATGCGTTAACACAAGAAGAATAAACTATTTGGCGTTACTCCAAGAGACAAAAATTGGGACACTGCGCTGAAGTTATGACGTCACAGCTTAACCTACTCCTGAAAGAGCCTTCGCAGTGGAACTGTTTAAATATTTATATCGCTCAGGATTTCATGAGATTCCAAATAAAGATATTTGGATTAGGTAAAATGTTTACTGTCGCAAAAGCCTTTTAGAAGATGATTTTAAAGTGGAAGTGAGCATTTGGCTATTTGTATTTTTTTTTTATTGTAGCTCGGCATATGACAACACTCTGCCTGCTGTAGATGAATTTCAACAGCCAGCGGTCGTCTCCACTATGCCGGCTTGAGGAGATGAATGTGCACCATCCAACTTGACAACGCACACAACTCTCGTTATACCTGGCTACTTCCAAACTGTTTCCGAAACGCGACAAGGTCACTTCACGGGTGTTACATTCGAAAGAAATCAGTAACCATTATCAGTCTGCCTACCACAAAGTTAATTCCTATTTATTACTTGTACAATAATTTATTGAGCCTGTAATTTACTTGACTTGAATTTACTGAATAGGGATTGAAGGACAAAAGTACAAAGTTACATTGGTACTGATCGACATTCATGTGAAATTCGAATTGCGTTTGTACCACTCAGACAAGACCATTAAAATACGTGCAACGACTTGGTTAAACAAACGAGATAAAATGTAAAATTTATGCACTGTTTCAAGCCGGCATAGCGGAGGCCAGTGCTGACTGGAGACATTTCTGTGTGGTAGCAGTTGGCGGCGTTACAAAACCCCAAAACAATTGTGAAAATAAACATTTCAGAGTATACATATACAAAGCTTTTAGCATTTTTTTTTTAGATATTCCGCAAGGAAACTAATTTCCAGTTGCTAAAAGGTAATAAGAAAATGTAATAAGATAGACCGAGCGAACGGAAGAGACAGATCCGCCAAGTTGAAAGCGTTGTACAAGAAACTTATTCAATTTAATCAATCTCAGTGTTCAGACGAGAACTTATTTTTTATAAAGAAAATAGAAGTAAATCGATCGTTCGTGGGGGGCTACAAAATGATACACGAATTCGGTCTTCACACCAATTTATTGCATACGACACACAATAACGTAGAAGCAGGAGTGGTACGATAGTCACTTGTTATCGCAGGTGTTGCTTGTGTCGCATCCAAAATAGGACTATCTCCTTGGGACACTCGGGGGTCGGAATTTATACTCAAATAGAAGGAAGCTTCGACTTCTTTTTTACTTTTCTTCGTAATATCAAAGTAAATATCATGGACAGAATATAACACGCAGAAGTTATTGAAATCAATGCCTTTTAGGCACTATCAAAGAGTGGTAGGTTTTAATAGCCTAGTCAGCCGTGCTGATGTAGTACACCACTTCCGAATGTAACACCCGTGAAGTGGCGTTTCGGGAATACTTTGAAATTAGCCAGGTATAACGAGAGGAGTATGCACTGTCGATCTAGATGGTACATGCTCGTCTCCTCAAGCTGGCATAGTGTCGCCTGCTGTTGCTCATAGAGATATCTCTGTAGTAGCAGTTGTTTTCATTCATGGACCGCACTCAAGCTTTACATCAGGCGGAGTTTTGTCACATGCCGAGCTACTATAAAAAAAAAACAACAAAATGAAATGGAAAAATTTCCAAAATATAGAGAGTGTGTTGGTAAAGTTACACAAACAATAAAACCTAATGATCAAGGAACGGAGAAAGTGGAGTTAAGTGATTCTACTAATGAAACAACATTGACCGTACCACTCGGCCGAAATAAACATTTCATACAAACAAAACTATAACAAAGAATATCATACATGTATGTAAGTATATCGCAAAAAAAATACACCAAAATAATTTCCTTACTAGAAAATCGTGATAATGTAACACCCTTAAAATGACTTGTGTCGGGTTTTTTTTTATTATTGTAGCTCGGTATGTGACAACACTCCGCTTGATGTAAAGCTAGAGTGCGGTCCATAAATGGAAACAACTGCTATCTAGAAACCTGTGCGGGCAGCAGTCACCTCCGCTATGCCGGCTTGAGGAGACGAGCATGTACCATGTAGATTGACAGTGCATATTCCTCTCGTTATACCTGGCTTCTTTCAAACTATTCCCGAAATGCGACAAGGTCACTTCACGGGTGTTACATTCGAAAGTGGTGGTACCCCAGGACGCAGACTGGGCTAAGAACCATCAACAGTCTGTCTACCACTCTTTAATAGTGCCTATAGACCACTGAGCGACCAAAGTTACATTGGTACCGGTCAGAATTAGCGAGTTTCATCTCATCGATCGTGTGTTCACGCGTCTTACCGCTAGACCACGGCCGCTCTTAAAAGGGATCTGTTTGGAAGTAACCATGTATAACAAGAGGAGTGTGCATCGTCAACCTGGATGGTGCACATTAGTCTCCTCAAGCCGGGATAGCGAAGGTACCGCTGCCCGTCTCATCGGTCGTGAAAGTTATATTACCATACAAAAAGTTTTACTCACGTTTTTCTCGACGGTCTCCTTGATCTTTGCGCTGGCTTCGCTCACCTTCGCACCTGCTTTGTTCACAGCAGAGTACAGGAAATTGCCCAAAGACTTGGCTCCAGCGACAGCCTTCGTTGTCACTATAGGAAAATATATAAGTTTTATTAATTTTGCTTATAGTGGCACGTGACCACACTCTGGGTGATGTAAGTATCAATTTGGAGCATAGGGGAGAGCAATAAAATTTAAAGCACTTATAAGAATATAGTATTAAGCCATTGATATATACAACGCTCCCAATGAGACGCGAGAGAAAACATGGCCACAGCCACGCTTAGGTTCTCTGTCACTGTCGGTTAGTATTTGACTTGACGGCAACGTTTGCACCTCTAGTATATATCTCTACTTTTTTCAATGTTTTTAATCTCTTTTTAATGAGGTAATATTTTCAGAGGATATAAATAAAATAATTAAGAAAACAAAAAGGAATTATTGTGAAGGAAAAATTAAAAAAATAACAAAAATAAAAGATTACTAACACTCGTGCATGTCGGGTACTTCAATAGCTTCTACGGAGAACTTTTTTTTATTTTTAGAATCTGAAAAGGGCAACATGAAAACAAAAATAAACATAAAATAAAAAAATATAAAAAAGAAAAGCCTTCACCATGCTAAAATTACATCTAATTATAAAATAGAAATAAATATTATAAAATTTTGAAGCAATTTCGAATTAATAAAGAAATGAAATGAAATTAAAATAGTATTTCTTTAGTTTTATATGGCATTAAAACAATTAGCCAGTGCCAAAGTAAATATTTTTGCATCAAGTTAATAATATTGTGCATCACGAGTCATTCATTCATCACACTAAACAGTCAGGTAAAGTCTCAGTCAAATCAAAAATTGCTTCAGTAAAGTGGTAGAGTCTTTACTGAAACTTCCTACGGAGTTTTGGAGGGATAATGGATACACATGTTCTGCTCTTTTGAATTGTTTGCCCACACGAACACTTAATGGTTAATAATCCACCATTATTACACATTAACAATCGAAAAAACACAAGTTTAGGAAAATAATTCAAGACAGATAACTTAATGTCTCAAGATGGCCGCCACAACTCTAAAATCGTTTTATTGAGATGGACATGCACTTGTTCATCGTCAGACTCATGACTTCGGAAAGACGAGAAGACTGCCACAAGATACTTATCAATTATAGCCGATTACGCTATCTATTTAAAACTCTCAATCCATCTCAATTACAGTCGATCTCTTACCATTTCCAACTCCAGCAGGTTGATCCTCAGTGGGAGTCCCACCAGCAGAAGCAGGCCTGCTGTCAGCTCCACCGGTGGCGCTGTACAAGAATTATTTTAAAGAATACTTAGAAATACAGGTGATTATAGCATAAATTGAGTACACATAGATACAGGAATCGAACCTGCGATATTTAGATCGTGTAAAACAAAAAGAAAGCTGTTGCAAGATACAATAACTCCTCGTTAATCTAGTCGGGCGAAAAAAAATGATAATAAAACATATAATTAATTTAATTTTTAAAGAGAACTTCGGTAAATACAGGTCATTTTAATTTGAGGGTGATTAGGTACCTCATAGGCAAGCTCCACTTTAGACCACTGTTTAACAATTAAATGCATACTGTTGCCAATTGTCTACATTCATTTTCACATAAAATTATTCAAAAACCCGAATGTCTGCGCTTGCACAGGACTTTCATTGTGTGCATCAAATGCAAAGTTGCTTTGTGTCATAACAAAAATCGGAATTGATTTTTTTTTAATATTTACGTAATCTATGACAAATTTCCTATAATATTTTATTAATTCAAAACAAAAAATCATGCATATAAGGGTTAAACATCAGGCAGGGTTAGTGTTATCAAACGCTTGCCAATTAAGAATTAAAAAAATTGTAATGTAGGTAAATACAGAAGTTTGTTCTACTAATGATTTTCGAACTTTATTCGTTCGGATTATCGCGATCACTGAATTGCTGGAGATCTGGATTAGCGAGGCCCTATTTAGGTATTTACTAAAAGCATAACTAAATAAAACCACAACAAGGCACAAAACAATAAACAAATAAAATAAAGATGGGGTTTGATCAGAAATAATGAGTTCACAATCTCAAGTGAAAATATTTAGGTAATTTAAAAAAAATCTATATTTTCATTAAAATAAAATATTTTATGAAGTCAAAGATGAATAAACGCAATTTTATGAGCATCAGCAGCTTGCGTTAGAGCGTTACATTAAAGAGATATAAGTGCGGCAGGTGTCCAGGTATCCATTTGTCTGGAGATGCCGGTGCATAAGTCCATCAGGCAAGCATCGACGAGGGAGAAGTGCGGTAGGTGGACTAATGATGCTTATTAGCCTAAACTGCCCTACTGAGGTTACTGAATTCAAGTGCAACACCCGTGAAGTGACTTCATGTTTCAGTTTGGAAGTAGTCCAACACAACAAGAACATAGTGGAAACGACTGTTGCCTGCTTGTTGCCTTCTCAGTGGTAGCAATGTAAGAAACACTCTAGCTTAACATCAAGTGGTGACGTCACAAGTTGAGTTACTTTAAAAAAAAGATGCGACTTTAAATGTTAATCTTGAGAAGTGCGAAATTAAACAATGACACGTGTAACAGATACTTTTTTGCCTTTTTTTATTGTAGCTCAGCATGTGCAACACTCCGCCTGATGTAAAGCTAGAGTGTGGTCCATGAATGGAAACAACTGCTACTACAGAGAAACCTGTGCGGGCAGCAGTCGCCTCTATGCCGGCTTGAGGACAAGGGCACACTTCACGGGCGTTACATTCGAAAGTAGTGATACTACCCCAGGACTGCAGACTGGACAAATAACCATCATCAGTCTACCACTTTATTTATTCCTTATATTGTATTATTACTTTAGTCCCGTACTTTTCATTCTGTGTACTATGAACTGTGTACCATATAAGATGTACCAGTCATCCTCTAAGTACCTAGTTACAGGTAATTTTCTAAGAAACTTTCACTGGGAGGCCACTGGTACATGCCGACCTACAATAAAAAAACAAACCAGGCACTATCAGAGGTACTGAGCTACCAAACATAGTTATATTGGTATATTATTGGAGTTCACGCCTTCTACCGCAAGACCACGGCCGTTAGGAATGGAGTAGACAAAACAATTGCTTCAGGTGGCGTTTTTTTGTTAGCGCGCCATATTAACCTTCATTAATAATTTCCTAGTCACGGTACAAAAGCCTACAGGCATGAATATTTAATTAAATAAAGGCTGGACCTCTTACAAAACAAAGCATAATTCACCTGAAAACGAAAATATGTGTTCATGAAATTTCAGCATTATCTTTCAGGTGTCAGTGCGTGAAACATTTAGGTGATTGTGGATGGAAATAACAATTTTCTCATAAATGCGTGTAGTGCCAATAAAAAATAAGCTTTGTAGGTAATTGGGTAACCTATTTTTTTTTTAATTTGTTTGGCTTAATATTATTTATTAATAAATAAATATGTAAAGTTCATTAAGGTACTTGAGAGGCACGGCAGCACAGCCCAAAGTCGTGTCCCGGAGAATAAATAGCCATGCCGCTTCGCGCCTTCCGAGTGCAGTTTCTGCTTTACACAAACTTATCTGGCTCGGTGGAAAAAAGTAGAACTAACGACCTGTTATTAAATGACTGTTGCAGCGAACTACAAGCGATAACAGGGATGCCTTTCAGTAGGTCAGATAAGTTTGTCACACTCTATTGATACAGTAATACCCAGCGAGAGATACGTTCCGCAAAAACTCTAAGTGAAATTCGCGTGTAAGGGGGTCACGTTTAAGCATAACCAAAAGTCAGTACAAAATGCAAATCAATACATGCATTAATTCTAAAAACACATTGTGTAGTATGCATTTGTTTTTTTACAGAAAAATTTATCTATTGTCTTCTGGGTTGCGTTTCATTTACGGTCTTGTAAAATATTTTCATAACACGCAACACTGTATTTTTACTGATTGACACATGATTAAAACACGGTCATCATCACTGTCTATGCTCTGCAATATGTCCAGACCGGAATAAATCTTTGAAAGAGCCATTTTAGAACGAACTTTGAAATTCGTTTAAAACCTAAACCGCGCATAACGGGGTCGTGTAAGGCTGGGTGTTACTGTATATATAATTTATGTATTAATAGAAATACTATGCCAAACAAATTAATTAGCTTATTATAATTTTAAATTAAAAGTAAAATAAAAGTGTGACTCATTTTTCTGTCAACCCCATACCTAGTGTACCTCGAATTATCATCATCGTCCTTAAGCTCGGCCTTGGTCTCTGAGGCTTCCAACACTTCAGCTGGTGGCTCATTCACTTCAGGAGCCTGTTGTGAGTCAGTTTTCCGAAGACCAGGAATGGGAATTCCCGAGCCGAGCCATCCGGTCATCTGGGACTTCACATTACTCAACAGCTCAAGCTTGCTTGCTCCTCCCTTAGTAGGGCTGTGTAAAGAAATTACACAACTAAGCCCAAATTTAATTTATTTATAGCTATCTAGTCTAGTCTAGTTGTTCAGGACGAAACCATTCATTGTCTCATCTATGTATCTGTATATAAAAGTATATTATAGTAATAATAACTAATAGGTGAATAAAATTTATTTAATTGCTTTAGAAATAACTTCCAAATCCTTATTCCAAGTAGATTCTTATAATAGGACAATGCATTCCATTGTAATTTGACTTGACCTACTTACTGATGAACACCACATCTTACATAACATATACCGCAAATTCACAAAAACTACCCTAAAACATTTAAAACGATATTAAAATAAATAAACAATGAAAAACTGACCTCTGCTTGTCGCCTTCGACTCCAGCTTCCCCAGTCGTGTCCTTGGTAGGGGTGGGTACCTCTTCATCTTGAGGCTCCCCTTTAGCAGCCCCCATCCACGAACTGACCTGATTCGTAAGCCCGGAAAACATTTTCACAACACTAGCTAGTTAACTACACGAAGAGAACAATCACTGATTTATAATCACTACGCCTCAACACTCATGACACGGTGAGTTTCCAGTCCGCGGCGCGACTGTGGGTAGCGCAATCAGCTGAAAAACTAAAGTAGGTAACCACGATCGACCAGGAGAAGCGGTATTCAAACTGCGCATGAAAACACGACCTGCGCACTCGAAACATTTGTTTCCAGAAAAACGTTTCGATTTTACATTTAATGTTATTATTTTCAGTTTAATTTATATTGTTTTTTTATTAAAAGAAGTACATATGTTGTAATTATTAATTATAGAAAAAATGAATGAATGATTTTCTGTAAAATATAAAGTTATAAAGTTTATTAGAGTTATATTTTACTGCATTTACCATATTTTAGCTATAGAAAAATCAAAACTTAATTTTAAAAGTTGACAGTTGACTTTTTAAGAGCTGTAGCACAGATTCGTATTTACACCAATACATAGTAATATATATCGTATGACAAAATAATAAATTAGTTATAAATTATTTAATGGTAAATACTCTTTCAAAACTACTAAAAATCATTACGTTAATTGAAAGATTAGTTAGTAAACAACTTACTATTTCATAAAAAAAACGAATGAAATGAACAAATCAATTGAAATGAACGAATGACACTCAATTTGACAGTTCTTGGTTATCGAATTAGATAGTGCATATTATATATTTTTTTTGTAATTTTAAATGCAGTCCTTTATAGTTAATGTACAAATACTTATAACATTTAGTTCATGTGTATTCATACACTAAATTAGTTTGTTGTGATAGTGATTACTTAACAAACAACAAAATGACGGAGACGCGTCGCATCAAACTTCACCTTGGCAAATGCATTGAAGATTTGGACAAATTGCACACTACGCCCGAAATTAAGAGCAAAAAAGCTAAATTGTAAGTTTTATTTATTAAAGAAGTATTTAAAATACTAGCAAATTGTTAAATTGTGGTGTAATAACATTGCAGGTTATGCAAAACTGCCCAGAAATTATTTGAGACGGCTGAGCAGTCGCACGAGAAGGGCGACGAGGAGTACGCTTATGTGTGTTATATGAAATATATTCGTATAGTTGCGTTCTTGAGTAAAGATCAGGAATATCAGAGGGAGAAAAAGTATTACAATGACATGCTCGGGGTGAAGAATCCCGCTAAGGCTATATCTATGGCTGAGACGTTAAAATCTAGTCTCATAGACAGGTGAGTATGGGGTTAAATGGAAATTGTTTGTACATGGGTCAGTATTAATGTATTCTTTTGTTTTAGATATGCAACAGAACAAAAGAACAAACGGCTGAATGAGATTAAAGAAAGTGAATTGTTTAAACAACAAATTGAGGAGAACAGGAAGAAGGCGCGGGAATCTGCTCCAGAGACACCTGATATTAGTTTGCCAGGTACTATTACTATGGTACAGGTTAATGAGGTGACCAAATATTGCACATTTCACATAACATGATTTTTAAATCTTATGTCATTCTGAGCCTAATAACCGTGCTAACAATATATAGAGCGGCTATAGTCTAGCGGTAAGACGTGTGAACTCATGATAGATGAGACCCGTGTTTGAACCATACTAATTCGGACCGGTACCAATGTAACTTTGTTATATGTAATTTGGTCGCTCAGTGCCTATAAGCACTATTAAAGAGTGGTAGGCAGGCTGATGATGGTTATTAGCCCAGACTGCCGTCCTGGGGTAGTACCACCACTTTCGAATGTAACCTTGCCATGTTTTGGGAATAGTTTGAAAGTAGCCAGGTATAACGAGAGGAGTATGTCACTGTCAATCTAGATGGTACATGCTCGTCTCCTCAAGCTGGCATAGTGAAGGTGACTGCTGCTCATAGAGATTTCTCTGTAGTAGCAGTTGTTTCCACTCATGGACCACACTCTAGCTTTACATCGGGCAGAGTGTTGTCACATGCCGAGCTACAATAAAAAAAAAATGTAATTATGTTATATGGTACTATGGTCACTCAGTTCCGCGCTAGATTAGTACAGTCATAAAAACATACTAATTTTATCTGTTAAACTCCACAGAACCGGAAGAGGTGACGATAACGAGCCACCATCTTTACTCGTTATTAAAAAACAGCAATTTTAGGATCATGATTTTGGATGCACGCACTATGATTGATTATATGGAATCGCACATTGAACATCCTAATTGTATCAATGTACCTGAAGATGCCATCACGCCTGGGTATGCTATTTAGCCTCTTTTGTTTTTATTGTAGCTTGGCATGTGACGACACTGCCTGATGTAAAGTTTAAGTGCGGTCTGCGAACAGAATCAACTGCTACAGAGGAATCTTTACAGGCAACAGTTGCACCATCTAGATTGACAGTGCACACTTCTTTTACTATACCTGGCTACTTTCAAACTGCTACCAAGAATTGATGTATGTGTATTATCTCTTAAATTGTATTATATTTTAATTAGTTTATGTATATTATCAGTATTGTGTGTGTAAGTATCTGAACATAGTTGGTAAAGTATTTCTAAGTTAAGTTATATATAAATCGTTTTTTTTTACTACCCATGGCTATTACTACCTTTCTGCTTCCTGAAGGCCGGCTGGAAGAAAATGCCCTGGATTAAGCTCGCATTTTGAATTAAAGTTTTAAAAAAATATATATTAAAAAAAATTCTTGAATTCTAAGTGTTTTACAATTCAATATCTTGGAGCATTTGACATATAGAGGGAATCTTCATGTCATCTACAAGTTGTTTGTACTGCAGCACATTATACAAATGAATTATTCCCAGCATTACATAATAACAACCTTATTCTATCTTGTTAAATAGAAAATCAGCACACGCGTTGGAACAAAGTCTTTCTCCCTCGTCGAAGTTAGTTTGGGCGGAACGCGCATCAATGGACCTCATTGTAATGGTGGATTGGGACAGCAAGGCCGTGATACCGGGAAAACATCTGTATTTACTTAAAACTATATTGCTTAAGGTAATTGGCCCATTTATGGTAAAAATTGCATTACACAATTCAAAATAAGAAGACTGCTTGAACTTTTTCCCTCCAAAATTATATTGAAAGTCTTATTAAAGATTCTGCATAAGTAAGTCATGGTTCACGCCTCCACTATGCCGGCTCGTTAATCTGGCCACTTCCAAGCTGATCCTGGCTTTGCACTTGGAAGCGGTGTTACTACTCCAGGACTGCAGACTGGCCTAATAGTCATTATCAGTCAGTCAGCCCGGCACTATTGTGTGTGTTATTTATATGTGTTCAATAAATTTCTAATGATAAATAAACTTGTTATTTATCATATTTTCAAGGTGTGTTGTTTCTAGTGGGATGTTAAAGTGCAATATTCACGGTCGCCGGTCGCACTCAGGGGTGGTTATGAAGATTGGTTACTGTTATACCCGCATCACACGACCAATGCCCATGTTAAGAGAATGAATAAACATAATACTGAAAATATGCTCAGTAAGTATCACTGTTGAAATGTGAATGGCTCTCAACCGTTTGTAAATAAAAAATATGATACAGTGTAAACTAAGATAGGTATAAGAGAGGAGTGTGCACTGTCAATCTAGATGGTACATGCTCGTCTCCTCGAGCCGGCATAGTGGAGGCGACTGCAGCCCATAGAGATTTCTCTGTGGTAGCAGTTGTTTCCATTCATGGACCGCACTCTAGCTTTACATCAGGCGGAGTATTGTCACATGTCGAGCTACAATAAAATAAAATAAAAACTCGATTTACCGACAAACTCCATAAAACGTCGAATTTACCTGACTATGGTTGGTTTACATTGTTGTCCATACAATGATACACTCTATGTAGCATCACACCGACTCCAAATAACGACCACAATATGTCCTTATTAAACAATAAACAGTACTTTACAGTTGCCAAAATTAATAAGAACTGCAGCTGTGTATGTTCTTTTGTTGCTTTATTGTCTAGCCCGTATTTACCTTGACTGTCGGCATCATACGGATCGAAGATTCTGTCGTTAGGTTGTTATGCATAATGTTATATATACTTTATTGGTAAATAATATTATATTAGTAAAATAGTATTGATTTTTCTTCTCTCCATTTAACGACAACTCTCTATAAAATGCACAGTCCCTTCATTGTCGCTATACAGGGTGAATTTTTCAAGTGGGCTTTCATGGCCAAATCCTACACTATAAGAGATATCGAAAAATGCTGAAAGGAGTCTCGATGCCGATTTTGATGAAAACTAAAACTGCATTATTAGATTTTTGATAAATCCATTTTCCCGGCCAGGAATCGAACCTGTTGATTTTGAAGAAAAAAAAAACACTGTATTATTGCACCATCTGATAGTGTTCCTGATAAGGATCAAATTCTGGGAAGTAATGATATACGGCAAACCAAAGAAAAGTGTTGATTTTTAACAAATTGTCTCTTATTTCCATGTATTTATACATTACCGGTACATTGATTGAAAATCATCATATTGATTTAAAATCTCGCGCTCTTCGAGATTAAATGAAAGGAAAGTCTTGATTTTTAGCAAAATCCTGTTTTATTTTAACATTAAGTAATTAAATCTTAATTAATCAATTATTCAAAATGATAGCCATTATTTTCAATACATAGCTGAATTCGACGCCACAAGGAGTGTACTGCATTTCACATCACATGGTTATTGATTCCGTTCAAAATATTCCCTAACGCTAGTTTTAAGTCATCAATTTCATTTGTAAATTTCATTTTTGACATGCCCCCAGAGAAAATAATCTAAAGGTGTTAGATCTGGCGGTTATGGCTTTTAACCTCGAAGAGCGCGAGATTTTAAATCAAAACATAATAAATGTAGTAGGTAATGTATAAATATATGGAAATAAGAGACAATTTGTTAAAAATCAACACTTTTCTTTGGTTTGCCGTATATCATTACTTCCTAGAATTTGATCCTTATCAGGAACACTATCAGATGGTGCAATAATACAGTGTGTTTTTTTTTCTTCAAAATCAACAGGTTCGATTCCTGGCCGGGAAAATGGATTTATCAAAAATCTAATAATGCAGTTTTAGTTTTCATCAAAATCGGCATCGAGACTCCTTTCAGCATTTTTCGATATCTCTCATAGTTTAGGATTTGCCCATGAAAGCCCACTTGAAAAATTCACCTGTATAGAGTTTACACTGTATATACAAGAAAAATTGCGTAATTGAAAAATTAAATGTCTAGCTGACTATACTCGGCGCTGTCCGGAAACTTCTCTACATACCTCTAGCTATATATAAACAGCGAAACAAAGTATGAACGATAAAAGTTTGTTTATAGGGGATTTTTATTGTCTGATTTCTTTTTTTTTTTATTTCGGCATAAAATGACATTCTCAACACTTTCCTTTAGTTTTCCGTATGTCATTACTTCCCAGAAATTGATCCTTATTAGCGACACTATCGGGTGATGCAATAATAGTGTTTTTTTTTTATTTTGGTTTTGGTCCGATTCCTGACTAGAAAAATGTTTTTTTTTAAAATCGAACGATGCTGAATGAACAAAGATTAAAAAGGAAAGTGCCAAGAGACCTCGCATAGCCCAAATCTGGAGGATGTTAAGAAGGAGCTCCTCTGCTGATATTGAGAAGGACATGTCACTAGACATGTACCGCACATTCCAAATAACCCACAACCGACACTGAATGTCCTTACTGTGACAGATAGTGTTGCAGAGAAGAGTTTTAAAAAAAATCTAATGATGCAGTTTTAGTTTTCATCAAAATGGGGCTCGAGACTCCTTTGAGTATTCTTCTCTATCTCTTATACTACTAAAATATATAGGTATACAGGATACAGAAGATTTGTTAATTTAAGAGTTTTCTTGGCTAGCTATTAGAGGACAGACCTTAAAACTTTGAGATACTTCCAGTGGATAATTATTGGATTAAATCAGTCCCAGTTCAAACGCGGTACCAAAGGTTCTCAGACACCTAAAACTAATTCTAAAATCACTTTTAATACATAACTAGCGACGAAACCCCCGGCGTTGCTCGGGTCAAAATACATCGCATGTTTAATGGTATAAAAAAATATTTAAGGATCCGTTTTTAAAGTAGATATTGTAGATTTCTATCTTAGATATTGAGAGACTTATTTGGCCATTAAAAAAATACGGTTTTTATAGAGTTAATCAAATCAAATTAATTAACTAATTAACGAATTGAAAATAAGAAATACTCTAGTAAATGTGGAAACAGAAATTTGTAGAACTTTCTAGAATGCATTCTCCCAATCCTTGGATCCTTCAAGCGGAGCGTGAAAAAGCACCTTCTCAGGCCGGCATAGTGGTGGCGACTGGAGCCACCGTGCAAGCGGTTCTCATGTCAATGCTCATGGACCTCCACTGCGTTTACCATCAGACCAGTCGAGGTCACATGTCGTGCCAAAATAAAAAAAAAATTCTATATCGATTTTAGCAGCTATACACATTTTTAATGTTTGTAGATAATTCTAGAAGTTTTTAGAACTTTCTAGAACATTTCATGTCGATTTTAACAGTAGAGCTCATTTTGGAACTTTCTAGACCATTCCAGAAATTAGTAGAACTTTCTAGAACATTTCATATCGATTTTAGCAGCTATACACATTTTTAATGTTTGTAGATCATTCTAGAAGTTTTTAGATCTTTCTAGATCATTCCAGAAATTTGTAGAGCTTTCTCGAACATTCTAGATCGATTTTAGCAGTTGATAACGTTTTGGAACTTTCTAGATCATTCTTGAAACTTTTATAGATTATTTTTAAAAAAATTTAAAAAAATAAAAAAATACTCAACATCTCATAAGTTAGAAAAAGACAGACTTAGTACTCAAAATGTCATATGTTAGAAAGAGACAGATATACATTTTTTGAAATTTTCGCCCCCCACAACCACCCTCTTCCACCCACCGCGACCAAACTCCCTTACTTTCACCAGGAGACCAAGGGGTATCTACCACCCCAACGGGAAGCAGATTGGAGTTGGTGATCATGGAGAAAACCCTGTCTTTACGTACTAACATTAGCATTTTATATAAGTATTTAGATTACATTTAATTGTCAGAATCCTTCCACTCGTTACGAATAGGTTAGGTTAGATTTAGGTTTGTATGCAGAAATCCTTCCACCCATTATGAATAGGGTAGGTTAGGTTTAGGTTTGTATCCATTTAATGCAAGAGCCGAGCGAAGCGAGGCGATTGCCACCCAGAAATCCTTGTACCCATTACGAATAGGTTAGTTACATTTAGGTTTGTAACAAAATTAAGTGTTGCTTTAGATGAGAGTGGTACCAAATTGAAGCTTTAACTGTGTCTGATTTAACGCAATAATTATTTACGTGAATTTCTAAGGTCTCCAGATTAAATCGTAACCGTTTTTTTAGCAGATATTAAAAAATACGTCAAATATCCAAAATAATTCACAACCAGCGCTGAACGCTTTCTTGTGACGGACAGGCGTAGTTTAGAAAAAAAAACTATGAATTTGTTTTTAATTTAAGGTGAAATAGAATATCCTACATGGGCCGAATTAAGTCCACCTGTAACAAAACCAGAAGCAGCAGGGCTCGGAGGACCTGTTATTGATCGTGCTAGCAAGGTACTGTGCTATTTTTATTTATTATTTTGCATAAATTCTTCTTAATTCCTATACTAAGTTAGCACTTGTACAATAAGCGACCAAAGTACATATAACATAGTTACATTGGTACCACTCAGAATTTAGCGAGATTTGAACACGGGTCTCATCGATCGTGAATGACGCGCCTTACCGCTAGACCACGGCCGCTTTTAACTATTAAATTATGGTATAAGGTGGGGGTCCCATATCCTCACAACCATTTGCGTATAACTGGTCTTTACCCTTGAAATTGTCATCTTTTTTTTATTATAGTTCCGCATACGACAATACCCCGCATAATGTTGTAGACTGTGGTCCATTAATGTGGTCCACTGCTACCACAGCAGCCGGCTCGAGGAGACGAATGTTCACTATCCAAGTTGACAGTGCACACTAATACCCGGTCAGCAACGTCCCAATAAAAATATTTTTTATTTATTTATTTTTAAGGCACTCATACAGGCTACAGTACAAACATGTTACTGAATATAAATTTTAAGTGTTAGCGCTGTACTGTGGGCCAAAATAGTGTGCACGCCATGGAATATGCAAAACAAAACCATTAAAAAACTAAACTACTTAAAATCTAATTATTATAAAACTACAATGACATTTTCTATTAAGTAACCTCACACATGTGTGAGGTTTTGTGGAATTCTTTTTTTTTTATTTTATTGTAGCTCGGCATGTGACAACACTCCGCCTGATGTAAAGCTAGAGGCTACCACAGAGAAATCTCTACGGGCTGCAGTCGCCTTCACTATGCCGGCTTGAGGAGACGAGCGTGTACCATCTAGATTGACAGTGCACACTCCTCTCTTATACCTGGCGACTTTAAAACTATTCCCGAAACGCGACATGGTCACTTCACGGGTGTTACATTCGAAAGTGGTGGTACTACCCCAGGACGGCAAACTGGACAAATAACAATCATCAGTCTGCCTACCACTCTTTAATTTACTCTCCATTTAACTTATTTTTAAAAACTGAGAACTTACTATTTATTAATAAAATGTTATTGTTAAGGTGGCCGCAATGCAAATGTACGAAGAGAGAGCCCGTAATATGCAGATGATATTACAAAAGCAGGAAAAAATTGCTGACACATCACTCAATTTGGAGATTCAGCGGATTGAAGCTGAACAGGTATTCGCTTTTTACTACTTAGTTGTGCTCGACATATCGCTTTCGGTCTGTTCGGCGTGGGTTTCGTCTTATCCAGCGATGGTCATTCGCGACGCACCAATTCGAAACGAGCCCAGTGGCGTGCTCTGTAGCTAGGGTGAGATCTATTATTGTGCAGCAACGCTTGGTCACGAATGTTGGTTCGGCTCCTTTATTCACGAGCTGTAATACATGGTGTATCAGGCAACGTGTAAAAAAATTAAGGTAAATATTAAGTGAGGGATGAACATCCCCCAAAAAATAAATTTACTAAATAAAATTCTCGTGTATGGTATTATCACAAAAACAAAAGGTCTATAAATGGACCGGCTGACGTGGACCGCCGTTGCAGATGGGCCGGCACACGGCTTGTCGCGCGAGATCAAAGGTTGTCGGCTTTGATCAAAGGCAAGGCCATTGGTTTGATGCACCGCCCGACGACACATTTTTATTACGTCGATTACGCGTTCGTGTAGTAAATTATGTATGTTTCTACAAGGAAAAGGTGGACATTTGGATAAAAAAAAAGTGTTTTTTTTAATTAAATTCTGCTCAGAATCACTTACTGAGTCATCTCTTTAAATTTTTTACACGTTGCCCGATACACCCTGTATAATCTAATCTACAATCTGCTACTTAGTTAAATAATAATATTGCTCTATTCTTTTTTTATGCTAGATTTTAGTTTAATGTTTTTGTCCTTGTCTTATGGATGTTGTTGCACCTAAAGATGTGAAGAGGCACTAAGCCGGCATAGCAGTGGTGACTGCTGTCTACGGATCCCCTTTGATAACAGTCATCTCCATCCATGGATCGTACTCTAGCCTAACATCAGGCGGAGTGTGGTCATGACGTGCTAAAATAAAATAAAAAACATAGTTATTGGTAATGTGCTGGACGCCCTAAAAATGAAATTGTGTATTCACCCCTGAATTATAATTTATTATTAGTTAGCATACGTCCGGTGGCGGTGCTAGGCGTCAGCGACTTCTACGCCTGAAGTTTAAAAAGCACATTTAATTGACTGAGAAATGAAAGTGGACTCGCAAAGCTGAAGTCGCCAACGTCCCAAGTTTTATCTTGTGTCTGGAGGAGCCTTGCAAAACTAGTGTTACTGACGTCTAGACAGAATTTCTGTGGTCACTTGTATTTATTTCTAGCAAGCTAGCTAGTATAGTATAATCTAGCTAGAGTTATAGTAGTTAATTTATTACTGTTTTTTTTTTTTTGTTTTTCAGGATTGGAAGAAAGTCAGTATTGAAAAAGAAAATGAAGGCAGAGACGAGCTTCGTTCGCAGTATCAGCTCCGCGAACAGGAGATACTTTCGCAATTATTGCTACTTGAAAATAAACAGTTTGATATGGTAAATAAAACTTTATAGTTTGCGACGGTATTTGTGGCGGCGGTATGAGTGATTAGTGTAGGTTCTGGGTTGGATTCCCAGTCAGAATAACTACTTTTCTGTTAAATCCAACTGGTATATTATTTGCTGAACGGGTACTGAGGTATTGTAGTGCTGTGAAAAAAATAACTTACCCGCATGTAGGGTTGCCAGATGCCCTGTTTCTGCCTGAAAAGTGTTGTTTTTTTTACAAGTCTGCCAGATCAGAAAGTTGTTTTTTTCTTCTCAACACATCTGCCAAGTCTACCCGCATGTTCGTCTGTGTAGTTTTTTTAAAATTTCCCAATAAGATGATATCTACCGTTTCGTTTCCGAGATTTCGTGATCGCTTCCAGTCCAGACGTTGGGGATTTTTGTCCCAAGTCCCAGAAGCTCCCACTATACATAAGATGGAAACCGATGGGAATTAAAACAATATATCTTTTGTATAGGAACAAGAGAACCTGACTTTACGTGAACAGCTGGAAGAGTATCAGCGACGCGAAAAGGAGGAGTCTAGTAAACTAACAGAGAGTACCACCAAACAAGAAACCACACATAGCGGTAAATATACATAGTTCAATGTTAAGGATTATAAGAAAATCCAAGGCCAGTGGCGTCTCTAGACGTCAGCGGCCATAGAGGAGAATGCCCATTAAACGCCAGATTTAGACTTCGGCGGCCCACAGGCAGAGCATGTTGTGGAGGCCCTCAAATTGTTTGTGCTTAACTGTTGAAAGTTTCTATTAAGGTCTAGGTAAAGAAGAGAGCAACTAATTAAGTTGGCTAACACAAAATTTTAAACAAAACTCAGTATTTTTTTTGTTTCTACTGAGCCTTTATCGATTTAATTAGTTTTTTTTTGGTGTGGTGGCGGCCCATAAGCAACCGCCTATGTTGCCTATGCTTAAATCCGGCACTGTGCCCATTCGCCTAAGAAAAATGGGCCCACATTTTTTTTTTCGATTTGAGCGCGTTGTGTAGGAAATAAATCTACATTCCTTATCACCAGTCAGTTTTAATTTTTTCACCCGTGAATACTCAATTATTTAGATTTTTTCTGATGCTAAATTAGAGTCTATTATTGCATTAATAGCTCTAATAATTGATGACATATCTATTGTTAATATAATTGCAATAAATTAACGAAAAAAAAATCGTTATTTTAAAATATATATATTTTTTAAACTATTAAGTGGGCCCAAAAATGGGTATTATCCATACTACTACTACTTAGCTCACGCCTTGTTCCCACTGGGGTAGGCAGAAACTATGGAGCGCCAGCGACTCCTCTCTCTACATACCACTTTCGCTTCGACCAAATCCATTACTCCCCTCATGCATGCACGTCGGTTGAGGGTGCTCCTCGTCTGACCCTTTCTCAGCAGTTGACCGATCTCACTGAGAAAGGTCTTCCTAGGGCGCCCCCTTCCGACACTGCCATCCACTTTCGCACAATAGATATTTTTAGTTAATCATTTATCAGTATTATCCATTATATGTTGAAATAAAAAATACTTAATATTTCTCTTAGTTGAGGAGGGGAAGCAGCGTGTACAAAATGCCTCCCGGGAAGTAGAAGCGGCTCAGGCAAGAATACGTGCAACAGAAGAACAAAAGGCGGATCTCCATCGCAGACGGGAGGCGTTAGAGATGGAGAGACGGAGACGGTTGCAGGAGGCGAGGGAGAAGAAGAAACCCACCCTCGATAAGGAGGAAGAGGAAGATACGTTCATGACAACCGCCTCGTCTATGCATAGGTCGCAATCGTCGCCAGACGTCACTAAAGTAAGCAAATTTTTTGTTTATTTTTTAAAATTCAACTTAAAATACAAGATAAAATATAAGAAAACGAGATATAGTGGTAGGCAGGCTGATGATGGTTATTTGTCCATTCTGCCCTACTGGGGCAGTACCACCACTTTCAAACGTAACACCCGTGAAGTGACCTTGTCGCGTTTCGGGAATAGTTTGAAAGTAGCCAGGTATAACGAGAGGAGTGTGCACTGTCAATTTACGATGGTACATGCTCGTCTCCTCAAGCCAGCAAAGTAACTCGTTATATGACAACGCTTCGTCCAACGTTAATCTAGAGTGCAAGCAGTAGTCACCTCCGCTATGCCGGCTTGTAAAAGATTATTTTATTTTTAATTTAAGGTCTGAAGTCTGAGAGGTAATTTTTCTCCGCATAGAGTGGGAGGTTTCTGCCAATCAGTCTTATTTCGACCTCCGTATTGAGTTTTTTTTTTAATTATAGCAATTATCATCTAGCGAAGAGGAGTCCACAACGCCTGTATTCGATCGCAGTACAAAACCGATAATTAAGCATCAGATACATCGGACTAGAGATCTGCAACCGGTGTGGGGCGATGTCGTGAGTATCCCATTTATACTTATAAACTATAAACACTATGAGGCTCATGTTTTTGACCGGATTCGAACTTGAGGTTTTTTTTTATACACGGTTCACCGTATGGTATTACTTTCCAAAATTTGATCCTTATTAGCGACACTATGCAATAATACAGTCTGTGTTTTATTTTTCAAAATTAATGGGTTCGATTCCCGGCTGGGAAAATGGATTTTTCAGAAATATAATGGTTAAAGGAGAATGCCCATTTTCGGGTCCACTTGATACCTAATAGTTTGGTAACAAAACAATGTTCTAAAATAATACCTTATTTTTTTATTAATTAATTTTAATTATATCAACACATCATTTACCAATCAATAGACGATGTTTAATTACATAAAAAACAGATATCTTCAATTATTAAAGCATTCAAAATAATAATAACCTCAAATATTTAATTAAAAAACATCTAATTACTCAGAAATGGGTGAAAAAATTTAAATTGATTGGTAATAAAATAGTAGATTTATTTTTATACAAAATTAACTAAAAATCATCGACAAACTCGAGAAAAAAATTGTGGGCCCATTTTTCTTAGGCAATGGGCATCCTCCTTTTAGTTCTCATCGAAATCGGCCTCGAGACTCCTTTCAGTCACCAAACTTTTATCCTCTCAAGCTGGCATAGCGGAGGTGACTGACATTTGCAAAAACTTATTTGTAGTCAGCGGTTGTTTCTGTTCATGGACCGCACTCTAGCTTCACATCAGGCGTTGTCAGAGAGTTGTCATATGTCAAAGAAAAAAAACCGCTTATGTGAAGATTTGCTATCGTATTAAACAATATAACCGAATGAATCACTGTTTGTGAGCTGGTTCGCACGCAAGCACGTGTAGGGTTCGACGGAAGGTCGTTAGGAAACCCTACAAGAACTACTTAAAACAATCAACGTGAGGACTTACGCACTAATAATTTGTAACTTTATTTCAATACGTATTTATACTGTACACACACTTTTGAAGCGGCCGTGGTCTAGCGGTAAGACGCGTGTTCGAATCTCGCAATTTTTTTTTAAATTGTAGCTCGGCATGTGACAACACTCCGCCTGATGTAAAGCTAGAGTGCGGTCCATGAACAGAAACAACCTCTGACTACAAATAAGTTTTTGCAAATGTCAGTCACCTCCGCTATGCCAGCTTGAGAAGATAAAAGTTTGGTGACTGAAAGGAGTCTTGAGGCCGATTTTGATGAGAACTAAAAGGAGAATGCCCATTGCCTAAGAAAAATGGGCCCACAATTTTTTTCTCGAGTTTGTCGATGATTTTTAGTTCATTTTGTATAAAAATAAATCTACTATTTTATTACCAATCAATTTAAATTTTTTCACCCATTTCTGAGTAATTAGATGTTTTTTACAGAAGTGACAGGCGGTCTGCGGTCCTGGGGTAGCACCACTAGTTACGATTGTAACACCCGTGAGGTGATCTTGTCGCGTTTCGGTAACGGTTAACGAGGTTTAAACACGGCTCTCATTGACCGTGAGCTCCGTTCTCTACCGCTAGACCATGGCCCCTGTTTATAAAAATAACTATGTTTAATTAATAAAGCAATAATAATTCTAATTACACTACCTACCACATTTAAAAACAAATATTGTAGCTTAGCATATGACAACACCTGATGTAAAGCTAGAGTGTGGTCTATGAACGGAAACAATTGCTAGTACAGATAAAGTTCTACAGGCCGCAGTCACCTCTGCTATGCCGGCTTGAGGAGACTCGCGTGCACCATCCTCTCGCTATACCTGGCTACTTCCAAACTGTTCCCGAAACGCGACAAGGTCACTTCACGGGTGTTACCTTTAATATAATAATAAATTACTAAGAAAACTTATTTCTAATCACACTACCTACCCCAAATCATGGGTGTAATGTCGTGAATATTATTGCTTTACCTTTTAACTATCAATCAAATGTTAAGATTAACATTGGCGTCGTTAGTTCGCTGTTAGTGCGGACTCACGCGACCTAAGGTGCTTTTTCTTTGACCGATTTGGTGACTGCATCTATTTATGGTTTTTAGAGACTTTTTTTTTTAAAATACACTTGTTGGTTATTTTTGATATTTTCCCCATAGCTGTCATCCCTTAGCCCATTATCAGGATTGACGTTGATTTTTGTGGCACCCTATACACTAAAGCTAACCAATATAATTTCTTTATAAAAATATTTAAAAAAAAAATTATTGCAGAAATATAATGCCTCAAAAAATTTGTAGTAATTAAAAGTGATAGAAATTAATCAATATATCTATTAGGTCTACTACATTTGGTCGCTCAGTGTCTATAGGCATTATTAAAGAGTAGTAGGCAGACTGATGATGGTTATTTGCAGTCTACCGTCTTGGGGCAGTACCACCACTTTCGAATATAACACCCGTGAAGTGACCTTGTCGCGTTTCGGGAGCAATTTGAAAGTAACCAGATATAGCGAGAGAAATGTGCACTGTCACCCTAGATGATGCATTCTCGTCTCCTGGCCGGTATAGAGGAGGCGATTTAAAAAAAAATGAGCTCAATGTCGTGTTAATTCGCTTTTCCTAAGCCATGGTAGAACCATTCCTATATTAATTAAATAATTTAATTTAAAATGGAAAATTGTCCTACCAATGTGTGCAAATGTGGGTACACCCTACAACCACCCCAAAGATACACACCCTACTTTCTTACCTCCACATAATAGTGGGGTTCGCCATGTGACTAACTCCCGTCAGTTGGTTCTATATTATACTGTGACGTGCTTGTTTGTGTTATATTTAAAAAAAAATCGCATATTGATTTGTTGAGTGTTTTGTTGTAAACAAAAGTTAGTTTTTGTATTTAAAGAGAGAATGCCCATTTTTGGGCCCACTTGATACCTAATAGTTTGGTAACAAAGCAATATTCTATTATAAAATAATGTGTTATTTTTTATTAATTAATTTTAATTATATTAACACATCATTTTCTAATCAATAGACGATGTTTAATTACATAAA
Source organism: Tinea pellionella (assembly GCA_948150575.1). Taxonomy (NCBI): domain Eukaryota; kingdom Metazoa; phylum Arthropoda; class Insecta; order Lepidoptera; family Tineidae; genus Tinea; species Tinea pellionella. Next base: position 1,381,181 of record OX411263.1, on the reverse strand, counting down.
AAACATATATTATCATCTGGGTGAAAGAATTAAAACTGATTGGTAATAAGGAATGTAGATTTATTTTTCAACAAAATCGACAAACTCGAGAAAAAAAATTTGGGCCCATTTCTCAAAGGGGCATTCTCTTTTAAGTTCAATTGTATAGTCAATAAGTCTCAAAGTACAAATGTCGCTGATAACATGATTAAATGCTAATTACAATTTTTTTTTGGGACATTTGGGAATCGTTATTTTTTTTAATATTAGAGTACGAACAGTGAGTAGAAACAATTGTTATCACAGATAAATGTATTTAGGCATCAGTCTCCTCCGCTATACCGGTTTGAGGAGACGAATGTGCACACTGGTAATATAGTGACATTTTTTTTATATTTTAAAGAGTGGTAGGCAGACTGATGATAGTTAATAGCCCAGTCTGCCGTCCTGGGGTAGTACGACCACTTTTGGATGTAACACCCGTGAAGTGACCTTGCCGCGTTTCGGGAATAGTTTAAAAGTAGCCGGGTATAGCGAGAGAAGTGTGTACTGTCAACCTGGTGCGGTCTACTCCCGTGTGGCATGGTTCTCTCCTTACTGCTCGTCTGCATAGTTTTTCATTTTCATTTTGTATTAAACGTATCTGTGTTGGTACCTTTGTGGTTGAAACGTGGGTTGCAATGATATTAATATATAATTTTCTTCATTTTGGTGCCCCATATTGTGGTTTAGTTATGTTTGTTAAATTACGACTAATTTTTTTTCTGGATTTATAATTCAGTTTTTTTTGTTATTATAAACACAGGCTATAATTGACGAGTTTCTTATTGCTGTCTTCTCGTCATATGCCTTTCCGAAGCCAAAAGCAGATTCTGACGATGAACAAGTGCATGCCAAGTCCATGCCTACGTTAATAAAGGATTTTCATTTCATTTCATTTCTCCTCAAGTCAGTCCAGTAAAGATTTCTCCTTAGTAGCAGTTGTATCAGTCCACGGACCGCACTCTAGCTTTACATCAGGCGGCGTGTTGTCCAACGCCGAGGTACAATAAAATAAAGACTTTATTTATTCAAATGATTTCTATAAATAAATTGATTTGATAATATCGTTGTATTTACTCGTAGAAGTGATGGGAATTTTCACATTTGTTATTATCTATTTATAGTATTTGTTTATTTGATAAAGAAAATATCGATATATCTTTTGTCTTTAAATTATGTCAAAAAAGCAGTGACAGGCATGTGTAGATTCGCATTATGGACAATTTTTTTTAAAGAGTGGTAATCGGACTGATAATGGTTGAACTTAAACTGAAACGCGACAAGGTCACTTCACGGTTGTTACGCTTTGAAAGTGGTGGTACTACCACAGGACGGCAGACTGAGTTAATAACCATCATCAGTCTGCCTACCATTCTTACAACGTCGAGATACTATAAAAAATAAATGTGTCGATTTACTACTTTTTATTTAATTGTTTATATCAACTATGTGTAAACTTTTTTATTCATTGCATTTTTTTTTATAGAACGATTCCCAACAGTCTACTTTGTAATTAGGAACAAGTCGTGTTCAAAAGTGAAATGTCTAATGTTACCAACTGTCATATCGTATATATTTCTACTGTATTTAATTATATTTGTTATATTAATTTTCCCACTGTCTAAGTACAAGGGATAAGTGTCCCTAGTTTAGTGTTAATAAGGATCAAATATTTCCGTCAAAATACTAAAATATCAACAGAAATGTATACCATTGGATACGTCTAATATGGTTTTGCGAGTCAAAGTTAGATTAAAATATTCGCAGAATCAAATCACATGGCTTTTTAAACGCGTAAGTTTTTATGTATTTGTTGTTATTATAATGGGGGTTGTGTAGTGTGCACTGTCAACCTGGATAGTGTCTCACGGAGGCTGGAGGATTGCTGCTAGCAGAAACTTATCTGTGGTGGCAATTTGTTTCTGTTCATAGACAACAATCTGGTTTTTAAATCAGACGGAGTGTTGTCGCATGCCGAGCAACAATTAAAAAAAAAAAGAAAAACCCTTAGCGGTCAGAGACTCGTGAATAAAGCGAAGGACGTGGGTTCGATTCCCATCTCAGTTTTATCTATTAGGTCCTGTCCTAAATGCTGCCATGTTCGAATCCGGTTAAAATTAAAAGTACTCTTATTTAGCATATACTGTATGAGGCGTAATCTACTTTATAAAGATGGCATAGCGGAGGCGACTATTGCTTGCAGAAATAACTCTGTAGTAGCTGTTTATAGACCGCACTGTCACACATCAGGCGGAGTGTTGTCATATGCCGAGCTTTAATAAAAAAACAATGTATTACTTTTCAGGGTCGCGGTTTGACTGGTCTGAAAAATCTAGGCAACACGTGTTACATGAACTCTATAATACAGTGTTTGAATAATACAACTATATTAGTCAGTTACTTCTCGAGCGAACAATATTTGGAGCATGTTAACAGGTAAATAATTACTATTACAGGTTTTTTTTTCACTCGCAGAAGTCTACTTGGCACCTGGGTGGTCGATTACAAGGTGGAAAAATATTATCTTCTGTGAATAGTATAAGCTTACAGAATTTAAATAGTGGTAGGCAGACTGATGATTGTTATTAGTCCAGTCTGTCGTCCTGGGGTAGTAACACCACTTTCGAATTTAAGACGAGAGACTAGAAGAACACTGTCAGTGAATGGTGCTCAAGCCGGCACGGCGGAGGCGACTGCTGCTTGATATTTCTCTCTACGAAAACGTTGTGATTGTACGCCGCGGAAGTTAATTTAGTGCCTAGTGCTTATGACTTTTTATACTAGGGTATAGAGGTTGCTCAGCCAAATAATGGATTTTCTTTTTCAGGGGAAATAATACACGCGGTGTCATTGCCGAGGAACTGGCCACGGTCGTGAGAGCGCTGTGGTCTGGACAGTACAGGTTTATTGCGCCTGAAGATTTTAGAGTGAGTTGAAATAAAGGACAAGGCCCACTTTTGGGCCCACTTGGATATCTGAATTAGTTATTTGAAAAAAATTGCGGACCCATTTCTTGTAGGTTCTTCTAGACAAATAGGAAACAACAGCTACTACAGAGGAACCTGTGCGGGCAGCAGTCGCCCCCACTATGCCGGCTTGAGGAAACGAGCATGTACCATCTAGATTGACAGAGCACACTCCTCTCGTTATACCTGGCTACCTTCAAACTATTCCCGAAACGCGACAAGGTCATTTCACTGGTGTTACATTTGAAAGTGGTGGTACTGCCCCAGGACGGCAGACTGGACAAATTACCATCATCAGTCTGCCTACCACTCTTTAATAGAACACGGGTCTCAACACATCTGAGGAATAAATATGCACGAAAATGTCTAATATGATATGTTATTAGGCTGGCATATCGGAGGCGGCTGCTGTCTGCAGACATTTTTTTGTGATATAATGTTACACCCGTGAAATGACCTAGTCGCGTTTCGGGATTATTTGCTCTCTTAACCTGGGTGGTGTACATAGCGAAGGCGATTGCTGCCCGTAGAAGTTTATCTGTGGCAGTTATTTCCGTTCATGGTCCTCACGTTAACTCAAGATCGGGTAGAGTGGTGTCATACGCCGAGCTACAAAAACTAGCCATCGTCCTTTTTATGGAGTTTTTTTAGTTTTCTTTCATTCCAGCGCGAAGTTGGCCGACATCAGCGCGCGTTTCGTGGCACAGAACAGCAGGACTCGCACGAGTTTCTCACAATACTCATGGATTGGCTTCATGACGATTTGCAGTTCCCCATTCAGCCACCGCACAAGGTATACACAATATTTTATTGGTTTGCAACTTTTGAGAATGTCTTAGTCTGACAAGTGATAAGTATAACTCTTTATCGATTCTTTATAACAGCTCTCCGCTTTTGCTAACAGAAATCACCTCTGCTATGCCGGCTTGACGAGACGAACGTGCACCGTCCAAGTTGATACTGCACACTCTTGCATACGAAAGGATGGCAGACTGGTCTTATAACCGTCATCAGTCTGCCTATACCACTCTTAAAATAATACTAGTTTTTGTGGCGCTGGGATAGATTTGTGGATAGTTTAAAAAAAAATATATATAAAAATTGTCGATTTCGAAATTAGAGGGTATTTCCTACGACCTTTGTTCCGGCACTTCGGCCCTATCGTGTTCTGTACCGGAGATATCCTGTTCCGGAACCGGACGGAGAATATGTCGAGGTTTTCTCGAGGTCACATGTGCCCCTCTCTATATGTATCAAAAAGAATCATCTCTCTGACCCCCCGGCAAGTGCTCCATAATTGATGTTTTATTTATTTTCAGGAAAGTCTAGCACCACCCGAACGAGCCTGGTTGGAATACACGCAGGCGCGCGAAAGTTTAGTTTTAAGGTTATTTTATGGGCAAATGGTGTCGTCGGTCATTTGCACGGTTTGCGGCGAACAGAGCAGGACGTACGAGTCGTTCTCTAACCTCTCGCTCGAGTTACCAGCTAACGCTAACAGGTGTACGCTAACTGTGAGTGTTTTTTCTTAAATTGTAACTCGGCATATGACAACACTCCGCCTGATGTAAAGCTAGAGTGCGGTCCATGAACGGATACAACCGCTACTATAGATAAATCTATGCCGGCCTGAGGAGATGAGTATGCACCATCTAGATTGACAGTGCACACTTCTCTCGCTATACCGAAAACGCGACAAATTCACTTCACGGATATTACATTCGTAAGTGGTGGTAACCACTCTTTAATAGTGCCCATAGGCACTCAGCGTCCAAAGTATAATAAAGTTACATTGGTACCGGTCAGAATTGCCGAGGTTCGAACACGGGTCTCGTCGATCGTGAGTTCGCGCGTCTTATCACTAGACCACGGCAGTTTTTTTTTTAAAAGAACGGTTTGCTCCTAGCTCTTTGCTAAGAGAGGAGTGTCGTGTCCTCAAGCCGGTATAGCGGAGGGGATCATAAAGTGACCTAGTCACGTTCCGGGATCAGTTCTGAAGTAGATTCATGGGACGAGAGCAATGTGCTCTATGTTCGTCTCATTAAGTCGGCATAGCGGCGGCGGCTGCCGACTGTAGACAATTCTCTGTGATAGCAGTTGTTTCCGCTCATAGTTCACACTCTAGCTTGAACGTCAATCAAAGTGTTACTATAAAAAAAAATTGTATTTATTATTTAATATTTGCAATTTTATTTATTTATTTCAGGATTGCCTAAAATTGTATTTGAATGGTGAAACGATTCCTGGTTGGAATTGTCCGTCGTGTAAGGAGAAACGGGTTGCAATAAAAAAATTGGATATATCACGACTGCCGCCGATACTTGTCATACATTTTAAGAGATTCTATGTCGACCCTAAAGAATATATGTGCAATGTCTACAGGTATATTTCTGTTGTTTATTAAAAAAAAAACAATGTCAAAAATCATCTAGTAACTACCCCAAGACTAAAGACTAACCTTCATCAATCTGCCTACCACTCCTTTAATCAACGCCTATATTATACCATGGACACTGAACGACCAAAGTACATATTACATTGGTACCAGTTTGAATTTAGCTAGATTCGAACGTGAGTACCATCGGTCATAAGTTCACGCGTTCCGCTAGACCACGGTCGCTCTGAACTTTGTGCGACTTTATCCGATAAGTTTTTCTTTTGATTTTTGAAACATACAAAATCTTACTTATTCAGTTCAGAAAATAATGAGCCGGCATAGTGAGTGTTAATAATTAACAAGTATTATTTCAGAAAAAAACAAACGTACATAGAGTTCCCCCTCGAAGAGTTAGACATGAGCGAGTTCACAGCTGCGCATACTGACACGTTATACAATTTATATGCCGTGTCTAATCATTATGGATCTATGGAGGGTGGCCATTATACCGCGTATTGCAAGAGCTCTATCTATGGAAAGTTAGTATATGTTTATCTCTTTTTTTTGTTGTCCTGTTCCCCCGTTCTGGAAAGGCAAAGGGATCAAAGCCCGTACAGCCACGGCTTTAGTATTATAATTTCTTTTTTTTTCTTTATTTACATTGTAGGTGTTTTTCTTATGTCCGTTTGCACCAAAAGGCCCAACTGTTACGTTTACATTTACTCCACAGGAGAAGCGCCATCGTCGCGTCAGTCATTTTTGACGCTTGCTTTAACGTTAACCGTAACCACCTAATCTTGACTGGTTAAAGTTAAAGTAATCATCAAACCAATGTCACTAACGTCAAATGTATGAAAAGAAGCCAAATATGTTTTTCTATTATTTTATCAGGATCAGCCACCCTTTTAACGATAACAATAAACGTTTAACGGTTACGTCGTCGCCGTAAAAGTAACTTTAACTGGCCTTCTGGTGCAAATGGACCTTAGAGTATTTGGTAGTAACATTTTGATCAGAAACATCAATATATGGGCGCCAGAAAAAAAATCCAATTACTGCATCATATGTAGAGTGAATTTTCATGTTTCGACAAAATGTTCACCATACACCCCAATACACAAATTAATACATCATGGACTACTCTAGCTTACCAACAGGCAGTGTGTCATACGTCGAGTTACTGTAAAAACAGTCGCTATAACGCTCCAAAAGATTACGGTAGCTCTACAAATGAATATGTTTTCTTACAGATGGTACAAATACGACGACCATGTCGTGTCCGAAATTTCCAGTAATGAGGTGAAATCTAGTGCCGCATATATTTTATTCTACACAACATGCCATCAATGGAGGCCTACATGATGTAATATAAATTATTATTAATATTGTGATTAAAACTTATTCATATATTTATTTGAAACTACTTAATTAGAAGACAATGCCCATTTTTGGGCCCACTTGGCGTCTAATAGTTTAGTTACATAAAAAAAAAACAGATATCATCAATGCTTTAATAGCATTTAATATAATAATAAGTAATAACCTCAACAGAGACGGCTCTAGCCCTTGTGGCGCCCGTGTGCAACCAGTACCATGGCGCCCTCTAGTAGGAGCGGGGTGAAAATGGAATACTTACAGTTATATTTTCAAACGGAAATTCGGGTGCAAATAGTGCAATTTTAAATAATGTCGGGAAATGAGTAGTGTCTTTGGAGGTGTCGCATTAGATTATAGGGTGCCCCCTTAGACCCGGCGCCCGTGTGCGCCGCACACCCTGCACTATAGGTAAAGCCGCCTCTGAACCCCAAATATTGCATCAGAAAAAAATTGTTGACCCATTTCTATTAGTCGTATGGGCATTCTCCTTTTCAACTTTATTCTGGAAAACTTATATGAAATAAATGTATGTGTAGCGTCATACATAGTAGGTGGCGTAACCCGCAATCGTTTTCGACCAATGAGCGTGGGTCATTGGTGTGACGTCAGAAGCAACCACTTGTGACTGAATTCCAGACAGGCAACTACGTCCAGATGCCCGCCAAAACTCATTATTGGAGTAATAATTATAATTATAGATATGTTTATAAAATTAGAAAACATTTTTTTTTATGAAACTCTTAAATCTTCGTTAGTTTACTCGTCGACTGTACATTAAGTATTACTTAAGTTTGGACCGTTAAACTTGCCATGTCATTTTAAAATATGTTGCGATTTACAAATTCTGACAACAATAGTTTGTGTTATAGGCACATAACATAGTTACATTGGTAAAATTTTTAGCGAGATTTGAACACGGGTCCCATTGATCGTGGGTTGACGCCTTTACCACTAGACCACGGTTACTCCATGTAAACTAAACCTAGTGCTTGTATTTACTTACACGCTAAGACCTAAGTAAATCTAACAATATAGTTTTAGTTTAAATTATAGATTACACGACAAGCAGTTAAAGTAAAAAAAGGTTTTAAAAAATATATGAATAAGTAATTTTAGAATACTTAGGGCGTATAGGTAGGTTTCCTAATCTCGCGACATTAATATTGTTCGGTCGTACGATACTTTTTTTGTCTTGTTTCCGCAATTCTTAGTTAGTCACTTATGCCTTTTTGAATCTTTGAGCTATACACAAAACATAATTTGAAATATTTTCGATTATAGTATATTTTATAAAAAAAAGGTATTCAGAATGGGCAACCTTTTTCTTACACGCCTGAGGTGCAATGAGGGCTGTAGAAAAATTTAAGTCAAGTCTGGAGAAGTCACCGACCCGTTGCTCATCCCTGATATACAGCTGTTCTCACAAATCTCAAAACAGAGTTTTTTTTTCTAAACAGTGAGTGACTTTTAGGACACCCTATACCTAGATGTGTTAATTCTAATATTTAAATGTCGCGGGTAAAATAAACATAGCTACATATTTATATAAATTACTCGATTAATGTTGCTTTTTTTTTTAAATAATAATTATGTTTATAATTTGCTAATAATTTGAACGTCAACGGAATCCAAGTCTATAAAGTTCATTCTGAATTAGCGCTAATGGAACTGGTCCTTATGTATTAAATTACGATGAAAACAGTACAGAAAAAAATCGATACAAGAGTTGATGTGGGAAGGACTGATGATGGAAAGATAGCAATTTCGTCGCGATCACATGAAGCATGCTGTATACATTAATACCCCGCTTTACGCGAGGGATACGTTCCGCAAAATTCGTGTATAAGGGGGTCACGTCAGCATAACCAAAAGCCAGTACAAAATGCAAATCAATGGATACTTTAATTCTAAAAACACATTATACATTTTTTTATGGAAAAAGTATACCTATCTAGTGTCTTCTTGGTTGCGTTTCGTTTACGGTCTTGTAAAATATTTTCATTACACGTTTTTTACTTCTTTTTCTTTTGCCATTTAACAACGACAGATGTCATAACAACGACAATTCTGCCAATGTCGAGTAGTAAATTCTTGATGTTTTTTGCATCAAATTGTAATGGTGTTTTACAATTTGACGGCAATTCACCCGGTCACGTCACAATATGAGCGTTTTCACGGCGTGGGATAACCACAAAAAAAAACCGCTTCCGTTGCCTCATATAGAGTGAATTTTAATGTTTCCACAAGTATACTTGCAAGCGCAGTATAAAATTACGCAAAATAACACCAATTTTACACAATAATAACGTCTAAACTAATTAAGGAAAGGGATAAAAAACACCTCAACTTTCCGGGCAAAAGCGCGCCAAACACTTTCTTACTGGTTGATACACGGTCATCATCACTGTCTATGCTCTGCAATATGTTCAAACCTGGATATTTGAAAGAGCCATTTTAGCGCGAAATTATAAAAACCGAAACCGCGTGTAGCGGTGTCGCGTAAAGCGGGATGTTACTGTGTATAGTTTACTGGTCAGAGACCCTAGCATGGGTTTAGATTACTCCGTGATAGCCCGCGATGTTATTTTACCTCTGAGATCTCATGTAAAGGCGTATTTTCGATTCCCGTTTTTTTTTCTGTGCATTTTTTTTTAAATAATTTAATAGGGACTTAAGGTATTTAGCGTTAATTTAGAATATATGCTAACTAGATAAATTATGTTATTTTTATAAAATAACCTCCACATTTTTTTTTTAATTATGATGGCTCTTGCCTCGACCACCAAAGATGTTGAAGCTGATTTTTTTAATAAACTGTAATAATTCAAACATTACAATAAATTCCTTCTGTTTTTTTCTAGTAATTATTTTTTGTTACATAGAGTTAATAAAGTCCAAAGGTGCAATTTTAGATTGTCATGAATTTTTTTAGCCAATAAGAATTATTTTTCTCAAAAGCGCTTGTTTTTTTGTACTCGTATTATTGTGAGCTTAAAATTATTTAAACATTTTTTTTAAAACTCATAAAATAAAGGAGAATGCCTATTTTTGGGCCCACTCGATACCTAATAGTTTGGTAACAAAACAATATTCTAAAGTAATGTCTTATTTTTTTCATTAATTCATCTTAATTATATCAACACATTATTTACCAATCAATAAACAATGTTTAATTAAATAAAAAACAGATATCATCAATTGTTAAAGCATTAAAAATAATAACCTCAAATATTGCATCAGAAAACATCTAATTACTCAATAACTTGGGTGAAAAATATTAAAACTGATTGGTAATAAGGAAGTAGATTTATTCTTCTACAATATTAATTAAAAATCATCGACAAACTCGAAAAAAAATTGTGGGCCCATTTGTTTTAGGCGAATGGGCATTCTCCTTTGTTAAAAATGTTTTTTAAAGTTACATTAAAACATAACGCTTATGAGAAAACGATTTACTATTGGTTGATAAAATTATTAGAAATCAAGTTTCAAGTCTAGAATTTCCCTCCCTGACTACAATAGACAAAGATAAAAATTCTAAAAGCTATACTAGGTTGATTTTAAATTATTTCATTCGTTTAGGGGCACCAAATTTGTTATTTGCGTTTCTTTTCTGTTTTCCGCCTAAATTTTTTTGTTTTTCTGAAAATGTAAATAAATAATATTTAAATGAAAATTAGTATTTAAGTGTTTATTTAATATTGGTTTATATCACATAATATTTCTACTTAAATTTAAAAAAAAATATTGCTTAAACTTCATATTAACAAAACTTCTTTTGCGGTTCGTAGGCGCCATCTTTAATTAGATATTTTGATGTATAGAAAAATAATGGAAAATCGCAAAATAAGTTTTGTTTTACAAATACATTTTAAACATAATAAAGTAACATGGAGTTTCAATAACGTTTAACTATACGGCGCGGTTAACCGCAACCGTCAACCGCATCACAACAGCAGTTATCCATAATTGATCCTCGTATAGTTGTACGTTGAATATGTCAATCAAAACAGCTCGTGTTCAAAATTGTCAGAAAACTAAAATCACCTGTAATCCTCGAAAATATAGTAATTTCATTTAACGATACACTCCCAACGAATGTTATGACTGGCGTCCACTAGGTACACCGAATTCGAATACTAATTAGTAAGGAATCGCATCGGGTATTGCTCTCCACTATTCTATGATGGACGTACGCGGAGGAAACGAGATTTATATCCAATGAACGCCAGAGTATAGAGTGAGATAACGGCAAATAATGACATTTATGTACATCGCTGTAAATAGTGACATAGTATAATATAATTATGCTGTAAATGTGTTTCTTATTGTAAGATATACGTACTTTATTAAATTCTTTGTTTTATAGCATTATTTTTATTTTTTACCCATTTCACTCCCCTTTTTTCAGTAGCCCAACACTCCATCTGATGCTAAGTGCGGCTTATGAACAGAAACAACTGCTACCATAGGGAAATGCTATGCTGGCTTGGAAGTCAACAAGCACAAAGAGTATGCTCTCGTAACGGATGACGTACATTCCTTAAGCCGGCATAGCGAAGGGGACTGCTGCCATGCCTCTATGGTTGCAGTTATTTCATTGACAGATTACACTCTATCATCAGGCGCGTGATCGCATGTCGATGTTAGTAAAATTGTGGAAATGATACATGATTGTTTCTTTGAATTTGCTTGCAGAAAAATATTAAAAAAAAAAACAACAAGTAGTGTATTGTTAAAATTCTAGACATTAAAAAGATCTATTAAACGGATTTCCTGTGATATTTTCAGTATTAATCTTTACTTTTCTTGATTTTTTTTCCATCCCTTGAAATGTCAACAGTCTGCCTGGTCAACACGCAGCCATAAAATTAATTAAGTCAACAAAAGTATAAACTACTATCACATTGATTAAGACCCAATAGTTAACACTATATTGCATTTTATAGCCTAAAGTGTGGCCCGTGAGACTATCTAAGTGGATCGAGCCCATACGATGTTATCTTATATCTTCAGACTTAAATACAGATTGTGTATAATCCAATTCACCGTCGTTTGGTCCATTTAAAAAGAAATTTAGGTCATTATCTGAATCGTCTTCTTCTAACGTGTTCATGCCGTCAAAAGCTGGAAGTGAAAATAAAAAGAAATGAATTTTTTCTTTTTTCTTTTATATGGCATTATAACAATTTGCCAGTGTCAAAGTAAACATTTTGGAGAGTTTTGGAGAGAAAATGGAAACACAGGTTCTCTTCTTTTGAATTGTTTGCCCACACTCACCCGCGTTCACGAACACTTAGTGGTTAATAATCCACCATTATTACACATTAACACTCGAAGGAACACATGTTTAGGAAAATAATTCAAAACAGACAACCTGACGTCTCAAGATGGCCGCCAAAACTCCCAAATGAATATTATATTAGATATATTCGAAAACTAAGGCATGTTAGGTTGTTATTTACCTTTTTAGGTAAAAAAAGTTTAGGTTGTTAGTTATACCTAATTATTTGGTTGTGGCCTGTATTCAGACACAAACTAGTGTATGCAGGTTTTCGGTTAATATGGTGGACAGGTTGAAACATGCATTCAATGTCCAATCGAAGAGCGCAGGCAATACGATCTTAGACCAAATACGGCGCCGCGTTCAATGACCAACCTAATGCGCTGTACCGGCTTTGTTTATACCCACCTTGTGAGTTGATCCTGAAAGGCGACTAGGTCATTTCACAGGTAGTATCCCAGGACAGTATACTAGGTTAATAACCATCATCAGTCTATCTATCACTTTATACAAGTTTGAGTAAAAAACAGAGATTACTTACAAAGCATTGGATAATCAACATTAAGATTAAGTTCTTGTTGGTTACATAAATATCGTTCATCCATTGGTATAGCATCTGACTCTTGAAGTTCGTCAGGTAATTCAGCCTCCATTTCTTCAAAAGTTCTGATTATCCTTTCATCTTTCTCTACATCTTTACTGGTTCCAGGTTGTGGTGATTTTGGAGCCTCTATTTTTGCTTTTTCAGCCGACTCTCCATTTTGCAAGACATTCAACATGTATTTTAACTGCAATTTTTCAACCTAAAAAGTTATCCAAGAAAATTAAAAAGGAACAATTTCAATTACCTATACACTTTTTAAACGCTTTACCTGTAGCGAATTACGTTGTTCGGCAATTTTTTTCAACGTTTTAACTAACCATTTCTCCTCGGAAAGAAGTATCTTATGTTCCCTACTGAGCAAATTAGATTCATTTTGATTTTCAGTTGAACCTTCTTCGTCTTCTGTGCTCTTCTCTTCTATTTTTTCCGCCATCACAATACTAAAATGACTATTCGGGTTTTAACTGTATTTAAACCTAACTATGAAACAGATAAATGATTTTAGATTTCGTATTATTCCTGAAGAATCAAACAAATAACAACCACCCTAAACCACACCAAAAACATAGGCTGACATTTGAGTTTTTCTATTTCCGGTATTAGAACAATCTGCCAGTGTCGAAGTAAATATTTTTTGCTTCAAGTTAATAATTGAGTTTTGGCGACCGCTTGGAGTCGTTAGGTCTTGAATTATTTTCCTCGTGTTTCTTCGAATGTTAACATTGCTATCCGATATGTCGATAAATAGCAAAATATCGCTACAACACAGTAAAACGAAATTGAAGTTGTTGGCATTCGTCTAGAAATTGTAGAATATATTGAAGTAATCAATTTTTGACGTTTTACATTTGGTGCTTATTAATTTTATTTTTGACAGTAGTTTGAGCGGTCTATGCAGTTTTTGCATTTATTTCGTTAAAAATGATTATAAAAACTTTATAAATGTTTGTTTAGTGATTAAATAGTTAGTGTAAACTATTGTGCCTTATTAGAAAATAGTTAAACATGACTGTTGACCAAATAACTTATTCCGAAAGATATCAAGATGATCTTTACGAATACAGGTGAAATTAAATTTATATGTAACTGCTTTTATTACGATAATATTCTATATTATATTATATATTGTGCAAATATGTCTAATTCTATGTGACTATGAGAAATCCATAACTCTTAGAAAAATATTAGGTTGTTTTTAACATCATGAATGAATGACTACTTAACCTAAATAATTTTACTGCGTAATGTTTTTATAATAATAAATAGTCCGTCAATTAATAAATAAATTAGATAACAGCGCTATTATTTAATCTTATCTTTTTAGACATGTAATACTGCCACCAGACATAGCAAGACTAGTACCAAAATCCCATTTAATGACTGAAACAGAATGGAGGAACCTCGGGGTCCAACAAAGTCCCGGGTGGTTACATTTCATGGTACATTCACCGGAGCCTCATGTTCTACTTTTTAGAAGACCTCGGACAGATTTGACAAATGATGAAAATGGTCAAGAATGATAAATACATTATTGTATTATTTTTTATTGTTATGTATTTGGATTAAAATAAAATTGATAAAGTTTTCTCAATGAAATACTCAATTAAAACTTGGGAAAAACAGATTTAATAGATTTTTGTTGTTATTGAGTTGAGTAAATGAATTAAATGTTTGAAATAGTAAGATTTACGATGTTTTAATATATTTTATTTGGATTGTAATGTGTAAACAAAGCAGATTTATTTGTAGTAACTGTGTCTTGGACTAGTCTTAGCTCATACCTATGCATTCATTAAAATATCTGCAAGTGGCAACACTTAAAACCTTTTATTTTTAAACTCCATTTGTTGCAGTGTAAGATGCATGTGAAAAAACCACGAAAGGGCGGTAGGTGATGATGGTTATTAGCTCAATCTGCCATCCTAGGTAGTACCACTACTTTTAAGTTTACCTAGTGAATTGACCTAGTCACATTTCAAGATCAGCTTGGAACTAGACGAGCACAATGCCCTGTCGACGGATGGTGCACATTCGTCTTCTCAGGCAGGCGTAGCAGAGACAACTGCTGACTACAGAAATGTCTATGGCAGCAGTTGTTTCTGTTCATGGACCGCACTCTATCTCAACATGAGGTATGTCAAGCTACCATAAAAAAGGTAAATGGAAATATTTTGTACAAGCATAACAATGGCTTACCATGAAATTGACACAGTATTTATAACTGAATTGTTTCTGCAAAATTGTAATTGTTTTCAATGAATTTCATATGAATTTTGGACCTCCTAGTGCCATTTATAAACAGATGAAGTAAGTTTTGTCATATACATAGTTACAGTGCCGGATTTAAGCATAGGCAACAAATTAAATCGATAAAGGCTCAGTAGAAACAAAAAAATACTGAGTTTTGTGTTAGCCAATTTAATTAGTTGCTCTCTTCTTTACCTTGACCTTAATAGAAACTTTCAACAGTTAACCACAAACGATTTGAGGGCCTCCACAACATGCTCTGCCTATGGGCCGCCGAAGTATAAATACGCCGCTGCATAAATTATCAATGTTATTTTAATCTATTTTTTAAATTTATTTATTGAGAGTTATTCAATGACTGTTTTAATACAATTTTCGTAATAAGTGGAATTTTTTTTAAGCCAAAAGAAGGCATCCTTGTTTTCTTGTGGGTAATATATTTAAGTATTTTAAGTTTAAACTTAGTAATTTATTATAGTTTGTTATATGGTTTAATACAGCTACTGTATAAGGAAATGTCCATTTCTGGGCCCACTTGATACCTAATAGTTTGGTAACAAAACAATATTCTAAAATATCTTCTTCACTTCACTTGAATTATATCAAAACATTATTTGCCAATCAACTGACGATGTTTAATGTTTAATTACATTTTTAAAAAATCATCAATTATTAAAGCATTTAATATAATAATAACCCCAAATATCCCATCAGAAAAAATTAAAAATTGCACCAGAAATGGGTGAAAAAATTAAAACTAAGTGGTAATAAGGAAGTTTACTTCGGAATTGACTAAAAATCATTGACAAACTCGAGAAAAAAAAAATTGTGGGCCCATTTCTCTTAGGCGAGTGGGCATTCCCTTTTGTAAATGTTTTGGAACAGGATGAATTTAGTTGCGTAGCTAGGAGTGTACTACCAGTTTGGGGGTAACACAAGGGGACTAGGGTAATGACTTGCTAGCTACGCAACTGAGGCCTGAGTCCAGTTTACATTTACACCGTGACATGGTAACGCGACATCTCTCCACCAATAGGATCGCTTCATCTCGTCTTACGCAGTCACCGCGTAAATGTAGACGTACTAGGCCCTCTGATAAATTAAACAACGGTAGTACTATGCCGAATGTTTATTTGGATTCCCGTTAACATCTAAAAACATAAACATAGTAAAAATATACAAATAAATGCAGTAAATTAATACATTTGAATAATATAATCTATATATAAGACGAAATTAAATGTTTAGCGAAACAACAAAAAACTACTTTCTGCCTATAAAATAAAACAAATATAATAAAATTATTAACAATAACTATATTAGTTTATAAGTTTCCATTAAACCTTTACAAAATATAATATAATTGTGCTTTTCTTTTCTTCGTTTCTTTTCCCTTAAATAGTACATATTAGTAGCCAAATTAATAAAAATAATTATTTAAAAAAATATAACTGAAACCTAATAAATAACCAATTAGCCTCTGGCTGGGGGCGTAATTATATATTATGTTTATTACATTTGCGTATTTTAATTGTATCCTTTTTTTATGGGCGTTATACTTTATCCAAAGTTGTTACATTGGTACTAGCTAACTGGAGATATAGGTAGCAATTTACTATATTTTTATTCAAAATATGTAGCCGACTTTTTAGACGAGATGTCCGGTTAAATAAAACGGCGAATTTACATATTTATTTTTAATCCTGGCAACCCTAGAGGAACAAAAAAAGCAGGAAAAACACCACAGCATGATATATATTTCCTTGGATGTAGTTATTCTTGAGAGGATGAAATATTAAGATTATTATTGATTGACATAAACAGTAGAGAAAATATTAACAACCCAAGCTTGATAGCCTTCTGTAACAATTTCTTTTGTTTATAAGAATAAAAACTGTTAAAAAACAACTAAAAGTTTTAAAAAAAAACTACGCCGGCTTCAACCATTTCCTTAGTACAAAAAGTTACGTAATAGTTCAATGATTTACCTAATTATCTACTTTTTGAGAGCACAGAAGTAGTAAGCGAGTCGATTAATCATTTTCTTTCTAATAAATACGATATATAATATTTTTGATAATAAAAGACGTGCCAATATACGGAACACGCCGTTTCACCTACAAAACTACATACTACTCTTTAAAAAATTCCTTTAACAATATTCACCTCTACGTGCTTCATTTTAAAAAAGTCTATAATATTTATTGTGGACTAACTATAACAATAACTTTAGGTTTCGTTCACTTTATATAACCCGGATTAAAACCTGGACGAAAAGACATTTTTCATAATTTCAATATTAGGATATCTTAATTTGAAATTTAACCAACGTATTTTTTTTAATAATTCGACTTATTTTGTCTGATGTTAAGTACTACAGAAATATGTGCAAATAGTAGTCACCTCCACTGTGCCGGCTTGAGGGGACAAATGTTATTGATTGGGTCACAGTTCACTTCGAAGTATACCCAAAAAATAGCGGCAAAATTAGCAGCGAAAAATATTTTCGTCCGGGGGAAAAAACGGGGCGAATAAAGTGATAAAAAACTATGCAAATACAACAAATAGGCCTAAATACCACGCGTAAATTCATGTATAATATCGTCAAATCGACATAGTTTTAGATAGGATGCTTTTAAAAACAAATTATCAAACATTTAAAGTTTGATTGTAAAAAGACACCCTATATATACAGACTTAGCCAATAAGCACATTGGTCAATCAAATTAGTTATTTAATGCAATAAAACACCCTTTAATCAAAACTCAAAAACCGCGCTTTTCTATTGTACCTCTGCATATGACCACATTCCGCCTGATGTAAACACAGAGCGAGGTCCATGACGGAAAACACTGCTACTACACATAAATAATTATACAGGCAGCAGTCGCCTCCGCTATGCCGGCTTTAGCCACAATCCATTTACAGACCATACTTTTCTCATTTTGTTTGCAGAAATTGTATATTTTGTTTAATGATCTAATACAAGATTCATGTAAGGGTGTAACAGTAACAATAAAATATTATACAGCATGTTAAAAAAAAATGTTGGGCCAAGTCTGCATTACGAAAAAGTATTAATTATTTATTGGAAGTATAAATAGGTATAGACGAATAAAAATTTATCGAAAAACAGTATTTAAAGCTAAAATTGTGATATTATTAAAGCTTTTTTTTTTGTCGCAAAACAATAATTATTAGTCGATTAGAATGTTTGAATTCGAATAAAATGGCGATCAAAATAAAACTTTAACAACTCTGTAAAATAGCAGTCAACCCGTCATCTAGTCGTTGAATTGCCTTGTCAACCTGAATGAGAGGTGACGACAAACTCCTCTAAAAAGTAATCGATTCAAAAATTCGATTTCAGTTACAACACTATTCAACCGCCATTTAATTCGAATCCAAAATAACAATATACAAACTTAAATTAAAACAAAATGAGGAAGATACTCTGTCGTTTACTATTAAAAGCACACGAAGTCACCCACACTATTACAGTACAGATACTCATGCACAGAAGTGATAGACGTTGACATTGCCAGACTGCAACACGAGGGAAACAGAAAACTGTCACTAGGGATGGGTCGTTGACGATTTTTTCGTTCGTTATTCGTTCAATCAACACAGTTCGTTGAATCAACGCCCATCTCTAACTGTCACTGTTAGACAAAGGGAACAACATTAAGAACATTCTTGCATAGCGCATGCGTGAAGCACCGAACTGCTCGTAAACATGTGTATTATCTTTTAACTTGTATTATATTTTAATTAGTTTATGTATATTATCAGTATTGTGTGTGTAAGTATCTGAATATAGTTGGTAAAGTATTTCTAAGTTTACATATATAAATCTTTTTTTTTTATTACCGTGGCCAACACTAAGTTTCTGTTTCCTGAAGGCCAGCTGGAAGAAAATGCTTTTGAATTGTTTCAATTAAGTTTTTAAAATAAAAAGTAAACGTTTCAAATTACTGACGGCGTTGCGAAAATGCTCCTAACTCGACCTCCTAGTTTAAGTTTAAACTTTTTATTCGTGCGTAACATAATATATCTTCCTCTTTTTGTCTTAGAGTATAGAAAAACGTTCTTATGTATTTAAAATACAAGTTGAAAATATACAGCGAATAATGATATGATAAATTAACTTATGATATGAATATAAGTTACAGAAGAAATGTTAAAGATATGTCCTAAAACAAAGATATGATTTTTATTAATAACAATATGATCTGGTACAAAAATGCTTTTTGTCTTTTTACACTTTCCATAAGAGAAACGTTATTTTACCGATTTTTATCGGTATTTAAATTTAAAAATCAATTCAAAAAATACCGTTAAAAGTCGAAAGTAAAAATAGTGAATATCATTCAAATTTAACGGTATATTGTTATAACGTTACTTTTAACGGTATATTCCGGGTATCTATACCAAAATACCGGTATTATGATTCCCGCCGTACTGACAACATTGAAATTAGAACCTTCATATTAATGTATCGGAACCGTAATAAAATGTTTTTACGACATAGAACACATTTAAGGGCATTAAATAAATATTTCCTTACTATGCAATTTTCCCACTCAGGTTTCCTAAGAGACGTATTTCATTATTCATTCATAAAGTCATTAGGTCTAAAATTTCACCACTACGGAGTTTTATTATTTTTTTATTTTGTTTTATATGGCATTATAACAATTTGCCAGTGTCAAAGTAAATATTTTTGCATCAAGTTAATATTGTGTATCATGAGTCATTCATTCATCACACTAAACAGTCAGGTCAAGTCTCAGTCAAGTCAAAAGTTGCTCCAGTAAAGTGGTTTTTAACTTAATGGTTAATTATCCACCGTTATTACACATTAACGCTCGAAGAAACACAAGTTTAGGAAAATAATTCAAAACAGATAACCTGACGTCTCAAGATGACCGCCAAAACTCCCACTACAGAGTTATCAGAATGACTTACGTTAAGTCATAATTAAGTAATCAGCCGTTAATAAGGTTCAAATAAATTAAAACCTATCCCGCGGCTTTCGAATCGCGATGGTCGCGACAAGACTCTATAATGGGCCACTGTCCACAGTCTTTCGACCAAATGACAAATATTTAAAAACTCTTACACACAGTGCCGGATGAAGGAGCTTCGCGTTTAAGGCATGCAAGAAATTTTACGGTCCTATCTAAATTAATATTTTTTTATTACGGTCAGACAGGCGTTGGAGCGCGAGGCTCCCAAATTCGCGGGGACTGTAGCATTTGCTACTCTTGCTACGTGGCTAATCCGGCACTGCTTACACATTATTACCGGTTAAGATACATTAACAAATGAACGATAAAAATCTAAGTAAAAAAAAAAGAAAAATTAAGAACGAATAATGAAAAATATAGCGACTCAATCACGATATAACGTACTGCAACAATGGCATACCCCTATTAATACAATAAGCGTTGCATACGAATATTCGCAGATACAATTCACAACTAACGACGAGCCAAAGCAAATTATTAAAATAAAAAATAAAAAACTTAGCTCTAACTTAGTTGTGCTTTTTTTTTGTATAATTGATGATTTTTTTATGAGAAGATTTCGAAAAACCGTTATGTACACGTAACCAGCAATAATTATTACACATCGTGCTTTAGAAAGAGATAGTGCTAGCTTCGTAGAGCGTCGTCTCTGTCACTCATGCATTACCTAAAACCAGCCAATTATCTTAATGTGTAAATTTTATTGCCGGGCTTTTTTCGATTATTCGAAATTTATTAATAGTTCATTGATAGCTTTTGTATATAATAAGGTAAAGTACAGACTAAAGTTACATGCACAAGATGTTAGTGATGAGTCGAAAATTAGTAAAACTAAACGAAGTTGACCCTAAACCAATGTTGCCAGTAACAAAAAATGTTGCCATTGAAAAATTCGGAATGATTTTTTGTTTTAGTATTTAAACTTGGCAACACCAATTTACAAATTGCCCATACAAGATTATTATAAACTATAGGCTCGTTTTAAACAACATACACAATCAAAAACTCCCAAGCTTTCGATTAAATTTGTAGAGCGAGTCCAAAACGAGTTCGTTTAACGTTTCTCTAAAAATTGCATATGAAAGTTTTATTTTTCTAATTTCCTTTGCCGTTAGTGTATTGTGGCGGCGCGTTTGACGGTTGATTCTCGTCCGTCATAACAGATACTAATTCTTCAACAGCTCTGCCTAGGTCATCTGTAATATAAAAAAAATTATATTATAATAAATTCTCTCTTAAATTTTTTAATATGACGCCGAAAAATTCAACATAAAATAATTTGCAGAAAATCTAGATATAATTTTTTATATATTTTATTATTATTATTTTGAGTCAGTAGTGCGATTTGTGAACATTAACGTAAACTCGGACGTTTAAGGTCTCGTATAAAGGTTTCTGATGACGTGGCTGTATAACCTTCAGTTTCTTTGCCTTCCCGGAATGGGAGAACAGAACAATAAAAAAAATATTTCAAAATTTAAAAGATGAGTTTAGCTTCGATGCAATTTAAACAAATTATTAATAAAATAGTATATAATGTTACCTCAAGGTACGCGTCCTATTTATGTATGCATTAAATAAAGAAAAACGTCAGAATTAATATTTAAAAAAAAATTGACAACCGTTCACACATTCATGCATCTAAGCAAAAAACACAAGAAAAAGTGACATTAATGTAGGCGGTTTAACAAAAACAAAAGAAAAAACTACCCACTTTCATAAATATCTTTGCATTTACTACTTTAATCCCTACATCTAACCTATTACAAAACATAAACATTAAATTACTGAATACAAAATAAAAGGAAAGCCAAGTATAGCTAACGTCACGAGTTAAGAGCGCTGGAGGGCGTAGTTTGCGATACAATCACGCACAAAAAACAAATATGAAGAGCATGTTTAAAAATACTCGTATATAATAAATAATATTTTTATTAAATATGATATACTCGTCCCTTAAAGCCGGCATAGCAAAGGCTACTACTGACCGTAGAGATTTATCTGTAGTAGAAGTTGTTTCCTTCTATTAACCGCACTCTAGTTTTACATTAGGCGAAGTGTTGTCATGTGCCGAGATACATAAAAAAATAGACGTTTAAATTGATAATACACTTTTGATCGTGACTATATTCGGTAGACAAAGAAAACATCATAAACGCAGCAAACGAGTGACAAAGAAAGAGTGACCTTTTCGCACCAGTCGTATCTCTAAACAGCGGTCTTAATTCGTGGTACGTAATATAATTTAAAAAAAAAGACTGCATATTTACGGCCAAAAACTAAACACACACAAAACACACAAAACCATGCCCTAAACAAAACAGACCTGCACAATGCATTAATGAGTGTACGTTGTGAGGCGGAGGAGGAGGACGCTCCAGAGACATCTCTCTGCTGTCACCAGGCATCCAGCGGCCATCTTTGTTTAATAATTTTATTATTAAAACCTAAATACATATAACGAACGTGGGTAGGAAGACACACAAGACATGATCGTTTAGCGCCATCTATTGGTCTCTAGTGGAGTCAATAGGCGTTGATATATTTTGAGCCATGACTAGAAATTTTATTGACAATTATTGTACTTTATTACTTTGTATTAAAGTGTATTTTTGTATAACATGATAATCAAGTTGATACTCGTATACTCGTGAGAGCTAATCCAATACATGAGGAATCGTGGCGAGGAATACACATTTATACGTTAATTATTGTTGAAAATATAGTTACGAGATACATGATCGTTTAGCGCCATCTACTGGTCTCTAGTGGAGTCAATAGGTGTTGATATATTTTGAGCCATGACTGGATATGCCATTCTCAACCATTATTGTATTTTATTTCTCTGTGTATCATATAAAAAATATGAACTTACTAGTTTGCCCATCATGATAAAGTCCGTTGTGCATTTTGGCGGGAGAGTCGGTAGCCAATTGTGAAGCTGTCACTGAACGAGTCTGCAGTGTGCCAGTACGAGCTGGAGATGATCCTTGCTGTGGCTGAAATGATTTCGCATTTTAAGACACTGTGTTGAGAAAATACAGTTACCGGCACATGGTGGTAGGCAGATCATGTTTGCTGATGGTAATGATTATAATTAGTCTGCCATCCTGGGGTAGTGTCACCATTTTCAGTGATCAATCGGGATCATTTTGGAAGTGGTCGGATATGACGTGAACCATAAACGGAAGAGAGTGCTACTACAAAGAAATTTCTGCAGAGCCTTCTCTATGCCGGCTTCAGGGGATGAACGTGCACCATCCAGGTTCACATCTCTATTTCTGGCTGATCTTGAAACGCGACGAGGTCACTTCACGGGTGTTAGTCTTAAAAATATTTCTTTACCTCGTCAAGTAAACGTCGTAGCCTTTGAAGTTGTGCTTCCAGCTGTCTGTTATGCTCTTCCAGGATTTGCATACGAGCTTCGAGACGCCCTTTGTGTTGACGCAAGAGACGAGCTTCCGCCATCATATCCTGAAAAAGGTTAAGTAGTCAATTGTAATACGTTTTTTACTTTACCCCGGCATATGACCACATTCCACCTGATGTTAAGGATACCTTCACTATGCCGGCTTCAGGCTGGCATAACCTGGCTACGCACAATCTGATTTTGTAACGCGATAAGTCGCTTCATGAGTGTTACACTTGAAAATTTAAGTCATTATATCCATTTTATTATATCAAAGTTAGTAATTGTGAGATAGGATTAGGCAGCGCCATCTAGTGGTAAGTGGTAACCGTAATAAAATTGTATACCTGATCAACGGGCGGACTTCTTCCATCACCGGTAACGTGTTGTTCTTCTGGAGTGGAGCCTGGAGTTTGCTTAGCTTTCAGCCTCTCATATTCGGCTTGGAGATTGGCATTCTCTTCTTCCAGTTCCCTGAAGGTTTTGTTTTATAAAATATATGAAAACATACTAACTACAGCAATCTATACTTCATACTATATAATTTTGAAAGTTGGTAACAAAACAATACTCTAAAATAATATCTTAATTTTTTATTAATTAATTTTAATTATATCAACACATTATTTACTAATCAATAGACAATGTTAAAATACATAGAAAACAGTTTTTATCAATTACTAAATCACTAAAAATAATAATAACCTGAAATTTTAGATCAGAAAACATCTAATTACTCAATAACCCGGGTGAAAATTTTAAAATTGATTGGCAATAAGGTAGTAGATTTATTTTTCTACATAATTAACTAAAAATCAGAGACAAACTCGAGAAAAAAATTCTGGGCCCATTTTTCTTAGGCAAATGGGCATTCTCCTTTGTCTGTTTATTTTTATCTAACTCATGATGAAGAGATTTGTGACTTCGCCTGGTCTGATAGTGAGCTTAAAAGAATCAGAATCACCATCACTATGCCGGCCCAAGAATATTTTCCGCCTATTAATTCGATAAAATATTTAACGTGTCGCGTTTTTGCAAAATCACCTCTGAATACGAAGAAAGCTGGGAACCCATTTCCTTTATCAAATTAAATATCTCACCTAATCATTGCCTCAAGTTCATGTCTTTGCTCCCGATGTATAATTGATACCACTTGTACTGGTGACCGCGGAGCATCTTCATTATCACCTCCCCCATTTAAAGATTGACAATAATGTGCTATCAATTGATGTTCCTCGTCACTGAAAAACAAAAACCAATCGTGAATAGTCAGGTACATATTTACATATGATTCATATTTAGTAAAGCTAGAGTGCAGTCCATGAACGGAAACAACTGCTACTACAGAAAAATCTCTACGAGCAGCAGTAGCCTCCGCTATGCCATCTAGATTGACAGTGAACACTCCTCTCGCTACTACTAGTAACCAGGTAGGTTACTTTCAAACTGCTCCCGAAACGCGACAAAGTCACTTCACGGGTGTTACATTCGAAAGTGGTGGTACTACCCCAGGACGGCAGACTGAGCTAATTGCCATCATCAGTCTTCCTACCACACTTTAATAGTGCCTATAGGTACTGAGCGACCAAAGTACTCGTACATATAACATAGTTATATTGGTCATAATTTAGCGAGGTTCGAACACGGGTCTCATCGATCGTGAGTTTACGCGTCTTATCGCTAGAGCACGTCCGCGTACAGTCAACATCCAAATATATCGAAAAAAAAAAAAGAAAAAGTTTCATCTCGCTAACTCCTCACGATCAATGAGACCCGTGTTCAAATCAAGCTGACCGGTACCAATGTAACTATTATATGTACTTTGGTCGCTCGGTGCTTGTATATGGATTAAGAAAATACCTGTCCGGAGTCTCGTTGTTATTAGCTCCAGTAGTACGCTCAACTTGTGCCAACCTCGTAGCGTACAGTTCGAGTCTAGAATGCATATCGTCACCACCTCCTAGAGTATTGTTACCAGTGCTACCATGCTGAGGAGATGGAGCTGGAGATTCTAGGGCATCACCTGAAAGATAAGATAAATATGACAGAACGGGACGAGCGGTCCAAGGCTTCTATCCTCCACTTGTGGGCGATAACTCAAAATCAATATGCTGAAACACGACAGTTCCTGCACACAAACAAGTCGCAACGTGTTTGCCGCGTCGTGTGTTTTTCAGAGACTCTGTCAAAGCGTAACAATGCTTTTGTTTCATATTCAGTTAGTGCTTGTACTCATGACCGCGTGTTCATTTTGTTCCAAGTTAGTTTCCGTAACCATTCAAATTAGTCCGTATTCATGACCGTTCCGACAAATATATAACACCTTGAAATCTAATTATATATTGTATTGTATAAATTACTAAGTAATTTTGAATTTACCTTCCAAAACAGTCTGAACAGGCAAATACCCAACTCTAGGATGCTTCTTAAAGTATCTCGCAGACTTGAATTTGTTACGCAGAGCCCGTGTGAAATCACGCACGTCTTCGCCTGATGTTGTCTGAAATAAGTATACATTTTACATAGTAGCTCGACATAAAACAACACTACACTGATATTAAGCTTGAGTGCGGTCTAAGAACGAAAACAACTGCTACTAGTTTTTTTTTTGTAAGCGACATTCGTCTCCACTATGCCGGCTTGAAGGGACGAATATGACTATTAACAAGTCATAGTTGATTCCGAATGCGACTGGACTACTTCACGGGGTTACACTTTAAAGTGGTCGTATTACTCCAGGACGCAGACTGGGCTAATACCTAAGATTATCATCAATCTATGTACTAATTTTTTATACAATACAAACAGTATAATTGATACAAGAACTAGCATTGATAGTAACTAGGATAGTACAGGCATGAAAAAATATATATTTTTGGGCCCACTTGATACCTAATAGTTTGGTAACAATACAATATTCTAAATTTTTTTTATTACTTCATTTTAATTATATCAACACATTATTTACCAATCAATAAACAATGTTTAATTAGATAAAAAAAAACAGATATCGTCAATTAATTATTAAAGCATTTAAAATAATAATAACCTCAAATATTGCATCAGAAAACATCTAATTACTCAATAACCCGGGTGAAAAAATTAAAATTGATCGGTAATAAGGAAGTAGATTTATTTAACTAAAAATCATCGACAAATTCGAGAAAAAAATTGTGGGCCCATTTTTCTTAGGTGAACGGGCATTTTTCTTAAAAAAAAAACTTACGGCTGTGCAATACTCCTGCATAGGATGTGTCAACTTATGATTTTTAGCTTTGCGACCGCTGAAGAAACATTTCTGACACATGTCGAAATTGAAACATTTTAGGCAACGATATCTGAAAAAAAAAATCGAAATTAATTTAAACCGAGTAGGTATTTGCACCGTGGAGTTAATCCTGGTACTTTCCCCAAGGGCTACAGCATCCGTAACAGAGATTTGCCCACGTAAATAAGGTTGTAAGGGCAACGGCTTGAAGATGTGAATCATTAATAAGGCACACTTCTCTCGTTTTTCCCGGCTACTCCCAAGCTGATCCCAAAATATAACCAGGTCACCACACTTTTGAAAGTTGTGGTACTACCCCAGGTGGGCATACTGGACTAATTAACTATCATCTGTCTGCCGACTACTCTTAAATATTCATAATATTAATATTATTATTTACGTTTGTCTAAAATTTCCAGGATAAAAATTATACTTTTGCTCATGCCTCGAGATAAAAAACCACTAGATAAAAAAACCTCACCTAAACCCAACAATGGGATATTCCTTGCAAATGTTACATTTGGCCTGATGTTTGGCAGCTTCGGCCGCAGCCAGTCGATGTAACACTGGTAACCACACCATAGACTGCGGCTCTTTCTGCAGCCATTGGAGGAAGTGGAATGCTTCTATGAATTGCAGTTGACCATCTGCATCGCGCTCCAGAGTCTTGTCTTTTGTTTCGTCTTTGTCTTTTTCTAAAAAAAAATGCCAAATAAAATAAAAGCGAAATTAAGCTAGAGTGAGGTCAATGAACGGAAATAGCAGTCGCCTCCGCTTTGGCAACTTGAGGAGACGAATCCAGATTGACAGTGCACACTCCTCTCGTTATACCTGGCTACTTTTAAACTAATCCCGAAATGCAATAACGACACTCCACGGACGACTGACTGGGCTAATAACCATCATCAGTCTGCCTACCACTCTTTGATCTGGAGATAACAAGTGTTAATGTGTAATAGTGGTTAATTTTTTAACCATCAAGTGTTCAAAAATGATTCTAGGAGAACGTACTTTTTTTTTTCACCAAAACTTTTATGCATTTTTTGACTTGACTGGGATTGGGTTTGACTGTTTTGTATGATTAACTAAATCGTTAAATACCTGATTTCCTATCCAAAGTAGCAGTCTTAGATTCTTTTCCAGAGTTAGCTGATGCCTGTTCGAAGCAACTGCGAACTGAAGGCTCTATGTTAGAACCACCAAACGCCGCCACCTCTCCCAATTGTCTGGGTACCTATAATTTTACATACATAAATAAATACATACATATACACGTGTATCTAGAATGAGTGAAAGAGATAGCATTCTTTGAATCTACTTAGAAGCTTCACGTATATGTAGCGTAGCGTAAACAACAATGCCGACAACGTATGGACTTGTTGAACCTGTCTGGAAAGTGTGGGTGATCGAATGCATCGCTTCACCGTCGAAACGATCTCTGCGCAAACGATAAGATTCGAGCAGTCATTTTCTATCTTTCCATTAAGAGAGAAATATTCTCACGTCACGTCTCTTCTGGGATCATTTAGGTGAAGAGGCATCTCACAATACACGACCCCCTTCGGATCCCCCTATTAACATCAGGTGGAGTGAGACAAAAATATATTTTTTAAAAACAAGTTAGCACCTACTCAAAAACAAAACAAGAATGCAATTACCTGAATACAATCGTGCAACAGAAGGCCGAGTTTTCTTTGATCAGCTCTACAAGATGGGTCTGCTATCAATCGGAATAAATATCTGGAATAAATAAAAATAATTTATTAAGAGTCCGATCTATGAACTGCTTTTTTCGTTTTAAATTGTAGCTCGGCATATCACTCCGCCTGATTTAAAGCTAAAGTGCGATCCATGAACGGGAACAACCGCTACTACAGAGAAACGAATCTGCTCCATTCAGGTTGACAGTGCTTTACACCTCTCATTATACCTGGCCACTTCTAACTGGTCCCGAAACGCGACCAGTAGTTACATTGGTTATCGGTTAAAATTTAGGTTTGAACACGGGTCTCACTGATCGTGAGTTCACGCGTCCTACCACCAGATTAAGGCCATTATTAAACAGAGAAACTACAGACTGCAAAGAAAAGTGTATTGCAGGCACCAATACACTCCGATATAACGTAACACTGGTTACGTACTTGCATAGTCTCCTCTGTATATTTTCGTGAATTAAAAATCAAATAATCTGTTATTAAGTGTAAATCTCGTGTTAGTAAGTTTATAGTGACCATAACTATATATACAAGTGTTATCAATAATCTATTCAGGATTATTTAATAGTATTTACGATTGAAAGTGTAGACGACAAATACCCGGCGTTTATACCGTTGTGTAGTGTTTTTGCTTTTAAATTGTTGGTGAACAGTTAAAATACCACGTCTTTATAAGCCTAATGTGTTGTGTTTCATATCAGTGTGTACTCAAGTTAAGAATTTCCGAGAAACTTACAATATAACACATTCAGTTAATCGGCGAAGGTACTCCGACATTCATAAAAAACCTTCTTGTCATTGTGCCTATCGTGCATAAACAACTATTCGTTTGTAAACAAACAACTATTTTAAGCGAGACTGCGTGAGCTTGGATGGTCTAGCCGTGCGGGGCGTAACCTGTGCGATCGACCGACTCCGGTTCGAACCTCGCCGTGCCCGGTCGGCTTTTTTCCTTCAAATTTTAATATAATTTTTTCTAACAAAGATTTATAAATATAAAAAAATAATTCTCTGTTTTACGCTACTTGCCGCTTGTGTCGCATACCCAACACATCGCACACTCACCACTAGATGTCGCACAAAAAGTGATGAAAGAATGAATTGTCTAGCCTGCCAGTGCGATATCGGTATACATAATCACCTGAAATGTACAATATGCTGCGGGTGTTACCATAGCGAGTGTGTAAGCATATCTTCGGACGACTTTCGTAGACACCGTGAACATCTTAAACTCAACTGGAGATGCCCCTGCTGTACTAATATCGCAAGCCGCAATAAGACTGATTCTACACCTGTACGCGGGCGTAACCAACCTATCGAGATTTTGGACATGTCATGCGATAATATAAACGATTCAACGACAACAGTCAATACTTCCGTCATCGTCAGTGGTGGCCCTGTTACCATAGACCAAATAAGTAAGCTACTCGACCTGAAATTAAAAGAACAACGTCTTTCCATCATCCTCGACGTTCAATCGACGATCAAAGCTGAGATTAACAGCGCAGTCAACGAGCTAAGACACGAATTCAAAGCCACTACTGATAATTTGGAGATTAATCAGAGTGAGATCAGGCTACAAGTTGACGCTACGACCAGCAAAATTGCCGAACTTGAGGCTGAAAACTCCCAACTTCATTCCGAGCTATCAAATATCAACAGACGGCTTGGATCACTCGAAAAATTCTCAAGAAGCTGCAACGTTGAGATTCAATGTGTGACTGAAAAACGAGATGAGAATCTGATCACAGTTCTAAGAGATATCTGTAAAGTTATCGACTCACCTGTTGCTGAGAGTGATATAAGCTCTATTCGTAGGATCGCTAAGGCAAATCATTCCTCAGACAGACCACGCAATATAATAGCTACCTTGCCGTCCGAGCGCTCTCGAGACATTTTAATATCGGCATTCAAAAGATATAACAAGAAGAATAAATCTAAACCTTTGAATACTGCTGACATCAACATCGCTGGTTCCACTCAGAATATTTATATTGCTGAACACCTATCGCCTGAATGTAAGCAACTTCACGCGGCTACAAGGAAGGCAGCTAACGAACGCTCGTATAAGTACGTTTGGGTTAAATTCGGTCAAGTCTACGTTAGAAAAGACGACCATTCCTCGGCGATCAAAATTAAAGACGTGTCATATCTTAAAAGACTCTAAATTAACCTACAGTATATTATTCTAATTATTCATTTTCTGACATATAATTATATTGTATCGTAATTGTTATTGTACTAATTAATTTATTATTTGTGACATTAAATACCATGATCATTTATTACCAGAACGTCAATAGAATCAGATCGAAAACGAACGCACTGTCCTTGAACGTTCTCAATTGTAACTCTGATATTATAGCACTAACAGAAACTAACTTAAACAAAAGTGTTAAAGATGGTGAATTGTTTGACGACAGGTTCACAGTGTTCCGTAGAGATCGGGAAAACTCATGCATAACAAAGAGGGAAGGCGGGGGAGTTCTGCTGGCTATCCTAAACCGACTTAACGCCATACGTCGTACTTCTTGGGAGTGCGAGGTCGAGGAGATCTGGATCAGCGTTTTACCCACAAAGACCTGCAAGTACTCCGTGCATTTATGCCTCTGCTATCTGCCTCCTGACATACCAATCGTACATTTGAATTCTTTTTATAATAATCTACAAAGGATAAGTCAATTTACCTCCAAAAATGATAGATTTGTAATAATTGGTGATTTTAATACTCCTGGCATTGTCTGGATTCCATCTGATACAAACCACCTGGACCCTTCCTCTGCTTCAGACACCAAATCGCGCATGCTTCTTGATTGTATGGCAATGTGCGCTCTGCAGCAGCACAATCATATCAAAAATGTTAATGACAGGTCTTTGGACCTGGTACTGTCGAACTTCGATGCAGTCCATATTCTACATGAGGTGCCTCTGTTGCCCATTGATCGTCATCATCCTGCTTTCTCTGTCGAAGTTGATACCATGAGATCAGAGAAATACGTAAAGCCTGTCAGAATCGATAGGCCTAATTTCAGAAGGTGCAATTATGAAAATATAAAGACGGAATTGAGTAAGATTGAATGGTTTCAGGTGTTTGACTCAAATGATGATATCGATGTTACCACATCAAAGTTTTATGATACAATTGAGCCCATCATCCAAAGAAACACTCCCGTAGTTAAAGACAACTCTCATAGGTATCCAGCCTGGTTCTCACAGGCTCTAATAAAATGTTTAAAAGAAAAAAACAAACTCCATAAGCGTTTCAAAAAGTATGCTAATCCGAGGGATTACGATACATTCGCACTGCTAAGAACTAGAGCTAAACGACTTATTAATGAGTGCTACAAATCTTACGTATCCTCTATTGAGACATCAATATCTGATAATCCTAAAACGTTCTGGAATTATGTCAAGAGTAAAAGGGGCAATAGCGGTATACCTCACTTAATGACTCACGGTGCCACCCAGGCTTCAACCAGTGCTGGCATATGCGAATTGCTCTCGGGGTACTTTGGTTCGGTTTACGAATCTCGTAACCCGCGACCGATGGACTCTAGGCAGCCATCTACAGTCACCTGCCATTCACCACTCTCTGACATTATTCTGAGTGACCGTGAGGTTCTGATTAAACTAAAGAAACTTAACCCCTCTAAGGGAGCGGGCCCTGATGGTATCCCTCCGGTATTGCTTCGAAACTGTGCTGTCGAATTGTGTTCCCCTTTAAAATACATTTTTAATAAATCCCTCAATTTAGGTTCCTTCCCTGCTCGATGGAAGTCCGCTCATATAGTTCCAATACACAAAACAGGTGACAAAACCAAATGTGAAAACTATAGACCCATTAGTATTCTCAGCTCTATAGCCAAACTCTTCGAAACAACTGTATACGACCATATTTACAGTCACATCCGTCCCTATTTATCACCACACCAGCACGGTTTTGTCAAGTGCAAATCAACGGTTAGCAACCTTCTGGAATACAAGAACTATCTGTGCCAGGTATTTGCTCGTCGTGGGCAGGTAGATGCTGTGTACACTGATTTCAGTAAGGCATTTGACAAAGTCAGTCACTCTCTGCTATGTGCTAAGATATCTGATTATGGTGTGCACGGCTCCCTGCTCCGCTGGATCCGATCGTACCTGGAAAATAGAACTCAACTGGTGGCAATAAAGGGCTGCTCATCGTCACCTGTTGTCACGAAATCTGGCGTGCCCCAGGGTTCTCACCTTGGTCCGCTGTTCTTTGTCATTTTTATCAATGATCTTGCGCACAAACTGACCTCTAACTGCTTGCTTTACGCTGATGATCTCAAGATCTTTAGATCTATTAAAGACCCTGGTGATAGCGCAGCACTTCAGAGGGATCTGGATACTGTGTCGAAATGGTGTTCTGATAACGCAATGTACCTAAACGTGGGAAAGTGCTTCGTTATCTCTTTCACCAATAAAAATAATAAGTACATTTATCCATATCAGCTAGAAGGACAGAATCTGTCAAGGAAGCCAGTGGTCAGAGATCTTGGAATTCTGTTTGACGAAAAACTAACTTTTAGGGATCACTATCAATATATTATCACCAAATCGTTGCAGCTCCTTGGGTTTATAAGCAGAATCACCAGGGACTTCAGAAGACCCCAATCCTTGCTTTGTCTCTTTCATAGCCTCGTGAGAAGTGTACTGGAGTATGCCTCGGTTGTCTGGTCTCCCTGTTACAGTGTTCACTCCGACAGATTGGAAAGCGTACAGAGGAAGTGTTTTAAGATTATTGCATATCGATATGGACTTAGCAGAAATCTGCCTACGTATGCAGACAGACTATTGGAATTTAAAACGTCATCTCTTCACTCCAGACGTAAGCTACAAGACCTGATCTACTTGCATAAAATCGTGCATTCCACCCTCGATTCGTCCATATTACTAAATCACATAGACTTTAACACACGATATAATCCTCGCCAAGAGTACAGAACCTTCTGCACTCGAACATATAAAAATAATACATCGTACTATAATCCAATAGTACGAATGTGTCGGCTATACAATGACATCTCGATAAACAATAAAGAAATTGACATATTTAATGGAAATTACATGACCTATAAGAGGCAGATCCAATCTCTCCTCGACCATGCATCATCATAGGCTATTTATTAATATTGTTAACACTGTGTAATCCTGTATAAATGTAATTTAACTTTTGACATTAATTAATTTTATGACATTTGTAATTTATATAACTTACTATTTTATAATTTGTAATATTGCATGAATCATGATGTGTACATACGTGTAGGGTAATAATCTAGTTCTGATCTGTGGTTTCAACTATTATTGTATTATTATGATTGTTACCTGTTGTATATACCTATTAATAAATAAATAAATAAATAAAGATATGCCGGCTCAATTACATGTGATATTTACCTATATTTCTCTTCCAAGTGCCCCTTACAGAGTAACACCAATCCAACCTTAAAACTGAGTACTCTTATCTGACCAGTCCGTTGACTATCATACACGTTTAACAACCAGTTGATCGATAAATCCAGACACAGAGGCACGTTGACTGCGTTAGGGTTGTCACCAGCTATCACCTGAAACAAAAATCATTGTTATAATTTGGAATGCATCGAAAAACTTTATAAAGCCGTATTACTCTTATTTATCATGACGACTGACGATAAGAAAAAAATCTGTTGTAATAAAACTTTAAACTCCGAAGTTAGCTACAAGTCGCTGCGCAGTACACAAATTGAGTTATCTGCGGGGCACGATGAACGTGAGAGGTAAGGGCATCCATTCATATTAACTTTATTAATTGTAAACTTGTCTGTACCTGTGCCCGTAGCTAAGTTCCGAGTAATAAAGTTTGACGTGACCTATACCAGGTAACCTCATGACTTACCTCATAGAGTGAAGTTAATACAGTAATCATATCAGGTATATCAATGAGTCTATCATTTTGTGCTCGCAGTCCATGAGTATCGAAGGCTTCTAAAGCTGAAGGTAACTGAAGCATATGCACTGAAAAAGAAAACCAGAAACATAGAGAAGACCTGAAAAATCCTTTAAAATTGTCTTTATTGAAGATTGGCATATGACAACACTCCGCTTGATGTAAAGCTAGAGTGCGGTCCATGAACAGAAGCAATTGCTACTACTGATAAATTTCTATAGGCAGCAGTAGGAAAGGAGTATGATGAGAAGACAAGAAACACAATTATTCGCCTGTGCATGTAATAATAATAAAAAAATAATTGATGTTTCTGTGCAAAATGTTGCTGCCAAACGTTCCACAATTTAATGAAAAAAAAAAGAAATTATAATATTGAAGAGGCTGTATGGGGTTGATACCTTTGCCTTTTCAGAAAGAACTTACTATGTAAAGCTTTTTGTACAGTTCTAAGTTTGAGTGCAGTTCTGTATGCAGAGAACCGAACTTCGTTGAGATCAGCCAGAGAATTCATCAGCTCAATCATTTTCGGATGATCCCAATGTGTTGTCTCCAATTCGTGACTGGAAAAGAACCAGAGTCTTAATGATTGACGCGACTACATTATAAAAAAAAATGACGCGAACCTCGGAAGCTACCCTATACATTTTTAATGGTAACTCGGCATGAACGGAAACAACTGCTACTACAGATAAATTTCTACAGGCTGCAGTCGCCTCCGCTATGCCGGTTTGAACAGACGAATGTGCACTATCCAAACAGTGCACACTCCTCACGTTATAGCTAAAGGTAGGTCCATGAACGGAGACAACTGCTACTGCCAAGAATTATTAGACGGCATTCGCCTCCGCTATACCGGCACTCCTTTCGTTACACCTGGCTGCTTTTAAACTGATCAAACGCTTCTAGATCACTTTAATGTGGTGGTACTATCCCAGCACTGCAGACTGACACTAATAATTAGATTTTTCGTTGTTTATAGGAAAAACGATGCCTTACTTAATGTAATAAGGTACGTTGGCTGGTGTGACTGCTCGTTCCCATGGTGCGTCAACAGAACCAGCGAGGAACCCTTGAGCGGCGCCTGCACCACCGTCTCTGGCAACACCTGCTAACTGTCTTACTCTTTCTTCACCACCAGCCGTTAGAGCTCCCACTCTGAAACGTTTGTAAAATCGCCTAGTGAGATTTTGATCAATTTTCTTTAAAAGTTTAACAAAAGTCATAGACGTGGGCTTGCAATTGATAACCCCATTATCGAATCTTTAAAATATCTCAACCGGTACCAATGTAACTTATTTTTTCTATTGTAACTCAGCATATGACAGTACTCTGTCTGATGTGAAGCTGGAATGCGGTCCATGAACGGAAACAACTGCTACTACAGATAAATTCCTACAGACAGCAGTCGCCTCCGCTACGCCAGCTTGATGAGACGAGAGTGCACCTTCAGATTGACAGTTCACACTCCTCTCGTTCTACCTGGCTATTTTCTAACTGATTCCGAAACACAACAAGGTCACTTCACTTGAAAGTGGTGGTACTACCCCAGGACGGCAGACTGGGCTAACAATCATCATCAGTCTGCCTACCACTCTCAAAATATGCACTTTGGCATAATGTATCAAACATAAAAGTAAATATATGAAAAAAACCTACCTAGTATTAAAATCATCAAGCTTAGCCAACATATGTTCAGGCAGTTGTATCTTATCACGAGCCAGTTGTTGCGCTTGCGCATGTAACTCATCCACCATCCGTCTCAAGGGTGGTATTTGTGCCCGTGCTCTGGAGGCGACATCTAATTGCGTTCTGACATCTCTCGCGTCTCCTGGACCACGCCATGATGATCTCGCTGCTTCTGCCGCTTGAATGCGACCAGCTAACTCGTCCAGTGAAGTTGTGAAGGCTCGGACACGCTGTAAAAAAAAAATTATGTTAATAATAAACCGTAAAACTTAAATTTGCATTAAAACGAATTTATTTTATACGTTTTATAGCATTTTTATTAGACCAAGTAGTAACAGAAGCAAATCACAGACTATATCCTTTATTATTGTCGATAGTTCTCTATAAAGACGTCATAATATGTGCAAATTAATTTGTACTATATTTTGTAATTGGTCATCTCTGTTATGCTGGCTAAAGGAGATGAAAGTACAGCATCTGGGTTGAGAGTGTACTCCTCTTGTTATACCTGGCTACTTCCAAAAACGCGACTAAGTCACGTCACGGGTGTTGTTACACTTTATTCTAACACCAAGATAAGTTTTCTTTATTTAGAATTTTTTTTTTAGATTTTTTTAGATATATTAGATAAAATTATTTAGAATAGAATAGAGTAGAATAGAATCTTTTATTTGTCACAGTACAGATGTTTTTAGATTTGTACAGGGTGAGGTGATAAAAGGGAAATCAGCTCAGCATGTGCTCTGGCAGATGTCAGAGCGCTGATTTTCAGCAGACACCGCAGGAAGTGGCAAAGGGGCATTTATTATATTATACTAACGCATTTGATTTTAGTTTTGATTCGGACTAATCAAAACCAAACTAATCTTGTTTTTTATTAAGTTAAAAAATTATATAAACGTAACTAACTTAAACAAAATAACCCTAATTTGTTTCATAATTAGGTTTGTATGCGTATTACCGTTATAATATACATCTACAACGACCTTAAAGCTATCAAATATCACGCCGCAGACGTCAAAAGCCTTGACTCTGAGCGTCAAGTTTCAGAATACCTCAGAACCACTCACTGAAATACTTTATTGGATGCAAGAGATTGAATCGATATAAATTATTCTTTACATGTCTCTTTGACAAATGTCAAATTTTGGTAAATACCAAGAAACTGTTTTTACACCTAATTAAACCGATGAACAGATATCGATATTTGGCAAGGCAATATGACTGCATACTGTGGAAGGACATATGCTAATTTTTGTATTAAAAAACAAAAGAAAGGACCGAGTATTTTTTTATTTTTTATTGTAGCTCGGAATGTGACAACACTCCGCCTGATGTAAAGCTAGAGTACGGTCCATGAATGGAAACAACTGCTACTACAGAGAAACCTGTGCAGGTAGCAGTCACCTCCACTATGCCGGCTTGAGGAGACGAGCATGTACCATCTTAGATTGACAGTGCACACTCCTCTCGTTATACCTGGCTACTTTCAAACTATTCCCGAAACGCGACAAAGTCACTTCACGGGTGTTACATTCGAAAGTGGTGGTACTACCCCAGGACGGCAGACTGGACAAATAACCATCATCAGTCTACCTACCACGTATTTGTACGGGGAAGCTGTTATTATTCTTATTATTAATGCCTTAAGCTGTACCTGTATGACGGACACTGAGCGACCAAAGTACATATAACATAGATACAATGGTACCGGTCAGAATTTAAAATTAAAAAAAATAAGAGCCCTAATACAGAGCCAATATACTTGGAAATGTTATATATTTTCCTCTCGTCTCGTACTAGAGAAACACCTTGATTGATCACAAGGGTCCTTCGTTTGTGGAATGTGATGGATAGTTGCAATTTCAAGTGTATACACACTCTAACCGTATTCAATGGTTGTAAGTGATCGTTCTTATAAATTTTATTCATTTATTTTGTAATATAAATATAAAAAATATTTTTTCATTTGAATTTGTCATTTGAAGACGGGTCGTTTATTAGTCCACGCGTTCTAGAAGTATGCACCGTCAACCTAGTTGGTGGTTACCATCAGACTACCGAAAAAAATAAAATAAACTAAATATAATTTCTATACGCAGTAGTCGTTGTAAATCGCACTAATGTAGTGTACGGTCAACGATAAATTCCATGTGTTACCGAAATATTACTTAAACGCGATACTAGAAAACAACATGTGCTATTAATTCGTAACACCAATATTGCACAATGTTGTTACATCTCTCATTTGTTGCCAGCAACTTTATTTTATATGGCATTATAACAATTTGCCAGTGTCAAAGTAAATATTTTTTGCATTAAGTTAATATATTGAGTCTCAGTTAAGTCAAAAATTGCTCCAGCAAAGTGGTAGAATCTTTACTGAAACTTCCTACGGAGTTTTGAAGGAAAAATGGAAACACATGGTCTCTTCTTTTGAATTGTTTGCCCACACTCACGCACGTTCACGAACACTTAATGGTTAATAATCCGCCATTATTACACATTAACGCTCGAAGAAACACAAGTTTAGGAAAATAATTCAAGACAGATAACCTAATGTCTCAAGATGGCCACCAAAACTTTGTCAGCAACTTTGTTTTTTTTTTAGTTTAGTTACTGTTTTTTCTAAAGCTAGAATGCCGTCTATGAACGGAAACAACTGCTACTGCAGACAAATTTCTACACGCAGTAGTCGCCTCCACTATGCCGGCTTGAGGAGATGAATGGGCCCCATGTAGGGGCTAAAGTCAAAGGCCAATCGACAGCTGTCACTCGATCGATTTGAAAACAAAATATGAGTATTGTCGTTTCGTTGTCACCTAGACAGTGAAGCGTCAAATCCAATATATTGTTACGTTCGTGGGGGGTACAAAATAATACACGACTTCGGTCTTCACACCAATTTATTGCATACGACACACAATAACGTAGAAGCAGGAGTGGTACGACAGCCTTCAGTCGCTGTTCGGTATCGTTTAGTAAGCAGGAGTTGCTTGTATCGCATCCAAAATAGGACTATCTCCTTGGGACACTCGGGGGTCGGTATTTATACTCAAACAGAAGGAAGCTTCGAGAAAGATCTCGTCAAAGTTTACTAATTAATAATGTTAACAAGGTCACAGGTCACGCCGCTCGCGTGGGCGCGGCCAAGATGTTTACGCTACGCCGCTTATACGAGACCTTACCATAAACTTCGACGCATGCTGTCTCTTTCGCACCCTAGGTGCTCGTAACAATATATTGTTTTTGATTCGATCATTTGACTTTAGTGCCAGATTAAGAGTGCACACTCCTCTCGCTATTCTTTAAGAATACGCAAATATCTTCAACTTCAAAAACGTAAAAGAAAAAGGAAAATTAAATAAAATAGAAGAAAAAAAGCTGAAAATGAGTAAGTTTGGCGATGCCAGTTGTCAGTCAAAGTCATTGCGGCATGAGTGATTCAAGCATACAATGTTGTCCAATTTTCTTTTCCTTGTATTAGCTTAGTGTTTAGGGAATTTGGGACTCGGGGATCATGGAGGCAATCCGCAGTTGCGTCGTGACAGTGAATTTTAAGAAGACACCGAGAGGCATATTCTTGACACTATTTATCATTGATATATACAACTAAATATGCAATAACGCTCCCAAGATGACCGCAGTCACTTTTATGGTCTCTGTCAGTTAGTATTTGACTGTCGACAACATTGTCAAATCGTTTGAAGCGGCCTACGTTTTTCTTTCATATCCGATGTTTTAGATTTGCTCCTCTAGCCTCAATGCCATTTATTTATTATATTATATTTTTTTCACGCAAGCAGCAGTCGCCTCCGCTATGTCGGTTTGAGGAGACAAATGTGCACACCGTCCTAGCTAACATGCGAAAGCGTTGATTGCGAAC
The DNA here is from genome assembly GCA_948150575.1 of Tinea pellionella. NCBI lineage: Eukaryota > Metazoa > Arthropoda > Insecta > Lepidoptera > Tineidae > Tinea > Tinea pellionella. Next base: position 1,341,355 of record OX411263.1, on the reverse strand, counting down.
ATAGTTACAACTAAATTGTAAGCAAAGACTGTAAGCGTTTCAACCATTTAGCATATGCGATGCTTCCATTCGATGTTGACCCATCAGAGATTGTCTTTGTAGGCAGGGAGTAGTGTAGAGACTGTTTTAAGAAAAAACAAAACGCGTAGTCAAGGAGACTGTTTATGATTTTGGTAGTCAAATATACGACTTAAAAAGAAACGACTAAAAAGCTTGTAAATATCTTTATTACCCTGACTCCATACTAAACCTTCAAACTCGGCTTCTTTCAAGCAATCTCAAAACACGATTAGGTCAGTTCACGAGTGTTAGACTATCCTAGGACGGTAAACTGGACTGGTATCCATCATAACAGCTGTAAACTAGATGTTAAGAGTTTGTCATCTTAAGCTAGCATAGCGTAGGCTACTGTTGTCTGCAGACATTTTTCTATATTCAAGGACCTCTCTCTAACGTTAATGGAGTGTTTTTTTTTTGTTTTGTACGGAGTATAACAATTGGCCAGTGTCAAAGTAAATATTTTTGCATCAAGTTAATAACATTGTGCATCACGAGTCATTCATTCATCACACCAAACAGTCACGTCAAAACTCAGTCAAGTCAAAAATTGATCCAGTAAAGTGGTAGAATCTTTACTGAAACTTCCTAAAGAGCTTTGGAGGGAAAATGGAAACACAGGTTCTCTTCTTTTGAATTGTTTGCCCACACTCCTGCACGATCACGAACACTTAATGGTTAATAATATAATCCACCATTATTACACATTAACACTCGAAGAAACACATGTTAAGGAAAATAATTCAAAACAGACCACCTGACGTCTCAAGATGGCCGCCAAAACTCCCTACAAAAATCTAATGGAGTGTTGACCAAAAAAATCGATTTCAATTCAAACACAATTCAGTTCTGTAACACAACAAGCATACCGCTCATCCCTTGACGAGTGATTTCCTAAAGGATAATGCCTTCGATTTGCCTATAAGACCACCTTTGCATCAGATTTGGCTGTGATTTCTTATTTACGATGTTTTTTTTTTTATTGTAACTCGGCGTATGATACGAATAATATTCCGCCTGATGTAAAACTAGAATGCGACGAAAATTACTGCTACTACAGAGAAATTTCTACAGGCAGCAGCCACCTCCGCTATGCTGGCTTGAGGAAACGAAACCATCCAGATTGACAGTGCACACTCCTCTCGTTATACCTAGCTACTTCCATACTGTTCACGAAAAGGAATAAGGTCATGATACGGCAGGACGACAGACTGTTTATATAAAAAAAATGAAAATATTATCTTGTAAAATAAGTTTCTACCACGTTAGGGGGTAAAAATACTTAGCAGTTTGTAAACGACTCTACCTAACGACCATTGTTCTAGGAGTTTAACATAAACTGTTTAAAGTTAGGTCTAGACTATATCACAGTGGTTCTCAACCTTTTTTTAATGCGGCACACTTTTCACGATTTAAAAATTTGGCGGCACACAAAGAAAAAGATAAGTTTAAAAATTATTTACTTACCTATAACACACTGCGTAAAATAGTTTATGGTAATAATTTTAAATGTGCGAAATAAAATAATATGTACTACAAAAATAACAGTACGTTTTTTAAATGATTAATTACAAGTTAATAATAAGAATACTTGTAATGCAATTTTTTTTTCTTTAAATCATATTATTTAATAATATTAACATAATTATATTATCTAAAATTTGGCGGCACACTTTTAGAATTTCGCGGCACACAAAAGTACCGCGGCACAGTGGTTGAGAATCACCGCTATATCAATTTCAAAATAGTATTTTTTCGCTAATCATATTATGTATAGAGTTATAGTACGAACCAAAAACTTTATGGCGGCCCCAAAGAAGAAGGTAAGACGCGTGAACTCACGATCGATGAGACCCGTGTTCGAACCTCGCTAAATTCTGACCAATGTAACTTTGCTATATATAAATTAGTTGCTCAGTGTCTATGGGCACTATTAAGAGTGACAGGCAGACTGATTATGGTTATTAGTCCAGTCTGCCGTCCTGGGGTAGTACCACTACTTTCGAATGTAACACTCGTGAAGTAACCATAGTTTGAAAGTAGCCAGGTATAGCGAGAGGAGTGTGCACTGTCAATCTAGATAGAACATGCTCGTCTGCTCAAGCCGGCATAGTGGAGACGACTGCTTCCCGCACAGGTTTCTCTGTAGTAGCAGTTGTTTCTATTCATGGACCGCACTCTAGCTTTACATCAGGAGGAAGATCGTTAATTATAAACAGATATTAACTGTTGTCAGTGTGTAAACACCCTAACACATCGCGCGATAGTATCTAGATTAAGCTGGACCTAAGTTAGCTAATCTAGTCTGCTTGTTCACTTATTTGGTTCTTATGTTGCAAATATGGCGCACAAAAGATAAATCTAATTAAATCTTAACACACAGTTTAATTGTTCCGGATACATAGAAGGGCCCCCTAAACATTGAAGCGTAGCGTCATAGACGCGTACAATTTGATACAAAACCATGACTAGTAATATAACTTAATATTCTACAAACGTCAAGTTTAGACCACCATATAAGGGTGCGCTCTTTGATGTCTGCTCCAGATTAGGACCACCCTGTATATCGTATGTCACGTCTGACAGTGAATTTACATATTTGTCGCTCACTATACATGGTGTTGCTTTGTATTACGTAAATGATGTCATTTTGATAAACGTTTTGACATTAAGAAAGGCGGCATGTTATCAACGAATTCCTTCATACAAATATTAGAATAGTAGAAAATAATATGTACCCAAGAAACCTAAAAGCGGCCGTAGCCTAGCAATAGAAGGCTTGAACCACGATCGAAGAGACTCCTGTTCAAATCTCGTAAAAAGCCTATTTTTGGGCCCACTTCATAACTAATAGTTTGGTAACAAAACAATATTATTAAATAATATCTTATTTTTTATTAATTCATTTTAATTATATCAACACATCATTTACCAATCAATAGACAATGTTTAATTACATAAAAAACAGACATCATCAATTATTAAAGCATTTAAAATAATAATAACCTCAAATATTGCATCAGAAAACATCTAATTACTCAATAACCCGAGTGAAAAATTTAAAACTGATTGGTAATAAGGAAGTAGATTTATTTTTCTACAAAATTAACTAAAAGGCTTTTCTTAGGCGAATGGGCATTCTCCTTTTGGTACCCATGTAACTTTGTTATATGTACTTTAGTCCTTTGGTGTCTATGGTTTCATAGAGGATTACTTACTATAGGTAACTGTAGATAGTAGAATATTTTAGGGTACATTTGAAAAGACCAAAATGCTGTTCACAGATCGGTCTAACGATAAACAAGTCTTGACCAAATGTTATTCACAAACTAAATAATAGTGCGTTTTGTGGTATTATTAATGTTGTAATAATAATTTAAAAAAATCATATTTTAGTTGTTTTTTTTTTTAATTAATTTATGGCATAATAAAATTATGATGAAAATTTAACAGAACGGTGGGGAAAGTGTTTAGTGTTGCCATAAATTAACATTGAGTATTTCGTGTTTACGTATTAGAGTTTTGTAACTAAACCAAAAAAAAATCTAGCAATTCATTTATAAGAATAAGTTTTAGAAACCCGGATTAAATCGCAAAAGGGAATCTTTAAGGATATAACTACTCATATTTGGTCCGTACAGGGTAAATTTCCAAGATACACTGGCGAGATAAAATGGCGGGTCAACCCCGCAAAAACTAGTCGACCATGTCCAAGTAAAAGATAGCGGTGTGTTTTCAAGGATAAAAAAAAATATGAAATGACCTAACTTTTTATATGTTATTTTTGTGCGAAAAACATGAGAATTACGTACTTAGGTACCATCATTTTTTATTTTGCTGAGTTTGGGAGAAGGCTGGGAGTAGGCGGTGAGATTGCCTTCTTCGCTCTGAACCTCTCAAGGTAGTCGTTGGGCTTCCCACTCATATACTTGACTGGAATGGTGTTTCTTTCCGAAGGAAGCCTACGAATCAATTACGTTAGGGTGGACTTCACCATATGACGCAGAGAGAGAGTTTAAAGAGGTAGGCAGACTGATGATAGTTATTAGCTTGCCGTCCTGGGGTAGTACTTCACGCGTAACACCAGAGAAGTGACCTTTTCGCGTCTCGAGATCGGTACATGGTGCACATTTGTTTCTTAGAGCAGGCATAGTAACATTAAAATACGTAGAAACCATAGGCATTAGCTGTTTACAAGAAAACACATTTTTAATGACGCCCGTGTTTATTTTAGTTAATGTCGGTTTAGAAATTGTAATGATTATGCAATTGCGTGGACTAGATAAGATTTGTAAACGTATTTTATTGTCGAATTAAAACTTTTTATATGTGGGTCGATGCGTAATTAACACTTTTGTTATTATTCAGTTTGACCGGTACGGATGGTACATGCTCGTCTCTTCAAGCCGGCATAGTGGAGCTACAATATAAAAAAAGGAGAATGCCCATTCCCTGTTTTTTATATCGAGTTTGTCGACCATTTCTAGTTTATTTTGTAGGAAAATAAAACTACGTTCCTCATCATCAATCAGTTTTAATTTATTATTACCCAGGTTATTGAGTAATTAGACTTTTTCTGAAGCAATATTTGAGGTTATTATTATATTAAATGTTTTAATAATTGATGATATCTGGTTTTTTTATATATATAATTTAACATTGTCTATTGATTGGTAAACGACGTGTTGATATAATTAAAAAAATAAATGAAAAAATAAGGTATTATTTTGTTAACGGACTAATATCTAGTGGGTCCAAAGATCCATTCTCCTTTACAATACGAGATTGAATGAAGAACTTTTTTCTTCAGTCACAGTCAGCAATCGCCTCCGCTATGCCGGCTTGATAAAACGAATGTGCATCATCCAGATCGACAGTACTGTAACAGCTATTGTTTCCGTTCATGGACCACACTTTAGCTTAGTATCAGACGGAGTGTTGTCACATTTAGAAATACTATAAAAAACGTTCCTAATATTCATAAAAAGTATACTAGTATAGGTAACAAATAACAGGTTTTAAAACTAATCCAACTTTACTAGACAAAGAGATTATACTATCACGACAATGCTAGTGCGAGCGGGGTAGATAGAAACTCACTCATGCTTTGAATACATAATTGGCTTGGATTTAAGGCGCCTACCTACAATAATAATAATAAACGATTCTAGTGGCTTAGCATGTGACTATAGCTGAAAGTTAGAGTGCGGTCCATGAACGAAATCAACTACTACCCACTACCATCAGGTTTCCTATGGACGAGTTTTTTTTTTAAATTGTAGCTCCGACATATGACAATATTTATGCTACTATAGATTAATTTATACAGATAGCAGTCGCCTCCGCTATACTGGCTTGAGGAGACGAACGATACGAAAAAGTAACCATGTTTTGTTCATATTAATTACCTTTCTGTGTACTAAATAAAAGTCAAGAAGAAAATGCCACGTGCCATTAAGTTCACCTATCGTAATTATTTTGTCAATAAAGTATGTTTTTTTAAATAAAATAAAAAATTAAATACGGCATTACGGTAGTTAAAACATAACTCTACAAAAAGATAGACAAATAAACAAAAATTAACATCCAAGTCTCAACAATTTACGCTCGTAGTAAAAATGTACAACATATGTATAAAAAAAATATACCAGTCAAGGTACTCATATAGACCGACTTATGTGCTTGAGTGTACATTGCGTATTATCAGCACTACTAAGGTCAGGGAACTTCGTATTTAAGGCGGTGTTTTACAAATAAATATTTTATTTTTTTAGTTTTGATTTTTATTATATAATGAAGTGTTTGCTTTTTTTTAATTACAAGAATCCCTGCTAAGTCATAATAGTACTCGATTATTAATAATTATTAACTTATATTTTTGTAAATTTATTTTAAAATTAAATCCACTAATAAATAGAGCGTCTCGAAAATAGGAGTGGATGCAAATCAAGCCAAAAAATAGATTAATGACAGAATATTAGTTCACTCAAATGCCTATAACTTCTAAAACAACTAAGCTCAAATCTATAAGTACTTGTAGAGCTCAAACACATGTGGAGTTGCAAGCATAAAAAAAAATGTATTTTTTAAAATTGCATTTAGTATCTTCTAGATCTAGTTCTTTATATCATTAGCTGTTTTGCCAGCGATGTTGTACGCGTATAACCAGTGTTATGCGTTTGGTGTCCCAGTTCCAAGGGAACGTTCATCTATGGAAGCAAAAAGAGCCCCAAACCCAAATGGGTGGTTCTGAAACTCATAAGGAATTATCAAACAAACAAACATTAATTTTTATATATTAGACAAATTAATACGTCATATTTTGTGTATACATCGCCTTAATAATGAGTAAACCGCTCGCGTATCACGGAAGTAGAAGTTGTACTATTCGTTTACCGATCGCCTTAAGCAATTTTAACCTATATCCGATGTTGACACGAAACTAATGAATTAATATAAAGTTAATTAAGGAATTAAACAAAAAAACAGTACAAATTATTGCGGAATAGAAAGTTTAAATTACTAAATTAATATGTATACATATATTTTATTGTAACGGCATTGTTTATGATAACATTCAGTCTGATGTTAAGCTAGAGTGCGGTCCATGAACGAAATCAACTGTCATCATAGGGAAACTTCTGCAGATAGCAGTCGCCTCCTCTATGCCGGTTTGAGGTGACGAAAATGATTTAATAAATTGTAAAAGTTCTCAAGTAAAGGTTGACATACCCAAGACCTTGCAGTTCGCATATTCCAGTTTAGCATATAAAAAAACAAGTCTTTCCAAGTGCATCTACATTAATATGCATATAACGAGGAACTGGATACGTCTGTAATAGGTAAACGTCGTGATGGTATGCGTTTAGAAGGTAGGGGAGACATTGAAATTTGTTTTAAAAACCTTATTGGAACCTTTTCAGTTTAAACCAAGGGACAATGTTTCTATTCTGTCAGAACCATGCCGTTTTTAAGTAAGAAGTTTGTGGTCACGCAGTAGTCTACTTTAGTACCGTAGTGATGAAAATTTGGCCTCAAAGCTAAAGAAAAAACGGCTGAAAAAACTGAAGACTAAATAAGTTTTTTAAAATTTTTAAAAAGTATTTTATAATTTTACAAAAACGCAATTAATTTTTAAAAAGTTTTTGTTCGCCCATTTTCGCTCTTTTCCCCAGTGTCTCCTAGTGAAAATCTAATCATCTAAAATAACGACAACTGTCATCACTTGATCTGTGTCGCAATTACGGCCATAGCACAATTCACAAGTGACAATTTCGTGAAGTTTGTGGTGATGGCTGATGGTAGAAGATGGTTTGGTAGAAGTAAAAGTCGCTGGATCGGCCAGATAGTCGGAACCGATGCAGCGCGCCACCAGAGTCACGATCCTCAATAATGTGGGACTTTTTAATTGTAGCCCGACATGTGACTACACTCCGTCTGATCTAGATTGACAGTGCACACTCCTCTCGTTATACCTGGCTACTTTCAAACTATTCCCGAAACGCGACAAGGTCACTTCACGGGTGTTACATTCGAAAGTGGTGGTACTACCCCAGGACGACAGACTGGGCACATAACCATCATCTACCTACCACTCTTTACCTAGAACGACCAAAGTACATATAACAAAGTTACATTGGTACCGGTCAGAATTAACGAGGTTCGAACACGGGTCCACATTGACTCTGACAAAGAGAGAAAGAGATTGGTCTGTAATGATAAGTAAATTTTAAACAAGACATGACACTATGACATCTTCTCGGAATTGTCAAAACATTTGTCAAAAAACAGCGAACGTGTCAATCGTTAACACACTAAACTTGACAAGACCTTTTGTGACTCATCACCGAACATGTGGTATGAAATAATCCCTAAAACTAATTCAAGCAAAACCAATCCAAATTTCCTTTTAAATAGCAACATTAGAGATCAAAGTCGTTTAAAAATACAACTCGAGGTATAATCATATATCAAATACTTGAGAGTAAAAGAGTTTAAGCAACATATTTGAGAACAAATAAAAATGAGTTTTAAAACTATTGGTTTAAAGTTAAAGTTTAAACAACATAAATTGTATGCAACAGACATGCAACCGCGCAAACTTCTGGGAACTTAGATTTTTTGGTTTTATTTCAATTTGGTATTTAGCGTTAAAAATGCTCCAAAAATAACATAGAATACAGAGAAAACTTGAGTTTGAATTTTAATAAAATACAGAATTGCTTGACTTTCACTACAATCCATACTATTATGGTTCCTGGATCCGGAGGAACTGATATTGCATTGTTGACCACGTATAATATAGAATGAAAAAAAAATTGGGCCGGTACAGTGGGTGCTATATCCTTCTACAGACACAGATAATTTTTTTAAACAACATTGTAACAAATAAGTTGCAAGATCATGTAACTCCGATCGGAAAGCTCGATTGGCTGTACGATCGCTTATCTACGACATACACCCCCGCAAGCAAAACCCTGCTTTTACAAATAGGAACACCAAACTTTCTACTGAAATGAGGTCTTTTCCCCCACTCCTAGAACGTTTGTTTTTAATTGTAGCTCGGCATGTGACAACACTCCGCCTGATGTAAAGCTAGAGTGCGGTCCAAGAATGGATACATACAACTGCTACTACAGAGAAATCACTACAGGCAGCAGTAGCCTCCACTATACCGGTTTGAAGAGACGAGAATGTACATCCCGATTGACAGTGCACACTCCTCTCATTATACCTGGCTACTTTCAAACTATTCCCGAAACGCGATAAGGTCACTTCACGGGTGTTACATTCGAAAGTGGTGGTACTACCCAGGGCGGCAGACTCATCAGTCTGCCTACCGCTCTTTAATAGTACCCATAGGCACTGAGGGACCAAAGTACATATAATAAAGTTACATTAGTACCGGTCAGAATTAGCGAGGTTCGAACACGAGTCTCATCGATCGTGAGTTTACGCGTCTTACCGCAAGACCACGGCCGCTCAGAGAAATGTATTAGGCAGCAGTCACCTCTGCTATGCCTACCTGGCTACTTTCAAGCTGATCTTGAAATGTCACTAAGTCATATCACAGTGAACATTTGAAAGCAGTAACACTACTTCAGGACGCAAGACTGAGCTAATAACCGTCGTCCATCTGCCACTCCTTGAAGGGTAGATGTTAAGACACAAATATAATTTAATTAAATAATTAAAATATTCAAAAAAATATATACAAACAATAATTATTTATTTATAAAACAGTTCATTACAAAAACTAGTACTTCTCTGATGCCTGAGGTGGGTAAAAAACCTGTACAGACCGTAGTCCTCTTTACATGGAGCTCTTTAACTAGGGATAGGGTTAGAACTTTGTATTTACACAAAGTAAGAGTGTGTGTGGCCTCTTTTTATGTAAATGTGTGAGTGCGTGACGTGTCAGAGAAATTAATCGAGACCTTTCTTTCAGAACATAAAGAATTCATGGTAAAACTACACCAATTTTGCATCTATAAATAAGCCTCGACCTAAAGGCTATACCTTAAACAAGTTCACAAATAGAATAAACTCATGTAACGGGGATAAGTAGAAGTAAGAAAAAATCTTAAATAGTGACTACGGGAGGAGGTGGTGTTTGAGTAGCTAATTAACGTGAAAGCCAACACCTGAGCGTCCATACATTTTGTTTTACAACATTGTTTGAAACATAGCAGATTTATGTTGAAATTAAGTAATTTTATAACTTTTCTCAGCACTAATTATTATCGCAAATCACTATAATAAACAAATAGCTACGGTACGGAATATATAAAATGCTTGTGAAATGTAACCAATATAAAACGTTTAAAATATTTAAAATGCATTTTATATATTCTGTGCCTGTGGGAAAGTTATCAAATTACTTAATTTCAACATAAATCTGCTATGTTTTAAACAATGTTGTAAAACAAAATGTATGGACGCTCAGGTGTTGGCTTTCTCGTTAAGGAAATATGACAAACAATGTACAGCACTCAGCAGTAAATACATGTATCGAGTTTGGAGGTGTGGGTTATTATGGAGTCCTTTTATTTCGCAAGATACTGTCCATTGTTGAAGCTAAACCGCGAAAAAGTGTTATGGAGTGAGTTACGTTTTTTCTGTTGAATTTTCACCATAATTTAATAAGGTACAGATTATGAACCTTTTAATGACAGTACTAAACGTTATAAATGTCAATAAACATTACGTAATGCTTCATAAATGTGTCATAACTTGTGAAACAAAACAAAACAAATATGAATTCAATCACGTGAACCCCTTAGCATAGCTACACGTTCGATATTTGATTTAAAACAAATATTACCAAACGAATATCAACTCTAAACAATAAACGCTAAGCTTCAAAATATATTTAAGTTGGTTCGATATTCAAAATTCAAATTTGACGTTTCCTGCGCTGGCGCAGACATTGACAAATCGAGGCATTCGTTACCGCCATGTTTCATTCATTCAGAAACAAGTAAACTGTTTATTATTTATTACCTCTCGTGTGGAAAATGAAAATTATAATTTAGGAGTTCTTTTCAGCTTACACTTACTGCAAAGTTTTCATTCTAAATACTGTTTCAATTATAATAATAGAGAATGTACGAATATTTGTAAGTTGGTATGGAATGGCAGTTGATGATGGTTAATTCGCTGTCCCGATGTAGTACCACCAGTTACATCTGTAAAATAATCTGGTTGTGATTCGGGATCAGCTTGGATATAACGAGACGAGCGTGTCTTGACAACTTGGAGCAGTAATAGTGGGTGTCTGGGTCTGGGGACGAATGACGTCATTATGAAGATTTTAGGACTGAAGGCTCAAAACCATTGTTAGGTTATGACTTTTTTTATTGTACCTCGGCATATGATAACACTCCGCCTGATGTAAAGCCGGAATGCGGATCATGAACGAAAACAACTGCTACTACAGATTAATTTCTACGGGCAGCAGTCGCCTCCGCTATGCCGGCCTGAGGAGACAGTCTGCCTAGCGCTCTTTAATAGGTAGTGACCAAAGTACATACAACATAGTTACATTGGTATCGGTCAGAATTTAGCGAGGTTCGAACACGAGTCTCACACGCGTCTTACCGCTAGACCACGGCCGCTCTTTAAGGTATAACGTTGAAAATAAACCTTTACTTTTATGTAAACAAAAAAAAAAAGAGCACGAAATAAAATCTGTACCATAATTTTGTATTGCGTGTAAGAAAATTGCGCAAAATTGCTTTCTGAGATCGCTATTAAAGTATTCTCTCCTTGGGAATTACGTATCTACGAGGACAATAATTGGAAAAAAAGGACAATATTCCCGCCTAGATAGATATATAGAGCAAGCTATTATATTTAATTTAAATGACTGACTATGTCGTTAAAACCGTATCTTTTAAAGTCTATATATTTTTTTAAACATGCGACTGCAACATTCGCCTCCGCTATGCCGGCTTGAGAAGATTGCAGTGCACACTCCTTTCACCAAGCCTGGCTATTAAACTAATCACGAAACACGACTAGATTAAATTTCTTTATTGTAGCTCGGCATATGACAAGACTCTGCCTGATGTAAAGCTAGAGTGCGGTCCATGAACGGAAATAACTGTAACTATAAACTTATACAGGAAACAGTTGCTTGCGTTATGCCGGCTTGAAGAAACGAATGCGTAACATCCAGGGTGACAGTGCACATTCCTCACGGTATACCTAACTACTTTCTTCTTCATATTTCGTAGTTTGGGGTCATTATGACCCAATCTGTGGTTTGGGTATCATATTAAATAAAGCTCGATTACCACTGACAGACTGAATGATACTTGCTGGGGGCTCAGAGAGATGATTGTTTTTGATACGTGTACTCGTAGAGGGGGCCCATGCGACCTCGGGAAAACCTCGACATGTTCCGAAAGTCCGTGCCGTCCGGTTTCGGAACGCGTTATTTTCGGAACGGAACGAGATAGGGCCAAAGTTCCGGAACAAATGTTGTAGGAAATGCTCTCCAATTTCGATATCGACACTTTTTTTTTTCAAAATTTTGTTTTTTTTTAACTACCCACAAAACCATCCCAGCACTACAGCATCCCAAACTAGTTGTATTCTAGTGTTTATAAACTAAAATCGATGTAAAAGGAAAAGTAAATTTAGCTCAAACAAAAGACGTGAGAACATGAAACCTAATATTGACGGATATCCTAAACTGTAGTCCCCTTTGAAGATATTCAACAAGTAAAGCTCACTTCGTATCAAATTACTAATTAAGCAATACGCCGCCTTATTCTCAAGAATATAGTGGCGAATTTCGTATGAATCTTTACAACGTACGATTGAATTGTATGCAAATCTTAAACTATTTGAAATTTCCGCCAATTGGACTCGGTACGACAATGTATACTCTATTAGTATTGTTTGGTTTTGTTTATTTCTAAATTCTTTGCGGGGAGGAGGCGCCTCCACCATACCGGCTTCATAAGACATCTGTGCACTCTTTTCTATGTAACGACTTAGTTTGCGAGAGGAGTGTGATCTGTCAACGAAAGTTGCACATTCGTCTCTCAAGCCGGCAGACTGCTGTTTGAAAATATTTCTCTATGGTGACAGTTGTTTCCGGCCATAGATCGCACTCTAGCCTATATGTCGAGCTACTGTAAAAAATGTATTGACTTGGTTAAATATGTAGGTATCTTGTATTTGTAAATATATGCAAAAATCCCTTAAAGGTTCAAAACACAAACCAACCAGTAACACCTGCTCGTAATTTTATAAACCAGTTTTTTTATTGAGCGCGAATTTGTATCACGGTCTAGCGGTATAAGGCGTGAACTCACTATCGATATGACCCGTGTTCAAATTTTAATGACCGGTACCAATGTAACTATGTTATATGTAATCGTTTGCACTATACTAAGTGAGGAGGTGGATAGTCTGCTGTCCTGAGATAGTACCATCACTTTCGAGTGGAAATTTGGAAGATTCGTTTCCTCTAGCCGGCATAGCGGAGGTGAATCCTACCGGCCGCTCCTAGCTTATATAAAAATGAAAATAAATATTTTCGATAAAATAATGTAAAATTGAGAAACAGGTAATTGAAAATGAAATTGCGGTTCACAAAATGGAAGCCACACCGATAGCGATCGTACCTTCATAATTATGTTTTTAAACCCCTAATGATAATATTTAATAATTACACTGTCCGACAAATATATAGTAAACATTATTATTATTTATTTAGTTTTATATGGCATTATAACAATTTGCCAGTGTCAATGTAACTATTTTTTGCATCAAGTAAATATTTTTTGCATCACGAGTCACTCATTGATCAAGTCTCAGTCAAGTCCAAAATTGCTTCAGTAAAGTAGTAGAATCTTTACTGAAACTTCTTACGGTGTTTCGGAAGAAAAATAGAAACACATGTTCTCTTCTTTTGAATTGTCTGCCCGCACTCACGCACGTTTACGAACACTTGAAAATGGTTAATAATCCACCATTATTACACATTAACACTCAAAGAAACACAAGTTTAGAAAAATAATTCAAGACAGATAACCTCAAGTCTAGATAGTCTCAAGATGCCCGCCAAAACACCCACTTTACATTTAAAATAATTTTTAATTTGACATATAAGTACTGGTATGCAACTAGAAAAATAAGGACTGGAATCCTGGAATACTGAAATAACTTCAGCACGGGTTATCCTGGTGGAGTATGCAGAAACAGCATGCTGCGTCTCAATAAATTTTGTACACATTAATACTGTTCTCATCTACCTAGTTTTGTATAATTCATTGTGGACAATGTGGTTGGTTGTACTGTTACATATTTCTATTACTCACCTATGTACTAGACCTAAGATTTTACAGTACAACTGTTTTTTGTTCCAAATAAAGAAAATAAAATAAATAAATAAATGTGCACCATCCTCTCGTTATACCTGGGCTACTTCCAAACTGATTCCGCAACTCGATTAGGTCACTTAAAGTGATGGTACTACCCCAGGATGGCAGACTGGGCTAATAACCATCATTATTCTGCCTACTACCCCAATATATGAATTAAAATTAACAAACAATGCATTCTTACCCTTTCCTCCTCTTCTAATGCTCTAAATATTTCATAACAAAGTAATTCAGCCTCCTTAGATATTTGCACCTTATCACCAATATCACTTTTTAAGTTTATATCACTATTTATGTCACTTTGTAAATACATTTTCATTTTATTGGAAATTAAAATGAACACAATTATACTTAAAATTGTCTATGGCACATTTCTTTTAAAACGTCTTTGGTACTTTTTTTAAAATATAAATAATATCCATATATTTTGAATTGAAGATTATCTAATAGGTATAGACTATAGTATAGAGCAGGCCTTCTTAAACTATGGGTCGCGAGAGATTTTAATGTCAAATATTTAAATAAACGATTTTATAACATCTAGATGTGAATTTAAGACGGTTAGAATTCCACTTTATTTATGTAACTAATTTTTGTAACTATCAAAATACAATTTTACAAATTTTTGTGCAATTTTTAATTTTAGATTTCTCTACGTTTCTAAACGAATTCTAAAACTATATATTTTCACATGTATATGTATATTGTTACCTAATAAATAAATAATCAAACAATATTTATTTATCTTTCTTTTATATTTATACGGGGTCGCCAGGAAACTCGCAATCATAAATGGGATCGTGAATGAAAAAAGTTGAAGAAGCCCTGGTATAGACGATTAGTTTTAACTAAACCATTTAACTGACTAAATTTGTCGTAACCTACAACGAAAACTACAGTTTTAACGGAATTCGCATGTACATAAAATATATTGTACCTATAACATAACTACCTACTTAAAGTTTGAGTCATTCACGATGACTGAAGCTTAAAACAGATCCTTTTTGTTGTAGACATTTTATTTGCATTCCTAGACATCTCCAGAATAGTCGTCACTAAACACAAATCTGGTTTCACGCCGTAAACATACATCGCAACTATAAGCTCAAAGGAAATGTGATTAAGGTCGATTGTTGATTGAAGTTGTGTAACTACAATTACTGTAAAGGTAGTTACTTAAACCACACAACTAATTTATCTTCACAGCTTTGAATGTTTTGTATACCTTTGAAATTTACACCAATTTTGTTTATATTTGGACTAAAATTGTTCAAATTCCAATCATTTGTATTATTGTAAATTTCTAGTAGATGAGTTGTTGGCTATGGTCTGACCTACCTAGGTAAAGAAGACATCAAAGAAAGATGAGAAGGCTTACATCCAGCATTGGATAGCAGCATGCTGAGAAAAAAGAATTTAGAAGAAAAAGGAATTAAAAATAAAGAAAAACAAAACATTTTAAATGTTATCAAAGCTTAAAGTCCTACGCAAATTATTCCCAACAAACACACCACAGCGATTTTGTTCGCACTTAATAAATTCACAAACAAGAAGAGATTAAGCAGTTTTCTGTCAAATAAATTAGTTAAAAATAACTATAGGAACTAGCCACGAGTTAATATTTATGTGGAGCAATTATTTAGAATATTTTGCATTTTATACACTATAAGTCTATAAGAAATAAGTTATAAAATAACACTGTATATTCGTTAATTTTTTACGACTAAAACGGCTGAACAGATTTCGATAAAATTTGGTAAAGAGGCATATTGAAACCTGGGGAAGGACTTTTACCATAAAAAAACAGAAAGGGGTGAAATTGGGAATGAAAGTTTGTATTGGGAACCCATCAATCAAGTTGGGGCTATGAAAATTCACGTTTAGGATTCTTATTAAGAAATAAAGAATTACGCGGTGGGTAAAATAGTAGAAGAAAGGTTGTAAGGGATCATGTAGTTACAAGTTATTTAAACATAACGAATAAAATTAATAACTAGCCAATAAATATTTTTTCAGTCAAAATAAATCCAGGTCGAAAATTGAGAATAGGTCTCTTTTCCAGGCCATAAACTATTCCTAGCCTATCCTAGGCAAAACAAGCCGTTAATGCACTCGACACGTCCGCAAAGCTCTGACATTTTAATAGCGTAGCTGCGAAAGTAGATATTCAAATTAGGATTTTGGACTGAGATTTTAAACCTCACTATGCCGACTTAGTAAATAAGCGACAATGTTTTTTTTTATTGTAGCTCGGCATGTGACAACACTTGCCTGATGTAAAGCTAGAGTGCAGCAGGTAAGGTAGCAGTCGCCTCCTCTATGCCGGCTTGAGGAGACGAGCATGTACCATCTAGATTGTCAGTGCACACTTCTCTCGTTATATACCTGGCTACTTTCAAACTACTCCCGAAACGCGACAAGGTCACTTTCACGGGTGTTACATTCGAAAGTGGTGGTACTACCCCAGGACGGCAGACTGGACAAATAACCCTCATCAGCCTGCCTACCATTCTTTACAAGTTTATGATTTTATTGAAGATGATATTTATACAAACACAAAAATGAAAATATTAAACAAGCATGTTTGTTTGTTGATCTCGTCTTCGGGTGTAGAGTTGAAGACAAAGGTTTGGTATGACAGATATGACAAACTGTATTTAGCCGATGAAATCATACCTCTATTAATGGAAATAACTCTGCGGATTATTAATACTTAAATTTAGTGGCACATTCGCCGTTTTGACAGCTCATTCGGAGTTAAAAAGACTTGTTTAATTATGCGAATGTGAGATCAGTTTTTTTTGCACGAGAGGTCATTAATCTTTGCAGAAAGTTTTAAATATCTGGTTTGTTAGATTAACTGTTATAAATTGTACAAAAATGTGCTATCATAACAAATATGACTTTTGGGTTTACGGACCAGTCTATTATATACTATCTCATTTTTACCATAACCACACTGTTGTCCCCGCTATGCCATCCTATCTATCCTTGCCTGAGAAGAAAGTGCACCATCCAGATTTAAAAAAAAAATCTGTACTAAGCTAGTGCTTGTATCACAGGCACCAAAGTACATATAAGAAAATTACATTGGTACCGATCAGAATTAGCGAGGTTTGAACACGGGTTTGACAGTGTATACTCCTCTCGTTATACCCGAATAGGTGACATCACGGATGATACAATTAAAAGTGGTGGTACTATCCCAGGGCAGCAGACTGGACCAATTATTATGATCGGTTGTTTTTTTTTTGTAAATCTAATTGATTTTTAAAGATTTATTTATTTATTAATGTTGAATAAAATATTTATTATTTATTAATTTGTTTTTTAATTTATTATTTAATTAAGCTAGGGAAATAGAGTCCAGAATCGCAAAGTACTCGTATGTATAAAAAAGACTTGCGAAGGTTTTTTTTTTATTTTGGCACGACATGTGACCTCGACTGGTCTGATGGTAAACGCAGTGGAGGTCCATGAGCATTGACGACTAGAGAACCGCTCGCACGGTGGCTCCAGTCGCCACCACTATGCCGACCTGAGAGGTTCCGGCCAACTGTTTTGTTTCTACTTCTACCTACCATTCTAGATCTTTTTTTTTAAATTATTCTTTATTTTATTGTAGCTCGGCATGTGACAACACTCCGCATGTTGTAAAGCTAGAGTGCGGTCCATGAATGGAAACAACTGCTACTACAGAGAAACCTGTGCGGGCAGCAGTCGCCTCCACTATGCCGGCTTGAGGAGACGAGCATGTACCATCTACATTGACAGTGCACACTCCTCTCGCTACTTTTCAAACTATTCTCGAAACGCGACAAAGTCACTTCACGAGTGTTACATTCGAAAGTGGTGGTAGAACCCCAGGCCGACAGACTGGACAAATAACGATCATCAGTCTGCCTACCACACTTTAAATAAAAAAGGCGTTACAAGTCATCATTGATTTATTTACATTATAATTTATTATTATCATATATTTTATATTATATATTATCATAATTTAATTCTCTTTACCTTACAATTTATTTCATATCAATTGGTTGTCTGGAAGAAATTGCTTTTAGTGATAAGACCGCCAATTGCGGTAACTTTGATTTTGATTTTGTATTACTTTAACTGTGTTTTATATGCAATAAAGAATTTATTATTATTATTATTATTAATTTATGGTTAAACTAAATAAGAAGAGTGGATGTAGAAAAACAAAATTGCTTTTGAATTCTATATTTATATCGTGTCCAAGCGGACATAAGTTATTCATATGATCACTGATTCTGGGTAAAAGTAGGGTCCGAGTTTTGCATACAAACATACGTGTAGACTATTGCGGAGTATCTCACTTTATTGTGAGGACAAAACGTCCTAAGAATATGTGGGTCGATTTATTTTCACTTTTTCACCACAAAGAAAACTTCCATTTTATTTATTTTACTCTGGGATTAAGTTTATTTAAACTGAAGATGCAGAGGACCAAGTATGAGTTCACAATTTTTTTTTTTTTTTATTGTAGCTCGGCATGTGACAACACTCCGCCTGATGTAAAGCTAGAGTGCGGTCCATGAATGGAAACAACTGCTACCACAGAGAAATCTCTACTGGCTGCAGTCGCCTCCACTATGCCGGCTTGAGGAGACGAGCATATTTACGTTGTCACGGGGTAATGTGAGCGTAAAACTCTACTAATCAGGGAATATTATTTCGATTGGCAAGTTAAACAATCAAATGAAGCGATCCTTGCTAATTCCACTACGGAAACGGACAAATTAAATTGCAAATGAACAATTGCAAGCAGTTACAGAGATCACTGACTACGAATTGATAAATCTCTAACCAGATGACGAGATACGTGGGTTGGGTTAAACAATTGCTACTACAGAGAAACCTGTGCGGCAGCAGTCGCCACCACTATGGCGGCTTGAGGAGACGAGCATGTACCATCCAGATTGACAGCGTACACTCCTCTCGTTATACCTGGTTACTTTCAAACTATTCCCGAAACGCGACAAGGTACCCCAGGACGACAGACTGGACAAATAACCATCATCAGTCTGCCTACCGCTCTTTAATAGCTGAGCGACCAAAGTACATATAACAAAGTTACATTGGTACCGGTCAGAATTAAGAAGGTTCGAACATGGGTCTCATCGATCGTGAGTTCACGCGTGTTACCGCTAGACCACGGCCACTCTAATATATATATTCCGTCTAATAAATATGCCGAAAAGAAAGAGACAAAAAGAGGTAAATCAACCCAAATCGAAAGACAGAAACCGAAACAAGAGAGGTCGATATATTACCACTTAATTTCCTTAGAAGTATTACCTAAGCCTAATTTGAAAAAAAAATTGG
Source organism: Tinea pellionella (assembly GCA_948150575.1). Lineage (NCBI taxonomy): Eukaryota > Metazoa > Arthropoda > Insecta > Lepidoptera > Tineidae > Tinea > Tinea pellionella. The sequence goes on along the minus strand of OX411263.1, from coordinate 1,322,048 downwards.
TAAATAAAATAACCATGTCACAACAATGTGTAACTCCATAATCCGATATGACTATCAAAATAGTAACATTACCAAATAACATACAACATACATATTTATCCAAATCACGACTCAAATTCAAACACAAAAGGAACAAAATAAGAGCTATATTACTTTAGAAATGTGTAACCAGAATTGTGTTTAGAAATTATTGTATCACGTTGCTTATTGTAATAGAATAAACTTATTAGAATTTGTTTGAATTTGGAACGTGACCTTTTGAATGCATTTAATTTTTAAATTTTTAATCTGTCACGAACTTCTGTTTGATTCCTAGGAAGGTAAAGGGTCAAGCTCATACAGCCCCTTATTTATTTATTTATTTTAGTTTTACGTACAAGTCTATATAACCTACGTATGTCAATTTTTATTATAAATTAAAAATTATATTTTAAAGTTAGATCTAATGTTATTTTTTATGAGAAAGCGACTGATTATCAGTTGATAATGATAATATATGTCAACAAGTTAATCCGAATGTGTAGTAATTATAGTCAAATTATGTCAATTTATTCTTAACGCATAAATTATTAACACTAGCAAACAGCAAATTTCATTAATTACATATTAAACCATCACTGTCACTTAAAAGAATTTTTTTTAATATTAAAAAAACAAAACGTACAAAATTTAAAACACAACACTATAATTAAAAAACAAATTCCGTATCAATTAGACGTTCTAAATTTAAAAAGTAGCGCGAATGGCACGCGCGTTCCGTCGGCAGCCGCCATGACACTGCAGTTGAGAAATGCAAAAAGCTGTGACTCGACGCGGCGCTTGCGCATGTGTGAAACAAGGATCAACATTTATTAGAATAAAGATAGCATTTCTAATTATAGACGCAATGATTTCTCTCAACGCGCAGGGGTGTAATTTTATTCAAATGGACTCGTGAACCATATGATTTATTGTATTGTTCACTAACACAATTAACAGTTTGTGCATAAATTCACACTTGGCGTAGCAGACAGGGATAAACAGAACTTTACTTTTTTTTATGTAGCTCGGCCTGTGACATCACACCGTCTGATGTAAAGCTGGAGTGCGGTCCATGAATGGAAACAACTGCTACTACAGAGAAATCTCTACGGACAGCAGTCGCCTCCACTATGCCGGCTTGAGACGAGCACGCACCATCTAGATTGACAGTGCACATACCTCTCGTTATACCTGGTTTGCAAGTGGCAGTACTACCTCAGGCGGTAGAATAGGCCAATAACCATAATGAGTTTGATTATTACTTATAAAATTACTATTTTTCCGATTTCACTCTAAAACATGCTCTAAAAAGTTCCATTGATTAACAATGGAATTAAAATTAGAAAGGGTTAGATGAGGAGTAGTAACTCTTGAATGAGAAGACCAGAGCAAGAGTAGAGACAGAAGTCGCTAGTGCTCCAGCTTTGACTTGCCACAGTTGGGACATGCTCGTGTGCTGAGTAAATTATTAAAATTGTTGATAAAAACTACATAGAATCGATATTTAACGAAGTAAACAATTTTGACCTTTGACGGTCATAATCTTATCTATCTGAGTAAATGCATTCCTTACAATGCATCATTTCAATAACATGAGAAAGAAACATTCACAAGACAAGGCTGACAAGCGCCAAATTCGTCTCTTAAAGCCGGCATAGTGGTGACGACTGCTAGCTGGTAGACATTTATATGTGTGATAATCACATCAATGCCTAAATTAAACATGGGTGTACTCGATTGCGAGTACGGTCGGTGTAATAAAAACGAAAGCTAAATTAGATGGATGGAATAGACAAACATAAAATAGCTGCTAGCTAGATAGCGCTCGGATTCTCTGTAAATGAAAAACGAAAAATAAATAAATAAATAAACACAGAATAGTAGAAGTAGTGGTTTTTGAAACTACATTTTAAAATACACAAAGATAATTACAAATTTTTAATAATGTTGTAATAGAAAAAACTAAAAAAACGTCAAATCATTATAATTTTTTATAGAAAAAAATCAATTTTCTTATATAGTCACTTAATGAGAGAATAAAGATGAGATGAGCACTATCTAAGTATGTTAAATACGTACTAAAATCTCCACAATGAACAATAATAATAAAACCCTAGATGAAGACATCTATTCCGCACTATATTGAACTACGTATTTGCTCACTCTATTTGGATCCCCTTTCTAGAATCCAATAGCGGAACCAAGTATTTTTTCCACTTCAATCCCTTACAGCAGACGTACCCTGACATTTTTGTCTTAAAGACCTTGGCATCACTCTTTTCAGTGATTTAAAAGCTAAATTAAGAGATCAGTCTTGGCATAACCACTAGCCGCGTATTACCTTCAAATTAGTTAGCGTCTTAATACAAAATTCCCGGTAAATCCCAAGAAGGATCCAATTGGATTGAACCAAATGGACGTATTTATGACCAAGGCTTCATAAATCCATACCGTTAAAAACCACATATTCTAAACATGTTCCATTTAGGTTTTGAATACAACGATTACGTTCAAACGATGAGGTGTGATAAACAATTTTTCCCTGAATTAATCCTTATCGCTTTCGGAATAAGGACGCGTTATTTTTTTTTAAATAGAAGTGTATGTAAATTTTAAAATGATAAGATATGCTTACCTAAATATATCTACATATAAAATAAAAGCCGATATGTATCGTTTGTGAAACTTAACGCAACTAAACGTGTCAACGCAAAATAATTCGTTTATTTTTTTTTAAATAAATTGTAAGCCACTAGGATGAGCCACGGTATGGAGAGCAGACGACATTTTCTTTATCTTGCCTAAACTTTTCTTGTTTTATACTTTATTTTGTTCCATATATATGTTTTAGTACTAATGTCTAAGGTATGACGGGACGAGCGTAACTGAACTGGGTTAAAAGGCATTAAATAAAATATAACAAAGAAGAAAATCCATACAGAAGTTTTTGATATTAGGGTGTACGAGGCAGACGTGGCAGATAACTTCGGTTTAGTAATATTTATACACAATTAAAATGCAAATAAAATGACGGCCATGACGGAGTTTACAAATTACAAATACAGTACAATATTAGCGATAAAAATGTAAATACAAAGTCTATTACCAAACTGTCAATTGCTTTGTTCTTTAAATAAAATCCATAAGTGGGTATTGACAGCCAAAAAACAGTAGATATAAAAACGAAATAAAATTTTACGAGGCGATGACGTTTGTGAATAAACTTTAGATTTTAAAAATACCGATAATATATTTGTTAAGTAACAGAGAAGTGTGTGTTCGTTTAAAATTGTAGTCGCATGTCTTGCTGCGTTATCATAATTTATCAAAGTATTTTTTTGCTAAATATCAGCGTAATCTGAAGAGTAAACGTACACAAATAAAGGTGAGAAGACGTCCAACAATCCGTGTAAATCTGTAGAACACCTAAACCAGACTGTCTTTGGAAAAACTAACCATGCAGTTAGACACCCCGCAGCTTAAATTTTTAACTCAATTTCCACCATAATTTTCGTGGTTGACACGGTATACCATGAATGTATTTGAGCGCATATGAGTTTAGACTGGCTGTTATTAAATAGGGAATATATTGTGATCTTTAATAGGGAATGCAACTTTTCCGAGGCATCCAAAATTAAGCACACTTTTAAGGCTTTTAGGGCTTACTATCGCGTTTATTTTCGACGTTTTCAAAGCTTTGCAGCGAATAAACAACACTAAAACTTTAGGTAAAAATAATAATATATTTGTCATATTAAAACTCAGGATAATGTTTGAAACATACAAAAGCATTCGCAGTAAATTTTTACTACAATCCCGCAATACAGCATAACACTATGACTAACCTGATAACGACAGCGAATGGTCGTACAACACCTATAGTACTACAGAGCACCTAATAATAATATTTTACAATCAACATTATGATATGAAGTGACTCATAACTTTAAATATAAAACTATAAGGAAACGAGAAAAGTGTACGGGAATAATATTTAAAAAAAAAACATTTCTGCCATTTTAATTCCAAAGGACAATGCCCATTTTTGGGCCCACTTTATATCTAATAGTTTGTTAACAAAACAATATACTAAAATAATATCTTATTATTTCATTATTTATTTCAATTATATCAACACATCGTTTACCAATCAATAGACAATGTTTAATTACATAAAAAAAAACAGATATCATCAATTATTAACCTTAAATATTGCATCAAAAAAAGTCTAATTACTCAATAGCCCGGGTGAAAAAAATTAAAAGTGATTAGTGATAAGGAATGTAGATTTATCACCGTGTAAAGACCAATATTATTCAGTATGACCAGCACTACTTTAATTTAATTTTTTTTTTGTTTTTTTTTTTAATTTTTTAAAATCTTCATATCTCGAAAAGTAGATACGTTAGCGTCACCGTGTAAAGGCCAATATTGTTCAGTATGACCAGCACTATTTGTTTTTATTAAAAAAAATTTTTTTTTTTAATTTTCTAAAATCGCTATTACTCAAAAAGTACACACGTTAGCGTAACCATGTAAAAACCAATATTGTTCAGTATGACCAGCACTAATTTTTTTTTAATTTATGTTTTTTTTTTAATTTTTTTAAAATCGCCACATCTCGAAAAGTAGATACGTTAGCGTCACCGTGTAAAGACCAATTTTGTTCAGAAATGTAAACGCTTTTAGATGGCGAGCTAAATATTTTCAAAACTACCTAAAATCTATTCGATCTAATACGTTTTACGACAAAAAGGGCCTCCGCGGGCCGCTTGCGCCCGCGGCTTTTACCCAACAGCTAGTTTTTTTATAAAATGAACTAAAAATTATCGACAAACTTGATTAAAAAAATTGTGGGCCCATTTCTCTTAGGCGAATGGGCATTCTCCTTTAATAATACTCGCAAAGTGCGATAAAACAACGTTCAGACGCACATTTTGTTAATACTAAAAGAGCTCTAATTAAGTTGATCGCGGTGATTATGATATTTGATATTTGTTGAATTTATATTTAAATATTTTCAATTTGTAAAGACAGGATATAGCAAAATTTTCTAAATAATTTTTCTGAACAAGAAAAGCATTTCAAAGATTTATCCACTTAAGTTCCTTAAACCCTCTTCGTGTTGTAAATAAACATGTAAGCAAAAAACGTGCTTGAATTGAAATGAAAAGCAGACGAAAAATAAGTAAAGATAAAAAAATTAGTTAGGAAAATTTTAGTTGGCTGAAAGAAATTCCACGGTTTATAATTGTGAATAAGATGTTTTGAGGTAGGTAGCGTTGGACTCGGACAAAATGTTATGAGTTTTGTTTCCTTAAACCATAAATCCTGAATGTTACTTTGTAAACAATAGATGTTAAAGTGAATTCAAAGAAACTATTTGTTATAATTTTCGTTGCTGCGAAAACATTTGCATGAAAGCAAAAGCTCCTTTTTAAACATGGACTTTTATTGGTGATGTTTTTTTTATTGCATATGACAACACTCCGCCTGATGTGAAGCTAGAGTGCTGTACATGAACTGAAACAAGTGCTACTAGAGAAATCTCTACAGGCAGCAGTCGCCTTCGCAATGCCTGCTTGAGGAGACGAATATGTACTATCTAGATTGTCAGCGCACACTCCTCTCGTTATACCTGGCTACTTGCAAACTATTCCCGAAACGCGACAAGGTCACTTCACGGGTGTTACATTTGAAAGTGGTGGTACTATCCCAAGACGGCAGACTGGGCTTATAACCATCATCAGTCTGCCTGCCACGCCTTGTATGAAGATTTTTTATATATTTAAATATCGTGAAAGTTGGCGTACCCTGTATGCTTATCATAGATGGACGAAAATTTTATTAAAATTAATTTTAATATTACCTAAAAATATATTTCTTAAAAACTCAAATAGCATAAGCTCTATCAATAAAAAGAGATTAAAGCCGTCATGTACTCAATTTTTCAATCGTAACTATGTCAAATTTTGAATAATAATACGGATGACTAAAGAGATTTCCGTTTTAATTCTATTCCTTACATGCGCATATGAATAAAATCTCTCAATTTGTCAGTTGCCTCGTTACAGTCTCATGAATATTTATATGTTGGTACCTATAACTCAATGACACGTGTCTAGCCGTGACTTTTTATTTCATTTTGCCCTTTACACATTCACAATATAATCACGTCTGTAGCTAATAATAAATTAAATAATTTTATAGCTTTTATGGTAGTTTATTTTGTAGCTTCATTTGTTTATTATTCCTATTAAATTTATAAACCAAAGCCCTCAAAAAAAAAAAAAAACGCAGATCAGGCAAAATTGAGGTAATAGACTAGACAACTTAAGTTAGGCATTTGATAGCGTTATACTCGTTATTTTTTAATTAAATTACCTCGGATACATAACAAATAATAAAGAAATAATAAAGTTTTTTACGAGTAATACATTACTCATCATAGTTATTGCAACAAAGCTAGTAAAAGCCTATCCTTATTGGTATACCTCAGGGCATTATTATAGGCCCTTATTCATATTCTTTTGCAATATCCTGTTACAGTTTAATACTTCATTGGCTTCTAGGGTCATTGACCGTTATGCTTTACTCTTAATATTATTAGGATGATTACTAAATATGTTTAAATCATATACAATTGGTTAACTAGCGGTTAATTTATAGTAACTACTTATAACCAAGTTTGGCGTAAAAACGTGGAAGTAATTTTACTCGCAAAGTACTCACGTGCGGGTTATAATGATGCAACTTAGTTCTTACCTGAAATAAAATAGATAAATTTTAAAGTAACTTCAATTATTTGTAAATTGAGCCTTATGGCATGCGTAATAAAGCCTAAAGAAAACGCATATGCTAAAAACGTTGTTAAAACTCATTAGAGTATAATGCATATAAAATATCTATAGTAGTGGCCTATATCTAGGTTTTAACAAGGAAAAGTATTATTTAATTATCCTGAAAACGCTCAGTAGCTGCTCTGGATTTAGGGTTACCACATTTTTACATACTTTTTTCCATACAATTACCTAGAGCTTGTATCACATGTATTTAAAGCTTTTGATCAAACTATGTACATATTCGATTAGGTACATTTGTAGCGTCGAAATTTTGAGATTCGAGCACGGAGTACCAATTTGTATCAAGTCATATCCAAGTCAATAATGCGATTTGACATCAAATTCCATATATCTGTTAGATCAACGATTCTCGCATGCGCCATGCGAAAATGCCGTAAACTAGATAGACCCTATAGAGTTCCTTGCTCTTACTAAAAAATTTTTTTTTTAAACTTTTGTGTATGAACCCTATTCAGTCAACTTCTAGTGTCTGCAACATTTCATAATTAAATAAAAAACTGTAGCTTTATCTTGTTACAAAGCACTCAAATTCTATTTAATTTTCTCCTTTTGCATCTCTTAACGTTTCCGTAATTTTAATATGTACTTTTGTGACTTAACATTTATTTAATTAATTACTGCATTAATTAATAGTTTTAAGGATTGAGGGAGACACAGACGCATTCATGGTCTTAAAGTTTTGTTTTTAATTACAGCATTTTTGGTAATTTGCAGTTGACCCCTTTTGTAAAATTTTTGGCGATGTGCTTAGCGTGCAGGTTCCGAGTTTCAGTCCCGATCGACATAATTACTTTTTTATTTAAATTATATCTCGATATATGACAACACCCCGCCTGATGTAAAGCTAGAGACCGGTCTAGATTGTATGTATGTAGTAGCAGTTGTTTCCGTTCATGGTCCGCACTCTATCTTTGCATGCGAATGTTGTCACATGCCGAGCTAATATAAATTTAAAAAAGTATGTTTAGGTACACTATTAAGTCAATATTTATTAAACGCCAGTTTATAGGACCTATAGATAAAGCGTTTTTTGTGGGTCTATGGTCATACGGTTATATAGTTACATATTTAATGTAACTTTGTAAATTCAAGAGTGGTAGGCGGACTGATGATGGTTATTAGTCCAGTCTACTGTCCTGGGGTAGTACCACCACTTTCGAATGTAACACCCGTGATGTGACTTTGTCGCGTTTCGGGAATAGTTTGAAAGTAGCCAGATATAACAAGAGGAGTGTGCACTGTCAACCTGAATGGTACATGCTCGTCTCTTCAAGCCGGCATAGTGGAGGCGACTACTGTCTGTAGAGATTTCTCTGTAGTAGCAGTTGTTTACATTCATGGACCGCACTCTAGTTTTACATCAGGCGGAGTGTTGTCACATGCCGAGCTACAATAAAAAAAACAATTATAAATAAACGTACACCTAGCTAATAATTTGAAGTAATTGCCTTACAAATACGGCTTTTAGGAGACATTGTTATTGTAGAGGTTCACGACACTAGAGGCATGCGCAGACGCATCTTATTTGTGGAGTATTGTAGTGGAATTAAAAGGTTTTGAAATTTTAAACTTTAGAAGCTTAGTTGTCGTATTATGCAAACTTCGGGGTCTTGATTTCGATTCCGTGTTATTTATATGTGAAGTTTAGTTACATAGTTGTTCAAGAACGAAGGTGACTGTAGTCAGAGAACATTTTTTATGTGTCGTTGTAGCAGTCGTCTCCGCTATGCACGGTCAAATAGTACTTACATACTGTATTATAGTTATACTTATTTTTTTAACAGTTCTTGTACCGTAATGGTACTAAACTCAGCTACAGTTACTGATGTTAGATTAGAGAAATCTCTACATGCAACAGTCGCCTCCGCTATGCTGTCTAAAGGAGACGACAGCGCCCCTCTCGTTATACATGGCTACTTCCAAATTGATCCCGAAACGCGACATAGTCAGTTCACAAGTGGTGGTATCAACCCAGGACGGGCAGACTGGGGTAATAACCATCATCAGTCTACCTACCACTCTCTCAGCACGTCATATGTATCGCATGAGAATCGAAGTCTGGTCGTTTATCATTGTTACGGGTTGATTGAACTTGTATTATAAAGGGAGTGTCTATACTAATAAAGTGTCTTTTTACAATTTGTCCAATTGAGTTGTGTCCAATTGAGTTGTTAACCATTTAATTCGTATCCACTATGCCATTTTTTTTATAACACTATGTGTAGTAGGTATAGAAATTTTTTATGCAGTTTCTTTTTATATCGGCGATTTTTAAGTTACAGTTGATGAGTGATAACTCCACGGAGTAATGTCGACAGATATTCTCGCCTTGACTATGCCGGCTTAAGGCAACACTACCTCGTTATATCAGACAATTTCCCAGATGATCCTGAAACGCGATTAGGCGCTTGAATCGCTTGTGATCGCAAAACAAGTAAAACAAAACAAAAAAAGCATGGGCCCTTTACGCACAAAACCGGAACGGCCCAATTTATTTGGTCAAAATTTCGTGTTGATAAAGTACTTGGTTCCAGTCTAGTGAACTCCAGTAATCCGTGGGGGAGTTCCCTATTAACGTTTTCTTGTGACCGCACTCGTACAGCAAGCATGTATTTTTTGACAGGCCTGAATTGACGAATGTGTACCATCCAGATTAACAGTGCACACACCTCTCGTTATACCTGAATACTTCCAAACTGCTCCCGAAACGCAAAGTTCGAAAGTGGTGGTACTACCTCAGGACGGCAGATTGGGCTAACCATCCATCATCAGTCTGCCTACCACTCTTTAATAGTGGCTACAGACACTGAGCCACCAAAGTACATATAACAAAGTTACATTGGTTAGAATTTAGCGAGCTTCGAACACGGATTTTTTGCGTTATGTTAAACAACTTTTTAAATTGATATTTATATAAAATAAAGTTATCGGTTAACTTTAGTAGATATCGTTTGAGAATACGATTTACTATCGGCTATCAAAACTAGTAGAAACAAAAATTTCTATCACAATGAATTTACATACGAGAATTACCACCTGGTGGCCAAATTCCAATTCTTTAACGTCATCGTAATTTTGTCAATTTAACCATGAATTCGCTAATAAAGGAAACTCGTATTCCAGTATAACGAAAGATTATGTCAAAATCACCAGAAAACGAATTCACAATAGAGGTTATTTTCAGTCTTAGAACGATTATCAATACTTAACGAATCCTTTAAAATAACTAGAATTTGGTAACTGGACGTCTTATATTTAAAAAGACTAATAAATTAGGTACTTAAAGACCCAATTAAATATAAATAAAAAGATAACATAAAATATCCACTTATAAATCAATAAACCACCGAACCGATTCAATTGCGTTTCTTTTTATTGCACCATTGTCTGCAGTCTGTGTGCACTGTGCAATAATAAATCTACGACACTAAGAACAACTAAAAGTATGTATATATGTATATTTGTTGTTAGATTATTAAATTCTTTTTCTAGAATTGCTTTACTTTTATTCAATAATTTAGGATTTATTTATTTTTATATTTTTGTTTCTGCACTGAAAACACTTTTCACATCTCCCAATCAAGGTTCACATCTCCCAATAGCGGACGCGACTGCTGTCTGCAGATCCCCTTCTCTGACAACAGTCACCTCCGTTCATGGATCGCACTCTAGCTTAACATCAGGCGGAGTGCAGTCATATGACGTGCTACAATAAAAAAAAATAAAAAAAAACTGGTAGAAAATGCCTTAAGACATTAAGTTCGACTTTTACAATTTTTATATTGTATAATCTTGTGCAATAAAGTATTTTATTATTATTATTATTAAAAGTACGTACTCATTTAAAGTATTTAAACTTTTTATTATTGAATTATAATGAAAAAAAAAAAGATTATGATGGAAATATAGAATACAGGAATTTTAACATCGAGGGTTCAAAGTGAAGGGCGTAGTTTCGAACCCCATCTGTATGATGTAAGTGATGTGTTTATGTTCAATTTTCATCATAATTTAATACTTACTGAATAAATACCACTAAATATCATAACTATACGGTCGTTACATTCCCATGGCGCCAGGACACATCGCATGCGCGTGCGCAACTTACACGGAAACACGCAAATGAATAGTCTAAACTGGTAGGTTAATTTAAAGTGTCTACATCTCGCCTACCGCTTTAAACTTGTTTGAATTGTCTGCGTTATAAATATTACATACTTTCACACCTTTGTTGACGTTTAGAGATAGGCAGAGGTACTGAAAATTGAAGGAGAAAGCCCATTCGCCAGAAAAACGAGCCCACGATTATTTCTCGAGTTTGTCGATGATTTTTAGTTCATTTTGTAGAAAATAAATATGCATTTCTTATCACCAATCAGTTTTTTTTAACCCGGGTTGTAAATTAGTCAATATTTTAATTAAGGCATTGCAATAACAATTTATCTTATCGTAAAAGATCAGTTGCCATGGAAACAGGAAGCTTATTAAATATCTTATATTATCTTTAATATTACATACATTACAGGGAGACTAATAACTTACTGGACCAGTCTCTGCGGAAGACTGCACAGTGGGATATATTCATTATTATTGTGGAAAAAAACAAACAAAAAAAAAACTAATCTCGGACTCAAACCAGAGGCTTGCGTAAGAACATGCAAGTTTAAAAGCATAGCTATCACCTCCGCATTGCATTTGTTATTAGGCGATTAGCTTTTTTTGTTCAGTTCCTTTCTACAAGAGTGGTAGGCAGACTGATGATGGTTATTTGTCCAGTGTGCTTGTTGCGTTTCGGGTATAGTTTGAAAATAGCCAGGTATAAAGAGAAGAGTGTGCACTGTCAATCTAGATGGTACATGCTCGTCTCTTCAAGCCGGCATAGTGGAGGCGACTGCTGCCCGCACAGGTTTCTCTGTAGTAGCAGTTGTTTCCACTCATGGACCGCACTCTAGTGTTGTCACATGCCGAGCTACAATAAAAAAAAACGTAATATGGTGAGGTCATGGGAATTTATCAGGAACCCAACTAGCGACGCTTGGTTCATAGGCCCCACCTTATCATGACTCGCTCTTGGCTCGGGGCGTAGGAGACGGAACTCCGCCACTACGACCGCCACCACTTGCTCAGAAGCGGAGTATCCAGAGGAGTCTCCACCTCACTGGTTTTCATACACGCCGAAGTACCTTAGGAATATACTCCAGGACCCTCTCTCCACCATCTGAGGACGCGCCCAATAGGGCTCCTACAATACCTGTTTTATCCCTAGGGAACTCTTTAAACGTCCTCAACAAAGTGTATTTAACAAAAAAAAAAAAACAAACTACAGTAGCCAAAAAATTACTCCTATGCTAAATTTCATAAAGATTCATTCGTTCAGCGAGTGTAATTGGAGTTCAAACATACATACTTCCACATATAGAATTCTAAAGTAAAGAAGTAGAAATCTAAGCATGTATAGATTTAAAAAAATACTGGTTAATCATTCACCAATCAATAGTCAAAACAAAACCATCGTACGTTTCGCAAGCAAAAAGTGTCATTTACATTTTGGCTGGTATCCAAGCAATCAGGCCCACTGTGCGACCGAAGATCGTATCACAGTACCGATTAACATATTAATGTGATAGGTTATTAGCCAGAGTAACGGATGAACCGATATTATACCTGGATATGTCTATATATACCTATCTATATTTATGCCTTAGTATTTATCTGTGTGATAGGGTGTACTTGTTTATTTTTACAATTCATAGTTCATTTTCATTTTTATATAATGTTTTATAAATGTTAATGACTCTATAACTGTGCGTAGTATTTGTATTGAGATTAAGTGCTCAGAACTGCTTGCACAAATAAATATCAGAGTACCTCGAAGGGCCAGGCGCTGTTTTTTACCTGAGATTTGCGAGAACGAATGCGGGACGTAGAGCTCCTCTTTTCAGACTGTACTAGACATACAACACATGTTTCACAATTATTGGTATCTTTCAACAATTTTCTGTCTTTCTGTACGGCGTCGAAACATGGACAATTAAAGCCGCGGATAGACAGAGAGTGGACGCGTTCGAAATGTGGTGCTGGCGCCGTATGCTGAGGATCCCCTGGACCGCTCACCGGACAAATGCTTCTGTTCTGTCGGAATTGGGCATTGAAAATCAACCGTCATCGCTTTGCCTGCGCCGCATCCTGAAGTACTTCGGCCACATAGCGCGCAAGAATGGCGACTATCTGGAAAGGCTTGTGGTGACAGGGAAGGTCGATGGCAGAAGACCGCGCGGTAGAAGCCCGAGCCGCTGGACAGACCAGGTTTCCATTTGTCTGGAAATGCCGGTCCATAAAGCTCTCCATCAGGCGAGCAGTCGCAGCCGATGGAGACATCTAATTGAGCGAGCCACCAGGAGTCACGATCCTCAACACCTCATTGTTGAGTTGACCGACGAGGAGATAGTCCAAAAAATATATATTGAACTTCAGGATATAGTTTTGCTTGGTTTCTTCTAGTTCTTAATAATGTCTTAAAAAATAAAAGATAAAAAAATCGCGATGTGAGTTCTAAATCTTTCGATGCAGTTTTGCTCGGTGAAGAAAAGTCATCAAATATATTTTTGCAAAATCATGATCTAATTCTAGACCATAGTTCCTTTTTTTTATTTTTTTTTAATTAAATATATTTAAAGTAATATGAAAATGATTGGGTTGTTATAAAGAAAGTTCACAGCAAGATTTATGGACACCCTATATGTTAGTAGTTATGCATCTTGTGTACATAGTGACAGTGGACAGATTGAATTATGTATGGATTTGCATATTAGATTAAAGATAGTTCAAGATACTAACAGGATTGTTTATTATGGAATAGGTGAGTGTGGTTTTAAATACATATAAGAAGCTATCTAATTGACGGGCTTATTTATTTTGGTGAATAATTCATGACAAGACGCCTCATTGCATAGCGTAACTTAATAAAAATTATTATTATTTTATTAAGTAAGGCACGTTTCACTGCCGTTGCTTTCGGATTAAGAGCGGCTGTGGTCTAGTTGCTAGAACGCGTGAACTCACGATCAATGGGACTCGTGTTCTTTCTCTAAAATTCTGAACAATGTAACTATGTTACATGTACTCTAGGTAAGTCAGTGCTGCTAATAACCATCATCTCTAGTACCATACCAGGTACTAGAGATGATGGTTATTAGCCCAGTCTGCCGTCCTAGGGTAGCTCCACCACTTTCAAATGTAAAACCCGTGAAGTGACCTTGTCGCGTTTTGGGAATAGTTTGAAAGTAGCCAGGTGTAGCAAGAGGAGTGTGCACTGTCAATCTACATGGCACATGCTTGTCTTCTTAAATCGGAATAGCAAATGCACAGTAAAGGCATAAAAAAAATAAAGAATAATAAAAATAATAAGGTACATTATCCACTGCACATTGCACGTTAAAAGCGTACGATTTCATAGAAAATTTCAGTACTTCAACTTTTTTTATCAACATTGGCGAAAACGCGTAAATGATAAAGTTACATATTTGTTTTAAATAACGCGACATGGTGGTAAAAACAGGGGAGGACCACGAGTGCCGATGACTGGAGACGACAGCCCCCGTCGCCTCCACTCTGCTTAAATAAAACCTAACCTAAACCTAAATCTAGCCCGCTAACAACTACGTCATACATAAACACTAATAATAAATAAAACAAGAATTGTATAAACTTGAAAATTTAGCACATCAAGATCATAGTTATTGCCGACCGGCGATAGGTGCAAGAGTTATGCGTGTTACGTAAATTGAACATCCATAGGCCTCAGTCCTATATTAAACAGACGAGCCCAGTTCGTTGGCCGACATTTCCTGCTCCGACCGAAGGTTGATTAAAGCTCCTAAACCGTGATGAACTGAATTCTTTGATAGAGGTGCAATGTATAAACGGAGCGGGAAGCGAATACACGTGCCTTGCGCCAATGTATACAGTCCCCAATAAACGACAAAAACATGTAAAACGGCCAGAATATAAGGACCCATGGACTCTACTGATCATTCTGATCTAAAACTGAAGGGATTCATCCGGTATATTTAACATTTTTATCTGATAATTAATGATCGTTAAGGAAAAAAAGAAGCCACATATTTGTATAATTATAGAAACCTACGAAGTGACCTTGTCGCGTTTCGGGAACAGGTTTGGAAGTAACCAGGTAACGAGAAGAGTATACAGTGTCAATCTGAATGATGCACATTTATTCATTTAGAGCTTAGTGTAGCGTGCACAGTAATATACACATACATTCGTCTCCTCAAGCCGGCATAGCGGAGGCGACTGCCTGTAGAAATGTAGCAGTTGTTACCGTCAATGGACCGCACTCTAGCTTTACATCAGGCGGAATGTTGTCATATACCGAGCTACAATAAAAAAAAACTTAGCACTAGCGGGTTTTAGATGAAATATCTATTCCGCTATCGCTTAACGCTACCGCTTATGTTTTAGAATACACTATAAATGCACCATTGTGCATCCGCAATGCAATTAAACTATTGCTATTATGCTCAATCAGGAACTGTGACCATTATGGGCTATGGTTACCAAATGAGAGAAGTATGCTAAACTGGAAAAATACCAAATAACTGGTACAATCACATACGATTTACTGCAAATTACTGTACATACCTACCATAAATTCTGTATTGACATAGTTTCGGAATTTACTATGGATAGTGACGCGTCTATGACGAGACGCAAAAACCTTAGAGAGTGTTTTAAAATAATTTGAACTAAAAATCATCGACAAACGAAATTAAATGAAAATTAACGTAGGCATGGACTTGTTCATCGTCAGAATCTACTTTTGGCTTCGGAAAGGCATATGACGAGAAGACAGCCATAAGAAACTCGTCAATCGTCAACAAACTCGAGAAAAAAATCGTAGGCCCATTTCTCTTAGGTGTATGGGAATTCTCCTTTGTTATATTGTAGTACTTTCGTCGTCTACTGCCTGTAGTATTAGTGTAGGCTATAGGTATAATATAAATATAAATAAAAATTTAATTATAAACTAAAGGCTCTATAGGAATGCCTTTAACGATGATCAATGTACATTTTGTCGATAACAATGAATACAGTTCGTTACCGATGTCGTTATACCGCACTTCTCAACATCCCATAGTGACGTACACGTATCGATAAGAAAATAATTATATAGAAATATGATTTTTTTATGAAATGTAATTACTAAAATTGAGATTTTTTAAAATTTATCTTTCTTTTTACCAAATTGTATTATTTAAAACTGCATATTCAAATGCTGGTTTTATTATTATTAAATTATGATGAAAATTACTATGATGAACTTGTACCTGGGGTGTGAATCGAACCCACTTCCTAGGTTTTTTGTTTTTCATCATGAATTAATAATTACTTAAAATTGTAAAAAAAAAAACATTGTATTTAGATTAAGTCCGTTTGTTTGCGTGGATCGATTCTGACAACGATATATTGGCGGTATGATGATATTGATCAGTATCGATAACCGATGTCAGAGCACGTCACATAGAGAATTTTTTAAATATATTTAAGAAAAATTAACAATTATAATAAATCGATAAATTAAATTGCTACAATTCGCATCACTATAAAAAGATGCACTCTGCTGGAAATAGAGCCTCTCTCGTTAAGGGTGGATTTGCGAGTACTCATGCATCGATTTCAATTTTTATCTACTACAAATCTGATAGTGTTTTGTACGAGATATTATTTTTAAGGGCAAAGCTAGTGTACTCATTTATTTTACATGTTTTCTGTTCATAGTTGCCATACAAGCAGCAGTTCCTTGTTCTATTGTAAAGCTTTCGGTCGGCAATCCCACTTTGGTTTATTTATTGTTATTTGTAAGTTTATAAAACATTCCCTAGATCACAATGAGTTATATTTCAACAAATACAATGTGTTGTAGGTCCAGGGATTTATAATATGTTTATTTATTATAATAAAAATACATTTAATTTTATAAACAATTTTGTTTAAATTAACATATTGAATGTTGGGCATTTTTTTTTAAATTGTAGCTCGGCATGTGACAACACTCCACCTGATGTAAAGCTAGAGTGCGGTCCATGAATGGAAACAATTGCTACTACAGAGAAACATGTGCGGGCAGCAGTCGCCTTTACTATGCCGGCTTGAGGAGATGAGCATGTACCATCTATTGACAGTGCACACTCCTCTCGCTATACCTGGCTACTTTCAAACTATTCCCGAAACGCGATAAAGTCACTTCACCGGTGTTACATTCGAAAGTTGTGGTATTACCCCTGAAAATCCATCTGCCTACCACTCTTTAATAGTGCCTATAGACACATTGCATATTTATAATTGGTTAACTGTTAATATGCCATCAAATAAATAAAATATAAACAATATTCTGAACATCCTATGTATCTCAAAATTCTTAGCATTTCCGTATTACATTTTTAAAATCTTCATTGGGAGTTTTGGCGGTCATCTTGAGACATTAGGCTATCTGTCTTGAATTATTTTCCTAAACTTGTGTTTCTTCGAGTGTTAATGTGTAATAATGGTGGATTATTAACCATTAAGTGTTCGTGAACGTGCGTGAGTGTGGGCAAACAATTCAAAAGAAGAGAACCTATTTTTCTATTTTCTTCCAAAACTCCATAGGAAGTTTCAGTAAAGATTCTACTACTTTACTGAAGCTATTTTTCTCAAGGACTCAATTTGACTATTTAGTGTGATGAATGAATTAGCTATGATGTACAATAATATTAACTTGAAGTAAATATTTACTTTGACACTGGCAAGTTTTTACATTGCCATAAAAAGAAAAGAAAAACAAAACTCTGATTTGTGATTTAGTATCTATCCCTGACCGTTAAAGTTATAGTCTTAAACGTATAAAAACCAGTTAAAAACGGTATTTTTTAGCAAATGACCGTTATAAAATAATCTTATCTCAAAAAGCACCTGCCAACGCAGCAGTGTAATTATTAAAATAATTATGCAGTGTCGCCATTGCGCAAACATTGTGGAAATTGTGTGTAATACACACCTACCCTCATAAAATATGCGAGATCACGAGTTTACACTATTTCACTTCATAATAAAGTACCTAGTCTAAATATTACACATAAATACGTGAAACACGCGTTTTTTTTCATGTAAGTTTTTTTTGTTATTGTAGCTCGACATATGACAACACTCTACCTGATGTTAAGCTATAGTGCGGTCCATGAACGCAAACAACTGTTACTATAGAGAAATTTATGCAAGTCAGTCGTCGTCTTCGCTATGACGGCTTGAAGAGACGATTGTGCACTAGCCAAGTTGATAGTGTACACTTCTCTAGTTAGGTTAAAACAATTTTTTTTTGTTTTATAGATTTTAGGTATTTCAAAGTTCCATTTGCCCCGAAGACATTTAAATGCTTCCTTAGATCAAGACCAAGTCATCTAAATATCTAGCTCTAACCACCATTGCAGTGAAATAAGTAATAAAAACATAGTTAAATAATTTGCCTCGTTTCCAAATGCTATAATAATAATAATAATTCTTTATTGTACCGTACACAATGGCGAGCTTAATGCCATTAGGCATTTTCTCCCAGCTAACCATAGATAAATAAACAAATGTAAATTATAAATATAGAGCGCCATCTATCCGCGATTTAGTGAACTAATGCCAACTCACAAATCGATTTAATAACTTTTTTTTAGACAATCGTTACTAGATGGCGCTGCAAATAAAACTAATTCAAACTAACCTGAGCAGCGTCTTCCAATATCCTTCCCCAGGTGTCGCTTCTGTCTATAAGGGAGTTCCATTTCTCAGCTAATTTAGCAACTTCACGTCTGATAGACCTCGCTAATTCTCTTGCTTGCTCCTCAGCCGATCTGTAGCCTCTGGAATCGCCTTCACTGTCTCGTGTTGCTGGGGAGAAAGAAAGATGAAGTTAATACAATACAAGTAGAAAAGTAATGTAAACTGACTAATTATTACTCGTAGGCTGGTTTGTCGTCATGGGATACCCGTGAGGTGCTAGTCACGTTGCATGAAAGTAGCAGAATATAAGGAAAGGATTTTGCTCAGTGTGAAATTCTAACAGCCGTCGCATCAAGCCAGCATAACGGAGACGACTTTTATCTATATTAAGTAGTAGTATGCTTCATTTATAATACATGAGAAAGAGAAAAAAACTTCTTTTTGACGTGAAAAAAAATCTTTTGAAATCATAAATATTAGGGTTAGTATACATTAGTACTTCATAACTTCAGAACTAACAAAATTGTACGATGTTTTTTATTACATATATGATTGCAGAGTTTTGGATTGATCGTTTTCTGAAAATCAAACACATTCGATGCAGAAAATTTAGCTGTTAAATTTCTGGAGTGATTTTCAAAAAAACATAATTGTTATTTGGACAAAAAGCGCTAAGACGACGAGATGTTACATTCGAAAGTCACTATCAGCCAATCACTAAGAATTTAATTTTTTCCATTTATTTATTTATAATTTTTTTATTAACTACTTTGTTCATCTGCAGAAACTTTATCCTACTTTCCATCCTATTTTTTAATTACTTTTTGTTGTTACGCGGCCACGAAGTAAGTTACGGCGTGTCATGTTGCACAAATGTATACATACCCTAATATAGATACAGAATATAAACACTCGAGACATGGGTCACTTGCTGTCAAACGAAAAGATACGAGTATATTTCCTATAAATAATCGATAAAATATTATTCAAGACAACTTCTCCGAACTTCGTCTGATATTGACGAACGGCCGATGGAGTGACAGCTGGCACAGAGAAATATTTACATGTATCAGTCGTCTACGCTATGCCAGCCAGCGTAAATCATGCTGAATCAAAAACGAACTAGTCTATAAAAAAAAAAACATACGGTTAATAAAGGATTTTTTAAACTGGAAAATTTATAGTATGTATTTAGAGGTCAAACAAAAATAGAAAAATAAAATAATAAATCCTTAAAAATCCGTTAAAACGAATTCCTACTTTCCGAAATAAAGCCTTCAAAAAATCCAATACGATTGAAACCGACATCCCCTTTCACAAATAAGATCCTAAATTGCTATTTCTATTGCCCAAAAACGAACAGAAAAAGTTGGAATATCTCGTAGAGAAAAAGGCGGGAATTTAATAATTACAACGTTACTTCAGAGCTCCGGAATTTGTGGCATTTGATGCGTTTACATCGCTCGAGTGGAATGATTTTAGTCACCGTTCAGTTTCAAGTTAGATTTTGATTTATCGGCGTACATCTGGTGAGATGCAGCACCTACGTTGACTAACGAACCAGTATTTTGCAATCGTTGAACACGCAACAATAGTAGTCCTCAAGTCGTTTCGCAGTTTTTTTTACAATATCGATGTCGATAAAGTTGTTTGCTAAAACATTAATCTGTGTTACTCCGTATCTATTGTAAATTCTAAAAAAATATATTATATATATTTTTAATAATAATTTATTTTATATTAAATAAAATATAATTTTAGATGTAGGATTAGACACTTAAACAGCGCCCCTGTAAATAAATTTTCATATTAATGTAATCTGGATGTTAAAAAACTTGCAAAATCATAGAATCGGTTCTACTTTCAAGTAACCACAGGCATGTGAACGCGGCATCGCTCGTAGCGTCGGTCTACAAGTAGCAGCGGCTGTAGCCAGATTTTTTCGCTTATTATCATTTTGAAACTACCCTCTTCAATGGAATATAAAAAACATTCAGCATTCTCTACTTTTTATTTACATTTACAGAGCACTTTCTTTCTTTTTTTTTTGTTTATTTTCACGAAATTTTGCTATTAGTTTCTTTTTTTAGCATTATAACAATATCCAGTTTATATTACGCAACATTTATTTATAACACAAAGTCAAGTTCTAGTCCAGTCAAAATAGCATTAGTAATTCGGGTAGTTTTTGAATTGAGATGAAAAATAACATATTTTTTTCTAATTTTTTTTATTGTAGCTCGGCATATGACAACACTGCTTGATGTAAAGCTAGAGTGCGGTCCATGAACGGTAACAACTGCTACTACAGAGAAATCTCAACAGGCATAATTGATCATACCAACGCATTTTTTGCAAAGAAAATAATTTTTGGTTTTGTAAAAAATCTCAGTCGAATGATCTAATTGATGAGAACTATTAACCGAGGCGTCTCGTCATAGACGCGTACAATTTATAGCAGATACAACTATGACAACGCAGAATATGCAGTACTATGCAGTTATAGTCTCGGAATTCGGAATTTTGTTAAAATATCATTAAGAATTGGGAGCTTAAAATATCACAATATTTATAGTGAAGACCCTCATTCGCAGGGTATCGATATTTACTACCACTTATCGATAAATTGCTACCCTAACGAAGGTCGCGATTCGTTTTTCCAAGTCGTCATCGGCTAAAATGGTCATTACTATTCTTTTTTACGTTTAGAATTTGACCTGTGTTTAAAAAGTCGTATCCCATTTTTTCGACCGTTTTTTAATTTACAAATCTCGTTTTATTATACGAGTATTTTCAAAGGAATAATCTAAATTCTTCTATAAAGCAAATTTGCATTCGATTTTTAAATCCCTCAAGTTTCATTTAACAATATAGTTTTAAAATGAACAGGTCAAAAAGTCCTTACAAGCAGGTTCTAAACTTGTGCCCGTAAAATGACTTCTGCAAGGAGTTGGGGGGTAGGGACCATTTATAAATTTATGACAGAAAATAGGGTCCAAGGGGAAAGCGACGCCGCCGATGTAATGTGATGGGCGAGAGGAAAATGCTTCAATAAAGGAAACCGTTGGATTTTAAGAGAAATTATTACATACTATTGATATATATATATATATATATATATATACGGCCGTGGTCTAGCGGTAAGACGCGTGAACTCAAGATCGATGAGACCCGTGTTCGAACCTCGCTAATTCTGACCGGTGCCAATGTAACTTTGTTATATGTACTTTGGTCACTCGGTGCCTATAGGCACTATTAAAGAGTGGTAGGCAGACTGATGATGGTTATTTGTCCAGTCTGCCGTCCTGGGGTAGTACCACCACTTTCGAATGTAACACCCGTGAAGTGACTTTGTCGCGTTTCGGGTAAAGTTTGAAAGTAGCCAGGTATAACGAGAGGAGTGTGCACTGTCAATTTACGATGGTACATGCTCGTCTCCTCAAGCCGGCTTAGCACAGGTTTCTCTGTAGTAGCAGTTGTTTCCATTCATGGACCGCATTCTAGCTTTACATCAGGCGGAGTGTTGTCACATGCCGAGCTACAACTACATACGAAAAAAGTACCAACACGCTATATATCACACAGATTAAACCTTTGTATGCATGATATGTGTTCAGTATCAGGTATTATACGAAACATTGTTAGTGGAATCGTGATAACAATGGAGTCAATAATTTGATTGACAGATCGAGCTTGCAACATAATATTGCAGACATATTTAGGCCCAATGCCCACAGAGGCCCGTTACTATTAACATTGTGTCACGCGATAGTGAACACGCACGCACGTATTTTTACGTATATTACGAAAAACTCACCCATGTATTAATTACTTAAGCAAAAGAATGGGTCAGCGATTTTTTTTATTGTAGCTCCGACATATGACAACGCTCCGCCTGTTAAGCTAAAGTGCGGTCCATGGAAGAGATAGGATGGCTTGCATAAGTACGGAAGGACGCACCAGGAACCCCCATAAGGGTCTGCGTGCGGAAACCAGCCCGGAAAACTCAAGTGCGGTCCATGAACGGAAACAACTGCTACCACAAAGAAATTTCTACAGATAGTCACCTCCGCTATGCTTGAGGAGACTCTTCCCGTTATACCTGGCTACTTCCAAGTTAATATGGGAAAGGAGTGTGCACCGCCAACCCAGATGGTGCACAAACGTGAGGAGGTAACTGCTGTCTAGGGAAATTTGACTGCAGTAGCAGTTGTTTCTGTTCACAAACAACTACTACTGCGGATAAATCTCTACAGGCAACAGTCGCTTCCGCTATACCGGCTTAAGGAAACGGATTTTTACTTGGCTACTTCCAAACTGTTCCCGAAACGCGATAATGGCTAGTCTGCAGTCTGGGGTAGTACCACCACTTTCGAATGTGACACTCGTGAAGGGAGGAGAGTGCACTGTCTATCTGGATGGTGCACATTCGTCTCCTCAAGCCGGCATAGCGGAGGCGACTGCTGTCTGTAGAAACTTGTCTGTAGTAGCAGTTCTTTTCCATTCATAGACCGCCGAGAGAAAAAAAAAAGTCAATAAGTATTAGTACTAAAAATAAAAACAATATCTATCTCAAAAGCAATATTGGCTATATATCTTTCGAATAACATAATAGATGTAACTTACAGAGACCAGCTATCTTATATAGTGAATTTATGTGCGACCAAGGAGGCAGAGGAAATTGAACTGCGCGTTCAAGAAATATTGCATAATACCATCCATTCAGAGTTACCGTATGACTTTTATTTGTGCCCCAGGTCTGTTAACTTTTATTATTGTAGCTCAGCATATGACAATACTCCGCTTGATGACTCCGCCTCCGCTATGCCGGCTTGAGGAAACGATTGTCCTCCCGCTATACCGGACTACCTCCAAACTGATCTTGAAACGCAACACGAGTGTTACATTCGAAAGTAGTGGTACTACCCCAGGACGGTAGACTGGACTAATAACCGTCATCAGTCTGCCTACCACTCTTAAATTTTCAGTTGGACTTGTTTTAGGGTACTTAGAAAAAATTGTTTATTTCGTACCAGAATTACACACACCCAACCGGTTTAGTTTCTGAGAGTTCAGAGTTCATTTCCGGTCAACCTTTATGACCACGCAATAAGGTTCAAACTCTCTCGGGCGGTTTAATTTAATAACGACAACGCAAGTAACAATTACAGATTTTCCGGCTGAAGATACTTTAATAAATGACCCAGTAAATCCGTAAAGCCTTGGTCCAGGGTAGGCAATCACGGACGACCTAGATTGTGCCTAATTGCAGATTCCGATTGGTCTCAGCGTATTGATAGCTTTGATTACTAAAGGCCCCATGCTTTCACTTTAATCTGCTAGGTTCAATCAACCTTTATGTCTATCTAGTCTTGATATTAATTAGGGCGGTTTGCACCAGAAGGCAATATCGTGTAAATTCATATTGTTATCGTTAAAAGGGTGGCTGATCTCGAAAAATAATACAAAAAGATATTTGGCTTCTTTTCATACATTTGATGTGAGCAACATTGATTTGACGATTACTTTAACTTTAACCAAGCCAAGATTCGCTGGTTACGGTTAAAGTAACCGTCAAAAATGACAGGCGCGACGATGGTGCCACACGTGTGGAGTAAATGTAAACGTTTAACGGTTATGTCGCCGTAAAAGTAATAGTTAAAGTTACTTTAACCGGCCTTCTGGTGCAAACGACCCTCAGTCATCGTAGTTTCGGATTCGATTCTTTTCTTATAGTAGTTTGACATTTTAAGAGTGGTAGGCAGACTTGTGATAGTTAATAGCACAGTCTGCCGACTTAGAGTGTCACGTTTCTGGGTCAGTTTGGAAGTAGTCAGTTTTAACGAGATAATTTGTCACCTCAAGTCGGCATAGCGAAGACGACTTTTTCCAAAAGACATTTCTACGTAGTTTTTTTAAATTTTAGCACAGCATATGACCTCACTCCGCCTGATATTAATCCAGATTGCGGTCCACGAACGGAAACAACTGCTACTACCAGATAAATCTGTCGTCTTTAGGATAGGAATTTGCACCATCCAGACACCAATAGTGCACACTCCTTTCGTTATACCTGGCTACTTTTAAACTGTTTGCGAAACGCGACAAGGTCACTTCACGGGTGTTAGACTTGAAAGTGGTGGTACTACCCCAGATTGGCAGACTAGGCTAATAACCATCATCAGTCTGCCTATCACTTTAAAAAAGAATTAGCAGCAAATATCACCGTTCCATAACGAAGTCTAACTTAATGTCAGACGAATTGTAACAACTTCAATATTTAGAAAAAAAACTTATGTTCAAGTTTTGGCGGCCATCTTGAGACATTAGGTTATCTGTCTTGAATTATTTTCCTAAACGTGTGTTTCTTCGAGTGTTCATGTGTAATAATGGTGGATTATTAACCATTAAGTGCTCGTGAACGTGCGTGAGTGTGGGCAAACAATTCAAAAGAAGAGAACATGTGTTTCCATTTTCCCTCCAACACTCCATAGGAAGTTTCAGTAAAGATTCTACCACTTTACTGAAGCTATTTTGACGTGACTGAGATCTGACCTGACTGTTTAGTGTGATGAATGAATGACTCGTGATGCACAATATTATTAACTTGATCGAGAGTGTTTGGCGCGCTCTTGCCCGGGAAGGTTGAGGTGTTTTTTATCCCTTTCCTTAATTAGTTTAGTGGTTATTATTGTGTAAATTGGTGTTATTTTGCGTAATTTTATGCTGCGCTCGTGAGTAATCGTGGAAACATTAATATTAACTCTATATGAGGCAACGGAAGCGGTTTTTTTTTGTGGTTATCCCACGCCGTGACAACGCTCATATTGTGATGTGACCGGGTACATTTGAGGCCATTTAACAAAAGAAGAAATATTAACTTGATGCAAATATATTTACTTTGACCCTGGCAAATTGTTATAATGCCATATAAAAGTAAAAAAAAAAAAACTTACGTTCAGTGTCACTGGTATCGGATAATGGTGGTTCACTGGCGATATATTGCCGACCGTTCAGTAAATTTGTTTCAACGACCGGCCGTTTTTCTTCCAACTGTCTTCTAAAACCTCTATGCTCGTCCTGTAATAGAATATACAATATTTGTTAAAGTAGCCATGTATAACGAGAGAAGTGTTCGCCGGCATAACGCTGGCGACTGCGACCTATATCAGTAGTAGCAGTTGTTTCCGTTCATGGATCGCGCTCTAGCTTATTATCAGCCGGAGTGTTGGACTTGTCTAGCGACAAAGTCACCTTTTTTTTTATTGTAGCTCGGCATGTGACAACACTCCGCCTAATGTAAAGCTAGAGTGCGGTTCATGAATGGAAACAACTACTACCACAGAGAAATCTCTACGGGCTGCAGTCGCCTCCACTATGCCGGCTCGAGGAGACGAGCATGTACCATCTAGATTGACAGTGCACACTCCTCTCTTATACCTGGCTACTTTCAACCTATTCCCGAAACGCGACAAGGTCACTTCACGGGTATTACATTCGAAAGTGGTGGTACTGCCCCAGGACGACAGTAGTCTCGAGAAGTAGCCAGATATAACGAGGAGAGTGTGTACTGTCAATCTGGATAGTGCACAGCTGGCAGTAGAAATTTATCTGGGCTACAATGAAAAAAATATATATACAGGGTGTCCCGTAAGTAGTGGTGTCAACGGTATTTTACAGATAGAGGGGTTCAATATCTAGAATATAATTTGGTGATTTTTTTTTATACCTTCTGGTTTAAAAGTTATGACATTTTTAAAGAATTATCATTTTTTCCCCCTTTTTATCACAAAATCATGTTATAAAAATTTGTTTACAATTATTTTCACTGATATTTTTATTTAAGTGGGTTGAGAAAACACAGGGCTTTCTATTTAAAATATTATTTGTAACCAATTAATAACCATGATTAAATAAAAAATTAAAATCTAAACAAGATTTAATTTATCAAATTTTAAGCAAAATATTTAAACGAAGCTGGTGTAAAAAAATTGTATGTAAGGTTACGGGACCATTATTTTAAAAATATCTACAATTCACACGGACTCTAAAAACGTATAATAATGTTCACTGTCATTTTAATTAAAGTAATTTTTCAAAGTTAAACAAGCAACAAAGTACTATTTGTCGAAGTAATTTCATTATTACCTTATGCGAATTCCAATAAAACCAATGTAAATAGATACAGATAAGAAAATAATTTATTAAAGTAAATGCTCAAAATGTCTCCCTCTAACTTTAATGCATAACCGACATCTTCTAATAAAGATTCTCCTGATATTTCCTAGGGCTCTTTGATTATTTTTAATTCTTTTGGACACGATATTCAATTTTTGGCGTAGTTCATATTCATTATTATTACATGTCTCATAAACAGCTTCTTTAAAGTTAACAACAGCAGACTGATGATGGTTATTTGTCCAGTCTGCCGTCCTACCACCTACCACCACTTTCGAATGTAACACCCATGTAGTGACTTTGTCGCGTTTCGGGAATAGTTTAAAAGTAGCCAGGTATAACGAGCGGGGTGTGCGCTGTCAATTTAAAATGGTACATGCCCGTCTTCTCAAGCCGCCATAGTGGAGGCGACTGCTACCGCACAGGTTTCTCTGTAGTAGCAGTTGTTTCCATTCATGGACCGCACTCTAGCTTTACATCAGGCGGAGTGTAGTCACATGCCGAGCTACAATAAAAAAAAATAACACCATAATTTACTTAATAATCTTTGTTTTAATAGTAGTCCGGCATGTGATTACACTCTGTCTAATGTACTTAAGGTACGTAATCTCTAAATGAAGTATGAGTGGAAACAGGCGTCAGTCTGCCTACCCCTCTTTGAACATCCCTAAAGTCAAATTAAGAAACCGAAATGAAAATAAGATTGTAACTACAAGCAGTTAGTATCTTACAGTAGGTTAACACATGAAAAAGTACAAATTTCCGACTGTAAGAATTCTTAAAATCCGTCCTATTATCGGAATGCATTATTAAAAATCGACGCCCATTTGTTGTATTTATGTCGAAAAAAGATTGTAATTAAAATGATAGTAAACATTATTATACGTTTTTAGAATCCGTGTGAATTGCAGATATTTTTAAAATAATGGTCCCGTAACCTTACATACAATTTTTTTACACCAGCTTCGTTTAAATATTTTGCTTAAAATTTGATAAATTAAATCTTGTTTAGATTTTAATTTTTTATTTAATCATGGGTATTAATTGGTTACAAATAATATTTTATTTAGAAAGCCCTGTGTTTTCTCAACCCACTTAAATAAAAATATCAGTTAAAATAATTGTAAATAAATTTTTATAACATTATTTTGTGATAAAACGGGGGAAAAAATGATAATTCTTTAAAAATGTCATAACTTTTAAACCAGAAGGTATAAAAAAAATCACCAAATTATATTCTAGATATTGAACCCCTCTATCTGTAAAATACCGTTGACACCACTACTTACGGGACACCCTGTATACAGATTTAGGTATCTTATCGTCTTTTCGCATAAGTTGTTCGCAATACGTGCCCAGTTAGCATCTACTTTTCGCACCATTATTTTTGATTCGGCAGCTTCAAGCAGACCGAATTTATCGTTTTGTGTTCTATAATAAATTCTGTTGAGTCGTATTTCCTTTCCTTTTGCTTAAGACTTTTATGATATTTGATTGGGCTGTTTTTTTTTTACAAAAGTTTTATGATCAAAGATATGTATGGAGAATGGGTGTTTTTATGTTGTTTTTTAAGGGGTAGGTTTTTTATTACTGTCTGAGAGTTTTTATTTTTTATTTTATTTTACAATTTTTAGTTTACAAAACAAGGAGTTTAGTAGACCCACACAGGAAAAGCCTGTCCTGTGGGTCCATGGTTATACAGATTTCCTCCAGTTTAGGGTGTTATAAAATGTGGAAAAATATTATTATTATAAACTTACCATCACCATAAAAATAACAAATAATAAAATACTAATACAACAACTACTTAAGCATAGTATCTTATAAAGGACTCTGTATGAAGATAGTCCCACGTTAAAAGTTGTTCCTTCATTTTTCGTCTTAAAAACCATTATTTTACCCTTTGTATCGGAGGTTTTTTGCGTATTAAATCTACTTAACCCTGACCATAAACTTTGTCTAATAGATCAGATTCAAATATCTACACTGCCACCACTTACAAAATCAAAGAGTGGTAGGCAGACTGATGATGGTTATTTGTCCAGTCTGTCGGCACTTTCGAATGTAACACCCGTGAAGTGACCTTGTCGCGTTTCGGGAATAGTTTGAAAGTAGCCAGGTATGATGAGAGAAGTGTGTACTGTCAATCTAGATGGTACATGCTCGTCTCCTTAAGCCAGTATAGTGGAGGAGACTGCTGCCCGCACACTTTTCTCTGTAGTAGCAGTTGTTCCCATTCATGGACTGCACTCTGGCTTTAAATCAGGCGGATTGATGTCACATGCCGAGCTACAAAAACACGAAAGTGTATAATTAACGAAACGAGTGTCATTCGACTCCTCGAGCCGGCATAGCGGAGGGTATTAGACGCGCTTTCATCATAAACGGTTTGTTTATAACAAATTAAGATCTTACCTGTTGTTTTAATAGGGAATTAATGTCGCCTCTAACAGGTTCATGAGTTGTCAGTTCAGTTTCCTTCCTGATCACCCATTCAGTCAGTTCACGCAGCGAGAGAAGTAGAGCAGACCAGTGCTCGGCGTTGTTTTCTAAACGATTTCTGAAACAAAGAGATTATTTATTTATTTAAATTTTCTTAGCTCAACTAGCTTTAATTAAATTTAAAAAGGCTACGTCGCGGCCCCGACAAGCGACTACAAAGTTTTTTTAATTACTCATAATTCAGGTAATTTATTATACAAAGTATTTTTAAAGAGTGGACCTACCACTCTTGACTATTGATGATTATCAGCCCAGTCTGCCACTACTTTCGAATGTAACATCCGTGAAATGGCCTTGTCGCGTTTCGGGATCAGTTTAAAAATAGCCAAGTATAACGAGAGGAGTGTGCACTGTCAACCTGGATGGTGTACATCCCTCACGAGCCGGCATAGCGGAGGCGACTTTGACCTGAAGAAACTTCTCCGCGGTACGTCACATCAACTGGGTAACATCCCAGGTGTTGTCATATGCCGAGTTATAGGAATGAATATCCTTGGCTATGCCGGCTTGAGAGGTCCAAAATATCCTTATTTAAATAAGATAAAACGCTTCTAGTAAAATCCGGGATAAAATCCAAAACTGGATCAAGCACATACGTGGAATTTCCACGTAACCTCAATTTTATTCAATTTTGACATAGCACCTTTCGCAATCCTTTTATGAGAAGCCAAAAGCTGGGTCGGCATTCCTCTGCCCATGGAGGATTAAGGTGTACCGTCAGACATTTTAACAGGAATTCCGTTCTTACTTTGACCTCAGAAAATTAAGTAAAGGCAAAAGTTTAAAATTAAGGTACGGTAGGTGCCTAAATTATTTATCGTAGACGTTCGAACTAAAATAATATTTTTATTAATAACTACACCCCCCTCCGCCCGCAAGCACCGCCTCTCCCCGCCTCGTCATCATACGGCGCGTGTGAATTTTGTTTTAGAGTTATTTTAAAATTGTATTATCTTGTAAGATGTTTATTGAAATTAGGTGATGTCAAAGACAATTGTGTTCACAGTTAAATACTTTTAATTAATAACACATTTATTTGGATAAAGATTAAGATTATTATGTTGATACAACTCTGACAAATAATTTGAAATAATGCATCAATTTCGACCAAATTTGATTATCATAAAAACGGTTATTGTGAGTTAATCTTAAAAGATAGACATATACTGTCGTGGACATTTTTTTAGATAATTTAAAGAGGAATAATTCTTTCATACATATTTTTTGGGTATCTCGAACGGTTTTCGCAGCGCACGCAACGGAAGCCCTCAAAGATGAACAATATTCCCCGTTTTTTCCACATTTTTGACTGTTTCTTCGCTCCTATTAGTCGCAACGTGATATTATATAGCCTATAGCCTTCCTCGATAAATGATCTATCCAACACAAAAAGAATTTTTCAAATCGAACTAGTAGTTCCTGAGATTAGCGCGTACAAACAAACAAACAAACTCTTCAGCTTTATAATATTAGTATAGATTTTTATTGCCTATACTAAGCTGATGCTTGTAGCACAGGCACTGAGCGACCAAAATAGGCACGGTTAGGCTCAGTCGCCGTCATTATACCGGCCTATGAAATATTACTATGGGAAAAAGATCTACCGCCCATAGCAAAGCCGCAATGTGCACCAAAAATAGATTTTACCTACCGCCATCTACCGAGCAGTAGCAGAGTCACCAAAATATAAAATTTATGTCGACAATAAATATTTAAAAGATAAAGATAGACCGCATAAAAATTAAAATAAATTATAAAAGATAACTAAATAAAACGATCTCAAAATATTCATGAGCCGGCACAATCGTCAAAATCAGAGCCTCTATCATTATTCAAATTTCATTAAAACAAGTGAACTTTCTTAAACATACATACATATAATATAAAATTATATAACTTTTAAAAGTAACTAAATTTAAGTAAAAGTAAAACGACAGTGAGTAAAACTCACGCCAATTGCCGCTGAAACACTGAGCCTTTCGAGATATGGACTAGTGTTTAGTGATGTCATATTATCGATATCGACGAATTCACATTTTAAAATAAATAAACAACACAAGAGACAAATAATGAATCTTGTTGTGTGTTTCATTAAAGTACTTTTTCTATCGTTAATTATAATTATTATTGATCTCGCATTTTGGTAAGCGTTTTAACAGAAACCCAAGAGTGGTAGGCAGACTGATGATAGCTATTAGCTCAGTCTGCCGTCCTGGGGTAGTACCACTTTCAAATGTAACGCCTGTGAAGGGTTGTCGCGTTTCGGGAGCAGTTTGAAAGTAGCCAGGTAGTGCGAGAGGAGTGTGCAATGTTTCGTCACCTCAGGCCGGCGGCATGGCGTAGGCCGTAGAGATTTTTTTGTAGTAGCAGTTGTTTTCGTTCATGGATCGCACTCTAGCTTTACATCATGCGGATTGCTGTCGAAATAATAAAAAAAATGTAATTGTAATTTTATCGATATTTTAAAACGAAATAAAAATAGGCAACACTAATCGTCTTATCCGTAGCCGAAGCCGGTTTGGATTAAACATATTATGAAGTTCTAGGGGGCGGGAAAATTTGTACCAGTACTTAGAATACGTTTCATGGCTGGCATATTATTAAGTTATAAATTATAATTAAACCGAACTCGTTTATTAAGAATTATTGTATTTGTTAACATCGCAAAACTTATTCAAACAGTAGTGTTTAATACTAGTAACGTATAGTTTTTATTTTTAAACATTAATTTTACCATAATTTCTGAAGCAAATGCCAAAGAATAATTCTAGTAATGATCTCTATAAACAGATATCGTTTGGATCGTGACTTCCAGAAAAATCTAGAGTTCGTTCCATGAGTGGACACACTGGGCTTATTTATTTGTATATTAATTATTCGATTTAAAAAATATATAGAAAATTAAGTGAGTGAGGAACTAATCTCTAATAATTTAGAGCGGCCGTGGTCTAGCGGTAAGACGCGTGAACTCACGATCGATGAGACCCGTGTTCGAACCTCGCTAAATTCTGCTCAATTAATGCTCAATGCCTATGAGCACTATTAAAGAGTGGTAGGCAGACTAATGATGGTTATTTTGTAGTCTGCCGTCCTGGGGCAGCACCGCTACTTTTAAATGTAACATTCGTGAAGTGACCTTGTCGCATTTCGGGAGCAGTTTGAAAGTAGCCAAGTATAGCGAGAGGAGTGTGTACTGTCAATCTAGATGGTGCATACTCGTCTCTTCAAACCAGCATAGTGAAGGCGACTGCTGCCTGTAGAGATTTCTCAGATGGAGGTTGTCACATGAATATATCCAAATGGTAATATTACTCGATTATTATCAGGCTAAATGTGGTCATAATAGTGTATCGATCTACTATAAAAAAGATATTTGACTGTGATAATTTATTTATTACACAAAGATCAACTCAGTAAAGCATGATTTAGACGTTTAGTAGGCGGATATAACAAGAGAACGACTGTCATTCGTCTATCAAGCTGGCATAATGGAGGCGACTGCTGTCTGCAGGTCTATAGTAGGTAGCATTTGTTTTTGCTCATAATAGTTTAGTTTAACGTCAGGCAGGGTGTAGTAATATGCGATGCTAATATTAAATATATATATATATATCGTGATCGTGGAAGTAACCGTAACAAACCATTGTTTTATAATGGTAATAAAGTTGTAAAGCGCAGTAAAACGTATGCAGATTATTTTTATTCCCCACTTAAAAGTCCTTTATACAGCGTTTATCAATCTGCTAGAGGAATGTTTCCAAGGTAAGGGACAACTAAGGTATTCTAACAAACAAAACATGACTTTGTTTTGCATCAAAACAAAGCGTTCTACCGCTATTGCCATGGTGAATATTCAGCAGGAATCCACGGTTTAATCCCTCCTACCCCACATCGCTTGAGGTCAACGCGTATGCATCGACTCACCGTCGAAACAATCCCCGCACGGACTAAAAAGTTCGGGCAGTCCTTCTGTCGTTATCTATCCTTCAAGCTGTGAAGAGGCATCTCATCAAGCCGGCATAGCGGACGTTAAAACATAAATTTAAACAAATGAAGATATTGATATAACAAAGAAGTCAATCTAGATGGTACATGCTCGTCTCCTCAAGCCGGCATAGTGGAGGCGACCGCTATCCGCACAGGTTTCTCTTTAGTAGCAGTTGTTTCCATTCATGGACCGCACTCTAGCTTTACATCAGGCGGAGTGTTGTCACATGCCGAGCTACAATTAAAAAAAAGTCAGAGACAACGAAAGGAGTGCGTACTGTCAACGGTGCACATTCGTTTTCTAAAGCCGTCATAGAGGAGGCGACTGCTGCCTGTAGAAATTTATTAATAGCCGAGGCCACAATAAAAAAAATATTTATAAATGACTTTTTTCGAGAACACGATTTCCTATTGGGTATGAAAAGTAGCAGAAATGATATTCTCGTACATTTTAACTTCTACTCGTCTACTTCATTGTCTCTGAGTTCGGAAATTTCCTAAAGATCCATAGAGGCGTTTTATGACGCGGAACACAGATGTCCGCAGTAAAACTGAAGTAGGTGCATTTTGATATCGGAAGTCGTTATTTTCAAACTTTCATATTTAATATTTATACGCAAATAAAGATAAGTATTATATTTTGTTATTGCAAAAGTTCTTGTTTATTGTAGCTCGGCATGTGACAACACTCCGCCTGATGTAAAGCTAGAGTGCGGTCCATTAATGAAAACAACTGCTACTACAGAGAAATCTCTACAGGCAGCAGTCGCCTCCGCTATGCCGGCTTGAAGAGACGAGCATGTACCATCCAGATTGACAGTGCACACTCCTCTCGTTATATCTGGCTACTTTCAAACTATTCCCGAAATGCGACAAAGATCACTTCACGGATGTTACATTCGAAAGTGGTGGTACTGCCCCAGGACGGAAGACTGGGATAATACCATCAGTCTGCCTACCATTCTTTAATAGTGCCTATAGGCACTGAGCGAAATAAATAAAAATGCTGAAAAGAAGCTGTATTGTGGCCTTATTCTTACGGGCTTAAGGATTATTTTAGCAAAAAAAAATAAGAATGTGACTGACTCCACAATGCAGAGTAATGGTTGAAAATTTCCGCAATTAAATACACCAGTAGATCCTTGCTTTGTGCTAGTGACTGAAGCGTGTATAAGCGATGCATTCGTCCAAGGTTTGGTTTCAATATCGATTTGAAACTCGCCCTCTTTGGGCCGAAAAATAAAGAAAATATCTAAATTCAGAATTAACAAAAGTATTCAATTTGCAAAAATGTTTGTTCAATAAGAGTGGTAGGCAGACTGATGATGGTTATTTGTCCAGTCTGTCGACCTGGGGTAGTACCACCACTTTCGAATGTAACACCCGTGAAGTGACCTTGTCGCGTTTCGGGCATAGTTTGAAAGTAGCCAGGTATATAAAAGAGGAGTGTGCACTGTCAATTTAGATGGTACATGCTCGTCTCCTCAAGCCGGCATAGTGGAGGTGACTGCTGCCCGTAGAGATTTCTCTGTAGTAGCAGTTGTTTCCATTCATGAACCGCACTCTCGCTTTACATCAGGCGGAGTGTTGTCACATGCCGAGCTACAATAAAAAAAAATAGCAATCAATTATAATTGTAGATGAAATAAATTATAATTCAAAATTAACTAAAGATTTAAACTTTATAGTTATAAAAAAAACTACGTCGTCACTACCTAAATAAAAAAAAGAATTAATCGCAGACTACATTGGAAATAAAAAAAAAGCTCGTCCGTCTAGGCCGAATTATACCCGACGAAACAAATACAAATCTCTAGTGCAACATACATTTGAATTACAATAGGCCCCTTTGTGTATGATTTTGGACTTGCTCATGTAAATATAATTTTGTTCCTTGTAAATACATCTTACAGTTATACTGCTTTATGAAAAAATAAAAATAAAATGTAACTTTTTATAGATAAGAAAGCTTAATCTCTGAGGACAGTAAGGCTTTCACGCAAAACTGTTGCTTTAGTCTCCGCCATGAGGCTAGCAAAAAAACTTTTTTCTACTTTTAATCTAATTAATTTTTTAGTACTTAAAGTACGAGTAGGTACCAAAAGTCTAAAGCACATATTATATAGTTACAATTAGCATGGAGATTCGAACACGGGACTCCCACGTTTATACCCACTCGACAAAGTTCGCTCTTTTTGATTTTGAAAGTTAATAAATAGGAAAAGCAAAGAATACTATTTTTTTTTAATTATAGCTCGGCATATGACACCACTTCGCTGATGTAAAGCTAGAGTGCGGTCCATGAACGGAAGCAACTGCCACTACAGATAAATTTCTACAGGCAGCAGTCGCCTCCGCTATGCCGACATGAGAAAACTGACTAGCTATGATTTGCTTCAAAAAATCTTAAAGCAAAGAAATTAATTTTAGAAAAGCGATTTTGTTCTGCATATCCATTACACATAATTTATTCAGGCCTTTTCAGGCGCGATGCATGAAAAATTGTTATAAAATCGACGTGTGGAGTAGTGCCTCATACATTATTATGAAAGCAGCAAAAGAAAAAAACCGATACATTTCCCGTTACGAAAATAAAAAGCCCGGAATATCGAGGGCGGCTGAATTAATTGAAAGGAAAATGGTAGGGTGACTTGCGAGAACATTGCCAGGTGAAAATAACCTCTGAAAAAATGAGATTAAAGGTCAATATTACGTAGCGAGTAAAAAGTGGATTTATGACAGATCATTAGCGGGAAGTGATTAATTGAAATAGAAAACGAATGATGACTTTTTTAATGTATGTCGGTCGAAATGAATTTTTGCAATTGTTTATTTGATAAATACGCTTTTTTTAATTTGTTACAACGAACATAAATACAGTACACGACGGTAAAAATATGGTATAACCTCCAAATTCCTTCGAGCAGCACATATTCCCAAAAAAAGGTAATTAAGCTTATCTTAACAACTGTGCACTGTCAATCTGGATGGTGCGCATTCGTCTCCGTAAGCCGGTATAGCGGAGGCGACTGCTGATTTGTAGTAGCAGTTGTTTCCGTTCATGGACCGCACACTAGTTTAACTCGTAGATCAGAAGGTGCCGTGCGACAATTTAAAAAAGTTTGAAAGCAATAATCCGTCTTACCCGAAAGAATTCGGAGCCAAACACCGTCAACCTCTAAACTAATAGGGCATAACTTTAAACTCCTATTAAAGTCTAAACCTATGCACTAAATCTTAGAGGATTGAGCCTCCTACTGCATCGCCGTTAGTGGTCTAGAAATCCATTTAGTTACTAAGAGATATATATTATCCAATAAATCTTATCAATAAATTATTATGTTTAACTTTAACCACCTCTCCCTGAGGAAGTGGTGCCTACAACTGTTGACTGGATACGGTATTCTGATCGTTGTGTGAGCGAGTTCGGCTTAACGTAGCTTTGTTATTTATATATTTTTTAAATGCCTATAATATAATAGCTAGTACTTGCATCACGGGCACTGAGCGACTAAAGTACATATAACTTAGTTACATTGGTATCGGTCAGTGAGATTTGAACACCGGTCTTATCGATCGCAGGTTCACGTCTTCTACCGCTAGACTAAGGCCGTATTTTCGTCGCGCAATGTCGATGATGAGCCGGCAGACTAGTGAAGATTATTTATCCAATGTGCTACGTGACGGGGTGGTACTTACAAACTTATTTACTAGTAACTCCCGTGACCAAGTTGCATTTCGGGGTCAACTTGGAAGTAGTAGAATATAACGAGAGGAGAACGCACTGCCAGTAAAGGTCATATGTTGGACTACTATAGAGAAAGATGTGGTCACAAAGATGGATGGTTGTTCTTTGATTTATTAAGTCAAAACAAATAATTTATACCACAGAAATTAATAACGCTTCGCTTTAATATAATCAGGGTATTGTGTTACACTAATTAAACAGGCAAACAGTTATGATAAATAATTATTATGTAATATAGTCTAGGAGGTTGCCCACTATTTTAACTTTGGTTTGTTAACACGGTTTTTTTTTTGGAACAAATAGCGAGAAAATGTTAATGCATAGATGGATGAAAGAAGATTATCTAAAAGGATTTATTACGCGAAAAGTGTTGAAAGAAACCTCTTTTAGCCTGATTAGTCAACTGCTCAGAAATGGCTGTGAAGAGCACCCTCAACCGACTTGCACCCACGAGGGGAGTAATGGATATGGTTGAAGCGAAAGTGGTATGTAGAGATAGGAGTCGCTGGCGCTCCCTAGCTTCTGCCTACCCTAGTGGGAACAGGGCGTGAACTAAGTAGGAGAATGTATGTGTATAATTGGTTACTATTTGCGTAATAGTTAAATAAAAACAATCAAAATGTTGGCGGGCATTGGAATGTCTTCTGGCATCTTGAATTATTTTCCTAAACTAGTGTTACTGAAGTGTTCGTGAATATGTGTGAGTGTGAGGCGAATAATTCAAAGAGATTCACTGAAGCTACGTTTAAGAGATGACTGAAACTCGACTTAACTTGTGTGTTAAATGACATGACATCTGATGCAGATATTTTCTTTGACACAGATAATTGTTATGATACCATGGCAAGGAAAATAAAAGGATAAATAAATAATAATGAATAAGGGTTTTTATTCACAATTTTGACCTTACTTAAGACTTAATTAAATACTAAAATAATCATAATTAATTTACCCAAACAAAATAACAATTAAAACTTCAACAAACTTCATGTAAAAAAAAAAAACTCTCGCTTAACATTTGAAATTTTGAAAATGGAACACTTTAAATTAACGGCCATTACTCTTAACGGAAATTTTCCCGGCTGCTCGACATTTCTGGGTTGAAATTCATTTTCCGAACGCAATATTAATTCAGTATACTTCAAAGTGACGATCATCTAATTGGCAGCCCGAGGTAGTACGAAATTGCAGATTAGTGCCCTTTGAGACGCGTAGGCCTTTCGTACAAATTATGCTTACGTATACTGAGAGTGGTAGGCAGACTGATGATGGTTATTAGCCCAGTCTACCGTCCTAGACTAGTACTACCACTTTCAAGTGTAACACTCGTGAAGTAACATAGTTTCATTTCGGTATCAGTTTGGAAGTGGCTAGTGTAGTGAGAGGAGTTGTCGGAGTGTCTCCGTTTACGAAAGACACTCTAGCTAAATTCCTAAAAGTGCTTACATGCTTACTTGACTACTTACTTGGCTACTTAAAAAAAGTTTTTCACCGATATGTTATCTGACACATTGTTGTCAAAAATAGAACACAGTCTGTCATTCTGAGTTTATAGTATATCTAATAATATTTTTTTCTAAATTTGGCTTTAATTACGTAATTAATGTTCACATTAACTGAAAACGTCTTTGCCACGTGTTATAAACCAACACAATATTCTTAAAATGATTTATTTTACACATTTATTTTTTATATAATACATGTAATTCCCCAACCAAAATAAAATTAAATTAGCCGTGAGGAATTTATTAAACTTAATTGGGACCAAACCTAAATTGCGTTCGGATTCGTTCCCGGCATAACCCTAATCTATTTAGAGTGTCGGACGGTGTCGACCCTAACCAGGTGAATTGATTGCCCGCAGGTGCGTTGTCGCGTCTGCGTTAGTTAGTTTATGACACCTTAGGGCTGTCTATAAATTGTTTAATATGTTATTGATATTGAGGGCTTACCCTAAACTTGCGAGTATTAGTGTAATTTTCAAATCTTCATTTGTTTTTTTTTTAAGTAAGCTAGAGAGCACTCCGCAACTGCTAATACAAAGAAATGTCTGCAGACAGCAGTCGTATCTGCTATGCCCGCCTAATGAAATGAGTATTAAACCGTCCAAGATTTCACCATGTGCTCGGTTACTTCTAAGCTAGGTTTTTCACATATGTTACACTTAATTTTTTTTATTGTATCTCAACATATAACAACACTCCTGATGTTAAGCTTGAGTGCAGTCCATGAACGAAAACAACTACTATCACACACAAACTTCTGCAAACAGCAGTATGTATGTAAAAATTAAATTGTTCTTAAACAATGAAAATGTTATACCAAAATCGCTTACAAACTGCAAATAAAACCAACACAATCCGTCCGATTTAAAGTGCAATGCAGCATAAAACGGAACGCACATTTTTAAATGTCAAACTCGACATGACACATTGCTATTTGGCGGCAAAAAAAAAAAATACGACGCAAAACGAAATATCCGCAGAACAAACAAGGTTGCTGATCGTTCACAATATTCACAATTTTTTGTTAGAATGCCTGGTAGGCGTTTTATGCTTTATGTATTATATATTTAAAAAACAGTTATTATATTTGTATGAATAGTGTATTCAGAAGTTATATGTGAACGTTAACGCAATTGTTTAAGACTTAATGCGGCTTATTATCGCGTTTATTTTGATAAAATTTGAGCAAAGCTGCCGTCTGTCTCTTTAATTGAGTTAATCAAAATAAAAACAAAAGTATAACGCCTGCATATTTCTCAGCAGTCGGTGTTGTCTCCATGGCCTCGTCACATGCCGAGCTATTATGAAAAAAGGATTCCTAAGACAATGGGCAAGGTCCTCAAAAACTAACCCATGTTAAATCGAAAACCATTTCGTGATATCACTTCAATTAGATGTATTTTTTGATTCCCGTATGAAAAAACTTTAAAACGCGGAGATATTTGAAAAACTGTAATGACACGCGATCGACCTTCTTCGAACTGTTTTCTTCCAACCGAACAGTTTTGTACATTATTTTGTTGTCTATGGTTGTCGCTTCACAAGTTTGTCAAATATATTTTGTTTGTGTTTCCTAACAATAACAGTGTTTTATACGAATAACTATTGTAATTTTTAAAACAAAACATCACTATAAACACGATGTTTTAATTAACAGGAACTTTTAAAAAACAAAAGTTTGTTTGAACTTTTGACAAATTATTATTTTTTCTTGTTCATTGGCAGTAGTTTAGTTCCGGGCGAAACGTCACGATTACTATATTACAATCGCAATTTTGAAAAATTAATAAAAAAAGAACAAAGCAATTATAAAAGTTTTCCAGAAACGCGTGTCGACTAAATTAATCTATATTATCTAAAAAATATGTAAAAAAGATAGCTGTCACCAGATACACCTCCCCAATTATAAGGACCTCCATTTTGAATCAAATACCTACGTGATAAAACGCTCGCGTCAGATTAAAAATGTTCAAGGGAAAGCACACAAGACTCATAAATAATAGTTTATATTTCCATTCAAAATAAAAACACATAATAAAAATTCAACATGAAACTTCAGGGAATATATTGTAAAATTCTTTCATACTCGATCATGCCTGCAGGTGGAAACGATACTATTTTTCTTTGGTGAAAATTATTTATTGGTCGGAACGTGGAGAGCTAAGAGTGTTGCTCGACAATAAATTTACTTCTAATAGCCTTTTTACTTTAAAATTCACGTAAATAATATTGTGAGAACATTTCTAGAGGATATATCGAGAGCCGGCATAGCGGAGGCGACTGCTGCCTGTAGATGTTTCTATGCAATAGTAGTTTCCCGCATTTTAGCTTAACAACACATAATAAATTACACGCAAGAAAGGAATTATAAAAAAAACCGTGCATTATAGATATCGCGTGACAAAAGTATAAAGATACATTTGTACCGATCACACTGAAAATGCAAGCATATGAAGTATTTAATGCGTATAGTGTAGTATAGTACAGAAGTACATATAATAGGTACCGGTCAGAATTGAGCGAGAATCGAATACGGGTCTCATCAGTCGTGAATTCAGGCCACGCTAGACCACGGTCGTTTATTTATTATCTATTTTTTTTTTAAATTATAATTAATTGTCATCATCGTAATAACATTAAATTAAAAAAAATGAACGGCATCTCCCAGTCTATAATATCATTTACTATGATAATGTTGGTTTACACAATCAGATTACATTGCTACAAATGTTTCAATCAGAATTTCCTAAATAGCTAATTAATACATTGCGGCCGTGGTCCAGCGGTAAAGAACGCACCTCACGATCGATAAGACCCGTGTTCAAATCTCGCTAAATTCTGACCAATGTAACTATGTTATAGTATAGACATTTAAAGCAATCGATTTGAACAAAAAAAACATTTTTGCATTGGTAAAATTTACAAACGTGAAAAGCAGAATTATGGTTATTAATCCAGTCTCTCGTCTTGGGGTAGTGCCACCCCTTTCAGTTTGCTTCTTTTAAAATTGCAGGTCATAACAAGACGTGTGTGCAATGTCAACTTGGACATCTTAAGCCGGCATAGCGGAGGCGACCTGCAGAGTGCAGAAATTTCTCTGTGGTATCCGTTCATGAACCCCTCACATGTCATATAAAGATTCATAAACTTATCTGAATAATATATAATAAATAAAATAATAATAAATAAAATAATAATAATAATAAAATATATAATATGTTACCTGATAGCGACGCTTTTAGCTTTCAAATTGTTCCACCTATGGTTCATCTCATCCAGTCGTCTCTGGAGCATGACAGCATCCTCCTGTGATGATAGGGAGCCGAGTAGACGACGCCCAGTACCAGTGAGAGAGGCATACACATCTCGATGAGTTTCAATTTCTAATTGCAAATCCTGCAACAAAGATATTTCATATTTAATTATGATTAAAAAAATAGCTGCGCATTCAAACTCTGAGGTGGTAATCGTTTTCACGTCGACAATTTTTGTCTGTGTCAAAATTGCAATAAAAAATATTCCCTTATAAAAAATATATCATATTTTGCTTAACAGTGTTGGTGTTCCTTTCAAACTTGTGTAAACTGTTAAATGTCAGAAAGGGACAAGAACATTTATTATATTATAAAAAAAATATTACAGAATTATTTTTGATATAATAGTGCCCCTGTTGACAAAAATTCCAACAGGCTGCAAGCGTCAAAGAAAATTAAACCGCATAGTTAAACTGAGTAAAGGAAGTCAAATATTAACTTATCAATAATTAAAGTAAAGAAAAGATAAATTCATTACGAGTTAAAATCTCATTAAAAATTAACATAAAGGTCCAGTTTTTGGGGCTTGGCTTCGTCGATAACTTAAACAAACACTATCAATATAACAGCAGTGTTAACGGGTTGTTTTAGTGATGAGATGTTATCGATAATCATTTGTTATCGATGAGGTAATTTTTTAAATTTTTATTCATGTTAATAATTTTTAAATATTATTAATTCAGCGCATAATTCAAAGTGTGAGAAATGTACTAATGAAGATTGTTAGCTCATCGTAGTACCACCACTTTCAAGTGTAACATCCGAGACGGGAGCTATTCGCTTTGGGATAAACTTGAAAGTAGTCTGGTATAATGAGAGTAGTGTGCACAGTCGGCTTGAGGCTACATAGCGGAGGCGACTGCTCAACATCGGCACTCTAGCTTAAAATCAGGTAGAATGCGGTCACATGATAAAAACTATTTATATACCCTGAAATTTTAAAAACAGTATAAACTAAAGGTGAATTTTGGGCCCACTTGATACCTAATAGTTTGGTAACCAAACAATATTCGTAACTAATAATTATTTTTTTATTAATTAATTTAATTATATCAACACATCATTTACCAATCAATAGACAATGTTTAATTACATAAAAAAACAGATATCTTCATATATTAAAGCATTTAAAATAATAATAACCTCAAATATTGCATCAGAAAACATCTTATTACTCAATAACCCGAGTGAAAAAATAAAAACTGATTGGTAATACGGAAGTAAATTTATTTTTCTTCAAAATTAACTAAAAATCATCGACAATTGAGAAAAAAACGTGGGCGCATTTTTCTTAGGTGAATGGAAATTTAAGCTTCTCCGGAAAGTATGAAAAACTTTTAAACAAGCAACATTAATTTAACTTGGCAGTAGAATTTCTCTAACAATTCTCGTGTCTCGTATATTTGGTTTAACATTAACGTAGATGTTTTTGCTACCGTCAACGGCACTGTGTAGATAACATGCGCAAACAACATCAATATGGGACTTGTTAAACGTTGGGCACGAGTGATGTTAAACGAAAATATCGATAATAAAAATAACACAAAACAAAACAATAAAAGTATATTCTGTAAGTGCGTGTGTGGGTTTGCCAGTGTGCGAGTTTCATCATAATAAAACAAATTATAATAATCGATATGACGTATAAAAAGTGTCAAGTAACTAGTAAGTGATATTGTTGGTTTGTTGCTGTAGTAAAATTTTATCGATAATAAAAGGCACAAAAAAATAAACGTCACTAGTGTTAATCCAACTTTTGCAGATAGGGCTGGGTCGAAATATGAACACGCAATAACCTTTCGTAGACTAAAAACGGCTGATGTAGGTGTCTTTATACAGTTATTTTGTTTACTTTAAATTCCCTTGTCAACAGTTTTAGTGTA
Source organism: Tinea pellionella (assembly GCA_948150575.1). Lineage (NCBI taxonomy): Eukaryota > Metazoa > Arthropoda > Insecta > Lepidoptera > Tineidae > Tinea > Tinea pellionella. The sequence goes on along the minus strand of OX411263.1, from coordinate 1,278,281 downwards.
AGTTTACCTATTTCCAAGAACTAGCTTGCCCTTTTCTTACGTATTATAATAAAATAATATAATAAACAAATAAAGAGTAATCTATAAATATTTTATGCAGTAACCGGTAATCTAAGGAAGTAATCGTTAATCAAGAGCGGCCGTGGTATAGCAGTGGAGGAGGTGACGATCGATGAGACCCGTGTTGAAACCTCGTTAAATTCTGGCCAATGTACGAGTAACTATGTTACGTGTACTTCGGTCGTTCAGCGCCTATGATACGAGTGCTAGCTTTGTACGGATATTATAAAAAGGAGGAAAAAATCTTTGTATGGGAAATTGGCCTACCATAAATTGTTGTCTATTAATAAGTTGATTTGTTTTTCATAATCTCTACATTGTAATGATAATATTAGTTTCTCCATGTCTAACCGGAAGAATTCCTTCAAACGATGATCTCTTTTAAACATTTGTTTTATTGTAGCTCGGCATACAACACTTCGCCTGATATTAAGCTAGAGTGCGGTCCACGAACGGATACTACTGCCACTACAGATATATTTACTGACAACAGTCGCTTCCGCTATGCCGGCTTTGTAGCGTTAAAGGCATAAATAAGAACGATCTTAAAACTTTAATTACTTTTATTTCTAATTATATTAAATAGTTCTAATGTATAAAGCTAAATTGCTTTATACCACACTGCAGTTACTTGTCATTTTCCACGGGTAATATAATGTTAAAAAATAAAGGTAAACAAAAAATACTGGAAACTCCAAAAGTTACAACATGAATGGGAAGCTATTGTACTCCGCTACAAAGTATTGATAGCGTTGAGGCATTTTTTACCCAAAAAAAAGGGGTAACATTTATTTGGGCTGCCCCTATAACGAAGATAAATTCAGTAATATCTCCTACTACGTCTCGGGTAAGGAGATTTGCAAACAGTGGACGGATGCTAACATTGAGATACGAAATTTTGATACGGCATTTGTAGTTTTTAATGAAAAATAAATAAATAATATACACAATTTTTTAAAAATAATATAAATCCTTTCAATTTATGAGGTCGAAGAAAAGGCAAAAGGTAAACCAAAGGGCCGAATAGCAAATCTGTTTTTAACTTATAGTAGCTTATACCCCGCTAGACAACTGTTACAGACATCCACCGTTATGCCGGCTTAAGGAGGTGTACATTGTCTAAGTTGACTTATTGTCAAAATATACATTTATAAAGGACGAGAAATAGACCCACAATTTTTTTAACCAGTGATTTTGACGATGATTTTTTTTGAGTAATTAGACTTTTTTCAAATCAATATTTGAGGTTGTTAATATATTATATTAAATGCTTTAATAACTGACGATATCTGTTTTTTTTTATGTAATTGAACATTGTTGGTTTGATTGATAGACGATGTGTTGATATAATTAAATAAATTAATGAAAAAATAAGATATTATTTTATGATATTGTTTTGTTAACAAATTATTAGATATCATATGGACCCGAAAATGGGCATTGTCCTTTAGTTAATTTTCACAAAGAAGAGAATGTCTTATCCAAAATTATGAATCCTTGGTTAGGTATGTTTTCGACTTTTTAAAAGGATAGAGGGGGTCGGTCCCGGCAAAGGAATTCTATTACGAAATCCCACTTTGATTTATAAATCTCTCTACATACAATTCAAGAATTTATTTACTTTATTTAAATAGAATTAATTGAAATTAAAGATCTGAAGAGGATCCTGATTCCTGATGAATGAAGAGATCTTTACGCCTTTGTATGCTCTTTATAAAACTAGATTACATATCTAAAAAAATAATTATACTAGGTAATGTCAAAATAAATATTGAGGCCTAGACAGCATGACCAATGTACAATCCTAAAACAAGAAATATAATAATTAATTTTAATGGTGAACTGTAATCAATTAAATGTTCGTGGATGAGTGTGAGTGTGAAAAATGATTCAAAGCATAAAGTTTTGCTGCCAAAACTATGCTGAAAATACCACCACTTTACTAAAAACAGTAAAAAAAAGGGTTGCTGAAGATTAGGCAACGGCTCTTGAAAAATTGATATAAGTTTAGGCTGCATAGGCAATGAACCCTTTGCCTTGAATACAATAATAAAAATCAATACATTTCTCACTTGATACAATAAATATTTGTATAGACGCATTCTACTTTACAATTAATTAAAAAGTTCCGCGTATTATTCAAAGTTTTAGCATTAAAGCGCCGCAAGGACCCTTAGGGAACATTTTGGGGAAAATTTTCAGGGACCGCGTGTACCGACCGACGCGTTTCAGTAAATTTTTCGAAACTGTCGTTTTGAATTTTAAACGTTTTAATTTTTTTACGAACTTTCGTATAATCCGTTTTGTGGGAAAAATTCGAGTGAGGTTGTGGAATTTTATTATGGACGAGAATGAGTGCGGGTCACGAATAGAGGAAACTACTACTACAAGCAGCAGTCGACTCCGCTATGCTGGAGGTTTAATGAGATGCGTATTAACAGTTTTACAGTTACTACGCGGGTTTTAATGTTTGATTGTTTTTATATGTATAAAAAATAGCGAGACTGGCCGAGAAAAATATATATAATACGTAGATATAATGTACGTGAAATGTTCAGCGCAGTGAAAAGTGGGTGTAAATAGCAGGAAGCCTCTTTTCAGGTTATTAGAGTGATGCATCGCGACCGATATTCTCTACAGACTTAACGATAACGTTAACGAAGTTTACTTTAAAAGTAAACCTTATTTATTCGGGCATTATTCGGGATGGAAATTATATTAATAGATATTATTTACGCAGAAATAAAATACACTAAATAAATTAGAGCGCCTTTTGCTTTTTTCAGTGGACTTTTCAATCTTATACATTGAACGAGTTCATTTAATTAAAAAATAGATAGATGGTGATTTCATAGATATGTACTGAAATTTGACATAATATAAAATTTAATTTGTGATTTTTAATTGACATACCTAATTAAATGTGATGGTTGATTATATGGATTAGGTTTATCGAAAGTTTTGCCGCTAAATGTGGCGAAACATGTGAACAAATTGTAACCCATTTACTAACACCATGTTTTACGCAATAAAGTTTATTTCATTTCATTTCAATCAAATAATTTATTTACTGGTTATAGGTTAGTAACAAAGGTCTTATTTCTATGTTAGTGTTCCTCCATAAGAGCTCCTCTTTGTGTTTGCAAATGTCAAATAAAAATAAAAAGAAATACAAATGTCAAAATATACTAATTATAATGTCAAACAATCATCCTCCAAAAATCATTTACATAATAATAACATTTATTTATTAGAAACTTTTTTTATGAGAACTTTTCGAAGTCTGTTGGTGTGTTAGAGTTGTGAGATGCGTCTAATTCTATGTCACATTTTTATTTAAACCGCGACGATAGCCACGTCACTTTTCTCTGATGCTGTCACATTCAAGCACAAACATTCGGCCCATAAACCACGCTTCATTTAAACACGAAACGTAGTGCAGTCTTGTATCAGAGTATTTATTAGATGTATTAATAAAGAATCATTGTAAACGCTGAAAATATATTTACTAATAAAACAGAACGTAATAATATCAACAAAACAGCAAAATGCCTGTGCAAAAAAGACAGTAACTTAACGAGTATTTCGTTGACTACTGTAGAGAATACAAAGCCTAGATGGCAATTTTAAAAGCGGCACGTGCTTACAATTCAATAGGTTGTAAAAACGTCATCACGCCATATAATATTAAACCTAGATTTAGTATTATCTTTGTATTCATGTGAGCCTAAGTACATCTTATTTTTCACACGTACATAACTATCGAGCGACGCGTCTCGTCGAAGACGCGTACGATTTATATTAAATACTGAAACACAGAATGCAAATTTCGGGATTATGGTGGGAGTAATCGTCAAGCTAGCTAATGCACAAGCCGGCATAGCTGAAGCGACTCTTACCCTGCTGTGCATTTGCCTACGAACCGTGCTCTAGCTTAACATTAGATGGGTTAAAATAACACTCACTCACCATTATTGATCTTAGTGATTAGTGTCTCTATTAGTGTCTTAGAGTCTCAGATGTAATTTTCTTATAATATACGAGTTTATTAGTATTGTATAATATACATTTTGTATAATATTTGCATATTATACAAGAAAATTAACATGGCCAAATCTAAGTCTAAAACTAAAATAAACGTACTGAATAATTACGACTATTTCAGGTAACCTAAATAATAAATTATTCCCAATGGAGACGGTGGGACGTTTTAAACACAGTTTCAGTGCATTTTGCGACAAAATTAATTAGAAATCATAACTGTAGCATTAGCTGCGTATAGCCTTTATTATTTTTTTTTATTGAAAGAAGAAGAATGAGTTATAGTTGCTGAAAATATACTTTTTTAATTTTTTGTGTAGAATATATGTATGTATAATGTGTATATATACATGTATATGTCGGAGCAGGAGAGAGGCACAGGTCTGTCACTGTCCTTTCACCAACATCAGAAACGGATGTGGGCGTGTCATGGGTAGTTGGAATAGCAAAAACAGCGTTAGATAGATATCGTATGATCAGGTCCTCATGCATCGAGCGATCGTCCCAGCCTAAGCGATCGTCCCAGCCTGAGCGTTCGTCCCAGACTGAGCGCTGTCCGATCTTCCCTCTCGCTTCTAGTCATCGCGGCTTTCATGGTGACAGCAACCCACGCGATACGTCGACCAATAGCTTCCTCTTCTTATAGACTACGTTGAGTACCGCTAGATGGCGCTTGCAGACACAAATCAACTCCCATGCGACATATATATATTATTATTATAATTATTTTTATATTATTTAATAACAGGTACTTCCTAACTGCATCACCCGCTTTTCTCTTTTCTTTACAATTTCTATCATAACAATTGGTTGTTTGGAAGAAATTGCTTTATAGCGATAAGACCGCTAATTGCATTAAGTTATTTATGTTTTCTTGTATGTTCTGTATTGGAATAAAGATTTTTTTACCGCCTATAGTAAGCTAGTGCTTGTATCATAGGCACTGAGCGACCAAAGTACATAACATAGTTACATTGGTACCACTCCGAATGTAGTGAGGTTTGAACCCAGATATCATCGATCATGGGTCTCGCTTTCTCCCGCTTAACCACGAGCGCTTTCATGCTTGTAGTCATTTATCGATCTCGCTACATCACTAATATTATTTACTTTCTATACTGGCTTGACTTGACTTAACTAAGTCACATAACCTAAAATGTCGAAATATCTTTTATTAATTCCACATACATTTCAGCTCCCAGGAGATACCAAATATTTACTTCTCAACTTGCAACGTTTCCGGTACAAGTTATTTTACGTGTGTACATTTTGTATAGCTTAAATAATATAGACACTATTCACCGAGGCGTCTCTTCATAGACGCGTACAAATATTACATACAAATTGCATATACCGCACTTCTTTTAATTGTAGTTCAGCATGCACAACCGCCTGATGTAAAGCTAGAGTGCGGAACGAAAACAACTGCTACTACAGAGAAATATCTACGGGCAACAGTCGCCTCCGCTATGCCGGTTTGAGGTAACGCGACAAGGTCACATCACGGGTGTTACGATCAAAAGCGGTGGTACTATCTCAGGACGGCAAACTGGACTAATAAGCATTAGTCGGCCTTCCAATCTTTATTCGCCACCCATCGTACCCACCCGTAAGTGTTTTTTTTTTATCTGATAATATTAGTGTATTTATTTATTTGCTGCGCCAATGTCATACATAACATTTTCCTCAGCATTCAACAATACATCCTGTATGATATACCTTTCTAGGGGCATCCAACATTCACCAAATATTACAAAATTTCACTATGTTATTACTATTATATACAATTTAATACAGTTTTAATGATAACAAATGTGATGACTGATGATAATGATGAACAATTATTACAATAGACAAAGTAGGACAAGCTACACATCAAAACTAATAAGTTAAACACTAACATAAATATGACAAAAAAATATAAAACACCAAAAGAGTATACAAAAATAGGAATTATACTTTTAAGGAATTAGTATAGAGTATAAAAGTATAGTATAGACAATCAGTAGCTAATAAAGCAGAAACTTTATTACAGTACATAAGTAGCCAAAACGCAAAACCTAACAAGTCAAAATCTATTTACTAAGTAGCCTTCACGTTCAAATACTGAAAACTAAACACAAAACACATTGCACGATAATAATTTTCAATCTAATTCCGTATACAGTAAGGGTCATATTTCAAATTAGAATGTGTAACACAGTGCGATGTTTGCATGGAGTCCAATTTGAGTTAACGTCATTAAGTGCTGATTGGATTGTGGCACGATGTGGACTGATAATGGTGACCGACGTATTTAAAACTGTAACGGTGCAGCTTTAGCATTTGCGACTTGCGACAAATAATTTTATATTTTAATTTTAACTTTTTTTCTTCTTTTTTTTCTCTATACTTTATTGTGTAAGATGTGGCCTAAAGGTGGATCGTTTGCCAAAAAAATTATCAACTACTATTAAGCAAGATTTAATGATTCCCACCACTGGTCGCCCTTAAAACTATAAAATAAAAAAAATGATTAAAGACAATTTAATTCCTTTCTACAACCTGGGATTCTTCAAGCGCTGTGTGAAGGAAGAGGCATCTTCCAAAAGGATCTTTGACAAGAGCATTCTAGAAAAAATGCCCATTTTTGGGCCCACTTGATGCCTAATATTTTGGTAACAAAACAATAATCTAAAATAATATCTTATTTTTTTATTAATTAATTTTAATTATATCAACACATCATTCACCAATCAATAGACAAGATTTAATTACATAAAAATCAGATATCATCAATTATTAAAGCATTTAAAATAAAAATAACCTTAAATATTGCATCAGAAAACATCTAATTACTTAATAACCCGGGTGAAAAAAATTAAAATTGATCGGTAATAAGGGAGTAGATTTATTTTTCTACAAAATTAACTAAAAATCATCGGGAAACTCGAGAAAAAAATTGTGGGCCCATTTTTCCTAGGCGAATGGGCATTCTTCTTTTATGCGTTTTACTACCGTGTTAATATTGATTAACTACATAAGTAACGAGTAACTATGTAGGTATCTTTTAATTTTGAAAAACAAAAAATGTTTGCCCTAGAAACTTTTTAATTAGGTCGCAATTCGCAATATACACCTTAATATAATTCCACAAAGTTTTGTTGATGGAAGCTGAGTTAGGGGACCTTTTCTACTGAGAAGGAAAAACTATAAATGTATAGCTATTTTTTAAATCCGCAAAATTATTGGGATCGAACAGAAATCTCCTAGCAATTTGTTCATTATTTAGTTGTAAATTAATTTTTATTTAGATTACTTTGCACATTAGGCAGACTGATGATGGTTATTAGACCAGTCTGCCGTCCTGGGGTAGTACCACCACATTCGAATGTAACACCCGTGAAGTGACTTTGTCGCGTTTGAAAGTTGCCAGATATAACGAGAGGAGTGTGCACTGTCAATCTGGATGGTACATGCTCGTCTCTTCGGCATAGTGGAGGCGACTGCTGGCCGCACAGGTACTTGTTTCCATTAATGGACCGTACTCTAGCTTTACATCAGGCGGTGTGTTGTCACATGCCGAGCTACAATAATTAAAAAAAAAAATTGCGACAAAATATGAAAATTAATGGCCAAGTAGGTGAATTGAGTGAAAGTCCTCGCCTTAATTAAAGGTGCTGCGACACGTTAAAACCACTTGACATAATTACACGAGGGCTGCCCCACATGATCGTTAATCATTACTTCAATTTTGTATATCTAGGCCTCGACGAATATGAGTTTTCGACGAGCAAAATAAATATAATTAATAATGACGTAGAATACACACTTTATACGTTTTGTTTTATAGTAGCTCAGCATGTGACAACACTCCGCCTGATGTAAAGCTAGAGTGCGGTCCATTAATGGAAACAACTACCTATACCGGCTCGCGGAGACGGGCATGTACCATCTAGATTGACAGTGCAAACTCCTCTCGCTATACCTGGCTACTTTCAAACTATTCCTGAAACGCGACAAGGTCACTTCACGGGTGTTACATTCGAAAGTGGTGGTACTACTACAACACGGCAGACTGGACAAATAACGATCATTAGTCTGCCTACCACTCTTAAATAGTTCCTATAGGCACTGAGCGACCAAAGTACATATAACAAAGTTACAATGGTCATAATTAGCGAGGTTCGAACACAGGTCTCATCGATCGTGACTTCACGCGTCTTACCGCTAGACCACGACCGCTTTATTACATAAGATTTTCCTTTAATATTTTTCTTTTATTTACTATTACAACATTATACTGCTATTACAATCATATTTCTACAAGCAGCAGTCGCCTCCGCTATGCCGGCTTGGGGAGATGCATGTGCACCATCTAGGTTGATCCTCTCGTTATACTAGAGTTGATTAAGTGTTTAAGGATTGAATCGGCAATTAATAAAATCTCTTTCAATAAAATTTGCGGCATATACATACTTAGAATAAATAAATAAATAAAAAGCAATCCGTACACAATCGAGAATAATAAACAGTATATTTCGACAATTTAAGAACACCCGGATGGCAGCAGGTGTTCTTGTATGGTCGGATAAAGACGCTCCGATGTTGATGTCACAAACCGGATAATCCGGATAAGGGAGATGCTTCATATTATATTTTAACTCGATTTTTATTTTAAATCTCCTTATGAGATTACTTCGAAAATGGATTTTTTTATTTTTTATAGCTTATAGCATAAGGCATACATATTTTTATATGCTCTAGATTCTAGACTAGAATTATATTGTTTTGGGGCACCAAATGACTTTGTCGCGTTCTATAACGAGGGGGCCATACAAACATTTAAACACATTCCGTATAACGACAAAGTCACTTCACGGGAGTCAGACATATCATCATTTTGAGACTGACAGGCAGATGGATGATGGTTATTTATCCAGTCTGCCGTCCTGGGGTAGTACCACCACTTTCGAATTACACACCCGTGTAATTGGGTGTAGGTGGACCCGTGGTAGGTGGACTGATGACGGTTAATAACCCAGGTAGGGTAGTACCACCACTTTAAAGTTTTTTTTTAAATCGGCATGTGACAACACACCGCCTGATGTAAAGCTAGAGTTCGGTCCATGAATGGAAACAACTGCTTCTACAGAGAAACCTATGCGGGCAGCAGTCGCCTCCACTATGCCTGTGCATGTACCATCTAGATTGACAGTGCACACTCCTCTCGCTATACCTGGCTATTTTCAAACTATTCCCGAAACGCGACAAGGTCACTTCACGGGTGTGTAATTCGAAAGTGGTGGTACTGCCCTAGGACGGCAGACTGGATCATCAGTTTTCCTACCACTCTTTAATAGTGCCTATAGGCACTGAGCGACCAAAGTACATATAACAAAGTTACATTGGTACCGGTCAGAATTTAGCGAGGTTCGAACACGGGACTCATCGATCGTGAGTTCACGCATCTTACCGCTAAACCACAACCGCTTTTATTATAACTTAGTAGTAGACTCTTATATAGGTGTTAACACGATATTATACAAAGTAGGAACATATGCAAACGTAATAAACATCATAATATTACGTTACTTAATATTCCCTTAAAGCGAGTTCAAGATATTAGAAGTAAGGCACGTTTAACCGGAATAGGACGTGACTACACCCCAGTTAAAGTTAAGAATCCAAATAAGGGCGCAATTACACTGAGTAACACGGTCCTCGTGAATGGACTTTAAAATTTGTTCCATTTTTAAAACATAAGGTGATATCCGGTACAAGATATATTACATCCGGTTTAAATTACTGTTAAAGTGCTCTAGTTTTTTATTAACTGTTGTTGCGGCATCTAGCAGCTGATTTGAGTACTAAATACAAAAAATAGATGGCGCTGCACAGGACCCTAACATTTTGAAATGTCAAAAACTGAAACAGACGACTTCCTTCACGGACAAAATTGTCTCCAGATAAAAGCATAAACGCAGTCCAGTTTAAACCCTACCCTAACCCCAAACAAGGTATCATATGGGTATCAAGACGAAGACAACACAAACCAGACCCAAAACAAATATTTAAAATTTTCACAGTTTTTCACCCTTTTTTATACCAATTAATATTACTTAAGATTAGGAATTGAACCTAAGACCTATGCCCAAACTATGCCACATACTTATCAAATTAGAATGAAAATTGAATAAAGATTTTTATTATAAAGATTATAATTTACAGTAAATAAAAAAAGAAAATGCCAAAAAAATTAATAAAAATAGAAAATCGACAAAATTGTGAGATATTTATGCGTTACAATAATTTATATTTTTAAAAATTGACTTTAAATTGTATTATAACAGATTTTTTATTTTTATTGTAGCTCTGCATATGATAACACTCCACCTGATGTAAAGCTAGAGTGCGGTCATGAATGGAAACAACTGCTACTACAGGGAAACCTGTGCGGGCAACAGTCGCCTCTACTATGCCGGCTTGTGGAGACGAGCATGTACCATCTATTGACAGTGCACACTCCTCTCGCTATACCTGGCTACTTTCAAACTATTCCTGAAACGCGACAAAGTCACTTCACGGGTGTTACATTCGAAAGTGGTGGTACTGCCCCAGGACGGCAGACTGGACAAAAACCCATCATCAGTCTGCCTACCACTCTTAATTGTAGCATCTATGTAGGCGTACCTATTAGTGTAAGTATTATAAAACGAAAGTGTGCGTGTATTCAGCTCATTAGTGTAAATCTAACCTAAGAAAGTATCCGGATATGTCCGGATAAAATAAGGGAGCTCTAAAATAAGAAAGAATAATGTCCGTCCATTTAGTTGTCTAGATGTATAAAAGCACTTGATAAAAATGTACTATTTATTACACATTGTTATTTTCAAAGAAGACACTTAAAGGATTTTTTAGTAGCACTGTTTACGTCACAATATTTAATATAGCACGTCGTGTAATATTAAGCTTTTGCGGGTCCTACTGATGCCAATCACCTTGACCATATGATTACTCCGACCTTGAGAAAGCGTAAACACGCAAACCCTATTATTTTGTGTTTAATAATATATTAAATTTAAAAAAAAGCCCTAGAATCTAGGGCTTAAATCATGGATTCCTAGTGAGTGACAGTGTCGTATGGGAGGCACTGTTGGAGTTGCTGGTCTCCCATCGGGCGCGTCCTCAGGTGGTGGATAGAGGGTCCCGGGATACCTCCCTGAGGTACCCCGGCGCTGACCAAAACCAGCAAGGTGGGGTCTCTCCTCGGGTCACACTCTGCTTTCAGAGAAGACCTGAGTGAGAGACCACCCTTCATCGCGTGGGCGGAGGCGATAGCGGGGTACCAAGCGCTATCTCCTTCGCCCCGAGCCAAGAGCGGTAGTCCCGGGGTTGGACTGCCGCTCAGTTACTTGACTGGAATGGTGTTTCTTCCCGATGAGGTGGGGGCCTAACGGCCAAGCGTCGGTGGGGTCGCGGATGAATGCGAAAGCGTGCCCGTGACCATATGACGTAGTGAGGGACACCGTGGGGGTTTTAGTCGTGTATACCCGGTATTGGGGAGTACCGGGAAGTCCGACATAACCTCGTCGTCTTCCCCGAGACGGCGAGGCATCTATAAAAGATTTCCCCCACGTAAAAAAAATAAAAAGGGTTCCCACCCCTAGATACTACCCCAGACATGCGCAACTGTCAAACATAATACTGAACTTTAAAGCAATAATTAATAAAATAGTGAAACGCCAGAAAAAATAAGAAAGCCAGGTATAGCGAGAGGAGTGTGCACTGTCAATTTAGATGGTACATGCTTGTCTCCTCAAGCCGGCATAGTGGAGGCGACTGCTACCCGCACAGATTTCTTTGTAGTAGCAGTTGTTTCCATTCATGGACCGCACTCTAGCTTTACATCAGGCGGAGTGTTGTCACATCCCGAGCCTCAATTAAAAAAAAATTTCATTCTTCATATTAAAAGTTCAAGTAAAAAATGTTAGTGTTTCACTTTAAAAATATTTCTAATAATTTTTTTTGTTCCGTAACCTTAAAAGTTTAGGAACCCCTGCCCTAGATCATGATTTATTTATTTATTTAATTAAGCGCACAAAACGGCATGCAAGCCTGTACATATCAAAATATAAATTACAATAAAAATTTAGACAGGCTTGCACGCCAAGGCATGTGCGCACACCATGGCAGCAGTGCTTAAATTTTAACAATTCTATGCAGTTTCTCAACATTGTCATACATTTAACAAATCATGCAAACAAACATACTACTACAGATTGAGATTAAATTATCTTCGTTAAATTAAAATATATGATTATGCCAAAATTATAAAAATTACTCAATGAGGTTTCACGGAAATTGATTTAGTGCCTATTTCACTTTTTTCCTCATATTTATAAGACATAATTAATAAAAAAGAAAACCTAGACAAATATATATAACTAAGACTCGTAAGTATTATAGTTACCAAGTAAAAAAGATTCAAAAAAGTGGGCTGCCAACGGTAACCTTCTTAAAGAGGGCATCCACAAACAATAGTCAACTCACTCGTTATGTCGGCACGAGGACTTCGTCTTATTCTATAGATTGGGATGATGTAGAACATACGTGGGCTCGGCTAATGCATTGAAGAGATTTAATTTATCAATGAGTATACAGGGCGACATTAATGCATGTCACGTAAAAATCCTAATAAATTACAATAACTTCATTGTAATGCAAAACGGTCGAAAATGATTGGCATTTAACGCTTTTAAAGACAAATTAGGAAAATGTTTTCTGTATTTTGACGAGGATTACAACTGGGCCCGGTTGTGGGTCGAATTGCTAATGTATAGGATTAACCGGGTGAAATGTCAAATGGGTTTTTGTTGACACTGGGCTTGTCGCGGTTAATTTGCACGAATTATGTCTAGTTAAGATGTTAATGAACGTTTTTGCTTGAACCCTTTTACTGACCTCTTTTTGCAAACGAATCCGTAACCGTGTTGCCGGCTTAAAGTTGATTTATTTTTGTAATTAATATTACATGAACTTTTAAAGTTATCTGCGAAGAGAAAATTCACGATCTAACAGAAGTTTAGAAACCATAGTTAAAATCTGTTTTTCATACTTTTTACTAATTAGTTATACTTCTATTTTGGAATATTATTAATTAGTAATATATCGTAATTGTATATAATCTTCATTAAAAAAAACAAATATATATTTTTGAAAGATATAAAATTATTTCGTTCCACAAGTTGGGGATCTCCGAAGTGAATAAATCAAGTTGGAGCGACTGCACAACCGGATCAGTTGAGTAATCCGTGCCCGGGTGTAACCGGTTGTAGGTGGATTTACCCGGGTTTAACCGGCTCGGGGCTGCGGGCACCTGCGATAACGACCTGGGAAATGCCACTGTTACGTCTTTTATGTTTCTCCCGAATTGGTTTTGTTCTCCCGGATAGTGTGAACATGACACAGTAACTATGATCAGAAACTGAATTCCATCAAGATCCGTTCAATAGGTTGAGTATGATTGGGGAACAAACAAACATACCTTTACATTGTTTATATTAGTATAGGATAAGTAAATTGACCATTCAAAAATGACAAATAAATACATGTCAATTTAAGCTAAATAAACCAAACTTTTTTTCCGTTGCAAAAAAATGGGAGCAAAACTTTTAACAGAGAAGAAGAAAATTGTCTCCACTTTCAGTTCATTTCGAATACAACCCGATTTGTATAACGGAGAGACTCTTTGAAGATTTGCAAAATGTAATTTAAAATCTGCAAATGTCTGTTAAACACGAACCCTTTTTGGGACAGTCATATTCCAGTATTGTTTTTTATATAAGAAGAGTTACTCTTAGTCGAAAACTTTTTTTAAAATTAAAAATATATAAAATTAACTGCCCAAACGCTTGAAAATATCGTTCAGTATCTGCGAGCTTAACATCAGGCGGAGTGCGGTCATATGCGGTGCTAAAAAAAATAAAAAAAATATGAGACCGGATCGGAAGAAGTCTGACCAAGGAAACTAAAGAAGGTTGGAGTCGTTCAGATCAAATGAACGTACCGAAAAATATATTCTCAAGTTAATTTTTATGATAATGAATTTTACTTAGAAGAAAACTATCGGCTGCCATTTTACGCCTGAATAACCTGAAACTGTTTTAAAGGAACAGAGCTTCGACACTATTTAGATCATCAGTGACTTGGCATGTAAAAAACAAAAGAAAACTCACCTTTTCAAAATGTTTAACTTCAGCGAGCAGCACAAAATTAATATGAATAAATCTCGCATCCTCGCAAGATCTAGTCCTCCTCCGAAATCCTGGTTTAGACCTAACATAACTATAACCCGTATACTCCGAACTATTAATATTAACTTTAAGGGCTCCTTTAAAGTCCCAATCGCCTCCACAGCCGTAACAAAGTCCTTTTGTCAAGTACTTTTCCCATGTGTCTTGGGTGAACGGCCAATATTTTCGTTCGGTGGCCGTCCCCGCGTGCCCGTTGCGAGGACGGCCTGGCCATGTTCCTGATCCTTCTTGTGGCCTTGGGGCCAGTAAGGTCTCTTGCAGCTTCCACTCTTCAATAGGCCTATTATCAGCTGTTTGGGCCTTGTATCTCCATTTTAAGATCACTCGTAATGTTAATTAACTTTTTTCAGTTAGTCCTCGAGTGTGAACAGTTCGTTTTCTTTTGTTTTCTATTGTTTGTAGAGCAATTAAATCTTTTCAATATTGGACGCATTTAGCACTGGAATTTGCACTGAATTTGAATGAGATGAATCAACGGTTTTATTTTTCTCTTAATTTAATTTTATTACGGATTGGAATTTATTTAGATAGAGACACCTGTACGGGCAGCAGTCGCCTCAACTATGCCGACTTGAGTAGACGAGCACGTGCCATCCAGTTTAATAAAAAACTTAGTTATCTCAAATTAAGAAATAAAAGAATAACAGTCTCATAGGGGACCTAAACAAAATCAGTAAATCATCATTTAGGGCATAGTAGGATCTCTCGACATTAGATGCCAATTAATCAAATAACACCCCCTCCACCCCTGTGATTAATTAGAAAACGGGCAATGAGTCAGAAATAGCCTAGATTAAGGAGCAAACACATAAAATAATAAATCAATTACTCTATGGATATGATAATAACTTATTAACAGAGTAGATTTACTGTTTTTTTAATTATTGTGGTTAAAATTGTTGCAAAAAACATTTTTAGTTAACCAAAGTAGATGTTATATATTTGTACTCAGTATTATATATGTAACAATGTAAGTATTATAGAGAACCAAAGTACGAACATCATCGTGAATTTATAGCCAATGAAAGCGACGGTCTACAATTTCATAGCAAAGTCAATATTCACGTGACGTCACTATATTTGATCTCAATAAAAATCGTAAATAGCTCTCATTATTCCGGCACAATATTTGTCTAATGTATGAGTACGGTCACGTTCAATTTTAACTTAAACACCGTATCTATTTCTTATATTTTCTAGCATCTTTCAAAAGCCGGATCAGTACATAGTGTTCATTCATTCGTCTTCTCAAGCCGGCATAACGGAGGCGACTGCTGTCTGCAAACATTTCTCTTTGGTAGCAGTTGTTTTCGCGCATGGATCGCAATTTAGCTTAATATTAGATGTGGATACATACAGAGATTATATTGTAGTGGGGCATGAGTATGTGTACGGCGTATCCATCTCACTATATCCACCAATAGGATTGCTCCATTTAAAATGTTTTAACCTCCGCGGCCATAATAATATTGCCTAGTTGGTTGAGAAATCTCGGCTCTCAGTGGGTGTTAATAAACAGTAATATTTAAAAAAATTACCGCATCCAAAACAAAGGAAATTTTATATTGTTTATATTTCAATGTACACGCAGCGATTTCCCACTTTAATCATGGAGAGACGGGAAGAGATTAATTTGTTCTTTCAAACATTATTCTGAGGGAACCTGAGCAATGAACAGGCATTATTAATTAAAACAGATTATCTCCTATATAATATATACACTTAGTACAATAAAAATGTACATACAGAAACAATATTCATTCTTGTTTCAAAATAAAAGAAAAAAATTACAGTCAACTTACACATGCGTATCACTGAAAAAATAAACAAATATGACCACACCCTACCTCAAGCTAAACCACCAACTTAAGCTAAAGTATATGAAACAACTTGTACTACATAGAAATGTCTAGATCACCTCCACTATACCTGCTAAAGGATATGCAGACCGCCTATATCCGCCTAGTTCCAAGCTGTATCAATTTCCTTTCAGCCACCTGTACAATGTTGAAACAGTAACTTTACATCTAAAAATATTTAAACCACAGAAATTTACAGGATGTAAAGTTGTATCAATTTTTTTTCTTTTTCCTAATTGTCTTATAAATGTGAGAAAAAAGCATGGAGTGAGTTCTAAATTATTATTTTTTTAATGAATTTTTTTTTAGTGAAAACTCATGGATTATATTTTTTACATCATTTTCAAAATCATCAAGTGGTCATAAAAAGATCCTGTTCTATTTGTTTTTTTTTTAAATTTCAATATAACATGATAAGCGCGTGAAAATAATAAGTTTGTTGTGGTCCCAACGTGATTGGGTGTTATAGGGTACTTAATATAAAATACTAATAAAACAAACAAATAAGAATAAAACAATTGTTGAAAATGCAAAGAGAAAACGTCGGGGTGGTAATTATATCACGTTTGGAAGAACGCCAAATGTCGCAAAAAGCATATCCTGCTTTTACAAAAACATTGCACAATACTACTAAACATTCAAAGCAAATTGGCCTATACACGCATTGTTATAAGGCTAACTTTTCTATGACACTTATAAGAAATAACTTAGTTCACTGTAACTCTAGGCACTGTTAGTTTCAGGAAGGATTTTGTGACTGAATACAGTGATACCCCGCTTTACGCGAGGGATACGTTCCGCAAGAACTCGCTTTTAAGGAGGGTCACGTTTAAGCATAACCCAAGGTACAAAATGCAAATCAATACATACTTTAATTCTAAAAACACATTATGTACCTTTGTCTTCTGGTTTGCGTTTCGTTTACGGTCTTGTAAAATATTTTATAACACGCAACACCGTTTTTTACTGATTGACACACGGTTAAATCACTGTCTATGCCCTGCAATATGTCCAAACCTGAATATCTTCTTTGAATTTTAACAATTTAACGCGAAATTTGAAATTCGCCTAAAACGGGGTGTTACTGTATAATGAAAAGGTATAATAGTTATGTGTTTTCTTCAAAATACAAAAGCTTGTTTACGTTTAAAATAAGATCTAATTAAACGTAGACCTCTGCAGCGGAGTGGTAAGCGTGTCAGCCTAATTACAAGAACGTTCCAGGTTTGATTCCTGGATATTTATTAAAGAAGATATTACTCGTAATTTAAAATTATAACGTTTCGGAGCTAAATGAAATGTTCGAGTCGCCTTCGATATGACAGCGAATTGCGACAGGATAAATATACAAAATATAATACAAAAATAGGAGTCTGTCGTCTTAGGGTAATACGCGTTTCGGGATCAGTTTAAAAGTAGCCAGGTATGCCGAGAAAAGTGTACACTGTCAATCTGAATGGAGCAATCGTATGTTGAGAAATTTCTGTATAATACAAGTTGCTTCTGTTCACGGACCGCAGTCTAGCATCCAGCGGATTGTTGTCATATGCCGAGCTACTGTAGAAAAATAGTAATTCTAAAATTATAACAAAATTATCTAAAAAAAAAAAACAAGCGGCCGTGGTCTAGGGTAAGACGCGTGAACTCACGATCGATGAGACCTGTATTCGAACCTCGCTAATTCTGACCGGTACCAATGTAACTTTGTTATATGTACTTTGGTCGCTCAGTACCTATAAGCACTATTAAAGAGTGGTAGTCAGACTGATGATGGTTATTTGTCCAGTCTGCCGTCCTGGGACTACCACCTCTTTCGAATGTAACACCCGTGAAGTGACCTTGTCGCGTTTCGAGATTAGTTTGAAGGTAACTAGGTATAACGAGAGGAGTGTGCACTGTCAATCTAGATGGTACATACTCGTCGCCCGCACAGGTTTCTCTGTAGTAGCAGTTGTTTCCATTCATGGACCGCACTCTAGCTTTACATCAGGCCGTAGTTGTCACATGTCAAGCCACTAAAGATGACTAATTTTAAAAGAGCGAGTATATAAATAATAAATGTTCCTCTCTCATCAATATTGGTACAAATACACTTTAGGGATTTTTAAAATTTTCACAAACACCATTCATCGCCTTTATTGCCTTTATCCACAGCGGTCAAATTTCCTTCGTTCGATATTAAATATTATCTATTGTTAAAACGTTGCTAACGCGAATTGACTATAAAACTATATTACTATTAATAGTAGTAGTCGAGTTAGAGTGCGCTCATTTACAGACAATTGCCATTACAGAGAAATGTAAATGAATCACTCGTCTCCGCTATGCCGGCTTCATGAAGCTCCTATAAATATACTATTTCGCCCTGACTTTTTTTCCTATTGTGGCTCGGTATATGACGACATGACGACGAAACAACTGCTACTATATATTTCTGTACCCAACAGTCGCCTCCGCTATACCGGCTTGAGGAGATGAGTTTGTACCATCTAGATTGACAGTGCACACTCCTCTCGTCATACCTGGGGAAGTACCCAGGGTACTGTATCCGGAACGCGACAAGGTCACTTCACGGATGTCACATTCGTAGGAAAAGAAAAACCACTCTGCCACAAGTCGAAATAACTGCCAATTCAAGATAGCAATACAACATAGCTGTATCTGGTATGTTTTCATAGGAAATACGGTAGCGCGAAGGGAAATGAAGAAATCCCGTCCGGAGCCCATTCTTTGGAGATCTAATGGAATTTTCTTTAGGGTTTGTTTTCTTTTAGGGAGGAAAACACACCGGGGAATATTACTTTCTACCAATTATTAAGATACACATAATATCTTGGTTATTTCATTGGAAAATAGAGCGGCCGTGGTCTAACGGTAAGACGCATAAACTCACGATCGATGAGACCCCTGTTTGAACCTCGCAAATAAATATCTGACCGGTACCAATGTAACTATATTATATGTATTTTGGGGCGAACAGTGCCTATAAGCACTATTAAAGATGATGATGATGATGTTTATTAGCCCAGTCTGCCCTTAAAGTGATGTAGTCTTAATTCGAGATTACTGTCGGGTGCATTCTCAACCTGAATAGTGCACAGTCATTCTCTCAAGCCGGCATAACGCGGGTGACTGTTGTTTTCAGAAATTTCTAGCTACTTTAACATCAGGCTGAGTGCCGAATGACTAAATACTGATCCGACATGTGTAGTGCGTTTATTCAGCTATAGTGCCGCCCATAAGTTGAGATAACTGTTACCACAGACATTTCTTTGCAGGTAGCAGTCATTTCCGCAATACATTATGTGGATATTTATTTATCTATTTGTTTTATGTATGTACCTATAGTATTTATATTACTTATTTTTAACTGCCCCTGTCTCCGCTTCCATGTCCCAATGGTGAGCTGGGAGAAAATACCTAATGGCATTAAGCTCGCCATTGTACAACATTTGTGCATTACCATGCTTTCAATAAGGCATATTTTAGGCTACAATAATTTTCAGTATTAATTTAGAAACAGTTTTCCGAACTAAATAAAAAAGAGACGTACTTGGATGGAAATACGAGTAGAATTCGAAATGTAGTACCTAAGTAGGATGCCTGTAGAAAAGCTACAAATCTAGGGCTTACTCGCTGACACAGGTATTTTGAACAGCACGGTTAGTATTTTCACAAAAGGCAAATCTTTATATTCTTATATGTAAAAAATGAATGTTTGTTTGTTTGTATCGTATGCGTTCTGAAACTACAAGACTGATTTCTTGTGTTAAAATAGCTTATTTATTATAGTAATAATATAATAATAAATGTTTATTCGTAGTATTTAGTTTCTTTTTTTACAATTTAGCTTCCCGCCAGTAAACCATAATGGTTTGTCTTGGCGTTGCACATTCGTTCTTAATTATGACTAAATTACACAGAAAAGTTAATAATAAGTAGGTATATACAATTTTGACGCGGACGAATGCGAAAGCACACCCGCATCTCTGCCAACTGGCGATCGAGAGGAACACCGTGAGGTTTTAGTCGCTACATCTCGCGTGCATGCGCTATCGAGCATGCCGCGCTGGCGCCCATACTTTAATATGTATGCGCGTTTGCATTTACATTTACACACACATTTACAATACAATTTAAATCAAATGATAAACAAAACACTAAACAAAATTAAAAAATAGAAGGTATTCTGAAAAAGTTGTAATACATTTTTATATACAGGTTGCTTCAAAGAGTATAATAGTTTTTTAACTTATTTTTATAGTTTTTATTGTTTAAGCCTTTCCTTATTTCTGACATTAAGGAGAATAAAGCCTCGGAAGTTAGCTGCGGGTGATACTTCGCGCGGCTACAGTCAAGTTTACAATAAGAAAATTAAGCGGCATATGTGATCAATTGGAAGACGTTGAACACTTTTTAACTAGGGGACAGGGGACAGGGGACAGACTGACAGAGAAAATTAATTAAAAGTTTAAAGGAGAATTCCCATTCGCCTAAGAAAAATAGGCCTATTTTTTAATATTTGGGAATACAGTTGAAAATGCTAAGTGATATTTTATAGGTTGAGAAGCTGAGATTGAAAATGTCCAGGTCGGAGTCACTTGTATCTTTGCTCATCAGATCATTGCAGTTTCTTTAACTACGGGACCTCAATTTTAGAATAACCAAATTATTATTTAGTTAAAGGGTAAACAGTGACAATGGAATACCATAAACCCTTCATTATTACAATGCATTAAGGCTCACCCTCTTCCTTCAAGGGGAGTTTCTGAGCTTTACACTAAGTCCATCTGCCTTAAACTGTACCAATTCTGTACTAATGGAGTCTACAGTTAATTTATTTGAAACTTTGAGCCGAATTTAAATCTAATTGCGAAGTGAAATGCAAGTTTAGACACTAACTTCTAAGATTTGGGTTCTAGATTGGTTTATTTAGTTAGATATACCAGATATCTAATCTATACCACCATAATAAATTATAATTAAAAATGAGATGGTCTGGACACGGCAAAGACACTCCCGGACGTGTGCAGGAACGTGCATCCTAGGAGTCAGTTGACATTTACGTTGGCACGACGTAAAGTGCATCTGCATCGATCAGACAATATTTTTTAACCGCTGAAGTAAAAAAAAAAGTCAAAGAAGCGATCCTATTGGTGGAGAGTTCTCACTTCAGGCCTCTGGTGGCTGCTGTGATGTGGATAACCTAACGTACAATAAGCAATCATAGCTACTCAATTGCGGAAAACGTGCCCGCGAAAAATCTACTAGTCGCCTAAGAGAAATGGGCCCACATTTTTTGTAGAAAACTTATGTAGCTCATTTTGTAAAAAAATAAATCTATATTCCATATCACTAATCAATTTTTAAGTAATCGGACTTTTTCTCATAAAATATTCGAAGTTATTATTATATTAAATGCTTTAATATTTGATATCGATTTTTTATATAATTAAACATTGTATTACATATTAATTAGTAACGATTTGTTGATATAATTGAAATAAATTAATGAAAAAATAAGATATTATTTTAGAATATTGTTTTGTTACCAAACTATTATGTATCAAGTGGGCCCAAAAATAGGCATTCTCCTTTTTTGCGAAAAAATATCAAATGTAAAAAAAAATAATAAATTTTTACAATATTCTCACATACAATATAAATAACTAATTTAAAATCAATTAAAAAAAGTTGGTCCATTAGATCTACCTCGAACGCGGTGGTCGGAAACGAAAGCAATTTCTTTGTCACCGACATTCAAAATCCTCCGCTCGAGGATCATCGGAAAAATTGAATAGCAATCGCTCCTACAAAATTAAAGTAGCTGAGCTTAAGATACAATTCTTGAAACTCGATTTTATTTCATTTTTACTTCGAGTTCGTTGTTAACTGTTTTATTGAGACGCACCATCTAGATAGATAACCTGGTGGATGCTGCGATAATTAATTCCTTATTTTCTGTTTTTCCATTGTTCGATTATAATTCTAAGTTTGAAACTATCAAAAATTAAGGCAGATGCCAATGTAACTTAGTTATAAAACGTGTTTTGGTCTCTGACTGCATAGCTTGGCATAGGCGATTAAGAAAAAATGTAACGCAAGTTGTATGTTGTACACTCATTTCAGAACTGTTAAAAAATGATTTTTTAAATCAAACAGAATACTGATCATCGTATTTCGTTAATTCAAATTATTTTACTGTTAATTAATGAATGCAATATCGCAAATGTAGATAAAATATTATAATTACTCATATAATTTATTCATTGTCCATATCATTTATTTACATCATTATTTAAAATGTAAATAAAATATCAAACAATATGCGCATATTACGAATAATTAGAATTTTCACACGTGTATTCCAGTCGAGCCTGGATGATGCATTCTCGTCTCCAAAAGCAGGCATATCAAAAGCAACTACTGACTGTGACAGTTCATGGACCGCACTCTAGGGTTCTCAAATGCCGAGCTACAATAAAAAATCATTGACGAACACTATAGTCAGACGTATGAATTTTTGTAACAGAGAATCTGGTAGGAGAATAACTTTGGCGTTTTACTCACATGTAAACATTTGCAGAGCGACATCGAAAGCGACGTTTAACGCCACTAATACTATAAAGTCAAGTTAAAATCATACAAACTAATCGTTGATTTACATATTCAAACAATCGAGTTAAATCTTCGAGTTTCACAAGTGACGCTCATCGGCAAATCTTAGTGAAACTTTAGCTAAAGCTACTTTATCATGGCTTCTTTTCTATCTGCCTGAATAATTGAACTGTTACTTCGAAGTTTGTGGCGTGTCTTTATTTTCTCTAGACTATTAATTAAACAATTATTTTATTAGTACCGTTCTTTGTCTTCTTTTTTCTTTCTTTATTATTTCTCATTTAAATCTAAATCTAAATACTTATATAAAATGCTAATGTTAGTACGTAAAGACAGGGTTTTCTCCATGATCACTAACTCCAATCTGCTTCCCGTTGGGGTGGTAGATACCCCTTGGTCTCCTGGTGAAAGTAAGGGAGTTTGGACGCGGTGGGTAAAAGAGGGTGGTTGTGGGAGGCGAAAATCTCAAAAAAAGTATATCTGTCCTTTTCTAACTTACGACATATTGACTACTAAGTGTGTCTTTTTCTAACTTATGACTTGTTGAGTATGTACAGAGTTCTAAAATTTTTGAAATAATCTAGAACACTCCAAAATGTATGCAACTGTTACAAGATCTAGAAGGTTCTAAAAGTTTCAAGAATGATCTAGAAACCCGAGCAACGCCGGGCTTCGTCGCTAGTACTTTTATATTTTTATTTGAATACTCCCTATATTTCTATCCTGCACCCTCCAAATCACCACATAATCTTTCTGGTTAGCTGGTAGAAAATGCCTTTAGGCATTAAGCTCGCCTTTGTACATATTTTTTTTTTTGTGCAATAAAGAATTTTATTATTATTATTATTATTTAAATTGATATTTAATCTAATGCAGCTAGAATGTGCCCATGCCTTAAAATAAAATACACCGACCTCAAATTAATAATACTAAAATAAACATAAAGTTGTATTTATTTTTTAATAATAATCAGGTATGTCACCATTTCCTGTAAGAGGAATGTATACAGGCACCAGTCGCCCCCGCTATGCCGGTCTGTTAAGACAAATATTCACCTTACTTCTTAAAATTTCATTTCAGTTTAATATATCGTTTTAGTTTAAATATACAAGCATACTATATATTTGATGTCTACTTTAGCAATTGAATTTATTCCTGGAAAGTTATAACAATAAATATGGTTTATTCGCTATTTGAAGTATACTGGAATCTAAAATGGTATTCAGAAAATAGCAACTAGATTTGCAGATGAAATGTAGGAATTGTTGGTATTCTTGTAGTGATTGTAGTTTATCGATGAAAATATTTATCGATATAATTTTACTTTATGAACATAAATAACTATTTGTGTTAACTAAATATTACAAAGGAATTTTTAGTTTTTTTTAAAATTTAATACAGGCATTGAATGCAAAACTTTAAAAATACTTTTTAAAACATATTTTCAGATGCAATACACATTTCAGTGGTTTGTGAAAATATCTATATCTATCAAGTTTCAGGGCATTTGTCACCGAGTCTGTATTTTGTACACGAATCCTAGACATTTGTTGCGCGAAGTTGGCTTCCGATCGTGGTTTGCATAGTAAAACTTATTCCGTGTAGATGCAAAGAAAATGTTACAAGATTTTTCAGTTTCGTTTGGAAATTTATTGAGTTGTTTTACTTGAAAATGGTTTCCTTAAATATTATTTGTTGAGATACCGTCCGAATTTTATTAACGTTTCTTTGTTAGATTGTTTTGTTATTTTATTCGTAATGTGATTAGTTTATAGAGTTTATAGACTTTGTTATCAGATAAAGAATAAGAAAAGAGGACAATTTTCTTTGAATGGGAAATAGGCCCCCCACCACATCTTAATTGTAACATTTATTATTGAAATATAGGTCGATTAATCTCATAATTATATGTGTAATATTAGTAGAATAATAAAAAATCAATAATTAATCATAATGACCTAAAAAAGAACCCGTGTTCGAACCTCGCTAAGTCTGACCGGTACCAATGTAACTCTGCTATATGTACTTTGGACGCTCAGTACAGTATTCAAGAGTGGTAGGCAGACTGATGATGGTTATTATCCCAGTCTGCCGTCCTGGGATAGTACCATTATTTTCGAATGTAACACCCGTGAAGTGGCTTTGTCGCGTTTTGGGATATAATAGTTTATAAGTAGCCAGGTATAACGAGACGAGTGTGCACTGTCAATCTGGATGGTACATGCTCGTCTCTTTAAGCCGGTATAGCGGAGGCGACTGCTGCCCGTAGAGATTTCTCTATAGTAGCAGTTTTCACTCTAGCTTTACATCACGCGAAGTGTTGTCAAATGCCGTGCTACAATAAAAAAAAAGAATACAATAATCCGGTTACATTTTTTAATAATCTATCGCCCATTTACTCTATACTGTATATACTATAATAAATTAGTTATTATTTTTATGTGTAACATGATTAATAAGGCGTAATGAGTCCACAAATGAGGATCTCCTTTAAGCAGTATCTTAGATTGAAACAACGGTTTTTTTTGCGTGAAAAGCTTTATCGAACTCTTCAGAAAGGGTCAGGTAACGACTGAAGAGTACTTTATCGAAGTACATGAGAAGAATAATGGATGTAATTTAAGCGAAAGTGTGGCATGAAGAAGTAGGCTACAAAGTCTCTGCCTACCCTGGTTAAACATGGAAGTAAGTTAGCAGTAACAGTAGTAGTAGAATGAACGAATAAAATATATCTATTATTTTTTAAAAGGAAGGAAAATCGTTAGGTTTCACTTCATAAACCGTCGACGCTGCATTTCCGGCCATTTTAAGATTTCAACTTGAAATAGATGTTTCCTTGTTTCACTACAATATGTAACGGGTCTGTGCTTATTCGACCTACGATATTTTTTACCTGTACATAATATAACATAGTTACATAAATACTTAAATGTAATGTATACTTTATTGTAGCTCGGCATGTGACAACACTTCGCCTGATGTAAAGCTAGAGTGCGGTCCATGAATGGAAACAACTGCTACTACAGATAAATCTCTACGGGCAGCAGTCGCCTCCAATATACCGGCTTAAGGAGACGAGCATGTACCATCTAGATTGACAGTGCACACACCTCTTTTATATACCTGGCTACTTTCAAACTATTCCCGAAACGCGACAAGGTCCCTTCACGGGTGTTGCTTTCGAAAGTGGTGGTACTACCGCAGGACGACAGACAGGACAAATAACCATCATCAGTCTGCCTACCACTCTTTAGGGAGATTTGAACACGAATCTGATCGATCGTGAGTTCACGATTTCTATCGCTAGTTCGACATAGTACTTATACGATCGTTACACACTTCTTTCACTTATATAAGCGCTACGTATTATAGTAGTTCAACATGTGATGCTGTTACAGTGCGGTCAATAAGCTAAGACAACTGCTACTCCAGAAAAAGGTCAGCCGACAACAGTAATAAAGTAATAATTTGAGGAATATTGTGTCAAAACAAAACAGCCAAATGGGATTAAACCTTCGCGTGTATATCGCAAGATTTTTATTTTGTTGCCGTTATTTAGCACCAACGTTATGACTGCTTTTATTGTAGCTAACTTCGTACAATGTAGAATATTATTATTTAAGAATATATTTATTTAATTTTAATTCTATTTTAATTTTATTTATTTATTGGCAAGCCAGCCTAAACTTTGACTGTTCCTACTTTGACATGTACGAGTATATGCTTGCATGCCGTTTTGTGCGTTTAATTTAATAAATAAATAAATAAATTGTGATTTTAATTTTGATTTGGATTTTCTGTTATTACAGCAACTTTTTTTTCATTTTTTATTTATTTTGTCATTATTATTGTTATTATTTTAATACTTAAATTTTAATGCAGGTTGTGGCACTTTCAGGTGGATCATTTATTACATATTGATTGGCCGATTATTGTAAGACATGATTTGATGAATCCCACCACGCTCTGGTCGCACTCAAGATATAAATAAATAACAAAATTGCTCATTTTATTAAGAACTGAATACTGAAATGAACTAGCGATATTGAAAGTAGCTCCCAAGAGATATTTTTTCAAAATACGTAGTCATTAACAACCCTTTAAATTATGTGCAATATGCGTATATAAGTGTATATGTATGATGTTTTTATAGTAAGTCATAAATGTCTGCAGAAAGAGGTTGCCTCCGCTATGCTGGTTTGATGACACGAGAGTGCATAGATAGCCAGGGAGGACATTTACGTCATACCTAGATGCTACTAAACTATGTCATGGCAGATGCCACTTCATGAGTGATATCTATACTTGCAAGTTAATAACGTTATCTGTCTGTCTACCACTATTAAAAGCACTATTTACCGCCCTTTCTAGCCCTTTTATTAATAAATCCGAAATATCAAAATAAACACAAAACAAAATTTTTGTCAACCACAAAATCTCAAAACTTAATTCGGTTTACACTAAATCCGAAACCATTCTGTAGCAGTAAAAGGGATATTCGATAAGCAATCGACGGGTTGTCTTCTAAAAGTTAATCGGGATTAAGTCCAAAACTCCATTCCTAACTTGGTGATAAACTACGACACGCATTCTGTTATCGTTAACCCTTTTAAACGGGTTACCCGGAAAATAAAAGACAAGAAAATAGGGGATAGACTAGCCCTAGACTGAGATGTAAACAAAATGTGTCCTCATATCGCAGTCCTTAATTTTAAAAAACTGTTTTTTATTGTAGTTCGCTCGGCATGTGACAACACTCCGCCTGATGTAAAGCTAGAGTGCGGTCCATGAATGGAAACAACTGCCACTACAGAGAAATCTCTACAGCCAGCAGTCGCCTCCAAGAGACGAGCATGCACCATCCAGATTGACAGTGCACACTCCTCTCGTTATACCTGACTACTTTCAAACTATTCCCGAAACGCGACAAGGTCACTTTACAGATGTTACATTGGAAAGTTGTGGTACTACCCAGGACGGCAGACTGGGCTAATAAACATCATCGGTCTGCATACCACTCTTTAAATAAATAAAAAATAAATTAAATCTTTATACAATATACAAAAATATAGAATTTCCGCAAAAATATTTCTACAAGATAACATGTTTTGCTAATGAGAGAATCCAAATATCCCGAAAGGTGTTATAAAAAATAAAAATTTCGATAAAGAAAATGAGTTACTACGGAGGTCGTTACCAGATAAATCGGTGTACAGAATACCCCAACGGTAAGCTTAAAACGATTCCAATGTAAATACGAATTAGTTCGAGATGCTAAGCAAAACTTTTCCTTTGAAACTTAACGGCAGACTGATGATTTTTTTATGTAAAAGAATAGCTCCACAAATTATATTTACCAATATTAAAATTACTTCTAAAGAGAACACCTAATTAATGTACCTGTAACAAAAAATAAAATAGTAAATATTTACACTTTTTAATATAAGACTATGCTAAGCTAGAGTGCGGTCCATGAACGGAAACAACTGCTACTACAGATACACTTTTATAGGCAGCACTCGCCTCCGCTGTGCCGGCTTCAGGAGAAGAATGTGCACCATCTACATTGACAGTGCAGTGCACATTCCTCTTTTCATAATTTTTTTAAGTCTTAAGGGAACTTCGTGTTCTTAAGGTGAAAGCCAACACCTGAGCGTCCATACGTTTTAGTCCACCTTTTGTTTTTACAATAAAGTTTATAAATAAATAAATAAATTACTTTCTCAGCACTAATTATAATAATAATTACTATCGCAAATCACTATAATAAACAAATAGCTACGGCACAGAATATATAAAATGCCTGTGAAATATAACTAATATAAAATATTTAAAATGCATTTTATATATTCTGTGCCGTAGCTATTTGTTTATTATAGTGATTTGCGATAAGAATTAGTGCTGAGAAAGTTATCAAATTACTTAATTTCAACATAAATCTGCCATGCTTCGAACAATGTGGTAAAACAAAATGTATGGACGCTCAGGTGTTGACTTTTACCTTAAGAACACGAAGTTCCCTCGTTATACCTGACTGCTTCGTAGCTGTTATCGAAAGGCAATTGGGTTGACTCACACCACGAGTGTTACGCTTAAAAGTGGTGGGACTAACCCAGTGGTACAATTTTTTTTGGGAATAATAATTTCAAAACCCCCAAAATTAAAGTAATAAAATGAATACAAGCAATAACACTTATATAGATTGAAATCGTCATCCTAAACCGCATTTTACCGAAACGCATAAACCAGTGGTACTAAAACTTTTTATAGTCGAAACAAACTGAATTATTTGCTTCTCAAAGTTTCTACTAAAATAAACATAGCGAGTCGAACTAATACCGCCAGAGGTTCTCAACATGTTTATGACCAGAATCTGTTAAACTTTCGAACTAGTGGTTTAAAATTAAATTTAAATAAAACAAAGTATATTTATTGTTCGGAATATAAAATAAAAACATTTTACATATAGGAAAAAAGTATGTAGTAAGTTTTTTTTTTATTAACATTATTGCTTTTTTGCCTCTTTAGTTCCGAAATAACCCGGTGATGCACATTCGTCTCCTCAAGCAGGCATAGCGAAGACGATTACTGTCTGCATTCCCTGTGGTAGCAGTACATACACTGCTAATGCATTGACATTTTTTATTGAGTTGTCGAAATGTATGATGGAAGAAAAATATATTTTACTATTTCTTTCAATTTTCATTAAAATTAAAAAAAAAAGATTATAATATAATAATTATAATTATAAGAAAACAAAATTTGAAGTATGTCGTAAATCTGAACATTTAATTAAGCTTCAATTCCCAAATTCCCTCACCTAATAAGACCTTGTATTGATAAAAAAAAGGTCATTAAAATTGACAATCTAAATATTGATATTGAAAAAATTTTTTATAATTATACATTTTTTTATTTTAGCACGTCATATGACCGCACTCCGCCTGATGTTAAGCTAGAGTGCGATCCATGAACGGAGGTGACTGCTGTCAGAGAAGGGGATCTGCAGACAGCAGTCGCGTCCGCTATGCCGGCTTAATGAGATGCCTCTTCACACTGCGCTTGAAGGATCCCATGTTATATCATATGATCCCATACATATCAATAGACAATGTTAGGTTAGGCAATACATAATTTTAGAGGAGTTTTCGTCAGGTTTACATAACAACAATTGTCACGCCTTTTTCCCACAGGGATAGGCAGAGACAACGGAACGCCAATGACACAACACCCACAATTCTCTTCATACAAGCCCGATGGTTATAGATACAAGGCAGTCTAGCTTTCATAAGGATTTCTCCGAACACCCTTCTGGGCCTGCCTTGTTTAACGCAGACCAGGTTTATAAAAAATGTTCTCCTAGTTCGTTTAAGTTGGATCCTTCAAGCGGAGCGTGAAAAAGCACTTTCCTAGGCCGGCATAGTAATGACGACCGGCCAGTCGTCAGTGCTCATGGACCTCCACTGTGTTTGCCATCAGGCCAGTCGAGGTCACATGTCGTGTCATCTTAAAAAATTTTTTTTTGTAGCTCGGCATGTGACAACACTCCGCCTGATGTAAAGCTAGAGTGCGGTCCATGAATGGAAACAACTGCTACTACAGAGAAACCTGTGCGGGCAGCAGTCGCCTCCACTATGCCGGCTTGAGGAGACGAGCATGTACCATCTTAGATCTGTATTTGGAAATATTTTTCAGACTCAACTGTCGAGAAATACACATATACTCGTATTTATGTATGTATGTGAGGGTGGCCCTCTTGACCCTTTTGACAAAACATTAAAAGAATAGTGCAGTCAAAATTATAATACTTTATAACGATAATTTAGCAGCGACATCGACTTTCAGGACATAACTTTATCCAACCCTTAAACGTTAATCAATTTTGATTATTGGAATTTTATTTAATTAAGGAGATAATAAAACTACGCCCGACCGTGGCCTTTTTTTAATTTGATGTCTTAGTATTTAGTGATAATTTTTTAAGCTAAAACAAATGATTCATTAAAATCTTATAATCAATATTAAAAAGAAAAAAAAATCATAATCAGAATAGTCCTTTTATCAGGCACTTTATTAAAAAAAAAAAGATTTCCTTTATATTTGGGGTATGAACCCAAAATCTTTTTTAGCTTATTTTTAATTTTTTTATTTTGTAAAAAAAATATTTACAACGGTTTAATATTTAAAAATAATAATGGTAATAATAAATTTATAAATAGTAATAATAATAAATTTATAAATAATAATAATAATAATAAAATAAATAATAAGCGTTACAAGCCAGTATAACGGTACCAGCCTAATAAAACTAGAGTTTCCTTTTGATTCTTTGTAAATAAAAAAATTTAATATAATTTAAAAATACATCTCATACAAAAAAAAAAAAAAAGAATTTAAAGTTAAAAAGCATTTATCATGAATATTGTCGTCAGTAGCATCAGGCGACTAAAAGCTTGAGATTCACGAGCCATTTCTGCGAGGCATGTTACCTCTACGGAGCCACGTCATTCAAGGTGAAAACACGTCAACATGGCGGGACCACAGAAAATACAACTTTTACCATATTTGTCATATTTTAATATCTAACATAATATTATTGTAATATTATTATTATTATATTTTTTTTATTGTAGCTCGACATGTGACAACACTCCGCCTGATGTAAAGCTAGAGTGCGGTCCATGAATGGATGGAATGTTTTTTTTTTAGCTTTTTTATTTTTTTTTAATTTTAAATAATAAAATTTATTATCCGTTATTTTTTATTAATTATAAAAAATGCTTTGTTTATTATTAAATAATGAGGAAAACTGAATAGACCATGCATTCAAGCAAATAAATAAAGAAATAAATAGAGAAATAAATAGAAAAAATAATCAACGCGCAAACAATACGAAAAAACAATTGATAAAGATTGCTTACTTGAACCTTAGTCTAAGTCTACCTTAGCAGGAAGAGGGACGTGAACCTAGACATTGCAGGAAAATATTTATGGTAAGGAAAGGTCCAACTATCACAACAGACACATGAAAAATAACGGAAAAGCTATTCTATTTTTGAAAAGAGCTAAATCTTGTGTGAATTTTTAGAATGTCAAGATGAATTTATTACACCAGTACTGTACTTACTTTCGTACTACTTCATGCACTTATATCGATACTACTTAAATTAAAATATGATGCTTGTCTCCTCAAACTGGCATAGTGGAGGCGACTGCTGCTCGCACAGGTTTCTCTGTACTAGCAGTTGTTTCCATTCATGGACCGCACTCTAGCTTTACATCAAGCAGAATGTCGTCACATGCCGAGCTACAATAAAAAAAGTGTTTTCTGATGCAATATTTGAGGTTAATAATAACTTTTAAATAAATAAATTTTTAATGCTTCAGTAATTGAAGATATCTGTTTTTTATCTAATAAAACATTGTCTATTGATTGGTAAATGATGTGTTGATATAATTTAAATGAATTAATAAAAAAATAAGATATTATTTTAGAATATTGTTTTGTTACCAAACTATTAGGTATCAAGTGGGCCCAAAAATGGGCATTTTCCCTTCCTTACTTTTTATTTTTTTCTTACTTAAAATTTCCTACACATACGAAGTTGCGGGCAATGATCAAATAGTATCTGACGTTTGGAATGAACACGCTAATAAGGTTGCGTTCACATTACGTCGATTTCAATTTGCAGCGTAACCGATACGTTAGAACGATCCAGATGTCAATTAAATTGCACTGCACTGTTTGGAAATATGTATATAGTTTAGCGCAATTCGAATTGTGCAATAAGTTTAATTATTTAATAAAAACTGTGAAGTTAATTTTAATAAATGTATTTATAACGTTTATTGTTATTATTATTTTTATATTTTAGCTTATCATATGACGTCATAAGAGCTATTGCAAAAACTATATTGACCTAAAAAAAGTTTGCGAAGCCTCTATAATTTATTTTCATTTCAAAGAAATCACCCTTTTTTGTGGCCAGCCTGTATTTAGAATTCTCTATTTCGATGTTTCGTTTTCTTTTCAAGGTATAACTTATACTTTTCTACAAGCTCATTTTCGACCAATAGAAATCGAGTAAATTTACTGCATCATTACGTTTGTATCCTGAATTGGTTAAAACGTATTTTAAGGTAAAGTAGCGCGAACTTATATTTAGTAGAACCAAAGGTTTACCGTAAAAAAGAGACAATTTCCATCTCTTAAAACAACTCATAGAATCCATTTATAAAATCTGTTGACATTAATTGACGTAAAAAAAAAACAAATAACCCAAGCCAAAATAAACAAAAAGCACTCGCCGTTTAAAAAAAAAAGCAAGTGATAACAATCAATACATAACTACCGCTTTTTCCCCGCTCGGCATATGACTATATGCAGCCTCATGTTAGACTAGAGTGCGGTCCACGAACGGAAACAACTGCTACCACAAAAAATAGTCTGCAGGCAGCAGTCGCCTCCGCTACGAACGATTTGAGGAGACGAGTATTCACCACCCAAGTTTTATTTATTTATTTATTTTTAATCTTTATTTAATTGGGGACTATGTCAGGCCATGTTACAATCGTGGCGATGTCATCCCTATTGAAGCCTTATTTATTAAAAATAAACCATAATTTAAAAAACAAAAACCATCTACACCATCCAAGTTGACAGTGCACTCTCTACTATATTACGTTATACCCGGCTACTTCCAAATTGACATCGACACGATATTGTCACTTCATGGGTTTGGCAAATGAAAGTGGTGGTACTACCCCAAGATCAACCATCATCGAATACCATTTTTTAAAGTAAGATACGAATTGAGTTTGTATTTCTGTCAAACAAACTTTTTTTTTTCTCTAAAACAAAAAAAGAAAGCAAACGAAAGAAAATCTAAAAGAAATCAAGTACATTGATAGGGGAAAAAATAGCTACATTTAAATAAACGATGAGAGAGAAATTCGACCGGATAGGAGATGTCACCGAGCTTAACAAATCGCTAACAAATAGTATCAAGTGGGGGAGAAAAAG
Source organism: Tinea pellionella (assembly GCA_948150575.1). NCBI lineage: Eukaryota > Metazoa > Arthropoda > Insecta > Lepidoptera > Tineidae > Tinea > Tinea pellionella. The sequence goes on along the minus strand of OX411263.1, from coordinate 1,244,385 downwards.
GAAAAAACGTCACTGATACAGACGAAATGATTTCGCCACAATCACATAGCACAGGGTTGGCAATATTTTTTTTTTGTTTTTTTTTTCACACATCACGTTTCGAGATTAGCTTTGAAGACAAGATTGTATGAAATTAACTGCTGCATACACAAACTTTATAGTTCTTCGTCCTTACAAGAAAATATGTAAGATATCTATATTTCTAAACGGATCTTATTAATTATCAAAAACCAAGATTTAATTTAACTGTTTGCATTATATTAAACAAGAAGTTTTTTAAAATTATCTACATAGAGTGCATGGACAAACATAGAATACAATACCACTACATTTACAATTATTCTTACGTAAATGTACCAACCCTAGCTCCACCCAAACCGCACCCTGCCCCGATTAAGTGGTCACCCAATACCTCTAATGACTACGCACTCGTGGTCATTTGATGACTGACCGCAGAAGAGAATGTTTGTTAAGGTATTTCATCCTTTCAAAGCTATGCTAAGCTAGAACCAACAGATTTATAATAAACTATGATTACTTGCTCCGTATATAGTTTATGTTATAACGTGTAATTTCATCGGCATATTTAAGCCGAGTCAAGTCTGCTTTCTTCACTTTGTGCATGTATGCTCTGATCAGTAAGATACACAGTTGTTAGTGCTATACGCGATGGTGTATACACTCCTATCAACTCATTTTCTACACTGAGAAAACAAAACTTTAGGAAAGTACTAATTTAGCTTGGTTATTTTGTTGATAAAGACTCATTTAAAACATGCAATACATATTTGTCAATATCAAACAAGCAATGTAAGTAACAATGTTAACTTGTTTAATTTTAAGAACAAACTTGCAGGATCCCTCCGAACAAAGTCACTGGGTAGTAAATAGCAATAACTTGTTTATTTGTAGCAGTTACCTATTTTCAGTGTATTATTTATATTTTCTATTATTCTTAATGGTAATGATTTATTAATGAGAAAACATATTCTTACCTAATTAATAAAATCAGGCATAAATGAGTGGTTTAACATGAGCAAAGTAATTTTAATATTCCAGTTGATTGATCAGAATTTTAAAATATTACGCAATACTATCAGCGTTTCGCGTCATATTATATAGCTTTGAGTGTACGACAATCTTAACAATATTCTTGTCCCAACTAACCGTTGAACTGGCATCCTAATAGCATACCATATGTTTTACTAACGATACCACTAAAGTAGAGAAAGAAAATGTCGATTTGTAACATGAAACGGGGTAGGAATTACGCCGAGTGTTTTAGAGTACGCCTACAGGATTGGCGGGGGTTACATTTTTAGGCTCATTTAGATCCAGAGCGATCGTAGTACAAGTACAAGTACAATAGTACAGAGTAGGGTTTTTTAAACCTTTTTTTAGTGGAGGACAAAAATCGTGCGTACTGTTTTCCTACTTACCAATTACTATTTTCATAAAACCTTTAAGAGTATAGTGTGTAACCATGGGTCCCTGGTACTCATGGTGCAGACCTTTTAGGGATCTATGGACCCTATGTCAAAAACTCAGGTATAGAGCGACAGTGGTCGGCGTGAAGTCACGATCGATCCGTGTTCGAAACTCGCTAAATTCTGACCGGTACCAATGTAACTTTGTTATATGTACTTTGGTCGCTCAGTGACTATAAGCACTATTAGAGTGGTAGGCAGACTGATGATGGTTATTTGTCCTGGGGTAGTACCACCACTTTCGAATGTAGCACCCGTGAAGTGACCTTGTCGCGTTTCGTGAATAGTTTGAAAGGGTATAGCGAGGTATAGCGAGAGGAGTGTGCACTGTCAATTTAGATGGTACATGCTCGTCTCCTCAAGCCGGCATAGTGGAGGCGACTGCTGCCCGCACAGGTTTCTCTGTAGTAGCAGTTGTTTCCATTCATGGACCGCACTCTAGCTTTACATCAGGTGGAGTGTTGTCACATGCCGAGCTACAATTTGGAGAAAACCCCAAGTTCATATCTCGCTAAATAGTCACTTAAGTAATTGTCCATGATACAGGTACTAGTTTAGTATAGACATTAAAACAAAAAAAGTTGCTATAACAATTGGTATCTGTCGAAATTTTTAAATATTGGTAATCAAAGTTAATTTAGTTAGCTTCATTATCTTGGTCGATAGTACCCGTCCAGTCTGCTCCGCTTACTCTTTTACAGTGGAAGCACTTCTATGAAATTTACGGAGTCTTTACTGAGCCCGCTTCGCTCGCAGTGGTTTTCGAGCATTAGATCTTTATATTTATTTATTCCGTACAAAATATTATATATATAATATGTGTCCACAAAGTATGTTTTATGTATTTTCTAATCTTGTAGTTATTAGTTTCAAATGCTCAAGTATATATTAAATTACGCATAAACCCAGTTTCACAATGCCCGTTTAGTCTGAAAATTATTACTACTAGAAGTCGCCATAAATTAACTATTTAAACTAAATGAGAATAGAATTTGGGTTAATAATTTTATTGTTATTGTAGCTCGGCATATGACAACACTCCGCCTGATGTAAAGCTGAAGTTTGGTCAATGAACAGAAGCAACTGCTGATACGAATAATAAAGCCTCCGCTATACCGGCTTAAGGAGAGTAATGTGCACAATCCAGATTGACAATACACACTCTCGGTATACCTGACTACTTTCAAACTGTTTCAAACGAGACCAGGTCACTTCATTCGAAAATGGTGGTACTACGCCAGGACGGCAGACTGGGCTAATAACCATCATCAGTCTGGGAAAAGTACATATAGCACAGTTACATTGGTCAAAATCCAGCGAGGTTTGAACACGGGTCTCATCGATAGTAACAGCTAGACAACTCTAAAACATTTGTTTGTGAACAAAAACCAGGCCAAAAGTGTTCCCCTATCAAAATAAATTGTTCAAATTTAATTAAAATTCAAGTCACACACACTCGTTACTTCATATGTTATCTTCTTAATTTTGAAGCTAAAATAAAGTATCATTTTATTAAGTAACATGAACGCCAAAGATTAAAATCAAATTTATAGGACCCGGGCGTTGTACGTCCAATATATTTGGTCAGTCCGGTCCATTCGTGATTTACTATGTCCAAAATTGGCGCATAACTCAACCCTGTGTCGGAAATGTTAAGCTATCAATTGGTGAACGCGACGAAATGCGATTATATTTATCAAACAAAAAAAAATTATAAAGCGTTGAAAAAATATAAATTAAAAGAATTCAAAGAACGTGTGTGTTGTTATTTTTATTAATTTATTATTTCCATACACACATTTTTCATAGAGATATATACTAGACGTGCAGACTTCATACATCTGACATAAAAAAAACCGTAGGTCGCTTCAAACGATTTGACTATGTTGCCGTCAAGTTAAATACTAACTGAGGGAGAACCTAAACGTGGCTGTGACCATGTTTTCTCTCGCGTCACATTGGGAGCATTATTGCACATCTAGTTATATGTATCAATGCATTTTTTATCTTAATAACAAAATGGACCTTTGTCGTTTACGACAATGTCGGTCCCAACATAACATTAATTTCTTAAACTACCTTACAAACTAACTTAAACTAAAAACTCCTCTCCTTCAACGCTCCCTTCACCAACTGATATAAAGAAGATGCCTCCAATAATCCTAAAAAATCCCAGGACAAGAACAAAACAGACAGTGTGAAGCGGCATGTCACTAAGCAACCGCGATACATAAATCGTCAGACGAAGTATGATTAAATAACACGCTAATATATAAAAAAGTAATCATCAACAACATCATCAGCGCTTTTCCTTAGTCCACTGCTGGACTATGGCTTTTCCTAGCACTTCAGGTGCCCCTACCTACCGCTATGCGCATCTGTACTTACACCAATACCATTAACAAACGAAACAAAAGTTTTTTTTATTGTAGCTCGGCATGTGACAACACCCCGCGTGATGTAAAGTGCGGTCCATGAACGGAAACAAGTGCTACTACAGGGAAATCTCCACGGGCAGCAATCGCCTCTGCTATGCCAGCCTGCGGAGACGAGTAGGCACCAACAGTGCACACTCCTCTCGCTATACCTGGCTACTTTCAAACTGCTCCCGAAACGCGACAATGTCACTTGCGTTACATTCGAAAATAAGATGGAGAAAGAGAAAGTACGATGGAACGATATAAATAATGAAGACAAGGTGATGATTATGTTTTTTCCCAGTTCACTCCTCAGCAGCTAATTGCGTATTGTCCATGAGGACTTTTACAAAAATCGGTTTCAACAATGTATACGTCGCGTTTTTTTCTTTCGTCGCGGATGCATTGCGATCTTTATTTTTCTAAAGAATAAAGTTAGGAATGATATATTCTAAGGTATAACCACATAGGTTAATATTCATAACTCACTTTGTTAACTCTGAAAGTTGTAACGTCGTAACAATGCCGAACTTAACAAAGTTCCTTCTATGTACTCGTATGAGTTTATCTCGTGTGATTTGTAAACAATTTCCTTCTGCATGCAAATTATGAATTATTGTTACGTTATCGTTAAGTACGAATGTGTTTGTTTAAACGTTGTTTAAATGTCTAAACGGATATAGACTAACGTTTTGTTGTACGATACAATTATTTTGCGTTATTAACCACTCTACTGTGGTAACATTATAATCGCCATATATTATGTAAATTCCTTTTTAAAAATTGAGTCTTACACCGTCGACGGTCACAGTTTCAAATCACGATAACTCCACCGATTGAAAAGATGCAATTAAAATAACATTTATGCTTAATGATTACAATTTAAACTACACAAATATAGTACTAATTCACGAACATAACTTATTATTATGTTTGTTGTAATTATGGAATGAAACACCGTTTTGCGTATAGTCATTTATCGAGCTAAATAACGACTGCCGGGCTATGTCCGTATCAAGAATGACAAACACAAATGAACTTATTGAACTACCTTCAATACAATACTAAAATATATAACAATCCCTCCACCTATTTCTTAAATAATAATAAAACAATCAAACAAAAGCACGATGAGAATATAAACAAATTAGTACAAAACAAAATCCTTATATCTAGTATTTGGCTGACGGTTCCGTACACGGGGAGGTGACGTCACAAGTGACGGAGTGATGTCAGTCTCGGGCGTTTGTTCCTGTGATATGTTAACATCGTTATCAACATATGTTATTCCCTCCCTTGTATTATCGAACTGTGGAACACTCTGTTGATGCACAGTTAACCATAGTTGATCGGCATGCTTTTTAACGATCGTGTCATACTGTGTCAGCTTCACTCTATACATCCTTGATCCTATTTTACTGATAATGACACCCGGTACCCATTTGTGCTTATTCCCATTATAAAAAAAAGTTTTTACTAGCACATTATCCTTTATTTTAAATTTAATGTTCCTTTTTCTGCTAGTCTTGTTATTCTGAGAGGTCTGTTGAGACACATTACAAACATTATTAGCCGAGGATGTCGATGTATCATTATCGTACGGCCGCAGCAGATCGAGTCGGCCCCGCAACGAACGCCCAAACATTAACTGGGCTGGTGACAATTTTGTACTACAATGTATCGAATTTCTATAATCGAAAAGAAACCTAGCTAATTTATTTTCGAATAATACATCTGAGAAATTAATGTCTGTCGCCAAAATTTTTTTAATACCTCTTTTAATTGTCTTTACACTATTTTCTGCTTGACCATTCGACTCCGGATGATAAGGCGCTATAGTTATATGAATAATACCATTTAAAGCACAAAATTTTTTAAATTGCACTGATGTAAAATTACTAGCGTTGTCAGTGACCAATGTACGCGGCAACCCGAACCTACTGAATACTGTACTCAATACATTTATAACTGACTGGCTGTCAGTTTTTTTCATGTGATAACATTCCACCCATTTTGAATGCGCATCGACAATAATAAGGAAACTATGACCGGACACAGCGCACATGTCGATGTGTACTCGATCCCATGGTAGACTCGCGCGCGGCCAACTTTGCGTGTTACTAGGGGGGTCGCTACGAAGCGCGTTGCATATCGAGCATGCACCTACCAGTTCCTCTATGTGCGAGTCAATATTAGGCCACCACATTCTGGATCTAGCCTCCGCTTTCGTCTTTACGATGCCGAAGTGTGAACTGTGTAATTCCTTTAATAACCTCTCACGAAAAACCACAGGAATTACGACTTTATGACCGCGCATTAAACATCCGTTTTCCATATTAAGTTGCAACCTACATTTAAAATATGGAAGCAGATTTGCATCGTTCGGTTTGCGATGCCAGCCCTTTTTTACAAATGACGTCACTATTTTCAAAATATCATCACGCGCCGTCTCCTCGCGTATCTCGTCGGCGGTTATCGGTAGTGAATCATTTGCAAAAACATTAAAATTAATATACATAGACGACTCATTTTTTTTTATATCCGAATTTACTACCTCATTAGTAGTCGACCTGGATAGAAAATCTGCAACATTATTTTCACTTTTTACATATTCTATTTTATAATTATATGCGAATAAAAACAGAGCATAACGCTGCAAACGATTAGCGGCCATTTCCGGTACGCCTTTTTTGCTACCGAAAATAGACGTTAAGGGTTTGTGATCCGTACGCAATATAAACGGTACCGTACGTCCATATAAATAATGATGAAATTTTTTTACACCGAAGATGATAGCGGTCGCTTCTTTTTGTATTTGCGCATAATTACGCTCGCTCGAAGTTAGCGAACGCGATGCGTATGCTACTACCTGTTCGGAGCCGCCGCCCGGTTGACGCTGTGACAGCACGGCACCGAGGCCGGCGGGACCCGCATCCACTGTCAACACCGTCTCATACTCAGGGCTGTAATGTGCGAGTACTCGATCCGACATTAGCTCTCTTTTGACATTATCAAAAGCTTCGATCTGTTCCGGTCCCCATGTCCATTTTACACCATCTTTGAGTAAGATGTGTAACGCATTTAACATACTTGAAACGTTCGGTATAAATGATCTATAATAATTAACCATTCCTATAAAAGATTTTAGTTCCGATACGTTACGAGGACAACTCATATTAACAATAGCAGCGACTTTATTATCAGATTTATGTAAACCATGTTTATCTATTTTAAAACCTAAATATTCTACAGAGTCTTTAAATAATTCACACTTATCCTCTTTTAGTTTTAAACCCGCCCCTTGTAGCCTACTAAGCACCTGCTCAATTCTTTGTAAGTGAATCTCCCTAGACGGACCTGTAATAAGTATATCGTCAATGAAACAACACACGCCTTCGATGTTATCTAACAACGATTCAATTGTTTTTTGAAAAATACACGGCGCGCTCGACAACCCGAATACTAATCTTGTGTAACGAAATAGTCCTTTGTGTGTATTGATTGTCGTTAATTGTTTCGACTCATCATCTAATACTAATTGATTATATGCTCTTGATAAATCTAATTTAGTAAAATGTTGGCCACCATGTAATTTAGAAAATAACTCTTCTATTCGAGGCAACGGGTAATTATCTAAAAATAATGTTTTATTTAATGTTACAGAATAATCGCCGCATATTCGTATATTGCCGTCGTTTTTCAATACCGGAACGATGGGTGTGGCATATTCTGAATAATCAACTTTTTCTAATATCCCTAATTCAACTAATCTACTAATTTCTTGCTCAACTTTTGGTTTTAACGCTAATGGCACGGGTCTGGGTTTAAAAAAAATAGGTTTTGCTTCTGTTTTTAATAATAATCTAATTTTTCCTTTATTATAACAACCTAAAACATCAGCGAAAACTTGGCTATATTTATTTTTTAAATAATCTATATTATTACTAATTTGCTCACAATAATTAATTCTACCTAACTCTAAATTAAACTTACTAATAAAATCACGGCCTAATAGCGGGGCATATGACTCCCGTGTTTTTATAATATACATTTTCAGCGGTTTCGTACAGCCCTCACAAGTCACCGACAGCGCTATGTAACCTAAAGGAAATATTTTACTTCCGTTATAACAATTAAGAGCCGCCGTACACGGTTCAATTGAGTAATTATTTTTAAATAATTTATTATACAAAAATAACGGCATAGCCGACACGGCGCTGCCACTATCAAACTCGCATAGTACATTTTTGCCACCTACAGATACTGTCTGTTGCATAGGTCGACCGTCCACACTGCGTATATTATTAATACTGTACATACCATCGATATCCAGGGCTAAGAAATTATTTCTATTTTTACACATCCGTTTTAGATGTCCTTTTGTATTGCACTTTTTACACGTATAATTACGGAAACGACACTCATTTTTATTATGATTTTTATATCCGCACACACAACACTTTATTTCACTGACAGCATCGGTGCGAGCACTACGCTCGGTCGCGGTCGCCGCGGCCGCCGCCGGCCTGCTCGCCCTCATAGCGAACACCGGTGCGGGCGCCGCGGTCTCCACGGCTAGGGCTCCGTCGCCGCCTCGCTGTTCCTGCACTGCTACACGCGCGCATCGGATGCTCTGTGCTATCTCCAACGCCTTGCTCAACGTCAGTTTGTCAACGTTTTCAGCGAATAACTTTTCCTTTTCGCTGACATTCTCCAAACCCAGCACAAAACGATCCCTCAGCGCCGTTTCGAGCTCCCCTTTAAAGCCACAGTGCATCGCCAAGCTGCGTACTCGTGCCGCCCAATCCGCCAACTCTTCACCTGGCCTTTGCTCGGATTTGTAAAATTTAAATCTTTCTGCAAAACTGCTTTTCTTTTGCACAAAATGCAGATCCAACGCTGCAATCACTTCGGCATAGCTTAGGTCGTCCAGCAGTCTTGGAAACACGACGTCCGTCGCTACTCGGAAAGTGTCTTCCACGAAACAGGACAACAACAACGCTCGTCTCTTGCCATTACTTTTGTCCGTGTCAGCGGAGACATCATTTGCTTCACAAAATTGCAAAAAACGGCTTTTGAAGATACACCAGTCTTGTACGTGGTGATCGAAACTCAAATTTCCACCAAACAACATTGATCGCGTCGCCATTTTTATTACAATACAATTTATATTGTAACCATTACACACGCGTAGATTCCTCGTCGCCAATTATTATGTTTGTTGTAATTATGGAATGAAACACCGTTTTGCGTATAGTCATTTATCGAGCTAAATAACGACTGCCGGGCTATGTCCGTATCAAGAATGACAAACACAAATGAACTTATTGAACTACCTTCAATACAATACTAAAATATATAACACTTATATTTAATAATTAAATTAAAATTAAAATCGAGAGCCGGCGGATTGACATGTCACCGCTAGTGTTGCCAGCATAAAAAACAGGCATCTTTACAGGCATCAGTCGTCTATGCTATGCCATGTCGGTTATACCCGGCTAATTTTAAAACGATCCCGAAACGCGAAAAGGCTACTTCACGAGTGTTACATTTGAAAGTGGTGGTACTACCCCCAGTAATAACCAATCGTATTGTAGTATTATAAAATACATAAATTAACAGTATTAAAAGCGAACAGGAAATTGTGGAATAATTTTCCTTATAGATTATCTTAAATCTTGGAGACACATTTGAGACGCGGATTAGTTTAGGATTAAGGGTGTACGCAATCTTCTATCCTAATGTACTTTTAATATCATCATTATTGGGCTATTATTTACAAAGAATTATATTTAAATCTAGTTATTGCATTGGAGTGGAGAAGTCTCGAGTTTGTCGATGATTTTTAGTTAATGTTGTAGAAAAATGAATCTACTTTCTTATTACCGATCAGTTTTAATTTTGTTCACCCGGGTTATAGAGTAATTAGATGTTTTCTGCTGCAATATTTGAGGTTATTATTATTTTAAATGCTTTAATAATTTAATTGAAGATATCTGTTTTCTATGTAATTAAACATTGTCTATTAATTGGTAAATGTTGTGTTCATATAATTAAAATGAATTATTAAAAAAATAAGATATTATTTCGGAATAATGTTTTGTTAACAAACTATTAGGTATCAAGTGGGCCCAAAAATGGGCATTCTCCTTTTAGAGTCGTGGTCTAGCGATAAGACACGTGAACAATGTAACTTCGGCCGCTCAGTACCTATAGGCACTATTAAAGAGTGGTAGGCAGACTGATGATGGTTATTTGCCCAGTCTGCCGTCCAGGGGTAGTACCACCACTTTCAAATGTAACACTCGTAACACCAGGTATAATGAAAGGAGTGTGCACTGTCAAACTAGATATGTCGAGCTACAATTTAAAAAAATGTCAATGTTTTGTCACTTTTAGGTCGCTTTTTTGTCTAACTTAAGTTTTTTTTATTGTAGCTCGGCATGTGACAACATTCCGCCTGATGTAAAGCTAGAGTGCAGTCCATGAATAGAAACAACTGCTACTACAGAGAAACCTGTGAGGGCAGCAGTCACCTCCACTATGCCGGCTTGAGGAGACGAACATGTACCATCTTTAGATTGACAGATTAAGTGTCTTTTTTTAAGTTTAAAAGTTTAGTGGTGAGATTATTCTCATGAGAACGTTGAGTAAAATTAAGTTTATTCCATGATATTTCATAATTTATTTATTTATTTTATATTATAATATATGTATTTCGTTTATTACTTTGAGTATCTGTGAATTTTTATTTATGTATTTATATTTATATGTATACATATTTTTTATTTTATTTATATATATATGTATGTATATGTATGTATATTTATCCTATATTTCATGTTAGATTATTAAATTCTTATGCTGTTTTGCCTTTATTCAATAATTTAAGATTTATTTATTTTTCATTTATTTATTCTTATATTTTTGTTTCTGCACCGAATACACTTTTCCACCACACCAAAGGTTAACTGGTAGAAAATGCCTCAAGGCATTAAGTTCGCCTTTTGCAATTTTTATATTGTGCAATAAAGTATTTTATTATTATTATTATTATTATTATTATGTTTTAGTTCAATTATTTTCCGCAATTTAAGTTAGTATTCTACATTCAATTCTAGTATCTGCTAGACGCAGAGAAACGCCCTCTCCGTGTATGAACTAAATGGCCCACTTGATATATTGCTTAAATGCGAAATAGTTGGGTAGAATTTGTTTTAAAAGAGTTCATTTTAAAATAGTGGTAGGCAGACTGTCTATAGTTAATAACCCAGTCTGCTGTCCTGGGCTGGTGCCACTACCTTTAAGTGTAACACCCGTAAAGTGACTTAGCTGATATTGCGAGATAAGCTTGGAATTAGCTAGATAACGAGATGAGTTTCATCTATCAATAGATGGTGCATATTCGTCTTCTCAAACCAGCATGGTGGTTACCACAATCCGCCTAAACCTAAATAAAATATTTGTAGTGTACGAATATGAACCATCCAGGTCGACAGTGAACATTCCTCTCTCATTATACACGACTATTACCTTAATCGCAAAACGCGACTAGGTATACTTAAAAGTAGTAGTACTACTCAGTTACTGCTAAAATTCAAACGCCTGAATTATTTTAAACACACACTTTTTTACAACAAAATAGCAAGATATTCGTAGACGGAATCAATACAAACATAATTATCCCTTTTAGTGCAATTTGTATGCGTCGCGATGCGCTGCGTGATAGCAACAATATGCATCCGGCTTACGTGCTGTTAGAAAATTGCATTAAAGCCATTTTCACAGTAAACACGTCGAGCGATTTGCGGTCCGAATAAAAAAACGCAGTCTGCATCAAATAAGCGGTTATTAGTCGCAAAGATTTACCCTAAAGATATATTAGTTTTTTTTTAAAATGCCTTCTACTAAGCGTGTATGACAGACACTAAGCGATCAAAGTATGTAAACATAGTTACATTAGTTAGGATTTAGCGAGGTTTAAACACGGGTCTCAGTTCATGCGTCTTACCGCTAGACCACAGTTTATCAAAATGTAATATAATAATATAATAAAAATCATAACTAATTGTTATCCATAAGTTATGGAGCACGATATATGTATGGCAATATAGGTATGTATGTATATAAGCCTACATTTACACTCTACTTATGGCCATAACAATAATGACATTATATTAAAAGAAAAAAAAGGGGTTTTCCCTACAATAATAATATCATGATAAACGACATCAAGAAGGGCTTTTAGTGAAATTATATGAATTAGAGCGAGGGCTTAGATTTTCTTATATATTTCATACATGCTTTGAAGTAGAGGTTGTTGATGGTTGTTTACAACATTTTGTTACTGATCTTAAGCCAGTATGCGGTCCATGAGCATAGATAATTGGGAAATGCCTGTAGTTGCTTCCGCTATTTCTACTTAAAAAGACTAGTCAGACAATCTAGATATGCACACCAGATCAACATCTACAACTACTCCAAGTTGATTCTGAAACGCGAATAGGTCTCTTGAAAGTGGTTGTATAATACTATTCCAGGACGACATCGGTATTTCGTAATCGAAATCGTGAACATACGTTTCACAGCTAAAGTTATGTCGGTACAACGAAAAATATGTGATAACTGAAAACAATTCAATACCGCTGGTCAATATTCAGTCCAATATTCGCGCGTTTGTCGGTGACGGACGGCGTGAGATACATTTTAGAATTGTAAATGAACTTTCATAGAAATTCCTGTTGGAATATTTAGATTAAACTAGGATAGAAATGTTAACAAGTAGATTTAGGTTATGGGTTTAAATTTTTTTTTAGAGTTAGGTCACTGATGAAGACAATTGCTTTTCGCAACTGGATTATTTGGTCGAATGCCTTGACTTTGGCCGTGCGGTTATTAGCCGTGCGATTTTGAAACCGCTGCGGTTATTCATACTTTTTATATTTTATTACATACATAAATATTATCACAATAAATTTGAGACCGGCCTTGGTCTAGCGGTAAAAAGTGCTCTGACCTGTACACACATCACAAAAATCTATGATTACTTGGAAAAAGGAGATATTATTTTCTGTGTTAAACTGTTATTAACAAATTAATGTAATATTTATTGGTTCTCTATAAAAAAAACCACATAATTTAAATATAATAAAATGCAATGTTTAAATAAAAATTTAAGCTATTAAATTTCCAAGTAGAATAATGAATTTAAAAAAAATTAGAAGAAATAAAGCAACTTAGATGGTACCTACGGACTACTAAATTTATACTTAATCTAAAGTCTAGATTCTAGACAATGTCTGAAGTGGTGAAAATGCGTGCCAACACGTAAAGCTTTTAGTGGAAGTCTGATGAACGAGTGCTCTAACACAAGGGTATAATGCATAAGTAAAATGGACTGAATGGTTAAAAAAATTAAACACGTTCCCATTTTTTAGATTATAATTATAACTACCAGTTAAAACTGTTAAGTTTAATAGACTATCAGTTATATATGTCAATGATTTATTATTATAGAAATTTTTGTTGTTTGTTTCCCGAAAATAAATAAATAACAAAATAATTGAGGTGCTATGAAACGCAGACTTCTTGGTTTTTAAGACAAAATAATGCCACACATTTTTTGATGCTTTTTTTATTCTAGTCCTTTGATGAATTAATTTTAGATGTCTAGCGGTCGAGTCAGTCACTTTAACTATTTATTGTAGCTCGGAATATGACAACACTAGAGGATTGTGCACTATTAACCTGAATGGTGAACATTCGTCTGCTCAAGCCGGCATTGCGGAGGCGACATTTCTCTTTGTTAGCAGTTGTTCCCCCGCTCATGGATCGCACAGCACACACTTAACATTGCGCAGAGTATTGTCATATTCCGGGCTACTATAAAAAAGAAGATTACCTGTGTTACTACTTTTTCTATATTTCAAGCTAAAACTTCATTGAAATCGATCGTTTCAGTAGAATAAGACTTTCTAAGCCACAGGATTAACAATTTAACGAAAAAGTTGTCACCAGAGTAGTAAGTTTCTGAACACTACCTTAATCTTAAGTAAGTCGTCTATAAAGTATCTACAATATATTGGAATTTCTGTCTATCACACATATATATAAGTATAAGGGGGAAACCAGAGCTCCAGAGCGGCCGTGGTCTAGCGGTAAGACGCCTGAACTCACGATCGTAGAGACCCGTGTTCGAACCTCGCTAAATTTTGACCAATGTCAACTATGTTATATGTACTTTGGTCGCTCAGTGTCTATAGGCACTAGTAAAGAATGGTAGTCAGACTGATGATGGTTATTTGTCCAGTCTGCCGTTCTGAGGCAGTACCACCACTTTCAAATGTAACACCCGTGAAATGACTTTCGCGTTTCGGGAATAGTTTGAAAGTAGGCAGGTATAACAAGAGGAGTGTGCACTGTTAATCTAGATGATACATGCTCGTCTCCTCAAGCCAGCATAGTGAAATAAAAAAACAGCCTGTATATCATAAGCGTATTGCTATTCCCAACACGCATACCGAATGATATACAAAATCCATAATAAACTTTTTTTTGTGACAAACAAATGCTAGGGTTATTGTTATTAAATTATGATGAAAATTGAATAGAAAAAAAATCGACACGTTCACGTAAGCGCTGTGTAGCGTATAATGAGAGACGTGGGTATTATTTCCTTTTTTTATATTATTTTTATATTTTTTAAATACCTATACTTAACCAGTGCTTTTATCATAGGCCTATAACAAGAGGAGTGTGCACTGTCAATCTAGATGGTACATGCTCGTCTCCTCAAGCCGGCATAGTGGAGGCGACTGCTGCCCGCACAGGTTTCTCTGTAGTAGCAGTTGTTGCCATTCATGGACCGCACTCTGGCTCTACATCAGGCCGTCACACGCCGAGCTACAATAAAGCTCTTTCGTTTTTATCCCAGAAATGTAAGGCATAAAATCTAGTTAAAGCTCATTGTAACTCAAACATCGTTACTAGTGAAAAACAGTGAAACTAAACAACAAAAGCTTGATACTGAAAGCTCTTGCAATGACATAGAGAGGAGGAAAAAAATCTCACTCATAGTGACTGCCATTATCGCTTAATGGAATACTGTTAGGTGCACTAACTTTCTACACCTAATCCATGACCAAAGTTTGCTTTTCATTCTTAATGCTATCTATATATAAAAGAATTCCTGACTGATAGACTGACTAACTGATTCATGGTCAACGTACTGCTAAAAATATGTTTTTTTAAAATGCATTTAACAATTTTCCAGTACCAAAGTTAGGGAAAGAAAACCGAGGAAAAATATGGAAAATATATTTTTAAAAAAATATATGGTACATGCTCGTCTCCTCAAGCCGGCATAGTGGAGGCGACTGCTACCAGCACAGGTAGCAGTTTACATCAGGCGTAGTGTTAGCTACAATAATAATAAAAAACTAAAATAGGAAATATTTAAGATTGGAAAAAACTATGATTATTGCAAAGGTCAATGTCCATTTTTGAGCCCACTTGCTATCCAATAATTTGTTAAGAAAACGATATTCTAAAATAATATCCTATTTTTTTTGCATTAATTTATTTCAATTATATCAACACATTGCATCCATCGTTTACTAATTAATAGACAATGTTTAAATACATAAAAATCTTAATTTAATATTACGATAACCTCAAATATTGCACCAGAAAAGGTATAATTACTCAATAACCCGGATAAAAAAAAAACTGATTGGTTTTATCACAGGAATGTAGATTTATTTTTCTACAGAATGATATTTGATAGATAATGATAGAAATTCTAACAATCATTGAAAAACTCGAGAAAAAAATTGTGGGCCCATTTTTCTTAAGCGAATGGATATTCTCTTTTTTGGAATAATCAAATACTAGAGTCATTATTATTAAATTATGTCACTTTAAAGAGTGGTAGGCAGACTGATGGTGGTGTTAATTAGCTCAGTCTCCGATCCTGGGGAAGTACCACTTTCAAATGTAAAACCCGTAAAGTGGCCTAGTCGAGTTTCGGGATCAGTTTGGAAGTAGACGATTACACTTGAAAGTGGTGGTACTACCCCAGGACGGCAGACTAAGACTTGTAAGCCGGAGTTCTATAAAAATAATTGAAAAAAAAAGTAGTAGGTACTTCGCTACAAGAAAACGTCGTCAAGTAGGCGGTCGTG
Organism: Tinea pellionella; assembly: GCA_948150575.1. Classification (NCBI taxonomy): domain Eukaryota; kingdom Metazoa; phylum Arthropoda; class Insecta; order Lepidoptera; family Tineidae; genus Tinea; species Tinea pellionella. Next base: position 1,228,296 of record OX411263.1, on the reverse strand, counting down.
CCCTATCGCCCTACGTTATCTTCATTACCTACTTTAACAGCGATTATTATTCAAGTTTTTTTTCTTAAAGCCCTTTCAAATGACCGTATAACAGTTTTGTTTCGCATTTTGCGTCTCGAGAATAGAATTTTATTATTTTAAATGGAAAGTTTTTTTGGTTAAATATTTTCTTTGTTTCTGCAATTAGACTATCATTATTTCTTTTTAACTGCTACCACAGAGAAATGTCTGCATGCGGAAGTCGCCTCCACTACGCCGGCTTAAGGAGACAAACATGCACCATCCACTAACCTTGTTTCACTTCACTATACCTGGCTACTTCCAGGCTGATCCCGAAAGACGACTGGGTAACATAACGAGTGTAACATTCGAAAGCGATGGTACTAACACAGGACGGCATACTGGGCTAATAATCATTATCAGTTCACCTATCACTCCTTAATAGTGCTCATTGGCAACTAAAGTACATGTAACATAGTTACATTGGTCAAAATTAGCGAGATTAGAACACGAGTCTCATCCATGGTGAGTTTACGCGTCTTACCGCTAGACCGCGGCTGCCTAGGCTAATAACCATCATCAGTATGCATACCACCTCTATATACGTGTATATGGTATGTATGAATTGTATTTATTTATAATAATTCCCATACAAAAACCATTCATAAAGATCTTTAAGTAGAAACCCTTAAAAAGGATACAAGGGTTTTGATACTTAAATGTAACGACTTTATCCAGGAGTCCGTGTCCGGATTAACCTGTCCGCGTTCCGGATTACCCTGGTATTTCACAAGTGACGTCTGACCGTCCCGGATAGGGTGAAAAATGTTGTGTCTATTATCTGTTACAATTGTTGAGAAAGTTCAAAGGGTTGGATTTCTTTATTTTGCGACTGACTTTTCTTCTCTATTTGCTTTTTTTCAAAAGAGATTTATATACTTACAGAACTATTTATTTTTTAAAAGTTCTTTTTTTAAAACTAATACGACATGACATTGTGACTACGTGCGAAAGCAATTGCCTCTGCTACGCTGGCTTGAGTGGTCGAGAGGAGTGTGCTTGTCACTTTATACGGTGCACGGTATATTGGGCATGGCGGAGGCGACTGTATTTGCAGTAAATTATGTGCGTAAAATGGCGAAATTATAGACCTTACGGATTCCAAATTACAACAATGCGTCGAGGCGTTGATAGCGAATTACCAATTTCAATTAAACGGACAACATGGCCGCAAACGATTATCTTCCGACCACCGAACAGGATCCCTCCCTTACCTCTATAAAACTAAATACCTATGTTGTAAATGAAACTCGATATTATTATTTATTTTAATAATGACAGTTGCTTCCGTTCATGGTCCGCACTTTAGCTTCACATCAAGCGTAGTGTTGTTATATGCAAAAAACAATAATTAGATAAGTTAAATTAAATAATAATTATTAATATTAATATTATTTTATATTTTATTTCTTCCATATTCTTTTATATTTGTGCATTTTATCGTTCCTATACAAACTACTTTCCATAACTATTCTATTACACCTCTTCCCTATCACTGCCCCTTTGCCACTTCCTGCTGTGTCAGCTGAAAATCAGCGCTCTGACATTTGCCAGAGCACATGCTGAGCTGATTTCCCTTTTGTCACCTCACCCTGTACATACCTAAAAACATCTGTACTTTATGACAAATAAAAGATATTCTATTCTATTCTAATTTTGTAAATATAAATATGTATAGTTTAGTGAACAAGAGACCACCGTAAGATTGAACAGCGGGGAAATCCCCAGAGCGGTCTAATAAGCTTCATCATAATTCTGCTTACGTATAAATATTTGTTATTGAACTTAATTTGAGCCAAGAAAACGGTTATAAAGGTACAATTCCGATGTAAGCGATAAACTTTTAACAATTGAATTGTAACAACTGCTACTATAGATATATTTCTACAGGCAACAGTCACCTACGCTATGCCGACTTGAGGGGACGAATATGCACCATCCAGATAGGCAGTGCTGTTCCTAAAACGCGATAAGGTCACTTCCTAGATGGTGTTACATTCGAAAGTGATGGAACTACTCCGGCACGGCAGACTGGGCTAATAACCATTATCAGTCTGCCAACCACTCGTTAATAGTGCCAGATCGACGAAAGCAAGTCTCATCGATCGGAAGTTCACGCGTCTTACCGCTAGACCACGGCCACTCTTAATTGGAATTTTTATTGTTATACAGGATGTATCAGGCAACGTGTAAAAAAATTAAGGTAAATATTAAGTGAGGGATGAACACCCCTCAAAAAATAAATTTACTAAATAAAAGTTCTCGTGTATGGTATTATCACAAAAACAAAAGGTCTATAAATGGACCGGCCGACGTGGACCGCCGCGCCGTTGCAGGTGAGCCGGCAAACGGCTTGTCGGCGTGAGATCAAAGGCAAGGTCATTTGTTTGATGCACCGCCCGACGACACAACGATTACGCGTTCGTGTAGTAAATTATGTATGTTTCTACAAGGAAAAGGTGGACATTTGGATAAAAAAAAGTATTTATTTTTTAAATTAATTTCTGCTCAGAATCACTTACTGAGTCATCTCTTGAAATTTTTTTACACGTTGCCCGATACACCCTGTATATTTTAATTAGTTTATTTCATATAATGACGCGTTATTCCGATGTGTACCTAGATGTATGAATACGCTACGTGTGAAGTATGGTTTGGGAAAATTTACATATAAGATAATAAATTGAAGAGGCTTTCTAAGGTCGCGGTTAGAGCTTGTATACAAATATTTAGCTTGCATTAATTTCGTTTCTACGTAAACAAATTGAATGAAGAAGCAATACAAGCAATTTTGTAGCGTGCGGAAGTAATTAACGGTCTATAGTGGTTAGCGCGCGGAGGACCCGGGTTCGATTCTAAATATTAAAATGTTATGTTAAAAAATAAGAACTAAGGAATCGTTTTCTATCTGGAAATTTCTACTTAAAGTGTAATGAGTGGTATTAGCCCAGTCTCCCGCTGCTGTTCTGGGGTAGTGGTACCATCATTTTCAGGTACAACATCTGTGAAGTGACCTAGTCGCGTTTCGCACACTCATCTCCTCAAGCCGGCATAGTGGAAGCGACTGCTACGTGTAGAAATTTCTGTACGGTAGCAGTTGTATTCTTCATGGACATAACTTAATCTCAAAATCAGGCGGAGTGTTGTCATATGCCGAGCTACTGTATAAAATGTATATGTCGTGTACTCTTAACGTATTAGGATAATCTATTTCATACAATATCACGAATTATACATATCCATGTACATATAAAGGCATAGTAGACTGCAATAGGTCATCTACTGCGATAGCCAGATATGGCACGAGCTAGTGTAGTGAAAACTTTGTCGATAAAAAATAAAATTATATTTTAAATATCGATACCAACTGAAAACCGTTATAGGCTAATAAAATATGAATTAATTATTTGTAATTAATAATACTTTATAACTGAGGACAAAGTACGAGCTGCCACGCGCCGTAAAGTGAAATGAACGTCAAAGTAATAATAAAGCGATCCTATTGGTGGAGAATTCTCACTTTACGTTGTGACAGCGTAAATGTGTGCGTAATGCTCATACTAAGGCCTCAGTACAATAATCAGCTTCATTATTTTTATTTAATATGATTAACCCTTCTGATGCAAGGTTCTTTTTCTCAAATTTGGTCAGTTTGACTCAGTCTAACTACTTTTTGGATGCTGTATTAGCAACGCTTCCTTTAATGAAAATTTTATAATTATCTTATACAACCCTCTTATCTTAGCTACATGTCTTTGCTCATCGTCAGACTCCATACCTTCGGAAAAGGCGTATTTTTTTTCTTTTATTGTAGCTCGGCATGTGACAACACTCCGCCTGATGTAAAGCTAGAGTGCGGTCCAGCAATGGAAACAACTGCTACTACAGCGAAATCTCTACAGGCAGCAGTCGCCTCCACTATGCCGGCTTGAAGAGACGAGCATCTACCTTCCAGATTGATGCACACTCCTCTTGTTATACCTGACTACTTTCGAAATATTCCCGAAACGCGAGAAGGTCACTTCACTGGTGTTACATTCGAAACAGGACGGCAGACTGGACTAATAACCATCATCAGTCTGCCTACCACTCTATATCTACCTACATCCGCATTTAGCCTATAGATTGAATCTCGTGTGTGTATATTGTTTCCATTTCAAACAAAACTCGTTTAATTACGCTTTTCATCGAGATTTTCAACGATAAATTTATCCAACTGGCCCGCATGGGTGTAGTGATTGGTTGCATGAGTTGCATCGACATAATGTTGATTGTTCGCGTTTTGTTTCACATTGTTCTGTTATGCGAATTTGATTACATTGCCGATGTTTTAACACGTTTATTAGAATCATAATTGTATGCACAATTTGTTGTAGAGTTGGGGCAATATTTGGCTTGCTAGATTAGGGTTGTCTAATTCAAAATTACAAACATATTATTAGGCGAAATTATATAACTTAATTAATACTAATATTATTAAATAATGGTGAAAAATTAACTTTTGTAATAGTAACTCGGCATATGACAACACTCCGCCTGATGTAAAGCTAGAGTGCGGTCCGTGAAAACACAACTGCCACCACAGTCAAATTTTTACAGGCCGCAGTCGCCCGAAGTGTAATGGTGCACACTTCTCTCGTTATACCTGGCTACTTTTAAATAGTTCCCGAAACGCGATAAGGTTCACTTCGCGGGTGTTACATTGGAAAGTGGTGGTACTGTCCAGGACCGCAGACTGAACTAAGAACCATTATCAGTCTGCCTACCACTCTTTAATAATGTCTATAGGCACTGAGCGACCAAAGTACATATAACATAGTTAAATACATTCGAACACGGGTCTCATCGATCGCGAGTTTACGCGTCTTATTGCTAGACCACGGCAGCTCCATAAAACTGTAGAAAAATAGGGTGTTTGTTACGTAAGTTTAAATCGCTTCTTTCCAGTTGCTTCCAAAATTCTTCAAGGACTTAAACTAGTATTAGTCTGCCTACCACTATTTTATCTTTTGTGTTGTCGTGACTTAATACCCATAGTGAGGGTTAAAGCTATGCGAAGTTAGCTACAAAATATTAATCTTTGAACGTCGGAATTTCTCAACTAGTCTAGTGAGACTAAGTAAAATTTAATACAGCCGTTTACATTGTTGCAGACGAAACTCACAATTCGAGGATAATCCTACAAAGTCCCAGACAACCGTCTAATCCGCAACTGGTTGCGACTGTACTTTCTTCCTTTGTAATAACAATATGCACTTATGTAACTGATTGTCAAGAATTTAACAATCATTTTTTATTGTAATAATACTTTTTACCACAAATGTCTGCGAGCAGTCGTCTCCCCTATGCCGGCTAAGTTAAGAGTTGTCGTCTCATTACGTATTTTCGTTTTTTTTTATTGTAGCTCGGCGCATGACAACACTCCGCTCAATGTAAAGCTAAAATACGGTTTTTTTTTTTTTTTTTTTTTTTTTTTTTTTTTTTTTTTTTTTTTTTTATGCTTAATAGGCAAACGTTTGACCGCACCCTGTCTGATGTTAAGCAGTGATGCGGTCTAAGATGGAGCACGCTTGCCTATGAGGTACCTGTTTACCCTTAATTTGAAGAGGCCCATATTGTACTTCTCGGGAAACACAGACACCGGTCCATGAACGGAAACAACTGCTACTGCAGATCCATCTCTACAGGTAGCAGTCTCCCCCCGCTATACCAGCTTGAGGAGACGAATACGCACCATCCAGATTGACAGTGCATACTCCTCTCGTTATACCTAGTTACTTCCAAGCTGATTTCGAAACGCGACGTGAGTGTTACATTCGTTACTCCTAGATGGCAGACTGGGGTAATAACCATCATTAGCCTGAAGACCACATTTAAAGTATATGGAAGAGATGTAGTAACCCGAACAGTTCGGTAGACACGGCAGGCAAGTGTGTTTCATAGTATGCAGTTACTCATATAAGTGAAAATATAGTGACATTGATTAAAAAAAGAGATGCAGTGTTGCAGTATACATTCAAAAAAGTGGTTTTTTGAAAGAGAGATAAATGGAAGACGAAAATAAGAAAGGAGAATGCCCATTTCTACCCACTTGATACCTAATATTTTGGTAACAAAACAATATATATTTTTTATTTATTGTAGCTCGGCATGTGACAACACTCCGCCTGATGTAAAGCTAGAGTGCGGTCCATGAATGGAAACAACTGCTACTACAGAAAAACCTGTGCGGGTAGCAGTCACCTCCACTATGTCGGCTTACCTTACCAATCAATAGACAATATTTAGTTACATAAAAACAAAAATCATCAATTATTAAAGCATTTAAAATAATAATAACCTCAAATATTGCATCGAATAAATTTAATTCCTCAATAACCCGGGTGAAAAAATTAGAACTAATTCATAATAAAGAAGGTAGATTTATTTTTCTACAAAATCAATTAAAAATCATCGACAAACTCGAGAAAAAAATTGTGGGCCCATTTTTCTTAGGCGAATGGGCATTCTCTTTTTATCGATAAAATTTTAAATAAGTTAAATTAGAATTACAGACATCACTAATAACTATTTTAATTATAAAAACCCCCACCTATCTAAGTCCTTTTATCTCGAATATTGCAGGCAAACTTACTTGTAGTAAGTAGAACTTCCAACCGACACTTTTCACTTAATTGTCGATTATATTCAATCGATTCAGCATGTTAATTGCAGTTAAGGATCGGTTCGTAAACGCGTTTAATGGGTACGGTAATGATGATCGCGGCTTGTTACTAGTAATGAGATAGCCGACTGGGGCTTAACGGAGGTTATGAAAATGCTGATATTATAGCACGGACCATGTTATGTAGATAATTATTTCGATTAAAATTTTTGTTAATTAAAATATACCGAGATGAGCCTGCTCTAAACATTTTATTGGTGCACTTTCCTCTCATTAATCCGGCATAGAGGAGGCGACTACTGGCAACAGATGCCTTCGTTTAATGACCGCACTTTATCTTCTATCTATCTCTATCATCAGTAATATATATATTTTTTTAATTTTGGGTAATTATCGAAAATCAGATTTACTTACTTTTTTTACTAATAATATTTTCTTTAAGAATTCAATCATATCATCAAATCATACATACAATTAAGAAAAAAAAGTGACATACCTGAAACAAAGAAGAAGTGAAGTGTGTTAACAAAATAAAAAAAAATTAAATTAAATAGTAAAAAAATCGATATTAAAAAAAGCTAAGAGTGGTAGGCAGACTTTCTGGGGTAGTACCACCACTTTCAAATGTAACACCTAGTCGTGTTTCAGGGTTACTTTGAAAGTAGTCAGGTATAACAAGTGGAGTGTCCACTGTCAACCTCAATGGTGTTCATTCGACTGCTGCCTACAGAAATTTCTCCGTGGTAGCAGTTGTTTCCATGGACCACACTTAACATCATACGGAGTGTTATCATATAAAAGCTATATGTGGTTTAATTATAAAATGACGGGATAAATAAAAAAAAATAAAAAAAAACGGGAATAGTTTGAAAGTAGCCAGGTATAAGAGAGGAGTGTGCACTGTCAATCTAGATGGTACATGCTTGTCTCCTCAAGCCGGCATAGTTGAGGCGACTGCAGCCCGTAGAGATATCTCTGTGGTAGCAGTTGTTTCCATTCATGGACCGCACTCTAGCTTTACATCAGGCGGAGTGTTGTCACATGTCGAGCTACAATAAAATAAAAAAAAAGAATAATTTCGGCCTTATCCCACTCATAATAAGGCTCCCTTTCATTTAAATCTTTCTCATAGAATAATATGTATATTGTTATACATAAAACAATACATCACAGAAGAAGTTAATATTAAAAATATTCTTTGATATAGTAGAAATTAAGTCAATTATTTTTTAAAATAAGCTATTCGTGATGAGCCTTAGAGAAAAATTGCAAACTTTTTAGCTTACTTTAAAATATCATCTTGGATATAAATTGTGGCCCTATTCTTTTACAAAAACTTTTATTTCTAGATTTATGAAAAAAAAATATTTATTGCAATTCGGCATATGACAACACCGATGTAAAGCTAGAACGCGGTCCATGAACGGAAAGAACTGTTACTACAAATTTCTACAGGCAGTACTCGCTTCCGATGTGCTACCATGCAGATTGACACGCCTCTCGTTACACCTGGCTACTTTCAAATTATTCCCGAAACGCGACAAGGTCACTTCACGGGCGTTACATTCGAAAGTGGCGGTACTACCCCAGGACGGCAGACTGGACAAATAAAAATCATCAGTCTGCCTAACACTTTTCAATAGTGCCTATAAGAGCGACCAAAGTACATACTAGTTACATTGGTACCGGTCAATATTAGCGAGGTTCAAACACGGGTCTCATTGAATGTGAGTTCACGCGTCTTACCGCTAGACCACGGCCGCTCTTATAAAATAAAATTGTTTTTCTTAATTAGTTTTTATCTAAATCGAGATCGTATCGTAATCGTAAAATTCAAGAATAAGTGTTTCAGTGAATTTGTGGAGCATTTCTCATAACCTAATAAGAGATTTAACGAGCTGGGACGGCACTGCCAGTTTTAATAAAGACCGGCGTGAAGTCTGGATCTCATTTACCTGATTGCGGAGTTATGGAGGTGAGAGATTTAAGTAGATTTTTCTATTTTATATCTAGATTTACGAGCGTTACATTCAATAGCTGAACTTGTCATTTATAACGTTAAAATCTTCGAAGAATCATCCGTGAAGTGACTTTTTCGCATTTCGGAATCAGTTTAAAAGAAGCCCTATAACGAAAGGTGTGTATACTGTCAATTAGGATGGTTCACATTTGACTCCTCAAGCCGACATAGCGGAGGCTATGTTGCCTATAGAAAGGAGAATGCCCATTCGCAGAAATGAGCCCACTATGTTTTTTTAGAGTTTGTCGATTATTTTTGGTTCATTTTGTAAGAAAAATAAATCTATATTCGTTATCACTAATCAGTTTTAATTTTTTCAGCCGGGTTATTGAGTGATTAAACTTTTTCTGGTGCAATATTTGAGTTTATTATTATATTAAATGCTTTAATATTGATGATATTTGTTATTTATCTAATTAAACATTGTCAATTGATTGGTAAACGATGTTTTTATATAATTGAAATAAATTAACTAAAAAATAAGATTTTATTTTAGAATATTGTTTTGTTAACAAACTATTAGTTATCAAGTGGGCCCACAAATGGGCATTATCCTTTATCTGTGGTAACAGTTGTTTTCGTCCATGGACCGCACTCTAGCTTAACATCAGGCGAAGTGTTATCATATGACGAGCTACAATAAAAAAAGAAAACTACGTCAGAGATATCTACATTTCTAATTTTTTTCCTGTTGATTAACAACTCCGGGTCTATCCCGAGGGAATCGAGTAAAGAAGCCTCGGGACTCATTAACGAGATTGCGAGATTCACCGCGGGATTGCCAGTACAATTATTAGACTAATTTACGAGGTTAGCTATCTATTTTTTTGCCTATGGACATTACGCACTCGGCTAAAAACGTATTCGTTACCGTCACCGATAAGTTTTCTCCTTCCATTATGCTTCTCGTTTGTTGCGCTTTGTTTCTATCGAGAATACCCTAACGCCATCTCTTTTTATTTTGTCTTAATTCATATTTTTACTTACAGTATTATTATATCATATACTTCAGCGCGTTAGGGAGTTTATTTTTAAACTGTAGCTCGGCATTTGAGAACACTCCGCCTGACAAGCTAGAGTACGGTACGGTCCATTAAAGGGAAACAGCTAGCAAATAAAATTTTGAATTAACACAGAAAGCTTCACGGATATTACATTCGAAAGTGGTGGTTCTATCCCAGAACGGCAGACTGGACTAATACCCATCATCAGTCTGCCTACCACTCTTTAGTATAATCAATACATTATTTAAAAAAAAACCACAAAAATAAAATAAATATGTCATCAACAGATTATTTTTATTTATTTTCATAATAATGTATATTTCCAACAAATATCAGACCAAACATGTCAAACAAGAGAATTCCGATATCGTACAGATTTCTACTCGATTAAACATCTTGGAAACATATCGCGATAAACCTCAAGTAAGCTTCAAACAAATATCACCCTTGTAACATAGCGATAAAAGGGTGAATATAGCTAGTTTAATAATTTTAGAATTCTAGCCAACTACTAATAGATTAGCTTACCTGAGGGATTTATTCGATAAGTTACGAATGAGCGATTATATATATGTATATCAAAGTTTTAAATAAACTAGTATGATTAATAATATTCGGGTGTTACTTTGCGGAAATCCATAATCAAAAATTTTTAAAACTACCTTACATATAATTTCCCCTAATTGATGTTAGTGAAGGTAGGTGCAAAAAAAAAAAAAAAAAGGTGCACAATAGCGAAAATAAGTAGCATCGTCACAAAAACGCATGCAGCACAAAAACTAACAATGTTAGACCCATTTTTATAATAAACTATTAATTTAGATAAACTATGTGTACGAGTATATACTGAAAAAAGAAACGTTATAAAAGCAGGCATAGGGAAGGAGATGGTGAAAATGTAATATCGTCAGTTAAAAACGTCAGTTAATATTTAAAAAAACTTTGTGTCGTAAAAGACATGCGGCTGCCAATTTTTAAGAATGAAATTAAAATATTTCCTAATAATTATATGTTATTATTCTGTAAATGATTTTTTGGAAGATGATTATTTGACATTATAAGTAATTACTATATTTTGACATTTTAATTTTTATTTGACATTTACACACCCAAATGGGAAGTTATGGAGGAACACTAACATATAAATAAGACCATTGTTACTAACCCATAACCGATAAATAAATTATTTTATTTAAAAGAGTCACAGTTCGAGATGTTAGTGAACATTCGTTTCCACAAGTCGTCAAAGTCGAGGCAACTGTTGCCTGTAGAAATTTCTTTGTAGCAGTTGTTTCCGTCCATGGAAAGCACTTTAGCTTTAGCTTTTAACATCAGGCGGAGTGTTGTCATGTGCCGAGATGCAATAGAAAAAAAAACTGATTATCTAAAGCTACCAAAGTACTGTACATCTGTATATGCATTACATTATAATACAAGCATAAATACTTTGCTGCAACACAGTTAAAACTAGTGCGGAAGGTAAATTTTACAAAATTAATAAACTTAAGCCTGAATAATTGTGAAGTAAACACTAATCTTTTTGATATTTACTCGTACGTATACTCGTATATACAGATTTTCTTCTCTTTGTTAACTTATATTATCTGTCTGGGTCTGATTTGCATGAAATATTTTAAAGTAGATATAAGATTTTGTTTGTAGTTTTGTTATATTTTATTTCAATTTGTAATTAGGCTAAGTTGAGTTCATGAAATAAATTATTATTATTATTAAGGTGTATACAAAATAAATAAGTATAATATAATAATATAAGAATTATTAGCAATAGAAGTTAGAAGAGTATAAATAGAAGATATAAAACAACATTAGGTGAAGAATACCCGAGATAATAAAGGTAAGATGAGCAATATTGTCAGAGGGATTAGAATAAAAAAAACGTACTGTACATCGATATATTCAGGTATACTATATAAATACGTGTGTGCCAAAATAATATCTGGTATCTTCGACAGCACAAAATATTCATTTATTCCCCAATAATCAGAGCAACAAAACGGTTCCGTAGATTTCGGGAATCTGTCAAAACAAGTGATATATTAGTTTTCGTATTGAAGTCGCAGATGTCGTTTGCTATTGTAATTATATTTATATTCATATTAAAAACGTACTTGTTTTATTATTATTGAGGTAATGTTTCATAATTATACGCTGAAGATGATTTAGGAGAGGCCGTGGTCTAGCAGGTCAATGAGACCCGTTTTCAAATTCTACTAAATTCCGGTGCAAATATAACAATTTTTTATTATTGTAGCTCGGCATGTGACAACACTCCGCCCGATGTAAAGCTAGAGTGCGATCCATGAATGAAAACAACTGCTACTACAGAGAAATCTCTACAGGCAGCAGTAGCCTCGACTATGTCGGCTTGAAGAGACGAGCATGTACCATCCAGATTGACAGTGCACACTCCTCTCGTTATATACCTGGCTATGCTTTCCGACTATGCATTTTATGCAAGCGACTATGTATTTTATTTATTTATATATGTATGTCTGTATACTAGGACGTCCAGTGCCTATGGTATGCCTATATAAATTAAAGAGTGGTAGGCAGACTGATAATGGTGATTAGCTCAGTCTGCTGTCTTGAGGTAGTGCCACATGTCGCGTTTAGGGATCAATTTGAAAGTAGCCAGGTATAGCGAGAGGAGTGTGTACTGTCAACCTAGATGGTGGCACAATCGTGTCATCAAGCCAGAATTGAGCATTTGTCTAGTTGTAGCATTTGTTTCCGTTCATAGGCCGCACTCTAGCTTAACCCCAGACTGAGTGTTGTCATATTATTCACGCCTATAGGCAACACACTTTCTTTTTTCCTTCCTGGCAACCCTTCCTACCGCACCACTCAGTGTTTACGTCGTGAATTTCGCGCTGTTGACTTGCGTTAAATTTGTAACCGTCTATTCATTCCGCACCGTTTTTAATTCCGCTTTCACACGTGTATAAGTTTAGTGAAGTTTACAAGCGCCAATAATCCAAGGAGAGATATCACAGCTAATTATATGACAACTGGAAGAAGTTCAAAGGTCAGTGGTGCATGTATTTTTCCTCCAGGACAGATTTTATTTCTTTTTGTTCCGCACTGTCTTGATTTCGGCTTCCCTATACATATATAAGTGTGTAAAACCCGCTGGTCCTCAAAGTATTTTTATTTAAATTATTTTACCGCTCTTAACAAAAAAAATAGTTCGCACGCCACAAATAGAAGAGAAATCCTCCACATATGCATAGCTACAATAATAAAGAACCATTAGTACCGCTCTTAATTACTAATACCCACACATAAAATAAAAAATTGTACGATATTTATTTCTTATGGTGGATATACACCGAAGTTACTTTTTGCAGAACAAAGTTTGCAACAACGGATAGCAAAAATATTTTATGATTTTTTACCCTGTTACAATAACATGTTTTATGATGCCGTGTAACAGTAATATTGTATAATTTATTTTAAAAAGTCAACGATGTTGCTATAATATATAATAATATAAAACAGTCAACAGTTATGCTATTCTTTGTTACTACGAAATTTTCAAATTTAGTTTTGTTAATTTCTGTTATAGGCGGTATGGACGCGATAAGCAAATTCAACTAATAGCAATAGGTGTTAACGAAAGTTAATCTTTTTTAATCTATAATTATTTTAGTGGATACAATACAATACAAAGTTGTATTGTATCCAAGAACTATATTGTATTATTAGTTTATTGCATATTTGTGGTATCAATTAATGGCTCTTAGATGTATATATTTATATAAAGTTATGTTTAATATAATCGAAGCCCTAAAAAATAAAAAATAAATAAAAAAATGCTGCTCCAATCCAAAATTAAACTTGGGTGTAGACGCGCCCTTAAAAATTTAACCTTTACTCTTATTGGAAATTAATTAAATATCTAAAATTATGAAAACAATTTTTTCGTCCAACGCAAATGGTTAAATATAGTTCAAAAGAAAAAAGTGTTTCCAATAAAAACGATTGCGCCAAAATTTTTAAACAACGAATCTAAAACACTAAAGGGAAAAGTCAGATCTAATATTTAACGTTTTGTGTTCCAAATTTAATTTGACGGTTGGCGTTTGCGGTTACATTTCGTTCAACCTCCGGATACCAACTGCGTTTCACAGGGGTCTACTTTAAGATAAAGTTTTAATCGATATTTCGGGCTTAAACATCTGCTACTGCAGATAAATTTCTATAGGCAGTGCCTGCCAGTGTATGCTGCCAGAAATAGATTGACAGTGCACACTCCGTCTGCCAGACTACTTCCAAACTAATTCCGAAACGCCACACTTCACGGGTGTTACATTCGAAAGTGGCGGTACTATCCCAGGACAGCAGACTGGGCTAATACTACTAGCCATATCTAAACAGCTTAATAAACCCGTAGACAGAATGTAAAATTAAGTAAGGTCTGGGTAGACCCCCATTTTTGAATCTGGAAAACTGAATCTTTATTCAAAAATTCGCTACCATATACCGCATTCAAAATTGAACTCAAAAAACATGTCATTAGAGTGTAAATTGTTTTAAAACCGTACGTTTCAATGAATTTAAACAATGTGCATATTTTTAAAACTCAATATTTATTCGACAATAAGACTTCAGTGAATATAGTTTCAACTTAAAATAAACAGAAACAAATTAATTTTTAGTTCTGTACTGAAAAAAAAAAAGAAAGAAATTATAGCGGTAATCGCGAATACTACGGATTTATGTCATCAAAAATCAGTCTCTATCACTGTGTATTAAAGTCCAAAATATTTATTAAACAAACTGTTACGTACGATGTTTAGTCGGTCGGTATTGCACTCGTATTTACAAATTCAGAGTCCTTTGTTAGTACACGAAAATCGCGATAGCTTTTATGGCGGCTTAATTATAAATCTATTGGAGATTTTTCCATTTATTATTTTTTCGCGGTATCAAAGCACGTATTAAACAGAGCAAAGCTTTGTATATTGTAAAGAATATTGTTAAAACACAAAGTACTAATACAAATTCATGGACCGCACTCTAGCTTTACATCAGGCGGAGTGTTGTCACATGCCGAGCTACAATAAAAAAAAATAGAGATATAAATATTCAAAGTAAGGTTTAAGTTTTTTTTTTCAATTCATTGTAGCTCGGCATATCGCTCGGTAGCTCGACAACACTCCGCCTGATGTGAAACCAGCAGTCGTCTCCGCTATGCCGGCTTGAGCGGACGAATGTGCACCATCCTTCGCCTGACTACTTTCAAACTGTTCCCAAAACGCGACAAAATCACTACAAGTATAATATGTTATATCCGAAAGTGGTGGCACTACTCCAGGGCGGCAGACTGGGCTAATAAACATCACTTGACTGTCTACCACTCTTTAATAGTGCCTATTGGCACTGAGCGACCAAAGTACATATAACAAAGTTACATTGGTACCGGTCAGAATTTAGCGAGGTTCGAACACGGGTCTCATCGATCGTGAGTTCACGGGTCTTACCGCTAGACCACGGCCGCTCTAGAAAGTTATAGTACATTCTAATAAACAGTCCCTTTAAACATGTCAAAATATAATTAATTGTCAAAGTTTGACATTCAAAATTGTAAGGACCTACGTCAGAAAATGTTATTTTGAAACTAAGGTGACATGTGACTGATATGGATGAGGTTAGTCTAAAACTACAAACACTTGTACACTTCAGGGCTTTAAGACAATCCACTTTCAAGTTCCCATACAACAGGCCTTAACGTTTTCTAACTCTTAAATCTTTATGGATTTTAATAATTTTTAAGGTGGTTTAACATATCACCCATATCTAAGTTTGTCTGTTTTGATTTTTTAAAATTGATTAAAGAAAAACAAAATATCGCCTAAACAAAAAGTTCACAAATTTTCATGAATAATTTAATCATTTGTCTAATTTTGAATTTCCAATAAATATCCATATATCCAATAAAAAAAAGGACTTTAGTCATATATAGATCATTTTTTCCTTAATTAAATGAGGTGCTAATCATCAAAATTGATTAATGTTTAGGAGTCGAAAAAAGTAAAGCACTGAAAGTCAATGTCGCAGCTAAATTATCGATACAAATTAATTTTTACTGCACTATTTTCTTTTGTTTTTCATAGAAAGCTTCGGGAGAGCCTTCCTCTGATACATACAGTTACTGAAAGGATATTTTCAAATATCGAATTCTCAACTGAAACGTCTTAAGGGATTCTTTACAATTCTTTTTAGTTCTGCCTTTTGCGGTTCTGCCTGCGGTAAATCAAATCCAATTAAACTAACTTTTAAATGCTAAGTGTGATCTGGAATTGAAGACAGGAGTGCGTGGATCACTGCTCATGGATCGCACGCTAACTAAATAAACATCAGATGGAATATGATGCCGAAAACTCAATCTAAATTACTTCGTTCGATGTCCATGATTATTAGTTGTTATTTTATTTATTTATTTATTATTTATTATATTGATATAATCCCCCCTACCGTTTCTCACTTACCCAAAGTCGACTGGTAGATGAAGCCCCACGGCTTTAAATCCAGCTTTTGTAAAATTTCAATAAAGTAATAAATAAATAATACATTCATAAGGTAAAAAAGCAGGTTTAAAATTAAAACTATTTGAACAAACATGAAAACTACCTCGACGATTCGAAATTTAAAATAATAAATCCGATTTCCCGTAACAATGCACCCGGAATCGCCGAACAAATCAAAATCGAAACAGATTCCGCATCAACCAAACAATAAATTTCTCTTATCGAATATTGAATTTGAAATTTGTATTAAGGCCCTTCATACACGATGCAATTTCAATATTTAGGATCTATTAGTTATAAAATAGAGTAATTTAAAATATTGCTATGAATAATATTGATAATCATTAGGTTTTTTTTATTGTAGCTCGGCATGTGACAACACTCCGCCTAATGTAAAGATACGAGTGCGGTCTATGAGTGGAAATACAGAGAAATCTCTATGAGCAGCTGTCGCCTCCACTATGCCGGCTTGAGGAGACGAGCGTAGATTGACTGAGACTATCTAGTCTGACACTCCTCTTGTTATACCTGGCTACTTTCAATCTATGCCTGAAACGCGACAAGGTAACTTCACGAGTGTTACATTCGAAAGTGGTGGTACTACCCCAGGACGGCAAATTGGGCTAATAACCACCATCAATCTGCCTACCACTCTTTAAAGTTTAAATTACATTAATTTACTTTACATATACAACCTATGTTGCACCAATAATAAACAGTTCAACGTGGACAATGTGGTTGGTGATGCATTGTTAGATTTTTCTATTATTTTCCTATGTACTAGACCTAATATTTTACTGTTAAAAAAAGAAAAATAAATAAAATAACGTAAGCATTTGAACTTACTTAAATAATTAAAAAACAAAAACCGCTAGTGTAAAACAAAACTTAATCTTGAGATCGGGAACTTACACCAAATATGGCGCAGGAATTTCTGTGTCAGTCGGAATGGGCACTCGTATGTCCACTAGACTATGTAACGGGATAAGTAACTTTATAACAATTTAAAAAACTCAACGAGAAGAAAGTAGAATTTATTCGACTGATTTATAAATAAATAAATAAATAAATAAAAAACACTTTATTGCACAATTGTACATAGGCGAGCCTAATGCCTTTGGCATTGTCTACCAGCTAACCTTTGTTGGTGTGAGCGGAGATATACAGTGCAATGATATATAATACATACATATCAGATAATATAATACACATAAATAAATATATATAAATATACACAATACAAATTAGGGTAAAAGAAAAAAGAATTAAGTGTAGGTATTAATTAGTGTTTCTTTTATAGATAGGATGTGTTACACATATCTGCGTATTACACGTGATACATTATGCGTGACGGTTGCATCACATCTCCAGGAGCGTCATTGCCGTGTCGAGGAACTGCTGAGCGTCCACGCTACTAACTCCAAGAGTAAGTGTGACTGTCTTTTCAGTTTCCATACAGCCCAGTGACTAAACGGAGCTGAGTTCGGTGAAGATTAGGCAGATCTCAGACACTTTTCGTATTCGTAGAGGTAACCTCTTTTGTCTGTGGACCTGTCTGTGTAGTATGTGAATATATGTCCAAGAATGTAACTAACTTCTTAAGATTTTTTTTTATTGTATGCTCGGCATGTGACAACACTCCGCCTGATGTAAAACTAGAGTGCGGTCCATGAATGGAAACAGATAAGCAAGCAGCAGTCGCCTCCACTATGCCGGCTTGAGGAGACAAGCATGTACCATCTAGATTGACAGTGCACACTCCTCCCGTTACACCTGGCTACTTTCAAACTATTCCCGAAACGCGACAAGGTCACTTCACGGGTGTTACATTCGAAAGTGGTGGTACTACCCCAGGACGGCAGATTGGAATTGGGATTAAGTGTGTTTGCCAAAATGTTGCCACATTTGTTGTATTTTTTTTAACATTTCCCCTCGTAGGGACACAATGGTCTCGGAGTAAAAATACCTTTTTTGCTATACAACTATTATATTTGGTGTAGGTGAAGTGACAGGCGACATCAATGACATTTGTACAGCATCAAACTGATAGATGACCACAATAGTACGCATGTATGTGAACGGTTTTATAGAGTGTATGAATAAAAATAGACTTGGTGATTGAAATAGATACTGAGCGGGAAACCACAAGTGTAGGTTATCTTAGCCGATCTCGAATAACCGTCAGTTTGTTCGCAAATTAGGTTTAGACTATCGAATTACCTCTTAATATAATATTGATAACTACACTCGGCTTGAATGTGGTCTATGAGCCAAGACAACTTTTACTGCAGAAAATTATCTGTAAGCTATAGTCACCTCCGCTATGCACACATTAAGACGAGTGGGAAGTTTTTCGAGCTATTCCTTAAACACCAGTTCGCCATTTTGCGCACGGATGCTCTTTAGACGTATTGATTGGTTCGATTCACACCTCAATTTGTTGGGCACTGCGATTCTCCAAACCCTTATAACGACTTTCTGAGCGGCCGTGGTCTAGCAGTAGCGGGAGCGCGAAATTTCGATCGATGAGACTCGTGTTCAAACCTCGCTAAATTCTGACCAAAGTAACTATGTTATATTTGTAACATTATTCGGCCGCTCACGTCTCTTTAAGCCGGCATAGCAGAGACGACTTGTTTCAGTTCATGGACCGCACTCTAGCTTTACATCAGACGGAGTGTTGTCATATACCTTACTACTAAAAAAAACTATGTCAAAACGTATTTAGTCCTCGTATAAACTATTGAACCGTTGTGTCTATGAAATCTGATCAAATGAGGTCGGCTTATCCACAATGTCCCCTCATAAAGGTCCATTCATGCGCACGTGTACCGAGAAACGTGAGTATGCGCAGTTTCTATATCCTTCCGCGTTCCATATGCGTTCTATATGTAGCTACATATATGCATTGGCTAGAGGATCAACAACCAGTGACGCCGCACGCATTTTTTTCTTCTTTCCTCCATATATTTTCTCACTTATGATAGCATCATAGCTGTGTCTGATAGTAGGTATATGTACATGAGATAGGTACATGCTCGTCTTCTCAAGTCGGCATAGTGGAGGCGACTGGTGCCCGCACAGGTTTCTCTGTAGTAGCAGTTGTTTCCATTCCATTCCATCCATGGACCGCACTCTAGCTTTACATCAGGCGGAGTGTTGTCACATGCCGAGCTACAATAAAATAAAAAAAAAAGCTTATACACCACGCTCGTCCTTTTGCGGGTGTCAGTGTTTTGAAACGCAATATACTTTTTTTAATTTTTCGTCGTGCTTTTGGGGCAAAGATCCCAAAAGTTTTAATAGCATTTTAACCTGCTACTACAAAACATATTTATATTATAACTAGCTGTTGGTCCCCGGTGCTACCCGGGCTTATCAATTTAACAGCTCTCGAAGTATGTAAAAAAAGTAAGAAAAGAATACCTCATATTTAACTTCGTTTCCATAGTAACAATAAACAATAAATAATTTCGACCAAATTTGATTATCATAAAAATGGTTATTGTGAGTTAATCTTAAAAGATAGACATATACTGTCGAGGACATTTTTTTAGATAATTTAAAGAGGAATAATTTTTTCATACATATTTTTTTGGGTATCTTGAACGGTTTTTGCAGCGCACGCAACGGAAGCCATCAAAGATGAATAATATTCCCCGTTTTTCCACATTTTCGACTGTTTCTTCGCTCCTATTAGTCGCAACGTGATGTTATATATCCTAAAGCCTTCCTCGATAAATGATCTATCTAATACAAAAAGAATTTTTCAATTCAAACCAGTAGTTCCTGAGATTAGCGCGTTCAAACAAACAAACAAACAAACTCTTCAGCTTTATAATATTAGTATAGATTAAATATCAATAATTAAAGTTAAAATAAAAATAGACGGCGACAGGGTACACCCGACAGAAGCAAAACGAAATAAATTATGCAAGTGTGAGACAAATGAAGATAGTATACTGATTAGTGTATGTGTATATATTTACCTTTATATATTTATATATGTACACTATACTTAATTTGTTTAAAACACTGCTTCTCTTCGCTCACACCTGTCATAAACACAGAGGTTAGCTAGAAGAGAATGTTATTTAGCATTAAGTTTGCCTGTGTGCATGCTACATTAAGTTTTTAATAAAAAAATAATGAATAGAGAAGGAAATGATAGTGACGATCATGCTTTTCCCCAGTTTACTTCCCCAACAGCCGAGTATGCAAAATAAAAAGAAATACTTAAACCCAATATTATGTTGTCTAAAAAATAAATAATAATAAAATAAATAACCCTAATCTTTCTTAATAATAAATACACTGAAGATTTATCCGAACACACCAACTTGTCTGGTTTAATTTGTAAGACATTCACCCTTGGGCACTTTGGACGCAATACTGTCCTTCCCGTGGGGTCGAGGATATTTGTTTTGGCACCCGACCGCCATTTCACTGGTTTTGTAAATAGACACCTGTCCTGTTTGTTTGTCCCCACACTCTCTCATACGTGTCACACGTGTAAAGTATTACTTACTTCTGAATTTTAAACATTTCCATATGTAGGTTCAGAGTGATTTAGATAGATAGAGCGGCCGCGGTCTAGCGGTAAGACGCGTGAACCCACGATCGATGAGACGCGTGTTCGAACCTCACTAAATCCTGACCGGTACCAATGTACTTTGGTCGCTCAGTGCCTATAGGCACTATTAAAAAGTGGTAGGCAGACTGATGATGGTTATTCGTCCAGTTTGCCGTCCGCGAGCAGTACCACCACTTTCAAATGTAACACCCGTGAAGTGACCTTGTCGCGTTTCGGGAATAGTTTGAAAGTAGCCAGGTATAGCGAGAGGAGTGTGCACTGTCAATCTAGATGGTACATGCTCGTCTCCTCGTGGAGGCAACTGCTGCCCGCACAGGTTTCTCTGTAGTAGCAGTTGTTTCCATTCATGGACCGCACTCTAGCTTTACATCAGGCGGAGTGTTGTCACATGCTGAGCTACAATAGAAAAAAAAGAAGGCAGCGTGATCGGTCACCACTGTGAACGACTGTCCATTCTCCAAATAACAGCGCCAGTGTTCCAACGCCACGAGTACCGCGAGTGTCTCTCGTTCAGTGATACTATAAACACGTTCAGCGGAACCAAGTGACTTGCTCATGTAAGCGTAGGAACTTGTTTTCGGATTAACCCTATATTGTAGCTCAGTTTACTACAACACTCCGCCTGATGTCCACGAGGAGTGCAGCTGGAGTGCAGCCCATTAAGGGAAACAATAACAATTAAGTACTTCCTTCCATTATTTAAACTATTTGATTAAAATGTACTAAAAGGCAAAAGATAATAATTTCTAAAACAAAAAATAGTTTGTCTACCACCGCTTGATGAAGATGACCGTACACGTTTGTCGGTTGACGAGGCCAAGACAAGACAGGATTCCTTTCGCTATCCTGTCTACTTTTAATGTATGCTAATTCACATCATTTCTATACTAAACTCAATTTTCCGGGCCTATAAAAATTAATCTAAAGTATATTGAAATAGAAGCGATAGCACCACTCACTTTCACTGAAACCACTGAACCAATTTGACGTGCGAATTGGTTGAATGTTCGTTAATTTGCGGCAACTCTACTGACAGGACATAACCGCACGACGACCGATGTTGGATAGGTCAGTATTGTTCACATGAATCCCTTTCTTAATAGCGACCACATAACGACTAAATTTGCATAAGAAACAACTTTGCAAAAACAATTTTGTAAACTTCTTCTTTATTTTAATCTGCTAATTTCACCTTAAGGCCCATTCAAGAGTGGTAGGCAGACTGATGATGGTTATTAATTATCTGCCGTCCTGGGGCAGTACCACCACTTTCAAATGTAACACCCGTGAAGTGACTTTGTCGCGTTTCGGGAATAGTTTGAAAGTAGCCAGGTATAACGAGAGGAGTGTGCACTGTCAATCTAAGATGGTACATGCTCGTCTCCTCAAGCCGGCATAGTGGAGGCGACTGCTACCCGCACAGGTTTCTCTGTAGTAGCAGTTGTTTCCATTCATGGACCGCACTCTAGCTTTACATCACGCGGAGTGTTGTCACATGCCGAGCTACAATAAAAAAAATTATATGATCTAATCTAATCACTATGATTATGAGAGACACTATGAGAAACACACACCAACCCGTTTAAGTTAACTTGTTTCCATTTATCATATGTGCCAATTTTATTTCAGTGGGTTGTAAGATTCGTCTGACAAGTCTGCGGTCCATTTCTCCTGTCTTCTTTATAGAAAGACTGATGTTAAGCTGAAACAACTGCCACCAGATAAATATATCAGCACGCCGCAATCGTTTCCACCGTGTCGAATTTAGGGAGACGAATGTACACCTTCCGGGTTGACAATGAACACTCCTGGTCGTAATACCTGACTACTTACAAACTGATGAAACGCGAATACTATGAAAATATGTGAAGAACAACAACAACAACAATTGTTACGTCTTTTACCCACAGGCATAGGCAGAGACAACGGAACGCCACTTACCACGATCCTGACACGACAACCTCGCTTCCTTCACATCCACAATTCTCTTCATGCACGCCCGACGGTTATGGGCACTAGGCAGCCCAGCTTTCTTAAGGATGTCCCCGATTTGATCAAAAAACACCCTTCTGGGTCCGCTTTGTTTAACGCATCCGATTTATATATTCCTTTCGTCAATCTCCTTTCATTCATCCTTTCCAAGTGCCCAAACCAACGAAGCATTCCTTTCTCAATCCTCGTCACTACATCATCTATGTAAGGAAAACAATATTTAAATAATTCTATTTAGTGAATTACGGTTTCCTGTTTGAAAAGACAGTA
This sequence comes from Tinea pellionella, assembly GCA_948150575.1. Taxonomy (NCBI): domain Eukaryota; kingdom Metazoa; phylum Arthropoda; class Insecta; order Lepidoptera; family Tineidae; genus Tinea; species Tinea pellionella. Next base: position 1,205,141 of record OX411263.1, on the reverse strand, counting down.
GCGTCAGCAGACAAAGTATCTGTTACTTAAATACACAGATTGCTTGGTCAAGTTAATGATGTGGCTCAAATTAAACTTAGCGACAAGTTAGTTTCAAAAACAAATACTAAAACTAGCCTCCTACATATTTCACACTAACAGAAAGATACTTTTTTACGGCTTCAAAAGAGAGAATCGAACCCGTGCTTGTAAGTTAAATGGCAAGACTAGTTAATTTTTTTTAAATGACTGTTGCGGCATCTAGTAGCTGAATTTAGTACTAAACACGAATAATAGATGGCGCTGCGCAAGACCATATCATTTTGAAATGTCAAAACCTAAAACAGACGACTTCCTTCACGTACGCCGCACAGGCGGGAGAGAACATCAAGAATATATCTCCTCTATCTAAATATATATCTCCAGATAACAGCAAAAACGTAGTCCAGGTCGATCAAGACTTTCTTCACAAACATGAAGAAATAAACAAAGGAGTCAGGTCGTAATCCTTCGAATTATCCTTAATCATCATTCAGTTTGTGCTCATGCAGTGTTTCTTCGTTGTATTTCAGTGTTGTTCAGCGTCCAAGTGCAACATAAAATTAACTTAAAATCATGAATTTGAAATTAAAAATACTCGTAATTACAAAAATATAAAAGATAAAAGAGAATGACATGCATACAGATTTTTTTATTAACAGTAAAACCAGTAAATAGAGCTGTAAAAATGAAAAACTATTGAAATGAAACCGAGCGCAATTCGACTAAAAAGCCTTTTATACAATTTGAAAACATTTCAGCGACGGCACCGTAACCGTACTGAAAAGATGATGTACAATTTTGTGTCATTCAGGCGCGGGTTATAAATCTGCAACCATATTCTTATCGTTTGTAACATTTTTCACAAAGTCAAGATAAAAGTTCAGTCATTAAGGTCACGTGAGCGTCGCAATAGGACAGGAACACACGAAATAAGTAAATGCAATAGTACATACGAATAAAAAATAAAGTAATATTATTTATTTATTTATTTTTTTTTATTTATATTCTTTATTGTAAGTTTACAAAAGGTGGACTTAAAGCCGTGAGGCTTTATCTGCCAGTCGACATGTGACAACACTCCGTCTGATGTAAAGCTAGAGTGCGGTCCATGAATGGAAACAACTGCTACTACAGAGAAATCTCTACGGGCAGCAGTCGCCTCAACTATGCCGGCTTGAGGAGACAAGCATGTACATTTATATTGTTTTTAGTACTTCTAACATGACGAGTGTCAGTTGTAAATGGTGATACTACCCTGGGACGGTTACCTCATTAGTTCTCCCACCATTCTTTAAAATCCTATTTTTGTCATTACTTATTTTACATTATTTCCCGACAATTAAGCGACAAAAACATAAATATTTTAAAATTTACAATTTTATATTAACTAGCAAAACACGGCAGACAAAACAAACACCTGTCCGTGTATATTTATTTACCTTTGTACATCAGTATATAAGTTGATGTACTGCAGTGCCATCTAGTGGCGAGTTATAACAAAGTAGACATCATAAAAATCTCGTCTATCAAAAAATACATCAATGTGCTTTCATGATGAATTCGACAATACCAACATCTATTTTTATATGCATAGAAATAAATTTTAGATTCGAGTTAAACAAACCAAACCGCAATATCTGACAAAGTAGCGATCTAATAAATAATCCAAATCGCTATCAAATTAATATCAAGAGTTACCCTCCCGTTGACATCGCGACTCAAACCGTCACGTTTCACCGCTCCCCGCTACGCTTGATCGAGCATTAACCTTTAATACACTCCAGTATTTACCTCGTTGACTTTGGAATTTCATGTTTATTTTCTAGTGTCTATTTAATGAAAGGAAAATGTTTATTGCCTATGTTTTACTACTATTAAACACACGTTAGGAATTCCAGATTCTTTTATTTTAACTAGAGATGCTGAAATATTGCGCGCAAAATATCCAAGTTGATTGTCAACCTGTTGTTTGTGCCAATGTTTTTTATTATTGCACTTACCGAGTCGTGCCTTTTATTTAATTTTTTAAATTGTGACATTTACTAAGCGAATTTCGACCAAGATGCCATGCGAATTACGGTGAGCCACGAATCAGGAGGCCTATATTAAGGTGACGTAAAATTTCAGTACAGTTTGAGGACTCAGCTGCCGAGTTTGATAGTGTGAGCCTGAACAGTATTGCACCCCGCTGTAGACCGGCTGTCTAGTCAGGTTTACTGGTCCTTCAGCCTCTTACCGCAAAACAAACGGCAATTCTAGGGCAAAGTATTCCGAACCAGTGCAAACTATATTTTCTTCGCACCACCCACGTTTATAAAGTTTCTTTCCCGATCGAATTGCGTATATTATGACGTGACGCATTAATTTGTAAATATTCCACGAATATACGAACGAGTCCTCACTTAGTTTGACTAGATGTATTTACCAAACTAATTACCAAAAAGCTTCAAAACTTCCGTTAACAATAATTATTGTCGTTACGTAAAAAAAAAACACCGTATAAACATAATTAAAGACATCCGGTGACATCTCTAATTGTCAAAGTTACCGCCAAAACAAATTGCAGTGTAATTTCGAACAAAAAGCACGATTAAGATAATTTCGAAGATGTCCGTCCGTCGCATGCTCATATAATAATTGTAACTGTAAATTTCCTTATAAGAATTTATTTACTTGTACATGTCGGAACGGTCATGAATACGGACTCTAATTTGAACGATTACGGAAACTAACTTGGAACATAATGAACACGCGGTCATGAGTACAAGCACTAACTGAATATGAAACAAAAGCGTGGTTACGCTTTGACAGGGTCCCTGAAAACACGTCACGCGGCGGACACGTTGTGCCTTGTTTGTGCGGAGGAACTGTCGTGTTTCAGCATATTTGCTTAGTTATTGCCCACAAATGGAGGAGAGGAGCCGTGGACCGCTCTCCCGTTCTATCATACACACACAAATATCGTTCCGGGGTACCGACTACCACTTTTGACTGAAACACCCGTGTAGTGATTTAGTCGCGTTTCAGGACTAGTACGGAAGTAGTCAGATATAACGAGAGAAGTATACCCCGCGAATCTGGCATACCGTAAGCGACTTCTGCCGTCGCCAAACATTTCTCAGTACTTGCTTGTCGGATTATATAAAAAGTAGCTTTCCATGATCACTGATCAGATGACGTGCTGGTAAAAATAAAAATGGTGGTATTTAAAGGGTCAACGGAAAAAGTGGCATCTCCAGTCCAACGATTTATTCGTCACGTCTCGTACAAATTAATAGCGCATGGCGATCAAAACTTTTTGGGCACACAACGGTAGTCAAAATTAAACCCAAATTATGTACCGTGAGACTCATAACAATTTAACATTTTATTTTTTGTCCACATTTGTGAAAGGACAATTGCAATTTGAAGTCCTCAACTGGTTTTATCACGAGAAGTAAATCTAAAAAAAAGAGCTAGGCCATAGTAAAACAAAAAATTAATATTTTATTTTAAAAATGAATGTGTGTGTGTATGCGTAGGTATCTGAATATAGTTAGGTATTTCTAAGTTATATATAAGACTTTTTTTTAATTATTATTATTTACTACCCAAGGTAGAACCTTTCGGCTTCCTGAAGTTTAAAAAAAAATTAAAAGAAAAAGTAAAATTACCCTACACAAATAATATCATATTATAAAATGCATTGTCATATGAAATATTTGAAATTAAACATTAGAGTATGCTAGAGTGCGGTCCACGGACGGAGACAACTGCTACTACAGAGGAATAAAAATAACTGCAGGCAGCAGTTGTCTCGGACTACGAACGGATGGGATTCAGTGGTAAAGCATAGTATGGGAACGCTAAACACATATCATACGAGTATATTAAATAAATAAAAAACCTCACAGATACGTTAAACGTAGATTCAGCACATACCTGAAACAAATAAATAAAAAATTAAATAAAAGCCATCACAAAGAGCAATAAAAATAACAATGACGTTTCGTTTCATGTTATTTGGACGAGATAGTGTTGAAAATATAAAATTCATAACAGCTTTTGTGAAACGCGTTCAATGCGACACTCGCAAATATGTTTATTTAAAAACTGAACATAAAATTGTTTATGCAAAACTTATTAATAGAGCGGATGAGTATTTTAATGTTTTTAAAAACTGATTGGAAAACAGATATTTTGATTGGTATGATTGAATATGTAAAATATTAATAATGTCACTCATTTCAAAAGTATACTTTTCAAACATTTTGGTTAGTTTTGGTTTCCCACTAGTTTTTTTTTTTTTTGTCTATTATTGTTACATGCATATTATCGTCATAATGGGTCTGTAATTTTTATATTGTTATAGTTCAAATATATTTTTTAATAAGTTTTAAAACCAATTATAAATATTACTAATTATTATATGTTGATGGCAACTTTTCTTGTGAACGTTGTGTACATCAGTAATTGGCTGGTACATCAGTTATTATCCTTTAGAATAAGTTATAGTATAAGTTCAATGTACTCGCTGTTGGTGTACCTAATAAAATAAATAAATATGATAGAATAGGATTTTCCCCCGCCACGTGTTATTTTTTTTTTCTTCTTTAATTCTTTTAACTTTAGATACTTCAAACAGAATGTGAAAAATCACGTTCTTGGGCCGGCTTGGTATTAGGGACTGAAGCTGTGTACCGCGGTTCTCGTCATCGTATTTACCATCAGACCACGAGGGACCAGACCAGAGAGACTTTTTTTCTTTTTTTTATATTTTGGCTCGACATGTGACCTCGACTGGTCTGATGGTAAACTCAGTGGAGGTCCATGAGCATTGACGACTAGAGAACTCCAGTCGCTACTACTATGCCGGCCTGAGAAGGTGCTTTTTCACGCTCCGCTTTGCCCAGTGTCGGACAATAAATCAGTTTTAGTAAGAATAATGTATTTTCTAAAGCTATCCCCCATTGCCTATAGTGTAGAGTAGCGTTTAGGAACCATCAAGGACCCGTGAATTATTTAAAATACACTATTTTTATAATTAACTACAATAAACATAGTTAACAATGCAACATGGCGAAAATAACTTGTCGCTGCAAATCGCTGTAACCTTAGAAGGTAGTTTTGAAACTGGCTCATAACTCAAGAGAGTTTAGCATACCGCTGCTAAGTGCCTAGGTAATTAGATCCATAGAAGACCTAGACAAGGTGTGGAATGGTTAAATAAATAATTCCAAATAAGGTGTTTATGTTTTAACATATTTTATTGCTTCAATTAACTTTCTAACATTATTTCATTAGTTTCCGGTATATACGGTATTATTTCATCTCCGTGTAGAAGTTTTTTAAGTTATACATAGTATTCTAAGTTACTGTTTGTATAGTAGGCACTAAAGTACTATTTAGTAAAACAAAAAATGGGATTGAAGATTTGAAGAATTGCTAGGAATTGATTGGAATTAATATAAGGTAGAAAACTAAGGTTTACTATTTTATTTTATTTTGCCAAGATTAGAAAAGAAGTGCATTCAAGTAAGTAATATACCTATATGTAGTTATTTATTTTTGGGAAACAAACAACTAAAAATTCAAACAAATATCGACATATATAACTGGCAGTCCCTTAATAGTTTCCACTGGTAGAAATTTACATATGCAGGAAAGAGTTACTATAAAAGTGATAACGATTAAATGAAAAAAAAAAACATTTAAGACCATCAATCATTACGAATACATATTACCTTTTTTATTATTAATTATTGGTACGCTGAAATTCTGGATTATTTTTTTTTCTTTAATTTTTAATCATTATATTTTTACAATTTTTTACTCTCAAAGCCCACATAGGCTTATTTGAGAGGCACAATATTTTTTTACTAAATTATGTTACACATTATTATTTTATTAAATTATGTTAATAAACAGCTCGATTACCACTGACTCACTGACTGACATCAATTATAAAGCACTTGCCTGGGGGGTTAGAGAGATGATTCTTTTTGATGCGTATAGAGAGGCGCTCCCGTGATCTCGAGAAAACCTCGACATGTTCCGGCGTCCATTTCGTCCGGTTCCGGAACGCGTTATCTCCGGAACGGAATGAGATAGAGCCAAAGGTCCGGAACAAAGGTTGTAGAAAATGTCCTCTAATTTCGAAATCCATAAATTGTTTCTTAAAAAAAATTTCTTCAAAACTACCCAAAAAAAACTATCTCAGCGCCGCGAAGCGCGCCCAAAAAACTAGTTATGTTAATAAAATATATATTATTATTAAATTATGCTTAAAATTTAACAGTTTTTTTTTATATTTATTTTAACAATAGTTGTGAACAATATGCGAATAAAATGAACGGTAGTCCTGACAAAAAGATTTATGATACGAAGTTTCAGAATAATGGAGTTGTCTGGTTACTTGTACAGAGTATTAATGGTCCATTGGTCTAGTCTTAGAGTACCTCGTACGTTCACAAAATAATAAGCGAGTTATAGCAGATACGCTGTTTAAGATGAAAATGAATAATAGCAGTGAAACATAGGGATTTTTAATAGACATATTTTTTATTATAGCTCGCCTCCACTATGCCGGCTTGAGGAGACGAGCCTGTACCATCTAGATTGACAGTGCACACTCCTCTCATTATACCTGGCTACTTTCAAACTATTCCCGAAACGCGACAAGGTCACTTCACGGGTGTTACATTCGTAAGTGGTCGTACTGCCCCAGGACAGACTGGACGAATAACCATCATCAGTCTGCCTACCACTCTTTAATAGTGCCTACAGGCACTGAGCGACCAAAGTACATATAACAAAGTTACATTGATACCGGTCAGCATTGGCGAGGTTCGAACACAGGTCTCATCGATCATGAGTTCACGCGTCTTACCGATAGACCACGGCCGCTTGAAGGTTATCCGGTCTTGAATTGATTTCCTAAACTTGTTTTTTTTTCTAGTATTGGATTATTTATTAAGTATTCGTAAGATTCCACCACCAGCTATTTTAGACCCGGGTTCTTAGTGTGAAAGAAGAAATAATTTACATCAATATTTAAGAGTATTTAAACCATAAAAACATTCATAACCTTAATAAAAGATGTTATATAAACGTCAAAATTTACGTTTTCGTCAAGGCATTAAAACCGCGTTAAAGTACATGATAGCGTTCGACAAATTACGACGAATCATAAAAAAACCGGTTTCATGATCAACTATCACCGATGTAAAGGGACCGACAACAGTAAGCATTCGGTGACGGTCAATTAAACATCAATAGAGGCATGACTGCGTAGAGAGTTTAAAATTAGTCTAAAGAAAGGTCACATTTTATTCAATTCGTGGCAATCTTTCTCACAAAGATAGGTAGGAACAATAGATCTTAAAGAGTAGATAGGTAGATTGATGATTACTATTAGTCCAGTCGGTCGTTCCGTGGTTGTAGATAACACTTCAAGTGTACCATCCGAAGAACTGATTTAATCACATTTAAGAATATTCGCGAATAGAAGCGACCGTGGTCGTTTGAACCCCGCTAATTCAGACCGGTACCAATGTAACTATGTTATATGTACTTTGGTCACTCAGTGCCTATAGGCACTATTAAAAAGTGGTAGGCAGACTGTTGATGGCTATTAGTCCAGTCTTCTAAATACATATAATATATGTTCTTAGAGGTATCCAGATATAAGAAGACGAGTTAGCTTAATAAAGCAGAGAAGACTACTGTCTTCTCTCCACTCATAGACTGCACTATAACTTAAGATAAATTTTATTTTACGTTTAGTTGTAAATCTGGTTTAGTTAAAGTTAAGAACAAAGTATCTCAAGGTAACGGTCCCCAAAGTCACGATTTTGTTGACCATCAAAATTTCTCAATTGACTTTGTGTGGGCCATTCTTTGTTAGATACAAATTCAATGTTATTATCGTCATTAAAATCACATATTGTCATTAGTATAAGCTTCGGAAGAATAGAAAAAAAGGTAGACCTCGCTGTATGTAACAAATCAAATATAATTTAATGTGCTTTAGAAATAATCATTTCCGAAAGAGATTTGAACAAATTGTAAATCTTCAGTGTGGCTTTATTGGTGTTGAGGATATCCTAAGAATCATTATCAAAGAGTGGTAAGCAGACTGATGATGGTTATTTGTCCAGTCTGTCGTCCTGGGGCAGTACCACCACTTTCGAATGTAACACCCGTGAAGTGACCTTGTCGCGTTTCGGGGATAGTTTGAAAGTAGCCAGGTATAAGAGAGGAGTGTGCACTGTCAATCTAGATGGTACATGCTTGGCTCCTCGAGCCGGCATAGTGGAGGCGACTGCAGCCCGTAGAGATTTCTCTGTGGTAGCAGTTGTTTCCATTCATGGACCGCACTCTAGCTTTACATCAGGCGGAGTGTTGTCACATGTCGAGCTACAATAAAAAAAAAAGAATGAAAATGCCTATGTAGGGAAATAACCTTCCATAGTTCTCACCTAGCCTAGCCCTTATTACAAGGGCATAATATTATGCATTAGGTAGGTTGCTTTTTTTTATTGTAGCTCGGCATATTTTTTTTTATGACATATGACAACACACCGCCTGATGTAAAGCTAGAGTGCAGTCCATGAACGGAAACAACTACTATGCCGGCTTAAGGAGACGAGTATGCACCATCTAGATTAACATTGCACTGTGCTCCTTCAAAACGCAAATCCTCCTTCATAAGGCAAAGTATCAAAGGAATCATGATCTGGATTTAGAAGTAAGGAATGACTGGCACTATTAAGTCCAAAATTAGGTTACGAATAGGTCGGTATAATCATATAAAACCTTCATTTAACATTGTAGTTAAACAAATCGTTATCTTCAGAGTCATAATTGGGAGATCTAGGTCAAGGTGTCGTACCATAAAACGACCTAGTATTAGGAGCTTACGTTTTATCAATTGAATAACATTTTAAGACCCACTATCCAGTAAGCGTATCGTCATCGACACGTATAACTTGATATACATTATATACTTGTTAAGATAGTTTCAGTGCTATATGCGCAATCCAGGTCGGACAGTGCGCATTCCTTTCGTTACACCTTTTGGCTACTTTCAAACTAATCCCGAAACGCGACAAGGGTGTTGTACTTAACGTGAAAGCCAACACCTGAGCGTCCATACATTTTGTTTTACAACATTGTTTGAAACATAGCAAATTTATGTTGAAATTAAGTAATTTTATAACTTTCTCAGCACTAATTATTATCGCAAATTACTATAATAAACAAATAGCTACGGCACAGAATATATAAAATGCTTGTGAAATATATATAACCAATATAAAATGTTTAAAATATTTAAAATGTATTTTATATATTCTGTGCCGTAGCTATTTGTTTATTATAGTGATTTGCGATAATAAAATTAGTGCTGAGAAAGTTATAAAATAACTTAATTTCAACATAAATCTGAACGTTAAGTTCACGTTAAAAGTGTCCCAGGACGGCAGACTGGGCTGGTATAACCATCGTCACTCAGCCTACCGCTCTTATGTATATGTATAGTTTATTTATTATTTAATTATTAAATTAATACTTGTATCTAACCTAAGATTATTATAGCAGTAAAAAATACCCATAATCTTCTAGTATAACCGCAATACATTTAATATTCATCTTAGATCATATCGTAGGCTTTATCTAAGATCTAGTATTTGCTAGTTCCTTACTTTAACTACATAATGACCAGTTTAGTTTAACATCTACGTGGGCGTGCAGTTACTGGGCCAATGGCCTTAATTTTTCTCAAGGACCAAGGTTTAAATTGTGTTTCTGTGCTTGTTTTATGACCAACTATGACTTCATTTTATTATTGAATATAATGTATAGAATTTGGTCCCTAACTCCCCGTTCTCAGAACTGGATTAACTTACGAGCATTTTTTATAGTAGCCCGGTATATGGCTACACTATATGAGTAAAAACAACTACTACCACAAAAAAAAAAATTTAGGCGGCAGTTTCCTCCCCTATGGCGGCTTAAAGAAACCAATGTGCATCTTTTAAGTTGCCATTGAACATACTCACGTAATAAGCTTTCAAGATGAACCAGAAAAGCGACTCGATCACTTCACTGGTGTTGTAATGGCTGCAAAGTGCAAAATTCTTCTATCAACAAACTGACAATTACAAATACTTGAACAAGAATAAACGACCAAGTAACATGAGACAAATCGTAACCTACTGTGAATAACGTGTATGGGAAAAGAACATTGGCCTATTTAATACCAAAAATTTACAATATTTTACCAACAAACAAAAAAATAATAAAAAACGGGTTAAAAAGGGTTAAAAAGTCCTTGAGTTTCTGTTGTAACATAGTTGTTGATTGTATTATAAACGCAACGTATTGCGACAGAGACTCCTATTCTGCATCTTTAATTTTCTGTTGATTTTGTTAAATTTAGGTTAAGTCGTTATAGTCCTATCTCTGTTGAAATTTGTTAAAATTTAGTTAATAAATAGGTAGTTAAGGTGCTGTGACTCTCAAATAAGCCCATGTGGGCTTTGAGAGGCACAAAATTATTCTATTTATAAAGTATAAATAAAATTAAAAAAAGATTAAATTCGTGGTATTCCTGCATGACAGAGGCTGTAGACCTGAGTTTTTTAAGTACTCTGTAGACTTGTAGTAGTCACAGACAGTATTGTCCATAATTCCATATCCTTCGTACCCTTTAACAAACATCGAAGCATTCATACATCACGGACTATTCAGGTTATGACGCTAGTTTGAGATAGTTCTGCGATGAATCAATATTAGTGATTGGTCTCACAAAGTTTTTCTCTATAAATAAATCTACAAGTTAATGATCTTTTTCGTAGTAGATGAATCAAGCGGATGTTGAGGTTTTTATTAAGAATTAAGCTTTAATGGAAGTAATTCGCGGTTTTTTTTTGCCTATTTTTAAAGATTAATGTGTACATGTGAATTAGTCATAATTTCTCTCGTTCAAGTGCTTTTTATTTTGCGTGTCAATACTCTTTAGTGCTGATTTTACTTATCGCACTCACCGCGTACAGTTAGTATTTTTCTCGAATCAGACAATATAATTTTGACAGTTAAGGAGAGGAAACTGGAAGCGATTCTATCGTAAAGTAGTTGTGCATTGAATTTGAATTCGATAAAGGTTGTAGATATACTGACGATGGTTATTAGTTGAATCTGCCGTCCTGAGGTAGTACCACTACTTTCAACCCGTGAAGTGAGTTTTTTGTATAGCGTTACATACAAAAGTTCTATACAATATTTAAATTAAAGTTAAAATATAGATGTTGATTGATTCTGTTGAAGACAAGCGGTCCGTTGCATACATATTATCCGCCCACGCGTACGAGTACGTGCTTTTCGCCCACATTTTAAATTGTTTTGATGATACCCAGTGACAGCATAATGATAATAGTAAAAGATTTTTGTTTGTACATTTATTTAATAAGGGCTTTTTTATATCAATAAACCATCAGACAGAGGAATGTCTGTAGGCAGCAGTTGCCTCCGCTATTCCGGCTTGATGAGACGAATGTGCACCATTTTTTTATTGTAGCTCGGCTAAAACTAGAGTGCGGTCTATCGTACACTCTTCTCATCGTACCTGGTTTCTGCTAAACAAAATCCGAAACGCGACTAGGTCAGTTCTTTTCAAAGTGGTGGCACTATACCAGGAAAGCAGACTGGGTTAGTAACCATAACCATTCTGCCGACCACTCTGTCGCTTTTTGAGTGACAACATTTTGATTATCTGTACTCGTGGTACAAAAAAAAGTCAGCTAACCCAAATAAATAAGCACAAACCTTAATCCGCAATATCCGCATCAAAATAATCCAAATATCAATTAATAAGAGCTGTCAATCTGATATCAACAATGTTACGCCATTCATTTGACAGAATGGAAGAGGCGTACGCACTCATTGATAAGTGCATGACAGTAGTTAAGCTTTTGAAAATATAGTACGTTGAGAGGACTTGTTGAAATATTAAAAGTGGGTTACTATATACAGGCTGTACTATTTTATTATTAAAAGTTTTACGTATTATACATACTAAGCTTGTATTATAGGAAACGAGCGATCAAAGTAGAATTTAGCGAGAATTGGACACGGGTCGCATCAATCGTAATCGTAACGCTTTCTACTCCGCACTTTAATTTTTTTTAATGTTACCTTTATAACAATAGTTGATTATTATTAAACATCAGGTGTTGATGAGGATTGATAAATTCGTAAAATAGAAAAATTGTGTGAAGAAAATAAGAATGTAGATAACAGCCTGAATTAAGGTGGAAAACTCAGGATATTTATTTATTTTATTATAATTTAATAATAAAACAAATCCAGCGTTTGAAATGCAAAAAAAAAATAAAAGATAAAAAAAAATTGATTTCATTTTCCCTTCAAGAACTCCGTTAAAGTTTAATAGTAAATATTCTGGCACTTTACTATTACTAGTACTATTACTTTGAAAAGGCAGGCAATTCTAAGCACTGGGGTACGAAAAACCTTACTCTAATGGCTCTTCCATATATTAGCTAAAGCCATTGAAATTTCATGATCACTGGTGCCAAAAGTGTTGGCCATCACGTAGACAGGGGTACGGATCTTGGTAGATTGGCCAACATTGGCGACTCGTGTGTTTGGACATTGGCTAACGTGTAGAAGCATCGTGAAAAATATACGTTTAATATGTCATTGATAAAAAGTAAATGAGATAGGACATCCTGTTAACAATTCCCACAGCAATAAATACATACTGTTGTGATGAACGAATGTACCTAAATCAAATTGTTAGAAGGGGAACTTTAAAGGTTAAATGATTTGGCATGTAAATTGTTTGGTTGGTCAACAATTTTGTTTAAGTAATACCTTTTTTAAGAGAAATTTTAGCTGTGACATGTTAAGATAGGAAGTTAAACGAAATAGTCTAAGACTTGATAAAAGCTTATTCTTCACCCATCTGGTAAACAAATTAAACGTATTTTTAGGACTCATATTAATAGATAAATACTTCCCAAATATATTTTTTAATAAAATATGTTCACCTTAATTTAAAAAAAAGCCGATTTTCAGCCTCTGTTTTTTCTCCTTGTCACACAATAACTAGTTATGGAACACTACTCCACCTCTCCTACACACTCTTTAGTCCTTTATTTGCTTTGTAAAGAAGACGCGACTGTTGCCATTTCCCTGTGTAGAAATTGCGTCCGTTCATGAACCACACTCAAGCTTGATATCAAGCGGAATGTAATTACATTACAAAAGAACAAATTAAAATATTATCGATATCGATAATATTATTATAGCGTTCACCCTCCCTCTACCTTAAAGCTACACGTAAGAAATTAAGAGATCAACTTAAGATAATCTTTAACAAGCCTCCTGTTAAGATACGAGTATGCAAAGTTAGGCTTGTTCGACGAGTTACTTGAAACACGCGTATCTTAAGCAACCACAGTACTTGAGAACAGAGCATCGGAATGTCACATACATCTATTACAAAACTAACACCTAGGTGCTTCTAATGACTACAATTTGTACCTAACTAAAGTAAATATCTATTCAAATAAAATAAAATCAAATTATTTATTTATTTAATGGATTAGCGACCGTGGTCTAGCGGTAAGACGCGTGAACTCACGATCGATGAGAACCACGCTAATTCTGACCGGTACCAATATGTACTTTGGTCGCTCAATGCCTATAGGCACTGTTAAAGAGTGGTAGGCCATAAGTCAAACGAGCGTGGTTCATTGGTAACTTCACAACGGACTTCAGTGTGAAGCAGGACTTGCTAATATAATTATCTTTACTAATATTGTTGTTAAGTTTAATGAAAGGAAAGCTTTGCTCGCACATCCTGCACTACAGTTTTCTTTTTCACTTGTTTTTAGTAAAGTTGTGACGTCTTTAGTAAAACTTTACTTATTGTTAAGGCAAAGGAAGCATTGGCTATACAGTAAAGTTATTAATTTTTTTTGTTTTTTTTTTTTTCAATTTTGATCCTTTTCCCTGCCTACCGTTATGGAATCAAAGGCGTTACACTATAAATTATACATACTAGAAGCTAATTATAATTTCGATAGTTTAGACAGCTAATTGACCCATAAATTAAAATGAATAATTAAATTATAACTTGCAATAAATTGCAATTGTTTCATGAAAGTTTTAAAAGAAAATAATCTTTAACATCGTCACAATAAGGTGTAGAATCTATTGAATATGTAATACGGTTTAATTGGACTTGTCAGGTTATCAACGGTGTTAACTAATAATGGATTAAATTATTAACGAGACGGCTCTAAGAAATATTAAGGGAGATAATTTAGGTTGCAAATAATTTCTCAAATAATTTTATATGAACTCCTTTAAATCGCTGCCAATTCATAGTATTTTCGGTGTAATTTAAGAAGAATAAAGAAAAATGCCCATTTTTGGGCCCACCTTATTAATATCTAACAGTTTTTTAACAAAACTATATTTAAAAATAACAGCTTATGTTTTCATTAATTTATGTCAATTATATCAATACATGGATTGGGAATCAATAGACAATGTTTAATTACATTAAAAAAAAAAACAGAAATCAGCATTTAATATAAAAATAACCTCAAAAATTGCATCATAAAAACTTACTCAATATCTTTGGTGTAAAAATTAAACCCATTTGCTGATAATGAATGTGGATTTACTTTCCAACAAAGTGAAATACAAATCAACAACAAACTCGAGGAACCCTTGTGAACCCATTTATTGTGCGATATCTATCGCACCCTATCTAGTGCGATAAATGAATGACCTGTGATGCATAATAATATTAACCCTTAATTACTCGCATACTAACAGTTACACGAACGCTCGTGTGGGGTAATATATACCTCAGACGCACTCTGCCAAAACAATACGGTACAGAGCGGCGCCTACGACTGTTCCGTGATAGGGAGAGGTACTTTTAGGTAGCTACTGAAAACTGTGTGAGTTTTTTTTTATTTTTTTATTGTAGCTCGGCATGTGACAACACTCCGCCTGATGTAAAGCTAGAGTGAGGTCCATGAATGGAAACAACTGCTACTACAGAGAAACCTGTTCGGGTAGCAGTCGCCTCCACTATGCCGGCTTGAGGAGACGAGCATGTACCATTTTAGATTGACAGTGCTCTCGTTATACCTGGCTACTTTATCGTGAAGCGATAGTTAAATAAAAGATTGGGTTAGCTTACTGTATTTTAATTTAAATGTTACAATCAGCAGACTTACAGGCTAGTGAGGGTGTAGGTATGTAGGGCCGGTGCGTAAGATGTGGAGAGCATGAGGGCGTGGGTCGGCGGCGTTCCCGCGTCGGAGACCGCTATCCTCGTCGGCGAGACTCCTCGCAGGGTGCAGGACGTGCAGGAACCCGAAGGACGGTTGAGAGCAGCATATGGGCAGGCGCGTACAGACTTCAGAGATGACCCCATCTTCTTGTCTCGTCTTGCAGCACTCTTATTGGGTGTAGCGAGCAGCGGCGTCGGAGGTCTCACGTTGATGAATCAGACTTGTTACAGAGTTTAGAGGTCTTCTTTTGCAGTTCCCGGGGTATAGTGGCCCCGGGAAAAGACCTTTAGGTGCAGAGCTTCATGGTTCGTGTTTTTTAGTCGGAGAACTGATGACGGAGAACTGATCACGGAGGACTGATGACGGAGGATTGATCCCGATGAAGAAAGTGGGTCGTTTTTTATAGCCCTTTTTAGATTTGAAAATTTGATTTGAATGAATGTGTCATGGAATGTCAGTATTTCGAAATGGAACAATATCTTCTTGAATTAATGAGGTTTGTAAGGTAATTTTGGAAGAAAATGTTTAAAATCTAGGTGAAAATGAAATTAAAAAACTAATCGTCAACATTGTCAGATACAAAAAAATATAGAAAAAGTGAAAAATAACATAATAATTTTGTATAAAAATTGTAAATAATGCAAGGAAAAGTGTAGTAAAATTATGCCCCACAACCTGGTGATAAGTCCCAAATGATGTGATGTGTAAAACTCAAGAAAACATATAAAACATGATGATGACATTAGGATATGAACATGAAAAACCAAATAAGATGAAAAGAAACAAGGTTAGGGGATATAGTACGCTCCTGGCTACTTTCAAACTATTCCCGAAACGCGACAAAGTCACTTCACGGGTGTTACATACAACAACAAATAACCATCATCAGTCTGCCTACCACTCTTATTTTTATATTATATATTTTATATTAGTAACTTTGAAAATGGCGGAGATATGGCGCTTCAAATGTGTCGTGGGGTAAAATATACCCCATGCGAGTAATTAAGGGTTAACTTAAAACTATTTATTTTGACACTACCAAATTGTTATAATGCCAAAAAAAAAACTGGGGTAGTACCACCACTTTCGAATGTAACATATATGAAGTGACCTTATCGCGTTTTGGGAGCAGTTTCAAAGCACTGGTATCCATTCATGGACCGCACTCTAGCTTTACATCAGGTAAAAAAACTAAACCGACAATATTTACTACATACTTTTCATGATAATAATTGAAAACTTATTATATGTGTTTTCAATACAATAAGCACTACAGAACACTCTTAACATAAATTGAAAGCTGTCAAAACGTCAACTGTCAAGGAACTATAGTCCGTGTGTCTTAAGCACAAAGGTCTATTATCCAAAAGGATATCCTGCTAATATTGAACGTGGAATAATAGAGGAAATGTCAAAGGCATATGCTGCTAATACTATAGAAAACTCTTTCTTAGTTAAACAAACTGTTTTATAAAACTATTTTAAACTGTATAACGTTGGGATAAGAGCTACATTTGTTTGTTTAATGTTAACGTGCGCGTATTTCATGCAACATCCTTTAGAAAAGGCGGAGATTTTCTACAATCATTAGTTTTCATCTTCTCATAATGTTTTATGCATCCAAATTATTATTTAAATCATTTTAGAAATCTACAAGATTGAGTTTCTGCAGACAGCAGTCGCCTCCGCTATGCCGGTTTGATATGATCTTCATCTCCAAATATTTGTTTTACTATGCTTGGGAAGGAATTTGCACATTTGCATAATTTAAGGGCATCAGATTTGAAAGTAGCTGCGTGAAAAACAACTATGTCCTATCAATCTGCACGCAATCAGCGTTATAAAGTCAGCATAGTGGAGGCGAATATTTTAGAGCAGTTGTCATCAGATAACAAAAATCGGACTTTTTTTTTTATTGTAGCTCGACATGTGACAACACTCCGCCTGATGTAAAGCTAGAGTGCGGTCCATGAATGGAAACAACTGCTACCACAGAGAAATCTCTACGGGCTGCAGTCGCCTCCACTATGCCGGCTCGAGGAGACGAGCATGTACCATCTAGATTGACAGTGCACACTCCTCTCTTATACTAAGAGAAAATAATTTTAAAAAAAATCTTAAATAACGTATTTTTTTTTATTTATCAGTCAATAATATTATACACGTAATATAAATTAAACAATATCAAATTATAACAGATATTAAAATAAATTAACAAAATTCTTGAAACGTCCAAAACTTGAATTCGAAATCAAACCGCAACGTTTAAAACTATTTCCGAAAACTTTTACTATTATCCCAAAAAGCAAGGAATAGTATTTTGAACCTTATAATAAAACAATCAGAGATCAAAATAGCTTCAAAACAATTAATAGAGTAAAATATTTTAACAAAGTATTTTGATTAACTAACAAAAATGTACGAACTTAAACGAATTCAAAATTAAGACAATTTCTAAGAAACTTTGACTATAGCATATACAAAACGAAAAAACAAAAAACATAAACAATAAAATGTTTAATGTCAAAAAAAGAAATCTAGCATTCTGGGTGTAATTTGTCTACCATCCTGGGATAGTAGCACCACTTAAACACCCTTAGTGAAGTAACCTTATCGCGTTCCGGGGTTTGGAAGTAACCGGGTGTAAAGACAGGAGTGTGCACCTTGTTATGCTTAAGCCGGCATAGTGGAGGTAACTGCTGTCTGTAGAAACACTCTTAGCTTAACTACAACTGTGTAGTCATATGTCGAGCTACAATAAAAATACATATTTTTTAAATAATCTCTTGGACCAAATCACGATCAATATCTTATGCGTAAATCCGTTTCTATGATTTAATGTTTACTTAGCACAGGATATTGCTTGTTAACTCGTAGATCCCGTTTCATTATCGTTCATTATCTATGATATAATTAATGACAACCGTTTATTCATCGATTATTTATCGATCTTTAAATGGTTATTTTTTATACATTTTTGTCCTAACGAAGTCGAGCTAGAGTGCAATTCATGAACGGAGGCGACAGTAAGAGAAGGGGTTCTGCAGACATCAGTCGCGTCCGATATGCCGGCTTGATGAGATGCCTTTTTACATTGCGCTTGAGAGATCCTGTGTTATAGGAAGGAGGAATTATGTGGCTAGGAAGGTCGTTCCACAGTTTGATGGAACAACAGAAAAAGTTCTACCCGAACTTTTTAGCCCGCGAGGGGATTGTTTCGACGGTAAGGCGATGCATTCGAATTTAAAAAAAAACACGCAAGTTGAAAACAAAATGCAATACTAAAAGTCAATTTGACCGCACAATCGTAAACACGGGAGTAAATCGCAGAAACGTCGATCCTGAACAAAGCCGGGACAATGCCACGTAAATCCCGCCAAACGTACGGCCACTCAGTCCGATTACAACGAGATAGTGTCGCTCGTTAGGTTGAGGCTACACTAGACTCACGACGCGACTGCGACTGTACATTAAAGTTCATGTAAATGGTTGTATGCTCTAAACATGGCTTTTGATGTTTGATTTGCGAGACAAGAACAATATAAGTACATGTATATGTTTAATAGTATTAGGCGTTACTTTGCGAAATCCATAAGCAAATTCTTTTTAAACACTACTTTGCAAGTAATTTCCGCTAATCAATGTTAGTGAGGGTAGGTACACAGTCACATCAGCTGTCAATGTTAGACCCTTCACCAACATGCGACGTGCGGTCGCTTCGACTTCGCTCCGACGACTGACCGCTGAATATAAGTGTAACTAAATTATTTGTGGCGCCCTTCACGAACGCAGCTATATTTTGTGCGAGGTTTTATATTAGGGAAGTTTTGAAAAAAAAAAAAAGAATAATATTAGATTCAACAACTTTTGCTTCGGATCAATCTCCCCAACTCGCTCCGTTTCAAAGATATCGCCATCACTTCCGGTCAAAGTTGAACGTTTTTGGAGGTCACGAGGGCGCCCTCTATACGTATTAAAACTTTCGCTAGCCCGTCATGGCAAGACCTAGGCTACATTTTTATTGTAGCTCGGCATGTGACAACACTCCGCCTGATGTAAAAGCTAGAGTGCGGTCCATGAATGGAAACAACTACTATCTACTACTATCTCTATATGCAGCAGTCGCCTCCACTAATCCGGCTTGAAGAGACGAGCATCCATATTGACAGTGCACACTCCTCTCGTTATACCTGTTACATTCGAAAGTGGTGGTACTACCCCAGGACGACAGACTGGACAAATAACCATCATCAGTCTGCCTACCACTCTTTAATAGTGCCTATAGGCACTGAGCGACCAAAGTACATATAACAAAGTTACATTGTTACCGGTCAGTATTTAGCGAGGTTCGAACACGGGTCTCATCGATCGTGAGTTCACGGGTATTTTTTCAAGTTTTTCCGATTTGCTCAGTGTAGCCGCAGCCGTAAGGTGGCAGAACCGACGTTTGTAAGTGATTTGTGTTGAACAAATTGCTGGTTTTAAACTCTAATGATCATGCTTAATGTCTATCTTGACGGTCTACTGATCGCATGACGATATAAATATTATTCCTTTAAGACTTTAATAAATAATTTAATAAATAAGGTTGCATTTCTACTATAGTTATGCCTTATTAAAGAGTAGTAGGCAGACTGATTGATGATGGTTATTAGCCCAATCTGCTGCCCTGAGGTAGTACCACCATTTTCAAGTGTAATACCCGTGAAGAAACCTAGAGTTTAGAAGCAGAGGTATAACGAGATAAGTGTCTCAATCGATGCTGCATAGCGGAGGCGACTGCTGTCTGCAGTTCTATCTAGTGTAACATCAGAGAAGTGTAGTGACAAGTACTGTAAAAAAATTAAATGAGAAAATCGTTACAATGAAGACCGTACCTAAAAAATCACAGGTGCAGTTTAACGACAAAAACAAATATGTATTAAATTGCAGAATTAGTTCGTACTAGCTAAAACAAGCTTTATTACAATAGGCGTAAGGGTGAAATTGGTAGCACGAGCTGAATCCATTAATGTCTTATTTATGGTTGAGGTCAATGAACTTAATTGTATTACAATTTTCACCAACTCACTCGAATGGGACAAATATACAATTAGGGTTGACAAAACACGTATTTTGAAAATGCGAGAATAATTTATAAACAAAAACAGGATAGGCAGTAATACTGAATAGTAGACAGCTTCAAAGTAAACATTTTTGCATCAAGTTAGTAATATTGTGGATCACGAGCCATTCATTCATCACGCTAAACAGTCAGGTCAAGTCCCAGTCAAGTCAAAAATTGTTCCAGTTAAATGGTAGAATCTTTACTGAAACTTCTTATGGAGTGTTGGAGGGAAAATGGAAACACGGGTTCTCCTCTTTTGAATTGTTTTCCCACACTCACGCACGTTCACGAACACTTAATGGTTAATAATCCACCATTATTACACATTAACACTCGAAGAAATACAAGTTTAGGAAAATAATTCAAAACGGATAACCTGACGTTTCAAGATGGCCGCCAAAACTCGATAGCTTTCTCTCACGACGTTTTTAATATGACATTTGCAAAAAAAAAGCCAACCCTGAATAACAATATGAAATTCTCCAGTTAAAACTTTACCGCGTTCCCAAGACATCGTTCGCTTGAACTGTGGTATTTTAATTGTTAAAACAACATCACTTGAAAATCGATAAATCTACTAACCTAACTTTAAAAAAAAGTTTTTTCAAGTTCATTTACACCCAAAGGCCCGATAAGTAACTTTAACTATAATTTTTTACCGTGACGTAACCGTTAAACGTTTACATTTACTCCACACGCGTTGCAATATCGTGTAAATTCATATTGTTATCATTAAAAGGGTGGCTGATTCCGAAAAAATAATAGCAAAACATATTTGGCTTCTTTTCATACAATTGACGTTAGTGACATTGGTTTGACGATTACTTTAACTTTAACCAGCCAAGATTCGCAGGTTACAATACAATAAAAAAAAATGGATCTAAGTATTAGAGTGGCCGTGGTCTAGTGGTAGGACACGTGAACTCACGGTTGGAGAGACCCGTGTTCAAAGTAGTTCAAACCTCGCTAAAATTCTGATCGATACCAATGTAGAAGTGAAGTTTGGTCGTTTCAGTGCCTATGGTACAATATGGACATTATTTAAAGAGTGGTAGGTATTTTCCTAGTATTAACTATTAATGTCAATCATAAACAAGGATATTGACCCGAATACGGGAATGGAACCCACGACTACTACAAGCGCTAAGTAACCATACATGACTAATCTTACACATTCTTATCAGAATTGTGTGAAGATCAAATATTTGAAATGTTTAAACATTTTTTATTGTAATAAAATTTAGGCTTCCGTTAATAGGTTGAGGTGAGTAAATATTTACTTTGTTGTAAGTACCTATTTAATCACTAGTGGTGAACGTCTGCAGTCACCTCCGCTATGCCTGCCTGGAGTAGCGCATTTGTATGAAGAACATTCCAAGACAATTTATTCCTCTCATTAATACTTGGCTACTTCCAAATTGATCCCGAAACTCGACGAGATCACTGCGAGAGGTTACTACTCCAGAACGAGGAGACAAGGCTATACCAAATCATCAGTCTGCCTGCCTACCCCTCTTTAATTAACGCCTATATTATAACCATAGACACTGAGTGACCTAGACAACCTACGGAGCGAACATAGTTAACATAGCGTACAGACCGTGACAGTGAAGATATAAAACATATACTAGTATTTTCAAGAGAAACGTAACGTTTAGGTTTCCATTTCTTTCTTTATTTTTAAGGTTTTTTTTATTGTAGCTCGGCATATGACAACACTCCGCCTGATGTAAAGCTAGAGTGCGGTCCATGAATGGACACAACTGCTACTACAGAGAGACCTGTGCGGGCAGCAGTCGCCTCCACTATGCCGGCTAAAATACGTCTTATAAATATGAGAGAGAAAGAAAAATCGCGAGGTGAGCTTTAAATCAATTTTTGATGCAGTTTTGCTCGGTAAAAACACATAAAGTAGTACAAAATTTTCTTTTAGACACCACATTATGTTTGAAAATCATGATCTAGGGTAAGTTTTTTTTTAATTCAATATATATTACGCGCTATCAAGGTCAGAGCAATCGTGTGATCAAGGTAAAGAAGATATAGGGCCCTTAATAGCCAATAGGTAGTCGACTTCTCTAATGTAGTAGTTTGTATTATACATATGTATTACATACGAGTACAAGGCAGACCCAGAAGGGTGTTTTCCGATCAAATAGGAGACATAACCGTCGGGCGTGCATGAAGAGAATTGTGGATGTGAAGGAAGCGAAGGTGTTGTGTCAGGATCGTGGTTAGTGGCGTTCCGTTGTCTCTGCCTATCCCTGTGGGAAAAAGGCGTGACAATTGTATTGTATTGTATTACAAAAATAGATAAATTAGTTAACTTTAGTAGGTGGAGGGAAACACTAATGTATTATTATGAAATAATTATTGTGTACACTAATAACTATACGAGTTTAATTCACAACGAGTAAAAGTATTTTTTAAAAAAAAACAACACTAATTGGCAGTCGCTAATCGTGAAGATTTTTCGAGAACAACATATCGTGTTGATTTGACAGGCACTTGTCAATTCTACTACATTCAAGAATCGCCCCCTGGAATGAGGAATCTATTTATACACCAATTATATATAAAAAAAACATAGTAATGCAAATAAATGAATTTATATTAAAAAAAAAACTTATAATAGAAACGTCGTTGTCACAAATGCATTGAAAGTTTGATACATTTGTACGGAAGTCGACATGCACTTCCTTGACTATTTCGCCAACCAAACTATATGTCGTATTGACCGAATGCTACGTCTCAATAATCTTTGTACACATAAATAAATAAATAAATGAAATAATAATAAAAAAATCCCTAAGTAATTATAATAAACAAAATAATGTGTACACGCCCCTATAATAAGTCTTATTCAAATGGTCCCAACACTATTATCATGTTTGATGAGACAGCCCAATGGATAAAGACACGCGACTGGCTTTTAAAAAAACAACCAAAATTAATTCTGTGAAGACGGATGCTATGAAAGCTAGTGTTCAGTGGATATCATGCAATAAACATCATATAATGTAAAATCAATTTGTTTGTTATTTACTAATTAATTTTTTTGATAAAGTTTTTTTGTTTTTTATTGTAGCTCGGCATGTGACAACACTCCGCCTGATGTAAAGCTAGAGTGCGGTCCATGAATGGAAACAACTGCTAATACAGAGAAACCTGTGCGGGCAGCAGTCGCCTCCACTATGCCGGCTTGAGGAGACGAGCATGTACCATCTATTGACAGTGCACACTCCTCTCGCTATACCTGGCTACTTTCAAACTATTCCCGAAACGCGACAAAGTCACTTCACGGGTGTTACATTCGAAAGTGGTGGTACTACCCCAGGACGGCAGTATAATAATTAATAAAAAAAACAGCTAAAGATTATTTTATTATCTCTATTAGGGACATTTGTTATGAATTACTATAGAATTTATTATATAGTAATTGTTAATTGACATTTAGTGATATTTAGTAATTATTATCTAAGATCTAATGCATTGTGACAGTATTTAATTAAAACAAGATTTACGTACCCAAAACGTGTAGTTGTGGACGCAAAATAACATAATTTTAAGAACATTGTAACCCATAACTTGTAAATAAAGATTTGAATTTAATAAGCGTTTTTAGCAGACTGACGATGATAATTAAACTAGAATTAGCTTGAAAATAACCAGGCAAATAGCGGAGGCGACTAGTGCAGACAGACATTTCTCTGTGGTAGTAGGCGGAGTATCACAATGCGAGTTGCTATAAGAAATACTACCTTAAACAGTCAAGTCTATTGCAAAATAATTGACGTAGCTAAAACCCATATTTTTTTTTATTATTTTAGCACGTCATATGACCGTACTCCGCCTGATGTTAAGCCAGAGTGCGGGCAGAGGCGACTGCTGTCGCGCCCGCTATGCCTCTTCACACTTCGCTTGAAGGATTCCATGTTATAGGAAGGTGGAAATGGAAATAATAATAGTTCATACGGGGCACTAATTACATAATTACTGACCCGGTAAATAAACGGAATTAGATCAAAGTAGGTATTGAATAAACAAACATACAAACATAACATAAAACAAGATAATACGATTTAGGTTATTCGAGTACGTTTTATGTTTTGTGTAGGCCAAAAGGTAATTTATTTGTGAGCTGCAACGTTGTTTTGATAGCTGTTTATTCAATGTAAACGCTATAACGAAATGGTCATAATTTGAATGCGGTAGGTAACTATGTTTGTGAACGAGCTTTAGATAAATGGAAAAAGATGCGAGGAATTAAAGCTGTCATTGTTGCCTGTGTACTTTTTCGAATCAGTTTAACTCAGTAACTATTGTATATATAACACTTACGAGTCCTAAATATATAAAACCCATTGATTTTAAAAAATATAACACCACCCGAAAGTGTCGCTAGTAATGATCAAATTCTGCAAAGCAATGTCATACGGCAAACTAAAGGAAAGTGTTGATTTTAAACAAATATAGTATAGTCAAAACAATAGGAGTTTTTAGCGCTGGTCCTTAAATAAAAAAAAAGTAAAACGTGAGTGAAAATTCGAGATATTTAAAACCGATTTAAAATAATCGCTAGCCTAATGCATGCATATGAAGTAGCTAGTAACAGCTAGTATCGTTTAAAAATATGCGTAAAATAAATAATCTATTTGGAATTAATCTAGTAATAAAAAAATATGCCAAGAAGTTAATTCAAAACAACTAGATTGTTTTCTAAACCGTCAGGAAAAAACTTTAAAAAATAAAAATCTAAATAAGATATTATTATTATTTGAGATAATATTATTAATGAATGAGATCACGACAACAAAAATAACCATAGCTTACAACTAAAAAAAAAACAGCGTCAAAAATCAGCTGATTCGTCACACTACTATGGCATTACAAAGCAAAAAGAGGACTTACCGAAAAAAAAAACAATAAAAAAATCCCAAAAAGGTATTCGATTCAAAATCACACACAAAAACCATTGATTCATCTCATAAAAGAAAGCAAGCACAATTTCACACACACAATTTGAAAAAAAAAACACTGACAGCTGTCAATATTCGCGGTATTATTATTTTTTTTATTAATGGAAGCCGGCAGTGGCCGCGCGTGCGAGCCGTGAACTATAGTGACTGAGTAACGGCGTGCAATGGTCCGATTTGTTGTCCCGTTTCCACTTACGTAATAAGTTCCGTTGAAAGAATTTGTAGTAGGGAGTTTTACTATTAAACTTCGAATTTATTTATTTATTTTGAAAAGTACAACAAACAGTTTACAAAACACAGTAATACAAAAAAGATAATACACAGATAAAAACAAATAAAATTTTGTAAACCTAATAGTTGGACATAACATTGGTTAATAAGAACAATATAATATATAAAGTGAGGTGAAGTAATATAAATAGTATAAAAATAATTTATTTATGATTAAATTAAATTCATATTTAAGTATGAAATATAAGTATATAATATTTCGCTCATAGAAACTTTATTTTTAAAAAGTTATTGTCATCAGTTTATCATATGAATCCTAGATGACTTTTAAAATTAATTTAATGAGCTTGCTTACCTCTAATTAGAAAAATAACGTTCGTTACCTATGTAGTATAGTATACATTGTATACTAATTAGTATCGATGTATGGATTTTTGAGCATTCTTCATATAGCCATTATTTATATTAATTCTAGTGCTATATAAAAAAACTAAGCCGTGTCTTATTAAAGCGTATCGTCATAGACGCGTACAAATATATTATTTTTAATTACAGAAAAAGATGGGGGAAGAAAGACCCATATAAACAGAAAATGGAAGACTGAAAAATAGAATTTTGGATGGAAAATAGAAAATTTGGAAATGTAAATTTGAAAAAAAAAATATTGAAGATTGGGCCGCATATGCGACGTTCCCTTTGCCTCGAGCAAAACAATAATAAAACCGGAATTATACACTACATAATTATTATAGACTACATAATAAAACAAAACCATGAGAACCATATGACGTCACAATTTCGTGAACAAAAAAATTGTGAGACAAAAATATTTGTCAAAGGCACAAAATTTAAACTTATCCACGATCTAAGTACCTGACCTCAAAATCACGTTTATAAAGACTCCTTGACATAAAGGTCATGGTAGGTTTTTTTTTACTAACGCCATCTTGTAGGCTTTGATTTTTGATCAGACCTTGTGAGCTGTCAAATTAAGTAATGAGGTAATGACGGAATATGATTGTAGGATTTTTGGACGAGTTTCATATGATAGAATTCTCGTCATCGAAGCCATGGTAGAGCTTGACGATGAGCAAGTTATTATATTATAATAATAATTGGAAGAAGGTTTAGCGGTAGACGGCGCGAACTCACGATCTATTAGACCCGCGTTTAAATCTCGATAAATTCTATCCGGTACCAATGTAACTATGTACTAGTATAGTACTTAGTATCTAAGACAAAATTACTGTCTTCTGGAAACCAAAACACTGGGTGGACTGGTCGTGCTCTATCCAGCTGTGAAGAAACGGGTGGAAAAGTGTGAGAGAGTTAAAGCGATTGTGTGGCTAGTACATTAATGTAACAACATAAGATTTATGGAAGAAAACTCCCGTCTCTTCTCATGCTCGTAGGACTAAAGAAGTGCAGCTTCTCTTCCTATACAATTTAACAATAAATAGAAAGCCTTTTGTTAAAAACCTTTTTAATATAAAAACATTGACACCTAACAAAAATAATATGGTATATATTTTCACATAGTAGAAAAATAACGCTTCGGAGTAAGTACTCGCGGCGTCAATCGATCACCACTTGACATATTAGTGTTTGCTGAACGCTGAGAAAGCTTTTATTATATACACACTTACATAGATATAATATATGTATACATACAATACGATACATGATACTGATAGTTGAACAATAATATAGAAAAGATGAATTAGTATTTTTAAGTACCTTGGCATATTATGACAACGTTATAACGCCTGATTAACATACTTTAGGGCGCGACCAAACTTTATGACGGCTTCGAAGTTAGGTACAAGTCGCTCGTACACAAATTGAGGTATCACCCGGGTATGATGAACGTAAAAGGAAAGGGCACACTTCCGAGGTTATTTTTAAATGTTCTATTCATATTTAAAAGCAACATTCAATTTTATTATTGTAAACTTGACTGTACATGCGCGAAATAGCGCCCGCAGCTAACTTCCGAAACGTCATAAAGTTTGACGCGATCTATACACATTAAAGTGAGGTCCATGAATGTAAAACTAAAACTTATACAGACAGCAGTCGCCTCCGCTATGCCGGTTTGAGTACTAACCAATTTTTCTCGTAATACCCTGCTATTTCGAAGTTGATCCCGAAACGTGACATAAAATGGTAGACACACTATGATAGCAGTTGTCCCCACTTTAAGACCGCTCGCTCGACTTCAGCTCAATAGCAGGAGTCTGGTCACTTCCCGGACTTTTTTAAATTGTAGCTCGGCATGTGACAACACTCCGCCTGATGTAAAGCTAGAGTGCGGTCCATCAACGGAAGCAACAGAGAAATCTCTTCGGACAGCAGTCGCCACTGCTACAACGGCCTGAGGAGACGAGTTTGCACCATCTAGATTGACAGTGCACACTCCTAGGACGATAGACGCGGTAAATAACCATCATAAGTCTGCCTAAATAGTAAATTAACTTTACGGATTAAAAAGGATGGAAGAGAAACTAATATAGGAAACTTTTCTCGGCCAGATTGGGCAACTGCTTAAAAAGGGTCCGGGCACGAGCACCCTTGACCAACCCTTTTCTAGTAGT
Organism: Tinea pellionella; assembly: GCA_948150575.1. Lineage (NCBI taxonomy): Eukaryota > Metazoa > Arthropoda > Insecta > Lepidoptera > Tineidae > Tinea > Tinea pellionella. Next base: position 1,176,892 of record OX411263.1, on the reverse strand, counting down.
CAGACTTCGCTATGCCGGCTTGATGATGAAATAGTGTGCACCACCCAGGTTCATAGAGCACATTTTATTAAACTCGAAACGCGATTAGATTTAGGCCGCGGTTTAGCGGTGAGACGCGTGAATTCTGACCGGTACCAATGTATCGCTCAATCCCTATAGGCACTATTAAAGAGTGGTAATGGGTATTAGCCCAGCCTGTCGTCCTGGAATAGTACCACCACTTTCGAATGTAACTTTGTCGCGTTTCGGGTGCAGTTTGAAAGTAGTTTGAGGAGTGTGCATTGTATATCTAGATGGTACATACTCGTCTCCTCAGGCTGGCATAGTGGATTGTTGTCATATGCCGAGCTACAATAAAAAAGGTAATAGTGGTACGGCAAATTGGGCTAATAACTATTCTTAATGATGTGTAGTGGTGAGAAGTGATTGGGGCTTTAGACCCTTCCGTCCCCAGAGGCCTTACTAAATACAACCTCGTACATTAAACGTAAAACATAGTACAATAGCTTAACAAATTATTTGCAGTTAATTCAACAACATAAACAATAGAGTAACTAATTGATACCAAGAACAAGCCCTCAAGGGTCGACCTAAAGGTGATTTTAGCAATTGGTAATAATGTATTATAGAGGCTCTTTTGTTTTGGTTTTAAGTAAAGGCTGAGTTTAGAATTGAATAATGAATAACTCTTTCTCACTCTCTCTCGTATAGCGACCGTGGTAGGTGAGAATTCACGACCGTGTTCAAAACTTCCTAAATTCTGACCTGGATCGATGTAACTTTGTTATATGTAATAGAACCTAATTATTCAGTTACTGGTATTTCTAGTCGAAGTCTCGTCTCCTCAAGCCGGCATAGTGGAGGCGACTGCTGCCCGCACAGGTTTCACTGTAGTAGCAGTTGTTGCCATTCATTGACCGCACTCTAGCTTTACATCAGGCGGAGTGTTGTCACATGCTGCTACAATAAAAAATCTACTACAGAACTGACTCCAAACGTCTGACCCTAAAGAGGCGGGAAGAGTACATCACGCTATGAAAGCCGTTTACAAGTATAACTCTGTGGATAGTAGTAAATACTATATTAAATAAAAAAAAAAAAATAAAAAAAAAAAAAAATATTTCACTAATGTGAAAATGTATTTGTTTTGCCCTGTACGAGTGGACAGGTTGTCAACAATTCTTGGTCATCCGCCCACGTGGCAATTGAGAAATAAAACCTGTAAAATGAAAGTTTATCGAAAGGGCCACCTATTTCGTAACATTATTTACATAGTTTTCTTTTTGGAAACATTATAATATAAATACACCTATATTATAGCTGAGTGGGTTTAGACGTGGGCTTCTGGTTGTTAGCCCAGTCTGCCGTCCTGGTGTAGACAACTGCTGCAGGGAGGAGTTGCGTGACGTCTCTTCACACTACGTTTATTTATTTATTTATTTTATTTGGTAAATACAACGGCCACAGTCTGTTTGAAGGATCACTTAAGAAAATTTCGAAAATTAAGAAAAACGTCTTCGGAATTCGTGATCTCATTAGATGATAGTTCTGTAAAATTGTTGTTGAAATGATTTTTAAAAATATGATTTATGATATAATTATTATAATATTGGGATTACCTTTGGAGATTTTATAACTGGATCGGATGTGTTTACCTGAAAACAAATACAAATAATAATTATTAAATTTGTTATTAATTATTAATCGTGCGGCCGTGGTCTAGCGGTAAGAGGCGTGAACTCACGATCGATGAGACCTGTGTTCGAACCTCGCTAATGCTGACCAATGTAACTTTGTTATATGTACTTTGGTCGCTCAGTGCCTATAGGTTCTACTTTTCAGTTAAGTTCATTGCTCTTCATTCCAATTTAACAATAAAAATAATATTTCAATAAATCTATTTACTACAGAGAAATCTCTACACACAGCAGTCGCCTCCGCTATGCCGGACCTCGATTGACAGTACACACTTATCTCGTTATATCTGGCTACTTTCGAACTATTCCCGAAATGCGACAAGGTCAATTCATGGGTGTTACATCCGAAAGTGGTGGTACTACTCCAGGACGGCAGACTGGTCTAATAACCATAATCAGTCTGCCTACCACTCTTAAGAATAGAATATCTTTTATTTGTCACAGTACAGATGTTTTTAGATTTGTACAGGGTGAGGTGACAAAAGGGAAATCAGTTCAGCATATGCTCTGGCAGATGTCAGTACGCTGATTTTCAGCTGATACCGCAGTATCCAGATCCCCTAGTGATAGGGAAGGGGTGTAATGAAATAGTTATGGAAAGTAGTTTGTATAGGAACGATAAAATGTATAAACAGAAAAGAATATCGAAGAAACATAATAATATTAATAATAATTAATAGGTTGTTCATGTATATATATAACTTTAGGCAACTGCGACTGTTAATCTGATTGTAGCAAAAGAAAATGTCATTTTGTCAATTTTGTCATTTAAAATAACTTCGTACATTTTAAAGTAGACAATCTATATCAAGATATAAATATTAGTATAATGTTATTCCACCTACATAAAATAGTTTAGGTATTTTTGGTTGAACCTGCTTCTACAAACCACGGTTACTATCATTCATTGATAGTTTTCTTACGCAATACAGTTCGGACCATATATCTTGTGCAGAGTGGAGGACTCCGTAGAGGAGAGGTCAGTGAACCAGTATGTCAAGCCTCAAGTCATTTGCCTCGAACGAAACGATTCGGCACGTCCTTTTTGCGCTAAACAATTGACAAATGGAACGCTTTGCCCTCCCACGTGTTCTCCCAGTTCTTTAACATGGGATCCTTGCGGAACGTGAAAAAGCCACCATCTCAGGCCGGCATAGTAATGGCCACTGAACCTCCACTGTGCTTACTAAGTCACACTTGTCGTCTCATAATAGAAAATAAAATTTAAAAAAATGTTAAAAAGTAAATATTTGTTACATATTTAAATGACGAGTAATATTTCCACCACTTTCAAGTAAGGTGACCTAGTCCCGTTTCGGTACGAGTAACCAGGTATAACAAGAGGAGTGTGCACTGTCAACGTAGATGGTGCATGATCAAATCATGAAAAAAAAGTAAAAATATAGAGGTTAAACTGTAGCGTATATGTAAATGAAAGTAAAAGAATCTCGTCTTATCACTTAATAATGTTTATTGTGTGGGTGTCTGTAATTAAATAGGCCAAACATCTTTTTATGGTAGCTCCACATGTGATTACACTCCGCCCGATCTAGAGAAATGTCGCCTCCGCTATGACGACTTGAGAACCATCACCTGGCTAACATTATATTCATAAATCCGTTATACCATTTTTTTTTTATTGTAGCTCGGCATGTGACAACACTCCGCCTGATGTAAAGCTAGAGTGTGGTCCATGAACGGAAACAACTGCTACTACAGAGAAATCTCTACAGCAGCAGTCATCTCCACTATGCCGGCTTGAAGAGACGAACACGCACCATCCAGATTGACAGAGCACACTCCTCTCGTTCTATCTGGCTACTTTCATCAAATCAAATAATGCTTTCAACAAACATTATGTTTATCATGTACGCGGGACATCAATCAATCAATGATTAATTACAATTCAGTGACTCTGTTTGGTAGTAATTAATTATATGTAATGAATTATTAATAAAATTCGAAGGTCGTTAAAACAAGTGTGGATTCCATTACTATGAAAGTTGTATAACATTGAACGTAATTTTTGACATGCTATTGACTCCTTTATTAAGGAGAAGGTTTTGTGTTCGTCGCGTATTTTTTTTAAAATTATTTTAGCTAGAGTGCGATCCATGAACGGAGGCTACTGCCGTCAGAAAAGCTTGAAGGGTTCCATGTTACAGGAAAGAAGAAAGATGTGGCTGAGAATTAGATGGAACGATTTTTATCTATGTTCACCGATTTCTCGAAAACGGCTGAACCAATTTCAATAATTTAAATTGAATTTTGTCTCACATCGCGTTTCGGGAATAGTTTGAAAGTAGCCAGGCATAACGAGAGGAGTATGCACTGTTAATCTAGATGGTACATGGTTTTTTTTTGTTGTAGATCGGCATGTGACAACACTCCGCCTGATGTAAAGCTAGAATGCGGTCCATGAATGAAAACAACTGCTACTACATGGAAACCTGTGCGGGCAGCAGTCGCCTCCGCTATGCCGGCTTGAGGAGACGAGCTGTACTATTTAGATTGACAGTGCACACTCCTCTCGCAATACCTGGCTACTTTCAAACTATTCCCGAAACGCGACAAGGTCACTTCACGAGTGTTACATTCGAAAGTGGTGGTACTACCCCAGGACGGCAGACTGGGATAATAACCATCATCAGTCTGCCTACCACTCTTTTAAAATCTTTTTTATTTGATTTATTTTTAGTTACATTTGTGTGTTAACTTTTGACATTATAATTGTTTAGGCTTTAATGGGGCTGACATCGCTACGATTGTGAGTGCTAGCCCCAAACTAAATAAAGAATTAAAAAAAAACTTCTAAGGGAGTGAATCAAGGTAAAATATGTTTAATTTTTTAATCTTGTTACGAATTGTACGCGCTTATGACGATACGCTCGAATGGGTTGTGGGTTTAACTTATACATAAATTATATCAATATAATATAGGCTCATGAAGTATCATTTTAAACCGATACAGTTTGAGTGCCGACATGTATAGAGGCAAAGCGAGGTCAACGTAGGGTGACACAATAATAAATAAATAAAAAATATTAATAATTTTATTGAATTTTTTTTTAAAATTAAAAAATGAAGTTTCAATTTTTATTAGCAAATATATTTACGTTCTTACAAAATGCTTTTATATTTCTTCAGGCGCTTTTTGTACATTTTATTTTTCGTTTTACAATGCATACTTATAGTTATTACTAAGTGCATGTGTAGTAGACCTACATTAACAAAGTTACACTGGTAAATTAAATTATATGAGTTTTGGCGGCCATCTTGAGACGTAAGGTTATTTGTCTTGTGTTATTTTCCTAAACTTGTGTTTCTTCGAGTGGTAATGTGTAATAATGGTGGATTATTAACCATTAAGTGTTCGTGAACGTGCGTGAGTGTAAGCAAACAATTAAAAAGAAGAGAACCCGTGTTTCCATTATCCCTTCAAAACTCCGTAGGAAGTTTCAGTAAAGATTCTACCACTTTACTGGCAATTTTTGACTTGACTGTAACTTGACCTGACTCATTAGTGTGATGAATGAATGACTCGTGATGCACAATGTTATTAACTTGATGCAAAAAAATATTTACTTTGATACTAGCAAATTGTTATACGCCATATGAAAAAAAAAAAAAAAATTATGATGTAAATTAAACAATTTTCTTTTACTTTGAAAATTAGAGAATTAAAATTTCAATAAACTTTTTACGACTGGCAATACTTTCTGTTTTCAAAGTTCATGAATTTATGGTAACACTAATCACTTTTGAGTGGCCCGTAGGTCGAGGGTCTCTCGTTCGGAAGTAGGCCACTTATGGCATAGAGAGATGGATATAGACCTCCCCGGCACGTTATAAAGAATATTATTAAATATTATACCTTTAATACCTTTGATGATGGAATGCTATAAAAGTCAGAAGGAGAGGAAGACGCCGATATGCTTAAAATAGGCTCAACAGTCTCGATGTCGGCTTAGCTTTTTTTATTGTAGCTCGGCATATGACAATACTCCGCTTGATGTAAAGCAAGAGTGCGCTCCAAGAAAGGAAACAACTGTTACTACAAATACATTTCTACAGGCACCAACCGCCTCCACTATGTCGGCTCCAGGAGACGAATGCACACCATCCAGATTTACAGTGCACACTTCCATCGTTGAACCTGGCTACTTCTAAACTGTTCACGAAACGCGGTATAGTTACGTCACGGGTGTTACATTCGAAAGTGGTGGTGCTACCCCAGGACGGCAGACTGGGCTAATAATCATCATTAGTCTGCCTACCATTTTTTAAAATCTAAGGGTCGTTTGCACCAGAAGGCCGGTTAAAGTAACTTTAACTATTATTTTTACGTTTACTTTAACCGTTACGTTTACATTAAATATACACCATATTTACTCCACACGAGGGCCTGTCATTTTTAACGGTTATTGTAACCTTAATCGTAACCAGCGAATCTTGGCTTGGTTAAAGTTAATGTAATCGTCAAACCAATGTTGCTAACGTCAAATCTATTAATGGAAGCCAAATATTTTTTCTATTATTTTTCGAGATCAGCCACCCTTTTAACGATAACAATATGAATTTACACGATATTGCAACGCGTGTGGAGTAAATGTAAACGTTTAACGGTCGCCGTAAAAGTAATAGTTAAAGTTACTTTAAACAGCCTTTACTTTAATCTGGTGCAAACCATCCTAGAAGTATCTAAAAAATACCAAAACAAAACACAACGTAATATCAATTAAAACAAATTAAACAGTAAGTTTTAAAACTAAGATGAACTTTTGATTTTGATTTTGACAACTAACTTACTCCATTCCCGGATTTAACTATAATATTTCAAAGTTTAGTAAAATTAATAGTTATTCATGGAAAGTTCTAATTTTGTATGAAACGTTTGATTTTATTGATATGGTTCAAGTAGAGAGTGGCGAGTAGCGGTAATTGGCCACTTTTAGAATCATTTATGACATTTTAAATTTGAACAGAAAGAGAAAAAATGTGTACGTTCGGCTTGTGCATGCGCATGCACGTAGATTAAATAATAAAGGTTTTAATAAGATTTTTTTTGCCGTGGATTTCCGCAAAGTAACGCATGACACTATTATGTTGTGAGCATGTTGATTTTTTTTAAATTAAATTTTCATCATAATTTAATAGTATTTATTCTTAGGTTCAACAACAATTGTCACGTCTAAAAGAAAAATACATAGGTAGCCAGTGCCGGATTAGCCACGTAGCAAGAGTAGCAAATGCTACAGGCCCCGCGAATTTGAGGGCCCCGCGCTCCAACGCCTGACTGACCGTAATAAAAAAATATTAATTTAGATAGGACCGTAAAATATCTTGCATGCCTTAAACGCGAAGCTCCTTAGGCTAGGCTTCACTTCCACTTGTTTAATACCCTAAACTCGAGAACCTAAAGCAAACCCAGGGACCCCTTGACAGAATTTGCTACAGGCCCCGCGCTAGCTTAATTCGGCACTGTAGGTAGCTAAGTTTACGCGGATATCGCTTTCCGCTCCGCTTACGACAAGCCACACAAAACAAAACAGATATAGACCGAAATAAACTAGCAACAGCAATATCCAGAAGCAATCAGGTAAGTGGTTCGTATTTTATCGGATTTGCGGCTGTACAGGCTAACTTTGAGACAGTATCGCCGTTTAACTGAATTATAACGCGACCCACTTACATCACAAACAGTATTTTGCATAAATATTTTTGCAAATTGACACCTTCATATGACCGCACTCCGTCAGAGTGCTATACGTAAACGGAGACGACTGTTCCAAGCTGCCACAGCTGTACAATGGTAGAGTAATCGAAATCAAAGTATTATTCCCACAAAAGACAGGTTCAAGTCTTAGAATAATGAAATAATCAAAATATGTCAGTCAAAGTGAAACAACTCATCAAGAATGGTAGACAGACTGATGATGGTTATTTGTCCAGTCTGCCGTCCTGGGGTAGTACCACCACTTTCGAATGTAACACCCGTGAAGTGACCTTGTCGCGTTTCAGGTATAGTTTGAAAGTAGCCAGGTATAACGATAGGAGTATGTACTGTCAATCTAGATGGCACATGCTCGTCTCTTCAAGCCGGCATAGTAGAGGCGACTGATGCCCGCACATGCCGACCTACAATAAAAAAAAATAAACGAAGAAGTTGTAAGTACTTAGTTAATGCTACTACGCGAGAATTATTTCGGAGACATCCTTATGAAAGCTGGGCTGCCTAGTGCCCATAACCGTTGGGCTTGTATGAAGAGAATTGTGGATGTGAGGCAAGTGGCCTTCTGTTGTCTCTGCCTATCTCTGGGGGTAAAAGGCGTGATAATTGCTAATTAATATTATTATAAGCCGTATGATAATAATTTTCAATAGACGATAAATTAGAAGAAATTAGTGACTGTAAGAGGTTGTAAACAAATAGGGAATGTAGTAGTCAAAATGAAGTAATTTTTGGCAAAAAACACATATAAGTTTGTTTCCCATATCGTTCTCAAAGCTTCATAAAACATACTTAAAGTAGTCAAACTGTTTATAAATTAATATTTAAACAATGAAAAATATTTCGAGATTTTCAGAGAATTATTCGTCTTACTAGCGAAGTTCCGGTTTAACTTCCAAACTACAAAGTCTAGAGTATTCTCCCCTTATTAAAAGTTTCAACAACTCTCAACAGATAATTATTGCAATACTTTTGATGATACTTTATTTTTCTTGGCTTCTACGTTAATTTGTTTTTTTTAAAATAATATTATGTCCTTTATTTATTCGGCATGTGAACCTGATGTTAAGGTACTGTGGAAGCCAAGAACAAAAACAAAACCCCTACCACAGAGTTTCAACAAGCAGTTGCCACCTCCACTATGCCGGCTTGGGGAGCAGAGTATGCACCATCTAGATTGACAGTGCACACTCCTCTCGCTATATCTGGTTACATTCAAACTATTCCACTTCACGGGTGTTACAATCGAGTCGTGTCCTGGTACTACCCCAGGACGGCAGACTGGTCTAATAACCAACATCAGTCTGCCTACCACTTTTGTTTTTAATTAAATATTATCCAGCATGTAACCGCCCTTTGTTTAATGTCAAGGTAATATACAAGCCAAGAACAGAAACAACTGCCACCACAGTTTCTATAGGCAGTTGCCGCCTCCACTATGCCGGCTTGAGGAGGTGTGCACATTCATCTAGTTATACCTTTTTCTTAAGTGGAAAAATCCCAGTTACGGATACCCTGGCCCTTGGGGAAAGTGCCAGGGTAGGTCGGAGTCTCCGGCTAGCACCGCATTTATACTATGCTATTTTACAATACAAAACTCTTAATGTATGTACGCGCACGGATGTCGCTGCAACTCACAAAGCTTAAGTTTGTGACAATTTAGTACAGTCCAAGACAAAGTTCGCGACGCCAAAGTGAAATGTGAAAAGAGAATCGCTTAAAAGCAACCTATTTTATTATTTAAAAACAACATTACGTTTCGTTTAGGCAAAAATATTGACACTAATATTGTAGTGGTGTAATTTTTTTTGTTTTTAATGACAATTTCTCTTTGTTCCAACTCAACATCAGGCGGAGCGGCCGTGGTCTAGCGGAGGCGACTGCTGCCTATTCGCCTAAGAGAAATGGGCCCATAATTTTTTTCTCGAATTTGTCGATGATTTTTAGTTAATTTTGTAGTAAAATAAATTAACTTCCTTATTAACAATTTCGATTTTAATTTTTTCACCCGGGGTGTTGAGTAATTAGACGTTTTCTGATACAATATTTGAGGTTATTATTATATTAAATGCTTTAATAATTGATGATATCTGTTTTTTATGCAATTAAACATTGTCTATTGATTGGTAAATGATGTGTTGATATAATTAAAATGAAATAATTACAAAATAAGATATTATTTGAGAATATTGTTTTGTTTTGTTACCAAAGTATTAGGTATCAAGTGGGCCCAAAAATGGGCATTCTCCTTTATCAGTAGTAACAGTTGTCTCCATAGAGATATACAGACAGAGACAATTTGTTAAAAATCAACACTTTTCTTTGGTTTGCCGTATATCATTACTTCGCAGAATTTGATCCTTATCGGGAACACTATCGAGTGGTGCAATAATACAGTGTTTTTTTTCTTCAAAATCAACAGGTTCGATTCCTGGCCGGGAAAATGGATTTATCAAAAATGCAGTTTTAGTTTTCATCAAAATCGGCATCGAGACTCCTTTCAGCATTTTTCGATATCTCTTTTAGTTTAGGATTTGGCCATGAAAGCCCACTTGAAAAATTCACCCTGTATACTAGAGGTGCAAACTTCATACATCTAACATGAAAAAAGCGTAGGCCGCTTCAAACGATTTGACATTGTTACCGTCAAGTCCAATACTAACTGACAGAGAGCCTAAAAGTGACTGCAGTCATCGTTTCTCTCGCGTCGCTTTGGGAGCGTTATTGCACATCTAGTTCTATGTATCAATCAATCATATTATTATGCAGAGCAATAATAAAAAGTGAGGTCTCATCTTATATAGTTCTGGCTTCAGAGAAATTCGTCGCTTCGCTTCGGAGACAAAAGAGTTTAATTTCAGTATTGTTGTTTAGTGTTATAATTTTTTTATGTTTGCAACAATGTTTCTTTTTGTTTTCGTGTGTCGATTTTCATCGCAGTTAAGGAAAACAATTTTTTTTTATTGTAGCTCGACATAATGACAACACTCCGCCTGATGTAAAGCTAGAGTGCGGTCCATGAACGGAAATAACTGCTACTACAGGGAAACCTGTGCGGGCAGCAGTCACCTCCGCTATGCCGGCCTGAGGAGACTAGACTGGGCAAATAATCTTCATCAGTCTGCCTACCACTCTTTGATAGTGCCTATAGGCAAGTTACATTGGTACCGGTCAGAATTAGCGAGCATCGATCGTGAGTCCATGCGTCTTACCGCTAGACTTGCTCAAGCATACTATATACATCTCCAGAATCACTGCAGGGAATAAAGGAAAATAAATTAAATAATATACCACAGCCCAATAATCTATTCTCGTTCGAGATTGCAACCTGTTTTCAACAGACCGGATGGTCATTACAAACGTACGTGCCTTCAAAGATCCACAGAGAATTGGATTCAATTATTATTAAATACTTCCATATAGTTTCTAATGATATTACCTATAGCTTTGGTATACGAGCAAAATACATGAGATGCATTGACAATAAATTTAAAGGACCTTCATCTGATGATCCGACGCATCAGACGAGTATGCTCCAACTGCTACCACAGAAATTTCTACAGGAAGCAGTCGCCTCCGCTATATCGGCTTGAGGGGACAAATGTACATCAAGGTTAACAGAACATACCCCTTTCTGAATATCTGAAAGTGATCCGAAACGTCACAAAGTCACTTCATGAGGTGGTAGTACTCCAGGATGGCAGACTGAGCTAACAATCACCACCCTTGAAGATAAAAGCATAGTACACGAAATAAAGTTAGTTTGTGAAGGGGAACTTGAACGAAAAACAATAAGCTCCGCGATACAGGGGTCTACTTCAAAACAAAAGTTGTATTATAAATCTACTTGATTGCCTGCGAGCTGCTAATTAAAGGCATTGGGAAAATATATCTACGTACCTAAATAACGAAGCCACATAAAGTGCTAAAATTTAAATTGAAGAAAACGGGCAAAATATAATCAAATCAAATCAACAATGGTTCATCAGTAAAACGATGACAAAGGTTCATTAGTCCTGAACGAGGGTTAGGGAAGACCCTCCGCGTCACTCTGAAAGAACGACTTAAAACTAAAATAATTTAATAAAATATTCTCTCTGATATTCTATTGAAATAAACAAATATATATTTAGTATTAATACTTCCACAAACCACCACTTTCGAATGTAACACCCGTGAAGTGACCTTGTTGCGTTTCGGGCATAGTTTGAAAGTAGCCAGGTATATAAAAGAGGGGTGTGCACTGTAAATCTAGATGGCACATGCTCGTCTCCTCAAGCCGGCATAGTGGAGGCTACTGCTGCCCGTAGAGATTTCTCTGTAGTAGCAGTTGCTTCCATTCATGGACCGCACTCTAGCTTTACATCAGGCGGAGTGTTGTCACATGCCGAGCTACAATTTAAAAAAAATTAAAGTCTATTATGAAAATTATAAAAAGAAAAAATAACTCGGCAGATGGAAGGGCTACCGATGGAAAGACAGTAACTTCGATATTGCGTCTGGTCTAAGCATCTGTATACAAAGCGGTGCGAATCACACCTCAGCTCAGGGCATTGTACAATAAACAAATCCACCATTTAATATGCTAAAATTTAACGATATAAATCATAATTATTTTAAGATCGTCATCGAGCGATTAATATACCAAGGAGTCTGATCAGGCGAGACCATGCCAAAAAGAAACAAGTGAATATAAAAAAAAATGTTAAAATTAAAATCTAACAACAGCGGGAAAATAAAATTTAAAATACATATCACCAAACGCCAGCAGCTAGATGAAAATTGTGCCAAAAAGCAATAAACAAAAATCGACTTTACGACCAAGAAAAAAGAATCAATTTTGTGTGAACACAAATAACTTCTTGAGATATAACATTTCAAACTTAAAGCATAAATATTTAAGGTTGAAATTTTATTCACGAGTCAGCAGATACGATGTCATTATAAAGATTTTTGCTACAGAATTGTAGCTATAAATCCTTACACAATACGGACCAATTTTCTTTGAATATAAAATTATATTATTGCACATAAACGCTACAAAGTATAGGCGTCACATGAGAGCACTAACTTCTAGAGTTTTCATTAAGGTTGTTGCTGTATTGGAATATACGAATAGCTCTGAAAATAAAATTATTATAACCGTGATCACTCCGAACAAAAAAAAGTACGAGAGGTTCAGACGCTACAGTCTTCACCTGCCTTACAAGGATTTTGTTTAAAGTAAAACATGTTTGTATTAAAATAAACATTTTAATACAAAACCAAAACTCTAGATAAACAATTAGAAGTGCAATAAACAGGAATGCCGCGAAAACTTTCAAACTTATGCACATAATAACGTTCCTACAAACACATACATGATTTATACAATAATGCTCCTTAAAGACTTTTAAATAGGGGAGAGAATCGTTTGATAAGTGAGAATATTTACGAAGGAAGTCTTCAGAGTTGCAATGCAAATAACAAGTGAGCAACTGCCACGCACCTGGCCAAAACTTCTGCCTCAACATAGAATATAAACTTTAATGTTATAAATACATCTTGATTAAGTGAAATGATTTCTTGAATAAAACGTTCAATTCTATACTAAATTATTAATATTATTATAATGAAAATTAAACAGGAAAATTCTCCACCGCAGTTCACATGTTTTTTACTCAATGACACAATTTTTTTTTAAATGTAACCAAAAACTATTATTATCATTTAAATAAAATCTCATCTACAAAACAAAGCGATTGCTACGTAATATTTTTTAAAGATAATTTAATAAAAAAATATCAATAATGTGTAAAGACACGTAAAGGAATCCTGTATTATTCGTAATCACTATTACTTACTATATAATGATAATTAATATATAAAAAAATTATAGTAATATACTAACATACAGATAACTTTAAATTTTAATGATCTTTCAATACAGGGTGTATCAGGCAACGTGTAAAAAAATTAAGGTAAATATTAAATGAGGGATGAACACCCATCAAAAAATAAATTTACTAAATAAAAGTTCTCGTGTATGGTATTATCACAAAAACAAAAGGTCTATAAATGGACCGGCCGACGTGGACCGCCGTTGCAGGTTGGCCGGCACACGGCTCGTCGGCGCGAGATCAAAGGCGAGGCGGCAAAGGTTGTCGGCGTTGATCAAAGGCAAGGTCATTTGTTTGATGCACCGCGATCCACAGCGATTACGCGTTCGTGTAGTAAATTATGTATGTTTCTACAAGGAAAAGGTGGACATTTGGATAAAAAAAAGTATTTATTTTTTAAATTAATTTCTGCTCAGAATCACTTACTGAGTCATCTCTTGAATTTTTTTACACGTTGCCCGATACACCCTGTATACTAGAAGAAAACATTAATTATAATCAGCCGAGAAAATTTACGATAAACTAAATACATTTTAATGCGCATATTTTCAATTATAAACCATAGCCAATAATTAAAATTAATATAAATAGAATTAAATTGATTCCTTACACATTTTAGCTGGAAAGAGATCGTTCTATAAAAACAAGAATCGCTTCATTTAGTGCCAAAAGGGCGTAGCGCGATCAGAACACTTACACTATGAGTAAAATAAGAACGATGTGGTCTTTTGCTTTTGTTATACTGGCTGTAGTGTTCGCTCAAACGCGTGCCGAAGATGGAGGTATGTTTTTCATAAAAGTTATTTAAACAAAAAGATCCTGACGATCTAAATTAAATTTAACTTTTTTTTTATTGTAGCTCGACATGTGACAACACTCCGCCTGATGTAAAGCTAGAGTGCGGTCCATGAATGGAAACAACTGCTACCACAGAGAAATCTCTACGGCTGCAGTCGCCTCCACTATGCCGGCTTGAGGAGACGAGCATGTACCATCTAGATTGACAGTGCACATTCCTCTCTTATACCTGGCTACTTTCAAACTATTCCCAAAACGCGACAAGGTCACTTCACGGGTGTTACATTCGAAAGTGGTGGTACTAACCCAGGACGACAGACTGGACAAATAACCATCATCAGTTTGCCTACCACTCTTTAATAGTGCCTATAGGCACTGAGCGACCAAAGTACATATAACAAAGTTACATTGGTACCGGTCTTTAGCGAGGTTGGAACACGGGTCTCATCGATCGTGAGTTCACGCGTCTTACCGCTAAACCACGGCCGCTCTAAGTAAATAAAAACTGTAATTTTCACAGCCTAACCTAACTTGAACTAAATATTTTAATGCAATTTTATTATGTTTTTTTCCACCAAATTTTTCTGCAAATTGTATTGAATAGAATTTCTCCTATCACAAAGTTAAGCGGTCATTAATTTTTTCATGACTACGTGGTTGTATTTGCACTAATTTTTAAACAATTTCAGTCGAAGAACGCATGGGAATAGCTCAGGGTTTAAGTTCAGCTGACGCCAAAGCAATTTGCAATAAATGTGAGACTCAAATATTTTTATCTACCCTTGTCTGTTAATCCTAACGCATGATTAGGTGAAACTTTGGAAATATTTTTACCCATATGTATATTCATACATGTGTCCTACGAGAATATACAGAGACCATGGATTTATTTTGGTTTCTAATTCCACCCTCTTTCACCTTCCATATTCATAATTCATCTTCAGACAAAATTGTATTCAGAGATATGACAAAGAAAAAAATAACGACGTATATTATTAATAGTGTATAAATCTATAATCTCTACATCTTAGATGGGACACAATCTGAAATCAAAACAATGTACTTAGATGAACTTTTTATACTTTTAGTTGCATCCCGCACACCAGCACCAAGCCCTGTAAAACCTATAGTCATAACCATACCTATACCAATAATTACCGGCTGTTGTAAGTACCTAATTTGTAAATAAATTTAGAAAATTGAAACCAAGTTTCATTTTAATAATAATGTTGATGCATCAGGCGTCAGAATGTATCTCAACAGAGCACGGGCGGCGACTATAGCTTAAATAGGGGTCATTATACTTCATTACACGATCATTATCCTAATGACCTAACGTTTTGGGATTAAGATATTTCCAAAGTTGTGCCTACTTCAGTTAGGTATTACATGAGCGAGTGTATATGAAATATACAACATATGAGATCGACATTTTATGCAGATCAATCTTAGTTTTGCAATAGTATATCTTATTCGTCTTTATAACAAATTAAAATAGTGGTCATCGGTGTTTGATTAAAATATTGTTTGTTTAAGGTTACGGTAGTGCAGCAGCTCAAGCGCAGGCCTTAGCAAACGCTCAAGGATTAGTTGGCTACGGTTTGGGAGGAGCAGCTGCACAAGCTCAAGCGCAGGCCTTAGCAAACGCTCAAGGATTGGGCGGTTACGGGTTGGGAGGAGCAGCTGCACAAGCTCAAGCACAGGCCTTAGCAAACGCTCAAGGATTACTAGGCTACGGTTTGGGAGGAGCAGCTGCACAAGCTCAAGCTCAGGCCTTAGCAAACGCTCAAGGATTGGGCGGTTACGGGTTGGAAGATTACGGGTTGGGAGCAGCATCTGCGCAAGCTCAAGCTCAAGCTCAAGCCTTAGCTAACGCTCAGGGACTAGGTGGATTGGGAGGATCAGCTGCACAAGCGCAAGCACAAGCCCTAGCGAACGCTCGAGGATTAGGAGGCTATGGTTTAGGGGGATCAGCAGCACAAGCGCAGGCACAAGCCCAAGCATTAGCAAACGCCCGAGGATTAGGGGGTTATGGACTGGGAGGATCATCTGCACAAGCGCAAGCCCAAGCATTAGCTGAGGCCCAAGGATTAGGTGGTTTAGGAGGGTCAGCTGCACAAGCGCAAGCGCAAGCCCAAGCATTAGCTAACGCCCGAGGATTAGGTGGTTTAGGAGGATCAGCTGCACAGGCGCAAGCGCAAGCCCAAGCATTAGCTAACGCCCGAGGATTAGGTGGTTTAGGAGGATCAGCTGCACAAGCGCAAGCGCAAGCCCAAGCATTAGCAAACGCCCAAGGATTAGGAGGTTACGGGTTAGGCGGATCAGCTGCACAAGCGCAAGCACAGGCCCAAGCATTAGCAAATGCCCGAGGATTAGGGGGCTATGGACTGGGAGGATCATCTGCACAAGCACAAGCTGAAGCTTTAGCTAACGCTCAAGGATTAGGAGGTTTAGGAGGATCAGCTGCACAAGCACAAGCGCAAGCCCAAGCATTAGCAAACGCCCAAGGATTAGGAGGTTACGGGTTAGGCGGATCAGCTGCACAAGCGCAAGCACAGGCACAAGCATTAGCAAATGCCCGAGGATTAGGAGGCTATGGACTGGGAGGATCATCTGCACAAGCACAAGCTGAAGCTTTAGCTAACGCTCAAGGATTAGGTGGTTTAGGAGGATCAGCTGCACAAGCGCAAGCGCAAGCCCAAGCATTAGCAAACGCCCAAGGATTAGGAGGTTACGGGTTAGGCGGATCAGCTGCACAAGCGCAAGCACAGGCCCAAGCATTAGCAAATGCCCGAGGATTAGGAGGCTATGGACTGGGAGGATCATCTGCACAAGCACAAGCTGAAGCTTTAGCTAACGCTCAAGGATTAGGTGGCGTCGGAGGATCAGCTGCACAAGCTCAAGCACAGGCCCAAGCATTAGCTAACGCTCGAGGATTAGGAGGCTATGGGCTAGGAGGATCAGCTGCACAAGCTCAAGCACAGGCTCAAGCATTAGCAAATGCCCGTGGATTAGGAGGCTATGGGCTAGGAGGATCATCTGCACAAGCCCAAGCCCAAGCCCTAGCAAACGCCCGAGGATTGGGAGGCTATGGATTCGGAGGAGCATCTGCGCAAGCTCAAGCTGAAGCCTTAGCTAATGCTCAGGGTTTAGGGGGTTTAGGAGGATCAGCTGCACAAGCGCAAGCACAAGCCTTGGCCAATGCACAGGGGGGATCTAGAGGGAGATTGGGAGGATCAGCTGCGCGTGCTCAAGCTTCGGCTAATGCTCAAACGTTGGGCGGATCGTCGGGACAAGCTCATGCCCAAGCTCAAGCTTTGGCCCAAGCTCGACGTTCCGCTGCGTCCGCTGAACATGGGGCTATGGCTGATGCAGGTCGTTCTCGTAGAGGCGTTTCAAAACAAAAATCTTGTACTAAATGCCAAGGACAAAAACAATCTTGAGATAGTTTTTCAAAAGTATGAACAGTGAATTAAATTATTACAAAATAAACTTGTTTAAATTTATTAGTTACGATACGATATGAACCTACCTCCTTAATCATAAAGTTATATGGACTGCAAATTTAATGTACACAATAGATAAATACCGGCTTTGTGACATGCATTTTCGCACTTGAAGCATCCCAGGTTGTAGGAAGGATGGTCCAAAAGAATATACAAGCAGTGCAGGCTACATATAAAATAATCCGGGCAGCAGCACATTATGCATTAGACTTCTGTGCGCTTACATAGTTTTGCGTATTTGTAGTATAAACCAATCTTTATGACGGCTCCGAAGTTAGGTACAAGTCGCTGCGCAACACACAAATTTAGGTATTAGCGGGGCACGATGAACGTGAGAGGGAAGGGCACACTCCCGAGATACGCACCCACAGGTTATTTTATATATATATATCGCCTCCACTATGCCGGCTTGAGGAGACGAGCATGTACCATCTTAGATTGACAGTGCACACTCTTTTCGCTATACCTGGCTACTTTCAAACTATTCCCGAAACGCGACAAGGTCATTTCACGGGTGTTACATTCGAAAGTGGTGGTACTACTCCAGGACGGCAGACTGGACAAATAACCATCATCAGTCTGTCTACCACTCTTTAGTTTATATGTTCTATTCATATTTAAAATTAACTCGTAATTTTATTATTATAAACTTGTCTGTACCTGCGCGAAATAGCTCCCATAGTTAACTTCCGAGACGCCATAAAGACGCGATGTATACGAATAAAATAAAAATTACTTGTAGCCATTGTACACTGCGATGGTCTATTTCTAAAAGAAATTGTCAGCGCCAAACATTTGGAAAGCCTAAACCGAGAATTTCCTTACACTCTTACATCAAAATGCAACTAATCAGGTAATCCAACGGCTTCAAATACTCACCCTTGAAGGTGGCATACGATGTATAAGAATCCTGAACTGCTGTACGTGATGAAATGAAAATCCTTTATTAACAAGTGCATGGACTTGGCATGCACTTGTTCATCGTCAGAATCTACTTTTGGCTTCGGAAAGGCATATGACGAGAAGACAGCCATAAGAAACTCGTCAATTATAGCCTGTGTTTATAATTTTTAAAAAATTCATCCTCTTTATTAGGAAGGCAATCAACATAAAGTATAGTGCCTAAACTAAGGTTCGTGGCCATCTTTAGCTCTTTGAAAGTGTCGCAAAAGCAACTGATAGCCGGGATACTATAATTGCTAGAAGACTGCTGATATGGTGACTGTATGGTAATGTAATTTAAACTAAACTAAAATGTATTTTTTGAGATTTTATTATAATACGTATGACATGGTAAATATTTACACGCCCAAATGGGCAGTTATGGTGAAACTAACATAGATATAAGACCTTACTAACCAATAACATGTAAATAGATAAATAAATAAATAAATAATAACATGTTGTTACTGTGCCTTGTTTGGGATCAGGAGGAGGATCAGATCAGGATTAAATATGTTTTTTTATTATTGTGACAACACTCCCCCTGATGTGCGCTCCATGAATGGAAACAACTGCAACTATACAGAAACCTGTACGGGCAGCAGTCGTCTCTACTATGCCGGCGTTGACGAGACGAGAATGTACCATCTAGAGAGTGCACACTCCTCTCGTTATTTAAACTGCTCCCGAAATGCGATAATGTCACTTCACGGGTGTTACACTCGAAAGTGGTGGTACTACCCCAGGACGGCAGACTGGACAAATGACCATCATCAGTCTGCCTATCACTCTTTTTTCCATTTCCAATTCTTCCAATATTTAAAAACAGTTACTGTATAGGACTGTCGATGATTTACGATGACTCTAATCACTGAAAACGAGTACTTTTCTAAATACAATAAGTAGCGGTTGAGCGGCCGTGGTCTAGCGGTAAGACGCGTGACCTAATGATCGATGAGACCCGTGTTCGAACCTTACTAAATTCCGAAAGATATCAATGTCACTTTGTTATCTGTACTATAGGCACTATTAAGGAGTGATAGGCAGACTGATGACGTTTATTAGCCCAGTCTGCCGTAATGTAACACCCGTAAAGTGACCTTGTCGCGTTTCGGGAGCAGTAGTCAGTAGCTAGAGGAGTGTGCACTGTCAACCTAGATGGTGCATACTTGTCTCCTCAGTCCAGCATAGCGAAAGCGACAGTTGCCTGTAGAAATTTATATATAGTAGCAGTTATTTCCATTCATGGATCGCACTCTAGCGGAGTGTTGTCATATGGTAAAAGGAACTATTACACTCTAATCATGACAATATAATAAAGTTATGCCTGGCGTACGTGTATAAAGACGTTTGACAGATGCACCCAGTGGGGTCCATACCAGCATCAAGTGGATGAAATAGCAACTTAACGCTGACTTGGATGCTATTATTGAATGAGACTTTTCTTACCGCATGATTAACACTTTTAAGCTTAAAAAAAAAAAAAAATAAGAAGATGCGCTGTAGGTTTAGATAAAACGCGATTAGGAATATTAAATCAGAAAAATTGTGACAAGCTTTTAAATTTTATTTCTTTAAGTTTGACACAAACTTATGCATAACACCAAATGAGTTGATATTGTAATGAGAAAAATGGAGATATATGTGGTTTGCGTTTCCATCGCAATACATAAGAGATATCCAGAGATGAAGCGAATTCTAAGTTTAATAATTTATCTGTTTCAAAGCGTTATACAGTTAAATCAATGTATATAAAGTGTAATACTCGTAATTTATTAATTTCATAACGCTTTTTTTTAATTTTCTAATTGATTAAACATGCATCGGCCGATTAAATTATGTGTAGAAAAACAGTTAAATAGCTGTCGACAGTGAGCAACATCGTCTAGTTTATAATTGAATGGTCGAGGATGGATTTTGTCAAATTATATTTATTGGTTTTGCTATCCTTGACTAACAGCTATGCTTCACAATTTGGTATAGTTTCTTACTATTATATTATTACGCTTTGTTAAATATTGACTCGCGAGATGTGTGACAATTCTAATCATTATTTTATCGTGAAAAGATTACAAAATTTTAAAATATTATTTCAGGTTTAACAAACGCAGAACAAACGAACGTTGTGGTGATTCCGACACCGTATATAGTGCAAGGGTGTTGTAAGTATGCATATAGATTTAATATGACCACTATAAATAAATAAATAAATAAATAGATAATTATGTATTTTAGGTTGCAGCGTTGGGGCGCAAACGCAGGCAGTAGGACTTGCGCAAGCACAAGCTCAGGCATATGCTCAGGCACAGGCACAAGCATATGCCCAGGCTCAGGCGCAGGCATATGCTCAAGCGCAGGCATTCGCTCAGGCTCAAGCGCAGGCGCAGGCACGAGCACGAGCACAGGTCCAGGCTCAGACACAAGCACTCGCATACGCACAAGCACAAGCACAGGCTGGAGCACAAGCACTAGTACGAGCACAAGCGCAAGCTCAAGCACTAGCTCAAGCACGAGCAAAAGCACAGGCATATGCACGAGCACAAATAGGGTCTCAAGCTGCAGCGCTGGCGTGGGGACGAGTACAAGCGCTAGCACAGTCACAAGCTCTTGCAGAGGCGGAGGCTAAGGCTTTAGCAATAGCGCAAAAGCGAGTACAAGCAGCAGTTTATGCGAGAGCTAGCGCGCAGGCACGCGCATATGCGGAGGCCGAAGCGCACGCATTCGCAAAAGCGGAAGCTTTCGCACAATCACAGGCAAGAGTTCTGGCGCAGGCATTAGCTCGTGCCGAAGCGCATGCGGAAGCTTCTGCACGAGCGAAAGCTTCCGCTCAAGCTAAGGCGGAAGCAACAGCTTTAGCACATGTTCGAGCACAAGCAATTGCAAAGGCTCTCGGAGAAGCTGATGCTAATCAATTAGTCATAGGACAATCGAGAGCTCGTGCATTAGCTCGGGCGGTTGCTCTATCTAAGGCATATGCTGTAGCTACTTCTGAAGCGAAAGAAAGAGCTCACGCATTAGCTTCAGCTCAAGCGAGAGTGAGTGCCGCAGCTAGTGCATATGCTGCAGCCAAAGCGACAGCGGAAGGATATGGAGTAGCAGCAGCCACCGCTAGAGCTCAAGCTAAGGCTCTAGCGCTTGAACGATCTCGAGCTCAAGCCAAAGCCATAGCAGTTGCGACTGCGGCCGCTCGAGCACGAGCCCAAGCGAACGCACAAGCCGTAGCAGCTGCACAAGCACAGGCGCGAGCGCGAGCCCAAGCAAGTGCACAAGCTGCAGCCTGGGCCTCTGCTATGGCACAAGCTAAGGCTACAGCTGCTGCACAAGCTAGAGCTGCTGCTGCAGCACAAGCTAGGGCTACAGCGGCAGCACAAGCTAGGGCTACAGCGGCAGCACAAGCTAGGGCTACAGCGGCAGCACAAGCTAGGGCAACGGCTGCAGCACAAGCTAAGGCTACGGCAGCAGGTCAAGCGGCTGCTCTAGCCAACATAAAATTCCAAGCAAATGTAATTCCCCAAAATGTATTACCGTATTTCGAAATAAATAAAGAAGCAGAAACAGATGAATTAGCGCAAGCCTTGAGCGAAGTAAAAAATTTATTTATAAAATCAGGCAGACCAAATAATGAAAATACTCATAAATCATCGCGAAGTGATACACTTGCACAATTATTACGAGAATCTAAAACACAAACGTGATACGATAGCAACGAAAATTAATGAACTATTATAATAAATATCAATATAATTATTACGTAGACCACATGCACAATCTTTTATTGGTTCACCCTCACTAAAATCCTATCCTTATATTCTCTGAAATCAAAATTTAAAATTAATTAGTTCTTATTGTTTTTTAATAAATTTTCTGGCATAAAATACTTTTGTGTTTTTACGAGTATTATTAAATTATGATGAAAATTGGACAGAA
This sequence comes from Tinea pellionella, assembly GCA_948150575.1. NCBI lineage: Eukaryota > Metazoa > Arthropoda > Insecta > Lepidoptera > Tineidae > Tinea > Tinea pellionella. The sequence goes on along the minus strand of OX411263.1, from coordinate 1,154,412 downwards.
AAAAGAAGACAAAGAAATTAAACCCATAAATAAAATACATACATATTCTACATATAAAATAATGGCAATTACCTGAAAGCAGAAAAAATCTATTAATAATAATGTTATTATAAATTAAAAATAATTTTATTTATTATTTTATTAAAAAACAATATTTTTCTAATATAAGTTTTTATAAAGCGTTTTCTTAGGATTTAACTAGGTAAATTAAAATATTTTGTAGGCGCTTGTACGTAATGATTATTAGCTCAGTCTGCCGTCCTGACCAAGTACCACCTCTTCAATGTTTCAGGATCAATTTGAAAGTAGCCACATATAACGAGAGGAATGTGCACTGTCACCAGTGCACTGGCAGCAGTTGTTTTCGTTCATGGACCGCACTCTAGCTTAATGGGGAGTGTTGTCGTATGCTGAGTTACAATAAAAACATGTTTAAAGAATTTTGCAGTGCTTATTTTTGGTCAAAAACCAATTCAGACTACCGGAAACATAAATATTACGGTATATTTATCTTAAGTATTTAGATATATATATATGTATATCACGTTTTCAATTCAATCTAGGAACTTCATTGTTATGAAAACTTGAGTCATTAGCGGTGACGGGTGCGTTTCCCGTTCCGGCCTGGGAACTAGACTGCCGGAACTTGAATATTGATTTGAAACATCACAAACTGACTGTGTTCATCTAAATTTTCAATTTAAAAATAAATAAATTAGAATATAATAGAATAGAATATCTTTTATTTATCACAATACAGATGTTTTTAGATTTGTACAGGGTGAGGTGACAAAAGGGAAATCAGCCCAGCATATGCTCTGGCAAATGTCAGAGCGCTGATTTTCAGCTGACACCGCAGGAAGTGGCAAAGGGGCAGTGATAGGGAAGAGGTGCAATGAAATAGTTATGGAAAGTAGTTTGTATAGGAACGATAAGATGTATAAATAGAAAAGAATATCGAAGAAATATAATAATAATAATAATAATTAATAGGTAACATAATATATATCAGTGTTAGCAGCAGCTACTGCGACCGCTAATCTGATTGTAGCAAAAGGAAATGTTTTTTTTTAAATTTATTTTTAAAATAAAAAGAGATTGGCAAATTAAACGTTTTGATTTTAATTTATTGTGTTTCATTTATTAACCTATTATTTAACTTACTTAGTAGTAATTTTTAAAGCTGTCCCACTATCCTAGCTCCGTTTTTTTACTTTGGAAAAGGAGAATGCCCATTCGCCTAAGAAAAATGGGCACACAATTTTTTTCTCTAGTGTCATGATGATTTTTAGTTCATTTTGTAGAAAAATAAATCTACTTCCTTATCACCAATCAGTTTTAATTTTTTCACCCGGGTTATTGAGTAATTAGATGCTTTCTGATGCAATATTTGAGGTTATTATTATTTTAAACGCTTTAATAATTGAAGCTATCTATTTTTTATGTAAATAAACATTGTGTATTGATTAGTAAATAATATGTTGATATAATTAAGATGAATTAATAAAAAAATAAGATATTATTTTAGAATATTGATTTGTTACCAAACTATTAGGTATCAAGTGGGTCCAAAAATAGGCATTCTCTTTTGCTTTACTTTTGGACTTTTGATAGTCAATAGGAACTATTTACTTTTAAGGAAATAAATTCATGTTGGCTAAAGATTAATAGAACAGAAAGTGATCAAAATAAATCTACACCTTTTAAGTATACTACATAGATCAATGTACTACAGGTCCTGTGACGTGCGCCCCGACTCGACCCAAAGCCGGGGGCGAAATAAAAATGCACTAAATTTGTCACAGCAAATAGGTTCTTTAATTGTATATGGCGATGGAACACTCCTAAGCACTAAGATGTAGATATAAGGGATCTTAGCTGTTCTCCGATGCTTTTCGGTGAGCTGCCTGGTCGACCTCGAGCCTGGGCGCTAACCGGATGTCTTCTGTCGGTACTTCTAGACTGGGCGTGTGGGGGGCCCGCAGTAAAAGGGACTGCGTAAGCCTTTAAACCCGAATCTGGTTCCCCAAGGAATTGGGGAAACCGCTCGACAAACGTAGAAGGTGGCGATGATTGCACGTAAGGGTCCCTTAACGGGAGGCAATCATGCGCCACGTAGGGCTTCTCCGCTGTCCAAATTAAAATTCATCCCGAGGCGTTATCATTCCTACCGGCCGAGGTCGATGACAGATCGTCGCGGTGTTGTCGACGATCAAAATTTTACAGTGTGGCGATGGGAAAAATATATAAATAATAATAAATAAAAATATATAAAAATATTACTACGTTACAGTCCCCGTGATCATATAAGAAAAAATCTATATTGGACTATTTCCCTAATAGCTTTATCCATTTCAATGTAAGTTATGATTGGCAATTTGTACTTTTAAGTGGAATATTATTGTTCCTTAAAAAATAATTTATATTTTTGGAAGCAAAAATGTTTCGTTGAAATTAATTATTATAAATCGATTTATCTCAATCATCACTTATAAATAAAGCACGACGAAGAGAATTCAACAATGTTGAAAATCATTTAGTTATACTTGATTAGAAAATTAAAATTTAATCAACACGTGCATCAAAAATATATTAAATTAATATTTAAATTGATTTATCATACATTTTAAGTTAATTCTGTAAGTAGTATAAAAGGCAGGTTTAATTTTGAATCGATACCAACAAGCGAGTGCTTGTCAACGATACCTGTTTTATTCAGTGATCCAACACCTGGGCACAATGGCAAAGAACACGGCTCATTTGATACTTGTATTATTGGCGATCAGCGGTGCCTGTCAAGCGTACTACCTCGGCTTGACCAGAGCTCAAAGTGCGGCGGAGGCTCAGGCCGCAACTAACAAGGGTTTCGGAGGATCATCAGCGGCGGCACAGGCACAGGCCGTGGCACAAAATATTGGTGGAGGAGCTTCTCAAGCGTCTGGACAAGCACAAGCTTTCGCGGATAGTCGCCGTAGCAATTCAGCAAGCGCATATGCAGCATCCCGTGCAACCGCAAGAGCTCAAGGATTAGGCGCATCTTATGCTCAAGCCTCAGCTGCTGCTAAAGCTGCCGCTGATGCTACTTCTGAAGCTACTGCTGAGGCTAGTGCATCAGCGATGGCAATGGGCGGAGGTCAAGCCATTGCAGAAGCAGCTGCCGAAGCAGCCGCTACTACATCAGTGTGGGGAAGTAGTGCACAAGCATACGCCGCAGCAAGTGCAGCCGCCCATGCCGCTTCAATAGTTTCATCATTAGGAGCAGGTTCAGCGCAAGCCCAAGCCGCCGCTCAAGCTGCTGCACAAGCTGCCGCTCAAGCCCAGGCTTCAGCCGGGGCTGTAGCCGGTACGAGTGCGATAGCTCACGCAGCTGCAGAAGCTGCAGCGAAAGCTCAAGTATATGGTGGTGCTGGAGCCCAGGCATCTGCACAAGCGGCCGCGCTAGCTGCTGCTCAAGCTGCTGCTCAAGCTCAAGCTCAAGCTCAATCACAATCCCAAACTGGAGTCTATGGATTATATGGATTAGGAGGCGCAGGAGCTCAAGCCCAGGCACAAGCTCAGGCACAAGCAGCCGCGATGGCTCAAGCACACGCTCAGGCACAAGCTCAGGCGCAAGGTTACGCATATGCTCAAGCTCAAGCACAGGCACAGGCTCAAGCACAAGCATTAGCACAAGCACAAGCTCAGGCCCAAGCTCAAGCACAAGCCCAGGCACAAGCTCAAGCACAAGCTAGTGCATTCGCACAAGCTCAAGCTCAGGCACAAGCACAAGCACAGGCACAAGCAGCAGCACAAGCGCAAGCGCAGGCACAAGCCCAAGCACGGGCACAGGTTTTAGCACAAGCACAAGCACAGGCACAAGCAGAAGCTCTAGCTCAAGTCCAGGCCCAAGCAAAAGCAGCAGCTCTAGCAACAGCACAAGCTCAAGCACAAGCAGAAGCTCAAGTTCATGCACAAGCTCAAGCCCAAGCTCAGGCGCGAGCACAAGCACAAGCAGCGGCATTTGCTCAAGCTCAGGCACAAGCACAGGCACAAGCGATGGCAGGCGCTCAGGCTCAGGCACAAGCGCAAGCACAGGCTCAAGCACAAGCACAAGCTATGGCACAAGCGCAGGCACAATCTGACGCGGCTGCTGTAGCACGCGTAGTTGCTCAAGCTCATGCAGCGGCCCAGTCACAAGCTCAAGCTGCAGCACAAGCTCAGGCAGCAGCTCAAGCTTTAGTTTCGGCGAGCGCTTATGGCAGTGCAAGTGCAACCGCAAGTGCAGTAGCTCAAGCCAGAGCAGCAGCACAAGCCCAAGCCAACGCTGCAGCACAAGCTGAGGCAGCCGCACAGGCCTTGGCTTTGATTCAATCTCAAAATCCCATTGTATACAGAAGGTCTGGCCAACTTCAAGCGGCAACGTCGGCTCAAGCTCAAGCAGCAGCCCAGGCCCAAGCAGCAGCTTCAGCCTTGGCGAAAGCACAAGCCGAGGCCTCAGCTGCAGGTAAATTTTAAGCAAAAGCGAGGACAGCATTTGGGAGACTAAATATTAACCCAAAACACACGACCATAGCATGATTCCGGTACCCCATGTACGAATTAGAAAAATGGAAAATTCTAAAATTCTTCTGTTTATTTTTTATATATTATGTAATCCAATTTAATAATATATATTTATTGCATTGAAAATAGTTTTTGTTTTTTTTCATTTTACAACTCCAATTCATTCCAATTAAGAAGTCAAGCGACAAAAAAAAAGTTGATAAATTAATTGTATAATATTTTGGATTGATTGTAACTTATTCAAATTATGATTTACAGACATAAAAAATACTTTTCAATTTATGTGAAATGAGTACAGTTACATTCCAAAAGGTGTGAAAAGGCACTTCGTAAATGGAATGAAGTGTAAGGCCGATGAAGTATTAACATATTGTAATTAAATTATTATAATTATATTATATTTAATGTTTTGTTGTCTAACATTAAATTAAATAAAAAAGAAATGTGAAAATAGCTTCTTAACTGTGAAAACCATGAAACAAAACACGCATAAATCATTCCATTAATATCTGCCATAAATTAATCACTGTCGATCAAATAAGACCGTGGATAATCACAACTAGTATAAAAAAGCGAGAAAATTGTATTTAAATTCGCTTTGAATTCGGCGTCAGATCAAAATGGAGGGAGGTATAATTGGAAGTATATGCTTCCTGGCCTGCCTTGTATATCTACCAAACAATGTCGTTATGGAAGAAGTACCGACACCAGGTTCTGGCGGTGAGTTTTCTAAAATTTAGCCAATAAGCTTCTTACCAATTTATGATCTTTAGGTAGCGATATTTTAGAAATATGTATTATCAAAATTCATTAAAAGTTGCGTCCCCCAACTGCGAGTCATGCTCGCAGGAGGGGGACGTTATGCATTTGTTGTGGCAATGTGGTCGATGCAAAATGGAGAGAGAGGTATTGATGAATGAGTTGGGCATCAACGCTTTGGACGTGGGAGCATTTAATAGCATCCTAGCTGAACCAACTTCTGCTTCAGCTAGGATGCTATTTGATTTTGTAAATATATATTTTAAGAAGAGGTAAGAGTGTGTATTGAGAGGTAGTATATAATGTGTTACCAATGGGGCTGACATAAGCGCTATGGCGCTAAAAGCCCAAATAAATAATCAAGAAATAAAAAAAAAAAAAAAAAAAAATTCATTAAGGTTTAAGGACTTTTTGGTAACTTGAAAGTGAACTCTAGTCTTAAAACATATACGGCTGTTTTCAGACACAATATTATCACAAGCCGATGCCATAAAATTGATGAATATGAAATACAAAATGAACTTAAACGCGACTGCACAGGATGACGACGAAAATAGAAGATCAGGTCTACCCGAAGATGGATCGAGTTGGGATTCATCCGAAGGACATCTAAAGATATCCTCGTTTGTTTACCCGAATCAAATAAAAGGTAAAATTTGTTAAGGTTTCTATTGTAATTTATTTTTTTATATTTATTTGCAAGAATGTAATTGCAATGCCTTCAATAATAAATATAAGCTTATAAGAAGCTGTTACGATGGAATTTACACTTGCACCAGTAAGACACTCTGTTAGGTTGGGCAACTGCTCCGAAAGGGTCAGGTGAGGACGATCCTGTCGAGGCAAAAGTGTATTTTTTAATTGTAGTTCAGCATGTGACAACACTCCGCCTGATGTAAAGCTAGAGCGTGGTCCATGAACGGAAACAACTGCTACTATAGATAAATTTCTATAGGCAGCGATTGCCTTCGCTATGCCAGTATTAACTATTTGATTTAAAATTTTAAAGGTTACCAAACAAGAAGTGGTTTACAATGCATCACTGAAGGAGACATGTACTTCATAAATACGGGTGTAGATTGTTACGTTTGTGCCTGCGTGTACGAGGGTCGTGGTATTAGTCCGAAATGTGTACGTTGCTCTGACTGTATGGCACCACGCCCAACGAGGCCACCACGACCGCCACCAACTACACCTCCACCACCTCCTTCACCACCTACCAGTACGTATTTACATCACAGGACAGAGAAATAGATATCGTATCCTATGGTTTTAAGTTATTTTTTCGCAAATTTCAAGATCAGAGGTTTTTTATTGTACCTCGGCATATTACAACACCCCGCCTAATGTAAAGTCCATGTGCGGAAACGGCTACCTACTTACTCTACGGGCAGCAATAACCTCCCCTATGCCGGCCTGATATAAATTATTTTACTTTAAAAATATATTCATTATGGGAAATCTATTTGGTGGCGATTTTGTATCTTATATTCTACTTCTTCTCTATGTTTTTATTACTGCCAGTCTCTGTTTTTTTAAAATCAAATTAAATAAAGATGTACCTAGTTAGGTTTTTATTTGATAATCACTATTTCAAACTATTATTAAACAGGTTGCTATCCATTCCAAGAAGGAGAATATTTCCAAAATCCATTAAATCCATGCCAAATATGTGTCTGCTGGTCCAAAATTAACAACATGGGCGGCCCTGACATACAAATTATTTGTCAAGAAAATCAAGAATGCGGTATTGTATTTCGTTTATTTATTATTCATTAAGGAGTGTATGTGGAGTCACGATAGCAGATAGAATGAGGAATAGTGTTGTGCGCGATAGATGTGGTTTGAAAGATGATGTAGTGACGAGGATTGAGAAAGGAATGCTTCGATGGTTTGGGCACTTGGAAAGGATGAACGAGAGGAATATATAAATCTGATGTGAATGGATGCGTTAAACAAGGCAGGCCCAGAAGGGTGTTTTCCGATCAAATAGGAGACATCCTCATGAAAGCTGGGCTGCCTAGTGCCCATAACCGTCGGGCGTGCATGAAGAGAATTGTGGATGTGAAGGAAGCGAGGGTGTTGTGTCAGGATTGTGGTAAGTGGCGTTCCGTTGTCTCTGCCTATCCCTGTGGGAAAAAGCCGTGACAATTGTATTGTATTGTATTTAAAGTGACAATTACAGATAATGATAATTTAACTAATACATTTATTACAGTAACCATGAGCACTACAACTCCTCGTCCGCGACCAACTACAAGGCCAACAAGGCCAACGATATACCCGACGACATTTCGTCCAACATTTCGACCTACAACCGGTATGACAAATAAGACTTAACCTATGAAATTACCGTCTGCAGAGCGGTATATATGTACTTTGGTCGCTCAGTGCCTATAGGCACTATTAAAGAGTGGTAGGCAGACTGATGATGGTTATTTGTCCAGTCTGCCGTCCTGGGGCAGTATCACCACTTTCTAATGTAACACCCGTGAAGTGACTTAGTCGCGTTTCGGGAATAGTTTGAAAGTAGCCAGGTATAGCGAGAGGAGTGTGCACTGTCACTCTAGATGGTACATGCTCGTCTCCTCGAGCCGGCATAGTGGAGGCGACTGCTGCTCGCACAGGTTTCTCTGTAGTAGCAGTTGTTTCCATTCATGGACCGCACTCTAGCTTTACATCAGGCGGAGTGTTTTCACATGCCGAGCTACAATTTAAAAAAAAAAGTACTGGTCTTTTACAAAACGGCAATTGGGGAGGTGTCTCTGGTGACAGCTATCTTTTTTACATATTTTTTAGATAATATAGATTAATTTAGTCGACACGTGTTTCTGGAAAACTTTTGTAATTGCTTTGTTCTTTTTTTATTAATTTTTAAAAATTGCGATCGTAATATTGGCAAACCTGAGGATTCGTTCGGAACTAAACCATTGCCAACGAACAAAAAAAAAATCGTTTGTCAAAAGTTCAAACAAAACTTTTGATTTTTAAAAGTTCCTGTTAATTAAAACATCGTGTTTATAGTGTAGTTTTGTTTTAAAAATTACAATAGTTATTCGTATAAAACACTGTTATTGTTAGGAAACACAAACAAAAGATATTTGACAAACTTGTGAGGCGACAACCATAGACAACATAATAATCTACAAAACTGTTAGGTTGGTACTTTGTATTCTATCTTGTCAAACGGTACGAAAGTCGAAGTGAAAGGTCGAAGACGGTCATTACAGTTTTTCAAATATCTCCTCGATTTTTAAGTATTATCAGACGAGAATCAAAAAATTCTTCTAATTGAAGTGATATCTCGAAATGGTTTTCGATTCACCATGGGTTAGTTTTTTTGGACCTTGCCCATTTCACAGTACTTATTATAAAGTAATGATATAGATATGATATGATAGACTGCATATTCTGCTTCCAGATTTTACGCTAACTTACTTCAACGCTAACCGTAAATCAGCTTGGCTAATGAGATTTGAAGTAATCGCTAAACCAATGTCACCAACGTCAAGTGTATGAAAATAAGCCGAATATGTTTTTCTATTATTTTTTCGGGAATGTACTCCTCGTTACATTAGCCACCCTTTTATCGATAACGATATGAATTTACACGATGGTGCAACGCGTGTGGAGTAAATATGTTATAGCTGTCGGTTGGAGTCGAGCGTGTGTGGCCCGCTCTAGTCACCGATTGATGTTTTGTTATATATTTAGACTAACACTAGAATAAGTTTATTAATTTTGTAAAACAGGCAATTTATTTATCTTGTTAAAAGCTCATAGAGCGAATGCTTTAAAATATTCTTTTGATCTTAATAAAATTCTATAAACCTAAACCTAACGTAACCAACAGTAACTTTAACGGCAACCTTTTGGTGCAACAGGGCTTAAATTTCCTAATTTTTTTATAGATCGTCCCTGGTATACGACAACGACCAGACCGCCACGTAAGTAAAAAGAAAAAGTCAGATAAACTAAAACCGTATAAAGTAATCAATAAGGCAGCATACAAAGGCAAGTTTATTTTATTCAAAGAAATATATATTAAACAGATGGTAGCTGCGCACCATACCGCCCCAACATCCCATACACCAGCCCAGTAGACGAATGTCTAATGTGCGTTTGTAGGGAATATAAGAACCAGTGGAATACTGAAATCGACATCATCTGCAAGACCAAACCGGAATGTTGTAAGTAGAAGAATGAACATGTAAATTAACATAAGAATTAAGATACTATTTTTTCTTTTAATGCTTAATAGGCAAGCTTTTGACCACACCCTGCCTGATGTAGCAGTGATGCGGTCTAAGGTGGAGCACGCTTGTCTACCTACCTAGGTACCTGTTTACCCCCAATTTGACACACTACCACTTTCAAGTAACACCCGTGAAGTGTCCTAGTGATTCGGGAAGTTTGGAAGTAGCTAGGGATAATGAGAGGAATCTGTCCAGACAATCTGGATAGTGCACACTTCAATCATCAATCCGACATTGCGGATGTGATCGAAGTATGCCAAAATGCTATACGAGTATTATAATATGTTTTATTGACCGTTAATGTAGTACGGCAGGTAGGCTCTGGTACCAATATTAATAACAATGTTATTTAGTAGTATTTCAATAATTTTTAATTGTGATTTTTAGCGTAGATTTTGCAAATAAGAATAAACTAAAGTCTTATTTCCAGGTATAATTCCAGACGAATATAATAACGATTATGTTTATCTGAGTGAGTACAATTTAAAAATGTGTTTTTTATGGTGATCGTAATCTTGATTAACCTGATGGTAAGCGCAGTGGAGGTTCATGAGTGTCGACGACTGGAAAATCGTTGTGCACGATGACTCCAGTCGCCGTCACTATGCCGGTTCAAGAAAGTGCTCTTTTACGTTCCGCTTGAGGTATCGCTTTTGAATGCGTTTCGTTCGCCTAGTAATTTAGAAAATATATTTTTAGTTGAATTAAAAACTTTGGTTCCATAAAGTCTAGATTAAACTAATTTTCAGAATAAGTACTAAAGGAATTACGTAAGTATTTATTAAAAAAATAGCGTAAAAATATAAATCAATTTATGTCAAATCAGAAATGTCCATATAAAATTAAAATGACCATGAATATTTTGATTACTTTTTCTATGTTTGTTTGCTTATAGAAGCCTAAAAATATAAATCTAATCAGAGGTGGTTAGAAGTTAAGAAATAACTTATGTCACTACTTGGTCAAAAAAAAAAAACGGGTCGAGTAAATTAAACAAAATTATAAAACAACGCATGAAATAAAAATGAAAACCTAACGTTTATTGAATTTTGTTGTGAATCCATTTTTCGCGTACGAACGCAAAACTGGCGTTGCATCAGAAAATAATCGTCAGAGATCTAAGTATTCCTCTTTAGTCAGCCAATTGAAGCTAATCTAGATATAGTGACATAATACATAAACCCTAGCTGAGTAAACATTTTAACACGTTGTATAATCGTATTTTACATACAAAACCCGCTTTCTATATTTTACCCTTGATTACCTCTACTTACCTTTTAGTAAATAAGTGATATAGTAATAACATAATCTAGTGCGCGAACTCTTAAATGTGAACTCATACTGTTACTAGATCCCACAGGACAGGCCCGACCTAGTGTGGGATTCACCAGTTTACAAAATTTGTAAACGTTATTATTTTAAATAAAGTTATTATAATATTATTATTATAATTAGGTAAGTAGACCTGGTTGAAAATAGATTTCTATTGGATAATGCCCAATAACCATTAAAATGGTGCAGCTAATCTGTTGTTGATTGTACTACATACAGCCTCACAGGCATGTGCGAATATAGACGGCAACATATCAGCGAGATATAAATGGATGTACCCTTGTTTTCGATCCGAATATCTCTCACTCTACTGCGGCCTCCTCTCAGGCGGACGCAGGTCTCTCTTATCCCAATTCTCGCGTTTTTTGCCTTCGGAGCAGACGCTTCACGTCTGTTTCCACCTCTCATTCGTGCTGATAAAACCGTTATAGGGTTAGCAGCGATTCTCTTTCAGATAAAAAAAAATCGATCCGAATAATTTTATTATATTACAAATTATAAAAAGAAAAAAAAACATAATGGTAAATACGAGTATTATAATAAAGACTCTAATTTCCCGTAATAAAGTTATGCATGAGTAACAAAAAAGTTAAGAATAGTTAAAAAATAATATGTCAATCTTTTTTTTTAGATGAGCTATGTAGATATCACAAATTGAATGAAATATTTGTAGTACCAGGTTTCCTATGTAAGAAATTCGTATGCCGCAGTGCGTACGGTCAGGTATACGCAGAAATAATTAACGACCCACAATGCAGTAAGTATCTACAATTTTATTTTTAAACTATTTTTCAAATTAAATTCGTTTTAAAATACTCTTATAGTCTGTCCTGAAATAAACTTCAGTCCAACTATACAAAATATAATAAAAGTCATTGCCAATAAATAAATGTGGAAATAATTAAAACTTGTTAAAAAAATATTAAAATATGATATTTATTTTATTTCTGTTTTAGATAGCAATGAGCTGATTATACCAGGTAAGCAATTTTTTTTATAATATAGTTACATAAGTGTTTTTTTTTTTCAATCAGTCTTAATTATTATACTTCATTGGAAATATTTTTTTATCAGATCCTCTTTGTCAGCGTTATGGCCCTGGTGTTGAATTTGCGAACCCCGACGAAAATTGCAAAGTCTGTACATGTGAAATCGTTGGTTCTGTACTTGCGCTCATTTGCAAGAAATCCAGTTCATGTAAGTACGATTTTAATCTTTGAAAATACAATTTACACATAAAATAAAAAAACCATACGGCATACTCCATCCACAAAGCCTTTTGTTATATGTCTGAATATATTTTTATTATTGAAGCTCGGCATGTGATAACACTCCGCCTGATGTAAAGCTAGAGTGCGGTCCACGGCTTGAAGAGAAGAGCATATACCATCCAGATAGACAGTGCACACTCCTCTCGTTATATCCGACTACTTTCAAACTATTCCCGAAACGCGACAAGGTCACTTTCACGGGTGTTACAATTGAAAGTGGTGGTACTGCCCCAGGACGGCAGGCTGGGCGAATAACCACCATCAGAGGTTTCTCCGTAGTAGCAGTTGTTTCCATTCATGGACCGCACTCTAGCTTTACATCAGGCGGAATGTTGTGGCATGCCGAGCTACAATAAAAAAAATAACGTAAACTCACAACCACAACGCGGAACAAATAAAATAAAAATTTACGTGGCACCTCAGTACAACACGGACGTACACTTCGAACGTGAATTAAAATTGACAAACGGCGTAAAAGGCGAAAAGTCCACAATCGCCCCAGGTAGGCTGCTAAAACGACAAAAAATGTCTCGTTGAAAAAAAAAGGAGACCAATTCCGACGAATCGTGAAAAGGGGGCACTTAAAGCAAACGCAATAAGGGAGAATATAAAGGGTCCCACAATGGTTGCGAGAGACGAGGCAAAGGCAATCAATGCCCAATCAACGTAACAATCGGGCGTGCAAACTGGTGTTCCGATGATTGACTACCAGTAACCACCCTCTAAGTATATTGCTTTCTCAATCCGTTTTGAAAGCGTTCAACCCGTAAACTGATAACAAATATTGCTACACGACCCTATATTGATCATCGAATTTCACTGTTTATTTTATTTCAAATGGTTCTTTTTATTTGTTACAGGCTCGCAACAAATGATTGGTAAGTTAGAATAACTCTTTTTTTTTATAGCAGTGACCGAATTTCGCTTGATGTTAAGCTTAAAGTACGGTCATCGAGCATCCAACCTTGAAAGCAGTACAACCGAAGAGTGGATCTTTAAACCCATTCACCTAAGAGAAATGGGCCCAGAATTTTTTTCTCGAGTTTGCCGATGATTTTTAGTTCATTTTGTGCATAGAGATATACCTATACTAGAGGAGCAAACTTCATACATCTGACATGAAAAAAGCGTAGGCCGCTTCAAACGATTTGACAATGTTGCCGTCAAGTCAAATACTAACTGACACAGAACCTAAAGGTGACTGCAGTCATCTTTTCTCTCGCGTCACATTGGAAGCGTTATTGCACATCTAGTTGTATGTATCAATGATTTTGTAGAAAATAAATCTACATTCCTTTTTTAGACCAATCCAACAAGTTTTAATTGTTTCATCCAGGTTATTGAGTAATTAGACTTTTTCTGATGCAATATTTAATGTTATTATTATGTTAAATGCTTTAATAATTTTGATAATATCTGTTTTTTATGTAATTGAACTTTGCCTATTGATTGGTAAACGATGTGTTAATACAATTCAATACAAGAGTGGTAGGCAGACTGATGATGGTTATTTGTCCAGTCTGCCGTCCTGGGGTAGTACCACCACTTTCGAATGTAACACCCGTGAAGTGACTTTGTCGCGTTTCGGGAATAGTTTGAAAGTAGCCAGGTATAACGAGAAGAGTGTGCACTGTCAATCTAAGATGGTACATGCTCGTCTCCTCAAGCCGGCATAGTGGAGGCGACTGCTACCCGCACAGGTTTCTCTGTAGTAGCAGTTGTTTCCATTCATGGACCGCACTCTAGCTTTACATCAGGCGGAGTGTTGTCACATGCCGAGCTACAATTAAAAAAAAATTAAAATATTTTTTATTTATTTATTTAATTATATATATCATATTTCAGTCCCTGGATTCCAGATAGAAGTAATATTCTTAGGTAAGTTTTATTTTATTTACTAGGTAATTAAAAACTTCCATCTTCATAACTGGTTTCGTCGATAACTTCCAGCACCATTCTGCCAGTACCAGCCACCCTATGAAGACTTCGCAATTGAATGCAGTGTATGTTCATGCAGCCCTGTATACAATTATGTTGTTGCTAACTGTCGCCCCCAGATTGATTGCAGTAAGTTTTTTTTATATAACACGACATTGCTCCGTCTGATGTTAGACTAGTGTGGTCCATGACCGGAAACAATTGCTATCAGAGACACCAGTCGCCTCCATTATGCCGGCTTCAGGAGACGAACGTGCATCATCCAGTAGGAGACTGGGCTACTTCAAAACTGAACTCGAAACACTAGCTCACTTCAACGGTGTTACACTCGAAAGTACTTCCCAAAGACGGCAGACTGAGCTAATAACAATCATCAGTCTACAGCAGACTATAGAGTTTTTTTTTGTGGCTCGGCATGTGACAACACTCCGCCTGATGAAAAGCTAGAGTGCGGTCCATGAATGGAAACAACTGCTACTACAGAGAAACCTATGCCGGTAGAAGTCGCCTCCACTATGCCGGCTTGAGGAGACGAGCACGCACCATCTAGATTGACAATGCACACTCCTTTCGTTATACCTGGCTACTTTCAAACTATTCCCGAAATGCGACTAGGTCACTTCACGGGTGTTACATTCGAAAGTGGTGGTACTACCCCAGGACGGTAGACTGGGTAAATAACCATCATCAGTCTGCCTACCACTCTTTAATAGTGCCTATAGGCACTGAGCGACCAAAGTACATATAACAAAGTTACATTGGTACCGGTCAGAATTAGCGAGGTTCGAACACGGGTCTCATCGATAGTGAGTTCACGCGTCTTACCGCTAGACCACGGCCGCTCTTGTGTCCATTATTTTATATGAACAAAGCCACCACAGAATCCCGCACTTTAAAATATAGGATGCTATATACTTACAATTCTCTTTTATACCGAAATGAAATTAAATTGTAAGCCTAACTATTACAGGCGGTCCTTCACCTGTCAGAATACCTGGACCTGGCCTACATGGAGGAAATCCAGGCTTCTCAATCGGCGGCTCATCACATATGGGTGGAGAATTGCATTTAACCGGTGCAAAACAAAAAGTAACTTCGACAGTGATACATACAGACACTAAACAGTATCCAGGACATCAAATAACAATGAATGGAGCTTCTTATGCTAATGGAAAGATCGTCGCGATGGGTGAGGCCAACTCTCAAATCAAGGTGCAAGGTTATCGCGATAAGAATGGCGCTCCAGATGCGAAAGAAGTTGAGACAAAATCAGGTAATAAATTTTTAATCAGTGACCAAGACCATATAGTATTTATATAAATGAATCTATAGAATGAATCAATGCCTGATGTAAAACTAGAGTGCGGTCCATGAACAAATACCACTGCTACTACAGGGAAATCTCTACGGGCAGCAGTCGCCTCCGCTATGCCTGCCTGAGGAGACGAGTATGCACCATTGACAGCACACACTCCTCTCGCTATACCTGGCTACTTTCAAACTGCTCCCGAAACGCAGCAAAGTGGTGGTACTGCCCTACCAACATCAGTCCGCCTACTACTCTTTACTTTCTTGATTAACACTTTTAAATTATTCCATCAAATGGTACATTTCAATCGATAAATAAATTAATCTTATGGACGGACAATATTCTATCTATAGGTACGTATTATACTTGAACTTTTTTGAAATACATAAGGGAAATTGTTTTGCAACTTTCACATGGTTTCGTACAATTCTTTACAAGCGAAACCCAGTAATCCCGGTCCGGGGGTGGGTTCGCAAAACCCTGACAACTTTTGGGACATAAATTAAAAATATATTTACAAGAGCAGCTGGTATACGGGTAGCATGCAAATTCGTTTTAATCAAAGTATTCTCTACCGCAATCATTTGGTTACAAACACATGAATAATTATAGCAAATAATATTAATAAATTATAGGCAAAAAACAAAGAGTGGTAGGTAGACTGATGATGGTTATTTGTCCAGTCTGCCGTCCTAGGGTAGTACCAAAACTTTCGAATGCAACACCCGTGAAGTGACCTTGTCACGTTTCGGGAATAGTTTAAAAGTAGCCAGGTATAACGAGAGGAATGTGCACTGTCAATCTAGATGGTACATGCTCGTCTCCTCAAGGCGACTGCTGCCCGCACAGGTGTAGTGCTAGATTGACAGTGCACACTCCTCTCGTTATACCTGGCTGCTTTCAAACTAGTCCCAAAACGCGACAATGTCACTTCACGGGTGTTGGATTCGAAAGTGGTGGTACTACCCCAGGACGGCAGACTGGACTAATAACCATCATAAGTCTGCCTACCACTCTTGATAAACGAAGACAACCGCTACCACAGATGAATGTTTACAAATAGGCTTCACCTCTAAATAGCCAGTTTGATATGACGTATCTGCATCTTCCTCGACTCTTCTAGTCCTACGTAACATTATTGATTACTAATTAACGAAGAAAACCTAAGAGTTATGTCTTCACAGGAACTCCTGCGTTCTAATCTCTCTTGACGATGTATGCATTAAAAAACTATTATTAATCTCTTACAGGCAGAGAAAGAAGAAATCTAAGAAGTCAATAAAACTACAGTCGATACAAAAACAAAGGCAACGGCTATGAAATACTGGACACTGAAAATATAGGTTAATAATGAGCAAGATAATTTAAAATATACGCTTTTAATTATGTACATATTTAGCATAGCTGTATATATTAGTTACTGTACATTTTCCTTGAGATTATATTATATTTATTGCATATGTAATTGATAATTTTATTATGTAATGTATGAAAGTGACAGATGCAAATTGGCATATACAGGGTGTATCAGGCATCGTGTAAAAAAATTAAGGTAAATAGTAAGTGAGGGGTGATCACCCCTCAAAAAATAAATTTACTAAATAAAAATTCTCGTGTATGGTATTATGACAAAAACAAAATGTCTATAAATGGACCGGCCGACGTGGACATCGAGCGCTACGAAACTACGAAAGTACAGCAGTCATAAAAAATAATTTATTGAGAAAGTAGTAGAACAAAAGTGTTTTAGTATAATTGACTTATTAACACAATGATTAGGTAGTTTACTTACAAAAAACAAAAATATCTTCGGAAAGTGTCTATGGTACTCATAACAGGTGGTGAAAATTCGCGCTAAACACAGTGATACTTTCAATCCGCCTACGAAGTTCACCGCGGTCGTTGACCTGACCGTCTCTGACAGAATACACGCGCCGCTTTATGTCTCCCCATAATTAAATATCATAGGACGTTAAGTCTGGGGAGCGAGATGGCCACTCGCAAAATGTAATGCGAGCTTATACGGGTGTAGGTCTTGCGCGTACATAATAACCTCCACACAAGATTTTGAACAATTCTTAATACGTGTCGTACGGAATCGTGTAGGATACCGTTCTCTCCACAAACGTAAGGTAGCACTTAAATTTCCACCACTTTCTCCACACAAGAGAACGATCACAAAGTTCAATGATCGAAAGTGACATTGTCGCGTTTAGTGTTATTTCTTACGAATACGCGCACGTGTACATAGTTACGCGGCCATTCGGCAACTAACAGAATAGCCGTTGCAGGTGGGTCGGCACACGACTTGTCGGCGCGAGCACAAAGGCGAGGCGGCATAGGTTGTCGGCGTCGATCAAAGGCAAGGTCATTCGTTTGATGCACCGCCTGCCGACACAACGATTACACGTGTTTGTAGCAAATTACTCGTATGTATGTTTCTACAAGGAAAAGGTGGACATTTGGATAAAAAAAAAGTATTTATTTTGTAAATTAATTTCTGCTCAGAATCAATTACTGAGTCATCTATTGAAATTTTTTACACGTTGCCCGATACACCCTGTATGTATACGAATAATATGGAGCCGATTCATTACAATTTTAACGAAAGTTCTATTAGAGTCTATAGTATTTTTATAGTAGTCCGGGGCATATGTTCACGTTCTTTCTAATTCTATATAATAAAAATCAATTGCTGTTCGTTAGTCTCGCTAAAACTCGAGAACGTCTAGACTGATTTGGCTAATTTTGGTTTTGAATTATTTGTGAAAGTCGAGGGAAGGTTTCAAAGGTGAGTAAATATGAAAAAAAAAACGCTTGAAATATAGTAAAAATAACAATTTCACTTTCCCTCTTTTGGTTTTGAATGTCAAACATTTGATGTTCGTCCCGTCGTTTAGAAATCAATTAAATTTAAAAGTCGTTCAGAAATGCTTTTTTATTTATTGATTTTGAGGCGGTACGAAGTTTGCCGGGTCAGCTAGTCTAATCTAAATGTTAAGCTAGAATGTGATCCATGAGCAAAAACAAGTGTTACCGCAGAAATGTCTGGTAGGGTGGTAGTTGTCCAGATTGCCAGTGCATACTTTGACTTACAAGCTAATTCAGAAACGCGACCTAGTTACAGTTGAATGTGGTGGTATTACCAGAAATGAGATACTAAACTATAACCAACATCAATCAGCCTAGTACTCTGTGGAATATTAATACGGATAGATCAGTATAAGCTTTTTGTATGATTTTTCTTTTTCCATACGAATAGCTACGATCATAACTTTAATATTAATGCAAATTTGAACATTTTCAAGACGCAATAACAATATAAACTGAAAAAATTTATTACCACAGACAATATTATTTTTCTTCCTTCTAACCTAACAAAAGAATTCATCCAAAAATTAACCACAAAACAGGTAACTTATGTAAAAACCTTTCTAAACATTGTAAAAATGTTTTATTTCCCACGACAATTTATACCTTGCCGTAAACTTCGTCATAGAATCAGCTAACAAGACATAAATCTTGTCGAGGCAAAGGAAAATAAAAAATGCGAATTAATTTTTTTTTAGGAAAACCTGAAACGTAATAAAATGGAGAAACGTGGACGCAGTTATTTTGAATTGGATAATAAAAAAAATAAAATTATTACGCGAATAAATTTGCGCGAAATATTTTTTGTAATAGGGACCCAAAAGCTAATAATTACATACAATCACTTTCCTTTAAAAATATAAATAAACATATTATGAACTTATTCGAAGTCCTACAGTTGGCCAAACTCTCTGTCTAAGTCTGCTTCGATTGCTTGCAGTCTGGAATCCAGTCTGCAGTGGACTTAGTCTAAAATGCATCGACATGCGGCAGAGCAGACCGATCAGCCAAGTCCACGTTAGTATAGCAGCATATTGTCTGCGAGTTTCTCACCAAGCATACAAGGTTGGTAGAACAAAAAAGCGGCTCCTATATGAATTTAAAAAAAAACTAATTCTTAATTCACCATGCCGATATCCATTACCATCAAGCTTTTAATTGTAATAAGATTTACAATACAATACAATGAAAGCTGGGCTGCCCGGTGCTCGTAACCGTCGGGCATGCATGAAGAGAATTGTGGATATGAGGGAAGCGAGGGAGTTGTGTCAAATTCGTGGTAAGTCTCTGTCTGTCCCAGTGTAAAAAAGCGTGACAATAAGATCAACAAACAGTTTAAATAAATAATAATCAATAAATACTACTACTCTTTAAATGATTTTTTAAGGATCCCTGATGCATATATTGATTGTTATAATAAAATAAATAAATAAATAAAATTTTCGTCTCTATAATTTTGTTAAAAAAATTCTAATGTTAATTTTCACCATGCCCTAGCAGGGCGTCAAACCTATTTTGACATGTAAAATTAAATAAATAAATACAAATAATCTACATACTCATCCATTTCCGACATGAAGTTAAAATATTTTCATACATCAAATTGCAATAAACAATAAAAAGTTTATTATATTTTTCACGCAATAAATAAATAAACAGTACGATAAAAATGTGCTATTCGTAGAGCTGTAGAAATGAAGTTTAATAACATTTTATTTATACCTAATATAATTCAGTTTCTAATAATAGGTACGTATATTTACTTAAAAAATAAAATTTAATTAAAAATTAATTTTCCTCGATCTCTTTCAATTGAAATTCTCAAGTAAGGCTCAGACACAGAATATAACAGACACCTTCCGTGTCAAACACGTACTAGCACGAAAACAAAAGAAAAAACTCATGCGTTATGCTGGCTTATGTTTTTTCTTCCTCTAAATTCTTTCTTTTGTGATTGTGGCTTGACCAATAACTACTCATACTTTATTAATTACAGTCCACATAAACATTGTATGTGAAACAACGAGCGAAATACAAAATATAACAAAACACAATCAAACCGAATCACCAATCAATATAAATACAAGCGAATCCCTAGACAAAAACAAAACTACGAGTACAACAAAAGACAATGTAGGGACAGCAGCAAGAATAGAAAGGAAGAAGAAAACAATGAAGGACTTTAAAAATACAAGAAGAAGTAAAACGCATAGGTCGACATCTTCATCAGGCAATTCTAGGCCAGATAAGACAGTAGGTTCACAAAGTTTAGATATGACATCGGCTGATTCATCCTCTACTGATGGTAGTGGAGAAGTTGCTAATGAACCTGCGAAAGGAATTCCTCCTTCAGATAATGATAGACGGGGATGGTAAGATTTTCTATATTTTTAATTAGCTAATATAAGTTTCGCCAAGCTACTAGAAGGAAAAGTCCACACCAGCAGTCACCAGTTCAAGATTGGGCTAATAACCATGATCAGTCAGCAGTCAGGCAGTAATTGTTCCTGTTTTGAGCATAATTTTTCCTAAGATAATCTAGTTACCCTTAAACCCTTAGGAGAAGATGGCACCGCAGATGTACAATATGTTATCGGGACGTGATTCGTTCCTATCGTGATCAACGTATAAATTGGATATGCGGAGCTTATCAAAGAGCCAGACGAAGTTTTAAAAGTGAATGTATGATGTATTATAGAAATTGCCAGGATGGAACCAGTGAGTAAATTAGAAGACGTTAATATAACATATACAATAACGGTTTAAGAGCGGCCGTGATCTAGCGGTAAGGCCCGTGTTCGAACCTCGCTAATTTTGACCGGTACCAGTGTAACTTTGTTATGGTTATGAACCCATCTGTCGTCCTGGGGTAGTACCATCACTTTCGAATGTATCACCCAGTAGTAATCAGCTATAACGAGAAGGGTGTGCACTGTCAATCTAGATGGTGCATACTTGTCTCCTCGAGGCGAGATTTCTGTGTAGTAGCAGTTGTTTCCATTCATGGACCGCACTCTAACATTACATATATTTAATAAAATAATATTATCGTACTATTCATTCGACAGTGTTTGTAAAAATTCACGATCATCGTTGCGAGAACAACACTTACCACGGCCACCACTTCTTCTACGATTACAAAGTACCTAAGTCTGGGGAAACATCAATTTCATCAATGGATTCATCAGAAGATTTGTTCTCGTACGAAAATGTTAAATCGACACGAAGACCAATTATTACAAAGTTTATGGATATAACGCTGAGACCAAATAAAGGTTACTTTAATGCAGTAGGGTGACATTGGACATATTTAATTTAGAAAATAAATTATTAAGACAATTTTTTTTTAATTGGGGAGGTGTATCTGGTGACAGCTAGCTTTTTTACATATTTTTTAGATAATATAGATTAATTTAGTCGACACGTGTTTCTGGAAAACTTTTGTAATTGCTTTATTCTTTTTTTATTAATTTTTAAAAATTGCGATCGTAATATTGCAAACCTGAGGTTTCGTTCGGAACTAAACCATTGCCAATGAACAAAAAAAAAATCGTTTGTCAAAAGTTCAAACAAACTTTTGATTTTCAAAAGTTCCTGTTAATTAAAACATCGTGTTTATAGTGTAGTTTTGTTTTAAAAATTACAATAGTTATTCGTATAAAACACTGTTATTGTTAGGAAACACAAACAAAAGATATTTGACAAACTTGTGAGGCGACAACCATAGACAACCAAATAATCTATAAAACTGTTAGGTTGGTACTTTGTATTCTATCTTGTCAAACTGTACGAAAGCCGAAGTGAAAGGTCGAAGACGGTCATTACAGTTTTTCAAATATCTTCTCGATTTTTAAGTATTTTCAGACGAGAATCAAAAAATTCTTCTAATTGAAGTAATATCTCGAAATGGTTTTCGATTCACCATGGGTTAGTTTTTTTGGACCTTGCCCATTGTAGCTCGACATATATAATACTCTTTAATAGTGCCTATAGGCGATCAAAGTACATATAACAAAGTTACATTGGTACCGGTCAGAATTAGCGAGGTTCGAACACGGGTCTCATCCATCGTGAGTTCACCCGTCTTACCGCTAGACCACGGCCGCTCTATCCTAGCTTGACAGACAGAGCATACCTACTATAAAAAATCGCAAATGATCCTAATCCGAGATGTGGAGCAAATGATATAAGTAACATTTGAAATATAATCATTAATCATGGAGAGAAAGAAAAGGAGTAATTTGTCATAAATACAAACTCCAACGTCTGAGAAGACATAAGATGAACGTTTGCTTGCATTTACGTTTTTTTTTTTAAATTGTAGCCATATGGCATATGATAAAACTCCGCCTGGTGTAAAGCTATGAACGGAAACAACTGCTACTACAGACAAATTGCAATACGCTATGCCGGCTTGAGGAGACTAATGTGCACCATCCAGATAGTGCATAACAGCTCCCGTGTTACATTCGAAAGTGGTGGTACTACCCTAGAATAGCAGACTCTCCAGCCTGCCATCTGGACGCATTTTGATATACAGGTAAAGTATGTCCCTGTAGGCAGCATAAGCTATTATAATGATCTGGAGTGCCTGATGATGCGCTTTTAATGATTAATGTGAATTACAAGAGACATTTGAATAGAAGAGATAAAAATCGCCAGGATAATGAGAGCTACTTTATTAAAAGTGTAATATTGTTTAGTAGAAATATTTATACATCATGTTTTAGTTTTTTAAACCGTCATAAACTAGCCTGCCCCGCTCACTAGAGCCTGAATTACGCATTCCCTGTTTATTCAATAGATACGAAAGAAACATATTTCAAAGGAAAAAAATCTGAATATTAAATCATTTTAGTAGACGAAAAAAGGTTTCGACTAAATCCGTTTCGCGTATATCAAAGGGCCATTGTTAGAAAATATCCACTATAGGTAATAATACTCTGTAGAAAAGAAACGCCTTCCTTTGTTATTTCAAAGATTTCTATATATTTTATTAAATCTTCAAACATGATAGATTTTCGGCGAAATGAATAAAGAAATACAGATTACATCGACCATTCAAGAGCGACCGTCCCTCGAATTCTTGTCGGTACCAATTGTTACATTATGTGCTTTGGTCACTCAGTTTCAAGTGGCCAGTAATAACAAGAGAAGTAATAATAATAATTCTTTAATGCACAAATCAATGTTGAACAATGACGAGCTTAATGCCATTAGGCTTTCATCTCCCAGCTAACCATCAACCTCCTCAAGCACCAAATATGTTCACCATCTAAGGTTTATTCTATTAAACATATGTGTGTTGGTAACTTTGTGGTTGAAACGTGGGTTGCAATGATATTGTGGTTTAGTTATGTTTGTTAAATTAGTTACGACTATTATATTTTTTTTCTGAATTAATAATTCAGATTTTTTTTTGTTATAAACACAGGCTATAATTGACGAGTTTCTTATGGCTGTCTTCTCGTCATATGCCTTTCCGAAGCCAAAAGTAGATTCTGACGATGAACAAGTGCATGCCAAGTCCATGCCTACGTTAATAAAGGATTTTCATTTTCATTATACCAAGTTTCTTGCAAGCTGATTGATCATTTGAAAGTGCTAGTACTTCTAATAACTATCATCAGCTAATTAATCCATATAGGTAATACCTGTCATATGCTCTAAACGAACGAAGCACATTTGACTTTGGTACCAGTCAGAATGTAGCGAGTTTTGAACACGGGTCTTATAGATCATTAGTTCACGTCTTCTACTACTAGACCACCCCTTAAATTATAAAATCACAAAACTCCTACTAACTGAAAACATAACACGAATTTCAGCATTTAAACGAAACCAAAAATTTAACCGACATATGTTAAACTCATTTACAGTAATATGAAAATTTGCATAATGTAAAATGTACCTTTTTACTATAAGCCGACCATCTTTACCCTCATTTACGCAATGGTGGAAAGGAATTTCTTTTCACGTTTGTACGGACAGCATAATAAAACGTATGTACAAAATATACAAGTAGATATAACGGAAACAAAGGCAAAGAACTACTACAGATAAATTTCTGCAGGCAGTAGTCGCCTCCGATATGACGGCACACTCCGTTCGTTATACCTAGCAACTTTCAAACTGAAGTTAATAATAATTTTTAACTTAAATTAATAAAACCAAAGTTATACCTCAGATGAACGTAAAGCATTTATAATAAAGTAAAAAATACTGTAAAAATAAGTTTTGTTTAGAAAGCTATAGAATGTGTTTTGCTAACCGTACTTAAAGTCTTACGCTGCTTATCTCATGTAGCACGTCTCATTTGCGTGCCAAAACGTGAAGGGTGAAAGAAGGCAACGAATAGGATCTTTAAATTTTATCAACACAACATAAACACCATACATTAATACGAGTATAATAATCGAAGGCATAAGTACAAATTGTCATTATATTATATTAAAAGAGATATACATATATAGTACTAGCTAACCCGGCAAACTTCGTACCGCCTCAGAATCAATAAATAAAAAAGCATTTCTGAACGACTTTTAAATTTAATTGATTTCTAAACGACGGGACGAACATCAAATGTTTCACATTCAAAACCAAAGGAATAGTTTCAAAGGGAAAGAGAAATTGTTGTTTTTACTACATACCAGGAATTTTTGTTTAAATATTTACTCACCTATTAAACATTCCATGGCCTTCCACAAATAATTCATAACCAAAATTAGCCAAATTTGTACCAGTCCAAAGTACAAAGTTACATTGGTACCGGTCAGAAATTAGCGAGGTTCGAACACGGGTCTCATCGATCGTGAGTTCACGCGTCTTACCGCTAGACCACGGCCGCTCTACAACATGCAATCTACCATAACGTTACATTTCATGTCAACGGGCAGCCAATCAACGACGCTCCCAGAGGACGTACGGCCGTGTCCGTTTAATTATTGCTAATCCCCAGCAGAGTACAGCCGCCAATCCTGTACATCGAGCTGTACATCTAACAGCTTTCATGTAAACTGAATCAGTTCGTAGTTAATATTATCACCTAATCTAATTTGTAAAAGATAAAAAAAAGTTACATCTTTTTATTGTAGCTCGGCATGTGACAATTAAGCTGGCATAGCGGAGGCGACTGCCGCCTATAGACATGTCTAGCTTAACAACAGGTGGACACAGCTGCTATAAGAGATCGTTTAATAGTTTAGTAGTTTTTTTTTAATAGTATACAAAACGGGAGGTAAGCGACTTTTGAGCAGATTGGCTTTGAGCACATTTTCTTGGCAATACCACATCAGAACTGTCAGAGAGATACTTTGTTGATGTAATTTTAAGGAATAGTGTAAAAGAATAATTCTCTAATATTTATTTATTTATTAAATTAAATTAAACACACAAAACGGCATGCAAGCATATACATGCCAAAGTAGGAATACAGTCAAAGTTTGGGCTGGCTTGCATGCCAAAGCATGTGCGCACACCATGGATACAATACAATACAATACAATCAATACAAATTTTATGCAGTTATCTCAACATTGTCAAACATAAATAAATAACATGTTTCAATTTATCTTTAGACAATTATTTTTAATATCTTCCAACGAAAAATCTCCCTTGACAATTGTCTTGTAGTGTTGCCAAAATAAAGTGCTCGAAGCGAACTCTTTAAGGTCCAATTGTACTACATGACTTAACTATTACTATCACGTTAAAGTAATGGTTAAAATTAAAATTGGGTGCTTACTTTAACGCAAACCGTAACCAGCGAATTTTAGCTGGTTAAAATTAAAGTAATAGTTAAACTAATGTCACTAACATCATATGTATGAAAAGAAGCATACATGTACATGGGTTTCATCTCGATATGAACGAGGTTTCTCGTGCCCTTTAATTTAATAAGTGGTATTGGAAAATTCAACGCTCGTTATGTGTATCTATAGAAGATTTATTGACAGTGCGTAATAAAAATCCGGTAAACCAATAGGGTTGCCACTTCAACAAAAAAATAAATTGGATATCACTTACAATTTTTACGTAGTAACGAATGAAATACAGTACCTGAAAATAAGATATTTTTTACATTATTACATTTGTAATAGATAAACTAATTTAATGATCGACTCATGAGACCGATGAGACCCGTGTTCGAATCTCGTCAAATTCCGACCGGTACCAATGTACTTTGGTCGTTCACTGCCTACAGCCACAATTAAAGAGTGGTAGGCCGACTGACAATGGTTATTAGCCCAATCTGGCGGTCTGGGGTAATACCACCACTTTCGAATGTTTTGTCGCGTTTCGGAAACAATTTGGAGCCAGGTTAACGAGAGGAGTATGCACTGTCAATCTGGATAGTGCAACATTCATATGACAACAATCCACCTGATGTAAAGTTAGAGTGCGGTGCATGAACGGAAACAACTGCCACTACAGAGTACAGCATTCGGCGACAGTCGCCTCCGCTATGCCGGCTTGAGGAGACGAGCATGTGCCATCTAGATTGACGGTGCACACTCCTCTCGCTATAACTGGCTACATTCAAACTATTCCCGAAACGAGACAAGGTCACTTCACGGGTGTTACATTCGAACAAATTTTAAATTAAATAAAAGTAAAACAAATAAGTGAAATAAGTTTTATTTGACAACCATACAGCATGTTACTTTTTATTTTATTACACCCGACACAGGTTCATAACGGTAGTGTTAGGGGCATATGTTCATAAAATATGGCGTTTATGCGATCATTAATGTAATGGGGTCACTCGTACCCGGGTCCACCCTATCCTTTAGATTTTTTGTCTGCTTCACAATACACTGGTAAAATTAATAACATCTAGTTTTATTTTTATTTATTTAAATTAAGTGTATTAGCCCAGTCTGCCGTCCTGGGATAGTACTACCACTTTCGAATGTAACACGTGTCGCGTTTCGGAATCAGTTTGGAAGTAGCTACATCTGGATGATGTATGCACATCAATCCAGCATAGCGGAGGCTACCTTTTTTTTATTGTAGCTCGGCATGTGACAACACTCCGCCTGTAAAGCTAGAGTGTGGTCCATCAACGGAAACAAATGCTAATAAAGAAATCTCTACGAGCAGCAGTCGCCTCCGCTGTGTCGTGCACACTCCTCTCGCTACTGATGCCTGTAGAAATTTATCTGTAGTAGCAGTTGTTTTTGGTTAGACCGCCCTTATTTACATTAGAGTGTTGTCATACGCCGAGCTACAAGAAAAAACCTGAGCAACCGATGTACTATCAAGAGCAGGGGAGCAGTCCCACCTTAAGGACTAATGTTACTTGCATATTTTTATGTTTCTCTCAGCTCCTACTTCAAACATAACTTATGTTTACATTGCTATGACAACTGACGTGTGTAGATTCGTTTTTCCCTCATAACATTGACAACTAAATGAGGTGCAATATGTAAAAAACATATAGAAACACTGACTACAATATTGATCTCCTTTACTTATAATGCAATCAGAAAGAGAAGGCAACTGTAATATTCCGATAAACAATTTTGAAAAAAAAAAACTGACTGTTCCCCTGCTCTTGATAGTACATATAACAGTTAGTTACATCGGTACCGGTCAGAATACGGCTCTCATCGATCGTGAGTGCTAAAAATTGCATACGATTGAGGTCGCAGGTTCGACTAGCTAAGTAATAAGGCTAAATAAAATTAGTAAATTGCAACATTGCAACTGTCCAAAACATTTTCTAGTTGAACATTGCAACATGTTAAACTCAGAACTGTATGAAAATTTGGATATACGAGGCGTGACATCTCATTTCTAATTCCACGGTAAATTTTCTAAAGTTACTCGCAACTTTTTATTTAAATAACAATAATTTTGTTTTTGTGATTCTTATAAATAAGGGAAATTTCATCTATATAATAAAAATCAATTGCTGTTCGTTAGTCTCGCTAAAACTCGAGAACGGCTGGACTGATTGGGCTAATTTTGGTTTTGAATTATTTGTGGAAGTCCAGGGAAGGTTTAAAAGGTGAGTAAATATGAAAAAAATGCTTGGAATATAGTGAAAACAACAATTATTTCTTTGGTTTTGAATGTTCGTCCCGTCGCGTCGCGTCGTTTAGAAATCAATTAAATTTAAAAGTCGTTCAGAAATGCTTTTTTATTTCTTGATTCTGAGGCGGTACGAAGTTTGCCGGGTCAGCTAATTGTTTTATAATAGTAAATCGAGATTGAGCGGCCATGGTCTAGTGTTAGAACGCGTAAACTCATGAGCAATTAGACCCATGTTCAAAACCTCGCTAAAGTCCAGTTGCACCACATAATGTAACCATAACCTTAACGGTAATGTAATGGTTATTAAAAATGGGTTGCTTCAAAAACAAAACCTGTCTCTTTAACGTTAACCGTAATCAGAAAATTGTGGCTGGTCAAAATTATAGTAATCCGTAACCAATGTCACTAACGTCAAGTGTGTGAAATGAAGCCAAATATGATTTCCTATTATTTGGTCACTCACTGCCTATAGCCTATAGGAGAGTTATTAGTCCAGTCTGCCGTCCTAGGGTAGTACCACCACTTTCGAATGTAACACCCGTGAAGTGACCTTGTCGCGCTTCGAGAGCAGTTGGAAAGTAGCCAGGTATAGCGAGAAGAGTGTGCACTGTCAATCTACATGGATCACACTCGTCTCCTAGGCCGGCATAGCGGAGGCGACTGCTGCCCGTAGAGATTTCTCTATAGCAGCAGTTGTTTCCATTCATGGACCGCACTCTAGCTTTACATCAGGCGGAGTGTTGTCATATGCCAAGCTACAATAAAAGAAAAACGGCAAATTTAATAGTTGAGTTAATTTACATAACATAGTGGATAAAAAAAAAGTTGTATGAGAAAAGAGCCTTACTTAGGGTACCTTGCTCATAAATAATTTATATGAACCTTCTCTTGTAGTTGTAACTTTGTCCAATCTATTTATAATACACAGCTACGAGTATATGACACCATTTAAATGTTATGATTAATTGTGTCTTCTTTACTTTGCATGTTAAGCTACCACCTATATAGAGATGTGCACCATCTATATAGAGACTCCTCATACCTGGCTAAGTTTTCTTTTCATTGTAGCTCGGCATATGACAACACTCCGCCTGATGTAAAGCCAGAGTGCGGTCCATGAATGGAAACAACTGCTACTACAGAGAAACCTGTGCGGGCAGCAGTCGCCTCCCCTATACCGGCTTGAGGAGACGAGCATGTACCATCTAGATTGACAGTGCACACTCCTCTCGTTATACCTGGCTGCTTTGAAACTATTCCCGAAACGCGACAAAGTCACTTCACGGGTGTTACATTCGAAAGTGGTAGTACTACCGCAGGACGGCAGACTGGGCTAATAACCATCATCAGTCTGCCTACCACTCTTTTGCGTATACCTTTTAGGATTGACGATTTATTATGCCTATACTTAACTAGGCATCAAAGGCACTGAGCGACCAAAGTACATATAACAAAGTTACATTGGTACCGGTCAGAATTAGTGAGGTTCGAACACGGGTCTCACCGATCGTGAGTTCACGCCTTTTATCGCTAGACCTCACAATATTTAATTAAACTAAAATTTTAAATTAAACAAACGAAGTCTTCGTTAACTTAAACTACAATATAAAAAAAGTTAAAACGTAACATTGTCAGGAATAAGGTTCGGCAGTATCAAATGTACTGGGGTATTCCCTACCCCACTTCAAAGTGCTTGGGGACGCTTCTCATAAATATTTTATGCACAGCTCGTCCGGTTCTGTTCCAGTTTCAACCCTAAATAGGTTAGAAGGCTGACAGAACGGCCACAACATTTGACTTATGATTTTCATCCCAAGAAAATTAATTCAGAAACAATGCAAAATTTAGTCCGTGTTTTTCATTATTTTGAAAATATATTAACATATTTTTAAAAAATCATTTATTCTTCCGACCAATAGCTACGGTTGTCGTTAAGCTAGAGTGCGGTCCATGAGCTTGAAGACGCAGACTGCAGCTTGAAGAGACGAATATGCACCGTCCATTGAGAGGGAAAATCCCTTTGTTATATCTATTTCCAAGGTGATCCCGAATAGTTACTTATACCTAACAACTTCAAAATTTTAGTACCCTAAAATAATAATATAAAAACAAATAAAAGCTATTAAAAAAATTCGCGCCACCTTACCCCTACCTACCCTCAGAGGGGTTAAAGTTAAAAACGGTATTAAAAGGGAAGCACGCGTTATATGGAAAAGCTTTTCATAATATTCACAATTACCTGGCGTCACCTTTGAGCACGGTGCCGTGAGAATTTATTTAATAAATAACTCAAATGAAGAAAAACTGTATCTTCAAAGGGAAACGTTAGAATTTTGTCGTGCGAGAAAGAGACAAAAGATTATAATACAAAATATGTTATATTTATAGCGTTCGTGAAATAAAATCAAATAATATTTGAAACACATTGGATAATACAGGATATTTTTTTAACTGGATCAGGATGGGGAAATCCTAAACCACGGGAGATACAGGGAAACTGTCTTAAGAACCATTTGCTCTTTTTTTATGAATATAATATGCCGGTTTGAGAAAACGACACTACCCAGAGACATTTCATAGTTGTTCCCGCACTAAAACGTAACACTAGGCAGGTCATGCTTGACCACAACTTTTTTTTTTATTTCGCTTCGCTTCGCTTTAAATAAACACGCAATAAAGCATTTTAAGCTATACACGAACAGCGTACAATACCTCAATACAACACAGTTCACACATTGTCGCCATCGGGTGTTACTATTAGGCATCGTGCCAAAAAGGTGCCTTGAAAAAACTCAACGAAAATTCCAATTTTTTTATATTAGCTCGGCATATGGCCACACTTCGACTGATGTTCAGCTAGAGTGCGAGGCAGGTAGCCTCCACTATGCCGGCTCTTGTTTTAATATAAACCCCAAACGTGACTAGGTGACACTCTTTTTTATTGTAGCTCGGCATATGACAACTATCCGCCTGAAACAACTGCTACTACAGAGAAATCTCTATGGGCAGCAGTCGCCTCTACTACGCCGGATTAAGGAGACGATCATGTACCATCTCGATTGACACTGCACACTTCTCTCGTTATTCTCAACGAAAATTCCAATTCACACTTCGACTGATTTCAGCTACAGTACAGTAGAGCCCATAATAAAGTATAATCCCGATATCTACTAAACTAAATTGTCAGAAGTGATTCTTTCGACGCGTAAAATGTAGTGAAGAACTTCATTCCGATCCTATATTCCCAGGTAATGGAATTTGACGTCGTTTCTTGTGCAATTTGATGGTACATTTTATTTTCCTCCTATAAGTCGTATATTCTCACCCTTTAAGTCTGTTAGGTTAGATTTTCGAAATAACGTATATGTATTTATATGTACTAGCGTAGCGTGTGACAATTGCTACCACAGAAAAATGTCTGCAGTAGAAGTCGCCTCCGCTATACCGGCTTAAGGAGACGAATGTACACCGTTCTCTCGTTTTACCCGACTACTTTCAAGATAAAAACTAGGTTACCCTAAACTTAAATCCCTCTATCTTTCTGGATTAGGTATTTATGTAGTATATATATATGTATGTATGTATTGTATTATATTATTATTTATATACATATTTCTATATTATTTAATAATAGGTACTCCCTAAGTGCATCACCCGCTTTTCACTTTCCCTTACAATTTATCTAATAACAATGGGTTGACTGGAAGAAATTGCTAAATTATTTATGCTTTTGTATTTTCTATATCTCTGTTAACTACAATAAAGAATTTATTACTATTACTTTACGTATGTTTATTCGGAAGTGGTGGTACTAATCCAGGTCGACAGACCATCATCACAGTACTTACAACGCGTAATATGTGTTTAAATTTTAATAAAAACACTTAACCGCAAGTTTAGAAACTTTTCCTTTGGTACAGAGAAAATATGTGTAGAATGGATGAATTGTTTTATGTTATTTTTTAATTAAAAACGGAATTAAAAGGGTTTTCGCGAATATTTTCTGCTAAATAAAACACAGGAGTTTTAACTAGGCGGCATTTGTTGGAGATGGGTTGTCTGTTAGCAGGAAACTATGGAGCACTAGCGTCTATATTTACACTCTTATTGTTTTTTTATTGTAGCTCGGCATGTGATAAACCTGATGTAAAGCTAGAGTGCAGTCCATGAATGGAAGCAACTGCTACTACAGATAAACCTATGCGGGCAGCAGTCGCCTTAACTATGCCGGCTTGAGGAGACGAGCATGTACCATCTTAGATTGACAGTGCACACTCCTCTCGTTATACCTGGCTACTTTCAAACTATTCCCGAAACACGATAAGGTCACTTCACGGGTGTTACATTCGAAAGTGGTGGTACTAATTTAAGACAGCAGACTGGACAAATAACCATTATCAGTCTGCCTACCACTCTTTAATAGTGTCTATAGGCACTGAGCGACCAAAGTACATATTACAAAGTTACATTGGTTACCGCTAGACCACGGCCGCTCAATCAATAGACAATGTTTAATTACATAAAAAACAGATATCTTTAATTATTAAGTATTTAAAATAATAATAACCTCAAATATCGCATCAGAAAACATCTAATAACTCAATAACCCGAGTGAAAATTTACTAAAAATCATCGACAAACACGAAAAAAAAATTGTGGGCCCATTTTTCTTAGGCGAATGGGCACTCTCTTTAAAGATTCTATTTTGTTACACAATGCAGCAATAAAATAGTGTCACTCAATGCTCAGTCAATAGCAAATTCTATTTTCACTTCGCTCTTTGCATTTGCACCATCAATTTGTACTTGAGTTGAGATAAGTCATTTTGCTATCACATAAAAAACGTCAATGCAATTTTTCTTTATTCGATTTCAACATTGATATATATATATAACTAGATACGCAATAACGCTCCCAATCTGAGGCGAGAGAAGATCTGCCCACAGCCATAATTAAGTTTTCTGACAGTTGGTATTTGACTTGACGTAAGCGGAGTGACGCGTAGAATTAATAATACTCATAATGGGCAAATGTGTGGTGAAAACGTACAATTCTCGATCCCAAATGCACTACAAAAAAGCTGGATTACGTTTCACACGTAAATATATCCTTACAACATCTATATTGTCCTTAAACAACCAAAAAACAAACAAAATTAAGAATATTTTTTACATTTCGTGTTGCTAGTAAAAAATCGTTTCCCATAACCTGTATTATAACATAAAAAAAGAAATACTCGTATTTTATTTTTAAGAAAGAATAATTTCGACTTATATTAAACAATTAAAACATTAAACTTTATTTTATTTAGCTAAAAATGCATGCCTCTAGATATATTATAATCGACACTGAATAAAAATGTCTAATTTAAAAAAAAATTAATATGGGGAAAATTTTAACTACAACGGCAACACCAAGATTGACATTGTCAAATCGTTTGAAACGGCCTACGCCTTTTTCATGTCAAATGTATGAGGTTTGCTCCTCTAGTATATATCTCTATGGATTTCAACATTTAAATATAAGTGCAGCACGATGAATAATAGGCAAGGTCGTGTACGATAATTTGTGAATCACCAGGCACATCTTTCACAAAGATTGACATGGTGACAAAGTCTTTAAGTCTTTAAAGCGTGAACTCACAATCGATGAGACCCGTGTCCGAACCTCGCTAATTCTGGCCGGTATCAATCTAACTATGTTATATGTACTTTGGTCGCACGGTGCATATAAGCACTATTAAAGAGTGGTAGGCAGACTGATGATGGTTATTTGCCCAGGCTGCCATCCAGGGGTAGTACCACCACTTTCGAATGTAACACCCGTGAAGCGACCTTGTCGCGTTTCGGGAATAGTTAGAAAGTAGCCAGGTATTGCGAGAGGAGTGTGCACTGTCAATCTAGATAATACATGCTCGTCTCCTCAAGCCGGCATAGTGGAGGCGACTGCTGCCCACGCAGGTTTCTCTGTAGTAGCATTTGTTTCCATTCATGGACCGCACTCTAGCTTTACATCAGGCGGAGTGTTGTCACATGCCGAGCTACAATGAAAAAACTTGTAACATTATTTTATCATTTAAACAAAACTTTTGGCAATCTATCTAAATGCATTTAACTTTAAAAAAAAACAACGATAAACCCCAAAATAAATCTATATCCTAGCACAGAATCAACCAAAAATAGTTTGTCAAAAGACCTTAATACAACAATCTCAACATTTCTTAGCAGAAAACGGTGTGAAGTTGCAACGAAATTGTACCTTTGTCGTGTTAACGTGGCAACTGGAGAGCTTTGAACAAATCTTGTTTGGCTGCAGGGCAAACTCTTTATCGTTCGAAAATTTACTTTATTTTGTTACACTCGCCTTATTTTATTATTGTGATGGTGTAGCGTTGAATGAAGCCTTCCACACATATTATATTAAATCATTCACTTATATAAACAATTTTTTTTATTGCAGCTTGGCATGTGACAACACTCCGCCTGATGTAAAGCCATGAACGGAAACAACTGCTACTACACAGAAACCTGTCTGGGCAGCAGTCGCCTCCACTATGCCGGTTTGAGGAGACGAGCATGTACCATCTAGATTGACTGTGCACACTTCTCTCGTTATAGCTGGCTACTTTCAAACTATTCTCGAAACGCGACAAGGTCACTTCACAGGTGTTACATTCGAAAGTGGTGGTACTACCCCAGGACGGCAGAATGGACAAATAACCATCATCAGTCCACCTACCACTCTTTATCTTAATAGGCACTATAGCTTTTTTTCTTTTAGTTCGTCGTCCTGGAGTAGTACTACAACTTTCAACTTGTAAAGTGGCCTCATTTCAGGATCAACGAAAAGAGTGTATTGTTAACCTTACACATTCATCTCCTTAAGCCGGCATAGCGAAGGCGATATCTATCTACAGAAATTTCTCTGTGGTAGCAGTTGTTTCAACAATCTTAGTTTAACATCAGGCGGAGTGTTGTCATATGCCGAGCTACTGTAAAAAAAAACTATAAATGTTATAAATCATAATGGTGAATAGTAGATATATATAATCATAATGGTGAATAGTAGATAACAATTGGCTGAAATATCTACTGATTTGAGAACTATGTTTAATACTGAAAAGCTTACGAGTTTCAAGTGAAACCGATCTTGCTGCCATCCAATAAATCTTCAAACATTTAAGTCTGTTAAAGAAACTTTTACAGATTTATAGCCTTCTTCATGTAAGCACTTAAAGTTTAACGATTTCATACAAATTCTAAGATCATTTAAATTTCACACTGTTATTTTTTTTTATTGTAGCTCGGCATGTGACAACACTCCGCCTGATGTAAAGCTAGAGTGCGGTCCGTGAATGGAAACGACTGCTACTACAGAGAAACCTGTGCGGGCAGCAGTCGCCTCCACTATGCCGGCTTGAGGAAACGAGCATGTACCATCCAGATTGACAGTGCACACTCCTCTCGTTATATCTGGCTACTTTCAAACTATTCCCGAAACGCGACAAAGTCACTTCACGGGTGTTACATTCGAAATTGGTGGTACTACCCCAGGACGGCAGACTGAACTAATAACCATCATCAGTCTGCCTACCACTCTTTAATAGTGCCTATAGGCACTAAGCGACCAAAGTACATATAACAAAGTTTGTAGTGACGTATATAATTTTTGAGAATTATATTTAGGAACGGGATTACTTTTTAACAAAATATATCAAGGTTTAAGGGTCGAAAAACGTTATGGCCTTTTGTATGGGAATTTGAAACAAGCCTCCATTCTCAAGGCTCCATAACATACACACCAGTTAAAGAAATAAATATTTCATCGACAATTTAACACGCGAACACGTTTAATCTAACCTCCACGTTAATGGGTAAAGTTTAGGTACAAGGGGAGCCTTAACCCAACCACGTTTGTGGAAGGAAGGGGACATAAAAAAAACTTTCTTTCCTCAGCCTCGTACGTGACGAAAAGGCCCTTTTAATGCCTTTTTAATAGTAGCTCGACATGTGACAACACTCCGTCTGATGTTGTGATCCATGAGCGGAAACACGTGCTATCACAAAGGAATTAATATAATATAACCTTACTAATGTGTATGTACTTTCGAATGTAACACCCGTGAAGTGACTGTCGCGTTTCGGGAATAGTTTGAAGGTAGCCAGGTATAACGAGAGGAGTGTGCACTGTCAATCTAAGATGGTACATGCTCGTCTCCTCAAGCCGGCATAGTGGAGGCGACTGCTGCCCGCACAGGTTTCTCTGTAGTAGTAGTGGTTTTCATTCATGGACCGCACTCTAGCTTTAAATCTGGCGGAGTGTTGTCCGCTATACCGGCTTGAGGGGACGACTTGGGCTCCCTGCTCATCGACTGCACTCTAGCTTAATGACGGCTTAGTGATGCCAAGCCGAAAGGAGTGTTCATTATCAACGTAAACGGAGTACATTCGTCTCTTCAAGCAGTATAGCGGAGGTCATTGCACCACTATCGAATGGGGGTAAGTAAACATCGTAAAGCGTAGCTCACGACTTTTAATTAAAACGAATTAAATATTAAATTAACAAAGCCGTTAGGGTCAAATATTACTAAGTGTTCATTAAATAAGGGATTTTACCAACATGTTTTGCGGTTTTGTCTGTACGTGTCGTATGAATATAGCTCTTGCAACGATTATGTCACTCTACTTTGATGTCTTAAATTATGATATATCTCAGAGGAAATTTGGACTAACGAGAGGGGTGTGCATTGTAAATCTAGATGGTGCATACTTGTCACCTGAAGCCGGCATAACGAACGCGCCTACTCGTATATATTTCTCTGCAGTAGCAGTAGTTTCAGTTCATGGACCGCACTCTAGTTTTACATCGGGCGGAATGTTGTCAAATGATATCAAAAATACAATATAAAAAACTCGTCTCCCAAAACCGGTATAGCGGAGACGATTGCTGTCTGTAGACATTTATATATGTATAATAAAAATCTTATGACCTTATAAAACATCTATTCTATTCTATATATCTTTTCTATTCTTTTTTACGTGCCTTTCAGCAAATCCAACTTGGGAGCCAACTCCCCCACAACACGTTTGGTACGCAAATACAATGAACTAGCCCGGAAGCATGACAACATTGACATAAACCACCTTACTCTACAAAAATTCAAATCGGAGATCTTAACAGCGATGACAGAGGACACCCAAACCTGTCGACAATGCTAGTTATTATAATTATTTATTGTTTTTATTATTGATTTATTATTATTATTGTTATTATTATTATTGTTATTATTATTATTATTATTATTATTATTATTGACATTTTATTATCATTATTGTTTTTATTATTATTAGTATTAATTATTTAATTTAAAATTTTGACTACCTTTATGCAAGACGATAAAAGCATGCTGTGTGCTCTATCCACTAGGGATGATGGTTTAGTTCTATTTACTTTGCTTTTATTTCATTGTATGCATGTATCCGTTGGAGCACCAATATTAAATAAATAAATAAATATTCTATTCTATATATCTATTTGTTATTCGAATTAGGAAAGCTAAATAAAATAATAAAATTAAAGGAAGGAGAGCCGTTGATG
Source organism: Tinea pellionella (assembly GCA_948150575.1). Lineage (NCBI taxonomy): Eukaryota > Metazoa > Arthropoda > Insecta > Lepidoptera > Tineidae > Tinea > Tinea pellionella. Next base: position 1,116,499 of record OX411263.1, on the reverse strand, counting down.
AACGACCGTGCTAAATTCCAAACACAATAATTAATATTGTAATCATAAATCACTACTAACAAAAAAGAAATAGCTTGAAAAATCTATCTATATTTTGTTAGTCTTTGACATAAAGCGTACAAAGCCGGCCTTTGTCGTGGATCCAACAGATACCACGGATTTTTGGGGAGGGTGCCCTCTCGCACAAAGGCAGGGGATTCAGTTACATTTCATTTAAACTCAAATTCGTTTCTGTGTGTTTCAAAAATATTATCCGAATGAAATTTAAAAAAAAAAAAATACTAACCTACAACACGAAGTTGTCTAATGCAGTACGGTTGAAAAAAGAGAGAGAGAGAGAAAAAAAAAGAGAAAAAAAAGAGTGGTAGGCAGATTGATGATGGTTATTTGTCCAGTCTGTCGTCCTGGGGCAGTACCACCACTTTCGAATGTAACACCCGTGAAGTGACTTTGTCGCGTTTCGGGGATAGTTTGAAAGTAGCCAGGTATAAGAGAGGAGTGTGCACTGTCAATCTAAGATGGTACATGCTCGTCTCCTCAAGCCGGCATAGTGGAGGCGACTGCAGCCCGTAGAGATTTCTCTGTGGTAGCAGTAGTTTCCATTCATGGACCGCACTCTAGCTTTACATCAGGCGGAGTGTTGTCACATGTCAAGCTACAATAAAAAAAAAAAAAAAAAAAAAAAAAATACTTAAATCTGCCCGTCCTGTACCACCACTTTCGAATGTAACACCGGTGAAGTAACCTTTCGGTAACAGTTACAAAGAAGCCAAGTATACCGAGAAGAGTGAGCACAGCGGAGACGACTGCTGCCCGTAGAGATTTCTCTGTAGCAACAGTTTTTTTCGTTCATGAACCGCACTCTAGCTTTACATCAGACGGAGTGTTGTCATAAGCCGAGCTACAATAAAAATAAACTTATTTACTAGACAAACAATACTCTATATTCATTCTCATTTTTGTCTGCTTAGGACAGCTAACCCGTCAATAATTCCGCCTAACAACCACAACATGGGCCACGGGATCAATCCTCAAATAACTTAAACGTAGATTAATTTCTATCGCTTTTATTGACACTAGTGTTCATAGCCATTACCAGTTATCCAAAATCTTTATTTTTTATAATACAGATATGAATTTAAAAAGTTGTTTAAAACTATTTACTATAACGCAAACTATACGCTTTAAAAACTACGACGATCTTCAAATATTCCGCAAAAAAGCCCGTCTAAATAATGGCCATTACTATTCGTAAACACAATCGGCACACACGTTGACTAACGCGTTGGAGGAGCCATAAAAACACTAATAATACTGCAACAACCAAAAGGGACAGAGGCTTTAATTTATGTATGTTCAAAGATGAATAATTAAAATCTATCGTCCCACTATCATCACGTTTACACAATCACCATACAACATACCATTATAATTCGTAACAACAACTACAACTAAAACAAAACCAATTTGACCCTTATAAACAAACAGTAAGAGCTTAAAATCCCACAACGATGTTAACAAAATTGTTTTATCTCAAAATGAGCACACAGAAGTAAACTTTAAGGATATGACAATACAAAACAATATTGTATGCACTTTATAACCAGCTAAGACAGCACGAAAGACTCTAATACTCTCGTTTCGCCGCAAAATGGCCAAAGTTTCTACAGAATTTCTATTACGCGTTTACCGATTTGTCAGATACTAAGCGAGAATAATCCGTAAGCAGTTTCAAATAAGGAGTAAAATCGTGTAGCCGAAATATACTGAAACGAAGTGAGAAACAGATCTAAAGTTGGGAGTGGATGTTATGCAATTTTTAAAACACTTTAAACCTGTTGCAAAGAACATACTTATCGATAAGAAAACGAATTTCAATTTAAACTTATAGAATATGCTAATAAACGCTTTAAAACTTAAAAAACGAACTTTTAGTTATTTAAAACCAATTATAACTTTTAAATTAGAATGAAAACACAAAAGAAAAAATTAAAACGCACACGTTAACAAAAAAATTGACACAAATATACAAGAACTTACTCAGTATGCTCATCTGATCTCCGTGTTTTTTTCTGATCATTTTTCATCATAATTTTACAATAAAATCAGCATCACAAAATTAATTTAAAAAAAAAACCGACCTTTAATATTTAGAGACTTGGAATTGAACCCAGGACCTACTGTGTAACGGAATGTCGCGCTAACCACACCGCCACAGGAGCCGTCAAATATTTTCAAACAATTTAATAAATGAAAAATGACATTTGCTTAGTAGGTCTTACTCCAATTTTACACGCCATTAATGATTTGCATTTTCTTCCGGTTCCAAATTACAATGTCACACTTTTAACGAAAGTGTTCGAAACTCGCTGTTAATTTGGAGTAAGATAGATGTTAGTCGACCCCGACCTGTCTGTATTTATGAGACAGTGTTTTCTTACGTTTTTTTTTATTGTGGCAACACTCCGCCTGATGTAAAGCTAGAGTGCGGTGCATGAACGGAAACAACTGCTACGATAGATAAATTTATACAAGCAGCAGTCGCCTCCGCTATGCCGATTTGACGAGACGAATGTGCACAAAGCTGACAGTCTTGTTTAGCCTGGCTACTTCTAAACGGATTCCGGAACACAAGAAAGTCCCTTCACAGGTGTTAGACTTCCAGGAAGGCAGGCAGGGCTAATAACCATCATCAGTCTGTCTACGGCTCCTTATCTTTTTAGCTAACGATATTACTAGAGAGCTAAACAAAAGATAATATTGTTTGGCTTAGACCGTTTAGATGACAGAAAAACGTATAATGGTTATTAACACGTGAAGTGACCTAGACTCATTTCAGGACCGGCATGAAAGTAGCCAAATATACCAAAAGTGTCTTGCCAACATCACGTAGAGTGGAGTGTGGTCGCACGTCGAGCTACTATAAAAGAAGAAACTGTGACACAATAATTTCCTGTGAGTTTTTCTTTTTTGCAAAATCATTATGAATTTGTTGTTTAGGTTACTTTTTTGTCGATAAAGTCGCCAAAGGAAAAATGCGGTCGACATGACAAATGGGAGCGTTACCCTTGTTTTTGCGATTTGGCAAAGGTTTATATAGTTGTAATTTATTTTAGTTATAACAGATGAAAAACAATATCGTTCAAACTACATTAGTTTGATGCATTACGTGAACTAAATTGATGCTGAGATGACTGGAATTTAAACGATAAAAGTATCTTTCCATAAACTAGTTTTTGAATTTGAAATTAGAAAAAGAACCAGAAAAAGAATAGCCGAATAGAAGAGTGATAGAATAGAGAATACTGTCCAAGAAGAGCGTGACCAGTACTGTCGGTTCCAACTGCTTTGCTGGAAATGGAGAAGATTATATTTTTTAATCACAACTTGACACTGGATTTTCCCCGCCATGTCTTTCCTCCATCTAAAACCCGGTAACCTATAAACGCAGTGTGAAGAAGCATATCACCGGCCGGCATAATGGATGCGACTGTTATCTACAATTCTCTGAATCACTTAATAATAATAATAAAAAAACAGAAATATTTGAAGACATCAGATGAACGCATGACATGAAGAAAAATCTTATGAATTTTTTTGAAATAAACGTTAAACATAGGTATAGCGAGAGTTTACCGTTCCGCAACAGATGCTAAACACCCGCATTATGTAATTTATAAAATCCCGGCTACCAGGCTATAATTGACGAGTTTCTTATGGCTGTCTTCTCGTCATATGCCTTTCCGAAGCCAAAAGTAGATTCTGACGATGAACAAGTGCATGCCAACTCCATGCCTACGTTAATAAAGGATTTTCATTTCATTTCATATTCAGTACTTCTCACCTAATGAAAAAATAACAATACGAGTTATCGAATATTATATGGGCTGAGAACAAAAACTTAAATGTAAAAAAAATATATTTATTAAGAAAAACCTGCTGTAATAACACGATAAATCATGCCAAACGCGCAAAAATCCAATTTCTCATTTGAGGGCCTATTTCCGAATTTCCCTCGGCCACCTTTAAAGAGGTGTCGAAGGAGAGATGTAATTTTTAGATAAGTAAAAACCGTTTTTACAAACAAATTACAAAATTTTTATGGTACATTCGGAGTCTTAAGCTTTGCCTATTGAAAAACTGAAAAATAAGACTGATCATGGAGCAGTGGCTATGTTTTATAGCACAGCGGAGGTGACTGTCCTTGCCGACATTTATCTATGCTAGCAAACACCGTCATCATTTTAATAATCTATTAAGGTGAAAGTCAACACCCGAGCTTCCATACATTTTGTTTTACAACATTGTTTGAAAATTAGCAGATTTATGTTGAAATTAAGTAATTTGATAACTTTCTCAGCACTAGTTATTATCGCAAATCACTATAATAAACAAATAGCTACGGCACAAAATATATAAAATGCTTGTGAAATAGAACAAATATATATATTCTGTGCCGTAGCTATTAGTTTATTATAGCGATTTGCGCAAATAATTAGTGCTGAAAAAGTTATTAAATTATTTAATTTCAACATAAATCTGCTATGTTTCAAACAAAATGTATGGACGCTTAGGTGTTGAGTTTCACCTTAAAGAAATAAATAGAAAGAAAGAAAGAAAGAAAACTTTATTCATCTCAGCACAACATTTATGAGACAATATAGCAAGTCTGAACGCGAATGTGTAGGGACGAAAGGGCGCACAGCTCAGCATATGCTAACGAGCTACACGAGGCAGCTCGTAGCGCTGGTTTTCAGCTGGAACCCTGGACAGGTGGACGCGAACGGTGTGATAAAACATTCTGAATAAAATAAACAAAAGAAATAATAGTAAAAAAAATATAGTATAAAGTAAATAGATACAGCAGTGAAAATCTTATAAATAAATAATAGTTCGTACCTAGCTAAAAAATAAAAATACTTCTTTGCTCCTAAAAATTGAATCGCAGAATAGGTTTCCCTTTTATTTATACTTGAAAGATGTTACGAATAAGACATTTGAAAAGGTGAACGGTGTTTAATTTAAAGTTAAATCGAAATTTTGTCAACACCGTCTTCACAATAACGAAAGAGACAACGAAATTTATGCTATAAGGAAAGATACCCGTATATTTTCTCATTTGAATTACTAAACAAGGCAGACCCAGAAGGGTGTTTTCCGATCAAATAGGAGACATCCTCATGAAAGCTGGGCTGCCTAGTGCCCATAACCGTCGGGCGTGCATGAAGAGAATTGTGGATGTGAAGGAAGCGAGGGTGTTGTGTCAGGATCGTGGTAAGTGGCGCTCCGTTGTCTCTGCCTATCCCTGTGGGAAAAAGGCGTGACAATTGTATTGTATTGAATTACTAGTCGGGTGAACCAGAACTAGAATCTAAACTTTTTATTTTTTAATTTTATTCCTAAAAGGAGAATGCCCATATTTGGGCCCACTTGATACCTAATAGTTTGGTAACAAAACAATATTCTAAAATAATACCTTATTTTTTCATTAATCCATTTTAATTATGCTGATATAATAATTTAATAATTAATCAATAGACTATGTTTAATTACATAAAAAACATATATCATTAAAATTATTAAAGCATTTAATATAATAATACCCTCAAATATTGCATGAGAAAACATCGAATTACTCAATAACCAGGGTGAAAAAAGTCAAACTGATTGGTAATAAAGAATGTAGATTTATTTTTCTACAAAATTAACAAAAAATCATCGACAAACTCGAGAAAAAAATTGTGGGCCCATTTCTTTTAGGCGAACGGGCATTCTTTTTTGGAAAATAAAAACAATATACAAAAATAACAACTTTGTATGAGAGATTTGATAGAAACATACGGAACGTGCATTTTTTTACTAGTTATTTAAAATTATTTTTTATGTATTATATTTTTTACCTATTAAAAAAAAACGTAACGTTTAAAAGACTACTTAAATGCCTAACACCACTATTCCTCAATGAAATGCCACCAAAACTACAGGACATGTACATGGACTGGAATAACAAATACAAAAGGAAATTCAAACATTATTTTGTAAGCCTAAAAAACAAAACTGTACAATTATAGTTTAAGTTTTTAAACTATAATTGTATAGTCTTGTTTTTTGGGTTAAATGGTGTTGTCATTACTGTATAAGATCACAGACAAACCAATTAGGTTTTGTGATCCGATAGTGCAAAACGGTATAGTTGTAAATATAGTAAATAAATAAATAAATTTAAAAAAAGGATTTAAATTTAAAATATGGTTTAGATCTAATTCACTCGACTATACATACGGTTGTTGGGAGAAATAAATTAGAATGTCCCACCCAATTGGTAGCAGCCGCCTCCGCTATGCCGACTTGAGGAGCCGAATGTGCACCATCTAGATTGACGGTGCACACTCCTCTCGTTATACCTGCCTACTACCAACTTATTATATTTTATGTTAGAAATTAACATTTAAAGAAAAATATATAAAATCTTAATAAATGTCAAACGATTTTACACGTACTAAAAAGTGCTTTGAAAGAAAACGTCGCTCCTAACAATCGTACAGAGGAACATCGACAAAAACAACTGCGAAAAAAAAAGTAGGTACAGTCACTAACAAAAGTGCCCATCAAGTGAAGGGCGATAGAAAAACATTTGTACAGTCAAAGAAAAAAATAAATGTCTCGGGGCGTCCCCTACGATTCCAAAAAACCGTGTAGCATATTTTTTACTTAACCGATTCCGTAGATTTAATTTTTCTTTAATAAAGACTTAAACCTCCAATCTCATCTAAGCGTTTGTTTAAAGAAATAATATAAATGTTAAAAAGATGTTGAATATTCTAGAGCGGGCGGGGTCTAACGGTAAGACGCGTGAACTCACGTACGATGAGACCCGTGTTCGAACCTCGCTAATTCTGACCGGTACCAATCTAACTTTGTTATATGTACTGTGGTCGCTCAGTGCCTATAGGCACTAATAAAGAGTGGTAGGCAGACTAATGATGGTTATTTATCCAGTCTGCCGTCCTGGGGGAGTACCACCACTTTCGAAATAACACCCGTGAAGTGTCCTTATCGCGTTTCGGGAATAGTTTGAAAGTAGCCAGGTATATTGAGAGGAGTGTACACTGTCAATCTGGGTGGTACATGCTCGTCTCTTCAAGCCGGCATAGTGGAGGCGACTGCAGCCCGGACAGGTTTCTCTGTAGTAGCAGTTGTTTCCATTCAAGGGCCGTACTCTAGTTGTACATCAGGCGGAGTGTTGTCACATGCCCTGCTACAATAAAAAAAATTCAATCTGTGCGCAACAGAGAATCACTGCTTTTTAAGTTCGCTATTATTCATACACGCTTGACATTATTGTCAAGAAGTCAAGAAAATTTGTACGTTAATTCCAGTCAAAAAAAAAATTACCAGTTCCAATGTAATTTTTTAATATGTATTATACATACTTTACTCTCTTAGTATGATACGAATTAGATGAAGGGACAACAGAAATATTACTTGGCGCGTAAAGGGATCTTTTCTTAAACAGCCTAACGATCCCTACAAAAACGAAAGGAAGTATAAGGAAACGACGGGAACAGCATATGTCAAAATGGGCGTAGATAAATGGTCTACATTGTTACAGATTTTATATTTAGTTCTAACTAAACATAAACTTTATTATTGTAAATTATAACAATAATATAAATTATTTACGATTTTAAATTTGCAAGGACTTCATTATAAATACTCGTAGTATATAAAACTACGCATTGTCCAACCTGTATACTCATCTCCTAAAGCAAGCATAGCGGCGGTGACTGCTGCTCCGTAGCTACAAATTTCTCAGCTCACGGGCAGGACTCTAGTTTAAAACATAATAAAAAATATACAATCAGAGAATACAAATTTTATAGACTGTTCACCAGTCAGGATTCGGGTAGATACACTTCGCGATTTTTTTTTCTAGTATCTTATAAGAAAAATAATAAAAAAATACAGACAAATCTTTATACCTTGTAGCTTAATATGTATTTTATGTGGACTCGTAAGTATTATAGTTACCGTGTAAAAAAACATACTCTGTCAACAGTAACCTACACTATATTTTCGTATGAATGTATGTAAGAAAGCATGACGTAAATTAATGTAATACATAACAATGAACTATGTAAGTCCATTATGTTAGCACATTATTTGTTGACGTAAAGATCATTTTGAACACAATGGGATGTCCCTTTCGCACTAAAAGGATCCCTCGGTGAACAACAGCTGGTTATTTTGCGTGTATCTTTGAAAGTTTTTAAGGAAACTTTTTTTTAATTTTAAAAACATATATTTATTTTCAATTAGGTATTATTTTTATTAATTTTTTGACAATTAAAGGACCAATACATGTTTTCGGGACCATTATACATGCAATAGTTTGTTAACAAAGAAATATTCTAAAATACCTTTTTTTTTTAATAATTTATTTAAATTATAACAACACATCGTCTATCAATCAATAGACAATGTTTAATTACATAAACGAAAACAGATATTATTTATTAAGGTGAAAAACATTTTTAATATTTTAAACATTTTATATTAGTTATATTTCACAAGCATTTTATATATTCCGTGCCGTAGCTATTTGCTTATTATACTGATTCAACATAAATCTGCTATGCTTCGAACAATGTGGTAAAACAAAATGTGTTGGCTTTCACCTTAAATCGTCTAATAATAACCCCAAATTTTGCATCAGAAAAAATCTAATTACTATATAACCCGGATAAAAAAAAATTGATTGGTGATAAGGACTGAAGATTTATTTTTCTATAAAATCATCGACAAACTCTAGAAAAAAAATTGTGGGCCCATTTCTCTTGGGTGAACGGGCATTCTCTTTTAATTTTGTTTTGTTACAAAATTATAATGAAAATTTAATAGAAAAAATTAGGACGATAACAACCATTTGTTCCTCTATCCTATTTTTTCATCGACAGCTCTTTTATCTGCTGCTGGGTTGACGTCACTATTACTGTTTCTTTTTTTCATCATAATTGTAATTAATACATTTATGTATTCATCATTATTAAATAATATACATTATTATTAACATATTTATCGTTTATTGTCAATTTCTGTGTACACATTTGCATCAATGGCTGCTGCCATCTACAGACATTTTTCTGTGGCTGTTATCTCCACTCATGGACCGCAGTTTAGCTGGAAACAGGCAGAGTGTAGTCACATCTCGGGTTAAAAAAAGCTAATACTTTGAAATATTAATAAAAATAAAACAAAATGCATTCCTGAGTCTTATTCCAACTTAAACAAAGGTAATGGATAAATTTTTAAAATTCAAATTGTAAAACACGTCCTAAATTCGAAAACAACACAATCCTAATTCACTTTAGTAAACCTATCCTTTCAGCACTTAGTGCAAACAGCTTTAAAACACTTTAAATTCATGACATCACCCGTCTGAAAGAGTGGGGGGAGGGGGGAGACGAAGGAAAAGTGTTACGAGAAAACGGTTACGCTTTTTATTACCCCATAACAGTTTCTTGAAGCGGCTAGAACGGCAACAGGTGACTCTAAACCCCACCACGTAATGTATTAAAGAAAATACAAACAATTTTATACCATATCAAGTGATAAATAGGGCACTTTTTTATATTTAACATTTAATTTTATTTATTTATTTTACTTTTCATCGCTTGTGATTTTTTTTACACTTAGTGCTAATAAAAAGCTTCAGATCGGCAGAGACATTAATTTATAATATACTCTCATTTATTTTCAAATTCACTTTTGAGCCTGACCGTACTTTATAAATTAAGATAAAAAAAATTATCGACAAAAAAACGTCAACACGCACACATCACTAAACCGCCTGAGTTGAAGTGCAAATCGATTCTCTGAGGAAATGATCGATCAAGCAATGCACATAGCCATTTTTAGCTAATGTCCATCATAATTTGATTATAAAACAAATCTAGCATTTATTATTGAGCTGCCTTAGTTTAGCAGTAAAAAGCTTGAACGCACTCCGATGGGACCAGTTTTCAACAGGAAACAACTGCTACCACAAAGAAATCTGTACGGGCTGCAGTCGCCTCCACTATGCCGGCTTGAGGAGACGAGCATGTACCATCTAGATTGACAGTGCACACTCCTCTCTTATACCTGGCTACTTTCAAACTATTCCCGAAACGCGACAAGGGTGTTACATTCGAAAGTGGTGGTACTGCCCCAGGACGACAGACTGGACAAATAACCATCATCAGTCTGCCTACCACTCTCTTGCTACATTCTGACCGATACCAATGTAACTATATTATATGTACTTTGGTCGCTCAGTGCTTATGATGCAAGCACTAACTTAGTCTAACTTAGCACTTAAAAAACTGCCAAAAAAAAAACTTTTTAATGTAGCAAATGTCAAAAAAACAAAACCTCATAAAAAGTTTAAAATTACACGATCCATTATATCTTATAACAATCAAAAAGTTTGAAATACGATAAATTTTACGGCATATTTTACTACACTGTTTCAACATTCACCTCCGAATTTCAAATAGAAAGTAATTAAGGTAGATACCGCCGTGCAAGTCCATTTGCTCCCTACCCGAACGTACACCCCTGAAATAATCTTTTTAATAATTCAGAATAGGGACTTTTGGTTATGCACACCTGGATTAACTAACATGCAATTATAACGCTTAAAACTATTACGCATACGGGCAAATTTACTATGCTTATCACGCGATGTATGTTAAAGTTTTTGTAACAAATCTGACTTTTATGGTATTAAAAATAAAGCCGTTTTCATATGAGAATAGTCAGGTTTTCTGATTTAAGATAATAAAACAATGTTTTTTATGATTTAGAATTTTATTTTCATTAAAATATTCATTATTAATGGGAATGTCCATTTGCATGAGAAGAATGGGCCCCACAATTTTTTTTTAGTTTATCGATGATTTTTAGTTAATTTTGTAGAAAAATCTACTTTCGTATTATCAATCAAATTAATTTTTTTTCACCCGGGTTACTGAGTTTTCTAATGCAGTATTTGAGGTTATTATTATTTGAAATGCTTTAATAATTGATGATATATGTTTTATGTAATTAAACATTGTCTATTGTTTGGTAAATGATGCGTTGATATAATAAAAAAAAGATATTAATTAAGAATATTGTTTTGTCAACAAACTATTAAATAGTGGACAATGTTCCGGCCGCCTAAGAGAAATGGATTCACAATTTTTTTTTCGATGATTTTTACTTCATTTTGTAGAAAAATAAAGCTACATTCTTTATCACGAATTAGTTTTAATTTTCACACTCTGATCATTGAGTAATTAGACTTTTCGTGATGCACATTTGAGGTTATTATTATATTAAATGCTTATTAAAAATTGACAATATCAGTTTTTTTGTGTAATTAAACATTATCTATTGATTAGGAAATATTACTTAAATTGAAATAAATTAATTTAAAAAAAAAAAGTTATTATTTCAGAATATAGTTTTAATAATAAACTACTAGATATCAAGCGAGTCTAAAAATAGTCATTATCCTTTTTCAACACTTTAAACTTGTAAGAAAAATACAAACGCATTATTATTAAAAAAAAAAATTGTACACTGTTGATTATCTCAAACCAGTATAGCGGAGGTGATTACTACAGACAGTATTTATCAACACTTATTTAATATCCAGCGGCTAACAACTATCAAATCTAGCAAAAGCTTTTGCTGAGAAAGCTCAAATCATTTCCCACCTTTACATACAACCTCGTAACATAAATTTCATGTAATTGTAACCACAATTTTGTCAACTCACCGTGTCCATAATCCGGGATCAAAGCTAACACAGACGAGATTAACCGAGCTTTAAACTATGAATACCTTAACGTTATAACATAGGTTTGTGAAACAATTTCATACTTTATACGTAGGTAGTTCTGTTTCACACTAAAACTATGTGTAAGATAGAGATGAATATAGGTTTATTTTTCATGGTTAAATTTATGCTGCAAAATTCACTTTTTATTTTTTCAAACCAAATAAAAAAAGGTGTAAACTTCATACATCTGATATAAAAAAACCGTAGGCCGCTTCAAACGATTTGACAATGTTACCATCAAGTTAAATACAGTTAGTACAGACAGAGGACCTAAACGTGGCTGTGGCCATGTTTTCCCTCGCAACACATTGAGAGCGTTATTGCACATCTAGTTGTATATATCAATAATTCAAACATTATATATTTTTTGTACATAGTAGCTAAATTGTGACCATACTCCGGTCACAATGTTAAGCTAGAGTGCGGTCCATGAACGGAAACAACTGCTACCACAAATAAACCTCTACAGGCAGCGCTCGCCTCCGCCATGCTGGCTTGAGCAGACGAATATGCACCATCCAGAATGACAGTAAACACAACTCGAAACGCAACTACGTCACTTCACCTGTGTAATATTCGAAAGTGATGGCACTACTCCAGGACGGCAGACTGGGCTAATAACCAGCATCAGTCTGCCTACCACTCTTTAATAGTGTGTATTGGTACTAAGCGACTATAGTATAATATATATTATAATACTTTTATATGTATTTAAGTCACGTACACACTTTTCGTCGACCGCCACTTGACTGAGTGAAGTACGCTTTGATTTAGTAGATTTTCCCATAAAGACTTGGCACTAATATATTATTATGGCAGCCCTAATAGATATTTTATTACATTGACACTTAATTCTCTCTCAAAACTTTATTTTTCACTAATGTATTTATTGAGTTTTGGCGGCCATCTTGAGACGTCAGGTTATCTGTTTTGAATTATTTTCCTAAACTTCTAGTGTTAATGTGTAATAATGGTGGATTATTAACCATTAAGTGTTCGTGAACGTGCGTGAGTGTGGGCAAACAATTCAAAAGAAGAGAACCTGTTTTAATTTTCCCTCCAATACTCCCTAGGAAGTTTCAGTAAAGATTCTACCGCTTTACTGGAACAATTTTTGACTTGACTGAGACTTGACCTGACTGTTTGGTGTGATGAATGAATGACTCGTGATGCACAATGTTATTAACTTGATGCAAAAATATTTACTTTGACATCGGCAAATTGTTTTTTAGCCAAGTGTTTCTCTCTAATCTGACTTCTATCATGATAGCCCGCAGATCCCGAAACTGAACTGACTACAGGAATAATGCCATTTTACAGTAGAGACCCTTGAAGCCCTGCTATACTCCGGGGTGACAGACTGGGCACACCTTCGAATAGATTAATTTTAATATTGGTTTGTATTGTTTAAATTGTACCCAAAAATGTCATCACAAGTTGAGCAATATATTAAAGTACGGGAGGCTCCAAATGCAGACTGGTCGATAAATGCGCTAAATAAGGAACAGAGCGCGTCAGCCGCATTATTTCAAATGCTTAATTATCATGAAACAAAGAAAAAATAGTAATAACTTTGAATATGCTAGGTCCAGCGACCATGGCTAAGTTGAGTTCAAATCTCACAAATTCCAGCATGTTAAGCAAGCATAGCGGAGGCGACTATTGCCTGCAGACATTTCTCTATGAAAACAATAGTCTCTAGGTCATAGATCGCATTCTAGCTTAAAACCAGACGAAAAGTAGTCACCTTTCGAATTACAACAACAATAAAAAAAGTTTATAAAAAGTGGATAGACAGATAAGAGTGCTAGGCAGACTGATGATGATAATCAGCCTAGTCTGTTGTTTTAAAGCAGAACCACGACTTTCAAGTTTAAAGTCCGGAAAGTGACGTATTCGAGTTTCGTGATCAGCGCTTCCAGCTGGAGAATTACCAGGTGTATTGGAACCGAAACGACTGCTGCTATGGACCGCAATCTGTCTAAACTATTAGAAATTCGCTTCTACGAGTACAACTAACAATATCTATTCTTGCAGTTTCGTATTACGCCACAGACAAGAGAATTAACGTAAAGTTTGGTGAACATATAAAATCAACCTAAAAGAACTATGTACCCTCAATTCGTATTTCCTCCTCTCTAATTTCTCTTATTTATTCATATATTATTAAGTACGGCGGAAGAAGCAAGAGAGTAGGATTATTGCAGTAGAAATGCGGCCATTAAGGAGTGTATGTGGAGTCACGATAGCGGATAGAATGAGGAATAGTGGTGTGCGCGATAGATGTGCTTTGAAAGATGATGTAGTGACAAGGATTGAGAAAGGCGTGGTTCAATGGAAAGGATGAGTGAAAGAATATTGACGAGATGAAAATATAAATCTGAAGATCCGATCAAATGAATGCTGGCTGCCTAGTGCTCATAACCGTCGGGCGTGCATGAAGAGAATTTTGGATGTGGAGGAAGCGAGGGAGTTGTGTCAGTGGTAAGTGGTGTTCCGTTGTCTCTGCCTATCCCTGTGGGAAAAAGGGGATGACAATTGTATTGTATTGTATTATTAAGTATGTATTATATTTTATTTTTCATTGCATTATAGATATTTCCACTCATATCGACAAAGGTTAACTGGTAAACAGTGCCTAAGGCATTATACTCGTGTATGTACTCGTACGATTATTTTTATTTATTTAAGAAAATTCTCTATCTCCTATAGTTCAAGTATTTACTGAAAAAAAAAAAAACACTATGTAAATAATATTGCTCTTGCAAAAAGATGATTCAAAACCAGTTTCTTTGTGTTTGTCCCAAGAAAATCCGTTACAAATTATAACTTATAGATGCATAATTTAATAAGTAACACAAATGGCTCTAACTTATTCATCTTTGGTCCCCGTTTAATTTGTTTAGGCGCTCCCTATCCGTAACAACATGTAACAAACTCAATTATACACGCGCCATTATGGGAAATTAGCGCATAAGTCTCGGGCGATAAAGTATAACTTTCCCTGGCAAATATTTGATGAAGTATACGATAATTTGTAGCTATATACACTCGACCATTGAATATTTACTCTGAAGAAGATCCGGTTTTGGTTTTCATTAAAATTTGATGCCATTTTTATTTAAGCTACAGGCTTTAATTGAATATCTTTGTTCGTATAAAATGATTTATTTATTAAAATATATTAATTAATAATTAGTAGCGGCTGCATTATTCTTTGTTACCTTTTCAATAATTAACTTTATGCGACCGCAGTCCGTCTGATGTTAAGCTGGAATGCGGTCCACGATTCCCACTGCCAGACTTGCAGACTTGAGGAGATGCGTGTGCATTATCCAGAGAAGATTCTACAGACAATAGTCGCCTTCGCTGTACCGGCTTGAGGAGACGAATGTGTACCATCTAGGTTGACTGTGTACACTCCTCTCATTATACATGGCTCGCGATAAGGTCACTTGATTGGTACCACCAGTCTGCCTATTACTCTTTGGCGTCATTACAAATGTTAACGAAAGAATTTTCTTTTTCTTATAAGAATTGGCATTGATCTATATGTTTATACAGCCGTCTCCAAAGACCAACTGTGTGTTTACAATAAAGTTTTTCATTTGACGATTTGTAGAGTAACTGCGTCGATTGTGTTCGTTTGCTTCTTACATAAAATAACTTTTGGTTTGTTTTAGTATGTGTTTTGGCTACATTTTATACAGTTTATTGGTGTTGTTTCCTAGAATAATTATTATAATAAAATATAATAGTATTTTTGAGTTAGTTGCAAATAGTGTTTCAAAATTCACAAAAGTATTAATAAATTGTGATGAAAAGGAATTTTTTGATTATTTTGTCCAAAAATAAATCGACGTATTCTATTAATCAATTTCAATTTTTTCACCCGGGTTATTGACTAATTAGATTTAATACTTATTGCAAGACTATAAAATCATAAGAAAACGCATCTGTAGTTATCTCCCCATTACATGGGATCCTTCAAGCGCAGTATGAAGAGGCCCACAAAGCCAGCATAGCGGACGCGACTGCTGTCTGCAGATCCTGAGAGCAGTCGCATCCGTTCATGGATCGCACTCTAGCTTAACATCAGTGTGTTGACGCGCTAAAATAATAAAATTTTTAATTTAAAAAAATGGAGATTTTTTGTCAATAAAGTCATGTCTAACATAAAAAAGAATTCATTGTAATGAATGGCATTATTTGATGGCCGAAATATTGTTTGAGAAGGAAAAGTTGAAAAGGAAAAATGATACGAAAAAGAAAAGTAATTTCCATTAAACACCTGTCGCTGTTGTCAAACGGACAAAAAACTTTAATATAAATTATTGAAAAAAAAAAAAAACTTCAGAAATATTAATTTTAATTGTTCTGAGAAATTTAATTAATTAAAGCTCCACATATGACAACACAACACTTCGCCCGACGTTGAGCTAGAGTGCGGTCCGTGAACGGAAACAACTATCACCAAATAAGTTTCTGCAGGCAGCCGTCGCCTCCGCTATGCTGGCTTGACGAGATAAATGTGCTCCATTTAGAAAATTTACCATCATAAAATAACATGCATGAAAACTTTTTTATTTTCCAGGAAATTAACCAATTCTCAAAACAGAAGCCTCCGCTATCACCTCTTACACCTGTTTTACGTTTAAAACGATTCATTGGTTTCTATAATTTATAACTAATGCACCCTCACGAGAGATACGAGCTCCTCAAGCCGGTATAGCGGAGGCGACAGCCGCCTGTAGAAATTTATCTGTAGTAGCAGTTGTTCATATACCGTGCAACAAAAAGAAAATTGCTTCTAATACAGACTGCCAAAAACTATTAAAAAAAAAATTAATTGTATTTCCGTAGTCACGTAAAAAGAACTGCAAGAAAATAAATTCATCAATATGTATTATATTATAAGTTAATCAAATCTAAAAACCAAACAATAACACCGCTGATTGGAGCTAATTCACAAACAACCTGCCAACTCTTGAAGTTACACTTAATCCAACAAATTCAAACTGATATACTATTCTTGTGACAAATCATATCGTATTTAAATCAAATCGCAAACAGGTTGTCAGGAAAAGAGGCGTCAAGCCCCGAAAGACAGATACTGAGGCTAACCAATGAACTAATCTTCTTATAGGTCAATATTTTACGTAATTTTTTAAAAATATTTATTTTTATTTTTATTGTAGCTCGGCATGTGACAACACTCCGCCTGATGTAAAGCTAGAGTGCGGTCTATGAATGGAAACAACTGCTACCTGTGCGGCCTCCACTATGCCCACTTGAGGAGACGAGCATGAGTGTTGTCACATGCCACAATAAAAAGAAATCTTTTTTGATAGAGATTGTCCCAAAACGTGACCAAAGCGACATTAATTTCATAATTTATGAACATAAATCTGCTTGTAAACAGGTTGACGTTTTGTATCCGGAAACAAACTAACACAATCTTTAGTTGATAACGTTTTAAACTCAAAACGAAATAGAAAAATCAAGAATACGTTCCTCAGTAATGAGATTACAGAGTTGTCACCGAACTCGCCAGTTTTGAATTCAGAAGTGGAGCAGAGGTGATGCAGTCAATAGAGTTAGGTAGTTAAACAAATGCTTGGGTTTTAGAAAATCTAGCTTTAACTTTAACTTGGAACCTAATTCCTAGAATTAGAGGTTTTGTAAATCGAGAATAATTATTATCTATCGTCTTCAGTCCTATATTGCATTGATAGGATATGAAATTTAATATTCAATATTAATTCAGTACTGAACACTTCTGTTTATTGAGAGACGCGCGGGACGATAACCGCATTTTTCTTAAGATGATAATTTTTTGTAAAGATGATTAAAATGACTTATTGTACATGGAACGATAAAACAAAGGAACTTCAACAAAGTAACGAGAAGCGTTAAAGATGGTCAGACTGTATGTAAAACGGAGGCCTAGGATTCGATCCCAACCGTAATTCAGGCTGATATTGATAATGCACACTCCTCTCGTTATACCTGGGTTCTTCCAAGCTGAACTTGAAATGTGACAATGTACCAATCCGCCTAGCACTATTTAAATTTTAGTTTAGTTCAACTTTAGTTCTATTTATATTTGTTTAAAAACCTGCTTCTCTTCGCTCACATCTGTCATAAACACGGAGGTTAGCTGGAAGAGAATGCTATTTAGCATTAAGTTTACCTGTGTGCACGCTACACTAAGTTTTAAATAAATAAATCGTAATTTAATAATGATTCTACATTTTTAATTATTTTTATGGAAGAGAAAGCATTTTACGCTTCAGTGGGGGTTTGAAAGTTAACGAAGCAAAAGTTTGACTTATCAACTATCTCATTTCCTTATCTTTTTTGCACATCATTATAGTTTCTCTCAGAGTTTTTATTACTTTTAATACAACTAAGCGTCGAAGATTATTCACTCTTTTTCCTTTGTGTGAAAATTTCTTAAACAACTTTTACCTTCTTGCATTTATTAATAAGAACTACAAAACTGTACATTATGCCTTTTAATTAAAAAAAATATATGTTAAAAATTGGAGAAAAACAAAAAACAAGAGAAGGACGTGGGTTTGATCCTCACTTCAACTCAGGCTATTGTGTGCGTGTTGATATATTATTCCTTGTCTTTTTTAATAATTTTTGGCATGTTATTAAAATGCTGGTTTTGTATTTACTAAATAATCATGAAAATTGAACAAAATATAAACAAATACACACCCACAGCCTAAGCTATTTTTACGATTACTAACGAATGAAATTGTAATGAAAAAAAAATCAAGCTTATTTTCGCGAAAACATCTGTCTGTCACAGCTAACCCATTAAATGGATTTTAATGGGCCTCAATTCTGAAAGTACGTAGATCAATCAAAAAAGCCTGCTAAGTTTTTTATATGAAGTAGAGCTCCATAAGCACTGATAATCGGAGAATCGTTTACAAGGTGGCTCCGATTGCCGTTACTTTGCCGGCCTGAGAAGGTGCTTTTTCACGCTCCGCTTTTCAAGATCCAAGGTTAAAGTACTGGGGGTACACATAGGATAGCAAAGCAATTTGTTAATTGTGTTTCGTTTCGTTAGGTCACCACTTCGGTTGACACAAGAAGCTTCTACGACGAGTATGTGAAGACAAAGTCTAACCTAAAAATTGCAACAAAACAAATGCCTTCTCCCCCACGAGTGGAATGAATAAAATCATTCCGGATACAGCAGTGAATAATGAGATCCTTTTGTTTGTTGTTAATTATGGATTCTAGTGTTGTCGGCTGCTACGTGAATTATGCACTAGCCTAGGTCATAGCTGTGTCAGAACTTTTTTTTTTATCTACATTTTTTGTGCTTTGTTTAATGGCTCGTATATGAATGATAATTATTTTCCCCCGACTTTATTTTTCAACTATCTTAAATTTTTTTATTATTTTCTAATCGATTAGAGTACGCGCATATAGCGCAACATAATTGTAACTCGTTAAATTTGTACATCAAGGTGGAAAGCACTGTAGGAATACAGGGTTGTAAAAAGATATCAATTCCTTTAACCACGTGTTACACAACCAATACTAAAGCCCAATTTATTGATTCGATTAGTTAGCTGATTAAACTAACCATTTGTTAGTTTTCACAGACACCCAATACTCTTTCTTATTTTTTTAAATCGTAGCTCGGCCTGTGACAACACTCCGCCTATTGTAAAGCTAGAGTGTGGTCCATGAATAAAAACAACAGCTACTACAGAGAAACCTGTGTGAGCAGCAGTCGCCTCCACTATGCTGGCTTGAGGAGACGAGCATGTAACATTATAGCATTATTGCATTTTCAAGATTTTTTCAAAATATTATAGTGCCCGCAAACGCGTATAGAGATCACGTCATGGTCCGTATACTTGCTGTATGGTAACGTACACGTAGTGGTCTCGAAAAAAAAATTTTTTTTCCCAACTAGTAATTTTTTTTATTATAATGCACTGACTTTGTTATAATATTGAGGCGTGGACCGCAACAACCTACCATTAAAATATCTAATAAGCTAACGCTACATGATACATAGTACATATAACATAATTACATTGGCACCGGTTAGAATTTAGCAAGATTTGAACTCGGGTCTCTTCGATCGTGAGTTCACGCCTTCCATCGCCAGACCACGACAAAAACAATAACATACACAGTGTCATTTAAACTAATTTAAAGTGTACACTTTTCAGGAAGATTTTCACGATGTGCAGTGAAAATTTCGCGCTCCCATATTAAAGCTATTTATTACACACCGCAAACAAAACCCGAGAACATTATTCATAAAATACAAACAGAATCCTATACATATTCATGAAACATTATAAAATTACGTTTTATTATCTTAAGTACCTATTTATTAATCAAACATTTACCACATAAGGCTTTTTTTTTAATTGTAGCTCGGCATGTGACAACACTCCGCCTGATGTAAAGTGCGGTCCATGAATGGAAACAACTGCTACTACAGACAAACCTGTACAGCAGCAGTAGCAGTCGCCTCCACTACGCCGGAGACGAGCATGTACCATCTGAGATTGACAGTGCACACTCCGCTCGTTATACCTGGCTACTTTCAAACTATTTTCGAAACGCGACAAAGTCACTTCACGGATGTGACATTCGAAAGTGGTGGTACTACCCCGGGACGGCAGACTGGACAAATAACCATCATCAGTCTGCCTACAACTCTTTAATAGTGCCTATAGGCTGTACAATACATAATATGAATAATAATAATAATAAATACTTTATTGCATATGAGGTCAAGAAGTACTGAAAACAAAACAAATTTTGCGCAAAATTAAAAGATTTTATCTGGTTTAATTTAATATATTTTTTTTAGAAGTAAATATTTGTGACACCACTTCGCCTGATGTCATGCTAGCGTACGATACATCAACGGAAACAACCGTTACTAAAAAGAAATTTCTGTAAGCAGCAATTGCCGGCTTTAAGAAACGAATCCAAACGCAACACCATCCAGGTCGATAGTACACACTATTCTAATTATACCTCTCTCTCTCTCTCTCTCTCTCTCCTCGTCGGTCCCTCATTGTTGAGGATTATAATTCCTGGTGGCTCGCTCAATTAGATGTCTCCATCGGCTGCGACTGCTTGCCTGATGGAGAGCTTTATGGACCGGCATCTCCAGACAAATGGAAACTTGGTCTGTCCAGCGGCTTGGGCTTCTGCCATCAACCTTCCCTGTCACCACAAGCCTTTCCAGATTGTCGCTATCCTTGCGCGCTATGTGGCCGAACTAATTATACCTAGCTACTTTCAAACTGATCCCGAGGTCACTTCTGTGAGTTTTACACTTGAAAGTGGTGGTACTACCCCAGGATGGAAGACTGAGCTTATTTCAACGACTTTTTAAAAATAAAATTATTCAAAAATTAATTTAGAAGGAACATGCATACATAAACGACTTCTATGTGTATTAAATAGTCAACGAATACAACGACTTGCGGGTTAATATTGGTGACAAATATCTACTTAGATCATCATTCATATCCTTGAATACCCCGACATGTCTTCAGGGTCGACAAAAACGGACCCGGGCTTGTTATACTTAGATGTAGATGTTTTGACCCGTAATATTTTTTTTAGAGAAGAAACTTACAAATTAGTAAAGTAAACCTGTCATCTTGAATAATTATATAAATGATTGAATATAATAATAATAATGTACATAGATGAAGATTCGTTGCCTGTGGAAATGTATCTAGTAGCAGTTGTTTTTGTTTATGGACCGCACTCTATCTAATTAACATCAGGCAAAGTTTTGTCATTTGTCAAAAATTTTAAAGGTCTAAATCTATAGATCAAAGGGTTAGTGCCTTAAGTCTAGCGGACCCATGTAATGCATAATTAACTCACAATTGTGGAACGTTTAGTACACAAACCCTTTCAGAGTATCCTTTGCTTGTAAGACCCATGTTTTCGGGGGATGGTCTCTACAACCCAGATATTAGACGTTATTGTGCACAAAGGATTTACTTAATGTATACAAAATAACCGATCCTATCCATTATTATAGACTATATTAGTTTGATAATGTTTCTTATCGCTTTAGATTTAAAAAAAAGATATCATTATTAAGTTATTCTTAAAGAAAGAGTTTTGGAGGCCATTATCTGTCCTGAATGATTTTCCTAAACTTGTGTTTCTTCGGGTGTTAATGTGTAATAATGGTGGATTATTACCCATTAAGTGTTCGTGAACGTGTGTGAGCAGGCGAACAATTCAAAAGAGGAGAACGTTTGTTTTCATTTTCCCTTCAAAACTTCGTCGGAAGTTTTAGTAAAGATTCTACCGATTTTTGTGAAGCCATTTTTGACTTGACTGGGCCTCGACTCGACTATTTAGCGTGATGAATGAATGACCGCACTTTTATATCGTGACGACATAAAATTTAATATAATATCGTAACGGTTAACACATAAAAATAAACATGAGTTTGTCAAGTTTTGGTCCCCTTTACATGAAAGCAGATGGTCAGGTAATTTATACCTAACCACCCCAAGTCATAACAGAAGTCCACCTGTTACCAAAGAGGGATAAATTTAATATAAAAAAATTAAATAAAAACTAAACCAAACAAAGAAAAAAGTTACTAAGCAAAAAAAAAAAAAACTTTTAAATCACTAATCTATACAGCCACTACAAAGAAATGTGTCTAGGCAGCCATCGCCTCCGCTATGTTGATTTAAAGAGACGAATATGTACTATTCGTTACGACTACAAGTCACATTCCCTTCGATTCGCCATAATAAAACATAAATAAAAATAATAAACATTTTAATATCAAAAACTAAACAAAAATTTTAATATATTAATTAACACTAGAAAAAGAATAGTTGCCTACATTGAGATATATAACTAGAGGCGCAAACCCCATACATGAAAAAGGCGTAGGCCGTTTCAAACGATTTGACAATGTCAATCTTAGTGTTGCCGGTATAGTTAAAAATTTTACACACACTAATTTTTTTTTTCTTTAGATATTTTTATTCAGTGTCGATTATAATATATGCATTTTTAGCTAAATAAAATAAAGTTCAATGTTTTAATAGTTTAATATAAGTTAAAATTATTCTTTCTTAAAAATAAAATATTTCTTTTTTTTATATTATAATACGGGTTATGGGAAACGATGTTTTACTAGCAACACTAAATGTAAAAAATATCCCTAATTTTATTTGTTTTTTTGTTGTTTAAGGACAATATAGATGTTGAAAGGATATATTTACGTGTGAAACGTAATCCCGCTTTTTTTGTTGTGCATTTGGGATCGAGAATTGCACGTTTTCACCACATATTTGCCCATTATGAGTTTATATACGTCCTGTCAAATACCAACTGACAGAAAGCTTAATTATGGCTGTGGGCAGATCTTCACTCGCCTCACGTTGGGAGCGTTATTGCGCCTCTAGTATATATCTCAATGGTTGCCTATTAATTTTTTTACATTTAACAACTACAGATTACAATAATACATCTATAACTAAAAATACTACACGAAAAAAAAGCGAAAACACAAAAAAAAATCCCCTAAAAATATATTATTCAATAACAAAAAAAAGAAATCTAACTAAATCAACATATCAAATAGAATAAAATACGGAAAAAAGTGTTAGTAAAAAAAACGTTAGGGCGTTAAAAAAATACCTACATTTATTCTTTTCTCTCGTACTAAATTCATGCAAATTCAGAAATGATAGCGAAGATATTATCGAATTTACATTTCCTTAGTTGAGAACAAATCATAGATGTAGCGTTAGGCGTTGCGGATAGCGGAAAGCACACGAAAAATTATATACACACAAGTTAATGAAATAAAATATGAAATTAAAAGTAAACTCACTCGATTAAATCGTCCCTAATTATAATCAATGTACATAGACAGTAAGTATCTACAGCTAGGTCGTTATAACATTGAAGGACTTAAACAATTCTGGTTCTAAACGCCTCAATGAAAAATGTTTTGCTTTTTTTTTATTAAAAATAATAATGTTTCGTTTTACTTGTCTTGGGATTTCCTTAGATAAATAATATATTAAGCGGCCGTGGTCTAGCGGTAAGACGCGTGAACTCACGATCGATGAGACCCGTGTTCGAACCTCGTTAATTCTGACCAATGTAACTTTGTTATATGTACTTTGGTCGCTCAGTGCCTATAGGCACTATTAAAGAGTGGTAGGCAGACTGATGATGGTTATTAGTTCAGTCTGTTGTCCTGCGGTAGTACCACCACTTTCGAATGTAACACCCGTGAAGTGACTTTGTCGCGTTTCGGGAATAGTGTGAAAGTAGCCAGGTATAGTGAGAGGAGTGTGCACTGTCTAGATTGTACATGCTCGTCTCCTCAAACCGGCATAGTGGAGGCGACTGCTGCCCGCACAGGTTTCTCTGTAGTGGCAGTTGTTTACATTCATGAACCCGCGCTCTAGCTTTACACCAGGCGGAGTGTTGTCACATGCCGAGCTACAATAAAAAAAATACTTTTAAAAATAACCAACGTACATTTAACACAATTATTCTTAAGAAAGTGTTTATATTAAACCGCTCCGCTTACGAATTGCGCCACGTATTTATCGCGGAATAGAGTCGAAACGCGGTAAAGAAGCACATTCGTCTTATATTGACATCTCACTGAACTTGTTTACAGAGTTATTTGTAACAAGGACGTAGTGAGTTAACAGAATTCGAAAAACGCCTCATTACCTCCTTTATAATCAATTTTAATAACAACAAAACTGTCAACGATTTATTAAAAAAATATATAGGTAAATACAAAAATTAATTGAATAGGAAAATTAAACATATGACAACATTCTACCTGATGTAAAGCTAGAGTGCGGTCCGTGAACGGACACAACTGCTACCAATTTCAGCACAGAGCAGTCGCCTAGGTCAACACGCCATCCAGAATGACAGTGCACACTCCTCACATAATACCTGGCTACTTCAAAGCTGATTCCAAAACGGGCGTTTCATTACACTTGACTACATTCGTCTTCTCAGAACGGCTAGAAGAGAGGATAGCGGAGGCTACTGCTGCTTGTAAATAGTAACTGTAGTAGCAGTTGTTTCTGCTCATGAACCACACTCTAGCTTACCATAAAATTGCGTGTTGCCATTAGGCGAAAAATTTTTTTTTTAAATGTAAGGGCTTCGAAGAGCTATTGTGAGTTCGTTGATTTGTTCTGTTCATTTTTTCATTACAATCAAAACAAAAGAAATATATTGTACGTATGAGTAGGTACACATAGTATACTTGGCACAGAAGTCGAGTTTTGATCGTCCAAGTAATTTTCTTGGCTCAGAATTGCTCTTTGCAGTTATTCTGTTTAACTTTTGCAATTGTTCTCTCAAACGATGCAATGGTTTAGTGTACGCAACAGGCGTTCTATATCAAACGAATACAATTTCAGATACGTTTTTTTACATACCTTTTCATTTAGCAACCGCGTTGGTGTAAAAAATATTCTCTTACCTAAAACAATAAAAATATTAATTAGTGCATGTTGGAAAAAAAAAAAAATTAAAATAACCTTTAGGCAGCTTCACACGTTTAGTTTTAACAGACAATTATAACTGTACAGTTAAATTTGAAAGTGTGTAGCCCCCTTTACATGTGATGTTAATTTTTTTTATGTTACTCGACATAAAATGACAACACTCCGCCTGAACGTAAAGCTAGAGTGCGGTCCGTGAATGGAAACAACTGCTACGACAGATAAATTTCTACAGGCAGCAGTCGCCCTCGCTATGCCGACTTAAGAAGTTGAATGTGCACACTCTTCTCGTTAATTAATCTAGAGTGGGAGCATAATAGCAGGCATGAGTCAACTCCACTATGCCGGTCTAAAACTTGGTCAACACTCCTATCGTTATATCAGGAATAATGCGCTCTTAGTTAATTTTTACAGGTTAATTTTATTTATTTATATATATTTTTATTGTAGCTCGACATGACTACACTCCGATATAAGTGCGGTCCATGAACGAAAACCACTACTGCTACAGAGAAATCTCTACAGTCAACAGTCGCCTCCGCTATGCCGGCCTGAGGAGACGAGTATGCACCATCTAGATTGACAGTACACTCTTCTCTCGCTATACCTGGCTACTTTCAAACTGCTTTCGAAACGCGACAAGGTCGCTTCACGGGTGTTACATTCGAAAGTGGTGGTACTGCCTCAGGACGGTAGACTGGGTAAATAACCATCATCAGTCCGCCTACCACTCTTTAATAGTGCCTATATGCACCGAGCGACCAAAGTACATATAACTTAGATTGATACCGGTCAGCATTAGCGAGATTCGAACACGGGTCTCATTGATCGTGAGTTCACGCGTCGTCTCAAATACATCACCTACCTACCACTATTGGACTTGCTGCAAATATTTAATTCGGTATTGGTTAATTCTATTTAATACAATATACGGATAGTTATTTTGTAAGAGAAAATATATGAAATATTTTTGAAGAAATTATTGTAGAAACTTCTCCGACAACCACAACAGTTTAAGTTCAATTATTAAGTTAGTTCAAAGTTATTACTTCTATCCATTTAGTAGCATATTAGTGTAGATTTTTATTAAGAAAAATAAACTAACAATTTCGTTTGTATTTCTAACGTATAAAGGAGATAGCCCATTTTTGGGCCCACTTGATACCTAATAGTTTGGTAACAAAACAATATTCTAAAACAATATCTTATTTTTTATTACTTCATTTTAATTATATCAACACATCATTTGCCAATCAATAAACAATGTTTAATTGCACAAAAAATATATCATCAATTAATAAAGCATATAAAATAATAATAACCTCAAATATTGCATTAGAAAACATCTAATAACTCAATTACCCGGGTGAAAAAATTAAAACTGATTGGTAGTAAGGAACGTAGATTTATTTTTCGGCAAAATTAACTAAAAATCATCGACAAACTCGAAAAAAAAATTATGGGCCCATTTTTCTTAGGCGATTAGGCATTCTCCTTTAAAAAAAAATTAAACCCGAATTAGAATTTGCGCCCTATTTACTGGTTAGAACAAAACTAACATTATTATTATTATTATTTTAAGAAAGGCTCGGCAGAGCGGCCGTGGTCTAGCGGTAAGACGCGTGAACTCATGATCGATGAGTCCCGTGTTCGAACCTCGCTAAATTCTGACCGGTACTAATGCAACTTTGTTGTATGTACTTTGGTCGCTCAGTGCCTAAAAGAATGGTAGGCAAACTGATGATCCAGTCTGCCGTCCTGGGGCAGTACCACCACTTTCGAATGTAACACCCGTGAAGTGACCTTGTCGCGTTTCGGGAGCAGTTTGAAAGTAGCCAAATAGAACGAGAGGAGTATGCACTGGATCTGGACGGTGGAGGTGACTGCTGCCTGTAGAGATTTCTCTGTAGTAGCAGTTGTTTCCATTCATGGACCGCATTCTAGCTTTACATCAGGCGGAGTGTTGTCACATGCCGAGCTACTATAAAAAAAATACTAGTCAGAAAAAGACAAATGAATTTTAAATTAAAAAATAATAATAACAATAGTAAATACCATCAACATAATTAATTCTAAACAATATATTTTTATATACATATATTCCATTTTACATTTAACTTGAAAATTAAAATAACGTCTGTTGAAATTTAAACTTTAAAACCATTCCGACAAACGTCATTTTTCATTAACAGTTAAAACGTTTCATTGCGAGGGGCATCTCATTTCTGGAATGCATTTATCATTTATGTGATGCGGAAACGCGTTTTTAGAGGAAGAACTACGTATTTTTATTATTGCATCGTATATTTTTAATTTAACAAAATTAATATTATGTTTGTGAAAAAAAAAAGGGGTTCTGAACTAGCTAATAACCCAGTGTAAACAAATGGGCCGGTATAATGGGAGTCACTTTTGAAATGTTTTAATGTTACAACTTCCCTGTGGGCAAAAAATTTTGAACTATTTTTTTAAATTAATTTCCTTTAATATTTTGTTGACGGGTATTAAGAGAGGAGTGTGTACTATCAATATTGAAAGTGCACATTCACTCAGGCCGGCATAGTGGAGGCGATTGCTGCTCGTACTGGTTTCTCTGTAGTAGCAGTTGTTTCCGTTCATGGATCGCACTCTAGATTTTCATCAGACGGAGTGTTGGCATATGCCGAGCTACAATATAAAAAATGACATAACATTGTTGAATTAGAATACATAGTTAACAGTAAAACAAAAATATTAATTTTAGAATTAGTAATGAAAGAATAAACTAAGCCATTAGTCTTAAATTGTATTATCTACTAAAATTAACGTTCCGTTTTATTTCTTGCGGTTTCTTAGCGTTAAAAGTTTATATTTCTTTGTCAAATTGTTTATTTTTTTAACCAATCTTTAATATTAATTAGTTTCGCTGCCACCTAGATGGCTGCAAAGCTTTCCTTTCCGGTTAAAATAGTTAAAAAAATAAACACGATAGTATGCCACATATAATTTAATTAGATTTATTATCGCTTTTTTTGGCATATGTTAGATTGGTTTAATAGAAAAAAATATATTAATCAAGTTTAGTTTTATGATTGTTTGAAAATTAGTGGATAAACATAATACAACTTCATAATAAAATCTATCTACACTTAATCGCACTATTAATTTTTTTACCTTGACTGCGTTAAGTAAAATTCACAAGGGGTACGGATGTACTATAAATAATACATAAATATAGTAGAATTATGAAGGGAACGCAAGACCTTGTAATGAGTCAAGGACAGTATTTGATGAGAAGAGTAGAGACAAGAACTGTTTAGATTTTGTTCCTAAGAATTTTAATATTTATACTGATAGGTAGACTAATGATGGTTATTAGTCCAGTCTGCCGTGTTGGGGTAGTACCACCACTTTCGAATGTAGCCGTGAAGTGACCTAGTCACGTTTTTTTTCAATTAAACGTTTTCCTTTACTTCCGATATGTTATTACTTTCAGAATTTAATTCTTATTAGCGCACTATCCGAATGTGCAATAATACAGTGTGTTTTTTTAATAATAATTTTAATCAAAATTCTAATGATTTAGTTTTATTTAGTTTTCATCAATATTTTCGAAAATCCTATGGGTATTTTTTGCTATTCCTTATAGTTTCGAATTTGGCCGTCCACGTACACTATGTAGAACTATGTACTCATATAAAGCTTATACAAGATTAATTTGTAAGTTAAAATGTAAAGGCGGGTTGTTGTCACTTCGTCTTCAGTCGGGTAAAGGAATTAATTCAGAACAGAGGTTTTTTTAGGGACCTACTAGAAATTATGCAAAAATTCTCTTGAATAAACATCCGACAAGCAGCGGCCCTTGCAAGGTTACGATCTTGCATGAAAATTCATCGCGAAAATTATTTGTAATTTAATTATACAGTGTACCCCGCTTTGCATAGTTCAAATTTTTAATAAAATATTTGTAAAAAAATATATGTATTTAGAATTAAGTATATACCTGGGAAAATCTCTCCTGAGCGTCCAGTATATCGATGAAAAGTGACAGCTTATGGTCCATTATAGGAAATCCATTTCTTGGCTGTGACAGTAAATGTCTGACTGCCTCTCTGACAGCGGCAGGTGTGCTCGGCGTCAACGGCGTCGGCATCGATGGAACACAATTTGCCAACGCCGCTAACCCGTGAAATGTTGCCGACGGCTTCGGGGGGTTCGAGGGACCTCCACCTGGCAACGATAGTCTTCTAGACGTGGAAGGAGGAACAGCACCATATCCGTTCGTCATGATAGCCGGTCGCTGTAATTGATAGTCACTACGCGATGACGGTAATGAGCCGTAATTGCTCGACTGTCGAGGCAACGTCGACATCGGTCGTGGACGTCTCGGTACAGGATGGAGTATAGGGACGGCGGGCCAGTCGTCTTCCAGTGAACCGATGCTGTGCGGCCTCCGCGTCGGGACCGGTTGAACGGGCCGCGGAGCGACAACGCTATGAGGTCTCCTCGGAGGAGCCGGTCTTCTACGTATCGGCTCCGAGAACGGAGCTGGAGGAGTGTACAGACTGAATCCTCCAAAATCATCGTTGAGAGGTGATGGACCTGGCCGTTTCGGTTCCGGTGCCGGCGGCGGCGGATCCTCCCACGCCCGTGGCCATCCCAGCTGTAACGAGTCTGGTTTTCGGGGCGGCGAAGGTCTGACCGACCTTTGCGCCGCCCCCTCCGTCATGGTCGTTTCGCCTGGCACTTTTACGTATCACATGTCACTGCACTGACGCTGGGCGGCGTCGGGCGGGCGGGCGGCCGTCGCGGAGGTTCGCGGTCGACTGCCGTGAAGATCGGAGGCTGCGCGTATGTACTCCCATCTCGGCTGCATTAAGCGCTTTGCATCGCCGCAATGAAAGCTGGCCTCTGTTTTATGGTTTATAAGTACATGTTATGAGTTTGAATAATATTTTGGCTTCAACATATTTATGAGAAAACTTCCAGATTTATATGAAATGGAAGCATTTGTCAAAATACGTCTGATATATGCACACGATAAAGAAAAGGCCATTCTTTCAAATATTTAATGAACAATTAATATTTCTACAAGTCAAACTTTTAACTGTATTACATAGAGCTTGTGTTTGTTCACGTAACAAATAGATAATGACTAAACTGTTGTGCGTTTAGTCATTGTTATATCTTTACGGAACGAAATAGACAGAGATTTTGATATCTAGGTCTAAGATTCGGGCTTTATTAAATAGAGATATTTCTCAAGAAAATCCTTGAGAAATGGAATACTAAACGTAGTACACGTTATAGTTAAACATTTTTCTTCGTCGTAACTAATGGATATTTTATTAGTCTAGATTCTAGATTCTAGAAAGAACATTTTTCATGTGAAGAGTACTTACTACATCGTAGTCGAGTAAGCGCACTCGAGTGCATTGGGCCGAGGTGTCATATTTATTTTCAATATAAAAACTGCATTCAATAAAATACTTTTTCAATTATATTTAAATTTTGTTTAAAATATATATGTTGTAGAACGACATATGACAATCAGGTAGCAGTTGCCTTAGATATGCCGCTATCCAGGTTGACAATGCATACTCGTCTACCTGGCTACTTCTACGGTGATCCTAAAACGTGACTACAAAAAAAATCAGGTAGTGGTAGGCTATGGTTATTTGTCCAGTCTGCCGTTCTGGGATAGTACCACCACTTTGAAATCTAACACTCGTAAAGTGACCTTGTCGCGTTTCGGGAATAGTTTGAAAGTAGCCCGGTACAACGAGAGGAGTGTGCACTGTCAACCTAGATGCTACATGCTTGTCTCCTCAAGCCGGCATAGTGGAGGCGACTGCTGTCCTCTCACAGGTTTCTCTGTAGTAGCAGTTGTTTCCATTCATGGACCATACTCTAGCTTTACATCAGGCGGAGTGTTGTTACATGCCTAGCTACTCGTACAATAAAAAAATACGTAAGAATAAAAGGGGATATCGAAATAGTGGGTAAACGTCGGTATTTCTGGAATGATCGATAAACTTGGTAGTTCAGTATGTCATTCGCAGGTTGCTCACCTCTCTTCTGTTTAAAATTGCAGAGTATTTATAAACTCCTTCATTTCATATACGCTTTTAACTTTTTAAGAGCCAAGAGGCACGAGTGAGTTTCCAATCAAGAATCTCTGTATTCAATTCTTTTAAACTGTTCTATCTTTTTTTTTTTTTTATTTTAGCTCGACATATGACAACACTCCGCCTGATGTAAAGCTAGAGTGCGGTCCATAATTTTTTTCAACTAAAAAATCTTACACAACTTAGTTCATATAATGTATCTAAAATACACTTCACTAAAATATCTTTGAAATGAACAAAATAAGAATAATAATGAAAAATAGGTTAAGTAAGGGTTGAAAGTGCAGCCCGGGACTGGAATGGACAGATTTTGTACCTTTCAGACTCCAGGGTTAATATCGTTATGGGGAACATTTTCGTCACAATAAGCTTAAGTCTTTCGTCACTCGCCACATCTGTACGCGCAATCTCAGAAACGAAGGAAGGAATTTTCATTTAGTTTTAACCACAGGATATATCTTATATTAAATCTTGTACAGTGACATAGTTGCGTTGACCTAGATGGCGCACATTACAGAGGTGCCCGCAGAAACTTAGCCGTAGTAGCAGTTGTTTCTGTTCATGGACCGCACTCCACATCAGGCGGAGTGACGTCATATGCCGAACAACAATAATTATATATACAACTATATAAGCGTTTAGTTATTGGGAGCGTTATTGCTCCCAATGTGACGCGATAGAAAAGATGACCGCAGTCACTTTTAGTTTTACACAGTTAGTACTAGACTTGACGGCAACATAATCAAATCGTTTGAAGCGACTTACGCTTTTAGTATTGTAGTATATACCTATAAACTTTTGGGCGGACAGTGGCATTAATAGGCATTAATAAAAAAAGTGGCAGGTACAGTGGTGACGATTATTGGCCTAGTCTACCGTTCTGGTACAGTAAAGCGTTCTTCGTATGAAGATGATAGTTTATTTTCAGTGGGCTTCGCAATTGTGACGAATTCTCCAACTGTGACCAAATTTATAATGACTAATACAAACTGAGCCGCCCGACCCAGTTTTTGTATTTAAAAAAGACTTGTAACATCCTGTACACTGCTTGATTACATAACTTTGTATCAAAAGCAAAACCTACATCCATCGTTTTTATTAAAGCCAACAGATTAAGACGGAATTAAAAAAAAACGTTAAAAAAGTTCCTCTCCTA
This sequence comes from Tinea pellionella, assembly GCA_948150575.1. Classification (NCBI taxonomy): domain Eukaryota; kingdom Metazoa; phylum Arthropoda; class Insecta; order Lepidoptera; family Tineidae; genus Tinea; species Tinea pellionella. The sequence goes on along the minus strand of OX411263.1, from coordinate 1,083,826 downwards.
TATTACTAAAACGTATGTAAAATTATAATTTAAAACGCATACGTCACGCTTGACATGCGTATATGTGGCCTTAACTGTTATTTTTTTTTAATGTTTTGATTAATCGTATATTAATTTTTTATTGTATAATAAAAAGCTCGGTAAATGAGAACACTCCGCTTTAATTTAAAAAAAAAGAGACTGCAGGCGGTAGTCGCCTCCGCTGTGCCGGCTTTAGGGGACGAGTGTGCACCATCTATATTAACAGTGTACATTCCTCTTGCTATACCTTGCTATTTTCAAACTGATCTCGAAAAGTGAGTAAGTAAGTGTTTCACTTAAAAGTTGTGGTAAAATAAGTAAACAAATAGATATGTATGTAATAATGTATTATTAAGAGCGACCGTGGTCTAGCGGTGAGACGCGTGAACTCACGATCAATGAGACCCGTGTTCGAACCTCGCTAATTCTGACCAATGTAACTTTGTTATATGTACTTTGGTCGCTCAGTGCCTACAGGCACTATTAAAGAGTGGTATGCAGACTGATGATGGTAATTTGTCCAGTCTGCCGTCCTGGGTAGTACCACCACTTTCGAATGTAACACCCGTGAAATGACCTTGTCGCGTTTCGGGAATAGTTTGAAAGTAGCCAGGTATAACTAGAGGAGTGTGCACTGTCAATCTGGATGGTACATGCTCGTCTCCTCAAGCCGGCATAGTGGAGGCGACTGCTGCCCGAACAGGTCAGGCGGAGTGTTGTCACATGCCGAGCTACAATACATAAATAAATATGCATTTAGGTTTTTTTTTAAATCAAAATAATTAATCCACATAGTAAGTAAGTATAATATGAAAGATGCAGAAGTGTTTCCGAGCACTTAGGTCCACTTCAGACTAATCTAAAAAGATAAATTTATGACTAAAAGACTGAAAATAGACGCACTCGAAACAGATCTCGAGATCACTTATTTTAAATGCATTTAATTATAATTTTTTTTAATTGCAGCTCGACGTATGAATAATGTTAAGCAAGAGTGTACTAACAGAAACAACTGCTACCTACTACAAAGAAATTTCTGCAGACAGCAGACGCCTCCTCTATGCCGACTTGGGGGGACGTAATTTGGACCGTTCGAATACCCTCTTCAATGGTGTTGCAATTGAAAGCGATAGTACCCAGGAACGACAAAAACAAACAACGCATGTTTCCATAGGGTCGCTCAGTGCCTATAGGCACTATTAAAGAGTGGTAGGCAGACTGATGATGGTTATTAGCCCAGTCTGCCGTCCTGGGGTAGTACCACCACTTTCGAATGTTCCACCCGTGAAGAGATCTTGTCACGTTTCGGGTATAGTTTGAAAGTAGCCAGGTATAACGAGAGGAGTGTGCACTGTCAATCTAGATGGTACATGCTCGTCTCCTCAAGCCGGCATAGTGGAGGCGACTGCTGTCCATTCATTGTTGTCACATGCCGAACTACAATAAATAAATAAATAAATACTTTAGCGACCAAAGTACATGTAGCATAGTAATTACATACCGGTCAGAATTTGGCGAGATTTGAACATGTGTCTTATCGATTCCTAACGCTAGACCACGGTCACTATCGCTTATATATTTTTCTTTTAATTAAATAAAACACTAAAACAATTATATGAAAAGGTGTATCGTAATAAATGACCAAACACAGAAATAAACAAAATCCATTAAAGATCTCCCAATTCTACGATACCCCATCATCATGCTTGAAAATCTATCTATCCATAAAATAGTGTCATTATCACGTTAAAAATTTGACCTCTTTAAGTTGTAATTTGACCTCTTTTACCTAAAGCAATATTACAATCGATTACTGATATTCTTGAGGCCAACACCAATCTTTAATTTGGTCGTGAATCAAATTAAAGATTGTTATTATGTTGAGGTAGTTTTTTTTATTATTTTTTTTTTATTGTAGCTCGACATGTGAATTTTTTTTTTTGGAATTTGCTAATAAAAAAAAAATGGAAATATGAAAGAAATAAATGAAAGGATATTTGTCATGTGAATACAGCAGTATCAGAAATGAACGCCGCGCATGTAGCTTGCTCTCAAGCACGTATCACGTTTTTTCGCCTTAATATTTTGGCTTAATATTAGGCTAACACAAAAGCCAAATATTTACGAATAGATACTAAAACTGATAAATGCAAATCAGAACTTGATTTATTTGTAGAGGTCAAATTTTTAAGGTCAAATAAGCACTTAAGCTATCGTTCGCCGAGTCCAAAAGTAATTACATTTACCCACACAAAAGACAGCGAAAACAAATATTTCCACTTATCTGGATACAACGCGAAGATACTGGATAAAACATCCGTACTGTCAAACGGTTTGACCTACGGAGGTTTTGCAAAGACTACTTTACATGCAATATGAAATATCTTTTATAGAAAATATATTTTTTAATAGATAAATGAAATGAAAAGGCGTGGTCTTAGCATGCTCTTGCTCATCGTCAGACTCTACCGTGGCTTCAGAAAGACGAAGAGCCACAAGAAACTCGTCAATTTTAGCCTGCGCAAAGATGGATGTCATCGCGTAGCTTTCGAAGCGTCGCAGATTAGAATAATCAAATAAATAAATATATAAATAAAGTCGCATTAAAACAGTTTAGCGAAAAATCAGAGACAATACTGTTACGTTCGTGGGGGGTACAAAATAAATACACGACTTCGGTCTTCACACCGATTTATTGCATACGACACACAATAACGTAGAAGCAGGAGTGGTACGATAGTCGCTGGATAGCCTTCAGTCGCTGTTCAGTATCGCTTGGTATCGCATGAGTTTCTTGTATCGCATCCAGAATAGGAGTATCTTTTCGGGACACTCGGGTGTCGGTATTTATACCCAAACAGGAGGAAGCTTCGAGAAAGATTTTGTGGGCGTGGCCAAGATGTTTACGCTACGCCGCTTATACGAGAACTTTCTATAAACTTCGACGCATGCTATCTCTCCCGCACCCCAGGTGCACGTAACAATACTTTAAATATACCATGGTGACATAGATAGATGAAGAATCACTGATGACGATGATTAAAAAAATGTAAAAAAAAACACACACAAAATGATTGTGCGAAACGTCACATCTGTACAAAACTAATCTATGTTATTCAGTTTCCTTCAGGCGCCGAAGTACAAGCGCGCTTCGAATAGTTGCGATTGTGTTCATCCCCGACATTTCGAAGCGGTCGACTGAAATATTGCATTGCAGAGTTAATAAGCTTTATTAATATATTACATACAAGCCTTCGCTCGCAACTTCGTACGAGTTTAATTAGTATTATGTGTTTAGCGTTCCCGTTCTATCCCCGGGGATCCCAGGTAATAAACGGGCTATATATATCGTAAAAAGAATTGTTTCATGAAAAAGAATTGATCTTGAATAAGTTGAGTTCACTTAAAAAATTAATTCCTTTACTTTTCTTGTCGCTCATCTAGCGACACGACGTGGTCTAGCGGTAAGACGCGTGAACTCACGATCGATGAGACCCGTGGTCGAACCTTGCTAAATTCTGAACAATGTAACTATGATAAGTACTTTGGTCGCTAAGTATAGGCACTATTAGAGAGTGGTAGGCAGACTGATAATGGTTGTCAGACCAGTTGGAGCACAGCATACACTCTGCCTGATATAGAGCTAGAGGGCACTCTACGAACGAAAACAACTGCTACTACAAATAAATTTATACAGGCCGCCTCCGCTATGCTATGTACGATTCAAATTAACATTGCACACCTCTCTCTTTATACCTGGCTACTTTCACAAGAAGTGTTACCAGAACAAAAAGAAAACAGAGAAGAAAACATTTGCAACAAAGTACACGTGTACAATAATTGCAACAGCGGAGGTTAATGACATTTTAATGGCGAAAATTTTCAAATAACAAAATGCGCAAAACATTTAATCACAAACAAAGGCTTTTGTAAGAAAGTTTCTTTATTTAACAAATAATTACTAGTCATCGAATACTCTTATAATAGAATATATTTTTTATAGTAGTAAGGCCACAATCTGAACGCACTACGCCAGTAGTCAAGCCGTTGCTATGCCGGCTTGAGGAGACAAATTTGCACTATCCATCGCCAGGGCACTTTTCTCCCGTATTATATCTCCCATAATATGATTGGCCTCAATTTCCCATATAAAAAAGTCAACCTGTATATTTAAAGAAAGTTTTTTTTTAATGCATCTACTAAGCTAGTGTTTCTATCATAGGTTCTATTCTATCATATTATACATTGGTACTAGTCAGAATTTAGCGAGGTTTAAACACGGGTCTCATAGATCATGAGGTACGTCCTCAATCGCTAGACCACGTTGAATCTTAGTTTATTTCATAAAACACGAGTACTTCTCTCTCTTCTCATTAAGCCGTCATAGCGGACGCGACTGCTGTCTGCACATCCCCTTCTCTGACAGCAGTCATCTCCGTTCATGGATCGCACTCTAGCTTAACATCAGGCGGAGTGCGGTCATATGACGTGCTAAAATAAAAAATAAAAAAAAACCTCAAAACTGTTACTACTAACTTGCCTCACTTTAAGCTAAATACTGAGTTTAGGTATGCTAGACGTGTGACCTTAATATACCACTTAGGACCCACTTAAGCACTAAGTACTAGAGCGCTCAATACAATATACATCGAGGGCTGGAAACGAAGTGTTAAACAGGCTGTAAAATGACTCTACGATTCTAATCTAGATTTGTAACTTTTGCAATAAATAATTTGGTTATTAGTCCAGTCTGCCGTCCTGGGGTAGTACCAACGCTTTCGAATGTAACACCCGTGACGTGACCTAGTCGCGTTTCGGGCTCAACTTTTTTTTATTGTGGCTCGGCATATGACAACACTCCGCCTGATGTAAAGCTAGAGTGCGGTCCATGAATGGAAACAATTGCTACTACAGAGAAACCTGTGCGGGCAGCAGTGGCCTCCATTACAGTGCACACTCATCCCGCTATACCTGGCTACTTTCAAACTATTCCCGAAACGCGACAAGGTCACTTCACGGGTGTTACATTCGAAAGTGGTGGTACTACCCCAGGACGGCAGACAGGACAAATAACCATCATCAGTCTGCCTACCACTCTTTAAATGGAGGTTGAAACTTGAAAGTTGTTGAGTATAAGACGAGTGTGCCCTGTCAAGAGATTCGACATTCGTTTCCTCAAGCCACTAAAGCGGAGGGGACTGGTGCCTGCAGTCATTTGTCTGTGGTAGCAGTTGTTACCCCTTATGGATTGCAATCGAGCATAAGAGTGTGGTAACATGGAGAGCTACTGAAAAAAGAAACTTGTAAACAAAAGAAAGATCATTTGTCCGACTGGTAATAGGACGCCGATGATTAGAACCTTTGTCAAACTACCCCTGGTTAAGTCTAAATGAGAAGTTAAATAAAGACAGGAAAAATGTTTAGGTAATTGAAAACAAAGGGTTAAATAAAGTTAGCGCTTTTTCCTTTCGGTTTTTGCGTAATTTTTTTTTTGTCTAATCATCTAACGAGAATATCGTAAAGGCCTTGTAATTATACTGATTAAGGATGTTTCAAATTAATAATAGTATTCGGAGTCGAATGGAAAAAGTAATCAATTGTTCGATTACAACGCGATGTATTCAATGGCATTCACCTCACTATTTCAATGTAACGCCGGAAGTTGGCTAACTAACAACACTATGATTAGTCAGTCATATTTACGGTACATATTCGTCTACTAAGAAACCGATTTCGGTGATAGAATTTGTCATAACATCAGCCGCAGTGTGGTCATATGCCGAGCTATTATATAAAAAAGTTAACATAATGAGAGGAGTGTGCACTGTCAATCTGGATGGTGACATTCGTCTCCTCAGACCGGTATAGTGGCGGCGATTGGTGCTTGTGAAAATTTGTTTGTAGTAGCAGTTGCTTCCGTTTTGTGGACAACATTCTATCTTTACGTCAGGCGTGAGAGGATTTTACTGTGGTCTAAATAAGAAATCATGAAGTAATTTTTTAAACAGGATCGAAAAATAATGTTTTTGCTCTTATTGCGCATTAACCAAACGGTTTATTATTTTTACTTATATGAAATTGACAGTTGCAATCTTATTATAAATTGTACATGGTATAAGGCCTTGGACTTACAATAACAAGGGGAGATGTATCTGGTGACAGCTATCTTTTTTACATATTTTTTAAATAATATAGATTAATTTAGTCGACACGTGTTTCTGGAAAACTTTTATAATTGCTTTGTTCTTTTTTTATTAGTTTTTAAAAATTGCGATCGTGATATAGTAATCGTGACGTTTCGGCCGGAACTAAACCATTGCCAATGAACAAGAAAAAATAATCATTTGTCAAAAGTTCAAACAAACTTTTGAATTTTAAAAGATCCCGTTAATTAAAACATCGTGTTTATAGTGTAGTTTTGTTTTAAAAATTACAATAGTTATTCATATAGAACACTGTTATTGTTAGGAAACACAAACAAAAGATATACAAGCGTAGACAACCATATACAATAAAATAATCTACAAAACTGTTAGGTTGGTACTTTGTAAGAAGGTCATTACAGTTTTTCAAATATCTCTGCGATTTTTAAGTTTTTTCAGACGGGATTTTTTCAGTGATATCTCGAAATGGTTTTCGATTTAACATGAGTTAGTTTTTGAGGACCTTGCTCATTCAGCCAAAGAATATTTTAATTATTTCTTGGAGTTTTGGCGGCCATCTTGAGACGTCAGGTTGTCTGTTTTGAATTATTTTCCTAAACTTGTGTTTCTTCGAGTGTTAATGTGTAATAATGGTGGATTATTAACCATTAAGTGTTCGTGAACGTGCATGAGTGTGGGCAAACAATTCTAAAGGAGAGAACCTGTGTTTCCATTTTCCCTCCAAAAGTCTCTAGGAAGTTTCAGTAAAGATTCTACCACTTTACTGGAGCAATTTTTGACTTGACTAAGACTTGACCTGACTGTTTGGTGTGATGAATGAATGACTCGCGATGCACAATGTTATTAACTTGATGCAAAAATATTAACTTTGACACTGGCAAATTGTTATACGCCATATAAAACAAAAAAAAATTCTTAACAAGGCGGTGTGTTGTCACATGTCGAACTACAATAAAAAAAACATGTACAGTTTAAAAGAGGCTGTATGATGAGATATAAGTGTGCGAGTTTCACATACGCGCCGTTGGCTCGGATGATGGCTGCGCAAAGCGAAATGGCATCGTAGCGAAATGGCACATCAGCTCTGACACAAGCGTGAATGGCACATTTTAGCACCACTTTATGTGATATTCCGTTTTCCGAGATTAGACTATTCCAGCACTTTTCCATTTATACAAAAAAATTTATGCTTTAGATGTGATTTTAAAATATATCTTTCGGAATGGTTAAATTATGGATAGTTTTTTTATGATTAGTCATAAAAGGAGAATGGCCATTTTTGGACCCAAACCTGTATCAAACCTAATAGTTTGCTAACAAAACAATATTTCTAACTAATAATTAATTTTAATTATATCAACACATCATTTACCAATCAATAAATAATGTTAAATTACATAAATACAGATATAATCAATTATAAAAGCATTTAAAATAACAATAACCTCAAATATTGCGTCAGAAAACATCTAATTACTCAATAACCCAGGTGAAACAATTAAAACTGATAAGTAATAAGGGAGTAGATTTATTTTTCTACATTTTAACTAAAAATCATCGACAAACTCGAGAAAAAAATTGTGGGCCCATTTTTCTTAGGCGAATGGGCATTCTCCTTTTAATTTTTGTTCGGTTTTTAATTTTTCATGCTACGACGTTATCTGTATTCCATGTTAAAACGAATTTAAAAACTATTTATAGTTACAAACTTAAAAAATATTGTATTTTCATCTATCAAAAATATCAAAGTTTTTTCAGTAATATATGAGAAACTTTGTTCTAGTGTTGTCTACAATATCTCCAGATATCAAGAGTGGTAGGCAGGCTGATGATTGTTATTTTTTATTTTTCTTATTTGGTCCTGTATACATATATCTCAGCTTATTTAGCCTTGCCTATACACGTGATGTGACCTTATCGCGTTTTGGGATCAGTTTAAAATTAACCAGGTGGACAAGAGTATCTGGATGGTGCACATTTGTCTCCTCGAGCCGGCATAGCGGAGGCGACTGCTGCCAGTAGAAAATTTATCTGTAGTTGTTTCCGTTCATGGACCGCACTCTAGCTTAACATCAAGCGAAGTGTTGTCATATGCCGAGTTACAAAATAAAAAAATTATATACGTATAGAGTATAAATAAAAACTTGTCAATTCTTAAATAAAGATTCCTTAAACATAAATTTTAAGATATAAAGAATTTTCTGTAAATTATTTAAAATATGTTTGGCCTCCAGAGAAATTCTTGTAAAAATATCATCAATTAATGACTGAAAGTCTTTAAATACCGCGGCCATTCTCTTTTTAAAAATCCTGAAAGAAGCCCACTGAAGCGGAAAAATGACATTTTGTTTTTACTCAAGTCGAATATTTCACAAAAGAGAATTTTCAGTGATAATGTTAAAGTGAAAGATTTTCAGTGTTTTAGGAAAAAAAATTAAATACCTACTAAAAAAATACGGGACAAAGATAAAAAAAGAACTTAAAAAATTCAAACTATAGTGTTTCCGACCGACAAGCTATGTAGTAGTTTTTACCATCAAAATCTGAATAATATACCATAGCCAAAGGAGAATGCCCATTTTTGGGCCCACTTGATACCTAATAGTTTGGTAACAAAACAATATTTTAAAATAATATCTTATTTTAATAATAATTATATCAACACATCATTTACCAATCAATATACAATGTTTTATTAGATAAAAACACATATCTACAATTTTATTAAAGCGTTTAAAATAATAATAACCTCAAATATTGCATCAAAAAACAATTAATTACTCAATAACCCGGGTGAAAAAATTAAAACTGATTGGTAATAAGGAAGTAGATTTATTTTTCTACAAAACTAACTAAAAATCATCGACAAACTCGAAAAAAAAAATTGTGCACCCATTTTTCTTAGGTGAATGGGCATTCTCCTTTGTAAACGAAGATTTTCTACTAGATTTTACTTTCTTTTAAAGCTTATATCAGCTCAGAAGTAACCGGGTATAACGAGAGAAGAATGCCTTATCATAGTGGAGGCGAACATTTTTCTGTGGTAGCAGATGTTTTCGGTCATGGACCGCACTGCTAACATCAAGCGGAGAGTATGCAAACTAGTACCTACCCAGTATTATTAAATCACATGCCAAAATATTTTAATAAAAGTAGGTATTAAAATTTTTTATTAGCTAAAAATACATAAAACATTTTTTTATTATACATTTATGTATGAGCCGTCACATTTTGGAGAATTTTCCGTAAAATGCAACCAGACTCCTAGAAAACTGCATTGTTAGCAAATCATAATTTCAACTCACGATTTCATATCATCTTTTCTCCTATACGATGTGGGTAACATTGTCTAGCAATGCAATTATACAATAGCTCCCACTATTCCAACTAATTCCGAAAAGTATTCATAAGAACAAATACCATTACGAACCATAACAGTTCGATCAATTTAAACAGTTTTTTAAATTATACGGCCTAAACCTTTCGCATGAATCGATCTTTATATTGGTGAAAACCGACTAAAAAGTGAAAGCTGATATACATATATAGTACCTATAATAAAATACATATACTAATATTATAAAGAACAAAATAGTATTTTTAGGCGATAAGGAATTTTTCTGCAAAATTAATTAAAAATCATCGCCAAACTCGACAAAAAAAATCGTGGGCCCGTTTCTCTTAGGCATACCTTCTTTTAAAGTATGTTTGTTTATCCCGCAATCTTTGAGCGTGATTGCTCAAATAATTTAGCTGTAGATTAAGAGCTACAATATATTGTCACGTTCGTGGGGGCTACAAAATAAATAATACACGACTTCGGACTTCACACCGATTTATTGCATACGACACACAATAACGTAGAAGCAGGAGTGGTACGATAGTCGCTGGATAGCCTTCAGTCGCTGTTCAGTATCGCTTGTTATCGCAGGTGTTGCTTGTATCGCATCCAGAATAGGACTATTTTTTTGGGACACTCGGGTGTCGGTATTTATACTCGAACAGGAGGAAGTTTCTAGAAAGATCTCGTCGAAGTTGTTTACTAATTGCAATGTAAACAAGGTCACAGGTCACGCCACTTTTGTGGGCGTGGCCAAGTTGTTTACGCTACGCCGCTTATACGAGAACTTTCTAGAAACTTCGACACATGCTATCTCTTTCGCACCCCAGGTGCACGTAACAATATTATAACATACTCGTATGTAATTGCGTTTATTTGTATATATATTATAATCCGTTTATTGAAGAAAATTTTTGGTTTTAGAAAAGGTTCCCTCGGGATAAATCAGGAAGATTAAATGCGAATATCGACACAATAATACTTAAAGTAATCAAAGGAAAATTCGACTCGTACGTGAGCGAAAAGTAAATAAAACTCATTAGCAACGATTCCTTTGACGCGTCATTAACTCACATACTTGAGGGCTGGTATCTCAATTGAAGTTAAACTTAGTTTAAGGTAATCTCAGGTTGGAGAGCAGGTACAATATTCGTTTTAAATGGGAGTTCTTTAAGACAAATTTTGGGACTTTGGGAGTGTAGGGTTCCCCGGGGTCCTTGTAAAAACAAATAAAGATATATATTCGATTCGAATCTTAATCTTTTTGAGTCCTTGCAATAACAATTATTGGTTGTTTTCTGTGCAAACAAATCAACACGATTTGTTCCTATTATTATTATTTTTTTTAAATATTATTTGATCCCACTTGATCAATTATAATTAAAGCATTAATAACCTCAAGTATTGCATCAGAATAAGTTTAATTACTCAGGTAAAAAAATTAAAACCGATTAATGACAAGGGATGTAGATTTATTGTTCTACAAAATTAACTAAAAATTATCGACAAACTGGAGAAAAAAATTGTGGGCCCATTTCTCTTAAGCGAATGGGCATTCTCTTTTCATCACAATTTAATAATAATCAAATTGGTTAGGTTATTACATGGTATTGTGTCAAGTTTTTTCTATAAATCTCTAGAGCAAGTGGTGGCGAAACGTGGTTGACAGCCTATATCAGAGCTGCAAAGTTGACCATTTCAAAAATAATTGGTTTTGTCTATTGCCGAGACTTAAATAATGATGTCTTGCTCTTGATAGACCTTAAGGACTAATGTTACTTGCATATTTTTATGTTTCTCTCAGCTCCTACTTTAAATATAACTTATGTTTACGTTGCTATGACAACTGACGTGTGTAGATTAATCTAATAGTTATATTATATATTTTGAATATTGAAATTTAATGACAATGACAAGTTGATTGATATTTACATGTCATTATTTTTCGTTTTTCCCTCATAACATTGACAACTAAATGAGGTGCAATAGGTAAAAAAAACATATAGAAACATTGACAACAATATTGATCTCTTTTACTTATAATGCAATCAGAAAGAGAAGGCAACTGTAATATTCCGATAAACAATTTTGAAAAAAAACTAGGACTGTTCCCCTGCTCTTGATAGTACACATAAGTTTCATTAAAATTACATTACTTCATAAAAAAATAAATACATTTTCATTTGTGACAGAAGTTATGTCAAGACTAGGTTCTTATCGTTAGTTAAACGTTAAATAAAACATTGTTGAAATACCGGAAGCTTTGAAACAAATGGAAAATACCAAGATCTCGCTTAAACTTTCCGGGAATTTTGGTGGGAAAACATGTGAAGGAGGGGTTATGTGCTTACAGATAATATTATGTGTTAACAACTTAAATAATTACATTGTTGTATAAATTTGTATAGAAAAAGAACTTTGTTGTTAATTGTTATCTGAAAAAACCGACTAACCATTGGGACGTATCGTCATAGACGCGTACAATTTATTAGAAAAATATACTGCATATATCGAACATTCTTTTTTACAATAATGACGAAAAAAAATTTATGAAAAATAAATTTAGCGTAGTACAAAAGCAAAATAAAAAAATAAAAATATTTGAAAGTAAAAGTTTAGCCTTTATTTGTTACACACATTGAAATTGTAGACAGAGCACATTAACAAAATAGTCCTTTTTTTATTGTAGCTCGGCATGTGACAACACTCCGCCTGATGTAAAACTAGAGCGCGGTCCATGAATGGAAACAACTGCTACTACAGAGAAATCTCTACGGGCAGCAGTCGTCTCCACTATGCCGGCTTGAGGGGACGAGCCTGTACCATCTAGATTGACAGTGCACACTCCTCTCGTTATTTATTACCCGTCCTCTGTTAATAAACCCTAATGTAACCTTTTAAAATATTTAAAAGAAAACTACAAGTCCTAAACTAAATTTATATCTATTAAGAAAAAGGTCCACCACAATATTGGAGTTTAAAAAACGTACGGCGAATTTAAAGTTCAAACAACTTCAATTTACTTTGTAAAAAAATTCCAATTCTTTATCCCTATTTCCCCCACCGCTGGTCTATTCTGCTGTAATGACTCGATACCAATCCGTTCTTGTTTTGATATATAATTCTTCTAGATATCGTTTTATATTCAAATGAAATAAGTTAGGTAACAGGCAGACACGTGGTGCAGGGAAATTGTCTAATTGTCTTTGAATGAATAAACCGTAAAATTTGTATTTAAAAAATCTTTAAATATATTTCTTCATTACTTACGACTCAAACAATTCAACAAATTTTTTTAAAATTTAGTTACACTAAATAATACTTTAGTATTGTATATAAAAAAAAAGCGCCAAATGAACATCTGTAAATTAAATCTTCTTCACAGATAGAGAATCAATTTAACATTTTTTTAAATTGTAATTTTTTTATTGGCAAGAATAAGTGACCGTGTGGCTAGTACGAACTTATTTACCACAACTTTGGGGTAACTAGGGACGGCATTATGCAAAACTCCAGTCTATTCAACCGAACTATAGTTGCTCTTTGGTACGAGCAATAAGTAAAATGTAACCAGACGGGCAACAATACAACGACTTTAGTTTTAATTTTTAAAGATTGAACTCTATTTCTCCCTCTCTCTCCCTATCTCTCTCTGTGTGTGTGTCTCTGTCTCTCAATATACATATATTAAAAATGACCGTTACAAACTTATTAAGATATATTGTGCAATATATGGATGGGATATATTAGAAACTGTTTTGATCCAATTGGAGGAGTGAATCTTTGAAAAAAAATAATTTCAGTAAACAATTAAAAAAAAATTAAGAGTTTTGGTCACGAAAGCGACTGTTTTTATGTTCTTGTGAGTTAAATAAAGTTAAATAATTAAACCGATCTAATCTATCATACTGGGGTAATACCACCACTTTCAAGTTTAACACCTGTGAAGTAACCTTGTCACTGTATGGGATCAGTTTAGAAGTAACCAGGAGTGTGCAGTCAGTGCTATTCGTCTCCTTTAAACGCCATAACAAAGGCAACTGCTATATGTAAAAATTTATCTGTGGTAGCAATTGTTTCCGTTCATGGACCGCACTCTAGCTTAACATTAGGCGGAGTGAAAAAAGTAAACACATATTACATTCTTTACATATCCGAAGTCAGCAGTCGCGTCCACTATGCCAGCTTGAGGAGACGAATGTACACCATCCAAATTGACAGTGCACACTCCTCTCGTTATAAACGGATACTTACAAGTTGATCCCGAAACTCGACTAAGTTACTTGAAGGTGGGGCTTGTTTGTACCTCGGGATGGCAGACTGTGATAATATCAGTCAACCTACCCCTTTTTTCATTAATGCCTGTGTATATGTATGACGTCGTTGTGACAAATTGTATGAAAATTTGAAAAGTTTTTGTTGTTAAAAACGATTTGCAGTTTAGATGTAAGTTGGCTGCTACGCGACGACGCAATCAGCCACAGCATGCCATATGGGAATATGTTTTCATATTTCAGTCGCAAGAGTATTTAATTTATGTCTTGTTAGTTTAACTTTTTTAATAGAAAAAAGTTTAATATCACACGAGAGGATAATTATAATTGAATAATTAAATAAATTAAAACTAAACTAAAAACAACTTTAGAACAAAATAAGTTTCCTTTTTTTTATTACAGTGTCGCCCTATACATTTTATTTAGTATAATTTGAAAAACTTCTAGTGACACCTAGTGGTCATTACAAAAGTAACAATCAAGTCTACAAAAACCCACCCTTATACTATTTCAACAACCAACAGGAAGATGGCGCTGAACAAAATAACATCTAGTCGGAAAAGCGCGGCATGTAGTGGTTAAATTTGGAACTACATAGTACGAGAGCATTTGAAGATAGAACGTAATACATTTTAATTTGGATAGATGGCGCTGCTAAATTTTTAACCAAACCATGCAGAAAACTAAACGAACGACTACATAGTAGGTAATTTCAATTTGGATAGATGGCGCTGCAAAATTTTAAAACGAATTTCAATGCGAATCTGCAGCAATAGAGAAATAAACAAACAAATATGGTCACTAACCTTAAGCATTTTGGTGTCATTTTCGGCGGCATCCGACAGCGACTCTGCTTCGCTAAGCCAAGCGACGAATTTTTCCAACGAACGATCGAAGTTCTGCAGCGACGATACAGCTGAATGTAGCGCCTTACCACGGGCTATAATGCTGTAAAAAAAACATTTATCATGACTACGGATGCATTATAGTCATATAGATCTTATAAAATAGTGGTAGGCAGACTAAGGATGGATATTAGTCTAATTCAAGTGTAGCAAACATCCTGAAATGACTTAGTCGCGGGGCACATTCGCCTTCTCAAGCCGGCATAGCGGAGGCGACTGCTGCCTAAAGGAATTTATCTGTAGAAGCAGTTTTCCGTTCACGGACCGCACTCTAGCTTTACATCAGGCAAAGTGTTGTCATATAGCGAGCTACAATTAAAAACCAAATTTTTGAGCAACTCAAGAGCTAAGATGTGTATTAAAGAAAGTACAAACCAATTATTTAATTCGTTGTATCGATGATTAATGGCTTCGGTGGCACGTTTAATACGGGTTGTATCGTCATTGCGATAAACAGCGATCAAGCGCTGAGTCAACTGTCCGAACAGCTCAATCTGGTGCTTGTATTGATGGACTTCAGCATGGAATGACTGAAACAAGAGAATAAACGTGTTATTAAAGGAAATATAAAGCGGCCGTGGTCTAGTGGTCTAGTGAACTCACGATCGATGAGACCAGTGTTCGAACCTCGCTAAATTCTGAACAATATAACTATGTTATATGTACTTTGGTGTACAGGCATTATTAAAGAGTGGTAGGCAGACTGACGATGGTTATTTGCCCAATCTGCCGTCCTGGGGTAGTACCACCACTTTCGAATGTAACACCCGTGAAATGACCTTGTCGCTTTGG
Organism: Tinea pellionella; assembly: GCA_948150575.1. NCBI lineage: Eukaryota > Metazoa > Arthropoda > Insecta > Lepidoptera > Tineidae > Tinea > Tinea pellionella. Next base: position 1,068,330 of record OX411263.1, on the reverse strand, counting down.
AAGTAGCCAGGTATAACGGGAGAAATGTATACTATCAACCCGGTTAACGCAAATGCGCCTCCTCAAGCCGGTATAGTGGAGGCGACTTCGGATATGTAAAGAATGTAATATGTAAGTCATTACATTTGAAGTTAATTGCATTTCGCTGTAATATATAAAGTGAAGACGCCATTTATAGCAATAACCAGTGTTATTTATTACCTCATTATGCAAACAGCCCAACTTTCTAGACTGTATAACGATATGCTTCGAGGAAATTTTGGTAGAAGAGGAAAGAAGAATGGGTTATTAAAGAATTTCAACTGTCTGACTTCTTTTTAATTAATTCGTTGAATTACAACAGTATTTATGCATCGATATGTACAACTAGATGTGCATTAACGCTCCCGAAGTGACGCGAGAGAAAATAAGGCCACAGCCACGTTTAGGTTGACCGTCAGTTAGTATTTGACTTGACGGAACTATTGTCAAATTGTTTAAAGCGGCCTACGGTTTTTTCATGTCAGATGTATGAAATTTGCACCTCTAGTATATATTTATATATAAAAACAGTCATCCGACACGTTATACGAGAGAATATTAATGAATTTAAAAAAAATAACTCTCACTATCCCGGCTTAATAATAATGAATTATTTAATTAATTACTGTTTGACTCTAGGATCATAGTAAGATTGGTAGGTCTCGAAGCAGTACCACTTTCAAGAACATGAACGGAAACAACTGCTACTACAGATAAATTTCTACGGACAGCAGTCGCCCCCGCTACGCCGGCTTGAGGAGCTGAATATGCACCATCCAGATCGACAGCGCACACTCCTCTCATTAAACTGATTCCGAAGCGATTCAAGATCACTTCACGGGCGTTACATTTACACTACAAGGTGTTGGACGGCAAACTGGTCTAATAACAATCAATCAGTCTGCCTACCTATCTTTAAAAAGAACTAACCTTTTGCTCTCTCATCTGTAGTTCCAGGACATCTGCAGTATGTCCAGGAGGCGCCATAGCGGCAAGTCTGGTCTCCATTCTCGAGAGCCAAGCGTCGGCGTCTCGTCGTCTCGCCTCGTAACGCTGCGAGTCACCGAGCATCGCATCGAGTTGAGCTTTTCGTTGCAGCACGCGTGCATTCGCTTCATCCCAGTGTTCCCGTAGTGCAGTGACTGCAATCAAGGAAAATGAGTAGGTTAATTTTAGGAAATTTGCCGGCAATCTAGAGACAATAATAATAATCTTTATTTAATCGATTTAAAGTTATAAACACATGTTAGTGGAGATGAACTTATATTAATGTTTATTATTTATTTATTACATGCTAAGTATGGCTAAGTAGACCAATGCCGAGAAACTACTAACTATATAATAAAAAATCAATTGCTGTTCGTTAGTCTCGCTAAAACTAGAACTCGCTAGAACGGCTGGACTGATTTGGTTAATTTGGTTTTGAATTATTTGTGGAAGTCCAAGGAAGGTTTAAAAGGTAAGTAAATATGAAAAAATGGTTGGAATATAGTAAAAACAACAATTTTACTTCTTTGTGGAATGTCAAACATTTGATGTTCGTCCCGTCGCGTCGTTTGGAAATCAATTAAATTTAAAAGTCGTTCAGAAATCAAATTATAGTTATTTTTTTTGGTTTGATTACGAATTCTTTTTGTTCCGATTAAGTCTTGACCACATTTTTTAGTAAAGTTGAAACATTCGGCAATTATCATTCAGCTTTTTTATTTATTGATTCTGAGGCAGTACGAAGTTCGCCGGGTCAGCTAGTAATGTGTAAAAATTTAATGCAAGTCCGACAACGGTAAAGCAAAGAGAAAAAAAAAATATATATATAAAAAATAAAAACATAAAATAACGATACACGAGAAAAATTAAAAAAAAAAAACCTACAAATTCAAGTATTAAAGCTAAACAGTCGTAACAATGTGTACTGTGCTCGGTGTGCAATGTTCAATTTAAATTCAAAATTAAATATAAATTATAAGATTCTCTCTATAGTTGCTTAACAATTTTTACTTGTATTTGCTATTAACCGTGTCGAATCTATGACATTACGTGATATTAGGTGAATAATTTAATAATTCCTCCTCATAACATCAAAGTGTATTCAAAGCGAACCCTTATTCCATTCAAAATAAAGGTTATAAAAGCAGAAATTCAGAATAATATTTATATTAACATAGTTGAAATCCTGTACAAACAAAAACAAAAACCCTTTTACGAATCCAGATGAAGACTTAAATTACACATTTACTTATTATGTTATAAAGGACTCATGCCACACATGCCACACATGAAATCTAATAGAAGGTTAACAAAATAATATTATAAAATAATAAATTATTGTTTTATTAATTTATTTTAATTATATCAACACATCGTTCACCAATCAATAGACAATGTTTAATTCCATAAAAAACAGATATCAATTATTAATTAAATTAATTTAATATAATAATAGTGTTCAGATCGACAAAGCATACTCCTAGGTCAGTTTAGGATGTTATTATGCAACAGTCGCCTTCGCTATATTGGCTATGTGAAACAATATCAGATAATCAGCGACACTATCGGATAGTGCATTACTTTAACACAGTGTTTTTACAGCAAATCACTCACTGGGTTCTATTCCTGGTTGGGAAAATCGATTCAAAAATCTAATGATACGGTTCCAGTTTTCAGCAAAATCGGGAACAAAAATAGCATCCTTTGCCTCAGAAAATGAGGCGAAATAAGGAGTGAAAGTTTGTATTAGGACCATATATCATAAAGGAGAATGCCCATTCTTGGGCCCACTCGATACCTAATGGTTTGGTAACAAAACAATATTCTAAAATAATATCATATTTCTTTATTAATTCATTTTAATTGTATCAACACATCATTTACCAATCAATAGATAATGTTTAATTACATAAAAAAACAGATATCATAAATTAGTAAGGCATTTAAAATAATAATAACCTCAAATATTGCATCAGAAAATGTCTAATTACTCAATAACCCGGATGAAAAAAATTAACTAAAAATCATCGACAATCTCGAGAAAAAAAATTGTGGGCCCATTTGTCTTAGGCGAATGGACATTCTCCTTTATTTAAATATATAAATTTTCACACATGCGTTAGGGTTAGAGAACAATATAAAGAAAGATAACGTCTCAGTTGCGAAATGAGGAATACGTGAATCCATTATTCTGTGAAAGGGAACATGTTTACGTATGTAAATCTGGATAAACAAAATTGTGAAGGCTCTGTAAAACGCCTTACCTACTATGAACGTTTTTAAGACTGCAACAAAAATTAATTTAATATATATATTTTAACTCGATTTTATTTAAAGACTTGCTTTTGACTATAATAATTATTATCGATTTAGAAAAAGCAAGTGCATATCCTAATTAAACTTAAAATTTTAAAATTTAATAATAATAATAATTCAACTTAGCCTAAAAGAAAAGTTGAGACAAATTAAAAACTATAACAAAAAAACAATAAACAAAAAATAATAAAAAAAAGAAATAAAAATAATAATAATAAATACAAAATATATCGGGAATAGTTTGAAAGTAGCCAGGTATAACGAGAGGAGTGTGCACTGTCAATCTAGCAGATGGGTAGCTAGAATGGGTAGCAGTCGCCTCCACTATGCCGGCTTGAGGAGACGAGCATGTCCCATCTTAGATTGACAGTGCACACTCCTCTCGTTATACCTGGCTACTTTCAAACTATTCCCGAGACGCGACAAAGTCACTTCACGGGTGTTACATTCGAAAGTGGTGGTACTACCCCAGGACGGCAGACTGGACAAATAACCATCATCAGTCTGCCTACCACTCTTTTAACCATCTTTTCGCTATACCTGGCTTAAGTAGCCACGATAAGACTTGACGGGTGTGGCAATTGAAATTGGTAATACCACCCGAGGATGGCTGTTTAATGAATAAAAACGAACGGTCATGGTAGGAGTACTTACAGAGATTTGTGTGAATGTTTATTGTACTTTAACATAACATAGTATCCACTTTTATAATTCTGCAAAGTTCCTAAAGGTACACGCATGACTTTTATTTCCCTTTGGGGTAAACAGTTAAGAATCAGACAGACAATAACAGATTATTTACATCAACATTACCTGTCAACTCTTCATGATAACACTTTAAAAGAACCTCCCATACATACATACTTACATCCATACCTTATAATAATTACTTTAGAAAAATTATTATATGATAACACTCCGCATATTTTCAGGCAGCAGTCGCCTCCGCTATGCCGGCCTGAGAAGACGAATTTTTTTTTATGCTTAATAGGCAAGCGTTTGACCGCACCCTGCCTGGTGTTAAGCAGTGATGCGGTCTAAGGTGGAGCACGCCTGCCTATGAGGTACCTGTTCACCTTCGATTTGAAGAGACCTATGTTGTACGTGTCGGGAAACACAGACACCGGGAGGGAGTTCCACAGTTTCGCAGTACGCACGAGGAACGTGTTGTCAAAACGCCTCGTACGCACTTTAGGAACTTGAACCATAAACGGATGGTACCTCTCCGGGTGCCTGGACGTCCGATAGAAGAAAGGGGTCGAGAGAACCAGGTTGTGTAGCTCTTGCGCACACTTATGCACCATATAGATTGACAGTGCACACTCCTCTCGCTATACCTGGCTACTTTCAAACTGTTCCCGAAACGCGGCAAGATCAGTTCACGGGTGTTATATTCGAAAGTGGTGGTACTACCCCAGGACGGCAGACTGGGCTAATAAGCATCATCAGACTGCCAGTCTGCTTTAGGCACACTAGGCGACCAAAGTACATATAACATATTCATAGAGATGTATACTAGAGATGCAAACTCCATACATCTGACATAAAAAAACGTAGGCCGCTTCAAACGATTTGACAATGTTGCCGTCAAGTCAAATACTAACTGACAGAGAACCTGAACGTGGCTGTGGTCATCTTTTTTCTCGCGTCACATTGGGAGCGTTATTGCACATCTAGTTATACATAATGGGTCTCATCGATTGTGGACCGTTTTACCGCTAGATCCCGGATGCTCAAAATAATGTATAATGACTCTAAACAAACATAAACAACAATATAGATCTGGAGAAACCTAGATTCGTTCACCGCACAGTGGGCTATTATTTCCCGAAGACAAATATACACAATACAAATTCTCATTATTTCCACCCGGGTAAGGTTGTCCCCGTGCACTGAAATTGGCTGCTATTATTTTAGATGTCTTCATATATTTTATTGTCGTTGAAACTTTTTTGTTCGTCTTTATAAATAGGAATCTATAAAAGCCAGTACCAAGCCTGTTTTGGTGTGGTTGATCTCCGAGAATGATGATTAGCGCAGTAGTCTCTCACGCAGCGGAGGTCCAGAATTTATTCCCGTTTTGATTATTAAAGAAATCTTTGCTTTATTTAAAAAAAAAATGCCTTCGACAGAAATGAAAGGAGAATGCCCATTTTTGAGCCCACCTGAACCTAATAGTTCGGTAACAAAACAATATTCTAAAATAATATCTTATTTTTTTTATTATTTCATTTTAATTATATCAACACATTATTTACCAATCAATAGACAATGTTTAATTACATAAAAAAAACAGATAGCATTAAAAATAATAATAACCTCAAATATTGCATCAGAAAACATCTAATTACTCAATAACCCGGGTGAAAAAATTAAAACTGATTGGTAATAAGGAAATAGATTTATTTTTCTATAAAATTATCTAAAAATCATCGACAAACTCGTGGGCCCATTTTTCTCCTTTATTTGACTGGACATTTTTGGTATATCTTGCATTATTTCTCTTTGAATTCTGTGGTAATAGTTGGTCCCAGACTCCCAACTCATTTTAGCTTAACATCAGGCAGTGTGGTTACATAGAGCTGCTATTTCAAACAATTTTACATAACTCATAACTGTAATATATAAACTGTTGTAAAGCTTTACAGTCACACTTTTAGTAACTTTATGCAAAGCTTCATGAAAGTTAATTATTATTACTATTAAAGTTTAAATAATAGTAGTTATTTATTATAATATTAATTTAAATAATGTACAGAGGTTTTAATTTATGTTTTTAGGTTCATTTTATATACCTCACACCAATTCCACTAAGAATCAGCTCCCCAAATCCTAGAATTAACAGAATGTTCTAACAGTTATCCAGTTCCATGTTGCGAGACTTCGCTAAATTAGTATGCAAGAAGGAGTGCACTGTGGTTAACTACGCTAAATAGTTTGGACCAAAAAGTAAAAAAAGTAACTTTGGAAAATAAAGTAGTCTCTTCACGTTTCTCACTTACGTTTAGACCTCGAAATAAAGTTAAGCACCAAAAGTCAGATTATTTGATTACTATGGGTTTAGAACAAGAATAACTCCCGAAACAATTATATGCATATTCGTTCTAAAGGAAAAACAGAACCTGTGACTTCCAGGGAAACGAACTAATGTGCTAACTACTTCGCCACAGAATGACCCCGTAACAGACGCCTGCTCTCTTATATTTGATTTAATAATTAAACAAATTAATTTCACATATGAGGCAAGAAGCGTATTTGAAGCACAATCAATATTAACTCATAAACACTTAATTAAATATATAATTAAGATTATTGCAATAAACTACAAACAAGGATTGTAATGAACATATATTTTGTGTTAAAATAATTATTTGGAACAACTTATTTTTTATTATTATAGCTTGTCATAAGACAATACTCCGCCTGATGTAAAAGCCAGAATGCGGTCCATGAACGGAAACAACTGGTTACTACAGATTAGCAGCAGTCGCCGTCGCTATGCCGGCCTGGGTAGACGAATGTGCACCATCCAGATAGACAGTGCACACTCCTCTCGTTTACTGGCTACTCTTCCAAACTGTTCCCGAAACACGGCAACGCCACTTCAATTTTAATATTTATTTAAAATTTGTAGATACTGGATGTATAAGAAACCGAAGAGCTCTCCTCTTAAGCAAGGATGGGGAATACAGATTTATCATAAGAAAGTATGCCAGGGAATGCCTTTCTCGATCAGATTGACAAACTGTTCAGAAAGGATCATGGCAAGAGCTAACATGCAGAGGCGAATATAGTATGTAGCGGGAGAGAAAGAAGAGGTGAACCGTGAACATAAAGATAAGAAATATATAAATATTCTTTTATTAAACAAAGAAAGATATAAGCAATACTTCAAATAAATAACAAATATAATTGCTTTTAGTTTTATAGTAGTTTTTTTAAATTTTATTTTTGGCATATGAAAATGCTAACGTTTAACATTGCCTGGTCTGTGGTAGTCTCGAATTCCCAATTCTCTTAACTAAATATAATCTTTAATTCCAAATAACACTAAATAAATAACGAATAAATCCCGACACGTACAACATAGGTCTCTTCAAATCGAAGGTGAACAGGTACCTCATAGGCAGGCGTGCTCCACCTTAGACCACATCACTGCTTAACACCAGGCAGGGTGTGGTCAAACGCTTGCCTATTAAGCATAAAAAAAAATTAAGGACTATGGAAAACAAAAGGAAAGCAAAATTGCGGGTGGCACCTCCACCTAGTTATAATTCAACTCGTATGCTAATGATTATTTTTATTCCGGATTCTGTCTAAGCTTTTTTTCTCCTGAAAAGCTTGTTTTCGTACCGAGCTTATTAGTTTTGTATTTCTAGAATTTTATTATGTTATTGGCTGATTATTCGTATATGTTTTGCAACACAGCCCGTTTCATATTTTTGTTGGAATATCGCAGCATACAACATATCTGTTGTTAAGCTAGAATGTGGTCCATGAACAGAAACAACTGCTATCACAAAAAAAAAATTGCTACATACAACAGTCGCCCTCGTTATGCCGGCTTGAGGAGACAAATCCACACTAAGTTGACAGAGCTATCACTATACCTGGCTACTTTCCAGCTGATCCCGAAACGCGTCTAGGTTACTTTATGTGTATGTAAGTTGACAATAATACCACCGTATTATCCCGGGACGGCAGACTGGGCTAATAACCATCATCAGTCAGTTTATCACTGTGATTTTACACACGAACATTATGAATAAAGATAAAAATTCGTATGTATTACGTCTACAAATATAATCCCAACTATTTATAGACAAAGCAGAGACAATTCTAAGCCATATTTTATGTCACAAACTTTCGCAGCACAACTTCAACGGAGTGTTACAAAACAAAAGCAAAAATAGAACTGTAAACCGCAATTAGTTCGAACGTACTAGGAAACAAAGGTGTAATAAAGTTTGTCCGATAAAATGCATGTTTCGTCACACTGTGCGACTATATGTATAACACGCAGCACACATACGCGTGAGATTTAACTGCCTCTATTCATAAAATGTCTTTTTTTTTTTATTGTACGAGTAGCTCGGCATGTGACCACACTTCGCCTGATGTAAAGCTAGAGTGCGATCCATGAATGGAAACAACTGCTACTACAGAGAAACCCGTGCGGGTAGCAGTCGCCTCCACTATGCCGGCTTGAGGAGACGAGCATGTACCATCTTAGATTGACAGTGCACACTCCTCTCGTTATACCTGGCTACTTTCAAACTATTCCCGAAACGCGAGTCACTTCACGGGTGTTACATTCGAAAGTGGTGGTACTACCCCAGGACGGCAGACTGGACAAATAACCTTGCCTACCACTCTTTAATAGTGCCTATAGGCACTGAGCGATCAAAGTACATATAACAAAGTTACATTGGTACCGGTCAGAATTAGCGAGGTTCGAACACGGGTCTCATCGATCGTAGTTCACGCGTCTTACCGCTAGACCACGGCCGCTCTTTTTTTTACTTCCTACTTCCTTATATAAAGTTTAATCCAATTTCAACCACAAATTAGTAACCGGGATAGCAGAAGCGCATCCTGACTGCTGATAATTCACCGTTTTTTAACACCATACTCTGTCTGCTACCACAAAGAAATGTCAGCAGACAGCAGTCCCCTCCGCTATGCCGGCTTAAAGATATATTAACAGGGCAGTCTCTTGTAATTTGATAAATTAATAAAATATTAATGTAAGTAACAAAAATTTATTAATAACCGCAGTCTTTGAAAATAGAGGAGGAATCAAGAAAAGACGGAGTCTGTAGTGGGAAAAGTCAACACGTAAAATGAAGCACATACGATGCGCTAACTACTTGAATTTTGCATATTCATCTCCTTGTTGCTTATTGCGGTTTAGTTTAAGTATCTAGAGACTTGAATTCATTACTTGCATGTCTTTATGAAAACTCGACAAGAAATATATTATATTATTAATATTTTTTTTTATTGTAGCTCGGCATGTGACAACACTCCGCCTGATGTAAAGCTAGAGTGCGGTCCATGAATGAAAACAACTGCTACTACAGAGAAACCTGTGCGAGTAGCAGTCGCCTCCACTATGCCGGCTTGAGGAGACGAGCATGTACCATCTTAGATTGACGGTGCACACTTCTCTCGTTATACCTATATTATATTCTTCAGTTGAGAATAAAATGAGAAGTTACCGAATTATGAAACAAATCAGAAAGATATTAAATTTACTGCTACTAAATTTAGAGCTTCCATGGTCTAGCGGTAAGACGCGTGAACTCACAATCGATGAGACCCGTGTTCGAACCTCGCTAAATTCTGACCAATGTAACTATTTATATGTTTGGCCGCTCAACGGTTATTAGCCCAGTCTGCCGTTTGGGGTAGTATCACCACTTTCAAATGTAATACCCGTAAAGTAACTATGTCGGGTTTCAGGATTAAATTGGAAGTAGCAAGTATAAGAGAAGTGTGCAGCCGGCATAACGGTGGCGACTTGTAGAAATTTATCTGTAGCAGCAAGCGGTTGTTTCTCTTCATGGACCGCACTCTAGCTTTACATCAGGCGAATTTTTGTCGTAATGTCGAGCTACAATTAAAAAAAGTTATATATAATTAGTAGGTAGATACCACAATATAGTTATTAATAAATTAATAAACCAATTGGTAATTAATTAGCAGCATAGATTTATGATTGGTCTCCGCTATGCTCCAATAGGGTCGTAGCGCGAGCGAAAATCATTCATCAATCTAAAATTTCCAATTTCATTTAATATTATTAGTTCGTTATTTTATTATTTTTGTAAAAGAAATTCATTTGATGTTTTCTATTAAATATATTGAACGAAACGCATAAGAATTCAAAGAAAATTACCAAAGCTTCTTATATAATAAGCATCTTATTATTTTGGTTACAAGAATCGAACCGAGGACTGACTGGCTGTTCATTGAATCACACATGAACGGACAGGAAATTATGCTATTTAACGTTCTAAAGAAATCAACACATGGAGAAGGGAGGTCTTTATCCAGAAATAGGACAATATAGGTTAAAAAATCAAATAATAAATGGTTTTACGTGCAAACATCTTAATTAGGCGTACTACGTCTACGGTTAGGTACATGTATTACCGGCGACGATTGGTGAGAAGTTTTCGAATGTAACACCCTTGAAGTGACGTTGTCGCATTTCGATATCAGTTTGGAAGTAGCCAGGTACAACGAGAGGAATGCACTGTGTTAATCCTGGATATTTTACATTCGTTAAGCCTGCATAACGGAGGCGACTGCTGCCTGCAGAAATTTATCAGTGGTAGTAGTTGAACTATTAAAATATGTATCGAGATATAGCTACTCGCTTCCTCGTCAGCGGTAAAACAATTGTCTTAAGCTGCCTGCAGCAATTGAAATCAAAACACACAGTGGTCTGAACCTACCCAAAGTTTCACTTTTTTTTTCTAGTCTATACTAAGCTAGCCATACATAGTTCATACTAGGTCATACATAGTTAGTTGGATGGATAATAGTCAGAATTTAGGGAGGTTTCAACAAGGGTCTTGACGATCGTGAGGCCGCTCCACGGACTTCAAATTAAGGATAAACATAGAAAACAGCAAATTAATTTCATACCAATGCATAACCTCAAAATAGAAAATATCGAACCTTTTAACAATGATCTCATATGTAACAATTGTGGACTGGTTTTGTAAACTGGAAAACCGGTTTCAACAGCTGAAATAAATACATATATACATAAATACATACAAATAATATACATATAGTGTATGATTTGTAATGATTGATATAGAATGAGATTAATGATTTTGATTTCAATTTTGACTTTTATTTTTGATTTTATTTATTCTTACAACTTTATTATTATTATTATTATTTATTTTAATAACTTGCCTGTTTCTATTGATGATTTGCTTATGATTGTTATTATATTTATTATGCACGTTGTGGCCCTCAAAAAACAACCAATAAGATTACGTTAATTTCACATCTTCTCTCCCTTTAACTTCAATGGACACGGTGTAAGCGGAGAGGGGCGAAGATGTCTTGCGTTGGATACGGAGAGATGGTGTGTCGAGGCACGGCGATAGCGTAGCGGAGAGAGGAGATGCGAGCGGTGTGCGGCGAACTGTGACGTCACCTCTCACAACCGATCCACAAACTGTCACATCTAGCCAGCACACATAGCTTCACTATAAACAAGAGTGGTAGGCAGACTGATGATGGTTATTTGTCCAGTCTGTCGTCCTGGGGCAGTACCACCGCTTTAGAATGTAACACCCGTGAAGTGACCTTGTCTAGTTTCGGGAATAGTTTGAAATTAGCCAGGTATAAGAGAGTAGTGTGCACTGTCAATCTAGATGGTACATGCTTGTCTCCTCTAGCCGGCATAGTGGAGGCGACTGCAGCCCGTAGAGATTTCTCTGTGGTAGCAGTTGTTTCCATTCATGGACCGCACTCTAGCTTTACATCAGGCGGAGTGTTGTCACATGTCGAGCTACAATAAAAAAAAAAAGCAGCCTGTCCGCTACGCCCGCTCTTCTCTGATCTTCGCGCTTTGGTGGATACCGGGCTCTTTTTTCAAAAGTATCAAAATGACAAGTGAACTATTAGCAATTTGTTGAAATAATATTGTTTTTTTATTTTAGCACGACATAAGACCTAGAGTTAAGCTAGAGTGCAGACAGCAGTCGGGTCCGCTATGCCGGCTTGATGAGATGCCTCTTCACACTGCGCTTGAAGGATACCATGTTATAGAAAGGAGGAAAGCCATGGCTGGAAAGGTTTAATGGAACGACAGAAGAAGAACTGCCCGAACTTTTTAGTCCACGAGGGGATTGTTTCGACGGATTATGGATTATGTTTGATGTTAATTTGGAATTTTACAATTTGGTCATCTTTACAAATGGTCATTTTGCTAGACGATTCAATACTAAGCCGATTTTAGTTTTACATACATTAGAATCTGAGATTTATGAGCAACAAAATAAGGGCGTTATTGTCGTAAACCTTAACAACATAATCACAAAAGTCGTTAAACACTAACACCGATAGATACGTGTGTATGGGGGTGTTAGGAATCCTCTTTCACAGGACATTTTCATTATCGCTTCTATACAAGATACTTTAAGAGATAGAACTCTTTTGCAGTAAGGTAGCTAAGCAGTTAGTCCTCCCATAGTTACGCCACTGCTCTTTTGTACGATTTTTAAAGAGTAGCAGGTTGACAAATGACGGTTATTATCCCAGCCTGCCGTCATCAGTACCATTTCAACCATTAATTTGACGAGTGAAGTGGCATCAATCAGAGATCAGTTGCGAAGTAGCACTGTTAACTAGGCCATTCATTTCCTCAGCCCGGCATGGCGAAGACGACACAACCTTTATACAAACAGTAGCGAATAAAAAAATGTTTACATAAACAGCAGTCAGCCTCCTAGCCTAAACGGATCGGTAATAAACGGAATAATCGTACAATCCGTACTAACTAGTCCTAACGTACATCTGCCGCACGATAACAAATTGCCTTCCGTGTTAATTGCACAGGAAAATATATCCTAATTTACTCGTGGTTTTATATTAACCATTATTACATGACGCCTGTATTGAAAGCCGGTGGTAATTTTGATTTGAGGTGGACTGGCTGACAACATACTCGTATTAGTCTAAATTATGCTTAGATGACCACTATGCTACTACACACTCAATTCGAACGATTTATATCGATTATAGATTATTTCTAGTTCAATTTTCACAATAACAAGTAATAAAATATGTAAAAAAAATGCAATTAATTCGAACCAATTATGACGTAATAATTTTACAGACCAAATTTTTTTATTCGGGCATAATCAACAATGCCTACACAAGAATGATCATTACAATTCTGTTAATTTACACGTATTCGTAAACCTTTTTTCCGATTCAATTCAATTGAATTTATATTAAATAAATAAATAAATACGTAAATAAATCTATTGGCAAAATTCAAATAAAAAATCGATCTATATTACTTTAAAAAATAAAAGTAACAATATTGACTTATGTTTCTTCGCAATAAAAACGATCAATTATAAACCATATACTAGAGATACAAACTTCATCTCGAGCATCTAAAAAAAACCGTAGGCCGCTTCAAACGATTTGACAATGTTGCCCTCAAGTCAAAGACTAACTGCAAGAGAACCTAAACATGACTGTGGCCATGTTTTCTCTTGCGTCACATTGGGTTATTCACAGCGTTATTGCACATCTATTTGTTTGTATATATCAATGTTATAAACCATTAAAATTAAACTATTAGAAACAAAGATCGTAAAACGAAATTAAAGTCAAGAAAAGTAATATAAGAGAGAAAAAAAACTAATTAGAACGAAGGAAGCCATTTGTAGCGACCTAATTATTTTTAAATAGAAAAACTTGACAACTCCTAAGAAAGTTAACATGGAACGTTTTTCTCGTTTTAACGAATTTTTACATAGTGTCTCGACCTATACAACAGTCCAGCCTGTTGTTAATCTAGAGTATGGTCCACTACCAGATTGACGGTAGTCTCATTACACCTGGCTACATTAAAATTGAGAGATTAAATCCGAAAAACGACACAGTCGCTTCACAAGTGTTACATTTGAAATTGGTGGTACTACCTCAGGACGGGAGACTGGGCTAATAACCATCATTAGTCTGTTTACCACTGTTTAATTGATGTCTATAACATGGACATTTAAACATGGGTTTTATTAATTGCAACACCACGGTCGCTTTTAAATAATAATAATAATGAAAAATACAGTAAAATGGTAACAAAAATAGATAACATAAATAAACAAAACAGTGAATAATTATAGTCGAATAGAAACAATGAAAAGGTTAATTAAACTGTACATTTTCTTTGAACTTAACAAGAGAAACAAAGTTATATAAGAAAATCTTAGCAAGTAAAGGCGACAGAACAAGACTAGCTGCGTAATTGACTTAGCAATTGCAGTAAGGAATATACAGACTGTAAAAATCAAATGCAGTTTTTTTCAGTCAAGTTTTTTTTAGTCCATTTTTTTGTCTAATTTATTAGTCTAATATATCCACTACACAATATTGCAATATCATTATTTGTAAAAAAAAAATATATCATAGAAATATCCTGAACAAAAGTTGTAGGAAATGTTCTAAAATTTCGATATCGACATTATTACTTTAAAAAAAAAAAAATTTTCAAATCTACCCACATAACTATCCCAGCGGCCGCAAAGTACGCCACAAAAAAAACTAGTAGTGTACACTCGGTTAAAAGTCTTTGAACATACTGTATTTAGTTTGATTCATTAGTTCAGAGTCTGCAATTAGTTAATTAAAATTTTACGGCGCAAAATGCACACCAATCTGTTATTATATCGTTTTAACAGTATAAATGGTTCAGGCTGGAGAGCGCAGTCGCCTCCACTATGCCGTCTCGATCTCCCCCCCAGATGTCAACACTCATGGCCCTCCACTGTTCTTCCTATCACACAAGTCGAGGTCACAAAACACTCGGCTGAAGCAAATATACTAGGCAAGTCAAATTTCAAATGATTATTTAGCCCTTGTTTGTGTAGATTAACTGTGATGAACTGTAGTGGGCACTCGAGGTTTGCTAAACTGCCCACTCATCCCGTAAAACCCTACACTACTTAACATTGTGATATATTGATTTTATACGACCCTTTTACAATAAGTTACAATTTGCCGCCCTGGGATAGTACCACCATTCCCTAATGGCGTATTTTAGACACCACTACATCATAATTCCCTCATACTTTTTACATTTACGGATTTTTTTTACATACGCGGTTAAAATATAGATGGAGAGTACTCACTTCACGCCGTGACAACGTTAATATAAACTTACACTTCGGTTGCAAATCCGTCCCTTTGTAAATTATTTTGGTACACATATTGTATATAGCGTACATTATAATTACAAGAAGCCCGAGATACAATAATAGAATAAACGCGTCAAATAAAAATTATTCTTAAAGGAGATTTTTTTTTTTATTGTAGCTCGACATGTGACAACACTCCGCCTGATGTAAAGCTAGAGTGCGGTCCATGAATGGAAACAACTGCTACCACAGAGAAATCTCTACGGGCTGCAGTCGCCTCCACTATGCCGGCTTGAGGAGACGAGCGATGTAACATCTAGATTGACACTGCACACTCCTCTCTTATACCTGGCTACTTTCAAACTATTCCCGAAACGCGACAAGGTCGCTTCACGGGTGTTACATTCGAAAGTGGTAGTACTGCCCCAGGTCGACAGACTGGATAAATAACCATCATCAGTCTGCCTACTACTCTTTAATAGTGCCTATAGGCACTGAGCGACCAAAGTACATGTAACAAAGTTACATTGGTACCGGTCATTTAGCGAGGTTCGAACACGGGTCACATCGATCGTGAGTTCACGCGTCTTACCGCTAGACCACGGCCGCTCTAAAGAGATCTTCGTTTGTGGGCCCCTAAATTTTACTGATCATATTACAAAATATTTATTGTATTATAATAAATAGGCGAAAGGTTATATAAAAAAAACTAACCAGAATTATGAATTCATTATACATTGTCAACCTGGATGGTGCATGCTCGTCTCTTTAAGCCGGCATAGTGGAGGTGACTGCTACCTGTAGAGATTTCTCTGTGGTAGCAGTTGTTTCCATTCATGGACCACACTCTAGCTTTACATCAGGCGGAGTGTTGTCACATGCCGAGCTACAAAAAAAAAATAAAAAAAAACATAGGTATATTGTATCTGTAAAAACATAGGGAGGTGTATCTGGTGACAACTATCTTTTTGACATATTTTCTAGATAATATAGATTAATTTAGTCGACACGTGTTTCTGGAAAACTTTTATAATTGCATATATTTAAACAAAGCTTTTATTATTAATTTTTAAAAATTGCGATTGTAATATAGTAATCGTGAGGTTTCGTTCGGAACCAAACCATTGCCAATGAACAAGAAAAAATAATCATTTGTCAAAAGTTCAAACAAACTTTTGATTTTTAAAACTTTCTGTTAATTAAAACATCATGTTTATAGTATAGTTTTGTTTTAAAAATTACAATAGTTATTCGTATAAAACACTGTTATTGTTAGGAAACACAAATAAAAGATATACAAGCGTAGACAACCATAAACAACAAAATAATCTACAAAACTGTTAGGTTGGTACTTTGTAAGAAGGTCATTACAGTTTTTCAAATATCTCTGCGATTTCAAAGTTTTTTTAAACAGGAATCAAAAAATGCATCTAATTTAAGTGATATCTCGAAATGATTTTCGATTTAACATGGGTTAGTTTTTATGGACCTTGCCCATTGGTTGTAAAATTATTCACAGATTTTTCTTTATAAAATCAAAAACACTAAGAGGAGATGAAGGTTATAAGGAAAACAACAACCTTGTAACAACTTATACAACCGACTCAAATTAATAATTAAGAAAATGAGTAAATTAACCCTTGAGAAGTCACCGCGGCAACCGGGACTAACACAACTCGTAGCAGGGAACCTTTGAAGTTTAAAAATAAAAGTCGTTTATTTGAATAGGTCCTCAAATATTTGTTTTTGTTTTCTACACTTCAGAAGAGACGCCCGAGTAAGATTCTTTATTTTAATGTCTATTTTGTATACTTTGTAAAATAAACAATGTTATTTTTAGTTATTTCAAGTTCATACATAATTGCTATAAGCAACATATAAGGAGTCATAGTTAATGCTAATGTGTTTTATTGTGAAATAATTTTACTAAATGGTAGTCGACTTAACTCCTAAAAATAACCCGTTACGGCGTAACACCACCACGTACAAATTGAACAGCTGTGAAGCGCCCAATCGCGTCTCAGACCTTTGTCACACGCCGGTCTATTTTATTATTTAACAGTAACCAGGCCATACTCCGTCTGACGTGTTACTAGATTGTAGCCCACGAATTCAGACAATGGCTACTACAGAGGAATGTTTGCAGGCAACAGTCTCTTCGTAGTGCCATCTGCTAATGGGGCACTCTCCTCACGCGACTGTTATTCTACCCCAGGAAGGCAAATTGATTAATAACCATCATCAATCTGTCGATTACTCTTAACTATGGCTACGAAACTGGCTGGTCTATTAAAGAAACTAAACTATTGTTAAATGACGTTATTGTCCTAATGATTGTTTTATAAGTATGAGATTAAGAAGGACGTTATAACGGCTTTATATACAGGAGGAAAGAATTATAAAAAAAATAATAATAAATAATTTATCAACAAAAGAAATCCTCTCGAAATAAAGCTACGTAAATATTTGTGCTCTTATCCGGAGCTGAAAAAAGAGACCGTATAAATTTCACTTTGAACAAAATTTAAATAATGAAAATAACTGCTGAAATGGGCCCGTGGATTACTGTTTTTCCTCACTTAAAATAATTTTCCTTTTCACGGTAACAATTCCTTTTAAGTAGCAGTATTTCCTTTATCTAGCTAGATTTACCTCGACTTTTTGATCTATTTTATATATTTAGTTAGCTTTGTAAACAATTCCTGAACAATTTGAATAGCAATAAAAATATTTATAATAAATAATTTTGTAATTTTGAACGACAATTTCTAAAATTAACTACAATTCTAAATCAATACAAAAATATCGTCGCTTCTGTCAAAATATTATGTAATGTGAACAGATAATAGGATATCTCGTGCTCTCATTTTCCAGCCAAAATTTTGCTTCAAGTTTTAGTAAAGATTCTAACACTTTACTAAAAATAAAATAAAAATAAAAACTGTTGTGCAATTATCCCCTTGCTTTGAATAAAATAACAAGACCAAAAAAAAGTTTGCGCGAATTCAATAGATTTCAATCGCAAAATAAAGAAGAAAAAGGCATCCAATAATACTGTTAATATTGTAATTTGAATTGACTGATAGTTCAAAACCAAATCCTTAATTAAAAAAAAAATTACAGTAGACTAATCAACCACGCAAGCGACGAGTATTTTTAACCTTTCCCCTGATAAATGCACTTTGCTTGTGTATTGGCAATTCGTAATATACAGTTCACTTAAATATTAAACAATTCTAATTTAGTATTAAAGTAACCTTGTTTGCGCTGGATATACGAGTATTATTACTATGTTGAAACATTTTAATAGCTGTATCTAAGGCAAACAATGTTGCTCATTACACGTAAACGTTAGTTAGGAACTAATTAGGACATTATTTGCTGAAAAGTACTAAATTATAATATATTATTATTTATTGTAGCTCGGGATATGACAATAGTCCCCCTGATGTAAAGCTAGAGTGCAGTCCATGAACGGAAACTACTGCTACTACAAAGAAATATCTACGGGCAGCAATGCCGGCATGCACCATCTAGATTGACAGTGCACACTCCTCTCGCTATACCTGAAACGCGACAAAATCACTTCACGGGTGTTACATTCGAAAGTGGTGGTACTACCCCAGGACTGCAGACTGGGATAATAACCATCATCAGTCTGCCTACCACTCTTTAATAGTGCCTATAGACACTGACACTATAGGTACTATGGTGTACATTGGTGCCGGTTAGAATTTAGCGAGGTTCGAACACGGGTCTCATCGATCGAATTCACGCGACTTCTTACAGCTACACCACGGCCGTCTATAAAACTTCAAACTCAAGATTAGAGTAAGTCTCTTAAAAAAGAGAAGATAGACCTAATCCATGCTGTCGGCTATACACGCTATTACGTCGGAAAACTAATTTAATCTCTATAGCACAGGATATAAGAGTTACTTTTGCCTGGTTTTTGTTTAATAAATTACACGTTGAATAGTGTTCGTGGCTGAAAGTGTTTGCTTCGCCGCATAACCACTTAATTTTTTCCTTTTCATTTTTTTTTTTAATGAGCTTGTTTAATTTGCTCCCGTATTTTAAGTAAACGTTGTTTGTTCATTGAATTTTTATGGTATGAATATAACTTCACGAATGTTTGGATGTTTGTTACGCTTTTACGCTTAAACCTTCTATCTTCTATTTCTTCTTCTATCGGACGTCCAGACACCCGGAGAGGTACCATCCGTTTATGGTTCAAGTTCCTAAAGTGCGTACGAGGCGTTTTAACAACACGTTCCTCGTGCGTACTGCGAAACTGTGGAACTGTGGAACTCCCTCCCGGTGTCTGTGTTTCCCGACACGTACAACATAGGTCTCTTCAAATCGAAGGTGAACAGGTACCTCATAGGCAGGCGTGCTCCACCTTAAACCACATCACCGCTTAACACCAGGCAGGGTGCGGTCAAACGCTTGCCTATTAAGCATACAAAAAAAACAACCTCTAAACCTATTTGTGACACGTTTGCAGTACGCCCTCTCGTGGTAAATAGTTTCTTTTTTAAATATTTATTTAGTCCTGTATACAAAGTGAACTAGTCTGAGGACTGTGTCTCCAATGGCAGTGGTAGACTTATAACTAAATTCAAATTGAAAAAAAAAAATTGGCCTGCACTCAAAATTAACATGTTAACCGTATTAAACACGACGGGTCGCAGAGGACCCTCGACGCATATAAGTTATATCACGTCGGACACGACTATCGGAAAATTATTCGTGTCCGAGGAAAATTGGAAGTTAATATATGTCAGTTATTTATCTATGGAAATTGCGAATTCGAATTCGAATTTGCGAGTTCAGTTTTTAATTAAACTAACGAGTTCATATAAATTGAATAAATTATTTTTATTTATTGGGATTGATCTCAGTACGATCTTTCTAGACGATGAACCAAAAGTTTCCTAACTGAAACTCGGCTAACTATCGCTTTAGTGTTATTTTTTCTTTTATTAATTAGTTTTCGTATGAATGTCAAGTCGGCATAATGGTGGCGATTGCTGCCAGTACAAACTTCTCTGTAGTAGCTGTTGTGTCCGCTCATGGACCGCATTTTAGCTTCACATTAGACGGAGCTACAATAAAAAAAAAACTATAATACCAGTATCTTATAAGTACTATAAGCAGTACTTGTTCCTAAATTAATGTATGGAAGTGAATGTTGGGTATGGCAGAAGAAGCAAGAGAGTAGGATTAATGCAGTAGAAATGCGGTCATTAAGGAGTGTATGTGGAGTCACGATAGCGGATAGACTGAGGAATAGTGTTGTGCGCGATAGATGTGCTTTGAAAGATGATGTAGTGACGAGGATCGAGAAAGGAATGCTTCGATGGTTTGGGCACTTGGAAAGGATGAATGAAAGGAGATTGATGAAAGGAATATATAAATCTGATGTAAATGGATGCGTTAAACAAGGCAGACCCAGAAGGGTGTTTTCCGATCAAATAGGAGACATCCTCATGAAAGCTGGGCTGCCTAGTGCCCATAACCGTCCGGCGTGCATGAAGAGAATTGTGGATGTGAAGGAAGTGAGGGTATTGTGTCAGGATCGTGGTAAGTGGCGTTCCGTTGTCTCTGCCTATCCCTGTGGGAAAAAGGCGTCACAATTGTATTGTATCTTATAATCATTAATATAAAATATTCATATCCCCATACAAAGTAAAATGAGGTCAACGTACGAAAGCATCATCCCTCCATAGGTAATGATTAATAACCTGGTGTATTTCGAGTGGGTTGGTTTTGTGACGAAAGAAAGCAAAAACTAATGAACGAGGGAGGCCATTAATCTTGGAGGCAACGTTCATATCAACTTCGGCAGTTAAGGGTTAAGGGAAAATCATTTAATCTTACTTACGTTACTTTTTTTTATTTTTATCAGCACGTAAGAGAGGATACTGAAAAATTCCCTACTTCAGCTGCTATTATTTGTTTGGTTTTTTTTTACCTGCAGCTCGACATATGACAACACTCAAGCTAGTTGCTGCTACCACAGAAAATTTTGTGAGGATAGCAGTCGCCTCCGCTATGCCGGTTTCAAGAGATGAATGAGCACCATCAGATTGATAGTTAACACTCCTCTCGTAATAACTGGCTACTTCTAAGCTGATTCCGACATAGTCACTTCACGGGTATTACACTTGAAAGTGGTGGTACTATCCCAGGACGACAGACAGGGATAATAACCATCATCAGTCTGCCTACTTTTGCTTCCTACTTTAACAGCTGTTTTAAATTTTGGATAGAATGTAACATAGCGATGGCTCAATCAAGATTCATAACCCATCAGTTGCGGTACAGGTGCGTCATGAAATTTTTGTTACTCCAGGAAAAGTCTGCATCTGCGTAAGACTGTAATACACAATAAACCAATCCTAAAGAGTGACAAGCAGACTGATGATGGTTACTAGCCCAGTCTGACGTTCTATCCTAGCCACGTATAGCGAGATAAATGACTTCTGAAGACGGTAAAGTGGTACGACTACTACCTGCAGACATTTACCGTGCTACAGTTATTTCTACTTAGCTTCAGGTGGAGCTACCATAAAAAAATCTGAACAATAAAACCAAACAAACGGTTTAAATCTACATCCATAAATATAGAAGAAACAGTCTTCAAAGTTTTTGATAAATGACATCCAATATTCTCCGGCCAATATGTTCCGGTATAACATAATGTGACCGGGGGCCCTTACAAATATCCCACTTGCGACGTACCATCTAAAATGCTTATATATTACGTCGATAACTTGTAACTTTATTCCTTTCATAACTTATGTATTTACAAATGGGATACATGAAAAGTTTTCAATATAAATCAGAAAATAAAGTTGCCCTTTATGAGTTGCCTGATTTTTGGACCCACCTAATAACTAAATAATTTGTTAAGAAAACCTTATTTTTCTCATTAATGTATTTCAATTATATTATTAACACGTCGTTTACCAATCAATATACAATGTTTAATTATAGATAGATAGAAAACAGATATCATCAATTATTAAAGCATTTAATATAATAATCTCAATTATGCATGCAGCACCGAAAGAGAATGGGTATGATCTCTGCCTGCCCTGGTATGATATTATTTATATGGCGTATTTTATATACATAAAAGTTTTTAAAAAAAATATCCTGAAATAATTAAAATTATTGTCACAGTTTTCGGTACTTTGTAATAGCGAAATATGTCGTGATGAAATATAATGGGTGTTGTAGGCCGACGTTACAATATGCGAGGTACAGTCGACATAAAAAGCAAAATTATTAACAATTAATTTTGTATAACAATTACACGCGTACAAAATCGTTTGTTAAATCGTTCGTTGTTTTAATTAAAATATGACATGTTGCTGTCATTTTCCTTTCCATTAGATGTTTAATAAACATTTACACCAGTCATTTGAGCTTGTACGAGTATACATCGAGGAACAAAATTCGTTTTTTTTATTGTAGCTCGGCATATGGCAACACTCTGCCTGATGTAAACTAGAGTGCGGTCCATGAACGGAAACAACTGGTACTACAGATAAATTTCTACACACAGCGGTCGCCTCCGCTATGACGGTTTTTTAAATTATATTTATATTATATTAACAATTTTTAAAAATTACTAAACATAATAATTAATTATAACATGTTTAAATTAAATATTACTATTATTTAATGTTCCAAAAAAGGAAAAACATAGCCCACAAGAGAAAAGATAAATCTCAAAAAAAAAAACACAAAAACAAACATCGGACAATAAAAGCTATTAAGGATAATTGAGAGACAATTGTGGCAAAAAAAAAAAACGATTTCATTAATTACATGCGAACACAAAATTAAAAGGTAATCGTTTCAGTTAAGTAAGGTGACTATGCTTTTAGCTAATAAGAGAACAGTAACAAACAAATATCCTTTTTTATTTTTCAAATGCTAAAAGTTGCGCGTTGAGTTTTTTAAACTAATCGAATCTACAAAAACATGGCGGCACCCGTTCTAGAGTGGATAACGTGCCAGTCTCAAGTTCGATCCTTGCTCTAGACAAATATTTATAAATAGGATCCGAAATAAATATTATTATGTTTGGGTTTATTCCAGTCCTGATCAAGTTCTCCTAAAACAAGAAATCTAAGGCATTATATGCAAAAAAAAACTTGACTTTTTTTTTAGTTTTGTATGGCATTATAACAATTTGCCAATGTCAAAGTAAATATTTTGCATCAAGTTAATAATATTGTGCATCACAAGTCATTCATTCATCACACTAAACAGTCAGGTCAAGTTTCAGTCAAGTCAAAAATTGCTTCAGTTAAGAGATAAAGAGTCTTTACTGAAACTTCCAACGGAGTTTTGGAGACACCGGAAAATGGAAACACATGTTCTCTTCTTTTGAATTGTTTGCCCACACTAACGCACGTTCACGAACACTTAATGGTTAATAATCAAACATTAAAACACTCAAAGAAACATAAAATAATTCAAGACAGATAACCTAAAGTTTCAAGATGGCCGCCAAAACTCAAAAGAAAAAACATCACTACCAATTTGTTGACAACAATCATCAGACCTTGTGCTAAAGAGGTCGAACAAAAAAAAAAACCGAATAAAGACACAAAACGCTAGTAAAAACAAGAATTTTACTCAAAGGATATACACAATTTACGTAAAAAAAAAACCGAAAAAGTCCGTCTCTTTTCTCGATGTCCCTTTTAAATCTGTTCCGGATATAAATTTACATGAGGGACCATGAATAATGTATCAAATGAGCGCGTGTCCGTGGAATGGGTTGTTTTGTGGTCACCTAGGGTGCCCTCTGTTTGTGATATGAACTATGTATCATTTAATAATTTATAGTGACTTTCATACCTACGCTTATTAAAGGGTTTTACAAGGTTAACATGTCTCACAACACTGAAAACAGAATGAAAGTCTGAACAGCGGCCGTGGTCTAGCGGTAAGACGTGTGAACTCACGATCGATGAGACCCGTGTTCGAACCTCACTAATTATCACCGGTACTATTGTAACTTTGTGTAGAGTGGTAGGCAGACTAATGATGGTTATTTGTCCAGTCTGCCGTCCTGGGGTAGTACCACCACTTTCGAATGTAACACCCGTGAAGTGGCCTTGTCGCGTTTCGGAAATAGTTTGAAAATAGCCAAGTGTGCACTGTCAATCTAGATCAGGGATGCACAGACTTATTAAGACTAGGGGCCACTCGGGCAAATCATGAACTGATGGCGGGCCGCCAGAAGTATAGGTAATTAAAGACAATAAGGTATTGATAATAATGTATTAAAATTGAAAAAGAATCTATTAATTTTAAGCGTGGCACTGCATAGTGCTTACAATCTTTTTTATATTTGGCTCAAATTTACTTGTAGCAACACGTAAAACTGCTTCCAAACTTTCATTTGCAAGGCGGTTCCGATTTTTTGTTTTATTATTATTTAGTATTGAAAAGGTTTGTTCACACATATAGGTAGAACCAAATAAGCTGGCACTTTTCAGAGCGTTTATGCGCAACTCTTTGTACGTATTTTTATCAATGCAGCGGTATCGTTGAATTTGTTGCGTAAATCTTGGTCGTTTTGAATGTCGATAATTTCTAACATTTTTTTTTTTTGTTTTATTCTGGAATAGAATTCAATATTTTTCGAATGTACGAGAGTATTATTTTTGCTGTCGGCGGGCCACCAGTATTCGACCGGCGGGCCGCGGTCTGTGCATCTCTGATCTAGATGGTACATGCGCGTCTACTCGAGCTGGCATAGTGGAGGCGACTCCTGCCTGTAGTTAAACCCAGTCAGATGTCCGGGGGTAGTAACACCACTTTCAACTAACACCACCCGTGACCTTGTCTCCTTTCGGGATTAGTTTAGAAGTAACCAAATATAACGAAAGGAGTGAGCACTGTCTACTTGACAGTACTCATTCGCCGGCATAGTGGAAGCGACTGCTGTTTGCAGAAATTTATCTGTGATAGCATTTGTATCAGTTCGTGGACCGCATTCTAGCTTAATATCAGGCGGAACGTAGTCATATACCGAGCTACAATAAAAAAGCCCTGATTGTAACACAAAATTAAAAAGATATCCAAAGCGTAACGATGCACAAAATCGAAGCTGAAACCCGTTCTGAAACTCCAACCGAGATGTATAAAGCCAGGCACGTAACTAGATTTTATCGTAGTCTCCGGTGAAACTTGGAAACATAATTACTTTTCGTTAGCAGCTGCCTTCAAAGAAGAGCTGATAGAAAATTACAAGTTAGTGATAAAATTTTATCTAGTTAATGTATTAGATCTAGACACACCTTCCACTAGGTTACATGTTCACGCCAACCTTAATTGATTCTCAACCTTAAGTAATTGCATGAAGGGTCATATTTCTTGAGCCACCAACATACTATCGTATTACATTCGAAAAATAAATCAAATCAATATTAGATAAACACCCAAGAAGTATATTTGCGTTTAGGGATCCGCGTGAAAGCAGCCGGGAAACTAGAGGAATGTACTCTTTCTTAAGCCGGCATAATAAAGGCGACTTCTACCTACAGTAATTTATTTGTAGTAACTTTAACCGTACATGCGGAATACTAGATTGTAGAGGAATCGCAGGCTTGTCTTCCGCTATTGAGCAGCCATGGCGTGAGGTGGACCGCTTCATCGCAGCCACCCGATGTCTTCTAGGAAGGACAGGAGACTCTGCACGTTCCTGCACACTTCCGGAAGCGTCCTTGTCGTGCCGACGAACTTCTGTCGTGGTTCGTCCACGCTATCGCACTCAAAGAGCATGCGAAGTACTATAAACAATTATAAACCTGAATCTTTCTCTAAATCTATGCTTTAGAGAAAACAGAAAGAAAAGTTTGTGAGATAATTTTATAAAGATAAAATGTAAGTCAAATTACAAACATAATTAGCTAAGAAAATTACCAGTAAAGGTTAGGTTAATGCCTTTATTACGGGCGGTGGGTAAACGATTGAGGCGTGTGTTTGTTCCGAGGGTAATTGCGTGGAACTTGGCAGAAAATACATCTATTTATATTGTACAGGAGAGTCAAATATTGTATTAAAGGATAAAGAAATTTTAATAACAAATAAACAACAAAAAAGAACGTTGAAAATTTATTATAAAATAACCCGGATTGTAGATTTCTCGCGGGCACATTTTCCACAATCCTTCAATAGCTACGGCCGCTCGTTGTGCATCACTGCAACCACCTGATATCTCCCAGAAAGGCCAAGAGACTGACTCCTCACGTTCCTGCACACCTCCGGGTGCGTCCTTACCGTGCTGAAGAACTGTTGACGTGGTTCGTCTACGCTACTACACTCCAAGAGCACATGCGTGACATTCTCTTCGCACGCATACAACAGTGAGCTGAGGATATAGAGTTTGAAGATATATCGCTCTTTATTCCTCGAGGCGAATAACCGGACCGCATTTCTCGCTTTGCCGCATCGCAGAATGCATTCGAATTGTGTTTAATTTAAAAAAAAAGAAACAATAACTCAACAACTAACAAGTACAAATCGTCACAAACAAATTCCACTATCCAATTCCACATCAATTTAAAAAAGAAGATCAACATCAAATAAATTAAATTATGTGTAAGGGTGGTTATACATTTATCAAATTGGCACCGGATTAGTATCACTTCAACTCGAGCCGTTACCGACTTTGTACGAAATTTTATACTATACACACACTAATTGGCATGGCACAAGACACGCTAGTATCATGCGGATCATGGCAAACTCAGTCTCCACACTAACGTCTTCGATCGCCGTTGTTGATTTTACGTGATATTAGGGATGACATACATGGATGACACTAATGTCTCGCAGTCGTCACGTTCACAGTAATATCTTCTTTTTTTCTCCGATTCCTTCTATTTTCTTCTTCATGAATCCGTGCAGCCCGCTTCATGTTTAAGTTCAAACTTCGGATGTTAGCGGTGACGCTTTGTCATCGCTCAGAATCGTAGTAGAACCTCTTCGGTTACGTTCGGTTAACGACAGGTTAATGAGGTGAGGCGGTTCCGAGCTGATAGATGTGATACGACCCTAATAGACCTAGCTATTTCTATTGAACAGGTCTATACCCGCCTTGTGAATAAATCAAGGCGAAACGTGCACCCGTATTTCAGTTTGAGGGATGAATCTTAATAGAATTGCGGAGACGCGAACACGGCGTTGTAGGAAAACACGAAAAAACTTCCGATCTACCAAAAATAAAGAGAAACCACGAGTATTCCAATCACAAGCGTTCATAACCTCTATTTAAAGTCTAGAAAGAGTAATCTAGTTATTAGTGACTAAAAGGTATTTTTATAAATTTGGCGTATTATTTAGCTCACTTGTTTTATATTTTTTATAGTACGTAGATCGACATGACTATACTCCTAGCTAGTTAAGCTAGTGTAAGATTGAAAGAGAAGAAAAAAAAGTCTGCAATTGCCTGCAAATCCTTGATGCCGGCTCGAGAAGACCACCCATTGTCCGAGTTTATTTTTTTCTTATTTCAATTGTTTTTTTTAAATATAATTTTTCATATACTCGTATATAAATCTACGTACTATATTTCAATATTAAATCTAACCCACAGGTTGAACACGGAAGTAACGTTAACCCTCCAGTCCAAGCATACTGACGAAAAGTACGTGACCAGCATTTTGGTTTGCAGAAAGTAGTAGTAAGAAAGGCGTAAAATAAAGGTGTTTATAAACTATGTATTTAATAGGGCGGAAAGATTCAGGTTTTTTTTACCTTAATATAATAGTTTTTTTTTTACCAAAAAATAGTTTGTAGTGATAGTTAATCAAAGATATGTACGTTATTTTTTATTTCGTCTAATATTCAATTATAATGAAAATTTAATAGACAAAATAGACGATAAATATAGAATAGAGAAAAGATCAAGTGTTTACGCCAGTCTATGACAGGCTGTGGTTGGGTGCCTTGTTATCTTGTCTGTGGCACAGTGCAATTTGACAAGTGCAAGGTCTGTCTGTCGTCGCCCGCGCTCGACGAGTTACCCGCTCTTTTTTTATATTCCTTCGTTATTATTTACCGCAATAAAGTACATCATCGTGAACAAGTCTCTGGATGCGCATCCACCAAAATTCAAGGAAAACCAGCACAGAAGAGCTGAGCCAGCCGAGGTGAGTCCGAACATATTGTTATTTTGTACTCGCGTCGCAGGCAAAGCTCCCCAGTAACGAATAGGGACAAGGCGACCCACCGCACCGTCATACGGGCCCGATTTGAAATCAGGGAGAACCCGTGGCGGCCACATTCTTTTATGGTCCTTCGAACTCGGATTGGTTGAATCCCCTATTTATTCCCTTTTTAGTTGCTTTATTCCAAAAAATTCGTTACACAAAAATTTGAATTTATTTGTCTTTTTCCGCATTTATTTCTGTGTCTGGTTCATTGAATACGTTATTATATTAATGATTTAGTTAAATTTAATCTTTTTATGCTCACAAAGTTTGTATTTTTCAGCATTTTACAGTTTGAAATACATAACCTTAAAAACGCCCGCATCGCTTTCTGCCATTTTTTAGGGATTTAGTTCACAAAACCGCTTTACTATATTAATTTATAATTATTTATTACCGCTATTATATTATGGTGTACTTACCGCTTTCATTTTAAATAAAATAAAAATCATTTATTTTTTTGCCGCTTGTTATAGGTACCTGTTTACCAACCGCTTTAATACTTATAGTTACATATATTTTCTTTTTATTTAATATTTACACTAAATAAATAAACGATTATTTTCCCGCTTTCAAGTTTAACATTTTAGGTATATTTTATTTTTATTATTACCGCTTTCATTATACCTAAAATTGATAATTTTATTATTTTTGTTTATTTCTTTGTTCACCCGCTTTATTAATATCTATTTAGTGTTCAAATTAAATTACAGTTTTATAAAAATACTTATATGGGAGTACACACAGTTTTGAGTACCTACCCTGCCTTATACAACTTGTAACATAATTCTTTATAAAAACAGTTTTAGTTAATTTTATTTTTTTTCTCGAGTTTGTAGATGATTTTTTATTAATTTTGTTGAAAAATAAACCTACTTCCTTAATTTTTTTTTTACCCGGAAAATTAAGTTATCAGATGTTTTCTAATGCAATTATTTGAGGTTATTATTATTTTAAATGCTTTAATAACTGTTGATATCTGTTTTTTTTATCTAATAAAGCATTGTATATTGATTGGTAAATGATGTGTTGATATAATTTAAACGAATGAATAAAAAATTAAGACATTATTTTAGAATATTGTTTTGTTACCAAACTATTAGGTACCAAGTGGGCCCAAAAATGGGCATTCTCCATTTTTAAGAGTGGAGATGGTTATGGTCTACCATCCTGGAGTGTCTAGTCGCGTTTCGAGACCAGTTTGGAAGTCTCCGGGTGTAACTAGAGGGGTGTGAACTATAAACCTGGACCTTGCATAATCGTCTTCTCAAACCGCCATACCTTCTACAGATAAACATTTGCAAAATCAGTCACCTACGCTATGCCAGCTTGAGTGCTCTATTCAGATTTATAATTCATTTCGTCCCATTATATTAATAAAAAAATATATTATCGGTCATTTTTTTAAATTAATTTTTGGCATAAAGGACAGACGTTCGATTCCCATCTCATCTCACGCTGTTTTGATTTCTTTTTCCTTTCAATTTTTATTATAACTTAAGATTAATGTTTACCAATTCGTATCTGTTTGAAGAAGTAAATGCAAATTTGTAAAATTCCATTGATGTTCAATAACACTCCCAATATGACGCGAGAGAAAAGCGGCATCATTGTCAAATCGTTTGAAATCGCCAACGCTTTTTCATTTTTTTATTATTGTAGCTCGGCATGTGACAACACTCCGCCTGATGTAAAGCTAGAGTGCGTCCATGAATGGAAACAACTGCTACTACAGAGAAACCTGTGCGAGCAGCAGTCGCCTCCACTATGCCGGCTTGAATAGACGAGATTGACAGTTCATGTCAGATGTATGAAGTTAGCGCCTCTTGTATATATCTTTATGTAAAATTCTATTAAAACTCCAATTTTGTACATCAATAGAATCAATAAAAACATTAACAAAGAATGCCTCGTTTGACGACGTCTATTAAACGCGGACGTCTTACGTGAAATCAATTTATGTGGAAGTTGACGAGAAGTATATCTTATAAATTATTCAAGGCCCTTTATAAATATTACAAAAAGGAATTTCTTGATAAATTTTGTGTAATATAATATCTGGACGTTTCTTTCCTATGAATAATGTCGTCGAATGCATTTTCTATTGTTTCTTGGGTCCATTTGTGTACAATAAAATAAATGATCTTCTTAGTATCTACAAATTAAATAAATATCAGTGCAAATCTACCCTAACCAAATGGTTGTTAAATCTAAACTATGAGGACACAGAAGCAATATTTTAAAATAATTATTATAAGATATAATACATTAGTATATGCTAAGTTATAATAATATGTCAAAGTATTTTTTTTTTTATTGTAGCTCGACATGTGACAACACTCCGCCTGATGTAAAGCTAGAGTGCGGTCCATGAATGGAAACAACTGCTACCACAGAGAAATCTCTACGGGCTGCAGTCGCCTCCACTATGCCAGCTTGAGGAGACGATCATGTACCATCTAGATTGACAGTGCACACTCCTCTCTTATACCTGGCTACTTTCAAACTATCCCCGAAACGCGACAAGGTCACTTCACGGGTACTTATAAGAATTTATATACACACCCTCTCACATACACCTTACTCACATTCTCATAATACACACACACACACACACACACACACACACACACGCACGCATATATATTTTTATTATGTTTGTTATTATGTATGTATATTTATTATAAATATATGTTACATATATATTATGTCATGTGGATTTGAACACGAATCTCATCGATCGTGAGACCCGTCCTGTACCGCTAGACCATGGCCCAAACCTTAACAATAAGAGATAGCGAAAAATGCTGTAAGTAGTCTCAATGCCGATTTTGATGAAAACTTAAACTGCATTATTAGATTTCTGAAAAATCAATTTTCCTAGCCAGGAATCGAACCCGTTAATTTTGAGAAATATAGGAAATTTTCTGTGAATTGTGTGTGACAAATTCACTGTGTATACAATATACATATATATGTATGTACATTTAAATAATATTTATTGTAGTATTTCTTCTCATCTGAATAGCACCGTGATGATACAAAGAGCCCATTTTCAATTTCGCTACATAGTTGCAGCGAGAAGATGAGCTCTCTTTGATGTATGGTGGGTAGACGCGACGACCGCTGTCTCAGTGTGCGGAGGAAAATCCTAGTAAATTGGGATGTGACAGTTTTTTTACTCGAGTCAGTTTACTCGATTACTATTTTTTTTTATTGTAGCTCGGCATGTGACAACACTCCGCCCGATGTAAAGCTAGAGCGCGGTCCATGAATGGAAACAACTGCTACTACAGAGAAACCTGCGGGTAGCAGTCGCCTCCACTATGCCGGCTTGAGGAGACGAGCATGTACCACCTAAATTGACAGTGCACACTCCCCTCGCTATACCTGGCTACTTTCAAACTGCTCCCGAAACGCGACATGGTCACTTCACGGGTGTTACATTCGAAAGTGGTGGTACTACCCCAGGATGACAGACTGGACAAACTAAATTTATTACTACTTACATTTAAAAAAAAAATTACTACTTACAAAAACTAAAATAACTAAAGTAAAATGGGTTATTAGCCCAGTCTGCCGTCAATCACGCATGAGGTAGTACTACCACTTCTAAATGTAACACCTATACTCAGTGTACCTTGTTAATGCATGATGCACATTAGTCGCATCGAGCCGGCATAGCGGAGGTGACTGCTGCCTGCAGATATTTCTCTGTTTAGCTGTTGTCTTCCTTCTACTAATAAAAATGACATTTAATGAATATTTTCAGAGAATAATTATTATTTCATTTCGTGAAACGATCAATACGAATGGAAAAATATCGGAACTGTGCCTTCCACTATGCCTTCCACTATGCTCTGACGTTCTGACCATTTCACTATTGACGTCTTACGTGTTTTTTTTATTTAATTGATTTCTAAAGGAGAATGCCCATTCACCTAAGAGAAATGGGCCCACAATTGTTTTTCTCGAGTTTATTGATAATTTTTGGTTATTTTGTAAATAAATAAATCTATATTCCTTATCACCAATCAGTTTTAATTTTTTCACCCTGGTTATTGTGTAATTAGATGATTTCTGATGCAATATTTGAGGTTATTATTATTATTAAATGCTTTAATAATTGAAGATATCTGTTTTTTTACATTACCTATTGATTTGTAAATGATGTATTGATATAATTAAAATGAATTAATAAAAAAAAAAAGATATTATTTTAGAATATTGTTATGTTACCAAACTATTCGGTATCAAGTGGGCCCGAAAATGGGCATTCTCCTTTTGTTTTAAGATAAAAGTTGACTCGAGTTAAAACGATTAATCACAACCCTAGTAGGAAATATAACGTCGAATAAACGAAGGAAACGCATTCTTTGCGTTCCACAGCTTTTTGTCTCACTTCTTTAATGAGAACAGGAATTTTCTTTTTCTCTTTCGAAAATTTAGAGCTTAGAGCGGCCGTGGTCTAGCGGTAAGACGCGTGAACTCACGATCGATGAGACCCGTGTTCGAACCTCGCTAAAAGACCGGTACCAATGTAACTTTGTTACATGTACTTTGGTCGCTCAGTGCCTATAGGCACTATTAAAGAGTGGTAGGCAGACTGATGATGGTTATTTGTCCAGTCTGTCGTCCTGGGGCAGTACCACCACTTTCGAATGTAACACCCGTGAAGCAACCTTGTCGCGTTTCGGGAATAGTTTGAAAGTAGCCAGGTATAAGAGAGGAGTGTGCACTGTCAATCTAGATGGTACATGCTCGTCTCCTCAAGCCGGCATAGTGGAGGCGACTGCAGCCCGAGAGATTTCTGTGGTAGCAGTTGTTTCCATTCATGGACCGCACTCTAGCTTTACATCAGGCGGAGTGTTGTCACATGTCGAGCTACAATAAAAAAAAAAATACTTTGACATATTATTATAACTTAGCATATACTAATGTATTATATCTTATAATAATTATTTTAAAATATTGCTTCTGTGTCCTCATAGTTTAGATTTAACAACCATTTGGTTAGAGTAGATTTGCACTGATATTTATTTAATTTGTAGATACTAAGAAGATCATTTATTTTATTGTACACAAATGGACCCAAGAAACAATAGAAAATGCATTCGACGACATTATTCATAGGAAAGAAACGTCCAGATATTATATTACACAAAATTTATCAAGAAATTCCTTTTTGTAATATTTATAAAGGGCCTTGAATAATTTATAAGATATACTTCTCGTCAACTTCTACATAAATTGATTTCACGTAAGACGTCCGCGTTTAATAGACGTCGTCAAACGAGGCATTCTTTGTTAATGTTTTTATTATTGATTGTATTGATGTACAAAATTGGAGTTTTAATAGAATTTTACATAGAGATATATACTAGAGGCGCTAACTTCATACATCTGACATGAACTGTCAATCTAGACGGTACATGCTCGTCTCCTCAAGCCGGCATAGTGGAGGCGACTGCTGCTCGCACAGGTTTCTCTGTAGTGACAGTTGTTTCCATTCATGGACCGCACTAGCTTTACATCAGGCGGAGTGTTGTCACATGCCGAGCTACAATTTAAAAAAAATGAAAAAGCGTAGGCGACTTCAAACGATTTGACAATGTTGCCGTCACAGAGAACCTAAAGATGACTGCGGTCATCTTTTTTCTCGAATCACATTGGGAGTGTTATTGAACAACAATGGAATTGTACAAATTTGCATTTACTTCTTCAAACAGATACGAATTGGTAAACATTAATCTTAAGTTATAATAAAAATTGAAAAGAAAAAGAAATCAAAACAGCGTGAGATGAGATGGGAATCGAACGTCTGTCCTTTATGCCAAAAATTAATAAAAAAAAATAACCGATAATATATTTTATTATTAATATAATGGGACGAAGTGAATTATAAATCTGAATAGAGCACTCAAGCTGGCTAGGTGACTGATTTTGCAAATATTTATCTGTAGTAGAAGGTATGGCGGTTTGAGAAGACGATTATGCAAGGTCCAGGTTGATAGTTCACACTCCTCTAGTTACAATTGGCTACTTTCAAACTGGTCGTGAAACGCGACTAGACACTCCAGGATGGTAGACCATATAACTATCACCACTCTTAAAAATGGGGAATGCCCATTTTTGGGCCCACTTGGTACCTAATAGTTTGGTAACAAAACAATATTCTAAAATAATGTCTTATTTTTTTATTAATTCATTTTAATTATATCAACACATCATTTATTTACCAATCAATATACAATATTTTATTAGATGAAAAAAAAACAGATATCATCAGTTATTAATTTATTATTTTATTTAAAATAATAATAACCTCAAATAATTGCATTTGGAAACATCTGATAACTTAATTAACCGGGGGAAAAAATTAAGGAAGTAGGTTTATTTTTTAACAAAATTAATAAAAAATCATCTACAAACTCGAGAAAAAAAATTATGGGCCCATTTTTCTTAGGCGAATGGCATTCTCCTTTACAGTTTACAATCGATACATTATACGAGTACATGTTATAAGACACATCACTTAACCAAACACGATTTTAGCATCTATCGATTTTCATTTAAGGAGACGAATTTGAACGAAGAAAGTTCATTATAAAGAAAAAGTAAATGTGGAAAGGAAATGTAACCCACTAACGGCCCCAAGTTCGTAGGTTAACGATTTGACCAAATTGATGGCGCTTTCGCGAATGACAACGGAAAAAAGCTTTTCCTGTCCTTGGGGTAGTGATGTACGAAAAATTTGAATCGATAATAAAAAAAGTATCGATGAAAATATTTTAAGAGAAAAACAACTTTAAATTGGGTATTTATAGGAATGCGTATTTATTGAATAGATGTGTAGAAGTTTAAGGCGTCATATAAAAATGTTTTTTTTTTAAATATTTTTAAGGGCGACCAGCTGCAGTGGTGGGAATCATTAAATCATGTTTAATAGTAGTTGATTAATTTTTTGGTAAATGATCCACCTTGGGTGCTACATCGTACACAATAAAGTATAGAAAAAAAAGAGAAAAGTTAAAATAATAATAATAATAAAATACTTTATTGCACAACATAAAAATTGCAAAAGGCGAACTTAATGCCTTGAGGCATTTTCTACCAGTTAACCTTTGGTGTGGTGGAAAAGTATTTTCTGAAAGTCAAAATCAAAATTAAAATTAATGGAGATCGTCCAACTACGCTACCGACTTTAACATTGGTATGCGAAATGTCAGACAGGTGTTTCACGAATTATTTTACTCTACATATTGTTCAATATGAGTTGAAAATTAATAATTTGTACTCATCCTCCACTGATCAAAACATTAGAAACCTCACACACATACATAGCACACGATATCGATCAATGTAGGTTATCGATAATTCTTCATTCACACATCACTAATTGCCAAACCCCTTTAGTATCAGGGGCGATTGTGGAGTCGCTTTAATCGACTCTACCTTATCAAATATTTATATCATGACCCACCTATTTTCGTTTTAAACCAGCACATACAGATTTCCACTTATCAATGTTCAAAATGATATACAATTTTAAAAATGCCAATTAAGAATAGGGTTGCCAGGTGTGTTGAAAGAAAAAAAAATTAATATTAAATTCTATCAGAAAAATCTCACTCAACCGGACAGACATTAAAAAAACCGGACTGCCCGGCTAGAAGTCGGACATCTGGCTACCCTAATGAAGAATACATTTTTTTTTAATACAAAAAACATCCGCAGGTCAACGACCGACCGTTCGCTTAGGCAATAGAAGCAATACCTAAATTTTTATTTCCATATTTACAAATTGAAAAGGGAAGGTCGTCTCCTCAAGGCATAGCGGAGGGAAAGTAACCAGGTATAATCAGACGAGTATGCACTGTCAATCTAGATTGTACATGCTTGTCTCCAGCTGCACTTAGACATTTCTCTGTAGTAGCAGTTGTTTGTATTCACGGACCGCAATCTAGCTTTACATCAGGCGGAGCGTTGTCACATGCCGTAGTGTCACATTATCTGTAGTTTAATTATATGTGTAGGTTGTACAATGACCTGACCGAAAGTGACAAAGACCTGGACATATTTAAACCCAAACTGAAGTCCTTTAAAAGACACTTCTCCTTTGACATGCAAGTTGATTTTGCTAATAAGTATCGGACATTGTATTATTGCATTTTTTTTATATTTTTGTTTTTATTAGTTGTTAACGTGACATTTATGTTTTTGATTTAATAGGTTAATGGTTCACCGTGTACAATACGCTTTGGGCCACAGTCTAGTTCAGTTACTGTGATTTTCCTGTTGTGTATTTTATGCTGACTGTGGCTAAATAAAATAAATAAATAAATACTAGTTTTTTTCCAATAGAATCGCAAGAATAAAATTGAAATGTGTTTTCTTTTTACGTTTTCATTATTGGTTAATTTTGTACGTTGTTTTTTCGATCAAATTATCTACGACGCACGCCCCAATAGATACCGGACCTAAATAAATATAGCAGCAAATGTCTTTTTTTTTTTAACCTTGAAGTTTAATGAAATGAAAATGAGAAAGTTTATTGCGTCTTTTAAAAGTAGAGTACATTATAGTGGAAAAACACAGACAAGTTCAAAATGACATGACTGAGCTAGAGGCGGCAATCCCACCATTTTATATTAAAAAAATTATTAAGACTAAAATAAAAAAGAAAAAAGATATAAAAATAACTATAGTTATTAGCCCAATCTGCCGTCCTGAGATAGCATCCCCACTTCAAGTGTAATCCCTCTTAAAGTGACTTAGTCGCGGAATTGCCACGGTGAATGTTCAGCAGAGATCCATGATCTGATCCCTCCTACCCCACATCGCTTGAGATCGACGCGTGCGGGCGATCGAATGCATCGCCTCACCGTCGAAATAATCCCCTCGCGAACTAAAAGGTTCGGGCAATCCTTCTTCTGTCGTTCCATTAAATTGTGGGACGACCTTCCCAGTCACGTCTTTCCACCTTCCTATAACATGGGATCCCTCAAGCGCAGTGTGAAGAGGCATCTCATCAAGCCGGCATAGCGGGCGCGTCTGCTGCCTGCAGATCCCCTGCTCTGACAACAGTCGCGTCCGTTCATGGATCGCACTCTGGCTTAACATTAGGCGCAGTACGGTCATATGAAATGCTAAAATAAGAAAATTAAAAAAAAATTAAAAAAAAAGTATCCATTCATCTCTTCAAGCCGGCATAGCGCAGTAGAGTCGCCTGCAGAGATTTATCTATAGTAACAGTTGATTCTGTTCATGGACCGTATTCTAGCTTAATATTAGACGGAGTGTTGTTATATGTGGAGCTACAACTAAAAAACTACATGACTTCTTGATTTAAGGGTTAATTAAGGTTGATAACTTAGTAGATATAAATGTTGAATTCATTAAATAAACATAGTTAACAATTGGAAGTCAAAGCCAACGATCGAGAATGCAGATTTAGCAGCTATCCCATAGATTATACAACTTATTAAATAAAAAAAAGAATTCACTTTTGTTAAGAAAAGTTTCAATTTGATAAGACTAAGTCATGCATTTTTTATAGGAACACATTTCGTCAGATGTTAAGCTAGAGTGCAGTTCATGGACAGAAATAACCACAGAGAAATGTCTACAGAAGTTGATCCTGGAACCTTTACGGGTGTTTTTTGAAAGTGGTGGACCCCGTGGTTTACAGATCATCTGCCTACTATTAAAAAAATATGTTTAAAAGAGGCTGAGAACTTGATTTTTTTATCATACCATACCTACATATGTAGGTACAAATTTAATAGAAAATAACCCTGTAATATGATATGATAACTACCCTAAGTTATCGATTTATGGTTTTGTTTTTATATTCTGTTCATTAATTGTGTACACACTGTTAGCAGGCCCTATCAATTAAATGTAATTATACAAAAAATTAACACCGACCTCATACCTCACTACAATTTAAAACATCTGGTTTTCAATTTTTTTAATAAAATATTTTTAAAAATTAAAAAAAAAAATGAAAAAATAATTTATTTATTTTTAAATTTAAAAAAATAAACTAGTGCTCGTATCACAGGCACTGAGCGACCAAAGTATATAGTGACATTGGTAAGAATTTACCAAGGTTTGAACACGGGCCTCATTAAACGTGAGGTCCATTCTCTGCCGCTAGACTACGGCCGTTCAAATTGACAACTGAGTTAGGTTCTAACTGCTGCATGCCGGGAGGAAGCACTCTAATCACCTATTTGTACGTTCCTGCAATGGACTATGGGCCTTACTGCATCAACTCAGATGTTACACGGCTTGTATCAAAGACAACAAAGCCTACAAATTTACGATATCAACAGAAAACCATCTCTAAAACAATACTAACAATATTAATAACTTGTACTATCTTCAATATCATAATCTATGGCATGAAATGGAGCACGTTAACCCTACAGACAGTTCAGGAAACTGCAAGCGAATTATTAACAGATAGTAAATATATTTCGCTGTATAGTTATCATCTACAGTTCGCATCTTCGCGAACCAGAAGTTGTATCATTCTGATACGGTATAAGTATTTAATTTATATTTTTAAAATAATATTAATTATTTTTTATTACATATGTTATTATTATTACAACTGTACACATCTCTGTCTGTTCCAATAAAATGAGAAGTACAGATTAGAACTAGCAACAATCGTGTTAATCTACTAAACAGTTTGTTAATACATGGCGGGCATAGTGGAGGCGACTGCTGAGAGTAGAAAGTAACAACTTCAGATACACAGAATAGTATAACTTTGCCTTAGTAAGTACCTTAATTAAACTTTAACCTTGTAAAAGAAATAATGTTTATAAAAAGCAAAAAAAGAAGAAACGAGTTCTGAATATTTAAATTTCTTAGCAAATCTTAAAATTAATATTATTCATAGACCAAAGTGTACCTGAGCGGTGCTGCAGACGGAGGTCCGTATTTCCGTCAAATCATTCTCCTTTGAAATGGGTTTGTCCACACTGGACCATGAATTTTAGACCCTTCAAATTCCACTAATTAGGACGCTAAGCTCATTGTTATTTAACACTATGAAATTAGTTAAGAGTGGTAGGCAGACTGATGATGGTTATTTGTCCAGTCTGCCGTCCTGGGGCAGTACCACCACTTTCGAATGTAACACCCGTGAAGTGACTTTGTCGCGTTTCAGGAATAGTTTGAAAGTAGCCAGGTATAACGAGAGGAGTGTGCACTGTCAATCTAAGATGGTACATGCTCGTCTCCTCAAGCCGGCATAGTGGAGGTGACTGCTGTAGTAGCAGTTGTTTCTATTCATGGACCGCACTCTAGCTTTACATCAGGCGGAGTGTTGTCACATGCCGAGCTACAATAAAAAAAAAACATTGCGCCACACAATATTAAGTGTTATTATCATTGTCTCGCTTTTTATAATGATATGAAACCGGTCCTTATAGTTTTTCAATACAGAAATTTAATTTGAATACCGTGCAACGCTGACAAACTATTTTACTAGACTAGATTTGACTTTACTATAGTCTTAAATGTTGTGGTGTTTTTACACTAAATTAAAAGACTATTTAATGCAGACCAATAAATCCACAAATCTCTTGGTAATTAAATTAAATTTGAAAAATCGATTAACTTTAACCTTCAGATCAACATTTACTGGGCTTTAACTTTTTAATTAGAAGCCCACGTCGCGTATTCCTACGACTATCATCTTCCATTTGGAAATAGGTCAAACATTCGAGGTTATACAGGGAACAAACTTCAAGAAAGTTGTAGCGAAAGCAATTTGTTAATAATATTGGAGATTGCTAAAATTGTGGAACGACAAAATTGGTACAAACTTCTTGGGATGAGGCTGTATCAGCAAGATTAACGTAGCATTCATTAAAACTGGAAGAGGGATGGAAAACTTAGAATGGAATTAAAATACAAACTTATTCTTATGGCGTAGTAAGAAGAGTGGTGGTGCCCTGTCTGCAGTCCTGGACTAGTACCACCCGTAAAGAGACCCAGTCCCGTTTCGGGACAAGCGCGTTAGTAGCCAAGCATAACGTTATCCATTCATCTCCACATAGAAAGTTATCAAAATGGTATTTTTTATTGTAGCTCTGCATATGACAACATGTCACCCGATGTAAAGCTAGAGTGCGGCCCATGAATGGAAACAACTGCTACTACACAAATCTCTACAGGCAGAAGTCGCCTCCACTATGCCGGCTTGATTAAACGAATATGCACTATCTAGATCGACAGTTCACACTCCTCTCGTTATCCCTAATTAATGTTAATTATTTATCCAGTATTTAAGAAAACATGTTACTGTGAAGTATTTTTATTTCTTTTGCGCTATTTTCTAAGCTCGAATCGCTCTCTAATTTGAAATCCGAGTCAACGCGGTCACATGTATAATTACTATAATACTATTACTACTTAATCACGCCCTGTTCGAACTGGGGTAGGCAGAAACTATGGAGCGCCAGCGA
Source organism: Tinea pellionella (assembly GCA_948150575.1). Taxonomy (NCBI): domain Eukaryota; kingdom Metazoa; phylum Arthropoda; class Insecta; order Lepidoptera; family Tineidae; genus Tinea; species Tinea pellionella. Next base: position 1,027,371 of record OX411263.1, on the reverse strand, counting down.
CTCCTCTCTCTACATAGTACTTTAGCTTCGACCACATCTATTACTGCCCTCATGCATGCACGTAGGTTAAGGGTGCTCCTCATCATACCCTTTCTAATTGACCAATCTGTCTGAAAAAGATCTTCCTAGAGCGCCCTCTTCCGACACTGACATCTACTTTAACTATTTAAATAAATCTTTTTACTTAATCTCCTTTCATTCATCCTGTCCAAATGACCATCCATGTTAAATTACTATAAAATATTAAGTATTTTTTACTTACATTAGTCTTTAATTAATAAATCCTTTACTTGCGCTAAGTATACTAGCATCTACTTATAGGAATACGAAAGATTTCTAGCAAAAACTACAAAAAAAAACTAAAATTTTTGGCTCAAAAGGGTATTTTATAAACTTTTACAAAGAACACAAATTACATTGCTACTTTTCAAAGCTAATATAAAAACAAATAACGAACATAAAACGTAATGTAAATTAAAATAAAGGAACATCGGTGTCGGGAAAATTATAATGACGCCTCGCTCCCTTCCTTAGCTAAATTAATGGTGTTTGGAGATATGCTAATGTTATATTTTATGGTTTTTACCACGCAAACACGATTGTTACCTTCTGTTTACGATTTTGGTACTAACAACTATGTCTACGATACAAAAGTAAGGTGGCTCTAACTTGGATTAGTCATCAATCCGCCTAAGAAAAATGGGCGCATTTTTTTTTTATCCCGGTTATTGAGAAATTAGACTTTTTCTGTTTCTATGTAATTTTATGTAATCTATGTGTTGTTGACGATGTGTTGATATAATTAAAATAAATTAATAAAAAAATAAGTTATTATATTAAAATATTGTTTTGTTAACAAATCATAAGATATCAAATGGACCCAAAAATGGGGTTTTATTTTTTTTTATTTTTTTTTTGTTGGTATTGTCCTTTGTTACAAAATACAATAAAAAAAAGTAGCACAATAAATCGCTAATGTCGCTAAATATTGTTTATCCGCACTCTAGCTTAACGCAGCAGTGCGGTTACACAGCGAAAAGTTTTATTTTAATTTCCACGAAAACCTAGATTTTTTTTTATTGTTTACTCATTTTATTGATTTCAGGATGTTTCTTGCAAAAAAAAAAACAGCAACACGTACGAGATACCTATACCTAGATAGGTAGATAACTTTCACCAAACAACTTAAACTGTAACAACCGAAAATTTCAAAGCCTTGCTCATCATTGCGTTAAGATATCAGAATAGGTTGAAGATTGCCGTTCGCGGAACACGCCTTGCATTTATATTATCAAATTTGTCCCAATTTAATACAAAGGGAAAAACTATAACATCTGCTCTCGACGTTTCTCTGTTTAATTAATTTTAAGAGACGGAATTAATAAGACTTCCTTTTTCTTGTTTACAAGAATTATCCATCCTTATTATGAAAATCGACGAATCGATTTCGAAGCCGTTCGGTGAACGTAGAGATTTTCAAATTGGGTGATACAGAGCGGCCGTGATGAGACCCGTGTTCGAACCTCACTAAATTCTGACCGGTACCAATGTAACTTTGTTATATATACTTTGGCCGCTCAGTGCCTACAGGCACTATTAAAGAGTGGTAGGTAGACTGATGATGGTTATTAGCCCAGTCTACCGTCCTGGGGTAGCACCACCACTTTCGAATGTAATACCCGTGGATTGACCTTGTCGCGTTTCGGGAACAATAAACAATAAAAATTATAAAAATAAGCTAAAAATACTTTCTGAAACATCCTGTAAATAAAATTACATTGTAAGTTTTTCAGAATACCCATTATTTATTTTTAATTTTGTATAGTCTTTTGTTTATTATTTATTTTAAAGTGTATGTATTTATTATCAAAATAAATTGTGTGTGTAATTTTATCTAAATAAGGAAAGAATGTGCAACGCCAAGACAAACCATTGTGGTTTATTAGGGTAAAGCTAAAATTTGAAAATACCTAAAAACTACGAATAAAAGTTTAGTATTATTATTATTATGATTCATGGACCGCACTCTAGCTTTACTCGTACATCAAGCAAAGCCTTATCATATGCCAAGCTATAATAAAAAAAAATACCCAATATCAATATTACAACAAGTTAGAAACATTTAGTTTACCAAAAACATATAGAAAATTCAATTACAAACAATAATAATAAAATACTTTGACAAAACTTCTACAACAACAAGCTACAAGGGTTTAGTGGAAATAATAACAAATCAATATTGCTAAGTCGAAATGAAAAAGTTACTTTTGAAAGGAAAACTTTGCTGCAAAACTTTCAAAGAACTTTTAACGATTTTAAGACGGTGTTATTATTTATACAGTGAGACGAGAAAATTCCACGTCACTTAAACAACTTTATAGTTTTTATATATGTACCTGAAATTGATTTATTAATAACACAGTAGATTCATAACCTCCATGCCTCCAAGCCTATGTGACGTTCAGGCTAACAAGCTTTTTTTTTTAAATAATGATATATAAACACAACTTTTTTGTGTATCTCATTGACAAAGTAGCGAGGTATAACGCGAGGAGTGTGCACAGGCAATCTAAATGGTACAAAGAGTGGTAGCCAGACTGATGATGGTTATTTGTCCAGTCTGCCGTCCTGGGGTAGTACCACCACTTTCGAATGTAACACCCGTGAAGTGACTTTGTCGCGTTTCGGGAATAGTTTGAAAGTAGCCAGGTATAACGAGAGGAGGGTGCACTGTCAATCTAAGATAGTACATGCTCGTCTCCTCAAGCCGGCATAGTGGAGGCGACTGCTGCCCGCACAGGTTTCTCTGTAGTAGCAGTTGTTTCCATTCATGGACTGTACTCTAGCTTTACATCAGGCGGAGTGTTGTCACATGCCGAGCTACAATAAAAAAAAAAATGCTCGTCTCCTCAAGCAATAGTGGAGACGACTGCAGCCCGCACAGGTTTCTCTGTAGTAGCAGTTGTTTCCATTCATCGACCGCACTCTAGCTTTACATCAGGCGGAGTGTTGTCACATGCCGAGCTACAATAAAAAAAATCTCTATCACATCATCACGTCTTGTCACTAGAGTCGTACCGCCTATTACAACTTCTTGCCTACAATACAATACAATACAATACAATTGTCACGCATAGTACAAAATATTTTACATTAAATTACGAAGGATGTCAAATTAAGATTAAAATTGTCATGTTACGGTAACACCCTAAAATTTATTGGGAAATTCTTCCTTGTTACGTCACAGCCTTATTTTGGTACCACACTGAAGTGTCTACGGGAGCCACTATGCCGGCTTGATGATGAACAAATTCTCCCGTTATACCTGGCTACTTTCAGGATTAGATCGAATTGATCTTAAAGTTGCGGTTTCTAAATTGATCATAAAGCCTACTTAATCAAATTAGTTCTAATTAGTAAAATCACACATGAATACCCACGGGTATTCCTATTGGTTTGTTCTTAGCAAATGATGGAGTTAGCAATTAATTCCTTGATAGAATTGTACTAACAAATTTCTTAACCCTTATTTACTCGCATACTAAAAGTTACACAAACGCTCGCGTGGGTAATATATACCCCAGACGCACTCTACTGATAAAACAATACGGTACAGAGCGGCGCCCGCGACTATTCCGCGGTGGGGAATGGTATTTAAGCAGGTACTGAGAACTTTAAAAATGGCGGAGAAATATGTTGTGGGGTATAATATACCCCATGCGAGTAATTAAGGGTTAATAGCTTACTCGGTTTTAAGGTTAATTTTATTTAATGTTTATTTGTAATTTACTAATAAAACGTGGGAAACGTCCTGGCGATCGTATCAGATGAACAGTAAAGGAGTTAAAAAAAACCATTGCATATAATTTCCGCTAAGAGAAGTTAGCGAGGGTAGGCACACATTAACACTACCCGTAATCTACAGTATAGATTTTTGTAGCGCCATCTAGTGGCGAGTTACAGCGAAGTGGATAGCATAAAAACTTTCTCCATGAAAAAATATACGTGCTAATTTTCATGGTAATCGGTTAAACGCTGAAGATAATAGGCATCAGAGAGATATCAAAGATATGTGATTACAAAGTATCATTCATAAACATTGATCTTAATGATAAAGGGATGTGAATTCGAATCTGGGGTAGAAAACAGGACCAGTCAAGTAAGCGAAATTATAATTACCATTATTAGTCCAGAAGTGAAAGTTTAAATGCGTACCTGAAACAAATAAGAATATATTAAATTAATATATAAGTATATAAATATAAAAAATAAATAAAGACAAAGTAATTCTCTGTGGCGAAGTGGTCAGTGGGTCAGTCTGTTACACAAAGGTTCCGAGTTCGAATCCCATTCGTAACACATTTATAAAGTAGATTAGTATTCGTTAGCGTGGTCTCGCGTTTTTTACATTTTACGTTTTTTCTTGTTACATAACATGATAACACGCCGCGTGATGTAAAACTAGTGTAAAACAATTGCTACTACAGACAATTGTCCACAGGCATCAGTCGTTTCCTTGCTGGCTTGAGAAGACAAATGTGCACCATCCAGGCTGCTTCAAAGCTCACTTTATGGGTGTTACACTTGAAGGTACTACCCAGGACGGCAGACTGGACTAATAACCATCATTCTAAAGCTCAATGTGCTATATACTATCGTGTATTGTAAACAAATTCATTGAAAGTTTCACATTATAAAATATAAGCGTATAATTCACGTTATATCTGCTCCATGAATTTATTATCTAAATAAACACACTGCCGTTATTGAAACATTGATATACCCACGGGTATCTGTAAAAAAATGCAGTTTTTTATACGTCTAAAAATTTCAAATAACTAGGCCGTGTTCACACGTGCGATTCATTCGTGACGGTTACATGAAAATGTAACCGAGATATGAGAGGACCTGGACTCGTGCTTGGCATAGGGCAGGCCACTATCATAGTAGCTGTACCAGAACGTGGACAGTATTGCTTATTACTATAAAAAATATATTTAAGATACTTATAAAAGAAAATTAAAAATAAAATCTGCTGTCCTTATAGGCTTTTTTTTGTGAAGATGTAAAGCTAGAGTGTGGTCCATGAACGGAAACAACTGCTACTACAGAGAAATCTCTACAGGCACCATCTAGATTGACAATGCACACTCCTCTCGTTATCGGCTTATCTATCTATATTACGAATAACAAATTTGTACATGCAGTAAATAACGAAACCCTTTTGATTTTTTAAATACCTGTACACTGAAATACCAAAGTACATTTAACATAATTACATTGGTCAACAACACGGGCATCGAACATCAGGCGTGACGTCCGTCCTTAACCGCAAGACCACGGCCGCCTTTCAAAGACAGTTAAATCAGTGTATATTTTGAATACGTACCAACAACAGCGCACGATGAAGACACATCGTACTGGTCTATATTCGTTTAGTTCTAGAAACAATATTATGCTTTTGAAATCGTATTTTTAGATCAAATAACGTTATTACGAGTACATTGAGTCACAAGGCATGCGATAGATGTGGTTTGAAAGAAGATGTAGTGACGAGGATTGAGTAATGCTTCGATGGCTTGGACATATGGAAAGGATGAGTGAGAGGAGATTGACGAAAGGAATATATAAATCTGTTGTGAATGGATGCGTTAAACAGGGAAGACACATGAGGGTATTTTCCGATCAAATCGGAGACATCCTCATGAAAGTTGGGCTGCCTAGTGCTCAGAACCGTTGAGCATTACCGGTCTGAATTTATCAGGATTTGAACACAACTAACATCAGTCCCTAAAGTGCGTACGAGGCGTTTTGACAACACGTTCCTCGTGCGTACTGCAAAACTGTGGAACTCCCCTCCAGTGTCTGTGTTTCCTAACACGTACAACATGGGTACAAGCAGTACCACTGCTTAACACCAGGCAGGGTGTGGTCAAACGCTTGCCTATTAAGCATTAAAAAAAATCGTGTGACCGCGGCCGCCTTAGCAACTACTATGTTAAAAGATATACATCTCGATCGTATATACACTTTACATATGAAATATCCTAAATTCGATCTAGAATTGTAGGTCATTTATAAACCTAAAGAACTAGGACCATCAGATTGCGAGACATATCGTTTTAGATTTGTCTGATAAACTGCAGATCGCGGTTTTATTTATTTCAGATATTCCGATCTCTCAAGGAATTGTGAAATTTAAAATTAAAGAGTGACAGGCAGACTGATGATGGTTATTAAGCCAAGCCAACACAGCGGAACCTACTGATGCCAGTATACATTTAGCTGTTTTTGTTGTTATTATTTAAGCTATTGCCTTTTTGATTATTATTGTAGCTCAATGACAATTGACAACACTTGACGTGAAGCTAGAGTGCGGTCCATGAACGGAAACAACTGCTACCACAAAAAAATTCTGCAACAGTCGCCTCCGCTAGGCCAGCTTGAGGAGACGAATGTGCACCATCCATATTGACAATGCACACTCATCTCGTTATACCTGACTATCTAGCTGCAGTACTACCCCAGTACGGCAGACTGTGCTAATAACCATCATCAGTTTGTCTATCACTCTTTCAACTTGTCTCTTTGTTTTTTTTACATAAAAAACGTCACTGTACGCACACATGCGCTTATGTGGATTCTTTTTTTTTAAATTTATTTTGTTTTATATGTCGTATAACAATTTGCCAGTGTCAAAGTAAATATTTTTGCATCAAGTTAATATTGTGCATCAAGAGTCATTCATTCATCACACTAAAAAGTCAGGTCAAGTCACAGTCAAGTCAAAAATTTCTAAAGTAAAGTGGTAGAATCTTTACTGAAACTTCCAACGGAGTTTTGGAGGGAAAATGGAAACACGGGTTCTCTTCTTTTAAATTGTTTGCCCACACTCACGCACGTTCACGAACACTTAATGTTTAATAATCCACCATTATTACACATTAACACTCGAAGAAACACAAGTTTAGTGAAAATAATTCAAAACAGACAACCTGACGTCTCAAGATGGCCGCCAAAACTCGTGGATTCTTTTAACTCGAGTTTATGTCATGACGTTTGTTTATAATTAAAACAGTCAAATAACGCGAAGACAACATCATTTGAAAGGAGATTTCATAATAAATTAATTAAACAGTGTTATGATTTACTTTCATAGTTTCATCTAATGTATTTTGATTCGTCTGTCATGTATGGCACGGGATGTTCGACCCAATTAATATCTTTAATATTTCAAAAGATAATTTTATATATTTGGTTAATAATAATCATCAGTCTGCCGTTGTATCCGTACCCCAGCACCTAGGGGAATACGTTAGATTTATACCGGGCTCCATTATAGACGAGATGCTTCCTTCATGGTCTCTAAAGTGCTGAGGAGTATACGGTACCACTCTTTCAAATAGTCGGAGTGGTACTACCAAAATACATCAACAAAGACGTGTGCTGAAAACGTTGCGTCTTCATTTTGTACTAAAGTCTTATGATAGTAGCTCCGACAACAATCCGCCTGATGTAAAGCTAGAGTGCGGTCCATGAACGGAAACAATTGCTACTACAGTCACCTCCGTTATACCGGCTAATCAGATAATCGGAATATTTTCTATTGACTATATTTAATAATGTAATAATTCATGAAAAATAAGTTGTTTTTCTTTAGTTAAAACAGTTGCGTTATAAATAATATATTTTTAAGCGAAAAAGTGCAGTTGTATTGAATCTATATCGGGAGCGTGAATGTAAATTTTAGCACCTGGCCTCATTCCAGCACATAAAGTTCGACATAAAGTCACTACATCTATAACAAACTAAATTAAATTATTAAACATTTTCCACGGGAGCATTATATTGTGAACATTACGAGGACGTTATGAATTAAAACGTACGAAACTCGCGGACATTTCGAGGTGATTGAGTGCACTAAAGTGGAAGTAAGGAAATAAGTGCATACATAAAAAAAAAACAAATATATAAATAAAATCAAATTTAGTTTGATTTTGAGAGGAACATTATTAAAGAGTGGTAGGCAGCCTGATGATGGTTATTAGCCCGGTCTGCCGTCCTGGGCTAGTACCACCACTTTCGAATGTAACACCCGTGAAGTGACCTTGTCGCGTATCGGGAATAGTTTGCTAGGTATAACGAGTGTGCACTGTGAATAGATGGTACATGCTCGTCTCCTCAAGCCGGCATAGTGGAGGCGGCTGCTGCCCGCACAGGTTTCTCTGTAGTAGCAGTGGTTTCCATTCATGGACCGCACTCTAGCTTTACATCAGGCGGAGTGTTGTCACATGCCGAGCTACAATTAAAAAAAAAAACTAAGCAATAAATCAAAACTAAATAATAAATTAGTATAAATGTATGTACGAAACCGCATAATACTTTTAATTAAACAATAAAAAAATGTTTCCTTTTAGAATTTATTTAAAAAGACCTAAAAAAAAAACAGTAAAAATGTATGAAAATTTGTCTTCCTTTTGTGTGAAATAAATTAATCAAGCTTTAGGACAACGAACGTTGACGTGCCTTCTTTCAGTTGCTTGTGTTTTAATGTAAGAATTTTTAATTCCATTACGTTCTTTCATAGAAGTTGTTTATTAATATTCTTTCAAAATAATCAATGAACGCTTTCGTAGGCGTTTTCTTTTTTAATTCATCCACTCATCCTACAAGGTCTCCCTATTCCTCCTTATTATTTAATATTAATGATTATTTAAATGACTTTTAATTAATAAATAAAGAAAGTTATCAACTCATTAACTTTTATTATTGCAATTATTGTTATTATTTTATATTGGTTATAAAAAATATCACGTTAAATTGTAGTAGCGTTATCTAATATCGGTATCTTTCGTTATTTTTAATATAATAATAATAATAAAAATACTTTATTGCACAATACAAAAATTGCAAAAGGCGAACTTAATGCCTTGAGGCATTTTCTACCAGTTAACCTTTGGTGTGGTGGAAAAGTGTATTCGGTGCAGAAACAAAAATATAAGAATAAATAAATGAAAAATAAATAAATCTAAAATTATTGAATAAAGGCAAAACAGCATAAAAATTTAATAATCTAACATGAAATATAGGATAAATATACATACATATACATACATACATACACAAATTTTCAGCATCGATTTTGGAAAATCGGTAAAAATCAAAGAAATAACGGTACTATTAATGGTGGCATTATCAGTTCTAGATTTAATGATAATTCTTATATTGAATATTTAATCCTAAAGTATCCACGTTGAATAATAAATATAAGCCCCAATAAAAAAAAAAAAAAACGTTAAATTGTAAAACCTACCTACTACCAAACACAATACAAATATTTCGAAGAAAAAAAACAATAAACAATTAGTATATGCATTCTTTTGTAAAATCTAAAATCGATTAATTAACCGAAAATAAAAATAAACTCTACAACTACTGAAATAAGGCCCAAATTAATGTGTAACAAAATATTTGAACCAAAGTAATTAATTAGTATTGCACGTAGACCACAGTTTTGTGACTGAATAATGAACGACCGTTGTTGAGGATCAACCAGTGACAAATTTGAGGTGATCAAGGTACAGTCAGCAAAAAAATATGTTTTTTTTAATTGTAGCTCGGCATGTGACAACACTCCGCCTGATGCAAAGCTAGAGTGCGGTCCATGAATAGAAACAACTGCTACTACAGAGAAACCTGTGCGGGTATCAGTCGCCTCCACTATGCCGGCTTGAGAAGACGAGCATGTACTATCTAGATTGACAGTGCACACTCCTCTCGCTATACCTGGCTACTTTCAAACTATTCCCGAAACGTGACAAAGTCACTTCACGGGTGTTACATTCGAAATTGGTGGTACTACCCCAGGACGGCAGACTGGACGAATAATCATCATCAGTCTGCCTACCACTCTTTAATAGTGCCTATAGGCACTGAGCTACCAAAGTACATATAACAAGTTTTTTCTATCTCCCAACCTAGACCCATGAATATGAAGCCATTTAGTCAATGAAAGAAACTCGTCAAAGCTACAGCAGGCTAATAACCATCATCAGTCTGCCTACCACTCGTTTAAAGTGGAAGTGGTTTGTGTAATATTTGTATAGTCTTGTTTTTTGGGTTAAATGGTGTTGTCATCAATGTCTAAGATCACAGACAAACCAATTAGGTTTTGTGATCCAATAGTGCAAAACGGTATAGTTGTAAATATAGTAAATAAATAAATAAAAATAAAAAAAATAAAAAAAATGTGTGTGAAAGATATAACGCAGTGTAAAAAAATAATATGAAGTATGTATTTTATTTTATAGTTCTGTATTCTTTTGTGCCAAAATATCTACTAAGTGCTTTTTCTTTTTATGATACAAATGTGTTTTTTATGTGTTGTTTTTTTTAGTGAAGGTTTTTCCGGATTACACTATTGTTAAATGAAAATTTTAGTTTATTTTTTTAATAGTATCACAGGCTGATACATGTTAGATTCCTAACGAAATATTCCTAATAGTTTTTTCTTCAAATTACTACTATACTAAGCTAATACTTGTTAGGTTAGTTATTATACATTGGTACCGGTCTGAATTTAACGAGATTTGAATACGGCTCTCAATGATCGTGGTTTAAAAAGATTTATCGAGCGAAAGTGGATCGCAGTTTCAGAAGTAGGAGCCCCAAGAAGATCTTTCTCTCTTCTTCTTCTTTCTCAACAAATACTAACTGACAGAAAACCTAAACGTGGCTGTGGCCGTATTTTCTCTCGCGTCACATTGGGAGCGTTATTGCACATCTAGTTGCATATATAAATGAAGAAATGTGACCAAAAACAGTTATTGCCTCCCGAACTAAATTAGCCGTGTCGATAGTGGTATGTAGAGAAAGGAGTCACTGGCGCTCCATAAGATTCTGCCTACCCCAAAAAGAGTATGGGTGTATGTTAAATAAGAAAGTATACGTAATTTTCATTATTTATTTGACTTTAATAACATTTCGTTAATGCATTTGGGTGTTGTCCAAAATGCAGCACAAATACGCCTTGATATAACAAAAATAGACCTTTTGTAGGTAGATGATCTTGTTATTCTAGATCCGAAGTGGTATTGTTAGGTTATTAGGTCATGTACTACTGAAATAAATGTCTGAAAGCCTTCAAGTGATTGGATTAAATTTCTATTCTTATATTTTATTCATTTTGTATTATATATGAATTTTTTATAGTAGGTCGGCTACATAACCACACTCTGATGTCAAGCTAAAGAAATGAAAAAATACAACCTCCGCTATGCCGACTTTAGAAGACGCATGTACATCATGACAGCTCTGTATTTAGACTCCTCTCGTTATACCTGAATGTACTTCAAAGCGCTCGCCCCGGGATATAGCCGCGTAGAATATCGAAAAAACTAGAAGTCTTGGGGCACTAAAAATGTATGGGGAGCTTTTTAGCTAATGTATTGAAAAAGTATTCAAATGTTCAATTGATGATTTCAATGACATTCACCTCACTAATTCAATGTAACGCCGGAAGCTGTTTATGGACACTGTGGTTGGCTGGCCTAACTACGAGTATGTCTGAATTACTCTAAATGCCACTAGAGTGCGTTATGTTACCTATCTTGACAAGCTTGGAGAGTACTGGCGACCATGGTGAAAGGCACGTGTGACGTCATTTCCGAGAAAAACTGCTATGAGATTATAACCTATTAAGGGCATTAAATTTTTTAAAGTGTTTGGCGCGCTTTTGCCCAGGAAAGTTGAGGTGTTTTTTATCCCTTTCCTTAATTAGTTTAGTGGTTATTATTATGTAAAATTGGTGTTATTTTGCGTAATTTTATGCTACGCTTGTGAGTAATTGTGGAAACATTAAAATTCACTCTATATGAGGCAACGGAAGCGGTTTTTTTTGTGGTCATCCCACGCCGCGAAAACGCTCATATTGCGACGTGACCGGGTGAATTGCCGCCAAATACTCCAAGAAAACGTCAAATTCATTTCAATTTGATGTCAACACCATTGCAATTTGATGCATAGACATCAAGAATTTACTACTCGACATTGGCAGAATTGTCGTTGTTATGACACATGAGGCCATTTAACAAAAGAAGAAGAAGAAGTTTTTTAAAATTATTTTAGTTCATCATATGACCGAACTCTACCTGATGTTAATTCCATGAACAGAGGTCTCAGTCATCAAAACAAATAATATCCCTTTATATATTTTGTTCAAATATACAATAAAACACGACGAAGGATGCTCGTTTTCCGGTTTTACAATTTTTGCAACAAGTTTGAGTACTAGATGGTGTATGAATGAAATCGATTTAAGGGTGAGAGAGAAGGGTGGTTGTGGGGTGGTCGACGCCTTGCATCCGCCTTCCGACCCCTCTACGCTGTAGATGCCCGTCGAATTAGTTGTACTACGGTTAAATTACAACATATATATTAAAGGGATTAAAACTATTAAAATGTACATTTGGGTGGTAAGCACTGATGGTGGTTATTAACCCAATCTGTCGTGACCTTGTCGCTCGTGTGCACTGTCAAACTGATAGTGCACATTCATTTTCTTAAGCCGGCATAGTTGGGGCAATTTCTCTGTTGTAGCAATTACAATAAATAAAATATTGCAAAAAATACAATTAAAAAAAATTAGAATATGATTTTAGTTTTTATGTGTGATTTCTTTAAAGGTATTTAAACTTGTAAACGATAATAGTTATACTACAAACTGTAATTTTTAAATTATGATGAAAATTGAACAGAAAAGCGTGACAATTGTATTGTATTGTATTGTATTGAACAGAAAAAAATAAACGCACACACAGTTGAGGTGAAGGTGGACGTGGATAGAAACCACGTCCTCGTCATTCACGCATGGTCTGACTATTATTTTGTTTTTTTATCATAATTAAAGAATAACAAATTATTTTAAAATAAGTCTAATTTTAACGCTTATCAATTAGAATAAATTATATAAAAATATGACCCTGCCATCACGACGTGCATCATAATAGGACTTTGACCTGTCACGGCTGCAAAACCACACTCCAAACTTTTAAATACAATATTGCACCTTATCATAAAAACTTATAGTTCAATTTCGTTTAAACAATTTTATTTTAAGCTACAGTGATACGTATTACCAAGGCGATAAAGGTAATAGTTGAAAATAAAAAGATCTTTCGAAGATAGGTGTGAAATTGGGATGTCAATAGAAAAGGCTACGTTTTTGTAATACTATTTTTTGGACGTATTTTTGTCAATTTCCCGATGTCAATCATACAAAGTAAAGAACATTTAATAAAATAGATACAAAGAAAACAAATCAGGTGACGCAAGAAAATACACTTTTAATCAAAATTGTTAGAACTAACGGAAGTTTAATTAGGAAACTCTTTCCTCCTAAAATTTTAAATTAAATCTTAGAAAGTTATGAAAATTTAATTACGAATAATATCGAATTTAAATTTGTTTGAAGGTACTATCAGCAAAACTGGCGCTACAGCACTCATCTACTGACAGACATCTCAGGAGTTCAGGAGCATAAGAGAAAACCGCTTTTTGTTTTTAGCTTGATTGTAAACCAATTCCTACAAGTCGATATCCAAATGGTTGCAAGCTGCATTAGTCATCGGAACGTGGCAATTATACAATACAATACAATGCAATTCAATACAATGCAATACAATTGTCATGCCTTAATTATGACCCCAAGAAAATTAAGATTAGAAAAATTAAGAAAACATTATTAATTAATGCAATGCAATACAATGCAATGCAATACAATACAATTGTCATGCCTTAATTAAAATTAAGATTAGAAAAATTAAGAAAACATTATTAATTAAATAAATTTTTATGTTAATCTGTAAGGGTTGGGTTTCATTGCCTGACGATAAACGTTTTATTATCATTATGATTTAAATATTTTCCTAATAGTAAGACGAAGCGCTATAAAGCCTGGCGTACACTAGAGAAGACTCAAGACGGCACGAATCGAATCTCATTTCTTCCGCGTGCTTATCATAAACGAATCGTATTGTCTCGTAGACTCGTAGTAATTATGTCAGACGTCAAGCGAAAGACGAGCGCTAACCGAGGTTCCTTCTGTATAATGTGTATTTTAAGAGCGGCCGTGGTCTAGCGGTAAGACGTGTGAACTCCCGATCGATGAGACCCGTGTTCGAACCTCGCTAATTCTGACCAAGTAACTTTGTTATATGTACTTTGGTCGCTCAGTGCCTATAGGCACTATTAAAGAGTGGTAGGCAGACTGATGTTCGTTATTTGTCCAGTCCGCCGTGCTGGGGTAGTACCACCACTTTCGAGTGTAACACCCGCGAAGTGACACTGTAGTAGCTGTTGTTTCCATTCATGGACCGCACTCTAGCTTTACATCAGGCGGAGTGTGGTCACATGACGAGCTACAATAAAAAAAAACCAGTCGGACTAAATTAAAGTTTAAAAAAATAACTAGCATAAAATAATATGTTCCTCCAACTTTGTTTACCATTGCACGAATATACCACGTCGATTGTCACTGGAATCTAGGCTTTGAGTAAAGTGGCTTAGAGTTGAAAGTTTTTTTTTTAAAGTTGTATAGTTGAGCGTGGTTAGGATAATAAACCCTTTGAATGACAGCAGTGGGTTGTGTGCGGTGATAAATACTATCATTAAATATATGTCACAAGTCCTTGCTTATTAACAGATAGATAAACCCTTTACCAGCATGACATTTAAAGTTCGTGCGAACTGAGTTTATTTTTTTAAATTATTGTAAAATGGGGAAAATGAAATTGTAAAAATCTAATGCAATGTAAAATAGTATTGCATTTAAGGTGAAAGCCTACACCTGAGCGTCCATATATTTTGTTTTACAACATTGTTCGAAGCGTAGCAGATTTATGTTGAAATTAAGTAATTTTATAACTTTTACAGCACTAATAATTATTATCACAAATCACTATAATAAACAAATAGCTACGGCACAAAATATATAAAATGCTTGTGAAATATAACCAATATAAAATGTTTAAAATATTTAAAATGCATTTTATATATTCTGTGCCGGCCGTGAGATCTCTGAGATGAAGGATCTCATGTTATAGGAATAAGGAAAGGAATAATAATAGACCGGGGTGTTTACTCTTTGGTCACCATTATAGGTTGGCCATGTTATGGCCCACGATACGCTTGTTGTCCGTTTTTCTATACCTATAGTATTGACCAGAATTAAGGTCAGCTAACATGTGAAAACGACATAAACCCTAATACAAAAAGTGGATGCGTGAAAGAGAAACGTATAGGTTTAGAGAGATAGATATAGGAGATAGAGTAATGGTTGCTTCAATTAAGGAGTGCCCGCGAAGCAATTAACCTTTGCATAGTTCTCTTCTGAATATGGGGAGCTATATTGATATATACAGTGTGTATATACAGCTATGCTAAATAATAATTAAAATGTAGACAAAGTTTGAAATTAGTTACTACTTGAAACTGCTGAGTTTGTATGTTTGAACGAGCTAATCTCAGATAATACTAATTCGATTCGAATAATTATTTTTTCGTTAAATAGTCTAATTATTGAGGAAGATTGTTTTTTTGTTTAAAAGGATGTGAAGTCGCGCGTCTTAATAAAAAAAAAGAATACAAAAGAACTAAAATAAAAACATTCATTGAATTATTGTTCTGAAAATATTCGAGTATACATAAAATTATTATAAAACTGCCAGTAAATTTCAATATAAAATATTGTGCTTTCAGTCGAGATGAAAAATCCTCTATACCTAACTATGTACATACGGACTATAATCCATTAGTACTGATATAAAACACGTCCATTTGATAATAAAATAATACTATTATTTTTATACCAGAATACTTTATTGCTCAAATTCAGATACTTTTTACTTAGTTTCGTTGTCTGCTTTTACTATTACCATTTTAAAATATACTAGTTTCTTTTCTTCCTTCGTTATACCGACTTGTGCCCAGAATAATAGAGCACACTCCTCTAGTTATACCTGGCTACTTCCAGTCTGATCCCGAAATGCGACTAAGTTATTTTACAGATTTTACACTTATCAACAGTTCGCCTACCGTCAAATTTTCAGACACTAAATGATAAAGAAAGAAAGGTAGAAAATCGACCATACCTGATTCGGAGCTCTGTCCGAGCGAATGAAGATCTTGTTGGGAGCGACGCCTTTGACGATATTCAGTTCTGTAATCAGGCCACCTCCCATACTGCGCAGGAGCATTCAAATATTCTTGAGAAGAAAACCTCGAAGCACGTGGCGGAGAGAAACCCATTTGAGCATAATAATCGTGGCGAAAAACAACATCCGGGTGAGCCGAGTTTATACCTCCAGGAACGATTTGACTACCAAAATGAGCTCTATGTCCCAGGTACTCCGGACCTTTATTCGGGCCATCAATAAAATCATGACCGTGGACTGATGTTGAACGTTGGGGACCATAATCTCTCATTCGTTGAGGTGGAAAATCCAAACCCATTCTGTTGGGCGAATAATCAAGCCCACGTGGACCCATTTCAAAATGTCCTTGCGGACGGCTCGAACGATAGAAATGGGGCGAAAATGGGTTTTTATTCTCTTGCCGACCATGCGCTGGGCTAAAATTAGCATCATGAGTCTTTTTATCTTTAGCTGGTGATGGGCCGTTCTTCTCGATCGAGTTTGTTATTTTTTTCTCTTTTTCGCTCGCTGAAGGCTCCTTTCTGGGAGTACTCTCTTGGCTCGAGTTACGACTCTTGTGGATTGGTGAGTCGGACAGGTCTTGTGATGCTCGCCTGTTAAACTCCTGCACCTTCTCAGGAACAAACCCTTGTTGAGGTGCTTGTGACATTTTATCAAGTTCTTTCACAACACTAATTGACTTTCATTCAACCACTAATAAACACTGCCTTACATTTGTAAAATTATCTAAATTATTAAGTTTTTTATAAAAGTTCTTAGAAATAAAAGTAAATCACAACCTATGTCCAATGTCTAGGCTAGAAATTGTCAAATTAATGTTTGTTGATTTTTTATGTGGTTTTATATGTTATTTAATGATTTCACTGTTCATTTTGGATGTTATATTTTCTTTTTGTTCTTAGTGTATTAATAAACTAAAACAAAAATTGTTTATAAGCCTTACCTATTGTCCTTGTATTTGGTAGCAAATCTAAATACTACCTGTATAGTATACTTTATATTCCCTGCCTAATTCGAATCATAGTTGTCTGCAGAACCCATTTCCTTTACGAGTAGATCAAATAATCAAATTAAAATCTTTAAAAAATTCGAACGCTGAAAATACGCTATTCAATTTTGAATACCATTTGAATATTTAAACTGGGCGATCCATTTTCAGTTATTTTTTTAATAATATTGACCGACGTCGGTTGAGAACGTAAACATTGAATTTGGGAAAGAATAATATCCACTTTTGGTTTTCAACAATTTTTTATTTTTTTTTATTTTAGCACGTCATATGACCGTACTCCGCCTGATGTTAAGCCAGAGTGCGATCCGTGAATGGAGGCGACTGCTGTCAGAGCAGGGGATCTGCAGACAGCAGTCGCGCCCGCTATGCCGGCTTGATGAGATGCCTCTTCACACTGCGCTTGAAGGAAGGTTATAGGAAGGTGGAAAGACGTGATTGGGAAGGTCGTTCCACAATTTAATGGAACGACAGAAGAAGGATTGCCCGAACTTTTTCCTCCGCGAGGGGATTGTATATATTCACTAAAAACACAGAATAATGGAAGGCAGACCGATGATGGTTATTAGCTGCCGTGCTGTGGTAGTACCATCGCTTTCAAGAAGCGACTTCCTGATGACGTATTTCCTGATCAGTTTTACAGTACTCCGGTATAACAAGGAGTCAAGGAGCGGAGCATTCGTCTTCTCAAGCCGGAGTAAAAGTCCAATAAAAAATACGAACAGCGGTAAATATGAAATACATTCGTGAAATTAATTTTATAAATAAATTTTAAACGACAAATTTTGCCTACAAAAGCAAACTAAAATAATCAACAAGAAGTCGTGTTCATTCAACAGCGCTTCATAAAGTTCTATACAGTAACAAAACACAGAAGAAACAACACCCATTTAGTTATGCACAAATTCATTCAAGTTATTTTTTTAAATACAAACCAATTGTTTGAGAACTTTAACAAAATCATAAGAATGTTTGTTTTTTTTATTTAATCACGTCCAATACAATACAATACAATTGTCACGCCTTTTTCCCACAGGGATAGACAGAGACAACGGAACGCCAATTACCACGATCCTGACACAACACCCTCGCTTCCTTCACATCCACAATTCTCTTCATGCACCCCCGACGGTTATGGGCACTAGGCAGCCCAGCTATTTCTTTATACTTATTGATTGCCTTACATACATCTTCATCTTTCTCACGACCATACTTCATTAAGTAACAAATATTGAGCCTGTCATCTATGTATATTTTGAACATATGTACCATTTATTTCCAGAATACTCCAGACCAAATAAATTAAGACCGAAAAATAATTTAGCACTAATATCAACTAAACAACAACTAATGCAATCCGGTCCCTAAGCTATGGCTATAAAAATATATAACAATATTGTATTAAGAATAGCAAATCCAGAAGAAGTCTCGGTAAAGTTCAAAAACAAATTAAAACAATATCTAGTCAAAAAATGTTATTATTCTTTAGATGAGTTTTTTAATGATTCCCGATGTACAAATTTCAATAAGTCATGTTTTATTTCTTTGTTATTTAATTGCATTGATATATACAACTAGATGTGCAATAACGCTCCCAATGTGACGCGAGAGAAAATATGGCCATAGCCTCGTTTAGGTTCTCTGTCAGTTAGTATTTGTCTTGACGGCAATATTGTCAAATCGTTTGCTCCTCTAGTATACACCTTTATGTTTAATAGTATATAAGAAATTATTTTATTGCTATTACTGTAATTGTTATTATTATTATATTGTAATGGATAGTGTTAAATACAACACTTTCCTGTGCCCTAGCAGGGTGTCACATTGACCTTACTTGTATTCCCTTTGGTACATTTTTTTTATTTTTTATTGTAGCTCGGCATGTGACAACACTCCGCCTGATGTAAAGCTAGAGTGCGGTCCATTAATGGAAACAACTGCTACTACAGAGAAACCTGTGCGGGCAGCAGTCGCCTCCACTATGCCGGCTTGAGGAGACGAGCACGTACCATCTATTGACTACTCTCGCTATACCTGGCTACTTTCAAACTATTCCCGAAACGCGACGAAGTCACTTCACGGGTGTTACATTCGAAAGTGGTGGTACTTCCCCAGGACGGCAGATTGAGCTAATAACCATCAGTCTGCCTACCACTCTTTAATAGTAGCTATAGACTCTGAGCGACCAAAGTACATATAACAAAGTTACATTGGTACCGGTTAGAATTAGCGAGGTTCGAACACGGGTCTCATCGATTGTGAGTTCACGCGTCTTATCGCAATATGCAATGCATTAAAATAAAATATTTGAAATTGAATTTGATGATTACACTTAACTTGATGTTAGGCTACGGCTAGGTTCGGCAGGTTAGCCCAGCCAGGCTCACTGTTACTGTAAACAATTATATGTAAAATAGGCCTACCATACTTTAAATCGCAACGTCTTTTAATGAATCTAACTTAATTCATAATTCCGGTTAGATTTTTATATAATATATCGACGATTTACTCTAATAAATTGGTTATTATTTTTATGTGTACAGCAGAGCCGGGCTCGGACTACATAGTATTAGAATTGTAAGCGCCAATGAGAAAAGTAAAAAAAAAATCAAATTTAGGTCGACGTAAAAATGAATGAAGGAATTTTAATTAGTAAAGGAACGTGACGTTTTGCGTTGACAGTTGCGGTGTCTGCCATCCGTTGTGACTCATCCATGCCAGGACGCATCATTTGATAGTCGCTAAATTTGAGTTTAGTATCTATCTATTATATTCACGAACGTGTTTATTGTGATAATTTTCAAAACCGATTTTTTTTTTATTGTAACTCGAAATATTATGACAAGACTCCGCCTGGTGTTAAGCAAGAGTGCGGTCCATGAACGGAAATAACTGCTACCACAGAGAAATTTCTGCATGCACTAATCGCCCGTTGTACTGGTGGACGGAGGCGGAGACATCAGGTTGACAGTACACACTTCTCTCGTTATATCTGGCTACTCCCAAATTGATCCCGAAGCGCGATGAGGTCACTTTACCGGTGTTACATTCGGAAGAGGTGGGACTACGCCAGGACGGCAGACTAAGCTAAAACCATCATCAGTCCGCCTACCACTCGTTAATGTGTATTATTGTGTATGTACTCTTTTGTTATGGTTTACTTTTGTAAGATTTTTTTTTTAAATTTTAGCTCGTCAAATGACCGCACTCCGCCCAATGAACTGAAGCGATAGCTGTCAGAGAAGGGGATCCGTGGACTGCAGTCGTGTCCGTGTCCTCACACTGCTTGGAGATCCTCCGGTTATAGGAAGAAGGAAAGATGTGGCTGGGAAGTCGTTTACAATTTAATTATTAATATTTGTGTACTGTATAATAATTTAGTACCGACAGTAATTGTCATTAGTCAGCCGTGTTATAACAATTTAAACCCAAATAAATTTGAAGGAACACATTGTTTTTAAAAGTACTTTTATACTCTGAAAATTCAAATTAATTATGAGCTAAGTAATTAATAATCCATCGATATTTTAAGTCACGTATTTCGTGTTAATGAAAGGAAATTTGATGTATTCAGAGATAATACGCTTCGAATATTGAACGTTTTTGTTTTTGAAGAACAAAGAAATTTACGCAGGTCGTCTCCTCCGCAGTCGCCTCCACTATGCCTGCTTGAAGAGACGAATGTGCACCATCAATTGACACTAAACGCGACTAAGCCATTTCACGGATTCTTCTGTCTACCAACTGGTATGGAAGTTCACACCTATACCCTCTCTAAAGTCACTGATTACGCCAACAACCATTTGAACTATTCCGAACAGTCATAAAATCGCCGGGACATTATGTAGGGTGACCAATAAATATGTATGAGATACAAGACATATAAAGAAGGGGATCACGTCTACTTCGACATGAATGTGACCCGGCGTCCAATTGCACGGCCATTCTCTAAGGATTTAAACAAGTTGTAAATATGAAAGCATATTGCGAATCACGTATCGTTCGTGTTATTTATTATTGCAAATGTAAAGGAGAATTCTCATTTTTGGGCCCACTTGATACCTAATAATTTGGTAACAAAACAATATTCTAAAATAATATCTTATTTTTTATTAATTATTATTAATTATATCAACACATCATTTACCAATAAATAGCCAATGTTTAATTACACAAAAAACAGATATCATCAATTTAAAAAAAAATCATCGACAAACTGGAGAAAAAAATTGTGGGCCCATTTATCTTAGGCGAATGGGCATTCTCCTTTATTTGGTCTTTGTATATGTATAGCGAGATGAGTGTGCACTGTCAATCGAGATGGTGCATACTCGTCTCCTCAAGCCGGCATAGCGAAGGCTAGCAGTTATTTCCGTTCATGGACCGCACTCCAGCTTTACATCAGGCGGAGTGTTGTCATATATGCCTAGCTACAACAAAAAAAAACTAGAAAGCAGGCATCGGCTATGCCGGCTCGACGTGTCTATGTATAACGAAATGACGTTATACCTTGGCTAATCCGATACAGTTTGTTCTCGATTCGATCAAGTGACAACTTGTTAATTAGCTTTTGACTCTAGCTCCAGCTGTACCTCTCGTTTTACCCAAGTTAATCCAAAAAAGATATCACAAATGATAAAAGTTGCCATAGATCGTCTAAGAAGAATCTTTCCGAATCGTTAGTTTTGTTCTAGCAATATTGTTTCGCTAAAGTTAGGCAACATTGTGAACAAGTGACGGCTTGAATACTTAAACAGACACACCGGACGTACACAAAAATATGTTAATCTAATAAAAACATTTTACGATTAAATCATTCGTAAAATAGCAGCACAAGGGAATTTTTCTAACAATTAAATAATTTGCGAGCAACTGTTTATTAGTCCAGACTGTCTCTCTGGCCGTGCACTGTCAACCTGTTGGTGTACATTTGTCTCCTGAAACCGGCATAGCGGAAACGACCGTTGCCTATAGAAGTTTCCCGTTCCCGTTTATAGACCGCATACTAGCTTAAAATCTTGTGATATGCCGAGTTGCAAATAAAAAAGTGACCTAGTACACGACTGCTGTCTGCAGATTCCCTTCTCTGACAGCAGTCGTCCCAGCTCGTAGATCATCCTGATCATCCAGACCGTAGTAATCGGGAGCAATGACACAGCCGTGCTCATGCTACGAGTGAAACCGATTTTATTTGCAACTACCTTTGACTACATCTGCAGATGTCCGCCAAAACTTCAAACCACATGTTAAATTCTAAATAAAACACGCCAAACTGTCTATACCAAAGTCAGGAGCAAAGTTCAAAGTTAAACTGAACTTGGGCATTACTTAACAGACAATTAAACTGACAACTTGGTTATCAAATGTCTGCTTAGTTTATTTAGGATTGTTTTAAACCACAGGTTTTGTGTTTGCCCTAATAAATACACGACTACTCTGTCTTTAGAAGATGGAGGGTGAATTTCTTTTCAACTTCGACATATAACAATACTCCGACAGGTAACGGAGCCGCCGTGGTCTAGCGGTAAGACGCGTGAACTCACGATCGATGAGTCCCGTGTTCGAACCTCGTTGAATTCTGACCGGTGCCAATGTAAGTTTGTTATATGTACTTTGGTCGTTAGGTGCGTATAGGTACTATTAAAGAGTAGTAGGCAGACTGGTGATTATTATTTGCCCAGTCTGCCGTCCTGGGGCAGTACCGCCACTTTCGAATGTAACACCCGTGAAGGGACCTTGTCGCGTTTCGGGAGCAGTTTGAAAGTAGCCAGGTATAGCGAGAGGAGTGAGCACTGTCACTCTAGATGGTGCATACTCGTCTCCTCAGGCCGACATAGCGGAGGTGACTGCGCCCGTAGAGATTTCTCTATAGTAGCAGTTGTCTCCACTCATGGGCCGCACTCTAGCTTCACATCAGGCGGAGTGTTCTCATATGCCAAGCTACTAAAATTGCAATGAAATGAGGTGAAACTTGAGAAAGACTCCATGAGCAAAAACAATTGCTATCGCAATAAAACGTCTACAGGTTGACAGACTCTTCTCGTTCTTTCAAGCCTACCCTACAGGGCTAACAACCATAATCAGTCTGTCTACCAGTTTTCAAACAAGTATGTAGGTTATAATTAGTAACAGACTTTAGGCGTTCCTGACAAGGTATCAACTTCAATATAACTCAATTTTATTCAAACAAGCATTTTATGACCGACTGTAAAAACAACGTATGTTTAAAAATAATGTAAAAAAACCATAAATTTTCGCGTTATATTTACAATTTACAATCAACTAGTGAAATCATTAAACAGATTGGTAGATTGAGTCGTCAGCGTTTGTTTCCACATAAAAAATTCAACAACCAGAAAAAACCACTTACAAAATCTATATATCGTTGTATAATATACCTCAAACTAAGCACTAATACAGAAAGCTAATGATATGTAATTATAGGCCACTGAATAAATACTAAAAAAACTACATTAAAAAAGTTCACAATCTTTCACTTGAGAAACTATAATTTTATTTCATTATGTAGGAAAGCAGTATTTTTTGATATCAGAAGCCGGTATTATTAGGGTAAGAACCGACACACTGGGTACCGCCCAGACCGCCCCGGCCGGCGTACGAGCGGCGACTGATGAAGGGCGGATCCCCTCCTGCGCCCATTCACAGTTTAATCCCGTTACGACCCTTGACAATTCGCCAAAATACGTAGGGTATGACTCGATTTTTTCGTTGTAATTTTTTATTTTTATTCTATAGTACCTGTCTACTTATTTACTTTATTCAGGCTTATAATTTTCCCTAAAACCTACGTACATACTTATTTCTTATAAACAAGTATATATTGTTTTTTTATATTATATCTTATCGGGGCATAGTACAGGTATACTAAGTATTTTTTAATGCAAAATGTATTTAGCAATAACATTGCAAACCCTAAAGTATTTAATTACTTTTGTAGTAAAAATAACTTGTTTATAAAGTAACAAAAAATAAATTTAACCGTCACGAAAAAATAAAAGAAAAATATGACGAAAACTCGAAAACAAATCCATTTTTGTCATAAGACAACATTTTGGTCATAAGTCCAATAGGAAACAAATCTCCCATTGCCAGGGGCGATGGGCGTCTAGCCCAGAAATGGGTTAACGATCACAACTCCTTAGACTGAAGTACTTTGATGTGTAGCGATGCGTTTGTTGTGATTATGTCATTTTCTAATGTTGTTAGTGTATGTTGAAGCCGAGCTACAATATGTTTATTTGGACCAGTGAACTGGATTTTACAGGATGTCCCATAACCACGCCACACTCATTGAATATTAATGATAATTTTATTTTTAAAAGAAGTAAGACTGCACACAATGATTTTAAAAGCTTTTTGCCTCAGCTTTTTTAAATTGAAATAATGAAACGCGTGAATAAATCATACTAATTAATTGTAAGTAACATAGTTTTTTAAACAAATAAAAGAGTAAATTTTATAAATTAAAATTTATTTAATTTAAAAAAAACTAACAACTTCTTTGAATGCAATATTACCTCTTATTACCATTTAAACAGAATTTGTTGTCTCCAATATTTACTGTATTTTTCATCCGTGTTGCACACTATAAGTATCATTTTAATTCATATGTGAAATTAACCTCATCCGGCACCAATGAAGAAGTAGTTTCTATTGATAGTATAAAAGATACGCTGCCTACACAGTTAATAGATACGAGTATTGTTATACAGTTACGTGTCGAGATTAACAAGAGTATATTTAACGATATGTAAGTATAACGGAGGCGACTGCTGCCGACCGCTGAATCATTTTTCAGTGATCAATTTGTTAGTTTTTTTTTTTTAATAAAAATAAATAAATTAAACACATTACAGAACGATGAATATTTTTATAATTAAATAGAACAAATAACAGGAAAACTGTAACATAAATATGTCCACAAAAACGTTAAATTAATGGTTACAACAGGATATGATTCAAAGAAAACTATTTAGAAAAATATAGACAGATTTATTAGTACTTTAAAAAAATCTTAATGAAATTATCATTTCGACTAACGATTGCTTATTTTAAAATTTGTAATGAAAACTTTATGTCAATACAGCAAAATGTATTTGGATACTCTAACATATATTTTAAGAATTGTATTATTTATTTATTTACATGTCACACTTATTTCACAACAAGTGTGACGCCCCGCTAGGGGATGGTAAAAATATAATTAACATTTAACAATTTTTAAATTAATAATAATAAAATAATAAAAAAAAATACTAATAACAATGTCAAAATTTCACAAAATGTCACAAGATAACGTGTCACATTGAGTACTTGAAAATTAAGGGGGGCAGGCATCATTTATAAATTCCGTCAGTGTATAGTATATACACTTTGTCTATTATATTATATTACTAGCTGACCCGGCGAACTTCGTACCGCCTAACAGTCGATTCTTTAATTTTTTATTTTTTTAAAATACTTATTCTGCTATTCGGGACACCAGGTCAGCTAGTAAGATAAAAAAAGAAAAAAGAAAATTAATAAGTTATTGACAACAAATATTGACATTAACATTTATACGATACTAACGTCACTCAATTGTTTTCCTTCCCGGAACCTCTCCACTAACACTTAAACTTTATGGTATGGTATTAAAGTTCAAATTGACTTTTAAGTATTATTACGAATGTTTTGTATTTTTTTAAATTTTTCTCTTCGTAAGAACCATCCTCGTACTTCAACGAATATTCTAAAAAAAGAATTAGCGAAATCGGTACAGCTGCTCTCGAGATTTGAGCTTAGCAACACATTTAGCGATTCATTTTTATATTATAGAGATACATAAAATGGCTCGGAAAAAGCTTCTATCATGGATAAAAATAAATATACTATTTCTGCGAACTATATACGAGTACTTCCTCAACTTCTATATGAACGCAGACTAAAAATACAGTACAATACCATAATAATATATAATATATTATATTACAGTTGGCAACCCTAAATACGCTCATGTTTCATTTCATTATTGTTGCAACAACAATATAAAGGTTGTTATTTTAGGATACAGCCTTTGGTCTATTCTTGTGTTAATATTGGCACGTTTCAGACGTCTAAAGGTAAACCGCACCTAGACTATTTTCTTAGTGTTTGGAGTGAAAATATCGATATTAAATTTCAAGATCAAAATTAGCACTTTATAAATAAAAAGGGTGGTGGCGATAGAAGCGAAGCGAAACATAGAGGGGAAAAAAAGAATGCGCGATGGCATGAGAAAGAGAGAGTCTATGGAGAAAGACAGATAGTGAAGGAAGAAGGTGTCTGTGACGGTGGCGTACATGTTTTTTTCAGTTTATTTCACATGAAAAAGGATAAGAACTCAAAACCGAAACTAACACTAAACTAAGCTTAAATACTAAACAGCTTTTGAATTTTTTTTAATGTGACAACACTCCGCCTGATGTGAAGCTAGAGTGCGGTCCGTGCAGGCAGCAGTCGCCTCCACTATGCCGATTTGAGGAGACGAGCATGTACCATCTAGATTGACAGTGCGCACTCCTTTCGTTACACTTTTCAAGAGTTGCATAATTTTAAAAATAAATAAAATATCGATAAAAACACAACACTATGTAAAACCAGACATGTCTGTCTGCTTGAACGTGTAGAGGCTACGACCCTCTACGACGTAGAGCATTGTCAATTCCCCCTCTTGCTACGCCGTAGAAACATGCTACGACCCTACGCAGTAACTTGAAAAATTTAAGTGAAAACTGCTCTTGAGAACGTAGAGGCTCTATTTTTATGCTTTTGTGCCTTTTTCTCATACGAATGTCTGTCTCGGCAGAATCTTAAATGTTTTGAATTACTTTTCTGAAATGAAACGAGACATCCTTTTAATTTAATAGTTATACCTGGCTACTTTCAAACTATTCCCGAAACGCGACAAGGTCATTTCACGGGTGTTACATTCGAAAGTAGTGGTACTACCCCAGGATGGCAGACTGGGCTAATAACTAATAACCATTATCAGTCTGCCTACCACTCTTTTAATAGTGCCTATAGACACTGAGCGACCAAAGTGCATATAACAAAGTTACATTGGTACCGGTCTTCAGCGAGGTTCGAACACGGGTCTCATCGATCATGAGTTCACGCGTCTTACCGCTAGATCACGCTGTTAAATCTGACTGAGAAAAGTTTTCCTAGGGCGCCCTATTCCGACACCACCAATATTTACTATTAAACAAATAATTTCTTAACGTAAAGGACACTTAGAATTCAAAAATAAACCTAATTCTCTTCAAAATCTATTAAAAAATCTAATTCGATTACATAAATAATGGACGAGTGAAGTTAAAATGTGCAACAAATCAACTTTTATGAAAAAAAAAACATTAAATTTCATAAAAGGTCTTTATAATTTGGAAGCAACAATTTTATGCTTGCCCTCATTAGTGTCACCATACTTTTGTGTATAAGTAAGGACAGGTAAATAAAAAAAACTATATTCAATATTGATTGAATATTGCATTTGAATAATAATATGCCAAAAATAGTATAACGAGAGGAGTGTGCACTGCCAATCTAGATGGTACATGCTCGTCTCCTCAAGCCGGCATAGTGGAGGCGACTGCTGCCCGTACTTCTTTCTTTCTGTAGTAGCAGTTGTTTCCATTCATGGACCGCACTCTAGCTTTACATCAGGTGGAGTGCTGTCACATGCTGAGCTACAATAAAAAAAATCTCTACAAGATGTGTCAATTAGCAATGAACCCAACCAAGCAGCTTATTCTTCTTTGCACTATTCCTCTACTCTATGTTGTAAGATATCCTATGCGATAAGGCCGCCATATAAAATGTATATTGATAAGTTTATTTTCAAATGAATAAATAAATAAGCGGGGAAGTGTGCCGCCACATGGAAGATGTCAACCTGTCTACGGTTTTTTTTAAATTTACAATATTATTTTTAATTCCAATCAGGAAGTCAACGTTAAACGATCGATTTAATATCCAACGATAGTCTCAATTCTGTGCTTTGATAATTAATAAATTTTAAAAAAATAGGAAGTGAGAAATTTTATAGTCTATAAAACAAATATTTAAAATTTATCAGTTTTTTTAAATTTATTTAAATTTATGGTTACCATAATTAGCAATAAACGTCGGTAACTCATAAAAAAACTCCGCTGGTCTTTTCTAATAGCAATAGAGTATAAAACACAGTTTATATTTTCCCTTTTTTATGAAGATTTTAATTTTATTATCATTATTATTGTACAATTTGCATTTATGTTTAATTAAAACGGTTTCTTGGCTTCAGACTCTTTCAGATAAATTGGATATTCTTATAACTAAAAAAGGATATCAATACAAAACAAATTTTGATTTTCATTTTAATTCAATATTGGTTTTTTTTTTATTCTAAATTTATAATATTGACTTGTTTTTTATTCTAATTTTCGTTTGATTTAGATTTTAATTTAATTTAAATGTGATTTCATTTTAACTTTTCTTTTTTTTTCACATTTCATTGGTGAATCATTTACCAAAAAATCAATCAATTACTGTAAAGCATGATCCAATGATTCCCACCACTCCATGCACTAGTCGCCCTTAAAAATATATAATAATAATATAAACTAAATAAAAAAACAAAATCTGTAAAAAAAGTATAACAAATCCTCATTTCTTTTATCTAAATAACAACATTTTATCCAAAGATTAGTAAATAATGTATTGAAAGAATATTGACATTAATAACGTACAGAATAAAGCCTATTATGGCCTGTATATACTTCATTAAAATTAAGTATATTTAATGTTATACAAAAGCTAACATTTGACTCTCCAATGGGATTTAGTCTATTTTTATTATAATTCTAAGTTTTTTTTTAAAAGCTCGACATATGATAACTCTCTCCCTGATATTAAGCTAAAGTGCTAACTACCACATAGATTTTTTAAAGGCAGCAGTCGCCTCCGCTATGCCGGCTTAAAGAGACGAATGTATAATTAAAACACGTACAATAAAAAATAGATAATTGAAAACTACATACAATACTTTTTACACCGGTCATTTTTTCAATGAATGTACTAGTAGATAAGCTAGTATCATAGGCATCAAAAGTATAAAATAGTTACATTGGTACCGGTCTGAATTTACAAATACGTTGTCATAGAACTCTGCAAAAGTATAGCAACGTTTTCTACTGAAAATATAATGGCAAATAAAACAGAA
The DNA here is from genome assembly GCA_948150575.1 of Tinea pellionella. NCBI lineage: Eukaryota > Metazoa > Arthropoda > Insecta > Lepidoptera > Tineidae > Tinea > Tinea pellionella. The sequence goes on along the minus strand of OX411263.1, from coordinate 997,907 downwards.
AACTTACCTTTACTATGAAGTTGTTGACGGTTCTCGGTGCCTTTCAGACTTTCAGCTGTGTGCAAGAGCTCGTCAAGTTGAGGTTTCTTTTGCTCGAGCTCGCGCAGTACGACCTAAAACAATTATTATGTTATACTCGTATTATGTCAAATATATATTTTAATGTAGATCGGCATATGACAACACGAAGTTAATCTAGGTGCGGTCCATGCACGGAAACAATTGCTACCACAGATAAATTTCTGTAAGTATCTATCGCATCCACTATGCCGACTTGAGGAGCCGACTATACACCATCGATGTTAGACAAATTGATCCCAAAACGTGATTAGGTCTTTTCAGGAGGTGTTCTCAGTCATCAGTCTGCCTACAACTCTTTTAATAAATACCTATATTTATCCATAACCACTAAGCGAACGAAGTAGATAATATTTATAAATATTTAAATTGGTGCCGGTCTGAATTTTTAGCGAGATTTGAACACGGGTCTCATCGATCGTGAGTCTACGCGCGGCGGAGTCTACCGCTCAGAAATAATTACAATTTATTTCAAAACAAAGCGAAATAATTATAATAACAACAAAGAGCTTTTAAGATACAATGAAATAAACTAGAGAGGGTATGAATTGGTGCAAAATGGGGTAGTTGCGTGTTGCAAACGTTCCCGCTTCCAGGTATACCCGTATCAAAGGGAATTTACTCAAAAATACTGCACAGAGCACGCCGAAATGTATGAAAAATAATTTTAAAAAAAACCTTTGATATTTTCAGTCCTGTTAGATGAAGCTGAAATTTCATAATAAAACTTTTAAAAAATAAAATATCGTTTAAAATATTTGATACAGGTAAAACGTAAACATAAATGCATTATTTTTTATGAACTAGCCGTCGACCCGCGACCTCATACGCAAGAATACAAATTATAAAGAACCGCGCATTAAATCACTTATGATAATGTGTAAAAAGTACGTTAAATTTACTAAGATATATATAAAAGACGTCATACCTAAAATTGTAGATAATAAACTGGAAAAAAGGAACCCAAACGTAGCCTAAAGGTCTATAAAAGTGAAGAAAAAAAGAAATAGTGAGGACCTAACCTTTATACTACCAATATTGTGTATTACTAATAAAAATCTCGGCTTCTTAAGCCTGCTTACACAGGAAAAATAGTGATGTCAATTTATCGATAGAATGATATCGATATTTTATTAAAATAGTATACTTTATTTATTTACAATTTTACTTTTCACAACATCAAGTTTAGAGGACTCAGACTAGGCGAAGCCTGTCTTGTGGGCCCAAGGTCGTATGGTTTTCCTCCAAGACGTCACGACACCACCCCATGCAAGAATACAGTAAGTAAGAACAGATTCACATAGAGCTGTATAGATTGTTAAAAGTAAGCTATTATCTACTACAACACGGAGTAACTTTATGCTACAGATTAGTTTTCTGACCCTACGGGATGCGCTTGGATGTGATTACTAAACGTTGGTCTCTCATCCAGTTCAATACCTAAATATTTTAAAGATTAGGATCTGGCGATAGTGTTGCAAATAATAACAAAATACACATGAATATCAGTTCCAGAATAATTATTGTAATCTATTATAGCCTAGTAAATGCATCAATAAACTAAAATTTATCGATATATGAAATGAATAAACAACACTAAAAACATCGCAGAAAATAAGGTAAATAGGCGAGCTTGTCGCTCCAGGCCTGTACTTAGAGCTCAATATTTTTCTCTAACACACCTCTTCAGCTTTCCAGGAATGATTCTACACATAATGATGTACTCGTAAATATATGGACACATCATAATATAAAATATTCACCCTAGGAAGGCCTTTCTCGGTCAGATTGGTCAGCTGCTGAGAAAAGGCATGAGGGGAGTAATGGATGTGGTTGAAGCGAAAGTGGTATGTAGAGAGAGGAGCCGCTGGCGCTCCATAGTTTCTGCCTACCCCAGTGAGAACAGAGCGTGAGTATAAAATATTCAAACTACCATTACTCATTACGTATTAATGTTTATACAGGGTGTGAAAAGCAATCCCGATAACCAAAAGTTGTATAAATCATACTGATGCAATCTAAATACTTCTTTTTATCTTTGAGACCATACTTTTAAAAAAATCGCATAATTTCCCATGGTACTATTATCATATTATCATCATCATTCATATTATATAAAGCTCGATTACCACTCACTGACTGACTGAGTGACATATATTATGAAGCACTTGCCGGGGGGTTAGGAGGATGATTCTTTTTGGGTTGTATAGAGGAGGGCCATGCGACCCCAGGAAAACCTTGACTTTGACCGGAAGTGGACTCTGGACCGGAAGTGATGCCGATATCTCGGAAACGGAATGAGACGGGGCCAAAGTGCCGGAACAAACGTTGTAGGGAATGCCCTCTAATTTTTTTATAAAGCTAAAAATCATCAAAATAGCTTAGCAAAAACAAAAGTCCAAAGGCAATAGTCGAATCCGCTATGTCTGCTCGACGAGACAAACACACATCGTACAGGTTGACAGGGCAGAGTCCGGGTCTACCCGGCTACTTGCAAACTAATCCTTTTCCGTTACATTCGAAAGTGATGGAACTAGCCCAAGACGGCACAATCTGTGCTGAAAACTTTAATTTTACCAACAAACATACAAAATATGCTTAAAAACAAAAAAGGTTCGGGTTCGATCCTTCTTCTGTCCTTCCATCAAATTGTGGAACGACCTTCCCAGCCACGTCTTTCCCCCTTCCTATAACATGGGATCCTTCAAGCGCAGTGTGAAGAGGCATCTCATTAAGCCGGCATAGCGGACGCGACTGCTGTCTGCAGATCCTCTTCTCTGACAGCAATCATCTCCGTTCATGGATCGCACTCTAGCTTAACATCAGGCGGAGTGCGGTCATATGACGTGCTAAAATAAAAAATAAAAATAAAAAACGAGCTGCAAGAAAGCAAGGTACTGCGACAGCACTCCTGTTCTGCATCTATAATTTTCTGTATTTTTTCTCTGTTGATATTGTTTAAATTTTTTAGTTATTAATTAGGTAGTTAAGGTGCTGTGCCTCTCAAATAAGCCCATGTGGACTTTGAGAGGCACAAGATTATTTTATTTGAAAAAAATGTAAATATAATGAATAAATTAATAAAAAAATATATATAGAAATTTCGACATAAAAAAAGTATTTTTCAAACCATATTAAAGATTTTTCATTCGACTTAGTGGACAAAGTAACAAACCTCAGTTTTCTATTTAAATTTCAAAGAAAACTTCACCTAGTAACAAATCATAAACTTAATAATAAAATATGAAGTTGACCGTGCGATCTGACACCCAGGTCTCTAATAGTAAGTTTACCGGCGATGAACACCCCCCTCCTGCCAGTTTATCGATTCCCTCCTCCCACCATTATCCTTATTTCACACCTGAACGTACATTAATCATCTATTTCTCGTTTAGTTAACTGTTATTGTAATAAAATAATATTATAAGCAGCAATGTACGGTGATGGTCCATTAAGTTACCGTTTAACGTATGTTTGTGCTTAAGGTGGAAGTCGTGTAATTCTACAGTTACTTTTAGGAAATCGTTACGTTTTTTCTTCAATTTTTACTTCTGACTTGAAGAGCTCTTACAGAATTGAATATACAGTGTTGTCTATACAAAAAGAATACCTGTATCGATAAAAAATATGTATTTTAAACACGAAATAAATTAAATAACTTTTATTTAAATTTACATAAACAATATCCTAACTAAATCGGCTTACTACGGCGTTCATTTTGATTATTTTTAACCCAAGATAAAATAGCTTTGCAGCCATCGTCGTCAATGCAATTAGTAGAACGCTTAAAAACCTCAAATCGAGTTAAAATATTAATAACAAATCATAATAACTTATTATTATTTTATTGCAGAGAATTGTTTTATTGATATATTGCAACAGTCGCCACCATTATGCCGGCTTGGGGAAACGAATGTGTATAGTCTAGTTGTTAATGCAAACCTACTTTTCTTGTATAACCGGCACTTCAAAGGTGATCCCTAACGCAACTAGTTCACAGGTGCCATACTTGAAAGTAGAGGTGTTTTTTTTTATTATAGCTCGGCATGTGACAACACTCCGGCTGATGTAAAGCAGAGAAACCACGAGTATCATCTCGATTGTCAGTGCACACTCCTCTCGTTATACCCGGCTACTTTCAAACTCTTCCCGAAACGCGACAAGGTCACTTTACGGGTGTTACATTCGAAAGTGGTGGTACTGTCCCAGGACGGCAGACTAGGCTAATAACCATCATCAGTCTGCCTACCACTCTTTAATAATGCCTATAGGCACTGAGAGACCAAAGTACATATAGCAAAGTTACATTGGTACCGGTCAGAATTTAGCGAGATTCGAACACGGGTCTCAACGATCGTGAGTTCACGCATCTTACCACTAGACCACGGTCGCTCGTATCTAGGCATTACTCGTACTATTTAATTCCTAAATGGAACAAATAAAATAATAATAACATGCTTCTACAAACGCAAAACAACACGTGGCGTGATACGGTTAGAATACCGTTGCTAGGCAACCAGAACCCACCCGAGACTACCCTATACTCATCCCCTCTCACACCCCACTATGCTGTAGTGTTGTATGTATTGTATATTTTATATAATTGTATTATTCATAACAATATCTTCTTTATAAGATATTTGCATGGTATTTCGGGTATTTTGAAATGTTTTTGTCTTTTGCTTGTGTTTATGTAGATAAATAAGGTTGGACAGTTATTTTTGCCTTAAAAATTATTAGCCCTGGTTTAAAAATATACAATTGGAGTGCCTGTGGTCTAGCGGCAAAGGACGGTACTCACGATCGATGTTACCCATGTTCTAACCTCGCTAAATTCTGACCGGTACCAATGTAGCTATGTTATACTACCTGTCATATTATAAAAGCACTAAAACACAAAAGTACAGGAATTAAAAGAATACTTCTTGATGCTAAATATTTATATGTTTATATAAATGCATGTATAAATATAATATACTATAATATAAAATATTAAATCTGGATGTATAGTTGAGCGGTTGTTTAAGGATTTAGCCAATGTTGTGTGACGCCTATCTTTTAATTTTTGTTTTAAAACCTTTTGTGAATTATTTACAAAGCTAATATTAGTGCTCTTAGGGTGCCAGAAAAGAAGCCTTTGCGCTTGGCATATGGAAAAAAAAAGAGAGAATGGTAAAAACAGTTGATAACATGCAGAGCATTGTACAAAATTTAAATTAAGCATAACTTTAAATAAATAAAACGTATCGATAAATTTCGCATCACTATAACTGACGCATGCGTATTATAAAGTTAATAATGATCTAGCGACTTTTTAGTTTTGAATATTTTCAGTTATAAATGTTCAACATAAAATCTATGAATAATTTTTGTAAATGTTCTAAATAAAAAAAAAAGAAAATCAAGACGAGAAACTGTATATGGAGCAGTATAATAAACATAATAATTATAATTTATTAATTTATCCTATTAAAAGATGAAATAAAAGAAAACAAATTAAATCTTTAACAAAAAAAACACAACAAATTTTACAATAAAAACCTTAATAAATACTTTAAAATAATTCAATAAAATTAGTATTAAAATTACTGTATTTAGTGATTAGTGTACTTATATTAAAACGGTATAAGTTTATACTCAAACCCACTCCATAGTAACTAAAACACCAAAAACAAAAAGTTATGTGGCGCCATCTCTTAAATTTCACGTGAACTAATACGAAAACTCAAGAACTTCACTTTCAGCAGCTCAGACAGACATACTAACTCTAGCATTTATTCATAGATGGAGCTACATACTTAAATGATTTTAAGAAGCAACTCTATAGAGAAAAAAAAATTAAGATAAAATCTAGACAATTTGCAAGGCTGACAGTTATGAAAAATTCTACTTAGTTGAGAATCTAGAAAACTTTTGACAAGCAATTTTAGAGCTTATTTTGTGAATCATACGGATAGTATTGCAAAGTTAGACACGAAGTACCCTTCAGTCCAATTATTCAAATATGAATAACTTTAAAACAATATCGAGAAATGTGCGAAATACAGTCTTATTCGAAAGCTTTGGGTCATTATTAATTAATAGCTGAACATTGGATCAAGAAGGTGGAGAGGGGGAGGAGGAAGGGGGAGTTCCTGAAAACTTCCCCATACGTATTCTGAATACTAATACAGATAACATTTTCAGGGTTAGACAAGGATCCGAAGTCCCATATATTACCACAAAAATTGGTTACTTTTGGGTTAGTCTCGCAAGCGGGGTAACGACTAACAAGTTGACAACGCGATCCCTGGTTTCTCTCTGAAACACCACCTCAGGTCACGAATGTGTCTTAAACGCGAATTGCAGCTGCGCGGGAGCAATTTTTAATCTTTTACGGATTCCCAAACTAATTTGCATACCACAGGTTCACTAATAAACTCTATTGACCCATGAAAATGAGCCTTTAATGGGTTGCCGTTGGCACACATTTATTTTGAAATAAAATGTATGAAATGATTAGTTTAACGTTGTTGGTAAAACTGCTTAATTAGACTGTATTTGTATGACAATGTTGAGATAACTGCATAAAATTTGTATTTATTGTATTGTATTGTATTGTATCCATGGTGTGCGCACATGCTTTGGCATACAAGCCAGCCTAAACATTGACTGTATTCCTACTTTGGCATGTATATGCTTGCATGCCGTTTTGTGCATCGGTACCAGCTAAGGTTACCACTCGATGGAGACCACGTCTAAGATATAAATTCGACAGTGAACATCCTTAATACAATATGGTTTTTTTTCTTTATTTATTGGATCATTCCAACAGCTCCCGTTCTAATCCTACCATACAAGTAAATTCACACGGGACGGGACGAGTCTTTGTTCTAATTCAATATCATTATTACACAACTTAACATTTAATCCAAACTCGTCTCCTGAAGCCGGCATAGTGGAGGCGACTGCTGACCGCACAGATTTCTCTGTAGTAGCAGTTGTTTCCACCCTTTTTTTAAAATTGTACGCTGTTGATTTCTTATATAAATAAATAAAGCACTGCTTTTCCATATTTTTAAATATGATGATTTACTACTTTACTATGGGCAATATCTGAATTTTAGTGGAAAAACTTGCAAATTAAATACACTAAACATCCGGCGGATAATATAACCAGGGCTGTAGATAAATGGGTCCCTTTTGCTTGCTTTATGACCCTCTTTTTTTCACAAATGAGATTTTTTCAAAGGTCTTTGTCACTTAAACTTCCTATATTAATAGTCGAAACACAAATTACTAATAAGAAATTTTAAGGTTTTATTTTAATACACATATACACACTTTTTGAATATTTTGTATTTGTATGTACATATATGTATTTATAATTTTTTTTCTATCTAATTACGATGTTAGTGCATTTTTGTTAAAAAAAATTGTAATTTTTTAATAATTCACGCTGTGATTTCTCTGAATAATGTATTTATAAATAAATAAATAAATTTCAGAAAAATATATGTAATTCAGGATTGCGGTTCCAGATCTTAGATGACCTTAAAAGGGTGTGGTGTCGAGCAAAAAAAAATTAAAACTGATCAGTGATAATGTGGATTTATTTTCCAACTAAATGAAATGAATCACAAACAAAAATATATAACGATAAGATATAACGAGAGGAGTGTGCACACTGTCAATCTGGTTGGCACATCCTCATCTCTGCAAGCCGGCATAGTGGAGGCGACTGCTGCCTGTAGAGATTTATCTGTAGTAGCTGTTGTTTCCATTCATGGACTGCATTCTAGCTTTACATCAGGCGGAGTGTTGTCACATGCCGAGCTACAATAAAAAAATAAAAAAAAACCGAGAAAAAAAATCCATTTCTCTTAAGCGAACAAATATTCTTCTTTAGAAATTCAACGCACTTTAAAAAAAATTACAATAAGCACTAAATTAAACTAAAATAACGTCTACCAAAAACATTTCGCATAAACCATAACTGAAGCAATTTCGTACCAAGATTTTTCGTATAATAAAATCAGTATGACGTGCCCTACTACACCCGTCGTCGACTATTGGCATACAAAATTCTGGGTTTAACCAAAATCGAAATTCAATGAGAAATACGATTATTTTCCTCTGTTTGGGAAGCTTTCTGCGTTTTATTGGATTTGTGATTTATTTTTCCTTTTTTTCCCGCTAATTTACTATTAATCTAGAGTGCGGTCCATGAGTGGAAACAACTGCTACTATTTCAACAGTCGCCTCCACTATACGAGTCTTAAAACTAAAAGTGGTAGCTCTACTCCAAGACGGCAGACTGAGCTAATTAAATAACCATCATCAATCTACTACAATGAAATTTTACGTCACAAAATTTTTGTGAGATTTGAATACGCCGTAAAAGTAACAGTAAAAAATCAGTCTGTGTTTATTTAAGTACCTTTTGTTTATCAAGATGATGCAGGATCTCGTCGACATCGCCGACTGCAACTGCCTGCGTTCGTAGCATATCAACCTCCACAGACAACCAGTCTCGAATCTAAAAGAAAGAAATTAAAAACTATAGTCCTTGGCGTACTGAGTTTTAATAGTATTAGGCGTTACTTTGCAAAAATCTATAACTGAAATTATTTTTGAAACACTACTTTGCAACTAATTTCCGCTAATCAATGTCAGTGAGGGTAGGTACACAGTCACATCAGCTTAAACCCTTCACCAACATGCAAAAACCTCTCGACGCGTTTCGCCACCCCAAGTGGCATCTTCTGAAGATGTGTGGTCGCTTCCACTTCGCTCCGACGACAGTAGCGGAAATTAATTTGGTTACTAAGTTTTTTTTATTATACCTCGATGCATATAACACTTCGCCTGATGTTTGGAGCACAGAGAAATTTCTACAGCCGGCTTCAGGAGACACACTTGCACCATCCAGCTCGGTTATACCTTGCAACTTCTGAATTGATCCCGAAACGTGACAAGGTCACTTCACGGATGTTACATAAGTTACATTCGAAAGTGGTGGTACATTGGTACCAGACAGAATTTAGCGTGGTTTGAACACGAGCCTCATTAATCGTGAGTTCACGCGTACTCAAGACGTACGCGTGTACAAGAGTACATAATTTAATAATAACTAAAGATTTTTTTTATAAACATTTAAAAAAACAACAATAACGAATAATATTATTAATAATTTGAACAAAATTTAATAGAAAAGTCAAGAAATTTTCCTTAACGAATATAAAACGTTCTTTCAAAATTAAGCCGCTAACAGCAACCCCCTCATTTCGGTGACATAATTGTGTTAGATAATCGGATTTGAACTTTCTACTAAATATTTAAATAAGTAATTACATTATATTATCTTCTGTAACATTTTTTAAAGAAAATAATATTTTCAACTTAAAAGCGCTATTTTTGCAGAAACACCAAACGGATTTTTTACAGTAGCTCGGCATATAACAATACTCCGTCTGATGTAAATTTAGAGTGCGGTCCATGAACGGAAACAACTGCAACGACAGAGAATTTTTTTGGGCAGCAGTCGCCTCCACCACGCCAGCTTGAGAAGACGAAATGCGCACATGGATTGTCAACCTCATTGCTCTCGTTATACCTGGCTGATTAGAAGTGGTGGTACTACCCCAGGACGGCAGACAGGGCTAATAACCATATTGAGTATGCCATTTTGGTTCCGATCAGCTTAATAGGACAGAAGTTCATTTCTATATTAATATAGGAAAACATTTGTTTTTTTTAAATAACGTTGGGAAAAAGGCGCGACAATTGTATTGTATTGTATTGTAACGTTAGAGAACTCTGTAGTGACCAAATCAGCGACTTCAGCTTTACGAGACATCTTTCATCTCTCAGTAAATCAAATGAGCTTTTTTATTTCTGATATGCGTCCCCCGTCGGATAAGAAAGAGTTATAGTGATAAAAAAGAACAAACCTGTAGTACACTGGTGTCAAAATGTGCGACCAAAGCCGCCGGTGATTGTTGTGAGGAACGGCGTCTTCCCGACAAACGAGAACTCCAATCTGGAAAGAAAGAGTACAAATAAATAAACAGCTGAAGAAGTTTTGGCGGCCATCTTGAGACGTCAGGTTATCTGTCTTGAATTATTTTCCTAAACTTGTGTTTCTTCTAATATTAATGTGTAATAATGGTGAATTAATAACCATTGGGTAAAGTGTGGGCAAACAATTCAAAAGAAGAGAATTGTGTTTTCAATTTGCCTCCAAAACTCCATAGGAAGTGTGAGTAAAGATTCAGTAAAGATTGCCTGGAGATATTTTCTCTTTCCGTTCTCTTTTTTTCTCTTTCCGCACTCTAGATTTACATCAAGCGAACAATTGTCAAATGCCAGAAATTAAAAAAAAAAGCTTACTAAATTCACCACAAATCAAAAACACAAGCATCAAAAACAAATCGTGCAAAATCAGCACGTAAACAATTCGACTAATTAACTTTCCAACATAAATAATATATTAAGACAAATTCAATATAAAGTAACCTAATCTATCTGGTAATAAGGTTTGATTCATCAGCATCTAACTAAGGGGAGAACGATGATCGCATGTAGAAAGTAACCTATACATGATTTATTTATTTATCCTCACTATTAATCCATAAATGCAATAAAGAAACGAAATAAATAAACGAATCGAACTCAGAACTTGCCTCATAAAAGAACCACTACGCTATAAGATCAAGATAGAAAGAGAGCGGCCGTGGTCTAGCGGTAAGACGCGTGAACTCACGATCGATGGGACCCGTGTTCGAACCTCGCTAAATTCTGACCGATACCAATATAACTATGTTTGTTATATGTACTTTGGTCGCTCAGTTCCTATAGGCACTATTAAAGAGTGGTGGGCAGACTGATGATGGTCATTTGTCCAGTCTGCCGTCCTGGGGTAGTACCACCACTTTCGAATGTAACACCCGTAAAGTGACTTTGTCGCGTTTCGGGAATAGTTTGAAAGTAGCCAGGTATAACGAGAGGAGTGTGCACTGTCAATCTAAGATGGTACATGCTCGTCTCCTTAAACCGGCATAGTGGAGGCGACTGCTACCCGCACAGGTTTCTCTGTAGTAGCAGTTGTTTACATTCATGGACCGCACTCTAGCTTTATATCAGGCGGAGTGTTGTCACGTGTCGAGCTACAATAAAAAAATAATAAAAAAACGATTTTTGTAAGATTCCTTCTTTTTTAATATATATTATTTTTATAGTAATTTTTATAGTAATATATATTTAATAATTTAATTAGTAGAGTTTTATTAGAATTAATAAGTCAGTGCCCGCACCGAATTTTTTAAACTTAAATTCGTTACATAGCAGTAAAAGCATAGTGTACATGAGCCTAATGAAGTCTCAACATGTCTTGGGAATGAATTCGAGAACTTCTTAATATCGATTACACATTTTTCACCAAACTTCTTCAGGTGAACGTTGCGGGTAAAGAAAAACATTCAGCGTCTGACAAAGAATTTTTATCAATGGATATGGCAATATTATGACTGTGTTTTAATGCGGAGACTTTGATATGACTGAAATTAAGTGCCACTGTATCTTATTATCTTTTTAAATACAAATACTATGTTTTTTTTTTTACTTTTTTTGAGTTTACACTCACAATCGTGGCGATTGCAGACCCATTAAAGCCTAGCCTAGAAAACACAATATAAAACAAAAGCGAAAATGTTAGTCTATCTAACCTATCTACCTATCTTCCATTAGAGCAGTGATTCTCAACCACTGTGCCGCGGCACTTTTGTGTGCCGCAAAATTCTAAAAGTGTGCCGCCAAATTTTAGATAATATAATTATGTTAATATTATTAAATAATATGATTTAAAGAAAAAAAATTGCATTACAAGTATTTTTTTTTTATTTATTTAAAACTTAATATAACATGTACAATGTACATAGGCGAACTTAATGCTAAATAGCATTCTCTTCCAGCTAACCTCTGTGTTTGTGACAGGTGTGAGCGAAGAGAAGCAGTATTTTAAACAAATAAATATATATATATATATAGGTATAGTGTAATATAAATATATAAAGGTAAATATATACACATACATACACTAATCAGTATAATATACATACTATACATACAATACTTAAATACAAATTAAACCTACATACAATATCAATATATAATATATCAATACATACAGAATAAATAAAATAATATATAAATAAAACTGGAGAGTTTAAGAGTCTTTCAATATTCTTATTATTAACTTGTAATTAATCCCTTAATAAACGTACTGTTATTTTTGTAGTACATATTATTTTATTTCGCACATTTAAAATTATTACCATAAACTATTTTACGCAGTATGTTATAGATAAGTAAATAATTTTTAAAATTATCTTTTCCTTTGTGTGCCGCCAAATTTTTAAATCGTAAAAATGCCGCATTCAAAAAAGCTTGAGAACCACTGCATTAGAGTAATAAACAAATAAACATAAATAAACGTACTAAGTCTCATTTGCCGGCAATCAATGAAAAAATTAGCTCAAAAGAGAGATGCATGGAGATCGATGGAAGCGCCGTACGCGTATACAACTAGATATACAATAACGACATACTACTAATAAACAATGTGACGCTAGAGAAAAGATGATAGCAATCACTTTTAAGCTTTCTTTCAGTTAGTATTTGACTTGACGGCAAATCGTTTTTACTCTTACGTTTTTTTCATCTCTGATGTACTCGTATGTGGTTTGCTCCTCTAGTATATATCTCTATGCACTACCCTGGGTGTCTCAATCAAATATTTTTAAATTTGTCATTTTTATGTATAAATTTATTTTAATTGTAAAAATTATTATTATTAGACTTATACTTTTATCATAGGCAAAAGGGACTTCTAATTAAAAATATTTTAGTACATAGGTACCGTCTACGATTTTTTGGAAGATTTGCACACGGGTAATCTTATACCACATTCATAAAAAATAGTATCGTCATAGACGCGTCAAATAATAGGAAGTTATTTTGAAAAATACGCAAAAATAACCTTTAATGCATTAATTCGGAACTCCGTAAATAATTCAAATTAGCGTGAAGCTTAGAATGTTAAACCCGCACATTAATTTATGCAAACTTTGTTAACTAGGCATACAACGCGTTTATCGCTGCAATGCACCCACCCATTACACTAAACACTGCAGAGGTACTGCATTATAATTGTTTTAATAGATTATTTATTTAAAAGGTATACCAACAGAGCACAAGTTATTTAATACATAAATACAAATGGCTTAAAACAAAAGAATAGTTTGAACTTGCACTCCAATTATAGCTATACACAACAAATTTAAAAATGTTTAATCAAAACAAATTATACTTTTACAGTTTTACATAAATTATAGTTACAGAACACAAAAAATGTAAAATAATAACAATAGAAATACAATACAATACAACATAATATTATAAGTGAGAAAATAACAATAACGTATATGTGATAAGGGTTAGATTAAAACTCCTATGATAGTTTTGTGACAAACATTGTTTAGGTTACTTTTTAAAACAAAAATAAATGAGATTATTATTATTTTATTGTAGCTCGGCATGTGACAACACTCCGCCTGATTTAAAGCCAGAGTGCGGTTCATGAGTGCAAACCACTGCTACTACAGCCTCCACTATGCTGGCTTAAGAAGACGAGCATGCACCATCTATTGACAGTGCATACTCCTGTCGCTATACCTGGCTACTTTCACACTAGTTCCCGAAACGCGACAAGGTCACTTCACGGGTGTTACATTCGAAAGTGGTGGTACTACCCCAGGATGACAGACTGTACAATAACCATCATCAGTCTGCCTACCGCTCTTTAATAGTGCCTATAGACACTGACCTTAGATAGAAAAGATATTACAACTTGTGTTTCGGTGCGATCGCCCCAACTCGCTTCGTTTCCGAGATATCGCTGTCACTTCCGATCAAAGTCGGGGGATCGAGCGCCCTCTATAGGTCTCAAAAAGTTTCATCTCGCTAACCTCCCGGGAAGTGCTCAGATGTCAGTCAGTAGTAATCAAGCTTTATATAATTATAGCAGTTGCTTGCATTAATGGATCGCATGCTAGTTTAACATCAGGTGGAGTGTTGTCATATGGCGAGCTACTTTTAAAAAAAAAAGTATAAAAGTCGCGTCTGGAACGAAATCATCTCGATGGTTTTACGATCATTCCAAATACGAGAGTTGAATACTGAAATTTCATTACTAACTTCGCTTCTTCATGCAAAGGTGAATACTCCTTCCTATACTGCTTTTCTTACATTTGATTAAATAAAAAATATTTATTAGACACTTTTTAATAATTTTCTTTGCAATATGGTTTTATTATTAATTTGTAATGAAGACACGCACACAAAAGTCTTAACTTTTTTTTTATTGTAGCTCGGCATGTGACAACACTCCGCCTGATGTAAAGCTAGAGTGCGGTCCATGAATGGAAACAACTGCTACTACAGAGAAACCTATGCGGTGCTATGTGCTGTGTACCATCTAGATTGACTGTGCTCACACCTCTGGCTATACCTGGCTACTTTCAAACTATTCCCGAAACGCGACAAGGTCACTTCATGGGTGTTACATTCGAAAGTGGTGGTACTACCTCAGGACGGCAGACAGGACAAATAACCATCATCAGTCTGCCTACCACTCTTTAATAGTGCCTATGGGCACTGAGCGACCAAAGTACGTATAACAAAGTTACATTGGTACCGGTCAGAATTAGCGAGGTTAGAACACGGGTCTCTAAAATCGTGAGTTTACGTCTCTTACCGCTAGACCACGGCCGCTCACTGCGAGTTGATTTATTTTATTCACAATTAAAATTTTAAAATTAATATTTTTTTTATTATAAAGACTATGGAATTATATTTAAATACAATAGAGTGGGAACGAAATTTCAGCCGTAAACATATTTTAAATATTTCAATAACTTTAAAATTTAAATAAAAACTTAATCGAGTTTCGGTACCAGCTTGGAAGTAACCAAATGAAACCAATCAACCTGGATGGTGCACATTCAGTGTAGTCTCCTCTAGCCGGCATTGCGGAGGTGACTCTGTCTAAAAATACAATAACAACAGTTTAAATTGTTAAATTAAATAAAATATCAACTGTTTTAATGAAAGCAAACTAAAGTATAACTACTTACATAGTAAGTAGATTTGCTATCACAATAAGTCAATAACATATTCATTTAGCAAAGTTCATTGACCCGTCTTAGCAATATTCTGCAGACATGGTAAGACGATTACGTCTTAATTAAATTGTTTAAGTCTTGTTAGTGTAATAATATAATAGGTGTAGGCAGGGGAAACGTTGAACGATAATTTCTACCGTCATTAGGGTTTCATCTGTGAAACCTAGCGTCTACGACGAAAAGAAGAATCTTAAGAGAATTTTAGCAGCCGCGGTCTAGTGCAGGATGGACCTCACGATCGATAAAATCCGTATTCAAACCTCGTTAAATTTGCTTATTTAGTGTATAGCGTACTATATCCCCTAACCTTATTTCTTTTCATCCTACTTGGTTTTTCATGTTCATATCCTAGTGTCATCATCATGTTTTATATGTTTCCTCGAGTTCTAAACATCACATCATATGGTACTTATCACCAGGTTGTGGGGCATAATTTTACTATATTTTTCCTTGCATTATTTACAATTTTTGCACAAAATTACTATGTTATTTTTCACTTTTTCTATATTTTTTTTTGTATCTGTCAATGTTGACGATTAGCTTTTTAATTTCATTTTCACCTAGATTTTAAGCATTTTCTTCCAAAATTACCTTACAAACCTCATTAATTCAAGAAGATATTGTTCCCATTTCGAAATATTTACATTCCATGACACATTCATTCAAATCAAATTTTCAAATCTAAAAAGGGCTATAAAAAGCGACCCACTTTCTTCATCGGCATCAGTTCTCCGGCTAAAGAAACGAACAATGAAGCTCTGCACCTAAAGGTCTCTTCCCGGGCCCACTATACCCCGGGAACTGCAAAAAGAAGACCTCAAAACTCTGTACTGATTCATCAATCTGAGACCTCCGACGCCGCTGTTCGCTACACCCAACAAGAGTGCTGCAAGACGAGACAAGAAGATGGGGTCATCTCTGAAGTCTGTACGCGCCTGCCCACGTGCTGCTTGCAACCGTCCTCCGGGTTCCTGCACGTCCTGCACCCTGCAATGAGTCTCGCCAACGAGGACAGCGGTCTCCGACGCGGGAACGCCGCCGACCCACGCCCTCATGCTCTCCACATCTTACGCACCGGCCCTACATCCCTACACCCTCACTAGCCTGTAAGTCTGCTGTTTGTAACTAATTCTTTTAAATTAAAATACAGTAAGCTAACCCATTCTTTTATTTAACTATCGCTTCACGATAAATGATACAAGCACTACCTTAATACAGGCGCTAAAAAAAGAGCATTTCTTCGTATTGTACCACGTATAGAACTGTATTGGCACATATTGTCAAAAATTCGCTTGACAAGCGCAGACTGAACGCAGATAGTACTCGTAAATATAGGTAAATTAATAAACGAATTTTTACGATTCGATTTGGCGATACTAATGGAAACCTTTAATATGGGATATGGGTCCAAACTAAAGGCTTGGCCAACGTGTATCACCGGCATTAGATAAGATGACCTTAGTTAACCATCTGTCTAAAAACAGAACTGGGTTGCCGTCCCTTATTTCTTAGGCTAAACCAATAAATTTACCTAAAAACAACTTGGTAAGTTTCTGAAATAAATTATTTTAACGCACATGTTACGGATAAGTTAGGCTATTTAAACTAGAATGAGGTGATGCTATTCCCGCCTCTTAAGCCATATCCATAAGCCTTAAACAGGGCGTTTATCATATCCAGAAGTTTCCCAATTATCCAGAAGTACACAGAATGTAAAAAGCAGCTAGCAATCCCGTGAACCAGAAGTTGTATATAACAAACAGATGCGGTACAAGTATTTCTTTTTTATTTATTATTTTGCATATATTTTTGATACTACATAACATTATTATATTTTTTTTAATTGTAGCTCGACATGTGACAACACTCCGCGTGATGTAAAGCTAGAGTGCGGTCCATGAATGGAAACAACTGCTACCACAGAGAAATCTCTACGGGCTGCAGTCGCCTCCACTATGCCGGCTCGAGGAGACGAGCATGTACCATCTAGATTGACAGTGCACACTCCTCTCTTATACCTGGCTACTTTCAAACTATCCCCGAAACGCGACAAGTTGACAAGTCACTTCACGGGTGTTACATTCGAAAGTGGTGGTACTGCCCCAGGGCGACAGACTGGACAAATAACCATCATCAGTCTGCCTACCACTCTTTAATAGTGCCTATAGGCACTGAGCGACCAAAGTACATATAACAAAGTTACATTGGTACCGGTCTTTAGCGAGGTTCGAACACGGGTCTCATTGATCGTGAGTTCACGCGTCTTACCGCTAGACCACGGCCGCTCAATTGTACCATTATTTGTTTAAAAAACTACAAAATAATATTGAAATATCAAAAACACGCAATGTGAATGCAACGATTGATACACGGCTGGTGTAGCGGTCATTCAACTCATAGTTGACAGACGAGTGATGCGCTTGCATCAGCGATCTTACGCGTCCATTGCGGCTTTGTTTTACGTGTAAATCTTAAAAAAAAACCTTATAAAAATATTTCAATAACGTTTTAACATTATTACTTTATGTCATTAAATAATAATTAAGTAAATACATCCCGTATTACAGTTATTATTATAAATATAAGCAAATTAAAATCCTTGACTAAGATACTCATGCCTTACCTCGTAGATAGGTAGGTACCTCTATGGAATTTGACAGCGGTATGAAAGGACCTTAATTTAGGTAAAACGACAACAATGTTATACAAGGAATGCGACCTCTAAATATTAATCTAAATTTGTTAATATTTAGAGCCTTATATGCAAAAATATATAGGCAATAAATAAACTTAAACGCCCAGGGTACACACGATACTTAGCGGTGAGGATACTAAGGAGTGTGCACTGTCAATCTGGATAATGCATATTCGTCTCCTCAAACCGGCATAGCGGAGGCGACTGTTGTCTGTAGAAATTTATCTCTAATAGCAGTTGTTTCTATAGACCGCACTCTAACTTAACTACAATAGAAAAAAGGTGGGATTTACCACACACACAGAACGGAATCTGACCACTGAACTATTCTGTCATGTAAAGTCACGACCACGTGGACGTATCGAAATTTCTCAATTCTATTTTTCCATCGGCAGTCCTTCCAACTCCTTGTTTAACGTCGTATGCGTGTAAATTAGAGTTTATTTTTTATATTTAATTTTCATTATAATTTTCCAATGGACCGTAATTTTTCCAGGGAATGGGTTTATTTCAAGTAGTAAAGTTATGACGTAGATAAGAGATTAATACTAAAAATAATATAATTAATGTCTGCAGATACTCGTAAATATAATAAGCTAATTTATTTTCCGTTTAAAGAGAAATATGTACGACATTTTCGAATCTATACAAAGCGGCGAAGAATAATGGAATTCAGCAAAGGTCATCCTATTCAACTGAAGGTTTTTGTAGGGTTCTACTTTCAGAAAACGGTTTGATACTAACTCGACCCGACAAAAATTCGTCCCAATTTTCCTACTCATATTAGCGCCGGATTTAGACTTCGGCGGCCCATAGGCATAGCATGTTGTGGAGGCCCTCAAATCGTTTGTGGTTAACTGTTGAAAGTTTTTTTTTATTGTAGCTCGGCATGTGACAACACTCCGCCTGATGTAAAGCTAGAATGCGGTCCATGAATGGAAACAACTGCTACTACAGAGAAACCTGTGCGGGTAGCAGTCGCCTCCACTATGCCGGCTTGAGGAGACGAGCATGTACCATCTTAGATTGACAGTGCACACTCCTCTCGTTATACCTGGCTACTTTCAAACTATTTCCGAAACGCGACAAGGTCACTTCAAGGGTGTTACATTCGAAAGTGGTGGTACTACCCCAGGACGGCAGACTGGACAAATAACCATCATCAGTCTGCCTACCACTCTTTAATAGTGCCTATAGGCACTATTCTATTAAGGTCAAAGTAAAGGAGAGAGCAACTAAATAAGTTGGTTAACACAAAATTTAAAACAAAACTCAGTATTTTTTTGTTTCTACTGAGTCTTTATCGATTTAATTTAAATATTTTTTTTTGATGTGATGGGGGCCCATAGGCAACTGCCTACGTTGCCTATGCTTAAATCCGGCACTGATTCATATTGTAAACACCAACAAATTTTAATCAACCTACCTCACCAGACCTTTGTCAAAGATGAAAGACATTCTTAGAGGTTACTTGAAATAAAGCGATTTTATATAAAAATACATAAATTATAGTGCTACAAAATTCGTAGTGCCTATTATGGACGTATTGATTAATCAATGGGAACCGGCAAAATAACAAATGAACAAAAAACTTTGTCTATACTATCTATGATTAATAAATTGTAAAAGTCAACTGATTTGATAGTTCGTGACATCTTGCAACACCCTGTATACGTACTAACGTAAAATATTATTGTGCTGTGACGTCACATTGATTCATCGAGCGAAATGACAGTATCGGAAAACCTTTCTCAATCAAATTGTTCAGCAACCTTCGAGTATTTCTAATTCACGACTGATCAAATACACGAAGTTGCGTTAAAATATAGAATGTAACTACGAAGTGACTAAATCGCGAGAGCAATGTCGTTTCCTCAAGCCGGCATAGCGGAGACTGCTGCCTATAGAAATTTATTTGTAGTAGCAATTGTTGCCGTTCATGGACCGCATTCTAGCTTGGCATCAGATGTTTTCATATGTCGAGCTAAAAAAGTGATCGAATTTCTTGAACTATCCTGAAAAAGCCCTACCATCTGAAAAAAGGATATTGACGCATAAAATGGAAATGGTATACAATGGAACTAATTTAATTAGAAGATATCTACAGAGTTATATTTGAGTAAAAACATCACATTTCGATATTAGCCTAAATCGATCTGGTTAATGCACACTCGACTCTACAAGTCGGCATAGTGGAGGTGATTGTTGCCTGGTAACAGTTGTCTCCACTCACACCGAAACTTGACGTTGAAGAGTGATCACATCCTAGATTGACCTAGACTATACACGTACTTTTATCTTTTTATTCTAGCTCGTCATACGACAACACTATGCCTGATGTAAAACTAGAGTGCGGTCCATGAACGGGGCACTACTGCTGCTACAGGCAGCAGTCACCTCCGCTATGCCGGATATGCACTATTCAGATAGACAGTGCACACTCCTCTCGTTACAACTAGCTACTTTCCAAACGGTTCCCAAAACGTTCACAGGTGTTAAATTCTAAAGGACTGACAAGACTGGGCTAATAACCATCATCAGTCTGCCTAACGCTTATCAAATACTGTATCGATACAAAAATTAATCTAGATAAACTACAGTAAGAGTATTCTCCTGTATATTATACGTTCCAGAACTACCAGCCCGTCCTCCTCTTGGGACTGAACAGGATATCCCGAGAAACAGCAATTAAAAAAAAACAATCAGATAAATGCAAAATCTTTAGATAGTACTATGTAGGTTTTTTTGGCGGCCATCTTGAGACGTCAGGTTATCCGTTTTGAATTATTTTCCTAAACTTGTGTTTCTTCGAGTGTTAATGTGTAATAATGGTGGATTATTAACCATTAAGTGTTCTTGAACGTGCGTGAGTGTGGGCAAACAATTCAAAAGAAGAGAACCTGTGTTTCCATTTTCCCTCCAAAACTCCGTAGGAAGTTTCAGTAAAGATTACTGAAGCAATTTTTGACTTGACTGAGACTTGACCTTACTGTTTAGTGTGATGAATGTGTGACTCGTGATGCACAATATTTTTAACTTGATGCAAAAATGTTTACTTTGACACTGGCAAATTGTTATAATGCCATATAAAACAGAAAGAAAAAAAAGTAAGTGTTTGGCGCGCTTTTGCCCGGGAAGCTTTTTATTTTTTATCCCTTTCCTTAATTAGTTTAGTGGTTATTATTGTGTAAAATTGGTGTCATTTTGCGTAATTTTATGCTGCGCATATGAGTAATTGTGGAAACATTAAAATTCACTCTATATGCCTCAGAAGCGGTTTTTTTTTTGTGGTTATCCCACGCCGTGAAAACGCTCATATTGTGACGTGACCGGGTGAATTGCCGCCAAACACTCCAAGAAAGCGTCAAATTGTAAAACACCATTGCAATTTGATGTAAAAACTTCAAGAATTTACTACAAATGAGATATAGTATATTATATTACTGAAGACATGGCTGTATGGGCTTTGTTCCCTTTGCCTTCCCAGAATGGGAGAATTAACAAAAAATAATTAAAAAAGTACTATGTATTCCGAATTAGACCTACTTGGATATGACTATAATACCGACAAAAAGTCTATCTTTAGACCCGACACGTGATTTCCGATTCGCTTGTCACCGAAAAAGTTCACTGAACGGAAATAATAGGCGCTATGGGACTTTTTTATCTATATGCTTTGAAAATATTTCCTCACAAAATATTTGGTCATTTTTACGAAAGATTAACTGTGAGAGCAATTCGCATCGATATGAGTTAGTTCAAATATTTTATTTTATTTATTGAATTGGCAGAGATTTTTCTATAACAGACATGTACTTTGGTCGCTCAGTGCCTATAGAGTGGTAGGCAAATTGATGATCCAGTCTGCCGTCCTGGGGCAGTACCACCACTTTGAAGTGACCTTGTCGGGTTTCGGGAATGGTTTGAAAGTAGCCAGATAGAACGAGAGGAGTGTGCACTGTCAATCTGGATAGTGCATGCTCGTCTCTTCAAGCCGGCATAGTGGAGGTGACTGCTGCCTGTAGAGATTTCTCTGTAGTAGCAGTTGTTTTCATTCGTGGACCGTACTCTAGCTTTACATCAGACGGAGTGTTGTCACATGCCGAGCTACAATAAAAAAAAATCGTCCTGAAATAGTATCCTTATTTTAGTTAGTTTTAGTATAATAGTATTTTAATGGTAACACCCGTAAAGTGTCTATGTCGCGTTTCGAGCCAGGTATAGCGAAAGGAGTGTGCATTGTCAATCTGGATGGTGGTCCACATTCATCTCCTCAAGCTAGCCTAGAGGAGGCGGTTGCTGCCTGTGAAAATTTATTTACGGTAGCAGTTGTTTCCGTTCATGGACCGCACTCTAGTTTGCATTTCGTATGGGATTTATAAAACAAAAACATTTTTTTAAATTTTTTTGTATTGTAGCTCGGCATGTGACAACACTGCGCCTGATGTAAAGCTAGAGTGCGGTCCATGAATGGAAACAACTGCTACTACAGAGAAACCTGTGCGGGTAGCAGTCGCCTCCACTATGCCGGCTTGAGGAGACGAGCATGTAGCATCTTAGATTGACAGTGCACACGCCTCTCGTTTTATCTGGCTACTTTCAAACTATTTTAAGTTAAACTTGACTTGAAATACCATCCCAATCACAGCGTACCTACATTATAGCTAAATATATAAAAAAAAAAACCTACATATATCTACATATATTTTAGTTTAGCGACTGAACAAACGTCCACCCCGCTGAGCAAGGCATACAGGGGTGCCCTTTAATTGACAAAGTCATGTTAATATGTCGTGTTATAATGGAAGAAACAGCCTGTAGGTGCCCGTTTGATCGTAGCTGTTCACTTGTGCTATACGTGAATTAATATTACTTAAAAATCATAAATCCAATTTTCTATTATATGGGCTAACGGACGTAAAGCTAGAGTGCGGTCCGGGCTAACATTTGCTACTATAGAGAAATCGCTACGAGTAGCAGTCGCCTCCGCTATGCCGGCCTGAGGAGAAGAGTATGCACCATCTATAGTGACAGTGCACACGCCTCTCGCTATACCTGGCTACTTTCAAACTGCTCCCGAAACACGACATGGTCACTTCATGGGTGTCACATTCGAAAGTGGTGGTACTGCTTCAGGACGGCAGATTTTTCTGATAAGATAAATAAATAAAATGTAATGTCATTATTGCTAAATATAACTTGCAGAACAAGCCCTAGGATGCTTCTAAAGTATTCCAATGGCATTCATAAAAAATTATGTTCACAAAAAACAGGTCAAACTTTACAAATTAAATTTAAAAGTTGATCAAAGGTGCAAAACAAAAGAATATAATATAAGCCCTATAAAAGAAAAGTTGTTCCAAACAAAAGCTTATATTTTTTTATCTGAAACTTTTTTTTTATTGTAACTCGGCATGTGACAACACTTCGCCTGATGTAAAGCCAGAGTGCGGTCCATGAATGGAAACAACTGCTACTACAGAGAAACCTGTGCGGGCAGCAGTCGCCTTCACTATGCCGGTTTGAGGAGACGAGCATGTACCATCTAGATTGACAGCGCACACTCCTCTCGTTATACCTGACTACTTTCAAACTATTCCCGAAACGCGACAAGGTCACTTCACGGGTGTTACATACGAAAGTGGTGGTATTACCCCAAACTTCAGTCACTTTTTTTTTTTGTAGCTCGACAAATGACAAAACTTCGGATGATCTTAAACACACAGAAATTTCTGCAGTCCGCAATCGCCCTCCCTATGTCAACCTTGCCGCGTTCCGGAAGCAGTTTGAAAGTAGTCAAGTATTACGAGAGGAGTGTACACTGTCAATCTGGATGTTGCACATTCGTCTCCTCAAGGCGGCATAGCGGTAACGTAGCTGTCTGTATTTATTTGTAGTATGCAGTTGTTTCCATTCATAGATCGCACCCTAGCTTTACATTGGGCGGAGTGTTGTCATATGCCGAGCTACAATTAAAAAAATATATATTATTCAGAAAAATTAACGACAAATCTAATTTTTAAATAAAATACGCAGACCTATCTCTAAGGAGTCACGTTATCACATCGATCAAACACACGCGTCCCTAAAAATCCCCAAAACACGACTCAGAAACCCCGCTATGCCAATTTGTGTGACCAAAGGGCAAAAAAAAATTGTCCCCTTAACTTTGCGATAAGTATATTAAATTGAGTGTTATTATAGGATATATATACATAACTATATTGTACTAAAGTCTAAATTTTTTAATCATTATTATCTAAAAAAAAATACTTCGAAAAAGCTTTATAATATTTAGGACCTCAGCCACTTAATCGCGTTTCGCGATCGGTTCGTCTCCTCGAGCGAGCATAGCGGAGGTGACTGCTGCATATAGAAATTTATTTTCATAGACCGCACTCTAGCTTAACATAGCGGTGTATTATTACATGCCGAGCTACAATTTTCAAAAAAGTACTTAAACCTAATAAAATTTACTGTATAAACTTATTTAGTATGAAAACTGATCTAGTGGTGGCAGTTTGCCGTCCAGAGGCACCACTCACCGCCCACTCTCAAGTGAAAATACCCGGGAAGTGATCTACTCGCGTTTCAAGATCAATTTTAAAGTAGCCGGAGAGACAGAAGTGTGCTGCGATCAGAAGGACCTTAACAGCGCTGTACAGTCACCAAGCCAGCATAGCGGAGGTGGCTAATGTAATAATGTCAATTTAAAAACGTCAATTAGCACTGAAAAGCGCAAACCGCTGATTTAAAAAGAAATTGTGCGTGAGTATACGTCCGCAGCTTAGTAACGACAGATTAGCGGCTAAAGCGCTGACGGGATCTTCCGGAAGGGTGACTATGAACATTCGAGAGATTAAGGTCGACGAGGTAGAAACAGATTGTCTTATTCTTGGTTTTTTTAAATCGGATTATTATCGAATACGATTTGATTAAGATTTTTACTACGTAAAGTTATTCTAAATGTAAGGAATCATTGTAAATCTGTATGGTGCACATTCGTCTCGTCACATATATTCTGTGCCATAGCTATTTGTTTATTATAGTGATTTGCGATAATAATTAGTGCTGAGAAAGTTATAAAATTGCTTAATTTCAACATAAATTTGCTATGTCTCAAACAATGTTGTAAAACAAAATGTATGGACGCTCAGGTGTTGGCTTTCACGTTAAAGTGAATAACAAAACAAGAATAGACCATCAAATTGTACTTAGGGAGTCTTGACGAAGGATAAGATAGCAGCAACGAAACGTGTTGTCCTGAAAGGTCGCGGCATATCAAAGAAACTTAAAATTTATATTATATAAAGAATGCTGAAAGGAAACAGTTCGAAGTTAAATATAGTTATGCGTGACCTACGAGCGTAAAATCCGTACAATTTTTCATAATGCTTCTTCTAAACTTGACTGGAATAGTAAACAATGTGTTGATATAATTTAAATGAATTAATAAAAAAAAAAGATTTTATTTTAGAATATTGTTTTGTTACCAAACTATTAGGTATCAAGTGGGCCCAAAATTGGACATTCTCCTTTCGTCACCAGCACCAGCACCACAACGAGACTGGTCTGGTTTCCGAGATAACGCGGTGACTTCCGATACAGAGTCGACTTCCGGTCAAAGTTCGATTACTCGCCGGATTACTCTCTATACATCCTAAAATTTCTTCGTTCCATCGTATAATGGGGATAAATAATAATATACATTAGGAAGAAAGAAGGAGTATTATATGGTTGAGGCGAAAGTAATATTTTCTTTTAAAGAGTGGTAGGCAAACTCAAGCTGGTTATTCATCCAGTCTGTCGTCCTGGGGTAGTACCACCACTTTCGAATGCAACACCCGTGAAGTGACCTTGTCGCGTTTCGGGAATAGTTTGAAAGTAGCCAGGTATAACGAGAGGAGTGTGCACTGTCAATCTAGATGGTACATGCTCTCCTCAAGCCGGCATAGTGGAGGCGACTGCACAGGTTTCTCTGTAGTAGCAGTTGTATCCATTTATTGACCGCACTCTAGCTTTACATTAGGCGGAGTGTTGTCACATGCCGAGCTACAATATAAAAAATAATAATAGAGAGGAAAGTTGTTGGCGCGAGAGACAAAGGCTTGAGTTTATATGTCTTCTGCAAAATAAAATACAAGAATATTTCAAGAAAGTGTCTGTCATTTCAGTTTCACTGCCACTTTTAGTAGTAAAAATATGCGCATAGTAAACCTACCATAATATCTGCAAAGTCTAGAAACCGATGTAACATAAAGGAAAGGAATTTCCTCAAGATTTCCCAAAAGGCTCTAATTTGAACATATCTCGAGAAATACATGACGGTGTTATACACGACACGGTGTACTGAAATTGCTTATGAAATTTTTAAAAAGGCTTTTTCACAGATTAAACTTTCGTCTCAAAATTTGACATTGATTAAGCGAGACGTTGTAAAATACTTATATAGGTACTTTAAAATAGATTAAAACTGAATAGGATTTTACTAATATTTATTTTTTATTGTAGCTCGGCAAATCTCTACGGGCGGCAGTCGCCTCCACTATACCGGCTTGAGGAGACGAATATGGATCATCCAGGTTGGAACACTCGTTATACCTGGCTACTTTCGAACTATTCCCGAAACGCGACAAGGTCGCTTCACGGGCATTACATTCGAAAGTGGTGGAGTAACCCAGGATGGCAGACTGGGTTAATAACCAATATAGTGACAGTGACTGGGACTCCACTGTGCTTACCACCAAGCCAGTCGAGGTCACATCAAATTACAAAACCCAATTTAAACAGTTTATAAAGGCGATAAAGATTAACTAAAATATATTTTAATTCCTTTACCAAATTAATATGAACCTCTTTACGCGATTTAAGAAGCAAAAACCTTTTATTAACTACAGTAATATCTCTTTCAATGCGGGTGATACTTTTTATTGCGCTACATAAATTACGTGAAAATTTTAGATTTCTGTTCAGAACATACACTGGATGTAAAAAGACAGATAGAGCAATTCTTTAACCACGTGTTAAACTACTAATACTAAAACATTATTTCTAGGTAATTTTTTTAGTATTGCTACGTGCACCTGGGGTGCGAGAGAGATAGCATGCGTCGAAATTTCTAGAAAGTTCTCGTATAGGCGGCGTAGCGTAAACATCTTGGCCACGCCCACACAAGTGGCGTGACATTATAATTAGTAAACAACATCGACGAGATCTTCTCGAAGCTTCCTCCTGTTTGAGTATAAATACCGACACCCGAGTGTCCCAAGAAGTAGTCCTATTCTGGATGCGATACAAGCAACACCTGCGATAACAAGTGATACCGAACAGCGACTGAAGGCTTCTACGATGTGTGTCGTATGTAATAAATCGGTGTGAAGACCGAAGTCGTGTATTATTTATTTTGTACCCCCCACGAACGTAACAGTATTAACTTTTTCAAGATTTTCGTGTAAAAGCAAGCCACAACATCGCGCCCGGCTGCTTTTTTAATGCTTAATAGACAAGCGTTTGACCGCACCCTGCCTGATGTTAAGCAGTGATGCTGTCTAAGGTGGAGCACGCTTGCCTATGAGGTACCTTTAATTTGACGGTACGAGTATCGTCTGTGAGTTAAGTACCTTCGCGCGTCCTACGAGGCCGTCACGACACCAGCCGTATATCAATCCTTACGTTCACATTGCTTGTTTTTAATATTACGATGATGTTACCATAATGTTACGTAGTTGATATTAGACTATTAAATTAAAAAAAAAAACTTTTTTATTATCGTCTTAAAAAATAAATTTGAACTGCATCAGTTTAGATGTATACAACTTTTAGCTCGTGGGATTGCTAGTTGTATTTTTATGACCTGGGATGTGACATAAACGAGTTTCGAGATCAATACGAAAATGGCCGAATAGTACAAGTGTATATAGTTAATGATGTATATTCGTCTCAAGCCGGCATCGCGGAAGCGACTACAGTCTGAGGACATGCGGTAGCAGTTGTTAAATTCTTGCAAAGAATGGTGT
This sequence comes from Tinea pellionella, assembly GCA_948150575.1. Taxonomy (NCBI): domain Eukaryota; kingdom Metazoa; phylum Arthropoda; class Insecta; order Lepidoptera; family Tineidae; genus Tinea; species Tinea pellionella. Next base: position 969,897 of record OX411263.1, on the reverse strand, counting down.
TGTGAGTTTAACTCACAAAATTATGAGGAAAATTATTTCATAAAGACATTAGTGAATTCGTGTAAAAAGGGATTTAACTATAATTTAAAAGACCGTCCGCTTTACAAATCCCACCGAAATTCCGAACAAACTTGCATTAGGGGACCTTTAACAAAAATATTTTTTTTAAGAAAAGAATTTTAAATGCGTCCCGTCTCGTTAATTTGAAATTTAAATTTTTCTGTTTTTTCGCATTAAATTTACACAAAATTAAAATGCTCTATGTTGTTAAGTATACAGGCTGTAACTAAAGGAATGAATCATCCGTGGCAGGGAGACCGGGAACCACAATATCTATCGATTTAGCCCCCATGTATGTTCTGCGATTTTCAGTGGTTCAAATTTTATTCGAGTTTTAATGAAATTTTTGTCAAAATCTGATCGCGACGAGTCAGAGTCCGCAGTGTGCCAAGTATACACAAACTATTAAGTTTGTCCAATTTAATTTTTAAAAGAGATTTTTTTTAAATTGTAGCTCGGCAAACGACAACACTTCGCCTGACATAAAGCCAGAGAACGTTCCATGAACAGAAACAACTGCTTTTACAGAAAAATCTTTACAGGCCACAGTCGCCTCCGCTATGCTGGCTTGAGGAGACGAGTATCTACCATTTCTCTCGTTATACCTGGCTACTTTCAAACTGCTCCCAAAACGGCGAGGCCTACTACACGCTGCGAACTACAGAATACGTCCAGTGCACAAAACACAACCGCCGAGAGCGGGTGCATTCAACTAACATAACTATTATACAACATATTTAACTAACTTAACTATTGATTTAACTTTAACTTAACGAACTAACTACTTAACTTTTTTTTTTTAGCACGTCATATGACCGCACTCCGCCTGGTGTTAAGCCAGAGTGCGATCCATGAACGGAGGCAACTGTCAGAGAGGGGGATCTGCAGACAGCAGTCGTGCCCGCTATGCCGGCTTAATGAGATGCCTCTTCACACTGCGCTTGAAGGATCCCATGTTATAGGAAGGGGGAAAGACGTGACTGGGAAGGTCGTTCCACAATTTGATGGAAATAACTAAGTGAACTATAAACTGTGTAAACTGTAACTAAACTTGTGAACATTAAGTACAAAACCTTTTCAACAACAACGCCTTTTATTAACCTTGCTCTGTTAACAACCCGGACATTGGTCCTTCGAGCCGGATTATTCCGGATTTACAGGTCATATTCGAATGTGGTGGTACTACCCCAGAACGGCAGACTGGTCTAATAACCATCATTTAGCAGTCTGCCTACCAAACTCTATTACACATACTCTAATTATATTTGCACATGATATTATCGCGTACTCGTCATCAATAATTACTAAATCTGATTACTCCAAAATCCTATTCATAAAATTAATAAAACCGTTTCCATTTTCAAAATTTCCACCCTAAAAACACAATTACTGTCAAAAAAGCTGTGAAAAAAGAGCTGATATAGAATCTCAATGTTTACAGAAGCGGTCCAATTAAATTCCCATCTCAATTGAGGCGGCAATCTGTCATCAATATGACGACATAAAATGACCAAAAATATTGAATAAAAAACGCTCCTAAAACAGGGTAACCATAAATTTTACATGTCCCCGGCTAAGACTAATGTGTGATGTTTTCCTTTTTTTTTATCGTAGCTCGGCATGTGACAACACACCGCCTGATGTAAAGCAAGAGTGCGGTCCATGAATGGAAACAACTGCTACTACAGAGAAATCTCTACAGGCAGCAGTCACCTCCACTATGCCGGCTTGAAGAGACGAGCATGCACCATCCAGATTGACAGTACTCACTTCTCTCGTTATACCTGGCTACTTTCAAACTATTCCCGAAACGCGACAAGGTCACTTCACGGATGTTACATTCGAAAGTGGTGATACTGCCCCAGGACGGCAGACTGGATTATCAGTCTGCCTACCACTCTTTTAATATTGCCTATAGGCACTGAGCGACCAAAGTACATATAACAAAGTTACATTGGTACCGGTCTGAATTTAGCGAGGTTCGAACACGGGACTCATCGATCGTGAGTTCGCGCGTCTTACCGCTAGACCACGGCCGCTCTGATTTAGTTTTTTTTTTAGATTTAGATTTTAATCATAATTAAATAATAAACAATTACAAAATTTTAATACGCCAATAATATTAAATATATACATATACATATCTTGTTTAATGTCATAATAATTACTGTTGTTAAATCTTTTTTATTTTTATTTTTAGCACGTGACCCCTTTCTCCCTTATATGGAAATGTCAGCAGACGCCTCCACTATACCGGCTTGAAGAGACGAATGTGCACCATCCATTGATAGGGCACACGTCTCTCGTTATATTCGGCTGCTATATCACCAATTAAATAAAACTGCAGACTGATGAAGGTTGAAGAAGGAAGAAGAAGAGTGAACACCCGTGAAGCTACCCACTTCAGTCGCGTTTTGGGATCAATATAAAAGCAAGCAATAACAAAGCGAACTGTCATGTCAACCTGGATGATGCATCTTCTCAGCAGCCAGCAGCAGCTCTGTGGTAGCAATTGTATCAGCTTTCAGTACTTGGACTTGTGTAGTAACCCTAATTTTTTTTATGGAACCAAATCGATTAACGTTAAAGCAATAAATTCTTTTTACGATGTCATATCAACGTTACCTTTGACTAGCGTCCACTAGGGTCACTAGAGTTGATTCGAATCGCAAAAATTCGCTTACCTATATTTCCTATAAAAAGTCGTAACTGCGTTTCTTTCAAAAACTATTTTATTATTATTACTCGTTTCAATTGCCTGTCGATCAAAGTAAATATAAAACAGGTACCATAGATCTTGAGATCCGTCCCCTACCGCTGGACCACGGCTGTTTTACAATTAATTCCAAATTGTAAAAAAAAAAGTTACATAAATATTTGCTTATACGCCATTCAGTTTTGATAATTGCAAACAATCGTGACGCATCTAAGACGAGACGCCTCGATAAACATTCGATAAGTTAAAATAAAAAAATTAAAACATTTTGTAATAACACCGGCAAGATTTTATTTTTATTGTAAAAAAAAAATAGAACAAGTTGTTTAACCAAGTCCATAAATTATATTTTCCCTCGCGGTTTGGACGGACATTTTTTCTTTTATGGTTATTCATTTTGGCGGCAGACGTCCGAGATTTACCGCTTAAAATTCCTTTACACACAACGATCATAGTCGACTAACCGATCTTAATGGTACTCAACAATGGATATTTTAAAGAAAATAGTTTAAAAATTCAGTGGAATTAGTTAATTATTATTGTTCATCTTTTTTTCAGGTATAATATTGGATAAATAAATAAATACACATATATATCGCAACCCTAGAATAGAACTTAAATAGAAAAAAAAACATTTTTACACAAATAAATGTCTACAAAAAAGATTTTATAAGATAATTATAATATATTCTGAAATGCTTATAACATTGTTTTAAAAGTTAATAATAATAATAATAATAAAATATAAAAATTGCAAAAGGCGAACTTGATGCCTTAAGGCATTTTCTACCAGTTAACCTTTCGTTAAATGTGTTAAAGTTAGTTTAGTACACGACTCGGTATTGGGGAGTACCAGGGAGTCCGACACCACCTTGCCGTCTTTCCCACGCCACGTAAAAATACTCAAGCTTTTTAGTAGTTCGGCATGTGTGGTCCAGCGAGGCGACGACTAAATCCGCCCTTTATCATTATTTATCTACCATTATAGAATCGGCCGCTGTAAATGAAAGCCTTTTACTGAAGCCTCCGTTTTTTTATTAAAATATGCTTTTAAAATTAACTCATTATATCTCTGATTTTACAACGTATAATCATTATTCATTTGAAAGGGTAATTTTTATTATATTTTCATGATTATATTCTTCCATTAAAATAATGGTAAGAGAAAATGGAAACCTGTCATTTTATTGTTAAACGGAAAATGCATGAAATCTCTTTCACAATACAATACATACATCATGGAAATCACAAAGAACTTTTTACTCGGAAGACACCGCCCTCTAGTGGCATCTAGACATAGTTCGGCCAACCATAGTGTCAATAACTAGAAATTATTGTGTACTAAGCGAATAATTGATTACTTCCTCATATAATCTTAAGTATTATTAAATTATGATGAAAATACATCAAAATATCAGTTTTTCCTGTCAGTAGAAAGAAAAACACATGAATTTCGAAGCGGTCACGTGAAGCGCTAATGGCTATGTAGCGTAGCAGACGACCATTAGATTTGTTTAATAGTATTAGGCGTTACTTTACGGAAATCCATTACTAAAATTATTCTTTTAAACACTAATTTCCGCTAATCAATGTTAGTGAGGTTACACAGTCACATCAGCTGTCTGACGCGTTTCGCCACTCCACGTGGCATCTTCAAGAGACGTGTGGTCGTATCGACTTCGCTCCGACGAGGACGACGAAATTAGTTGCAAAGTACAATTTAAAAAAATTCTTTTAACCATCATATTACAGTACTCCCCTCATTATTGACGTCACAGCTTCGCTTGTATGTGTGATCTGTTGTATAGTAATGTATAGTTTTAAATGAACTATTTTTGTTTTAATTTAAGTGTACATACACGTTAAGCATGTCTCGGACACTACTTAAAGAGTAGTTTTAATCCAGACTTAATTTATTTATTTATTTAATTGGATGCTCACTACAAGTTGCAGCCGAAAAAAGTCACAAACATATATTTTAAAATCTGATCAGTAACACTGGGCTGCAACTCAAACTGTGAACACTACATTAAAACATAAATTATTTTAATAGTCAAGTGTGGTTAAAACACCCCGCAGTCTCACCACTCCAGAGTGGTGCAATTTAAGATGCAATCTCTCTTCAAAAATAAGACACACTATTAAGAAAGGGGTGAGCAACCTTGAACCCTCTTTAAGTCGATTTCGGGAGGGGCATAAACCTTTTTATTACCTAAATACCTAAACAGTAAGGAATTCCGAGCACTCGGGAATTCAGAAAGAAATATTTTCTGTATCTCATTCCTTTATATTCATATTTTCGTATTATACCGCTAGAGGGCGTTGTTACTGACATATTTATAACACAATTTTATCGTAATATTATATAGAATTTAATATTTTGCTATATATAATGTGAGCAATTTAATTCGAGAGTCGTAAGCAAACTGACGATGGTTATTGGAATGACGATGGAACCGTACGCATTCGACTCCTCAAGCCGGCATAGTAGAGGCAACTGCTTTCCGCAGAAATTTCTTTGTAGTAGCAGTTGTTTCCGTTCATGGACCGCAGCTTTACATCCGGCTTAGCATCATATGTCGGGCTACTATATCTCCTACTACTACTTTATCTCCTAATACAAAGTACGTAGGAGCACCTTCTTGTGTCGGCATAGTGACGGCGACTGAAGTTATCGTGTACCGTGGTTCTACAGTCGGGTAATAACTAACTAAATAATGTTTAAAGAAACCTGCCTTAAAAATAATTCCACTATTGCATGTCTGAAATAATTACAGGTATTTGTAACCAAAAACTGAAATTTCTTTTGTAACAACACTTTCATAAACACAAAAAACACATCACAACACGCATAACACAATCACTGCACAAAAAAAAGTAATGAAAAAAATGTTCGTTCGCTGAAAACAGCACAAAAAGTGCATTTGCTGAAAGTCAATAAGCTAGAGTGCGGTCCATGAACGGAAACAACAGCTTCTGCGCAAAATTATGCAGTCAGCAGTCGCCTCCGCTATGCCGGCTTGATAAGACGAATGTGCACCATCCAAGTTAACAGTGCACACACGCCTAACTTATAAACTGATCCCGAAATAAGACTTGAAAATGAACAGCATTCTGGCTGATGTTAATAGTTAAGACGGTGAAATAAGTCGTCTCCGCTATGCCGGCTTGAGAAAACGAGTCTACACAGTTTGGAATATATTTATTTCAATTGTAAAGTTAGAGCAAAATATATTTTCAGCGAACAAACAATTTTATCTAACATAAACTTTAAACTTCAAAACCACGCGTGCAAAATTATAATTCGACGAGACATAATAGAGAAAATGCGGGATAAGCGACCGCCGTGTTCCCGCGCGAAAATTCAACTACCCCGACAATCAAATGAAAGGGAAACTCACCCTAATCTCGCATCTCTTTCACTCGTATAGCATAATCCTATCGCTGTCTCAAGTAGACGTTTCCACGCGTGTTTTCAATGTCTCCAAGTTTTCATTGACACTACCACTAACAGAGGTTGGTACGGAGCACTTTTTATTATACTTTATTTTTGTTGAATTAAAATTTTGTGCTTCAATTTAAAGTTCATTTTTATTGAAAAAAAAGAACATGGTTATAATCATTGATATATAGAACTAGATGTGCAATAACGCTCCCAATGTGACGCAAGAGAAAAGATGACCGTAGTCACCTTTAGATTCTCTGTCAGTTAGTATTTGACTTGATTATTGTCAAATCGTTTGAAGCGGCCTACGGTTCTTTTAAATGTCAGATTCACCTCTAGTATATATTTCTATGCTATAAATACGTAAATATATTTTTGCTTATTGTAGTTAATTATTTTTCTATTTGGCGCGAATAACACGTTTGATATCGAGGGTGTGTGTTAAATAAGAAATATGAATCTTTCTTTTTCTTATATAAATCATTCTAAGACCTCACTATTTCATATTTTCTACGAATAAAAGAGATGTCAGAATTGTGATAGGTGTGTGACGTTTTTATTATTATTAGTAGCTATATCTTTTTGTACATATATATTTTTAGTTAAGAGGCAGGCAGATTGACTGGCAAGTAGAAATCGCCTCCACTATGCCGGTCGTTACATACAAGAAAAAAAATGCCACAATTGATAGCAAATACCAATACGATGAAGCCAACTCAAGAGCATACCGACCGGGCGCGCGAGGATTGTCTTTCTCCTCGCTCCGACCGTTCGTAGGAAGAATTTTTGTTTTTGTTAAATCTTTTTTTTTTAATTTGAGACTGATATGAGATAAACTTAGCTACAACCTCTGTTTCGGGGCGATTGCCCTAACTCGCTCCGTTTTTTGAGATATCGCCGTCACTTCGGGTTAAAGTCGTATTTTTTCAGAGGTCATAGGGGCGCCCTCTATACGTTCCAAAAAGTTTCAGTGTGTGAGTCGGTGGTAGTCGAGCTCTACCTACATATACAATGAGATGAAGTAGTACACACCCGGTACACAACCTTACCTCCATTAAACACATAACAATTCCTACATTTAATTAAACTGCGAAGACACCGTAACTTCCGACACCTTATTGTTAGTCATTAGTTAAACAAACACTAGCTAACTACATACTAAATTACACCTTTAATTAATTACAAAAAGTAAAAATGTATGTTGAGATAATTATTGTTTGGTAAATTTAGTATTATAAATTAAGAAAGATATGTTTAGAGCAGGCCTTCTTAAACTATGGGTCGCGAGAGATTTTAATATCAAATATTTAAATACACGATTTTATAACATCTAGATGTGTATTTAAAACGGTCAGAATTCCCTTTTATTTGCGTTATTGCATTTTGATGAAAAATAGGGCATATAACTAATTTTTGTAACTATAATAAATACAATTTTACAACTTTTTGTGCAATTTTTAATTTTAGATTTTTGTATGTTTCTAAACGAATTCTAAAACTATATATTTTCACATGTGCGATATGTATATTGTTACCTAATAAATAAATCTTCAAAAAATATTTATTTATCTTTCTTTTTTGTTTATATGGGGTCGCTAGGAAATTCGCAATCATAAATGGGGTCGTGAATGAAAAAAGTTTAAGAAGCCCTGGTTTAGACAATTTAATTTTCTGAAGATATGATAGATTGAGGAAAGGTGTTGGATATACAGACTACCTTACCTGGCATAATAAACCTATAGGCACTATCAAAGAGTTGTAGGCAGACTGATGATGGTTGTTAGCCCAGTCTGCCGGCCAACACTTTCGAATGTAACACGTCACGTTCCGGAATCAATTTGGAAGTAGCCAGGTATAGCGAGAGAAATGTACACTGTCAATCTGGATAGCGCACAGTTAGCGTTAGTTAAATGAAAACAAAACCAAATTAGAAATCCTATTAACTAACTAAAGAAACTCAAAACTAATACAAATAATAATTTAATAGAAAATAAATTAGATTCATAAAATGATATTGATACGGGCAATCGAAATTTTAATTAAAGATTTTCTACAGGGTGAGTAGTATTTTGAGCTAAAAAATTTTTTTTACAAAAATAGCTAAAGAAAACCCATCGAGATACCCGTGTTCAAATCTAGCAAAGTACCGGTACCACTATGGTATAATATAAATCCAAAAGAGTGGTAGACAGACTGTTGATGGTTGTTAGGCCAGCCTAAATTGGGTTTGACATTTCAAACAGTGACGTCAGCAATTCAAGAAGTATATTAAATATTAATAATAAATAAATAAAAAACACTTTATTGCACACACAAATCGTACATAGGCGAGCTTAATGCCTTTGGCATTGTCTACCAGCTAACCTACTATTATTATTTTTTACATTTTATTAATCATGTTCTTGATTAGGAAAATTAGTCGCGTTTCGAGATTATAGGCCCAACTCACTGATGTTAGTTTCACCAGTAAAAAATTCAAATGAAGCGATCCTATTGGTGGAAAGATCTCACGTCACGCTGTCACTACGTAAATGTAAACTCATGCTAGGGCCTCAGCGGAAATAGTCAAGTAAAACGAGAAGAGTGCCCAGTGTCAACGAGACAAACTCACAACACAGACATAATCACCCCGTATACAAACGTTTATCTCAAACTGTCCTCCAGAATTGTCATTTCCCGGGAGTGTCCTACCGAATTAACACCTAAAGCTTGCTATCCTCTGAGAATTGCAGTTATTAAGATTTTGCACAAATTAATTAAACTACAAAAAACCATTGACTGTGTTCATATGATAATTTGTAGTTTCACATACAGGCTGATTTTTCTAACGATTAATTATTAATAATAAAAATAAATTAAACATTGTTATTCTTAAGATTATGCGGAACATTAAAATGTGTGAACTAGTGAGCTATTTTTCTTTAACTTTCTTTTTTCATATATTTTAAAATTAGTCAAGTCGTTTTTTTTTATTGTAGCTTGGCATGTGACAACACTCCGCCTGATGTAAAGCTAGTGTGCGGTCCATGAATGGAAACAACTGCTACTACAGAGAAACCTGTGCGGGCAGCAGTCGCCTCCACTATGCCGGCTTGAGGAGACGAGCATGTACCATCTTGGATTGACAGAGCACACTCCTCTCGTTATACCTGGCTACTTTCAAACTATTCCCGTTAATCATAAAAAAAAATACTATAGTAATGTAAGAAAAGCCAGAATTCCCAAAAATTTTAAGATCAAAGAAAGGCCGGCTCAGGTAAAACATCAGTCTAAATTTTGAAGCGTAGAATGGAGATTACGCTCCTTTGAAGGATTTGCCCTTAGGAAAAATCAACTTGTATACTAAAAAATGCCTGCATGTATAACGGACCTGAACAGAGTAAATCGAAACACCAATCAAGATTTCAAATGTAAACCTTTTTATTTATTTTATTAAGCCTTCGAAAATTTTAAATTCTACCTGTATCGCTTTCTATTTGATTTGTAATTTAATTACCGTGTTACAAAGAGGTAATGACGGTATAACGGAGGCGACGACAACTGCACTCCAATTTTCGACTTCGAGTTATTTTTCGAGTCATTTCTATTCTTTGACCAATACGAAATGCTTACCTCAAAAACAGTAGTAGAAATAAAAAGTGATAGAACTGCACTTATATCTTTTAAATCTACTTCGAAGATTGCCTCCCTGAACAGAGACGAGATAACCAATAATACAATACAATACAATTGTCACGCCTTTTTCCCACAGGGATAGGCAGAGACAACGGAACGCCACTTACCACGAGCCTGACACAACACCCTCGCTTCCTTCACATCCACAATTCTCCTCATGCACGCCCGACGGTTATGGGCACTAGGCAACCCAGCATTCACGAGGATGTCTCCGAACCAATAATCAACTATTAAATGACAAAAACATGTTTGCAAAAAATTATTATAATTCACAAAAATAAATCACGCCTCGGCAGAATAAAAAAACAAACGTAATTTTAAAGCATATTATTTACACTGGCAACATTTTCAAAAGAGAGACTGACAGACGGGTATAAAATCCCAACAAGATAAAGGAGGGAGCAAACGAGGAGGATTATTGTCAAATATATTGTTTTCCTTCCGTATTCCCAACCCTGGGGAGATATTAAGCACGTGGGGACTGCAAGACATCAATCCTATAAATTTTGACCTGTGACTTTTACTTTTACGTTTGGTCGCACAGAGGGCGCTGCAGTTGTGTTAAGGATATGTAGAATAAGAGAGTTATCAGACAGAATTTGGATTGGAAAAAAAATTGAGTTTGTATAATAGAAACATTTAAATTTAATACCGTGTTGTTTATAAATTAAAACTAGTTTTTCTAAAGCAGCCCGGTAGGAACGTGAAAAATTATAATTATGATAATTTTTTTTTTTATTGTAGCTCGACAAGTGACAACACTCCGCCTGATGTAAAGCTAGAGTGCGGTCCATGAATGGAAACAACTGCTACCACAGAGAAACCTCTACAAGCTGCAGTCGCCTCCACTATGCCGGCTCAAAGAGACGAGCATGTATCATCTAGATTGACAGTGCACACTCCTCTCTTATACCTTATATTAATTATTATTTACTGTATTTTTATAGTCAAGTGATTTAATGCAGTATGAACGATGTCTACTGAGTGCAAATTAAATAACTTGAGAAGTTCCACACCTAACGTGTATTGGGGATCAAACAAGCATATCAGTTTCAACAGCGGGTCACCAACTATTCTCTTAAGTACAGGTCAAAATATAACTTCAAATAGAAACAAAACGGATCTATTTACGTATTTCTTGTAGACACTCGACGATCCGATGACTTGTAAGTTGTGTGTCTGCGTCCAGATACAATTTATTTCATTTGCGTTAACTATTTAGTAGTTATTAGTTAAAAAGTGTTACGCAGACTGATGATGGATTTAGCCGTCTTGGGATAGTACCACCACTTTCGGATGTAACGCCTGTGAAGAGTTGTTGCATTTCGAGATCAGTTTGGAAGTAGCCAGGTATAACATTCGTCTCCTTAAGCCGGCATAGTGGGGGTGACTGCTGCTTGTAGAGATTTGTCTGTGGTAGCAGTTGTTTCCGTTCATGGACCGCACTCTAGCTTAACATAAGATGGAGTGTCATCATATGTCGTTCTACTATAAAAAAAACGTGTAAAAGGTCAAATCAATATTTCTTATCAATGGATAGGCAGCAACCTTTAAAAGCCAATTTGGTGACGAGCAAAAGTAGCACGTGAAAGTTCAGGAAAGTCATTAGGGGGCGCGTCATGACGTCATCGGCATTCGAGATTTCAAAATCACCCTCCAACAGATACAGTTACGTATTTTACTTTTTTTTATTATTGGACCTCGGCATATGGAATCACTCCGCTTAGCTTAAGGGCCAAGTATGAGATTACATTTACGCAGTCACGGCGTAAAGCGATATCTGCCTACCAATCAGACAAAATTATTGATGGAGCATTCTCACTTTACTCCGTGAATTGTCATACTCAGGCCTTAGAAGCTGATGTAAAGCTAGAGTGCGGTCCATGAAAGGAAGCGACTGCTACTAGAGATAAATCTCTAGAGGCAGTAGTAGCCTCCACTAAGCCGGCTTGAAGAGACGAGCATGTACTATCCAGATTGACAGCACGATCAAACACTCCCCTCGCTATACCTATTTCCGAGACACGACAAGGTTATATTCGAAAGAGGTGGTACTAACCCCAGGACCGCAGGCTGGACTAATAACCATCATCAGTCTGCCTACCACTCTTTAATAGTGCTTGTAGGCACAGACAAAGTTACATTGGTACCGGTCTTTAGCGAGGTTCGAATACGGGTCTCATCGATCGTGAATTAACGCGTCTTACCGCTAGACCACAGCCGCTACAGTGTAGTACCACTAATTAGTAGCGTAACACGTGGTTAAAAAGTTTGCTCTCTGTCTGTATTTCTCAATCGTAATAAATATTAGAGACAGTAATTTAAAATCTTAAAATTCAATAAAACAGCATAAATAACAGAAACAATTCTTGGTTGGCATTTTTACAGAAAATATCTGGCATTCCTGCGTCGCGTTCATTTTTAGGGTTACCAAAGTTCACTTAAAATTGTAATTGTAAAGGAGAATGAACATTTTTGGGCCCACTTGATACCTAATAGTTTGGTAACAAAATAATTATAAAATAATAAGATTACTTTTAATATTTTTATTTCAATTATGTCAACACATCGTTTACCAATCAAAAGAGAATGTTTAATTACATAAAAAAAACTTATATCATCAATTATTTAAAGCATTTAATATAATAATAACATCAAATATTGCATCTAATTTAAGTCTAATTATTCAATAACCCGGACGAAAAAATTAAGACTGATTGGTAATTAGGAATATAGATTTATTTTTCTACAAAATGAACCAAAAACCATCGACATACTCAAGAAGAAAATTGTAGGCCCATTTTTCTAAGATGAATGGCCATTCTCATTTTCACAATTACAATTTTTTTTTATTTATTTACTTGCTGCGCCAATGGCATACCATACATAACATTTAAGAGTCCTCAGCATTCAACAATATATCCTGTATGATACACCTTTCCAAGCGCATCCAACATTGACCAGATATTACAAAATTTTACACATAACCTACGTTATTACATTAGATAAAATAATAATAATAATAGAGTGTTTTTTAATTGGCATAACGTTCAGAGATATTTTTCCAGACACATTCTACACCAGCACCATCTACTAGACACTGACAAATTTAACAAATGAAATGAAATGAAAATCCTTTATTAACGTAGGCATGGACTTAGCATGCACTTGTTCATCGTCAGAATCTACTTTTGGCTTCGGAAAGGCATATGACGAGAAGACAAATGAAAAGATATCGCGTTTTTTTCATGTGAAAGCACTAGTAACTAGAAATATATACAAGCAACAATCGCCTCCGATATACCGGTTTGATGAGAGCAAACTCCTGAAACGCTAGTTAATAAAATAAAAATATTTATATATATTTTTTAGTTTTTTTAGTTTTTTTTAGTTTTTTTTAGTTTTTTTAGTTTAGAAGCAATTGCGATTCATGAACGCTAGTACCGAGAAATATCCGTCGTCTCTCCTATGCCGGCTTGATAGAGCAGACTTCCTAAATGCTACTAGGTCAAGTGATCACGGGACAACCGACTAGACTGGGCTAATATCAATATATGCAAATTTAAAAAAAAAACAATAAATGGAACAACCCTAACAGTAGGGTGACATACGTTCGCTCCGTGCCGTGTTCGCTGCCGAAATGAAGTATGAGGCGCAATGCGGACTGTCCTTATGAATTGTGGTCACCGCGTTTCGTTGCTATAGTTAAATATGATGGTTATTAGCCCAGTCTGCCGTCCTGGGGTAGTACCACCACTTTCGAATGTAACACCCGTGAAATGACTACGTCGCGTTTCAGGCATCAGTTTGGAAGTAGCTAGATATAACGAGAGAATTGTGCACTGTCAATCTGGATGGTGAGTATTCGTTCTCCGGCAGAGCGAAGGCGACTGCTGACTGAAGAAATTTATCTCTAGAACAGTTGTTTCCGTTCATGGACCGCACTCTAGCTTTACATCAGGCGGAGTGTTGTCATATTTCGAGATACAATAAACAAAAAGCGCTCGTTAAATACTCATTAAGGCATTAATTAATGGTCTAGCAGTCGAATGTATACTCACGACCTACAAGACCCGAGTTCAAATCCCACTAAATTCTAGCCAATACAAAGGTATGTTTAGTAAAGACTGCTAGACGGATAACTGCCTGCAGAAATGTCTTTGTAAGCAGGTTGCAGGTTAGATTACATTCTAGCTTAACATCAGGTGTGGTGTTGTCATATGTCGAGCTACCATGAAAAATAGCTAAGACAGCAATAACCCTACGCAAATGGATAGTTAACCTTAGTTGAACTACTATATTGTTTAAATAATAGGCAGCACGCTGCGGCAGGCATAATTTTCACGCAAAAAAATTTTCCGTAACGGCCCCAGCCTATAAGTTAAAACATAAACAAAAAACGCGACGGTAGAAACACATTTTTTAGTCAGACGTAATAAATTATTCGAACAACGTATGGGTGAGAGAGATATTGAACAAATTGTGCTGTGTCGTTGTCACCCTCCTTTGTCTGCAACGAGAATTGCATTAAATTGCAATCTGTACACTTTCTAGTAACAAATACTGCATGTGACTGTCCTCTGAGGTCCCCAGTTGGAAACACAGTTATATGATCTGCTAAATGAAATATAAAAAAAATGATTTTTCTTATTACTAGATAAAACCCCTCCCCCCCTCCTATTAATTACAAAAAAAATCTTTCTGTCGACATCTGTAAAGAAGCTCTTAAATTACGAAGATCAAACGCGCGACTTTAACAGACTGCATTCCAATTTGTTGTACAATGCATAAAAAGGGGGAGATCCGGGGAAGTTAACATTGATAGGTATTTTTTTATCTTGCTTTTATCGTAATTGCTTTTTAGGTTTTGTGTGCTTTAAAGCTCTGTACACATGTCTGTACGCTACCTAACATTCGCGTACAATGATGTATTAACGTATGAAACTGACAGATGTACGCATAATATGAACGCGTTCATATTTTTATATATAACATGTAAGCAAACAATAAATTTATCAAATTAAAAAACTAAATAATAAGTATATAAATTTTGAACTGAAATAAATTTAAAATTATTTATTATAAAATTTATTACAGTTTTAAAAATAATTTTAAATTAATTAATATTAAATTTTTAAAACTCTCTAGTCGAAGTACTAAGTCGCAGTTATGTCATTGTTGAGACTATTTTCAAATTAAAATATATAAATATATTTTTTTTAGAGTAGCTCGACATATGACCACACTCCGCCTGATGTAATCTAAAGTACAATCCAGGAGCGCAAACAAGCAGTTGACAAATGTCTACAAGCTGCAGTCGCCTCCACTATGTCTGCTTTAGAAGACGAATTAGCACCATCCACTAGTAAACTTCACGGTAAACTTGTGAGACTATTATATTGTGTTATACTATTATATTTTAGGAACGAAGAGTCTCTAAAATATTATTGTACATATTTGTAGACTGTAAAATGAACATAATAAACTTCAAAGTGTTCTTATAAAATTGTTAGTAAAGTACACTTTAAATGTCACAAGAATTGGAGCGGACAACCTAAAAGGTTGGCTTGGCAGGTGGTAACTGGTAACACACTACATTAGACAACTTAATTCACTGAATAATTTGGACCTTAGCACTAAGTAATAAAGCGTATATTTGAAGCTGAAATTGGTGGTTAGGGTTGTGAGAGTAATACCACATTTTTCCCCCGATACGTTTTGAGAAATATCGATAGGCGCTGCTGCACGTACCTCGTTGTAGATTGCTGTTGACTTTATAACTGAGATGTGTAGTATATGGTAAACTTTAACATTATTTATATTAATAAAACAATAATTTAATGGCTGCAGAAGTAACGTTCGGTTGTTTTACCTATCCCTGTGGGAAAAAGGCGTGGCAATTGATAATGAAGATTTGCAGACTGATCATATGACCACACTTCGCCTGAAATAAGCTAAAGTGCGGCCCATAAATGAAAATACAAGAAGTTGACAAATGTCTGCTGGCAGCAGCCGCCCCTGCTTTAGGAGACGCATGAGCACCATTCACTTGGTCACATCACGAGCTACTCTGGTGGTACTTCCCCACAGACGGCAGATGAGGCTAATAATCATCATTAATTTTCCAACCCCTCTAGAATCTATGTTAATAGTTTCGCTAAGCAAATAATTAAAAACAACGCGGTTGTAAATGAAATTAGAAAGTTTCCGAGTTGAACGACTAATAGGTAAAAGTTTCTGCTAACTTAGGAGGTTGACGGTGCACTAATTGGTTGATCGATTAAGATTGATGACTCGTGTTGCGATTTGAAGATTTTGTATTTTATTTTAAATTAAAATGAGAATATAAAGAAATACGCTGTTTTTTTTAAACGTCGATACTTTTAATGTAAACGTTTAAAAAGTGCTGTATGTATACAGATTTCATGCAAGCTCCTTTTCCACAATTTAGCAGCTATGGACAATCGTTGTGCGTGAGGTGGTCCTAAACACCTCTGGGAGTGTCAAGGAAAACTATATACTATGGGAACAAACTCACGTCCTTCTATGTACGCGTGTTCTAACATCTGACCATTAAACTGGGGGTTCTTTGACGTGTATAAACGTACAAACATTGTTAGTTGCGCGCAAACGCATTTCGTATCGTATATATGTATGCACGCCGAGCGCGCGCTGCTCTAAGCTTTAAGCTAAACAGTGCTTACGCGAACTTCCTCTATTCTATTTTTCCATCGACTATTCTTCCAATCGTCAAGTTTATGACACTTATTACTGGAGTTTACTAAACAGGCTTTACTTTTGCAGTTATGGTAATTTCTAATTGAATGGTTTTTCTTTTTTTTTAACAATCATAATTGATTAGAAAAAATCAACACGCACACTACAGCTTGTGGTTTTTTAAAATCAATTTTCATCATTTATACTTTATCTAAAAGATAAAAATATACTATTATTGAGCGTCAAAATATTCTTTCTAATATAGTGTGAGAGGGGAGCTTTGATGGAGTCTGCAAATAATTGCCTCGAGCTCACTAAAATATGTTATTGATAAAAACATGCACTTTATTCCCCGGGTTTCCCCTTTACTTAGGGAAGCATCTAATCGAAAAGTGCATCTAGGAGTTTTGGCGGCCATCTTGAGACGTCAGGTTGTCTGTTTTGAATTATTTTCCTAAACTTGTGTTTCTTCGAGTGTTAATGTGTAATAATGGTGGATTATATTATTAACCATTAAGTGTTCGTGAACGTGCGTGAGTGTGGGCAAACAATTCAAAAGATGAGAACCTGTGTTTCCATTTTCCCTCCACAACTCCCTAGGAAGTTTCAGTAAAGATTCTACCACTTTACTAGAATAATTTTTGACATGACTAAGACTTGACCTGACTGTTTTGTGTGAGGAATGAATGACTCGCGATGCACAATGTTATTAACTTGATGCAAAAATATTTACTTTGACACTGGCAAATTGTTATACGCCATATAAAAAA
This sequence comes from Tinea pellionella, assembly GCA_948150575.1. Classification (NCBI taxonomy): domain Eukaryota; kingdom Metazoa; phylum Arthropoda; class Insecta; order Lepidoptera; family Tineidae; genus Tinea; species Tinea pellionella. Next base: position 952,514 of record OX411263.1, on the reverse strand, counting down.
AAAGAAAAAAAAAACGTGCATCTATATACAACCGGTGTTATATTTGCATTGTTAGAAAGTATTAATCATTGCTTTTGTTATAGTAACTCCGCCTGGACATCAAGCCGCGTAGATAAAAAAAACTGTCACATTGATTGGTTATATGGTGGCTTCTCCTCGTCTTGCTCACGAATTAGTTTTTTTTTCAATGCCTATACTAAAAGATAGTATTTGTATCAAAGGCATTGGTATCAAACCGACTTGAACCCAAGTCTCACCGATCATGAGTTCACGCCTTCTATCGCTAGACCAAGCAGCTCTAAGCATTGTGAAAATAAAGCAATGAGTTCGCTGTAGAGTGCAACGGGTGATGTTGACAGGTCCTACTCGTTTGCTGAACGTGTCGCTTGATTTGTGTGTAGGCGGACATACTACCACTATTGCACATTGGATTTTTACACTTCTTTTTTCCTCTTACTAATACTTATTCTTTTTTTTTTAAATTTAGCTCAGCATATGCTGTTAAGGTAAAGAGCCGTCCACGATAGGAAACAATTGTTACCACAGAGAAATTTCTGCAGACAGCAGTCGCCTCCGCTATGCCGGCTTACTATACTATACATATTGCTATACTAGACATTGCACTCATTTTTCCAAATAATTAAATAAATAAACGAGTAAAAGTGATCAATGGGGACAAACCCCGCGTCCTAGAAAACGTCATCTGGTGACAAAAGAATCAGTTTCTAGGGCACATAGTGTAACTTTACATGGAACACTTTCCTAATGAGAACTAAAAACTTCTCTCCCATTTCGAGATCAGTTCGTCTAACCTATATGATGCACATTCGTCTCCGCAAGCCGGCATAGTGGAGGCGACCGATGTTTGTAGAAATTAATCTGAAGTTGCAGTTGTTTCCGTTTTCCTAGCTTAACATCAGGCGGAAATAGACAAAAACTAATTATCTCCAAAATAAATAATTTCTCCAAATTATTTATTCACCTCATCTTACACACAAAAAAGGAAAGTAAACCTTATTAGCACTTAAAAGTCTAGGAACGCTAGAATTAGGATCTAGAAAGATAGTTCTGAAACGTGCCTGAAAAACGTACCACTCCTCTCATCTCTCTTATTACGTTTTGGTATTTGGGTTCGAACTTTGTAACCATGAGTTTTAAACTGTACTATACAAACCATAAACTTATAACGTGAAGTTTTACATGAATAACAGTTAATAACGACTGCGGCGGTTACAAAGCCTTCGAAACGTCGTCACATAATATATTTTTTTAATTTCTAAACTTTTTAATCCGGCGCATCTCTGCCTAACGCTATAGCCTCCGCTATGCTGGATTATACCTGTACTAGTGCTCGTATCACAGTCACTGAGCGATCAAAGTACATTGGTACCGGTCAGAATTTAGAGAGGTTTATCGATCGTGAGGTCCGTCCTACTGCTAGACCACGGCCGTTCTTTAAATAAAAGCTTAGATTTTGCCACACAAATTGATTAATTAGTCAAACAATACCCAATTAACTTGTAACGGCCTATCGGTCGTTATTTACTGAGCAAATTACAAATATTACCTTAACGCTAACAGAAAAAGGGGTAAAAGGTAAAATTGCATGAACACAGAAAAGAAAGGGGAGGGAGGAAACACGTTTAATGAAAAAACTTGCCTACGCATTGACGAGGTACACCCAAACTTTTTTATCACACCAAAAGTTGTTGACAGTAACCAGAAATTATTATCGAAATAAGAACTTTTTGTAAATTAATAGATAATATTATAATACACGATTATTAACTCTGGGCGGCGATTGTCGCTCCACGTCCGTGGGTTTCAACCACTAGCCACGTTGGCTAGCTTGCCCCACACGTGTCCCCGTTGGTGCTAAGAGAGCGACAAGTCCTCCTCCTGTTATCCTCTGATTTATGAGAGGAGCACCCTGTACGCCCCCGGACAGGCAACTTGCCACCGTCGTATACCGTTATCCTACAATGAGTGTTGTGGTCAGGTCTCGCAGCTTGACGTAGGCTTGCCTTAACTGGCCGGCCCGAGAGGAAGACAACCTCAATAAAAATTACTGCAATCCTAATAAACTCCGACTGTACCGTTAGGGTTGCTAACCGTTCTGTAATACATACATTTTTTTTTAACCGGGTGAATCCGAAACCATAAGATACACAGGAAACTGTCTTAGAAACCGATAGGACTTTTTTATGATAACAATTTTGTATTAGTAATTTTTTTTTCCAAGCATGAATTGTTCATAAAACTTAGTCATTTTTGGCTCATTTTTTTTTAATGCGGTTCGACTCCGTATCATGTAAGGATAATTTTTTTAACGACACGTGACCTCGACTGGCCTGATGGTAAGCGCAGCGGGGGTCCATGAGCACTGACGACTGGAGGAGACGTTTCATTGTATCGGAAGAAAAAATCAAAGTAGCAGAAGTAGATACTGTTGAAAAAATGGTATATTACGTAAAAGTCGGTGTGAAAGTCACCTTACAAAGCCATATGTAGATAGTTGTTAAATCATATGAAAATTTATTTTATTTACCTTATCCCGTTTATACTTCCACAAAATACTAGATTTTTAGGCTTTTTCGTGATTGGGGTTGGTGTTAAGCCAGAGTGTAGTTTCTAAAATTCATTGTCACCCTACTACTAAACGGAGGCTTACGAACTTCTTAGTTCGAATTAAACTTACTCTTATGGAATTAGGCAAATTACATACAGAGACCCCCTAATTTAAAACTTATAAGCTAACGGAAAGAAAAAAACTTTACCTCGTTAATAGATACTTAAGAATGGAAAATACTGTCACGGACGCAGAGAAGGACATGGAATGTGTCATGGTAGTCATTGGAGATTTTTTTTATTGTAGCTCGGCACGTGACAACACTTCGCCTAATGTAAAGCTAGTGTGCGGCCCATGAATGGAAACAACTGCTAAAACAGAGAAACCTGTGCCGGCAGCAGTCGCCTCCACTATACCGGCTTGAGGAGACGAGCATGTATTGACAGTGCACACTCCTCTCGCTATACCTGGCTACTTTCAAACTATTCCAGAAACGCGACAAAGTCACTTCACGGGTGTTACATTCGAAAATGGTGGTACTACCCCAGGACGGCAGACTGGTCAAATAACCATCATCAGTCTGCCTACCACTCTTTAATAGTGCCTATAGGCACTGAGCGACCAAAGTACATATAACAAAGTTACATTGGTACCGGTCAGAATTAGCGAGGTTCGAACACGGGTCTCATCGATCGTGAGTTCACGCGTCTTACCGCTAGACCACGGCCGCTCTATATTGACATCTAGATTGACAGTGCATACTTTTCCCGCATATAAGACAATACTGAAAATAGCAAAAGAAAAAAGCACTTACCACTAGTTTGACTATCCACAGAGTTCTTCCTGGAGTCACTTTCAGAAGTTGGACGCGCGGCTGTTTCGGTGACGTCAGAGACACGGGCCTCATTGAGCCGAGCGGGATCCGACACGCGAGCGGAGACCGACCGATCCGCTTCCGAACTCTCACGAACGACGACGCCCGACTCTTCCCTGACCGCCCGCTCGACATCCGCGAAGCCGCGAGCGCGCACGTACGCCCAATCTTCGCGTAATTTTAGGACTTTTTCTCGAATTTCAGGAGACACCGTCTGCTTTGTGGCTATGCATTCCCGTTCGATATTGTTATAGTTTTCCAGAACTTCTTGGATACTTGATTCGAAGTCCATTACTGAAGCCTAAATAAAAAAAAATAAAAAAATAAAAATCCAGGACTTCAAGCAACAAAATCCTTAAAATTTGATGAATGATGCACATTCGTCTCCTCAAGCCGGCATAGCGGAGGTGAATGCCGTGTGTAGAAATTATCCGTAATAGCAGTTGTTTCCATTCACGGACCGCACTCTAGCTTTACATCAGAAAATAGTGAGATATTCTATTTTACCCGTACATCCTAATCTAAAGTGGATCCTTATTGCGTATACAAGAATCGTACGCGCGCAGGAGTGAATCGATCAACTCAATGTACTGCATTTCTATGCATTCGACTCCTATGTGTGTACTTTACGCATGGAACTCTCACCCTTATACTCTTTGAGATAGAGTCAAATTTAATTCTCTAATCTATAATAGAAATATTCAATTTCGTTTTGTCTTTTTCTTTCAATGAAACCTACCATAATTTTGTCCAGAGCTTCAGCCCGTTCATTCTCATTGAGTTGTGTAAGATCTTTGACAACGTTAATTCTTGTTTTGGCTTCCATAACCCAACTTATGATTGAGTCCAAACGCTTATTGTATTTCGCTAAACCATTAAGCTTTGAGTTAATATACTCGCGATGAGCAGCCAAGTCCTTTTGAGCCTGAAATTCAAATCGTATTGTAAACATAGAGATATGTACTAGAGGTGCAAACTTCATACATCTGAATTGAAAAAACCGTAGGCCGCTTCAAACTTCAACATTGTCAATGTTGCCGTCGTTGTTCAAGTCAAATCCTAACTAATAAAGAACCTAAAGGTGACTGAGGTCATCTTTTCTCTCGCTTCACATTGGGAGCATCATTTTTACAAAAAAAATCGGCTTATTTTTTTCAAAACCTGAATATGTCTCTTTACGTACTGGGATAAACATGTAGTTATGAACCTAAAATACTCCAAATAATTTAAACTTATTACGGCGAATTCGCACTATCTAGAATGACAAATATGGTGTGAAATCTATCACCGATAATATCACCGGTTCGAAATAATCCAACCGCACGCGGCACACATTTTGTCGTTAACGTTCACATGGACAAACGGCCTCTTACTTTTCCACCTCACTTCTCACTAGTCCAGGATGGCAGACTGGGCTAATAATCATCATGCTTACTAATTGCGAATACAAGAAAATAAAAAAAATTAAAATAATAATAACTTTGTGAATGTACAAAAAAAAAACCGTAAACTCGAATTCTTAAGATTTAAAGAAAAAAAAAACCTATGCCAATAGATTACATTTTGTGGTTTGGCCGTAATTTGGGGTTAGGTCATCGAGACCCGTGCGGCAATAAACCATGGTAGTCCCTCGGGCCCTTCCGACCTTTGCAGGGTTCAAAATGACCGGGGAAGGGCAAACTCAATAGCCACGTTTGAAATATTCCCTTTTCTAACTTACAATTCTCTTTGATTTTCATTTTGCTAAGATCCTTTTGAAACAAATGCAAGTTACGATTTGCCTGTGTTTTAGAAATGCTAATGCTTGTATCAATTATAATTATCATAGGCATTAAACGACCAGAGTAAGGGTCGTTAGCACCAGAAGGCCGGTTAAAGTAACTTTAACTATTACTTTTACGTTTACTTCAACCGTTACGTTTACATTATGGTGTATATTTACTCCACACGAGTCGCACCTTCGTCGCGCCTGTCATTTTTGACGGTTACTTTAACCTTAACCGTAACCAGCGAATCTTGGTTTGGTTAAAGTTAAAGTAATCGTCAAACCAATGTTGCTAACGTCAAATGTATGAAAAGAAGCCAAATATGTTTTCTATTATTTTTCGAGATCAGCCACCCTTTTAACGATAACAATATGAATTTACACGACATTGCAACGCGTGTGGAGTAAATGTAAACGTTTAACGGTCGTCGTTCGCCGTAAAAGTAATAGTTAAAGTTACTTTAACCGGTCTTCTGGTGCAAACCATCCTAAGGTTTTAGGTGTTAAATTCACCTGTCAAGGATCACGGTCGCACTGATTGGTATAAATGTAAAACTAAAAAGAAATGACGATGATTATAATTATTAGTCCAGTCCGCCGTCCGGTCCTGGGGCAGTACCACCACTTTCAAATGTAACACCCGTGAAGTGACCTTGTCGCGTTTCGGGAGCAGTTAGAAAGTAGCCTATAGCTCTATAGCAAGAGGAGTGTGCACTGTATATCCTCAAGACGAGATAGCGGAGGCGACTGCTACCTGTAGAAATTAATCTGTAGTAGCAGTTGTTTCCGTACCGCATTTTGGCTTTACGTTAAGCAGAGTGTTATCATATGCCGAGCTACAATTTAAAAAACAAATAATAGAAAAAAATGTCACACATAATGCAGAATATATTAGGGTATAACGAGATGTATATTATTAAACTATTCTATCTAGTATGTATTTATCTAACAATACTCAATTGGTGGACGTAAAAGTATTTCAAACAAGCTTTATATACTGCGGAAAGTTTTCAATTATTAGGCTGATTGTAGAAATGCGAATGTCGCATCAGACGCTAGCAGATTGCAGTCTAGACTGAAGTGCACTACAAACTTATGCACTACTAAAGTAGGAACACAAGACAAGAGTACCTAGGGTGCAAAAAGAGAGATAGCAATTCCTTTAACTTTAACGTTATTACTAGATTTAAAAAAATTGTTATTTTAAGATTTTCGTATAATATTTTAAAATTTTAATTCAAAGAAACCGCACTGTACGCGTAACATCAGTAAAGCAACAAGCTTTCGAATTACACACCCATGAAGTGACCTTGTCGCGTTTCAGGAATAGTTTAAAAGTAGCCAGGTATAACGAGAGGAGTGTGTACTGTCAATCTAGATGGTACATGCTCGTCTCATCAAGCAAAAGGCGACTGTTGCCCGCACAGGTTTCTCTGTAGTAGCAGTTGTTTTCGTTTGCATTCTAGCTTTACATCAGGCGGAGTGTTGTCAGCTAGCTACAATAATAATTAAAAAACAGCTGTGAGATGAATAACTGCGAGCGCGATACGAAACCATCGTGATACCAGTCGTGCTTCTACATTGCTTCTGAATCTGTTTGGTTTAACTCATACCAATGTATATCGATCAGAATTTAGAGAGCTTCAACGGCTGATTATCTAAAGGTCCTCAACCAATGCCCAATGCATTCTATTTTCTCAAAAGGCATAGTATAGTTGCTCATTCATAAATGGCACTGAACGTGCCGTGAGATTGCGTTACCATGGCAACGTGTGAACCCACTAATTACCCTATCCCTATTATCCCATAGGAGTCTAGACATTCGAGTGATTGTCTAGTTTAAAATCACTATTTACGTTGCGTATAAAAATATAACGTTAATCTAAAACAGACGTCCTTCGTCCTTATAGACGGATCGTCACTTTACGTAAGCCAGGTGCTCCAAAATATTTTTAGCTTTTACGAGACCCCGTTTTTTTTTCTTAGCTCAGCGTCGACGTAGCTCAGCCTAGGTAATAAACTCAAGGTAGTTTTAATGCTTGTATCACAGGCAAAGATAATATAAAATAGATCGATCATCGGTACGTTTTTGTTCTAGACACACTAGCCGATTTGAAGCGGGAAGTATTAAATTAAATTAGAATATTTAAATTGACAAATGAAGGAGCAAATGTTTAAAATATTTAAAATGCATGTTTATTATAGTGATTTGCGATAATAATTAGTGCTGAGAAAGTTATAAAATTACTTAATTTCAACATAAATCTGCTATGCTTCGAACAATGTGGTAAAAGAATGTATGGACGCTCAGGTGTTGGCTTTCACCTTAAAATATAATACCTACATACATATCATATAAAACATAATAAACAATTGCAGATTAAGTTCACAACAAATAAAATACATAAATATAATTTTAACAACTATTTATTAAACTAGACAATCAACAAATAATATACGTGGAGGACAATATTGTCATGGGTAGAAGTACCAATAATAGGGGTGCTATTTGAATACAAGGGGTTGGAATTTAAATGATGACTGCGAATAACTATTAAGTATCTGTCATGCCAATATAGTAAAAAACAAAATGGCCGCAGTGTTCTTTGGCTCCCAACCATTGTAACTTAATCATCTATTATTATTTCAGTGTACTTTGAATTGTATTGTGTCCAAGAAATGTACTTTTTCTTATTAGTTTATTGCATATCTGTGGTATCAATTATTGGCTCTTAGATGCATATATTTATAAAAATTAATACAATACAATACAATACAAATTTATGTTTAATATCAAGCTGTTCGACGCCGTAATAAATAAAATAAAATAAATAAATTAAAGAAAAATTCACAACACACACAAAACAATCCAAGCTAATTGAGATTATTAAACAGGTATAAAAGTGTCAATCGAGATGGTGCACATTCGTCTCTTCAAGTCGGCACAGCGGAGGGGACTGATACCTGCAGAAATGTCTCATAAACCGCCCTCTAGCTTAACATGAGGAGAAGTATTCTCGTATGCCGAGCTACTATAAAAAAGGCACTTACTTTTTCAATTTCATCGTGTACCGTAGCGACTTGGTCTCCTTTAGGCAGCTGTTTCGACTTCCGTAGCACCTCCATTTCCTTAAGTTTATTAACCAACTCTTCCTCGCGAGCCTTTAAAGAAAAATAAATATATTTATTTCTTATTTTTATAATTATTATAATAATTTATTTTATGTAAACTATTCATAATAAAAAAGAGGTGGTCTACAAGCTGAGGGAGATACCAGTCTTCAATTTTTAAAAATTTTCAAAAATCAAAATCTTCAAGAAATTGAAAAAAAAAATTTAAAAGCCGGCATAATGGGATGGGTGGGTGTGTACTGTCAGTGGACAGTGAGAGACATTGCGAAGATGACTGTTGCCTGGATCGCAACTGAGTGGCATACAAGAAGAACACAAAATATACATATTATTATCTATCACGTGTATAATAAAAAAAACTGATATTTAAATTCAGCAAACAAAAAACATTTAAATTAAAAAAAACAATAAAAAACTCCTTCGACCGCTCCTCCTCTGCAAATTGATATAAACCAAGTTATTTGAACGTGGTGACCCTTACGTGAGGTAATCAGCCTGCCTACCACTCTTGATTCCACACTGGAGCGTAAACTACGAAAGAACCGCGGTACACAGCGACTCCGGTCGCCGTCACCATGCCAGCTAAAGTCTCGTCCACATTTGGTTAAAGTGTGAAAGTGCTATAGAGTAGTAAATTGTAGACTAGTCGAAGTGATGCAGGAATTGGACATAAATCATAACTCATAGTAGCTTATCTATGTCGCACAGACCACTGAACTGATTTTATTTATTAAATGCTGTAGGGTTGGCACAATTAGACTAGATTTCCAAATTTTATGCGACTTTTATGTGGTTTGGGCACTTGGAAAGGATGAATGAAAGGAGATTGACGAAAGGAATATATAGATCTGATGTGAATGGATGCGTTAAACAAGGCAGACCCAGAAGGGTGTTTTCCTATCAAATAGGAGACATCCTCATGAAAGCTGAGCTGCCTAGTGCCCATAACCGTAGGGCGTGCATGAAGAGAATTGTGAATGTGAAGGAAGCGTGCATGAGGAGAATTGTGGCGTTCCGTTGTCTCTGCCTATCCCTGTGGGAAAAAGGTGTGACAATTGTATTGTATTGTATGCGGCTTACTTTGATGATTTTTTGGTTAAAAACCAAACAAAGACTTTACCGTCTATTCCCATAATATGCCACGAGAAATGCCCAATTTAGAATCTCCCACCTAGGATATGCAACTACAAATAAATATTAGGATCAAAGTCCCCAAAATAATCCCAAAGAGTCAGCGCGGTATGCTGAAAAAAAATTATTCCATTGTAAATCTTCGTGCAGAAAGAGTAAGAATAAAATGTAATCAAAATAATCATTTATTTAATTAAATATTAAAGGTAATTAATTACTTTTACTTCTTATAGACGGCTTACAACTTGTTAAGTATAACTCAATTGATGATAGCGTGCCCAACCCTAGATAAATCGAAAAAAAAAAAACTCTTCCATAATACGTAATCCAATAATCTGTCAATTTCCATCACAATTAAAAAATATATATTTGTCTCCTCAAGCCGGCATAGTGAAGACGAGTGTTGCCAACAGATATTTTCTCAGTGATAATAATTGTGTCTGTGGACGGACCGCACTCTAATTAGCATATGGAGTGTTATATATCGCACTACCATAATTATAAATTATATTTATATAAAAAGTGCGAACCCTATTGAGTTTATTCATGAGTAATGAAGTAACAGTACACAACGGTGTTTATTGTTAAGATTTAACGACATTACATTACAACAGGCCGCATTTTAAAAGCATACATTAGTGTGAATAATATTTCATTGCATTTTAGGCCGTTTATTTTACCTTAGGTCCGTTTGCACCAGAAGGCCCGTTAAAGTAACTTTAACTATTACTTTTACGGCGATGACGACCCTTAAACGTTTACATTTACAACACACGCGTTGCAATATCGTGTAAATTCATATTGCTATCGTTAAATGTGTTTCTTTTTTAATTACTTTAACTTTAACCAGTCAAGATTCGTTGGTTACGGTTAACGTTAAAGTAAGCATTAAAAATGACAGGCGCAACGATGGTGTAACTCGTGTGGAGTAAATGTAAATCATAATGTAAACGTAAACGTTAAAGTAAGCGTAAAAGTAATAGTTAAAGTTCCTTTAACAGGCCTTCTGGTGCAAACCCCCCTAAAATATGCCCGAAATGTAGGAAGATATTCCTTCTCACACTATAAAAATAAGCAAAACATATAGGTAGCCCTTTTAGTAAAATAACAACTTCTCAAAATGTCGTAGTTAAATTTCAATTTTGTATTAGCAACACATGGTGAACAAGGAAGTACAGGTACCATTAATATAACTTTAGGATACTCCTGTAACTCGATCATAAAACTCGATAACTAGGTTCAGAAACTTATATGAGAGAGTTATTACGAATACGAAAAAGTACAAATAAAATATATTTTTTGCTGACTTGTATTATTTTTCTTAACAATCCTCCGATAAAATTATTTAAAACCATGTATTAGAAGACTTATTTTATACATGCTTGTCTCCTCAAGCCGGCATAGTGGAGGCGACTGCTGCCCGCACAGGTTCCTCTCTGTAGTAGCAGTTGTTTCCATTTAGGGACCGCACTCTAGCTTTACATCAGGCGAAGTGTTGTCGTTTTACAATTTCAAATATATCAACACATCGTTTAATTAGATAAAAAAAATCTAATCAGTTAATAAAGCATTTAATATATTTATTTATTTATTAAATTAAACACACAAAACGGCATTCAAGCATATACATGTCAAATTAGGAATACAGTCAAAGTTTGGGCTGGCTTGCATGCCAAAGCATGTGCGCACACCATGGATACAAACAATACAATACAATTAATACAAATTTTATGCAGTTATCTCAATATTGTCATACAAATACAGTCTAATTAAGCAGTTTTACCAATTATATTATAATAACTAGTTTTTGTGGCGCGCTACGCGAGCGCTGCGCTGGGGTGGTTTTGTGAGTAGTTTAAAAAATACAAAATTTTTAAAAAACAGTATCGATTTCGAAATTAGAGTGCCTTTCCTACAACCTTTGTTCCGGCACTTCGACCTTATCTCGTTCCGTTCCGGAGATATCGTATTCCGTAACCGGACGGAACGGACTTCCGGAACATGTCGAGGTTTTCCCGAGGTCACGGGGGCGCCCCCTATACACCCCAAAAGTTTCACCCCTTCAAGCCCCCGGCAAGTGTCCGATAATATATGTCAGTGAGTGAGTGAGTGAGTCAGTGGTAATCGAGCTTTATATAGTATGAGATGAATGATGAATAACGTTAAAGATTGCATTAGAAAAAGTCAAATTACTCAATAAACCGGGTAAAAATATTAAAACTCATTGGTGATAAGGAATGTAGAAATTCGAATCTCGAATTATATTTAAATCTAGTTTCAATAGTTGCCCTGTTATAGGCTGCAGACGACATAAATTGATGTGTACGGGCACCCCACCAGAATTCTATGTATATCTGAGTTCAAACGACATCGATACAAATACTCGTATATATTCAAACTACTAGATAAATGTTAAAATATAAATATAGAAAGAGATGTTTTTGTTTTTTTTTTTTCACATTACAACTAGCATATGTTAGAAAGAACGTTTTAGAGCGGCCGTGGTCTAGCGGTAAGACGCGAGAACTCACGATCGATGAGACGCGTGTTCGAATCGCGCTAAATCTGACCGGTACCAATAACGTAACTTTTTTATATTTACTTTGGTCGATCAGTGCCTATAGGCACTATTAAAGAGTGGTTGGTAGACTGATGATGGTTATTAGCCCAGTCTGCCACCCACTATCAAATATAACACCCGTGAAGTGACTAAGTCACGTTTCACACGTTTCAGGAATAGCTTGAAAGTACTCAGGTATAACGAGAGATACACTGTCAATCTAGATGGTACATGCCGGTATAGTGGAGGCGACTACTGCCCATAGAGACTTCTCTGTAGTAGCAGTTGTTTCCACTCATGGACTGCACTCTAGCTTTACATTAGACGAAGTGTTGTCACATGTCGAGCTATAATAACAAAAAACCTAAAGTTCATTTGTTTATCGTTTTTTTTTTTGTAGCCCAGCAAATGACCACTCTACGTCTAATGTTAAGCTAGAGTGCGGTCCATGGACGGAAACAACTGCTGCCACAGGGAATTAACTGCAGACAATAACCACTTGTGATCCCATCTAAGAGTCGTTAAGAAAATTATTTCTTGATATTTTTCACGTCGCTTTAAGTTATTTAAATTAATTCAAATTAATCAATAGTAATTTATAAATAAATAATTAAATAAAAACATCAACCTTCCATACGTACCAAACCCTAAGCTCCAAAATACAACAAAAATAACAATAACACAATTTTCACAAACAAAATCACAGTTTTACAAAATGTTATATTTTAATTTAATTCCGTTTTTATGTTATAAGGGAAATATACACAAACACACAGGGAAACGTAAAGGAGGTAACTAAACTGCGTCTACGCAATGTTTCATTCAACCAAAGTCGTTCTGTTTTTAAAATAGCAACGCGGGCGCGCGAGAAAACAAAAATGGCGGACACACAATTCATATAAAATTGAGGAAGGTTTGAAAATTATTTTATAATAATAATAAAATGTATACAAAATTTGCAGAATATACAAAAAAATCAACTCGCGTAAAAATTCTCACATGAACGGTCGGAATGAAGAGAAAAGCGAGGAACCGTGCGACGAACCGTGGTTAATTTTTTATTATTGACTAACGCGTTTATATTAAATTTTAAATGTTATTTTTAATTTAATATAAAACTACTAGTAGAATAAATGAAAAATATTTTTAAAAAAAAATTAAAACTTATGAGATAGTTGATAAGGGTATTTTACAACTGCAAGGGTTCTGTTTAAGAAACAGTTTGTGAAGTTACCAGGTAAAACGAGGGGAGTGTGCACTGTCAAACATGCACATTCGTCTCCTCGAGCCGGCACAGCGGAGGCGACTGCTCCCTGTAGAAATTTCTTCGTGAGTTCACGCGTGTAATATATAATAGGCAGTTGTTTTCGTTCATGAACCGCACTCTAGCTTTACAATCAGTCTTTTCTCATATAATACAATACAATTGTCACGCCTTTTTCCCACAGGGATAGGCAGAGACAACGGAACGCCACTTACCACGATCCTGACACAACACCCTCGCTTCCCTCACATCCACAATTCTCTTCATGCACGCCCGACGGTTATGAGCACTAGGCAGCCCAGCTTTCATAAGGATGCCTTGTTCTGCCTTCACTCATTCTTTCCATGTGCACAAACCATCGAAGAAATTGAAAGAAAGGAATATCGATCCTCGTCACTACATCGTCTTTCAAACCACATCTATCGCGCACAACACTATTCCTCATTCTATCCGCTATCGTGACTCCACATACACTCCTTAATGACCGCACTTCTACTGCATTAATCCCACTCTCTTGCTTCTTCTACCATACCCAACATTCACTTCCATACATTAATGTAGGAACTAGTAAATAAATATATAATTATAAACGTAGTACAACAAAATTTTATTCCAACTAAGTATAACAACACATCGTAAAAGATGTCTCCAATAATATATTTCTATTTTAGACTAATGAAAATATTTCCGTCCGTCGTATCGTAAACAACAATCTTACAAAGCCGTTTTCACGCCGTATTTGATTAATATCAGTATTTGAAGTTTATTAATATCATTAGATTGACAGTGTACACTCCTCGGCTACCACCAAACTGATCCCGAAACGGGACAAGGTGTTACATTCGAAAGTGGTGGTACTACTCCAGGACGGCAGACTGGGGTAATAACCATCATCAGTTAGCTTACGACACTTTAAGTGTTATATATAATTTAAGCGTTATAGGCACTGAGCGACCAAAATACATATGCCCGCACAGGTTTCTCTGTAGTAGCAGTTGTTTCCATTCATGGACCGCACTCTAGCTTTACATCAGGCGGAGTGTTGTCACATGCCGAACTACAGTTTAAAAAAAGTACTTTTAAAATTGATAGCTTGTTTACGCGTTCAGTTTCTGGTTAAAATATTCAACTTAAAAACTCGTGTAATTATTCCTACTTACTTGGAAAGGGGGAAGCAATGAATTGGTGAAAAAAAGTTATTATATTACAGGGGTGTTCAGACAGGGCGCAGTAAGGGTGTTAAGCGAAATACACACTGAATCAAAGGGTTTTCGAAATGCGAAAATGAACGCAATTGTAATAATTCGCATGGTCATTTAAATATAAATCGAGCGACCGTGGTCTGGCGGTAAAGGACCGACCTCGCGATCAATGAGACCCGTATTCAAACCTCACTAAATTCTGACCAATGTTATATATTATACGTACTTACAAAATGTAAACAAAAACAGCTCAACGAACCACTGAAATGGTCCAGTCGACCAACAAACGCAGGCTTTGAAAACATCTTGGGTTAAAATAATAAAGAAAGGCAGACTGGTTATTAGCCCAGTCTGCTGTCCTGGGGCAGTACCACAACTTTGAAATGTAACATCCGTGAAGTGACCTTGTCGCGTTTCGGGATCAGGTATAACGAGAAGAGTATGTAGTGTGAATCTGGATGGTTCACATCAATTAACTCAAGCTGGCATAGCGGAGGCGACGGCTGCCTACAGAAATCTCTCTGTTTTTTTGATGAATGATTTTTTTTTTGTTATTATAAACACAGGCTATAATTGACGAGTTTCTTATGGCTGTCTTCTCGTCATATGCCTTTCCGAAGCCAAAAGTAGATTCTGACGATGAACAAGTGCATGCCAAGTCCGTGCCTACGTTAATAAAGGATTTTAATTTCATTTTATTTCATCAAAATACACCTGCAATCCTTAACGTATAAATACCCCAAAAGTGGGGTGCGATTGTATCAAAAAGCTCCGTCAGCCCGCAATCACCATAAACGTAAAATATGCCAACTTAGCCACCTTTACCCTTATTACAGTTAAACTTCTATATTTCTACTGTTTTACACGCTAGCGAACGTATCGGGTTAAATATATATTACGTAAGACATAGTAAATATTTACACGCCCAAATGGGCAGTTATTGTGAAGCTAACATAGATATAAGACCTTACTAACCCACAACATGTAAATAGGTAAATAAATATTATTTTTTTATTCTGTTCTTCCATTCTGGGCAAGCAAAGGGATCATAACCCATACAGCCACGTATCAGTATTATAATTCCTAATTTTTATACATTAAATCTATTTTTTTATTTGTAACTCGTCGCACATGACAACAAGATTAGGAATCAGTTATAAAGTAGCTAACTACGAAAGAAGTGTACACTGTCAACGTGACGTAGAGACTACGGTCTGCAGTAATTTATCTGTAGTAGCAGTTGTTTCCGCTCATGGACTGCACTTTACCTTAACATCAGGCGAAGTGTTGTCATATGCCGAGCTACAATAAAAATAAAATAAAAATAGAAAGGAAGTTGAACTGTAGTATAGAATCGATGCATATTTGGCGCAAAGCCAACACTGTCACTTGCAATAAAACCATTCTATAAAATAAACGATGCGTCTACAATCTACATAATAAAATATTGTTTAATCAATAAATCAATTTAGTCCGGAGTAATACAAAGACGCAATAGATACCACACGGATCCTGGGCTGGGTGCGGAAACCAGACTGGAGCGGGAGGGCAAATCTCGAATGTAATAAAGCTGAAAATGTTTAATATCAACAAGTTTTTAACCAATAGGAGTTTATGTTTCCACATAAGCGTTACGTTTTTGCATTAGTGTAAAAACTTTTTAAATTATAAAATAAATATATTGGTTCTTCTTCTTTTGTTAAATGGCCTCAAATGTCATAACAACGACAATCCTGCCAATGTCGAGTAGTAAATTCTTAATGTTTTTGCATCAAATTGCAATGGTGTTTTACAATTTGACGCTTTCTTGGAGTATTTGGCGGCAATTCACGGCGTGGGATAACCACAAAAAAAACCGCTTCCGTTACCCCATATAGAGTAAATTTTAATGTTTCCACAATTACTCACAAGCGCAGCATAAAATTACGCAAAATAACACCAATTTTTCACAATAATAACCACTAAACTAATTAAGGAAAGGGATAAAAAAACACCTCAATCTTCCGGGCAAAAGCACGCCAAACACTCCAAAGATATTGGTTAACTTTAGTAGACATGAATTTAAAAATTTGTTTATTAACTCTCACAGCGCCCTCTAGTAGCAATCCAAGCAATCATAGTGAATTCGTGAGGTGAATGTCACTGAAATAATCGCGTAGTAATCGAATATTTAATTACATTTTATGCGTCGTCATACGCAAATTTTCGCATTTCCGCCTCCACTAACAATTTTATACATATGTGTACAAAATAAAACAGCAAAAAGAGCAAATAGGAATGCCAACAGCAATTACACAACCGTACACCTAAAATGGCATTAAAAAAACAAAATAGTAAAATGAAAACAAAGTCGATTTAAGTTCAAGAACAGACTTGGCGCTTTGCCAGTTAAAGGTGAGCGTCCATTCAACGAGATAATAATATATTTTGTGTTCAAGTTAAGGTGGTGGGACCAACAAGTTTTGTAAAATAAATAGTTTTAATTAATGAGCGAAAAAAATATTAGAAATTAATTGATAATATACATGTTCTTTAAAAAGGTATACAATATACTACAATTAAATTATGATGAAAATAAAATAGAAAAAAAGACCTCAAAGCTAAGTGTGGTAGAAATTTTTCATTTGCTTATTTATTTGTATAAAAAAAACTGCAGCCTCAATGTGAAAAAATGCAATAAATAATTAATTACATTACTCGTACTATTATAAATACCTAAATATTAAAACAAAAAAGATCAGGTCAGCCCCGCGGGTGCCAACCGTTTAGTTTTGTTAACTTTATAAAAATTACAATTAAAACGATATGGCTACGAATTAAATTAATACTGCATAAAAGTTTTTAAATTAATCAAAAAAAAACTTTAAAAAAAACTAGGACACCTCTATCACGACGTTCGTATTTTTAACACATGTAGTAATAAATTTAAATTTAAGAAGATGTATGAAGTATTCATGATTAACGTAAGAAAATTTAGTGATGTTTTTAAATAGAATTTAACACCAAGTTATAAATACAAAAATAATAGTTTATTATTTTAAAACATGTGTTTTTAAGGATTCTGTTAAGAAAATAGATTTCTATTTATGTAAAATCTTATTCAACTGCTGTTAGTTATTATTATAGAATAGATAAATGGTATAAATTAAACTACACACAGCTGGTATCAACAGATGCACGTCTCGACCTAGCACATAAAACTTCCAACGGAGCTTTGGAGGGAAAATAAAAACACACGTACTCTTCCTTTGAATTGCTTGCGTGGTTAATAATTTATAATCCACCATTAACACACACGAAGAAACGCAAGTTTAGGAAAATAATTCAAGACAGATAACCTAATGTCTCCAGATACGTTGGTAAGTTACAGGAGGAGGACAAGCTGTCCCTGCAACCCTACCACCATGCACTATGCTGTGGCGAGCATCAATATATTATCTATACATTACAACTATGATGAACAAAAAAAAATCAATACTCGAATTGAAATCGCACAAATAAACACAACTCGAAGTGGAGAATCGTACCCACGCGCACGTATGCACGGCTGCTGTAATATAGCTTTCAGTGTACAACAATCTTAATCTAAAAAAGTGAATTTGTCGCAGCCGCGTCTCGCAATGAGGAAATAGCCGTCTGACAGTATAACGTTCAAAATATTTACAGTACAGTCAGGACACATTTCAATATAAAATCTGTACACTCACTATTCGCAGTTATAAATACATTTAACAGGGGTAGACAGGCCATTGAAATTATTACACTAGCTAAATCCCGCAACTTTGTTTTTTCTTTATTGTAGCTCGGCATATGACAACACTCCGCCTGATGTAAACCTAGAGTGCAGTTCATGAGTGGAAACAACTGCTACTACAGAGAAATCTCTACAGGCAGCAGTCGCCTCCGCTATACGAGCCTTGATCCCTTTACCTTAAATACGAATTTACTCACCTTAACGAGGCTAAGTCTAATTGACAAGGAAGTATCGTCAGCTGGATTTGGACTGGTATTATTCAACATTTCATGCACCTGTCTCAAACACGTTTTGCTGCTGACTATCCAACTATGACCACCTTCCTTCACTATGTTAGTGTTATCAGCGTTCTGGATCCTAAAATAGAAATCGTAAACAATAGTCAACTATAGCTCTATGGAGCGGCCGTGGTCTAGCAATAGGACGGACCTCACGATCAATGAGACCCGTGTTCGAACCTCGCTAATTCTGACCAATGTATTATTTTTTTAATAAGCACTATCAATACCAGCGCTAACATAACTTGTGAATTACTTACTTCTTTGTCAGGTCTTGATGGAGCTCAGCGACTTGGAGCCATCGTTCATGTAATAACTCCACTTGTTCCTGAACGTCTCTACATAATGGCGGCGCACACGCAGATACAACTGTACGAGACATTGTTGTCACCTCTGACATTTGGGAACGACGATTTGATATCTGGGAAAAGACTCAAATGTCAAAAACATAAACTTTAAAAAATATATTAGATATAAAAACGCCGTGGCCCGGTCGTTAAAGGCGTGATCTCACAATCAACTGATACTATAGATAAATTAGACCGCAGTCGCCTCCGCTATGCCGGCTTGAGGAGACAAATATGCACAATTCACATTCCTCTCATGCACATTATATTGGCTACTTTCAAACTATTCCCGAAACGCGACTGTGAGGTCACTTCACGGGTGTTACATTCGAAAGTGGTGGTACTACCCCAACACGGCAGACTTGGCTAATAACCACATCAGTCTGCCTACCACTGTGCAGTGACTGTGCAGTGACCGTGAAGTGACCTTGTCTCGTTTCGGGAATAGTTTGAAAGTAGCCAGGTATAATGAGAGAAGTGTCACTGTCAATCTGGATGGTACATGCTCGTCTCCTCAAGCCGGCATAGTGGAGGCGACTGCAGCCCGTAGAGATTTCTCTGTGGTAGCAGTTGCTTCCATTCATGGACCGCACTCTAGCTTTACATCAGGCGGAGTGTTGTCACATGCCGAGCTACAATAAAAAAAAACTAACCTGTTTATCTAAATCTCTAAGTTTTTGTTTAGCATCTTTGTGCGGTATTCGCGGATGTGACGCGTGTTCGGCAATTCTTGCGGCCGAATCCAACCATTCTCCCAGTTGTTCCAATAGTGAATACAGGCGAGCCCAATTTTGTTGACATTTGCTCCACCTAGAGAACAATTAATTAAAGTTAGGTCCAAAAGGCCTGTTAAAAGGACTGTTACATTTTACGATGACTTTAACGGTTACGTTTTACTCCACACGCGTTGCAGCATCGTGTAAATTCATAATGTTATCGATAAAATGGTGGCTGATGCAATTAGGAGTACATTCCCGAAAAATAATAGAAAAAACATATTTGGCCTCTTTTCATGCACTTGACGTTAGTGACATTGGTTTAAGGTGAAAGTCAACACCGGAGCGTCCATACATTTTGTTTTACCACATTGTTCGAAGCATAGCAGATTTAAGTTGAAATTAAGTAATTTGATAACTTTCACAGCACTAATTATTATCGCAAATCACTATAATAAACAAATAGCTACGGCACAGAATATGTAACATACTTGTGAAATATAACCAATATAAAATGTTTAAAATATGTAAAATGCATTTTATATATTCTATGCCACGGCGAAAAAGATCTCATGGCATTAGAGCTATTAGAGGACAGAGGGGCTATTGCGGACGCGAGCTCACCGTGAGTCACGGTGACTATCTGGTTTCCTTTCGGCACTATTTGTAATGTAATTGGACGAGCCACGATGGGCGTTCCCTGTTGACAGTGGCTCGTCCAATCACATTACAAATAGTGCCGGAAGGAAACCAGATAATTGGATTAAATCAGTCGTGGTACCAAAGGTTCTCAGACACCTAAAACTAGTTTTAAAATCACTTTTAATACATAATTACATTTAATTGTCAGAATTCTTCTACCTGTTGCGAATAGGTTAGGTTAGATTTCGGATTGTATGCAGAAATCCTTGTACCCATTACGAATAGGTTAGTATTAAAATTGAGTGTTGCTTTAGATGAAAGTGGTACCAAATTGAGGCTTTAACTGTGTCTGATTTAACGCAATAATTATTTACTCAAATTTCTAAGGTCTCCAGATAAAATCGTAACCGTTCTCTTTTCTCGCTTGGGATCGCTTCATTTGAAACTTTTTAAACGCTTGTTGGCCGCGTATTATCAGTTTGGTAGAGGTCACAATTTACGGAGTGAGTGCGTAAATGTAATTTATACTTGACCCATTGAACTGGTAGACCTTTGTTAATAGAAAACTCACTTGTCATGACGTTCTTTGTAAGCCTTGTTGATTCCATTCCATTCTTCTTTAAGTTTATCATGGACACGTTTTATTTGATCAGACTGGTCTTTTTTACATTTTTTCACTATTCCATTGTATTCCTTGTCGATTTCTTCGAGTGTTGATTGAAGCTCAGATATAGAAGTTTTTACTTTCTACAATAAGAAAAAAAAACAATTAACAAAGTTTAAAATGACAGCAGACATTTTCAAATAAATCAAGCCACCATGTCATAATAAAATCGCTCATAGCCGTGTAAAAGCTGTGAGTTGAATGACCTCGCACGTACTACGACACCAGCCGTATGTCAATCTTTGCATTTACATTGCTTGTTATGATAGTTTCTTTTTTATTCATTATATTTGTTTACGCCAGTCTATGACAGGCTGTGGTTGGGCGCCTTGTTGTCTTGTCTGTGGCACAGTGCAATCTAACAAGTGCAAGGACTTGCTGTCGTCGCCCGCTCGAAGAGTTAACCGCTATTTTTTATAATCCTTCGTGTTTTAATTACCGCAATAAAGTACTACCATTGTGAAGAAGTCTCTGGATGCGCATCCACCATCACTAAATTCAAGGAAACCAGCACAGAATAGCTGTCCAAACATATTGTTATTTTGTACTCGCGTCGCAGGCAAAGCTCCCCAGTAACGAATTCGGGACAGGGTGACCCACCGCACCGTCATACGGGCCCGATTGAAATCAGGGAGAACCCGTGGCCGGCCACAATATTTTTACAATTTACACTATAGAAAATCTTATTTGAGAGGCACAATTCGATGATGTTTTTTATGTTTTTTTTAGAAAATAATTGTTGCTATGAATAATGATTGCTATTCAAGCTCTAGTGCGGTCGTTGTCAAACTTACAGATAAGGCGTCCTCTTGCAATGGGAAATCATCATAAAGTTTTCCATTGAGCGGCGCAGAATTCAAAGTACGAGATATCACGGAAACTGACGACCTCGCACGATTAATCTTCGTCACATATTCTGAGCTTTTTAATTCCATTGCGTCCTGAAATTTTTTTATATCATTAAATACACATATACACGGTAAGAGCTGCTTGCATGCAGCAGTCGCCTCCGCTATGCCGGCTCGACTGTGCACCGTCCAGATTGATAGTACACATTCCTCTCATTATACCTGGCTACTTCCAAACTGAGCCCAAAACCCGACAAGGGCACTTCACGGATATTACAACTGGAAGCGGTGACACTACCCCAGGACGGCAAACTAGGCTAATAACCATCATCAGTCTGTCTACCACTCTTTAAGTGTCTATAGTATCTTTAATAGTGTCTAGTGAGTGACCAAAGTGGATATAACATAGATACATTGGTACCGGTCAGGATTTAGCGAAGTTCGAACACAGGTCTCATCAATCGTGAATCCACGCGATCTACCGCTAGACCACGGCAGCGTATATTGTGTATACAAAGTCTTTAGAACATTAGACAACCAAATTAAGAAGTATTTAAACTACATTAGTATTGGGTCATCTTTTAGGTTTTTTTATTCGACAGGATTATAACTTACAGATTTATTCTTCTTTTCCTTTCCTTTCGGCGCTGTTAATGTTTCAAATAATTGTTGCGCTTTACCCCATGCTGTATTAATATCATGAATTGATTTTTCAGGATAACCTATGTGTTCATTTTTCAGTTCACGACATAATTCGTTCAATTGTTCCATGTCCTAGAAAAAATATCCAAAATATTAAGAAAAACTTTATATTAAAACTATAACAAATTATAATATAAATAAAATAAATTATTAAATTTTAAAAAAATATAATATTTATTTAGTTTATTACTTTGAGTATCTGTGTATTTTTAGCATAACTTATTTATGTAATTTTTGCAATTTTTATATTGTGCAATAAAGTATTTTATTATTTTTAAAAAATCGGTTTTTTTTCTGACCGAAGCCTTTTTTTTATTGTCTAGGAATTATTTTAATATAGTCTACTATCTAGGTTCAGCATATCGTCGCCTGAGCATATCTCACATAACTGATGTCGCAAACACTAAGGTTCATTTCAACCTTGCCACAGACTAGCTATGCTGATTGGAGCACACCGTCCAGGTTGACAGTACACACTCTTATCGTATTACCCGGCGACTTTCAAGTAAACGCGACGACAGAATGGGCGATAACTATAACTTTGTAGTTTTATGCAGCGTAATCGAAGGAATTTTTACTGATAATAGAGTTCTAGTAAAGAATAGACCAGCGTGAGAATTTATGGAAATGGATAATGCCCATCTGTGGGCCCACTTGAGATCTAATAGTTTGTTAACAAAACAATATTCTAAAATAATATCTTATTTTTTCATTAATTTCAATTAAATCAACACATCGTTTACCAAGCAATAGACAATGTTCAATAACATAAAAAACAGGTATCATCAATTATTAAAGCATTTAATATAATAATAACCTAAAATATTGCATCAGAAAAAGTCTAATTACTCAATAACCCGGGTGAAAAAATTAAAACTGGTGAAATTGTAGTTGTAGTAAAAATGTACATTTTTTTTCTACAAAATTAACTAAAATTCATTGACAAACTCGAGAAAAAAATTGTGGGCCCATTTCTATTACTCAAATGGGCATTCTTTTTTAGTTTTGTATTGGCAACACTGTCTGTTTGTATAACAAATTCTTGAGGTTATAATTGAGGTTATATTTGTGGGTAAATATTTTACCCATATTTTGGGAAAATTCGCATTGCCAACGCTACAGTGGAGTAACCTCACCTGTTCTCTATCATGGAACTGCTCTTTCAATCCAGATATCTTGTCACTACTTTTAATGTCTCCCTCGATGATTTTCAACCATTTTTGCATCGTTTCGATCAACCTGTTCAGCTCCTTCAAATTATCTTCAGCTTTGATTGCCAAATTTCTTTTCGTTTCTATCTCTGACATGACCATTGACCATTTATTACGGAGTTTATCCTTTGAAATAAATAAAAATGTTACTGAAGATTTCTAAAGAATGTCACTTACAAAGTGGCTTAGCAGATAGCAGCAAATGACCTCAAAAAACATTGGATACCTAATGAATGAGTTGGGAAAAATCAATGCAAGATGGCAGGATGCTCGTTGTGTCCACAAGTCCAAGTATGAGTTTACGCTGTCACTGCGTTAAGTGAGTATTCTCCACCAGTCATACAATATTATTTTTATTTTGGTGGGTTCAGGGTTCAAATAAAAGAGATGCTTCCGAATTCTTGTTTATTAAATACTTTCTTAACAGACTTTTTACGTGATAGTCATGCTTCATAGATTGCCAATGGAATATTTGTTACAAACCGTTTAATTTATTAATTCTTTATTATAATTTTAAAGGAATTTCTCACCTGGCAATGAGTTTGTATGTATTCAGCTAAAAGTGGATTTTCCTTGTGAGTTTCATAAACGAGTGTGTCTCCGCGAGATATAAGCGCTGCAGCATCAGGGGCAAGAGCGCCGAGTTGATTTTTTAACATCTGTAACAAAGCAGCTTAAGAGTCACGGGATGTTTTTTTTTAAATACCTAGACTAAAAGATCTATTCCCAATTGACCTCGATTGAACTTGATCAATGTCCAGGTCTATATATTTTCTGGAGATCAAATTAAAAAAGGAAGGGATAAGAAATTTATTTATTTATTTATTTATTACTAATTAATTAATTATATCATCAACATTTATTGAAGTTTGAGGCCTTTTCTTATAATGTGCAAAAGATCTAAGGGTTAATTCACACATACCGCTCACATGCTCGATATGAACACGCCTTTACTAACTGCATATATTATTTCCTTCAATATATTTTTTATTTTTAATATAATTTAATAAAGTCAAAATAAAGCTCGATTACCACTCACTGACTTATGGAGCACTTGCCGGGGGGTTAGAGAGATGATTCTTTTTGATACGTATAGAGGGCGCTCCCGTGACCTCGAGAAAACTTCTACATGTTCCGAAAGTCCGTTCCGTCCGGTTCCGGAACGCGCTATCTCCGGAACGGAACGAGATAGGGCCAAAGTTCCGGAACAAAGGTTGTAGGAAATGCCCTCTAATTTCGAAATCCATAATTTGTTTTTTTAAAAAAAATTTTTTTTTTTCAAAACTACCCAAAAAAAAAACTATCTCAGCGCCACGAAGCGCGCCCAAAAAACTAGTTTAATATGTAAAGCCAAAAATACCTCCAAACGTTTTCCAGGATCTTTGACAGAACTAACACCGCCGACGGTTAACAACATAACATCCATTTTCCTTGACATTTGTTCAGCTGATTGCGAAAACTGAATCATGATGGGGTCACAGGAATTTGCGAATCGTCGTTGTAAGGGTGACTCTAACGATTGCGGTGACGTGCTTGAAGTATCAGAAAGAGATGATATCTGTAAAATTAAACACTTAGAAAAGCATCGCGGAAGACTCATTAGACTGATGAAGGCTATAAGCCCAGTCTGGTGTTCTGGAGTAGTAATTTTGTAATTTATTATATAGTAATTTTTATTATTTTTTTTATTTTAGCACGTCATATGACCGCACTCCACCTGATGTTAAGCCAGAGTGAGATCCATGAACGGATAGGTCTGCAGTCGCCTCCGCTATGCCGGCTTATACATACAGTTAATGGATGGTACACAATTGTCACGTCATGCTCATATAGCGGATCTCTGTGGTACAGTTGTTTCTGCGTGTGATCACATGTCGAGCTACTATAAAAAGTAACAGGCCTAAAACTTGCAGAAATCTTTTTTCATATACCCAAAAATTATACTTACACTGCCATAATCTTCAGTTTTTAAATACTTTTCATTGGGTGAAGTAGGTTTAGACCTTTCTTTAACAGGAATCTGTGATTTAACTCCCATTATAGGACTTGTAGGTGACTTTGGTCCTTCAGACAATCTCGACGGTTTAGGCAAAGGACTAGGAGGTGTTTTCTTAGTTTTAGCTTCTTCAGACTTAAGCCCTTTCATTTCTGAGGACCGAGGCAGTTTTGGCGACATAGCGACGACTTGCACTTGGTTCTTTTTGTCTTCATTTTTGATTGGTGTCGAAGTCGACAGCGGATATTTGTCACTAAATTCGCTTGATGGACTTATTTTTGCCTGTAATATCAGTTATAAATTTCAAAATTTACTCTTAAATAATAAAATATACAGGGTGTATCAGGCACCGTGTAAAAAAATTAAGGTAAATATTAAGTGAGGGATAAACACTCCTTAAAAAATAAATTTACTAAATAAAAGTTCTCGTGTATGGTATTATCACAAAAACAAAAGGTCTATAAATGGACCGGCCGACGTGGACCGCCGTTGCAGGAGGGCCGGCACACGGCTTGTCGGCACGAGATCAAAGGCGAGGCGGCAAAGGTTGTCGGCGTTGATCAAAGGCAAGGTCATTTGTTTGATGCACCGCCCGACGACAACGATTACGCGTTCGTGTAGTAAATTATGTATGTTTCTACAAGGAAAAGGTGGACATTTGGATAAAAAAAGTATTTCTTTTTTAAATTAATTTCTGCTTAGAATCACTTACTGAGTCATCTCTTGAAATTTTTTACACGTTGCCCGATACATCCTGTATATAAATTGAATTCTAAACAAAAATTGTAAATTATTCTTAGCTGTGTATAAATATCAAAGTCTATTTTAAACTATAATCCCTAAAAAGCTACCTGTGAAGGAATTTCGTCTACTTCAGAATAAATATCTTCTTCTGCACTAACAACTGATGCTTTCCTAATCGTTTGTGGTGATTTAATGCCAGATTTTTTGCCACCTTTCTTAGTAGACTCTAAAATCTGTTGTTTCCTTAACTCTATAAGTTTAGTATCACTCGAAAACACTTCATCAGTCAAAGACTGTTCTGGTAAAGCAGCTTGGTCCTTAGGTACTTCATCTAGTATTAGGTATTCGTTCACATCCTCGTCTCTTGAGCTCTTTTTAACTTCATTGTTCCTCACAGCCAAATCGTAAAGTAAAGGACAATCGACTTCATCATCCGCAGGTGTAGGCGGAGGAGTTTCGAACGAGCCATCTTTACATCTCTCCGTCGTCGGTATAAGGTCCACATTAACGATGTTAAGTTTCATTACTTTAGTTTTGTCATCTTCAAACGAATTCTTTCGTTTTAATACACCAACTGTTGGGTTCATTTTATGATCAAGTTTCTTCACTTCGACTACGAATGTTTTTGGTTCTTTGCCTAAATCTATATGTTTCTTTTCATTAGACGGAACCGTTTCATCATCACAAATTTGTACTGTTTCAACTGTTTGTGGTACCAATTGTACAGTCTCTACTGCACTAGAAACATTAATCTCCATCGGCTCTAGAGGTGAGACGGTAGATTTAACTATTTCATGCTCTTTCACTTCAACAACATGACACGTGTCGTCTGCTTTAGCTTTGTTTTCACGCTTTTGGAAATGAGGCATTTTATTTTTAGAAATTTGAGTAAATAATTCGCTGTCTTTCAACAAATTAAAAGTACTGCTGTCCTTTTTAGGAGTGTCTGGCGTGGTTGCTATTGAACTATGCTGAGACGTCGACAGTTCGACAGCAGAATCTGTCGATTTAGTGCTTGTAACGCTATCTGTCATAGCATCTGGCCTTTTTTTCACCCGTTCGAGTGATCCACTCCAAAGTCCACCGTGTATTATCTCCTTTCTCAGAGGTGATGGGCTTTTAACCGCCACAGGTATTTTAGATCTTTTCAATTCGTGCCTTTCAGTTTCAGGTGTATTGACAGGACTTTCGAGTCGTCTTTTTATAGTATCTGTTACGTTTTCATATTCGACGAGAACGTTCGCGTCTTTATTTTTGAGTTTTTCCATCGATGCCTGGAATAACAATCGCTTTGAGTGAAACATTCACACAAACAACACATTATTTACATTGTTAGTGAAAACATGAGACGTTCTCGGTTAAGATTGCCAGACGAATGTTTTTGGTATTAATTTTATTCTTTCCAGTGGTGCTGGCAACCCTAAATTTCAATGTGAATGAATTTGATGATAAAGCCCCAATTTGTTTGTACATATTGATGAATAGCCTCGAAAGCTCATGTCCCAACCAATGTGATCAAAGCTCGCTCCGATGGTAAATGATTTACAAGCACTTGTACAAACACAACCGACACCAATTCCGAATTTATTTACATATTTAGTGTATTTACACGACCATTTTCAGTTTTATGAGTTCTTTGTCAATGTTCTTATTATATTTTAGTAAAAAAAAACACTTCACACGTTTTATTTTATTGTTTTTGTTATATATTTTAATTTACTTACCCAAAATGGATTGAATTAGTGCACGCTTATGGCTAGTGATAATTTTAAAAGCACAGACATACAAGCAAACATTTTGTATAAAATTTACAATAAAAACAATACCATTATACATAATGCAATTATCTTGAAAAAACATATACATCATGGATACGATTTACAATAAAATTATGAATTTAATGCTTAAAATTTGACTAATTTAAAATACTTTATCTTTCGTCTTAATTTTCAATCCAATAATTCTACAACCCGACATTTGAAAGCTTTCCAGCTATCATGGGTGTGGAAAGATTTTTTTTTAATAAATACATAAATCACAGGCACTCGGCGACTAAAGTACATAAACACAGTTACATTGGTACCAGTCTGAATTTAGAGTCTCATCGAACGTGAGGTCTATCCTTTACCACCAGACCACTCGCTCAAGTTAGTTTTTTTTTTCAATTAACAAAGTTACCCTGAACTATTTTTAATTTAACGAGAGTAGTTTGATACGCATAAAATATTTTAAATTAGTTAAACGCTATTCCCAAATAACCTCAGATAATGTATTAAATTAATTTAAAAGTATGTATAACGAAAAGTTGATTAATTTAGCAGATTTTTTTTTTTTTATTGTAGCTCGACATGTGACAACACTCCGCCTGATGTAAAGCTAGAGTGCGCTCCATGAATGGAAACAACTGCTACCACAGAGAAATCTCTACGGGCTGCAATCGCCTCCACTATGCCGGCTCGAGGAGACGAGCATGTACCATCTAGATTGACAGTTCACACTCCTCTCTTATACCTGGCTACTTTCAAACTATCCCCGAAACGCGACAAGGTCACTTCACTTAGCAGATTTAATTTAGTTTAGTAGATTTAATTTATTTAATTTTATTTTATTTATTTTTTAAATTATATATAGGCTTAATACTCTTTTTTATTGTTATTAATATCTATTATTAGGTTAGGAACGTAATCCATTATTTCTTTCAAAATTTCGTTACACAGCATAAATTTCACAAATAACCAAAAAAAACAAAAACTCACCGTAATTTGTTCGAGAATTTTCTCCCACCGTTTAGTAAGATCTTTGTTATCAATACTTTCAATAACGTATGCTTTATCACGGACATCATTTTCTAATTTCTTCAAATCATCCGTTGTTAATTTATCAACATTCGAAACTTTACTTTCGACTTCATTCAGATATTTCTCCAAACTACTTTCATCACCAGTTTCTTGTTTAACAAAACCATGTTTTTGTAAATAATCCCAGCGTGAATTAGTACTTTCGATCTGGAACTTCAATTTTTCCAAGTACACAGGGTCACAATGTTTCGAGAACTCCATATGATTCGCGTTGAGTTTATCTTTTATCGCTTCCATTCGAGACATTTCTAATTCTAAGGTCTGCTTGCCGATATTCGAATCTAGACCATCTAACCATGTATTAAGAGTTTGCAAATCATTTTGTATTTCTCTTGCAGTTAGAAGTGCGTTTTCTAGCTTGGTCTTAGATTCAGTTATTTGAGCACCCAATTTGTTGTAAAGTTCCTTAAGTGTGTCAATTTTTTTGGAGAACTCTTGCGGTTCCGGCACAGATTTCTCTTCGACCATTTTCCTACCAGATTTTATTATCGTTTCCACTTCGGACTTTATTTCGCTCAACGTCCTGTAGAAGCGCTGTAAAGAGCGAGTTTATAAAATAAATACAAATAAATAAACAAAATAAAACGAGAACTCACGAAAGCTTTAACTAAAATCACAACTAATAAAATAAATAAATATACAATTTCATAAAACATTATAATTAGATTAAATCACGTTAATTTTTTCTACGCGCCGTGGAAACACTGAAGTTAATCTATGAACTCGATGCGGTCAACGCAGAATCGTACATAGAGCTATAAAATAAAGGAGAAGGTAAACAACCACACGGGCAAATACCACCTGCGTATAGGGATGAAAGGAAGGAAGATGAAAATTGATTTTGTTATGTAAAAAATAATAAACTAACAATATTTAACTTAAAAATGTCACTCTGCTCTTTTTTCATCTCCCAGAATATCATGACCAGATATGGCGGGAAAATAGTGTGCACTGTCATCTTCTAGGATGCATACTCATCTCCTCAGGCCGAGATAGCGGAGGCGACTGCATGTACTGTACTCTAACTTTACATCACGCATATTAAGTCGAGCTACAATAACAATTTTTTTTTTTCATAAATTCATGTTTTGATAGTATAACAGAATCCTTTCAACGCAGCTGATGACATTGTGAAGCACGCGATACTATTCTATTACTTCATATATTATTATACACACTAATTAAATGCATACATACATAGTTATATTATATACTGATGTTATACATATACGATTTATTTCTGACATTAACGAAACTAGTGCTTTTGGAAAACATTGTAATTTCTGTAAAAAGCCTAAGAAAAATGGGCCCACAATTTTTGTTTCGAGTTTTGAGAGAATTTTGTAGAAAAATAAATCTACTTCCTTATTACCAATCAGTTTTAATTTTTTTCACCCGGGTTATTGAGTAATTAGTTTTTTTCTGACGCAATGTTTGAAGTTGTTATTATTTTAAATGATTTAATAATTTATGATATCTGTTTTTTATGTAATTAAACATTGTCTATTGATTGGTAAATGATGTGTTGATATAATTAAAATGAATTAATAAAACAATAAGATATTATTTTAGAATATTGTTTTTGTCACCAAACTATTAGGCGCGTCCTTTTTGTGTCGCACAATTGACAAGTGGAATGCTTTGCCCTCCCATGTATTCTCCCAATCCTTTCACCTTGGATCCTTCAAGCGGAGCGTGAAAAAGCACCTTCTCAGGCCGGCATAGTGATGGCGACTGGAGCCACCGTACGAGCGGTTCTCTAGTCGTCAATGCTCATGGACCTCCACTGCGTTTACCATCAGACCAGTCGAGGTCACATGTCGTGCCAAAATAAAAAAAAAAGGTATCAAGTGGGCCCAAAAATGGGCATTCTCCTTTTAAATAGTATTAAAATTAACTCAACTAGGACTTTATGCAGCTCACAATATATGGTTTTTTTTTTTAATTTTTAAATCGTAACAGCCATTACGGTCGCGTCCATTACATTAAGTTATTTTAACTCAGATTTAATTCAGTCAAATCATATTTACGAATTTCAGACATCATTTACGTAGTTTTTCGAAACCAGTTCCTAAAAATTACGGTTTATTGTCATTTCTTGGACGATCTTAGTACTGAGAGACTAAAGCAATTTTGTTTGTAAAACAATACATTGTTACCAGTTAAGAACTTGTGATATTCCTTCTATTTGGTCCTCAATTGCGAGTTCACGTCTATAGCCCTCATTGGCTATATTAAAACTTTAAAACACATAATTATTTTAACATATAAAATGAAAAAAGGGTTGTTTTAATTTGATTTTTATTCGTTACCCACTAACTCATTTTACAGGCAAACAATGTCAAGTTTCTTGTGGTCTTGGTTAGAAGAATCATTGTAAAACACTATCCATTATACCGGACTCATAAACGTTAATTTTATCGTGATGTAAGCACAGAAAATTACACAGACCATAGAAGATTGGATAGTTTATTTGTAAATAGAATTAATAGGTAGGTAGGGCATTGTGTTTGATGAAGCATGGATTAAGGGCAGCCGGGGGTTTACTATGAACGATGGTGTTTATCATTATTTATTTATATTTATTTGATATTTGTGCTCAAACAGACGATAGCCGATCCGAAACCACCACTGAGCGACCAAAGTACATATATCATAGTTACATTAGTACCGGTCAGAATTAGCGAGGTTCGAACACGGGTCTCATCGTTCACGCCTCACACCGCTACACAACAATCGCTTTCGAAAACTTTAAAAAACATAGTTCAATATAGTTTTACCAATAATTATGTTGTAACGTAACATAAATCCAAAACACTTTGAAATAAAAACCTTAAAGATTTAATAAAAGCGGTCATAGTAGAGCTCCAATACTTGTATTAACCGTATCACATAACCTAGTTTAATATATTCACGACCGTATCAATAAGATAGACAGATGCTATTTGCACTATTTAATATTACAAATTTTGAAAAAAAAAATCTTTCTGTAAGAAATTGAACTTTGAAGACGGTTTATTATCGGTTTTGAAGCGCCTTCGCGCTACGTGTGATAGAGACGACGCTCTACGAAGCCGAAGCTAGCCGATTATCCCTTTCTAAAGCTCGATGTACTGCAGACAACAGACGCCTCCGCTATGTCGGTAGAGGAGACGAAAATGCGCGACAAGTTTTTTTATTGTAGCTCGGCATGTGACAACACTTCGCCTGATATAAAGCCAGAGTACGGTCCTTGAATACAAACAACTGCTACTACAGAGAAACCTGTGCGGGCAGCAATCACCTCCACTATGCCGGCTTGAGGAGACGAACATGTACCATCTAGATTAACAGTGCACACTCCTCTCGTTATACCTGGCTACCTTCAAACTATACCCGAAACACGACAATGTCACTTCACGGGTGTTACATTCGAAATTTTTGATAGAAGTCGTTCTATAACTTACCAAACAATGTCTTAACTGTGCTCTAACTGAATCAGGTTCAGGTCCTGACAATTCTAACAAGCAAGCTGCTCCACGTTGCACATTTCTTAGTTCAGTTGTCGCCCGAGTTAAACGACGAGATAACTGGGCTGATGAAGAACCACCGCCGAATGTGGACAACCTGTCTTCAGCGATTGAGAAGTTACGCTGAAGGGAAAATAATAATTAATATACCGGCATATGACCGCACTCTACCTTAGGTTAAGCTAAAGTGCGGTCCATGAGCTGACACAACTGCCTTCACATTGAAACCAATTTTAGACAAATTTCTAGAAAGAAATTGTTACCTGTTATTGTAATTATTACCTGAACGTGTTCCAATTGTTCTTTAAGTCTTGCTGCAGCCTCATTCTTCCCAGCAGCCTGGTAGGCTTGGATCTGATCTTCCACCTCCTTTAATACACCTCTTTGGGCATCAAATTCTTCTACCAAACGCTGGGAAGACATTTTTAAGGTTAATCTTTTATTTATACACAAATGTCCCGTACCAGAAAAAAATATTTATTATTTAAAAAAATTATAATTAGTAATTTTGCTGGCTGGCAACATCCCTGTCCCCTTCTATCCAATTACCTTTCCTACAACTGCGCCATCTAGTGGCCACCTCTCTTTTGTGACAACTATATGCTCGGACATCCGACAACAAAAAAGGACGAAAATTCAAACAAAACGATATACAATCGATCCAGCTTTCCTGCCTTGGCACCAAGTGATAAGGATACAGGAGGATATAGATGCAGCCGTATCACTGCGTGAGTACCTTTCTTTCTCCATCCAGCATACCTTCCGCCAGCCAGTAAATTACCATACAACAATGTTTACTGTTTTTTTTTTAATTTATATTGCGCATTCGTTTAGTTCTTAATTAAAAAAAGACATAAATATTTCATCATTAAATTATGATGAGAATTGAATAGAAAAAAGCCTGCAATTTGCAATGAACTCACTTACGTTTTTTACTTTTTATTTTTTAAAATCTTTTCTAACCATCCGTTACATTAATTAAATTTTAATTTCCACGTAAAACATAATAGATAATAAAAAACACCTATACAGTTGGGTAGAGGGTAGAATAAAATGCTAAACTACCGTCAAATCTCACCTGATGGTCTTCAGGAAGGTCATTCGCTGTCAAATCTTGCTGAATTCTATTTGTTAACAAACAATTAACATCTGCTAACCATTGTTGCAAATTATCAATTGATACTTCAGACTTAGAAGCTTCTTTTGCCGAAGTTTCTAGCAGTTGTGTGCGTGCTGCGGCCTATTCAAAATATGTTAAACAGGGTGTGTATTTACATACATGCTCATTGTTAATATACATGGTGTACAAACGTGCAAGCTTTAGGCAAAATATACTAGTTTTTTTTTTAAATTGTAGCTCGGCATATGACAACACTCCGCCTGATGAACTACCAGAAAGAAATTTCCAAAGCAGCAGTCGCCTCCGCTATGGCGAATTGAAGATACGAGTATGCCTCGATGCGGCCAGCGAGTTCTCGCGACTAGGTCACTTCACGGGTGTTATATTTGAAAGTACAGCCCCAGGACGGCAGACTGGGCTAATAACCATCATCAGTCTGCCTACCAATCTTGGGAAATATACATAAGGTAACAAATTCATGATAAATTAACAAAGATAAGATATGTTTCGAATGGGAGTCGCTCGATTTCTCCCATTAGCGCGTTAATTATAGTAGACTAAACCCTTTTATTGTGCAAAAATATAAAGGACATTGCCCATTTTTGGGCCCACATGATATCTAGATAGTTTGTTATTTTCTTATTTTTTTATTAATTCATTTTAATTATATCAAGACATCGTTTACCAACGAATAGACAATGTTTATTTACATAAAAAAACATCAATTATTAAAGCATTTAATATAATAATAACCTCAAATATAAAAAGTCTAATTTACTCATAAACCCGGATAAAAAAAAATTATTGGTGATAAGGAATGTAGATTTATTTTTCTACAAAATGAAATAAAAATTATCGATAAACTCGAGAAAAAAATTGTGGGCCCATTTCTCTTAGGCAAATCGGCATTCTCCTTTGAAACAAAAACCGAACAAAATGGCGCCCATTAGCCATTTTTTTTTGTGTGTACACAACATCAAATAACAAAACACATGCTAACAAATCCATGGTATCACTAACCTGTCTAGTTAAATTATTCCATCTGTCAGTAACGTTGTCTATTTCATTCTGTATCCAAGCCGGCATAATGTGGGCGTCTATCAGTTGACGACCAATATCTTGGATGCGCGAGAGACGATCGTCAGCATGATTTTGGATGTAATTTTCCAAATCCTGTTTTAACAGATATTTTTAAATATGGTGCGAAGAATCTCTGCGGGCAGAGGTCGTCTCTACTATGCCGGCTTGAGATAGATAATGGATCTTAGATTGGGAATAGTTGTAAATTCAGCTATATCGATCACAGTTGAAAAATGAAAAAGGAAATAAACTAAAATATCGATTTCATGCATTATTGACTGACATTTAGCTCGTCTTCTATTTCCTCAGCATCAGCAGGTGCATTTGGCGATCGTCTCAGTTTTCGTTGCAATCCATCAAGCCATGACGCCTCCTGCGCCAACCAAGCACGAAGTTCACCAGACTCCAACCAGGCCTCTTGAAGAACTCTACAAATGAATATATATTTTTTTTTTATTTCAGCTCGACATATGACAACACTCTGCCTGATCTTAAACTAGAGTGCGGTATATGAAGAGAAGCAATTGCTACCACAAAGAAAGGAGAATGCCCACTCTTGTGCCCACTTCATACCTAATAGTTTGGTAACAAAACAATATTCTAAAATAATATCTTATTTTTTTATTAATTCATTTTAATTATACCAATACACAATCAATAGACAATGTTTAATTACATAAAAAACAGATATCATCAATTATTAAAGAATTTAAAATAATAATAACGTCAAATATTGCATCGGAAGACATGTAACTACTCAATAACCTGGGTGAAAAAATTAAAACTGATTGGTAATAAGGAAATAGATTTATTTGTCTACAAAATTAATTAAAAATCATCGACAAACTCGAGAAAAAAATTGTGGGCCCATTTTTCTTCAGCGAATGGGCATTCTCCTTTTTTTTTTATTGTTGTAGCTCGGCATGTGACAACACTCCGCCTGATGTAAAGCTAGAGTGCGGTCCATGAATGGAAACAACTGCTACTACAGAGAAACCTGTGCATCACCCCAGATTGACATGAATAATATCTGTTTTTTATGTAAATAAACATTTACTATTGATTAACGAACTATTACATATTAAATGGGCCCAAAAATGGGCATTGCCCTTTAATTTATAGATAATAATAGTAATAATAAAGTTAAACCTGTGTCTCTCGTAAACACCATCAGTTACTTGAGTCCATCTCGCATTTAGATGAGTAAATCTCTTTGTTAAACTTGTTGGAGGTTTATCTTCAGCTTGGAGCATCAAGTCACTTCCTGTAATAACAAAATATTGTTACAATAAAACAAATGAATAACAAAACGATTGAGCAAAGTAAAACAGATGCTACCACAGATAAAAAATTTGATACAATCTGGGAATAGTTTTAACGTAGCCAGGTACGATAAGAGTATGCACTGTCAATGGTACATGCCCGTCTCCTCAAGCCGGCATAGTGGAGGCGACTGCTGCCCGTAGAGATTTCTCTCTAGTAGCAGTTGTTTCTATTTATGGACCGCACTCTAGCTTTACTTCACTTGTCACATTTCGAGCTACAATAAAGATACAGCAGTCGCCTACATTATGCCGACTTTAGGACACGAACTTAAACCGTCCAGATTACCTTCTCTCGACTGTCACTTCGCGTGTGTTACACTTGAAAGTCGTATAAATAAATTAATTGTATCTGCCAAAAAAGTTCTGACCGGTACCAATGTAACTATGTTATATGTACTTTGGTCGCTGAACGCCTGTGATACAAGCAATAACTTAATTATAGCATTTAAAAGAAATCGTACCAGTTTCATTTAAGTTCCTGAACTCGTCAGTTCGTTCATCACACTTATCTTTCAACGCCTGAAACCTCACTTTCATTTGATACAATTCCCCTGAATCTTTGATCGAACATTCATCTTCTTTAGGTATAGAATTTTCGATTTCATGCAAAAACTTTTCTGTATCCTCGATTTTACTAATGACTAACTCAGTTTTCTCTAAAGCTCTTCTCAGACTCTCGTTAAGTTTAAAAGCTTCTTGTGTTACAGTTTCATATTGCCTTTTCAGATGTTTTGTGTCGTGTTTAATATTCTTAGCGAGCTTCTCTTCGCAATCTTCTAAAATCGTAGCTTTCAAGCTTTCTATGTTGTCCAATTTATTTTTATATTCCACTTTTTCTTCGTCAAATTTCTGTAAAACAAGAGAGATGCTATTATGTACATCTAGTGTGTGAAAGAGACAGCATTCTTCTAAAGAGTAGAAGGTAGACCGATGATGGTTATTAGCCCAGTCCGCCGTCCGGGCGTCCTGGGGTAGTACCACCACTTTAACACCTCGTCGCGTTTCGGGAATAGTTTGAAAGTAGCCAGATATAACGAGAAGAGTGTGCACTGTCAATCTGGACGGTACATGCTCGGAGCGACTACTGCCTGTAGAGATTTCTCTGTAGTAACACTTGTATCCATTCATGGACCGCACTCTAGCTTTACATCAATCTCGATGGTGCGCAATCGTCTTCCCAAGCAGACATAGCGAAGGCTTAACATCAGGAGTGTTGTCACCTATCTATGCCAAGCTGCAATAAAAAATAAAGGACGTAATCATACTTACATTACTCATATCAAGATATTTCTCCAATAACTCTGGATCACCAATAGGCACAACACTATGATCTTTGACAAAAGAATCCAGGTCTTCCAGCCACATATTTAGATCTTTTACGTCGACTCTTAATTGTCTAACTAGGTCCAGACCTGGAAAAAAGAAAATAATTAATAAAAACTTCGGGAAATCCTTTTTCAGTTATTCCACTAAAATCCTCTTCCCTGTGATCCCTCAGGCGCAACGTGAAGAGATATCTCACAAATACGGCATAGCGGAGGCGACTGCTATGCACTCTAGCTTAACATCATCAGGTGGAGTGTTATCATAAGCAAAAGTACTGTAGTTTTGGCGGCCATCTTGAGGCGGTTGTCTGTCTTGAATTATTTTACTAAACTTGTGTTTCTTCGAGTGTTAATGTGTAATAATGGTGGATTATTAACCATTAAGTGTTCGTTAACGTGAGTGAGTGTGGGCATTGAATTCAAAAGAAGGGAACCTGTGTTTCCATTTTCCCTCCAAAACTCCGTAGGAAGTTTCAGTAAAGATTCTACCATTTTGCTGGAGCAATTTTTGACTTGACTAAGACTTGACCTGACTGTTTAGTGTGATGAATGGATGACTCGTGATGCACAATATTATGAACTTGATGCAAATATATATAATATATACTTTGACACTGGCAAATTGTTATATGCCATATAAAACAAAAAAAAAGAACTGTATAAAAAAAAATACCTTTCTCTAATTTGCCAATCTTTTGTTCTAATATAGTTTTAGTATCACTGAATTTCATAACTAAATTTTCCACACTTGTAGCTAACTTCATTCTCCCGCCATCAGAATTATCTTTTTTATCTTGAACAACATTTTCGTATGTATTTTTTAATTCATCAAAATCACTTTTTATTTGTTTAATTTTATCAATTTTCTCGACCATTTTGTCTTCTTCGGCAATCATTGCGTGCTCGTTAAGCAATACAGATTCAATATTAACAATTTTTAATTGTAAATTTTTATAATCGTTATTAGTTTTGTTCCCTTTTTTATTTAACAATTTCTTTATTTCAATTTCTCGTTCGGTTAAATATTTAATTAGTTCTTCGTAGTCGCTATTAATTCGTTTGGAATCGTTCTCGATTTCGTTCTTGTGCGTTTCTGGTATCGATTTTGTCAGTAAAACGATCGATTTTGCGTTCAATTCCTTCAATTTCATTTCGTTTTGTTTTAAGGCACGTAATTTATTTCTTAGATGTATCAGTTGATTGTTCGAAGGCGTAACATTTGCCACTTTGTCCCTCCACGTTTTTATTTCGTTTATTTCATTATTTAACGGTTCGAAATTTTTATAATAATTTTCTTTGTCTTCTAGAAGGTTCATAATGTTTCTTATTTCGAGTATTGTTTTTTGTATACGCTCCCAACGATTTTTTAATTCATTTATATTCTCTTCGTGTTGTTTTGCTTCTTCTGTAAATAATAAAGAGTATTAGACAGACTGGTAACGGTTACTTACACGGAACGATGTTTCGCTGGCAACACTGAACAAAAAAAAAATCCGTTTCAATTTTTATTTATATTAAACGCTGTTATCATTACTAAAACATAATCTCGCTTAATATTTTTTTCTCTTTTTTTGTGTATTAAGCATTACGAAACGTTTTTACGACACATTTGTCCATTTTGTCATTAATTTTTTTTTTTTATTATTATTGTAGCTCGACATGTGACAACACTCTGCCTGATGTAAAGCTAGAGTACTGTCCATGAATGGAAACAACATCTACTACAGAGAAATATCTACGGGCAGCAGTCGCCTCCACTATGCCGGCACACTCCTCTCTTATACCTGACTACTTTCAAACTATTCCCGAAACGCAATAAAGTCACTTTACGGGTGTTACATTCGGAAGTGGTGGTACTACCCCCGGACCGCAGACTGGACAAATAACCATCATCAGTCTGCCTACCACTCTTTAATAGTGCCTACAGGCACTGAGCGACCAAAGTACATATAACAAAGTTACATTGGTACCGGTCAGAATTAGCGAGGTTCGAACACGGTTTTCATCGATCGTGAGTTCATGCGTCTTACCGCTAGACCACGGCCGCTCTAATTTGCAGAAAATCAAAAGTATTATTAAAATATTAGGTACCTTCCAAACCAGTTTCATTTGCAAGTTTTCTCTGTATATCTTCTACGTGTTTGAAGTCAGTCCTCTGGCCGTCTACCTCTTTCGCTAATTTCCCAATTATAGTAGAAACTTTGCCTCTATTGGGTCGTTGACCTTCCAGTTCTTTTAGGCACTCATCTAAGCTCGTTTCAGTTGTATCCGCCCATTCCTCGAATACTTTGAAACCTTCAATTTAAAAAACAAATTTTAACATTGAATTTTTTTTGACATATTTAATTAGATAAAAGGTTTTTGTAACACGCTGATATACTCTGCTATGCCGGCTTAAGGAGACGACTGTGCACAATCCAGATTGACAGTGCATACTCTGTACTATTTAAAAAAATGATGCCGTATTTATTCATAAATTGGGGTCCTCGACTCTCGAATAAAATAAAGATTTATTTTATTTATTTATTTAATTCAGGATCTATGAGCGGAGACACTGCTATCATTGGAGCAATGTCTAAAAGCAGCAGTCGCCTCCGCTATGTCGCACCGGCTTAATAAACATATGTGCACCATTCAGGTTATCAGGGCACATTCCTCTCGTTATACAGTGTGAATTAACATACCTATTTGGAAATCCGCGGCACTAACTTCAGTAGACAACCTAGGTTTTTTAGAAGCACTATGGTCCTCTTCAGTAGGTAATGGAGAAGTGCTGGTCTTCTCCACGGTCATTGTTGTTGTTATGGTTTTTGTTACTTCCACATCCATCGGTGCAACTGTCTGGACCTCTTCTGTTGTGTTTATATTGATTTCAAAACCTAGGTCTTTGATCTGGAACAGCAAATGATCCCGTGAACCAGTATATACATCTTGTATACATCATACTGATGTGGTTTTGTAATGGATTCTTTAAACGTAGCTCGGCTTATGACAACACTCTTGGCTTGATGTAAAAAGCTAGAGTGCAGTCCATGAACAGAAACAACTGCTGCTACAGACAAACTTCAACATGCAGCAGTCGCCTCCGCTATGCCGGCTTGAGGAGACGAACGTGCAGCATCCAGATGTACAGTGTACACTCCTCTCGTTATACCAGGCTATTTTAAACTGTTCCCAAAACCAAGTCAATTCATGGGTGTTACATTCGAAATTGGTGGTACTACCCCAGGACGACATTCTGGGCTAACAGTCATAATGAGTCTGCCTACCACTCTTTAATCGCTGAGCGACCAAAGTACATATAACATAGTTACATTGGTAAGAATTTAGGGAGGTTCGAACAAGTCTTTAGAGCGGCCGAGGTCTAGCGGTAAGACGCGTGAACTCACGATCGATGAGACCCGTGTTCGAAACTCGCTAAATTCTGACCGGTACCAATGTAACTTTGTTATATGTACTTTGGCCGCTCAGTGCCTATAGGCACTGTTAAAGAGTGGTAGGCAGACTGATGATGGTTATTCGCCCAGTCTGCCGTCCTGGGGTAGTACCACCACTTTCGAATGTATCACCCGTGAAGTGACCTTGTCGCGTTTCGGGAATAGTTTGAAAGTAGCCAGGTATAACGAGAGGAGTGTGCACTGTCAATCTAAGATGGTACATGCTCGACGCACAGGTTTCTCTGTAGAAGTAGCAGTTGTTTCCATTCATGGACCGCACTCTAGCTTTACAGCAGGCGGAGTGTTGTCACATGCCGAGCTACAATAAAATAAAAAAGGCTCATCGATCGTCACGCATCTTACCGCTAGACCACAGCCACTCTTCTATCTAACTTACGCTATACTCTCCAAGCAAATACTCACCCTCTTTCCCTGAACATTAACAATCATTAACAAAGCATCAAATCTATCCTGCAGCCCCTCAACACGTTCCAAATATTCTTCTAAGCCGTCTTCACTCGATTCGTTGATTAAATGATTCGTTAGCTCCAAATGGTTGTTAAGATTCGCTTGTTGCACGTTTATTGAATGCTTTATTTGTTGCAATTGTTTTATTCTGTCAAGTACTTCGCCTATTTCACTCGAGGGGTTGGCTTCCATCTGAGGATAAAGGTTTTTTATCTCAAGTCATGTGACAACACTCTGATGTTAGGAGAAGGCGTAAAACATGAACGGAAACAACTGCTACCACAGAGAAATTTCAGCAGACACCACTCACCTCCTCTATGCCGAGGACACTGCTTTCGTAAGTTCATAACAAAAAAAGCAGTTGTCATATACGGAGCTAAAAGACATGAAAGGAGAATGCCATAAGAGAAATGGGCCCACAATTTTTTTTTTCGTTTGACAATGATTTTAAGTTCATTTTGTATAAAAATAAATCTACATTCCTTATCCCTAATCAGTTTTAATATTTTATTATTACGAGTATTATAATACGTTATTGAGTAATTAATACTTTTTTGATGCAATATTTGAGGTTATTATTATATTAAATGCTTTAATAATTGAAGGTATCTGTTTTTTTATGTAACTAAACATTGTCTATTGATTGGTAAACGATGTGTTGATACAATTTTAATAAATTAATGTAAAAATAAGATATTATTTTAGAATATGTAGTGGGCCAAAAAATTGACATGTCGAATTTTCTTCTCAGACTAGGGGCTTTAGTGTCAATGAAAATGTAATTTATTTGTTAATTTACGCGTTACCTCGAAACTTAATACTTATTATTACTTATTACTAGATGGATAGATTGAAAGGTAACCTGTTTCAATGCATTTTCAGCTTGATCGCAGTTCTGTAATAACGTTGCATATTGTTGATCTAATTCATTCCATTGAGCTTGAAGCGATTGAAGTCGGGATAGTTGAGATGTCGTCCATTGACATGTGTGGGTCCATCGTTCGCCCAGTGCTA
This sequence comes from Tinea pellionella, assembly GCA_948150575.1. Taxonomy (NCBI): domain Eukaryota; kingdom Metazoa; phylum Arthropoda; class Insecta; order Lepidoptera; family Tineidae; genus Tinea; species Tinea pellionella. The sequence goes on along the minus strand of OX411263.1, from coordinate 909,979 downwards.
TCAATTTATCCTCAATTTCCATTACATCTGAAATTTAAATAAGTAAATTACGAAGCAGAAAGCTTAGGATGACTTTTTTATTGTAGTTCGGCATATGACAACACTCCGCCTGATATCTCTAGCTTTAGAGTGCGGTAGAGAAATTTCTATAGCCAGCAGTCGCCTCCGCTATGCCGGCCTGAAGAGACGAGTATGCACCATCCAGACTGACAGTGCACACTCCTCCCGCTTTCTCGCTCTCCTTTCAAACTACTCCCAAAACGCGACAAGGTTATTTCACAGGTGTTACATTCGAAAATACATGCTCGTCTCCACAAGCCGGCATAGTGGAGGCGACTGCTGCCTGTAGGGATTTCTCTGTAATAGTAGTTGTTTCCGCTCATGGACCGCACTATAGCTTTACATCAGGGGGAGTATTGTCAGACGCCGAGCTATAATAAAAAAAAATTATGGCCACGACTTTTACGCGGATAGCAATGCAGTCGCTATTCCGACTTAGTCAAATGCCTCGTTGTAGGAGAGAGGAAATCATCATCAGATCATAACTTGATAAGGCATGGTGATCTTTACGCACCAGAATCCTGACCATCTTCATCCACAACCACTACGCAATTAGCGAGGGAATCGACTAACGGTTGTTGCTCGTTCAAATCAGATTGCAAAGACAGTACTGCGTTCAACTGCGATTTAACTTTCCTTGGACCGCCTTTCGGCGTGCCCATGTGCGATATGCGATCTTCGGTTTTTGTTAACCATTGTCTGAAAATTAAAACAAAAGATAAATATATTTTATGACAGATTATGTAAACTTGTCACCGTGTAACCACAAGAGTCACCTCCACTATGCTTGCTTGCACTACATTTCAAAAAACTACAATATATGTATAACAAAGTTACATTGATACAAGTGAGATTTTTTTAAATTTTTTTTATTGTAGCACGGAATGTGACAACACTCCGCTTGATGTAAAGCTAGAGTGCGGTCCATGAATGGAAACAACTGCTACTACAGAAACCTGTGCGGGTAGCAGTCGCCTCAACTTGGCTTGAGGAGACAAGCATGTACCATCTAGATTGACAGTGCACACTCCTCTAGTTATACCAGGCTACTTTCAAACTGCTCCCGAAACGCGACAAGGTCACTTCACGGGTGTTACATTTGAAAGTGGTGGTACTACCCCAGGACGGCAGACTAGATGAATAGCCATTTGAACACAGATCCACAGTCTATACTATCAACTAGAAGAGACGCGGCGGTTCGTAATCTATGTACTTACCTAAATATCTCTAATTGCGCAAGTTGTTCTTTCATTAAGGCGCTGTGAACAACACTCTGTCTATCCATCGCCTTAACTCGAAGTTCTTCCCATCTCGAGTTCAATAATCTCATTTGTAATTGAATTTCGTTGGCTTCGTCCCTTGAAAGAGCTCCTACAATAAAAAATACTTATTTTATTATAACTATAGTAACAGAGAAATCTCTACGGGCAGCAGTAGCCTCCGCTATGCCGGTCTGAGGAGACGAGTATGAACTATCTGAACAGTGCACACTCCTCTCGCTACACCTGTCTACTTTCAAACTGCTCCCGAAACGCGATAATGTCGCTTCACGGGTGTTACATTCGAAAGTGGTGGTACTATGTCGTGGTATGAATAAAAATTAAACAAAAAAAAATGATTTATTTATTTACAATACTTAAACTATCCCGTTTTGCACTATCGGATCACAAAACCTATTTGGTTTGTCTGTGATCTTTAAGTTATATACAGTGTGAATTTTTCAAGTGGGCTTTCATGGCCAAATCCTAAACTATAAGAGATATCGAAAAATGCTGAAAGGAGTCTCGATGCCGATTTTGAGGAAAACTAAAACTGCATTATTATATTTTTGATAAATCCATTTTCCCGGCCAGGAATCGAACCTGTTGATTTTGAGAAAAAAAAAACACTGTATTATTGCACCATCCGATAGTGTTCCCGATAAGGATCAAATTCTGGGAAGTAATGATATACGGCAAACCAAAGAAAAGTGTTGATTTTTAACAAATTGTCTATTATTTCTTATAGGATTTCTCTTATAGGATTTGGCCATGAAAGCCCACTTGAAAAATTCACCCTGTATAACACTTACATAATACATAACTAATACTAAGATTGGCTTCATACAGCTGGAATGTCTCTCTAAATCCATATTATTAATTTAGAAAGTCCGAAATTCAAATCATCATTTATTTACTAGTTATTGGTTAGAAACAATGTCGTTGAGTTTTGGCGGCCATCTTGAGACGTCTGGTTATCTGTCTTGAATTATTTTCCTAAACTTGTGTTTCTTCAAGTGTTAATGTGTAATAATAATGGATTATTAACCATTAAGTGTTCGTGAACGTGCGTGAGTGTGGGCAAACAATTCAAAAGAAGGGAACCTGTGTTTCCATTTTCCCTCCAAAACTCCATTATACTGAAGCAATTTTTGACTTGACTGACACTTGACCACATAATGATGTGACTCGTGATGCACATAATATTATTAACTTGATGCAAAAATGTGTACTTTGATACAGGCAAATTGTTATACCCCATATATAAAAATTAAAAAAAATTAAGTTGATTTATACAACTAGATGCCAATGTGACGCGAGAGAAAATATGACCATAGCCACGTTTAGGTTCTCTGTCAGTATTGTACTTGACGGCAACAAGCATAGAGATATATATACTAGAGGTGCAAACCTCATACATTTGACATGAAAAAAGCGTAGGCCGTTTCAAACGATTTGAGAATGTTGCCGTCAAGTCAATATAAATATAGTCAATATAAATAAAAATAAGTCAATCAAATAGCTGATAAAGAACCTAAAAGTGACTGCGGTCATCTTTTTCCCCGCATCACATTGGGAGCGTTATTGCATATCTAGTTGTATATGTCAATGGCTATAATAGCGTATGTTCAAAAGAAAAGATTTCATTTTTTTTTTTTTTTTTTTTTTTTTTTTATTGTAGCTCGACATGTGACAACACTCCGCCTGATGTAAAGCTAGACTGCGGTCCATGAATGGAAACAACTGCTACCACAGAGAAATCTCTACGGGCTGCAGTCGCCTCCACTATGCCGGCTTGAGGAGACGAGAATGTACCATCTATTGACAGTGCACACTCCTCTCTTATATCTGGCTACTTTCAAACTATCCCCGAAACGCGACAAGGTCACTTCACAGGTGTTACATTCGAAAGTGGTGGTACTGCCCCAGGACGACAGACTGGACAAATAACCATCATCAGTCTGCCTACCACTCTTTAATAGTGCCTATAGGCACTGAGCGACCAAAGTACATATAACAAAGTTACATTGGTACCGGTCTTTAGCGAGGTTCGAACACGGGTCTCATTGATCGTGAGTTCACGCGTCTTACCGCTAGACCACGGCCGCTCTTTGTAAATTGATATGATTCTGAATTAATAAGGTGGACTTTCCGTATCTGAATTCAGAGAAACATTTGATAAAAATAGAAACAGAAGCAAATAATGCTATTTATATTATTTGTTACGTTACCTTCTTTTAGAAGTCTGGCGCCATCTTGTAAAACGCCACCAACACGGGTCTGCTGTTCAGTAAGTTCAAAAAGAAATTTCTGAAAAAATAATTAATAAATTATTAATTATAATTTCATATACTCTGCCTAATGATAAGTTAGAGTGTGATCCATGAGTGGAAACGACTGCTGCTATAGGGAAATCTCTATGGACAGCAATCGCCTCCGCTATGCCGGTGGTGAGTATGCACCATCTAAAGTGACAGTGCACACTCCTCCCGCTATACCTGGCTACTTTCAAACTGCTCCCGAAGCCCGACAAGGTCACTTCACAGGTGTTACATTCGAAAGTGGTGGTACTACCCCAAGACGACAGACCGGACAAATAACCATCATCAAAGTACATAATCATAACAAAGTTACATTGTTACCGGTCATAATTTAGCGAGATTCAAACACGGGACTTCACGCGTATTACCGCTAAACCACGTCCACTCTTTATTATTTAAGAATTCATACCTCATGCGAATGAAATTGTTCTTTAAGCGAATTAAGATCGTTCTCGATGGTTCCTTGTTCTAATCTATCTTCAGCTCCAAGAAGCCATGTCAATAACTCCTCCAACGCGGCGCCATAACCGCTGAGTTCCACTGAAGCGTTTGTTGCTACCGACAACGGGCGACTAGGTGGCATCTACGGAAAAATAAATCTATATTATACTAGCTGACCCGACAAACTTCGTTACCGCCTCAGAATTTAATTTCTGAACTTTTTTTAATTGATTTCTAAACGAGCGACGGGACGAACATCAAATGTTTAATATTCAAAAATAAGGAAAAGCGAAATTGTTGTTTTTACTATATTCCAAGCATTTTTTTTCATATTTACTCACCTTTTAAACCTTCCCTGAACTTCCACAAATAATTCAAAACCAAAATTAGCCAAATCAGTCCAGCCGTTCTCGAGTTTAAGCGAGACTAACAAACAGCAATTGATTTTTATATATATAGATTTCAGAACTTACTGTTAGAATATTAATTCTAAGAAACCAGTGACCCACGCTCATTAATCAAATGCGATTACGGGTTACGACATTTGCTACGATACGGATAGGTAGGGAAACTGCCGATTGTTTGGATGATTTGGAATTGTCAACCTCGACAGTACATACTCGCTTCAAGTCATAAACGACCACCATAGTTGACGGGTGTCATACACAATTTTCTTCGCTTTATTACGTCATACCTCAGAATCGGGTGTTGCTAGCGGTGAGGCATCTAATCCAGCTTGGAGACCAGCCACATCTTCGTCAGAATCTCGTAAGCATTCGAACAAACACATAACATACATCATAATTGATTTCTTGTCTGGCGTCGACGTGTTTACATCTGTAACAAACATTTAAAACTGTTTTATTTAAAAAATTACGTCGGTTTACTTTTTAGAAAGATTTTAACATCACTCGTAATTTCAAATTGTTTTTATGATTTTTACTGTCTCTCTCCTCCTCCGCTTCTCTCTCCTCTCTCTCTCTTTCTCATCCTTTCTACTCCTAGACTGAGGACTTCTCCTCTCTCGTAATATTTCTTATCTTCCTCTTCCTTCTCTCTCTCCTGTAAATCTCTAACTCACCTTCAGGGTCTAGCAGTTTATCAATATTCAAATGATCTTTGGCAAATCGAAACGCATTCTCAAGTCGAGCAGTAGGACTCTTCCTCAATAGAGTGGAATAATCAAATAATTGTGGTCTCCAACGGTGGATTAGCGCGTTGAATGCGAGACCGTCAGACCATGACGTTGTGAAATTCTTTATGTTTACGCCGGAATAATTCTGAAAATTAAAAGGCATAATTATACAGGATGTTAAAAGACATATTTTGTTTCCAAAAAAATTTTTTGACATTCATTGGTCATCAACTACACAATATTATGGTACCATTACTTGTTAAAAAAAATACAAAGCATCTTTGAAATATCAAAAACAAGCAATGTAAATGCATCGATTGGTAAACGACTACTGTCGCGACGGCCCCGCGAGAGGGGCGAGCGCGTTCGTTTTAGTGATGTTACGTGTCCATTGCAGCTTGATAAAATAAATATTACCAGTAATAATAATGAAAAAAATAACGATTGCTATCTAATTTTGTATACTCAGTCACTTCTAAGCTGGCTTAACTCCTTAAGTTCCGCACTAGAAGGCCCGTTAAAGTTTCTTTAACCGTTACGTTTACATTTACTCCACACGAGTGTTGTCATTTTTGACGCTTACTTTAACGTTAACCGTACCCAGCGAATTTTGGCTGGTTAAAGTAATCGCCAAACCAATGTTACTAACGTCGAATTTATGAAAAGAAGCCAAATATATTTTTCTATTATTTTTTCGGGATCAGCCACCCTTTTAACGATAACAATATGAATTTACACGATATTGCAACGCGTGTGGAGTAAATGTAAACGCTTAACGGTTACGTCGTCGCCGTAAAAGTAATAGTTAAATATACTTTAACGGACCTTCTGGTGCAAACGGATCTAAGTTCACGATATTTCAAGCTAATCTCGAAATGCAACTAGCTAGCTTCACGGGCGTTACATATGAAAGTGGTGGTACTGCCCCAGGACGGTAGACTAAGGCCTAGGCTAATAACCACCATCAGTCTACCCACCTATAAAGAGACCTGATAAAATAATTTACCTGAGTATTTTGTCTGCACCAAGCCAATAGTGTTTTTTCCAAATCTCTATGCAACTCCGTCATGAGTTCTTTTAGATGATAATGCACTTGCCAATGAAGAATAATACTCCATACCAGACCTAAAAATATATGAATGAATTTATTTTTAGTGTTTTTTATGGCAACATTGTTACGGTTTCACGAACATGATATACTTAACTAAATTAAAAGATGATCTGTTTTTTTTATTAATGTTAGCAATCTCTACTTTGCAGTTGAATTCATTAGAAATAAACCAGTGTTGTTTTTTTAATTTTTTTTTTTTATATTGACGCGACATGTGACGTCGACTGGCCTGGTGGTAAGCACAGTGGATGTCCATGAGCGCCGACGACTGGAATTTGTTATTATGAAATTAGCAATGAACTCAACTGCTTCCGCTAGTAATAATTCTGGTGGAAAATCAGACGAGTTACAAGGGATTCCGGCCGATAGAACGGAAGAATTCGTGAGTACGTGCAGTCCATGAACCGCGACAACTGTTACTACAGTACATTTTTACAGGCAGCAGTCGCACCACTATGCCGGCTTGGGGAGGTGAATATGCACCACCCAGATTGGCAGTGCACGCTCCTCTCGTTATACCTAGCTATTTCCAAACTGTTCCCGAAATGCGACAAGGTCACTTCACATATGTTACATTCGAAAGTGGTGGTACTGCCCCAGGACGGCAGACTGGGCTAATAACCATCATCTTTAATAGTGCCTATAGGCACTAAGCAACCAAAGTACCTATAACATTGGTACCGGTCAGAATTTCTCGAGGTTCGAACACGGGTCTCATCGATCGTGAGTCTTACGGCTAGACCTAGGCCGCTCTAAAAGTGCCGTAGAGACGCGACACACCGACAAAATCTATATTTTCTTGTATAATTTTTCGTCGCATCGTGTTATAGTGTCATACATACCTAAAATAAGTTTAGGGTTCCCGTCCACTATGTCATTGCTGCTGATATTAACCAGCTTCACATTGTTAGCTTCAAGAATTTGTATAGCTGTGTTTACATTGTTAATATGGTGAACACGCATGCGACCTCTTTCGCGTTTCTGGAAAAAAAGAATCGAGTCGTTAAGTATCTAAGAAAAAACAATCTGCATTCATAACGAAAGAAGTGTACATTGAACAGTGCAAATTCATCCCTCCAGCCGGCATAGCGGAGGCGACTGTTTTCCAACGATGCTTATACTCACAATTTTTTTTATTGTAACTCTGCATGTGACAACACTCCGCCTGATGTAAAGCTAGAGTGCGGTCCATGAACGAAAACAACTGCTACTACAGAGAAATCTCTAGGGGCAGCAGTCGACTCCGCTATACCGGCCTGAGGAGAGGAGCATGTACCATCTTAGATTGACAGTGCAGACTCCTCTCGTTATACCTGGCTACTTTCAAACTATTCCCGAAACGCGACAAGGTCACTTCACGGGTGTTACATTCGAAAGTGGTGGTACTACCCCAGGACGACAGAATGAACAAATAACAATCATCAGTCTGCCTACCACTCTTTAAAATCAGATGGAGTGTGGTCCAATGCGGAGCTACTAAAAAAAGTGTAACTGTGACTGTGAGGTGATCAAGTACCGTTACGAGATTAGCTTGGAAATTGCAGAGTAGAATAAACATCTCATTAAGCCGGCATAGCAGAGGCGACTGTTGTTGGCAGGACGTTTCTCTGTGATAGCAGTTGTTTCCGCTAAAGGGAACGCACTCTATCTTAACATCAGGCGGAGTCAGTTTAGTACAAAAAGCTTACATATTGTTGAGCAGTCAATATCTCCAACAGAGATAGCAATATCTCTCCATCTCGCAAATCCAGGAACAGATCTTCTACCAACGGCTTGTTGTTCTGAAAAACAAAATAAGTAAACTTAAAATAACATAAATTAAAAAAACTAAGGTCAACTTTACATGAAGGAAGTGGTAGATGTAGAAGAAACGGAATGGTATGGTTCGTAAAGAGTGGTAGGCAGACTGATGATGGTTTTTTTTTGGCACGACATGTGACCTCGACTGGTCTGGTGGTAAACTCAGTGGAGGTCCATGAGCATTGCGACTAGAGAACCGCTCGCACGGTGGCTCCAATCGCCACTACTATGCCGGCCTGAGAAGGTGCTTTTTCACGCTCCGCTTGAAGGATCCAATGTGAAAGGGCTGGAAGAACACATGGGAGGGCAAAGCATTCCACTTGTCAATTGTGCGACACAAAAAGGACGCGCCGAACCGTTTTGTTCGGCGACCAACTCGGTCGATATAGTGTGGATGCTTCCCCTTCCCAGTGTATTACGGGTGTGGAAGGATGAGATTTTCAACCATATCATAGCCTGGATTATATCAGGTGTATTATACTTTCAGGTTCCTGATGCTGCTGCTAAACAACTTCTGCCGCAGAGAAACGTCTACAAGCAAGAGTCGTCTTAACTATACCGGCTTGAAGAGACGAATGCGAACTATCATTTCTTTATACCCAGCTACTTCCAAGCTTTATGCCGCTTAACATATTGGTGTTCCATTTGAAAGTGGTGGTACCTAGGACGGCAGACTGGGCTAATAACCATCTTAAGTTACGTTAAATGATACCATGTTAGATAATGATAGTCAGTTACCTTCACAAGTTGAGAGTTGATCCATTTTGCAAATGTTTTCTTCTGTACGTCTTCTCTCTCATCTGAAAATAATACAATATAATTATTATTTTTAAGTGCATATGCAGAAATTTTTTTATTATCAAATTTAGAATTAATTTTTCGGAATAATAAAATTTAAAATATGTAAATAAATTACCTACATATTAATCAGAATATACGTATCTATTTTTATTAATTCTTATAATAATTGTTTTTAAATTGTTTATTATAAAAAACAATTTATGTAACAAATTAATATATTATTTTATCATATTATCTTTTACGAAATAAGATAAGCCATGGTTACTATTAGCTAATTCTAACATAGATTATACTTTTATAGAATTTTTGTTACACTCTTGACCTTGGATAACTTTTTGCTAAATTAACAATAATTTTTTTTTTTAAATACACGACGAATAGATAACCTCCTCCTTTTGAAGTCGGTTAAAAATGTCGCTGCAGTGGTGCATTTGAATTAAGTGTTTTTATTTATTTAATTTTTCACTCTTTATAGGCAATACTATGCTTTTTTAAACCTACTTGTATATTTTGTATAGCTGGTTCCGAATAATACGAATACGAAAAGATGTTGGCAACACTAACTAGACCAGTTAGTGAATGAGCAATTTAAAGATATTTTAGGTTACACAAAGTACTTTGGTTTGTGAGACGAATTGTCAAGTTTAAATCGTTTAAAAAAAAATCGTAGAACCTAATATCTCCAGTTTGGAACACATGCTGCACAGTCTAAACTCTTTGCTTTGAATCTTGGAGAAGAACAAAATACTCACCATCATCTTGACTGCCTTGAGTAAAATTCAAAACAGCTTGGTATGCTTTTAAAAACGTTATCATTTTTGCCGTTACTATTTACATTTTAAACAGAAGTATTTGAATTAAAATATACACTATTATTTCCATACATCACAAATGGTCTAAGTTTGAACTCGCAACTTTTAATTGAAAATAAATATCGGTATTAACAACGTGCACGTTTCACAACGCTAAAGGAAAATTAACAAATGTTTTTATTTTTGTCGATATTTTGTCTCGATAAGATAATACATTTATATGGATTACCGATTAAAACCAATAACACACTATCTGTGTTACGATATCCGCCATACACAACACTAAAGTAAAACAAAACAAAAACGTTTTCAGCTAAATTCAATTTAATCTCGGTTTAAACTATAATTATTATTCCACAAATACGACGGGTATAACGAAAGGAGTGTGCACTGTCAATCAGGAAGTGAGAAGTAACTGCTGAGATTGTTCTGTGGCTGCAGTTGTCTGCTACAAGCAGACCGCACTCTAGCTTAATATGAGCTAATATGAGTCAGACTATAAAAAAAGAGCTGGTGCTCCAAGTCCGACAAAATATTAAATTGTTACACTCTGAATACACAAGGCCGGAAACTAGTCAGCTAGCAATCTAAGCTATGTTTGAACAGAACTAGGTCCATTCCTGGGCCAGTAAGCTAGTGATGTGAATATTTACTTTGACACTGGCAAATTATTATAATGTCATAAAAAAAACAATCCACCCTCATCAAACTAAAAACAGTCAACAGTAATATCATTAACACAGTTTCGACGCAACCACGATAACTACTTTTTCAAAATGTTTAGATTATAATAATCAAAATCGCGAAATCTATCCAGTAGGCAACGTGAAGTTTTTTTTATTTAGGTATCATATTATGTTCGAGTTTTAATGTGTTACAGGTTTTATTTTAACAATATTTAAACCTCATATTATCAGAAAGAGATACTAAAATAAAATAGTTTTTAAAAGCGTTTTATTCATCGACATTTAGTTATTTTAATTACAATTTTTGTTTATTAAAAAACTACAACAATATTTCACACATTTTTATGCACTACATTATTTCGGACACTTTTTACGCGACGTGCGTTATCTTCAATGAAAAATGTCAGCGGAAAATCTCAGAAAATATTTATGTAAATATTTATTTTACACAGTTGTCGCTATCAGTAGCTGAATATCAGACAACTGAAGATCATAGTTAGCCTATGAGTGCTAGATGGTATATTCTTGATATTAGGTGTATATTTTTACATCAAATCAGCCGTGGCATAGCGATAGAAGGCTTTCTCAAACGATAGCAATTCTTGCCGGGACCAATGTAACAATATAAAAGTAGATAATAGCAAACACCACTTTCCGTAACCTGGAGACGCGTTTCAGGCAGTTTGGAAGAGAAATGTACATTGTCAAAGCTGTGTACATTCGCCTCCACAAGCCTGTTTCTCATTTTTTGTGGTAGCTGTTGTTTCCGCTTATAGGCAGTACTCTAGCTAATCATCAGGCTGAGTGTGATCACGTGTCGAGCTACTATAACAAAAACATGAAGGAAACGTTGCGAGTTCAAAGAAAGTGTAGACAGGCAGAGTGAAAAGATGCTTAGTTTGGTCATGTGGAAAGGATTGAAACAGATAACAATCAGGCAGCAAACATGGTCTAAAGAGGCGCCATACAATCCAAGTACGAAGTCCCATGATATCTCAAAAAAAAAACTTTAATCTATAATGAATCTATATAATAAAAATCAATTGCTGTTTGTTAGTCTCGCTAAAACTCGAGAACATCTGGACTGATTTGGCTAATTTTGGTCTTGAATTATTTGTGGAAGTCCAGGGAAGGTTTAAAAGGTGAGTAAATATTTTCGCTTTCCCTTAGAAACGATTCCTTTGATTTTGAATGTCAAACATTTGATGTTCGTCCCGTCGTTTAAAAATCAATTAAATTTAAGTCGTTCAGAAATGCTTTTTTATTTATTGATTCTGAGGCGGTACGAAGTTTGCCGGGTCAGCTAATTATATCATATTTTAGATTTATTCAATTTCAACCTTTTCTGAAACTTACAAATGTTACACATTCTGTTACGTAAACTGGGAACGCTATCATCATCGTCACCATTACCGCCTTCTACCTACATTATCTACCCGTCTCTCTCCATCGTGTTTCGGTTCGACGCAATCTCTTTTTTTATTCGTTCGATATATTATACAATTTTCTTTCTAAAAAATAAATCAAGAATATACATACCACTTTTCATGGTTCTTAACTTCGTATTGTTCTCGGAGCATTCAATCACAGTATCTAGTTTAACAAGTCGAACCTTTCGTAAAATTTCTATAGAACCAAATCTTAATAAACGTCGTTTTATAATAGACAACCATCGACCTTGTATCGACGACGTCATTTTTACATATAGGTGAACAACTAATTTTATTGACAAATATTATTTTGCAATTCTTTTGAGTAGTTTATATGACCTCATTATTTACTCCAAATTAAGCTTTATATCCTTGACATAAAGACCACTATCTAGGCGAACCCACAGGACAAAACTTAACTTTAAGAGCGGCCGTGGTCTAGCGCGTGAACTCACAATTAATGAGACCCGCGTTCGAACCTCGCCAAATAAAATGTAACTAACTATGTACTTTGGTCGCTCAGTACAAGGCACTAATAAAGAGTTGTTAGGCAGACTGATGATGGTTATTAGCCCAGTCTTCCGTCCTGGGGTAGTATCACGACTTTAGAAAAGACCTTGTCGCGTTTCGGAATATTTGGAAGTAGCCAGGTATAACGAGAGGAGTGTGCACTGTCAATCTGGATGGCGCGTCTCCTCAAGCCGGCATGTTGGAGGTGACTGATACCTGTAAAAATGTATCTGTAGTAGCAGTTGTTTCCGTTCAAGGACCGCACTCGTAGCTTTTCAGGCGGAGTTTAATACTCATTTGAAACTGTAATAGATTATTCATCAACTTGACCTAGGACCGTGAACCGTTCTTTCTATAACCCTGATAATTATAGTACTAAATAATAGGTTAATAACCTTTATGATTTATTTCCATAACATCAGTTATTCGCAGGTATTGCCAATCATACAATGATATGGATATATTTATCTGTTAAATGTTATCCCGCTTGTTATTTTGTATAGGTAGTTCCACCATTATTGCAGACAGATGATGGCTATTAGCCGTCCTGGGTTATTGCCACCACTTTCAAATCTAACGCCCGTAAAGTTACATTGTCACGTTTCGGGAACAGTTTGCAGAAGTACCCAAGTATAGCGAGAGGAATGTGCACTGTCAATCTAGATGGTGCATAATCGTCTCCACAGGCCGGCAATACGGTGGCGACTGCTGCCCGTAGAGATTTGTCTGTAGTAGCAGTTGTTTTCGTTCATGGACCGCACTCTAGCTTTACATCAGACGGAGTGTTGTCATATGCCGATCTTTATTAGTAGTAAAAAAAGACTAGGCTGCATGCTATGTTGTCTTTGCCTTGGATAAAACGACATCACGATAAAGGCTAGCAACACTGATGAGAATTTTATCTATGCCTATTAACAGTATTATTAGATTACAAAACTGCAAATTAATTGTAAAAACAAAAACTATGGACTTTATTAATTAGCAGTTGAACATAGCTAATTAGCATTAGCAGTCTCGTGATCCCGGTTACGGGTTCGAACCTCATCCAGTATCTATGTAACAGTACCAGTGTATATTGGTAAAGCCTAGACCTCAGCAATTTTTAACATAGAAACATAATAAAATGGAATCATACCGTATGATTTTATCCTTTAAAAAAATAAATATTTGTTGTCTTGTTTTTTTTATTGTGTATTTTGCCGCCAAAGGAGAATGCCCATTCGCCTAAGAAAAATGGGCCCACAATTTTTTTCTCTAGTATCATGATGATTTTGTAGAAAAATAAATCTACTTCCTTATTACCAATCAGTTTTAATTTTTTCACCCGGGTTATTGAGTAATTAGATGTTTTCTGATGCAACATTTGAGGTTATTGTTATTTTAAATACTTTAATAATTGATTGGTAAATAATGTGTGGATATAATTAAAATGAGTTAATAAAAAAATAAATAATTATTTAAGAATATTGTTTTGTTACCATACCATTAAGTATCAAATGGGTCCAAAAATGGACATTCTCCTTTCATGAGCGTCAAAACTAATGAATTGTCCATGGTAATTCCATAAACCGAAGTTAACGTATCGAGCTACAATAAAAAAAAATAAAAAAAATATGAAAAGTATTATACCTTTTGTCTAACAACAAATTCAACAAAACAGACGTATTTAAATTAATTATACTGGATACTTCGAAGAATAGACAAGGTCGTTTGTTTTTATATTAAAGTTGAAAATTGCAAGGTATATTGTAAAAAATATATTATGCTACGTTTATCTGCTTCAATGTTTGACGTTTAACGATATGAAGTCCATTAATTACAAAATACCTAGTTCATTTTCGTAAATAATCTACCTAAATGTAAACCAGAAAGGACTTTAAGATACCTAATTAGTAAAACGATAAAAGCGTGAAGTGCAGAGCTGACCCCGCGGCACCAGCTCCTCGACAAATTACTAAAAATGATGTCATGATAATTATACAAAATTGTATGTAGGTTCCACCGTTTTATTTACACTGCACTGTTTGTTTATACAGACAATTATTAATAGATGTATGGGTAAGACCCTGTGCCTTTTTTATGACTAACAAAATGTTGACATAAAAAATATACGTGGCTGAAATTAGTACAGCCTTTGCCTATGGAATTTGGCGCGTATTTGTCCTGCGCTTTCCTGGAAAGGAGAATATATTCTACCACTATACTGAAGCAATTTTTGGCTTGACTAAGACTTGTCCTGATAGTTTAGTGTGATGAATGAACGAGTCGTGATGCACAATATTATTAACTTGATGTAAAATATTTACTTTAACACTGGTAAATTGTTATAATGCCATATAAAACTAAAAAAAGGAGAATATATACATTTTTTTTTAATGGCGCGCGTTTATTTATTCATTCCTATTCCTAGCATTGCATCCTATGAATAGCATTTTTAACGTTATTTTAAATTTTGCATCAATATTTTTAGATTTATATTTTTAATACCAAATTATAGTATATTTTCTTCTCTAATTAATGACATTTTAAGGCTACTTACATGCATTTCCTTGTAACAATTGGATATTTATTGTCACTTATGTCGTCAAAGAACTATGAAATAAATTCATATACGAGTATACAGTGATTAAATTTTGTAAAGAAATATCGAAATTCGTTCGATTCGAAAGAAATGCGGCGCGGCTTTTTGTAACGCTATACCTACAGCGAATTCTATTTATTTTATTTAGTAAAACGTTTCTAAGCAAAACCATAATTATATTTGACAAACATTAACTTTCACGCATCAAGTCCCAAGTAAACACAACTTTTATCAATGTATTACGGAAGCTAGAGTAACTGATACGCTTTTCAAAGTTACGTAAAAGGTGTGCGACCGTAACTAGGATATGACGTGCGATGGTTTATGAATTACAAATTAGATTTTATTCCGTTATCACATAAATATATTATACTGAATACAAATTATACAATTCCCAAATTATTTTACAGCGGTCGTGGTCTAACGGTCTATTCACAATCCAATAAACCCGCGTTCGTAATTGTTTAAGTATCTATTTTCATCGCTCAGTGCCTATGGTATAATATAGGCATTGAAAATAGTACTAGGCATTGGTAGTGATTTAGCCCAGTCTATCGTTTCCCAGCCATAGAGGCATATCCCGTGGCTCGCGGTCCTTTGACCGTGTGTGACAGTGTCGTATGGGAGGCACTGTTGGAGTTGCTAGTAGTGCCCATGGGTGGTGAATAGACCTCCCTGAGGTGTCCCAGCGCGAACCAAAACCAACAAGGTGAGGTCTCTCCTCGGGTCACACTGCTTTCAGAGAAGACCTCACGTGGGCGGAGGTGGTAGCGGAATAGCGTCCCGCCAAGCCTCGAACGAAGAGCGATAATCCCGGGGTTGGACTGCCGCTCATTTACTTGGCTGGAATGGTGTTTCTTCCCGATGAGGTGGGGCCTAACGGCCAAGCGTCAGTGAGGTCGCGGATGAATGCGAAAGCGTGCCCGTGACCTCACCATATGACGTAGAGAGGGACACCGTGGGGGTTTTAGTCGTGTATACCCGGTATTGGGGGTACCGGGGAGTCCGACATAACGTTGTCGTCGTCTTCCCCGAAAACTTTCTTATATTGCAAATTTCAAAACGCAATTCGCAAATGATGCAAAATTTCTAAAATGTTTAATATAACAATGAACACACATCGGCCGTTGCTTAAGACTTTCAAATTCATCACCGAAAGCTTGTTTCTCTGAAAAGCACAATTCTGCGTCCCGGGGCTTGCTTCGGGGACAACGAAACGGCGTATCCAAATACAAGACAGTCCTGTTCAAAACGGCACATATGGTCACGTTATGCATACCCCAATTAAAAAAAAAAGTAATTACAATACAGTAGGTCAAATGCAATGTTAATAAAGAACAATAAAAAGAACCGACCACACTCGCAATGGCAACGCCTACACTTTTTTAAGAATTTAACCTCAGCACTGCTGCAACTAAGGCACTTTCTTTTCTTTTTCAATCGAAAGTAATAACATACAATTAGTACCTATCTGTTAGTTTTTTTTTTTAATTAATTTTTGACATATTACATCCTTTTATTATCTATCGAATTATCTAAAAAATACTGTTTTTATCATAAACTATTCACATCTTCCTTATAATTAGAACTTAGCCTCCTTGGCTAAAAAAAAATTGAAACTGCAAAAATTATTAAAAATCACTCCGCCATTTTGAAAATTGTAACTAAACATAACGTAATTTAAATTTAGAAACATGTTACCTATTTAAAGAATTGTTTTTAGGCCTTTGTTTAACAGTAGGTGCAGTTAAGGGATGAAGGATGTTACCCATATGGAAGTAAAAAAAATGTTTACATCATAAAATAACATTTTGTTTAAAAGTTCTAAAAGGTATTTTTAGGTTTTTTTTTATATTTGTAACTTGTCTGATAGCTTTGCGACCAATGCCTTAATAAAAGATTAATGTTAAATGAGTGTTATTTTTATTCATAAATACATAAGGCAGTGGAATAGTGATGTATAAAAATTTTTATTTTTTCCATCAAATCTTTATTTGTTTACTATCGTTTAAAATGCTAATATAATGATGTCATATCTCAACATATATATAGTTATGTAATAAATATTAATTAGCTATTTACTTATCGATGCAACTAAATGATTCATTGTTTTCTAGCAGCGTTTCTCAGTGTATCACCAGGCTAGGCGTGTGCTAAATTTGACCGGCTGGAAATACAGAAAACGGCTTAATTGTTATACGCCATATAAAGCAAAAAAAAATTAAAACTGACTAGTTTTTTTTATTATTCTCCCGTTCTGGAAGTCAAAGGGAAGAAAGCCCATACAGCCATGTCTTTAGTATTAACTAGTTTCTCTTAAATTCTTCTTGTGTGTCTTATCTTGGGGTACACAGGCTGACCCGTTGTGATACTAAGGGTTCTGCTGAGTGCTAAGTAACCATGTTTTATAATATTAAATTAGGTACCTATGTGACAAAATATTTTATCTTGGAATTCAATAAGACTTGTATATCCACTTCTTAACTAGGTAGATACTTCATATTATACCATAAATAGGTCATATTACCTATCAAATCATCTACTTTTTTTTAATTAGTGCTGGCTCGGCTAATGACTACTCTCCGCCTGACGTTTCCAGCTTGAGAAAATGAATATCAACCATCCAGTTGACAGTGGACACACTTCGGGAGTACATTTTTTCATTTGGTACTAAATTATGGTTTATAAATAATAATCATGATATATGGAGGCATAAACTAGATAAGATGAATAAGAAATACAATCTTTGAGTCACGGATAAGATTACATATTGCTTTCTACTTAGTGTTGTGATAATTGGTGCATGACATTTATCTATACAGTCTCACACATTGAATTTGTATCTTTAATTATTGATTTATAAATTAAGTATTGCTGAACAAATGTTAAAAATAAACATACTCTACTTATGAAGTCGAAGGTCATGAACCTATACAGCATTTAGTAATAATAAATAAAATTAGCCTAATTGTTGTGAAGTTGGCTGGAATTAAGCGCAACTTTAGAACTAGGTCTTGCTGTAAGGAAGCAAAATTGACAAATAATAGTAAACATATATTTTTTTAAATATTCATTTTTTTTATGGTTGTGTTTAAGGCAAAGCGTTCGAACCTTTGCAGCCTTGTAAAAAGAATATTAGTTATTCATTAAAAATTTTAAAAAGACTAGACTCTTCTATATTTTATTGTTATTTTTTCTTTGACCAATATTTAATTTATTAAGAATAAAAAACCATATCCACATTAATTGTATTTTTATTATTTATAAAAATCTTCACTTTGCTTCAAGCTCAACATATTAATGGCGACTTTGGAAGGACAGGGAGGTTCAGGACAAGCAACAGGTTAGAAAGGAAGTCTCCGAGGACAGGATCTGTAAGAAATACGTTTGTAACATATGTATCAATTACATGAGCATAGGATTCATTTTAAGTTAATATATACAACGGTAGGCCGTTGAGATATGGCAGAAAAGGCGTTTAAGTCGTCGTACAAGGTTATAAAATGTATGGGTTGGTCTCAGTTGGTCTCATTTTAAATGACACAGGGATAGGTAAAAAAACTAGATTAGTTTCCTAAACATATTCACTCATCATCGTTAACCAACTAAATGAAAAAGGCTTCGTATTGCATCACCTATGTAGCAAAACGACCAGCTGCACAATTTGACCAAGCAGCAAAATGTAAAGTCTTATTTTTGACTAACATTTTCATATTTGGACATGTTGCTATTGACTGTACTTTATGGCCTATGATTGTTTTATGTAATAGTATGGACATTTCCTAGCATACGACGATTCAATATTAAGTCATAAAAAAAGACTTTAATAAATAAAGAAAGTATAATAAAGTAACTGTATATTACTCTTATAATAATGCCAATATTGTGACAATGAAATTGTTTCAGAACAAAAACTCATTATCAACTCAGAAACTTTAATAAATTTAATTTTATTAAATATATTTAATAGTAAAATTATTATTTGAAGTTATCCAAGAATTTTAAAATATATTTTTAAAAAATTGTAATAGTATAATATTATTATTTTTTACATTCAAATTAGGAAGAAAGCTTATCTCTAAAGAGATAATCTTCAACAAACAACGTAAGAAGATTCGGCCTGATTTTTCAACAATATGCAAACAAGATAAAAAATTCATTTTAACTATTTATAGCAGTTTTGTAAAGTTTAAACATTAAAATATTTAACAACAGGTTACAAACTCAGGTTTGTTTGACATTGTATTGCCTACATTAACTTCGTTGCATCACAATTATTTAAGTTTAAAAAAATATAGACGCAACTTTCAAGGCCTCATAACGTCTCGAGAATTCGCAACTGTATTTAATTTAATAAATACACACTCACCAACAAAACTTGTCTCCATATTTCTTAGAATAATATCCGATAACACAATTTCAATCAAGTTTATGTGATAAAAAGATTCGAAGACATTACACTCACACCACCACTCCCAACTTAACAAACTTTGTTGAAAAGTTTTTAAACTCTTAAAAAGTATGAACTACGCGTCGGAGCGTCCACAAAACACTGAATGTTTGTTTATTTAACACTAGTCCGTCATTTTTATGTACTAAAACTGAAGGAAAACTTTAAATAAACACTGTTTTTAAATAAAAACATGATCAGAAACGGTAGCGCAGACACCGTAAAGTGACAAGGCGGCAAGTAAACTGACATACGCACACATTCATAACTTTGGAATTTTGAGCAAGTTTCTTGACAGTGTTGCTAGATTAGAATAATACTTTATCCATTTACTAGCTATGTAACACTCATTAACAACTTTACTTATTTAAAAAATTAAACAACTAGAAACAAATAAAAGTCCTTTGTCTGATTTAAATGAAATTATGACATAATTTACCCAATAACGGTGATACAAGAAGTTATTATTTCTTACAGATTCATAATTTTTATTATTTGAAGTCATTTTCCTTGTAAAATTATTCTTTTTTTTATTTAAATAAACGTATTCACATGTTTGCCTACATAATTTACGTAATACATCTTATCAATTTGCATTTTTTGTGATAGAAGCGTAGTCCGGCGCCTATTTTTTTTATCAGCTCATAACAATAAAAAAGATTATGTTTTTTTTTAAATTAGTATACAAACGTGTGAATATGAAATGCAATGAAGGTGTTATATCTTTATTTAATCACTGAGATCATCTCTCGGTATTTTAATAACGTTCTAGAAGTAGACTTCTTGATATCAATTATAAAAACTTCTAAGAGCCGACGGTGCACAAATGTTTCTTCAAGTCGGCACCGCTGCACTGCAGAGATGACTGCTACCTGCAGACATTTTTCTGTGTCAGCAGTTGTCTCCGTTCAGGCGGCTCACCAATTTTTTTTTTAAATATTGAAATAATATAATTAAAATTGAGCCATTTCTTTCTTTTGGACTTTATTTAAAAAATATATTATATACGAGTATATAGGTTAGTATCTGGACTCCACCCAAAACTACTTGCCGACCCCTGCTCTGCCTGAACATCAGGCAGCGTAGTCGCATGACTTCTATAAAAAAAATGCTGTAAGGTACATAACTACATACTTTTATGAATGAAAGTTATTTTATGTTATAGGTAGTTATTACCATCGTTTTCCCTGTCCCACGCATGATTACGTTCGCGGCATGTGTTAGGCACACGTCGCGTCGCGTTGTTGAATTTGTTTTGAATGCGGCGTCATGGCATGGCTAACGTTTAATAACTGCAGGCGGTCACTCAACTCAACTCAACTCAATTAGTTCCCTTGAATTATCATGAAAGATTCTTTTTATTTTATATATTGTAGCTCGGCATATGAGAACACTCCGCCTAAGTAAAGCTAGAGTGCGGTACATGAACGGATGTCTCCTCCGCTTGAGGAGACACGAGTCCAGTTTGACAGCACACGCTCCTCTCGTAATGAAATGAAATGAAATTAAAATCCTTTATTAACGTAGGCATGGACTTGGCATGCACTTGTTCATCGTCAGAATCTACTTTTGGCTCCGGAAAGGCATATGACGAGAAGACAGCCATAAGAAACTCGTCAATTATAGCCTGTGTTTATAATAACATAAAAAAAAACTGAATTATAAATCCAGAAAAAAAAAAAATATAATGCCAGTTACTTCCAATCTGATCCTGAAGTGCAACACAGTCACTTCACGTGTGTTAGTACTGGGATATCAAGTGGAGTATTGTCATATGCCAAGTTAAAATAATAAAATATATAATCCAAACATTTGGAAAGCTTTAAAATAAACGGTTATAATAACGCCTTAATTATAATAATTAACACAAATATTTTAATTAATTCTCTGTAAAATATAATTTAAAAAAAAACTGGAAAATTATAATTAATAATGATAAATGTATTTATAACTTAGAATAATATTAATAAACGAGTTTTATATATTTGACTGATTTAAATTTATGAAGCAATTAGTACGCGATGTGCGGGTGATTGGTGGAATGGTGGTGTACTCCTTGTATAGGGTTACCAAGTAAGAAAAACATTTTAATAAAATATTCGGTTTTTTTTAAATAACGCACCCTTACATCAAAACTGTTCCAACTCGAAAATCGTGCTTTCTGAGATAACCTCATTCTGCGATTAGCCCACACTATTTCAATTTAAATATATCAATTAAAAAGTAATAATAAATATTCCAAGTCTAAACTAAACTTTTGAGCGGCCGTGGTCTAACGGTAAGACGGGTGAACTCACGATCGATGAGACCCGTGTTCGAACCTCGCTAATAATGTAACTTTGTTATATGTACTTTGGTCGCTCAGTGCCTATAGGCACTATTAAAGAGTGGTAGGCGGACTGATGATGGTTATCTGTCCAGTCTGCCGTCCTGGGGTAGTACCACCACTTTCGAATGTAACACCCAGGTAAGTAGCCAGGTATAACGAGAGGAGTGTGCACTGTCAATCTAAGATGGTATATGCTCGTCTCCTCAAGCCGGCATAGTGGAGGCGACTGCTACCCGCACTGGTTTCTGCGTAGTAGCACTCTGGCTTTACACCAGGCGATGGCTTTACACAAATATTTTTCGTGCAATAATAAAAAAAAATCAATTTATATTTAAATGTGTTTTATTAAGTTGATTTTGGCGTGTGATACGTTCTAGGAGAGTCTAGACAAAGTTGTAGCACCGTTTTTATTCGTACATTCTGTACATTTCTTATTGGATCAAAATGTACAAGTTTTTTTGCTATCTACAGAGGAATTTGCGAATATAGAGAGAATGACAGGAAGGTCCACCCGTATTTTTATTATATTTATTTACAAAGTTCAATACACGGTTACCCTAATTTTACCTACACCTACAAAATATATGTTGATGCGATAAACAACAAAGTTATCGGTAAACGAACGCAGAACATTCAGATTCGAACATCAATATCCTAATGGAATTTGATATCTGTGTCAAATATATAAATATCACGATGTTGAGGTAGGTAAACCTATCTTCTATTGGTGACTACACACTGCCTAATCGTAAACTAGAGTGTCATTCATGAGCAAAAACAATTGCTACCACAGAGAAATATCTGCAGGCAACGATCACCTCCGCTATGCCGGCTTCAGGAGACGAATGTGAGTCGTTATTGTCAAATTTTAAAAGAGTGGTAGGCGGACTGATGATGGTTATTAGCCCAGTCTGCTGTCCTGGGGCAGTACCACCACTTTTGAATGTAACACCCGTGAAGTGGCTGTCGCCAGGTATACTGAGAGGAGTGTGCACTGTCAATCTAAATGGTACATGCTCGTCTCCTCAAGCCGGCATAGTGGAGGCGACTGCTGTTCGCACAGGTCTGTAGTAGCAGATATGACCGTACTCCGCCTGATGTTAAGCCAGAGTGCGATCCATGAACGGAGGCGACTGCTGTCAGAGCAGGGGATCTGCAGACAGCAGTCGTGCCCGCTATGCCGGCTTGATGAAATGCCTCTTCACACTGTTTAATATTGTAACACACATATTTAATATTGTAAATAAATAGAAAGAAAAATTTTCTGTCGGTTAAAAGTTTACAAGAATTGTAAGTCAAAAAGTTAAAAAAGAAACTATTAATTGTTATTTAAACTTATAATGTAGTTTAAACATAAAAAATACTTACATTTGCTATTAGAAACATGTTTTTCATATGGCGCGAAGGTGTAAGCCGGCGCTTCACCTACTTCCACAACCCACGTGACCTTGCGTTGCCGTAGCAACGGCGAGGACGACGACGACATCTTGTGGAATTCCCGCCCAAAATCCACTACATTGCCAGACGAAAAAATTTAAATTGGCGGCAAATCACTTCACTGTTGTTTTCACTGGATTTTTTTATAAATTATTTGTTCACATCACTATAACTTTCACAATGAGATATTTTTAAATCAGGGGAAACGGAAAATACGTGTTACAAAATGACGTTTCACTTTTCATCCACTAAATTGGAATTTTCATCATTGCCCGTGAAATGTGGTCTAGTGTTGTACTGAATATTACTTTTGATAAAACATCGATAAGTAATGATTTGTTATCAATGTCTTAAGATAATAATTCTTATCAGATTTTGAGAATTCAATAAGAAGTTATAATTTTTTATTAGCAAAATTCCTACAACATAGATTTTTTTTTTATTTAATAGACGAAACGTAAGGTACATTTATTTACATGTTATAACGGTTTTCAAAGACTTGTGCGGTCATTTAACAACAATAAAAACTTGTAAACCCTTTTAAACATTTTTTAAAATAAAAATAACGCCTGATTTTCAAATGGACGATTTTATTATCAGTAATCAGGGTAATAATTTTATAATCACGGCTTTACAAGTGTTTCTTAGGCCTTTTGCACATTATTAGAAAAAGTCTTATGTCTTATAAGAAATCCAGTCACCAGTTTTTTGGAGGCTATCTTGAGACATTAATTAGGTTATCTGTCTTGAATTATTTTTCCTAAACTAGGGTGTTCTTCGAGTGTTAATGTGTAAATTATTAATCATTAAGTGTTTGTGAACGTGCGTGATTGTGCGCAAACAATTCAAAAGAAGAAAACCTGTGTTTCCATTTTCCCTCCAAAACTTCGTAGGAAGTTTCAGTGAAGATTCTACCACTTTACTGAAACAATTTTTGACTTGACTGAGACTTGACCCGACTATTTAGTGTGATGAATGAATGACTCGTGATTCACAATATTGTTGGTTTTTTGCAGTTTGACACTGGCAAATTGTTATAATGCCATATAAAACAATTTTAAAAATCCACTTACATTGGTTGTTGCATGAGACCATACACGTTACAAGACTGGATTTTTTGTAAGAAATTTCAATGTGCAAGAGGCCTAACTCTGCAATTTATAACTTCCATTATAAATGTAATATTGATTTTCAATGTAGGTGTTCATATGCATAATCTATTTATTTTAAAATGGCGCCCACTGTTTACACCCACAAATAACTAATTTGCCTCTAGTTTCTACATAATAATTTTATCCTATAAGATATTTATAAAAAAACTGGTACATGAATTAAAATTAAACTTAAGGTCAGGTTACTTATGCGCGTGACTCTCGCTGAAAGGGTTAAATATCACGCACTTAGTCTAGAGTGCGGTCCATGAACGGAAATAGCTGATATAATTTCTTACTTGGCTTGTGGGGACCAATGTACTCAATCCATTGTTTCCGCTCGTTACCCTTGTCCTTGGGGTAACAGGTTCACGACAATAAAATGTCCCTGACCACCCCTAACAACTTTTAAAGTTTTTTTTTTGTTAGTTAAAGTTCATCAACTCCATATTGATAGCAACATTGCAGAACTAGTTAACCGCAAGGCAAACGAGTATCACAAAAAAACAACTATAAATCTAAATATAAAAAACGTCTTAACCGCATACTCTTTGTAGGGTAAAAATAACCCAAAGTTATTATTGTGAGGGTTTTTTTTTAATGCCTATCTAAGAGAGGGGTGTTTGAGACCTTAACAATTGTTTTGTACGTAAAAATTGCCGATTCACTAAAATAAAAGTATAAATGTAAAGTATGTTTTTAAAAAAACTGATTAATTATTTAATTGCCTTAGGTTTAAGATTTCCAGCCGACACCAATGTAATGTTGTAAATTTTGTAAACATTGTTTTTGCAGGCAGCAGTCGCCTCCGCTATGCCGGTGAGTCCATCTTGTTATACCTGGCTAAGGTGGCAGACAGGTCTGATAACCATCATCAGTGTCTCTACCACTCATAAAGTAATATTGTAAATGTATTTTGGTCACTTTTAGAAATGTAAAGATTAAAAAAAACATAATACTTTAAAGAATTGTAGAAATTATCCTTTATGTAAAGCACTAAACTATTATAAATATTTGTTTTGTTTACAATTTAAATTGGAACATAATTTCTAATAAGAAATTGTTTACAAGAAAGTTATTTGTTGAAAGTAAAAATGTAGCTCTAGTGTGGGTACTAAAGAGACCTAACAGGTGATTTACCATTATAGGCAGTACCACATACATCGTGGCTTTCTAAACCTATAGGTTGTGTGCCTACGAATAATTTATAATACTATTCGTTTTTTACAACGAGTACTTTATTTTGACAATGGCAAGTTGTGATGATACCATAATAAAAAATAAAAGAAGAAGGCTGTACGGGCTAGGTCCTTTGCCTTTCTGAAAAGGTGAATATAATTTTTAAAAAAACAAAAAACGGTTTTTGGCGGGCTTCTACATATAAAAGAGAATAAAAGTTTATCTTTAATTATATTCTTAAACTTGTGTTTCTTCGAGTGTTAATGTGTAGTGAAGGTAAATTAATTTAAATTATTATCCATTAATTATATTATTCGTGACCGTGAACAAATGATTCTAGAGATAATGTATTTTTCTTTTCCCTCCAAAATTTCGTTGGAAGTTTTAGTAAAGATTCATGTTCTTTGTGGTAAGGAATAAAAGGTGATGCGTGATTTTAAGTTAATAGCTATGAAGTACTTTGACATTGGCAAATTGTTATAATGCCAAAAAAAAACTAAATAGCATAGTTTATTTATTTTTATTTACATTTGTTAAAAACTATAGGTACTAATTTTTACTAAGTTCATTTTATGTATTATTACTTATTTTATTATTAGTTGACGAAACGCGAGAAAACAATCGCACATAATTTTCTATATGACAATACAAAATTATGCATTGTGAAAACGGGTGAAAACACGTTTCATGTTTTCTTAATTTCATTACCTATTTTTCTAAATTCCGAAAGTTGAGAGTGCGGAAACAACTGCTGGCTACAAAGAAATTTCTGCAGGGAGCAGCTACCTCTGCTATGCGGCTTGAGGAGACGAATGTGAACCATCGAGGTTGACAGTACACACTCCTCTCGGTTTACCTGGCTACTCCAAACTGATCCCGAAACGCGACAAGGTCACTTCACAGGCGTTACACTTGATTGATTGATTTCCTAGGAAACTAGTATTAGTAACTACAAAAAAAAACCATTGTCATTGTAAATAAAAGCTCAATGGGTACAAGTATTGTATTGGTTATAAAAAACGTCATTATAAGATTAAGAATCATATTTGTGTGTGTTTAGCAGCAGCAGTTGTTTCCGTTCATGGACCGCACTCTAGCTTTACATCAGGCGGAGTGTTGTCACATGCCGAGCTACAATTAAAACAAAAACAGGGGGCCTACCGCTATCTTGCATAGTTTCGTTTTACGTTTATTCGGACCGAGACGCCTGTACATACTTTTTAGGTTTTTGGGGACAATTTTGTGTTTACTCCGGTCCAGCATAATCGTAGATGAATTTAATGAGATGAGTATGAATTTATAGGTGGTATTAAAAGACAGATTGCAATCCCTTTAACTACGTGTTACCACTACCAGTAATAAAACGTAATTGGATTTTTTAAATCATTATCTTTTTGAAGTTTTTCATTTGTTTTTATCAAGCCGCAATGGACGCGTAACGTTGTTAACACAAGTACACACGCACCTCTCGCATGACCGTCGCGACGCCAGTCGTTTATCAAGCGTTGCATTCACATTGCTTGTTTTTGATATTACAACGATGTTTTGTATATTTTTAACAAGTAATGGTACCATAATGATATGTAGTTAACATTGAACCAATTAATATGAACTAATGCAAAAAAATAATTAAAAAAAATATCATCTTAAAAATAAATACTTGTACTAAATCAGTATATGTATATCAATATATTTTTACACCTGTATATGGCGAGAGGCTTTAATAGTAGGTTTTAGACTAGATCACTAGAGTGTTAAAGAAAGTTGGTTTTACGAATAGTTTTGTTTCAATTAGCATAATAAAGACATTAATAAAGGCAAATCGACACCTACACTTAACCGACGATTTGTCATTCATCTTTAAATGGATTAGAATAAATCATTAGGACATTACCTACTACATTTTAAAACGTTTCTTTAATTTTAAATTAATGCTTTTGTTTTTGTACACGAACACTGGGGTAGGCAGAAACTAGACGCCATGCCGGCGAGCCAGAGCAGGGGATCTGCAGACAGCAGTCGCGCCCGCTATGCATGCCGGCTTGATGAGATGCCTCTTCACACTGCGCTTGAAGGAAGATGGAAAGACGTGATTCTCTGCTGATTCTACGGATTATAGTACGTATTTTTTCAGAATTAGCCATAAAAAAATATAGTACATTTTAAAAAAATATTTAATTGAGAAAAAAACTATACTTTTTGCGTTGAATATTCCGCTTTTTTGAAAATATTTTTTATGCTCTTGGTATAAAATTAATCAAATATAATTATATGAAGTAGTGAGCATCAGTTAGTTTTCAACAAAAGTTTATTTTCAACAGAAATCTCATTTTAAAAAAAATCTAAACCATAACGTAATATGTATGACTATTATAAATAGCCATTATTAGCGTTAAAATTGCGGTTTATAAACTAGTCCGAAACTAAATATCAAATTACAAGGACATGTAAACATAGTTTAACTTTATTTACATTTGACTTGATTGTTTATTATTAGATTTTTCTAATAGGACAGAATTGTGAAGACGATTAAACTTATATATAATGTTATACATAACATTAAAATATATTTAAAAAAATAAAAGAAAAAGCTGAAAGGGTCAGACGAGGAGCACCCTCAACCGACGTGCATGCATGAGGGGAGTAATGGATGTGGTCGAAGCGAAAGTGGTATGTAGAGAGAGGAGTCGCTCCATAGTTTCTGCCTACCCCAGTGGGAACAGGGCGTGAGCTAAGTAAATAAAAAAATAAGATTAAAATTTAAAATCACTATTTTTAGCTTAATCGAAACCCAAACAAAACTATTTACAACACTAAACCAATTAAAATTCCAATTAAATAGACAATAAAACACTAATCTCACTTCACAAAAAAAAAAGAAAACAAATTCTCGTAATTAATTTGAACGCGTCAACAAAATGCGCGAAACGACTTTACGCGCGTTCGTTCGACAACCAACTGTCAAAATAATGGCGCGAATAAATGTCCATGAGCGAGTGCATTCCCTTATTTTCAATTAAAAACATTTTATCGTTATAATTTGTGCATTTTATACAAACGTGCGTGTTAATTGCATTTCGGTTGAGATAACTATAAAATATTTCTGTTTGTAAACAGTTTTTATTAGAAATAAAGTTTGTATTTTGGTTGTAGATAACCTCACTATGCCTTTATTTAAATAGTGACCTAATCTAACATTCAACCATTAATGATAAGATAATATGATACTATCGAAAAGTAATTATATTTCACCTATTATTATTATATGTAAAGGATTTTTGAAAAACTAAATAAACATTTATTTCAGTATTACTGTTATTTCTTGTAGTAAAGATTTAAATCTGTAAAAATTACATAAACTAATATTCTAAAATGTATAGGCACTATGAAAGAGTGGTAGGCAGACTGATGATGGTTATTTGTCTAGTCTGTCGTCCTGGGGTAGTACCACCACTTTCGAATTTAACACCCGTAAAGTGACCTTGTCGCGTTACGGGAATAGTTTGAAAGTAGCCAGGTATAAAAGAGGAGTGTGCACTGTCAATCTAGATGGTACATGCTCGTCTCCTCAAGCCGGCATAGTGGAGGCGACTGCTGCCCGTAGAGATTTCTCTGTAGTATCAGTTGTTTACATTCATGGACCGCACTCTAGCTTTACATCAGGCGGAGTGTTGTCACATGCCGAGCTACAATAAAAAAAAACTGTATTAAAGAGAATATCTAAGAGTGGTAGGCAGACTCATTACGGAATATTAACCAAGTCTGCCGTCATCCTGGGGTTTTAAGTATAGCGCCCGTAAATCGACCGAGTCGCGTCTCTGGATCAATTTGGAAGTAGCAGGGTATAACGAGAGAAGTATAGACACAAGCCGGGCATAGTGAAGGCGGCTGCTGCTAGCAAGGCGTGCTCTATGGCAATAGATGTCTAAAAAAAGAAATTAGAAAGTTTTTAAAAACATTTCAGCACTTTTTCTTAGTACTTAAATTACAACCTTGCCTAGGTTCTTTTTGTTATACTTTCACTGTGAACAGAACAATGACAAAAAAATCTGTGCACGCCTTCGCAAAATTATTAGAAAGCTCCCAATTGTGTCGAGTACATATTACTCTAAAAAAATGTATATATTAATAAAATCATTCTGCCGTCCTGGGGTACCGTCCGTTTCGTCCGTTCCGTCACTTTCGAATGTAACACTCGTGAAGTG
The DNA here is from genome assembly GCA_948150575.1 of Tinea pellionella. Classification (NCBI taxonomy): domain Eukaryota; kingdom Metazoa; phylum Arthropoda; class Insecta; order Lepidoptera; family Tineidae; genus Tinea; species Tinea pellionella. Next base: position 880,281 of record OX411263.1, on the reverse strand, counting down.
ACCTTGTCGCGTTTCGGGAATAGTTTGAAAGTAGACAGGTATAACGAGAGGAATGTGCACTATTTTTTTTTTTTTTTTTTTTTTTTTTTTTTATTGTAGCTCGGCATGTGACAACACTCCGCCTGATGTAAAGCTAGAGTGCGGTCCATGAATGGAAACAACTGCTACTACAGAGAAACCTGTGCGGGCAGCAGTCGCCTCCACTATGCCGGCTTGAGGAGACGAACATGTACCATCTATTGGTACATGTACTATCAATCTAAATGGTAGATGCTCGTCTCTTCAAGCCGGCATAATGGAGGCGACTGCTGCCTGCACAGGTTTCTCTGTAGTAGCAGTTGTTTCCATTCATGGACCGCACTCTAGCTTTACATCTGGCGGTGTGTTGTCACATGCCGAGCTATAATAAAAAAAAATTATTAATTGATTTTAATATTTCTACTAGGTTTTTAATGCAACGTAAAAATAAACAAATTCTAAATCAAATTAAAAAATTATGTTTTTTTTTTATTGTAGCTCGACATGTGACAACACTCCGCCTGATGTAAAGCTAGAGTGCGGTCCATGAATGGAAACAACAGCTACCACAGATAAATCTCTACGGGCTGCAGTCGCCTCCACTATGCCGGCTTGAGGAGACGAGCATGTACCATCTAGATTGACAGTGCACACTCCTCTCTTATACCTGGCTACTTTCAAACTATCCCCGAAACGCGACAAGGCCACTTCACGGGTGTTACATTCGAAAGTGGCGGTACTGCCCCAGGACGACAGACTGGGCAAATAACCATAATCAGTCTGCCTACCACTCTTTAATAGTGCCTATAGGCATTGAGCGACCAAAGTACATATAACAAAGTTACATTGGTACCGGTCTTTAGCGAGGTTCGAACACGGGTCTCATTGATCGTGAGTTCACGCGTCTTACCGCTAGACCACGGCCGCTCGTATGTAATACAACAGTTCATTTTTTGAGATTGTTTAACTTTATCATTTGTTTGTTTTAATTTTATATGGTCATGATAACGTTAAGACGAAAACGTAATACATTCCGAGTTTTTCTATAATATACATTTATAACCCTCGGTACAGCAAGGATATTCCCGGAGAAACGCGAAGAGTATCGCCAGGGCATGTTGTGGAGGCCCTCAAATCGTTTGTGGTTAACTGTTGAAAGTTTCTACTAAGGTAAAGAAGAGAGCAACTAAATAAGTTGGCTAACACAAAATTTAAAACAAAACTCAGTATTTTTTTGTTTCTACCGAGCCTTTATCGATTTATTTTATTTTTTTTTGTGGTGTGGCGGCGGCTCCCTTCTGGTGGCTACCTATGTTGCCTATGCTTAAATCCGGCACTGTTGTCCATCCTGGGAGATGTTGAGTGATGCAGATACGCACACCGAGCGGCCATAGCTGCTAAATTGCGGAAAAGGAGATCGCGAGAAAAAAGGGTAATACCAGTCTTTTGGCCACTGTTTGTTTTAAATTGAAAGATGCGCGTAGCGTAACTGGCTTGTCTCCTCAAGCCAGCATAGTGGAGGTGTCTGTTTTTTCGCAAACATTTCTCTGTGGTAGCAGTTGTTATACGTTAGATATAGCGTGGTTATTTGCCGAGCTATTGTAAAAAAAATTAATCTTAATTAAATTAAATTAATCTTTAAAACAAATGGTATATCGTTTACTCTCTCTAACTTTACGAGTGATTATAACGTTAGAAAGGGATGCCAATAATAGATATATTTACTTTTCTAGGACCATCTATTTATATTTCAAATGTCAAATCTATTTCTAATTAAGTTGAACGCTAATTTTTATAAAATAAAATGCTGTTTATTACTCGAACGCATTGTTCCATTACATTCTTTCCCGCCTTTTTTTACAAACTCCCCTAATACAAAATGTGATGAACAAACATTCTTATCATTTTTATTTGGCTAGGATACCCAAACATCTTTAGCTATACATACATATTTAAAAATCATCTTTAAATATAAGCTATTAAGGTTTAAAATAGCATTAAAGAATTTCTTATTGTTATAATAGGCTGGGAGCAATGACCGTTCGGAGTCGCTTAATTAATTTTATGATACACATACAACCCATGAACACGATGTTAGTCAGTTCCTGGCCTATTTTTAATAGTTCATCTAGTGTTAAATAATATCTAGATTAATTTTAATTTAGCTCAATTAACGAAAAATTTAAATTTGCACGTTAATTCACGTGCGAAAAAACTTCAATTCTGTTTACCTTGTATTGCGTATAATTATTCCCATTACATCCCTAAGGAATCTATAATTAATAAAAGTCTAAAAGCTTCCTTGATAAAGCCTATCGTAAAATATTTTTTTTCGAATCGGACTGATTTAATTCGATTTCCAAAAAAATAAGTAAAATATAAAGCTCCACAGTATCGACCCTTTGATTTGCCACAAAGAAAATCTAATGAAAATATTTAATAGAAAATTATTTATCTAAAATCGGGTACAAATAATGTCTATAAAACAAGCACTAACTTAAAGGGATAATAAATAAACAAATATAATACAATCTTGTAAAGACAATAACATGACTATAAAAATGTTTTTAATATTCATGTAGGTACTACTCGTATGTTCAAAGTGCCGTCAATAAAACGTTTTAAATAGGTTTAAATTGGTCTGAATCACGATACTCTATTATGTTAAATACCTACACAAAACTATTTTGGGGACACCAATCAGTGTATGATAGCCCTATGCCCTTTTATTTAATGAACGCAGTGATTTCAATTAAAACTAGAACGAAATAAAGAAAATTTTAGATTTATTTTATATTAAAGTTGATTTTATTATAAAATACATATATTGCTGAATTACCCTAGCCACCTGAAATAATAATAATGAAATCAAAATTGGGGAAAAGCAGCGCCATCTTCATGTAATACTAGAGACTAGAAAATACACAAACATGGAGGTAAACAAAGTAGAGTCGGTGATAATAGTTCTGCTTAATTAACATAGATGGCGCTGCAAAATGTTGGATTTTAGAATTTGTATAAAATTAATGCATCTTGATTCGTTATAAAATTATTTTTTACAGTTTATGTTTTACAACGAGTGCAATAAGTATTTCAAAAGTCAAAGGGAAATAATGTGTTAGTTACAAATATAGTGACATTATATTATCATATAGGTAGGTAAGTACCTACATAATATATATTTACGTATCGGTTTTTAAGGAAGAATTAATTATATTATTCGAAAACATTTGAAAAACATTTTTGTATTCATCGTGCTCAAGTAGGTACATGTAATACATGCATAGTAAGTAGATGGGAACAATAAGAAAACAAAATAAACACAATATCGCACGAAATAGTTACACGGAATTTCAGCTTTTACTACTGTGACATTAAAGATCGTTATTGTAGAGCAAGTTTAGATCTATAGTTCTGTACCTTTAAGGGTGAGACTAGGGTTGAAATTAGGTGAAGTGAAGAGACGACTGGAGACATCCCTGGCTACCACCGCGTGTCTTCACTATACAGGGACGAATTTAGAAAATAAAATCGTTTAATATTTTTACAATAAAAAAAGCTAGTGTGTACATAAATATCAAAGAATTTAATTGATATATTTATTTTATTATAAAAAATAAAATAAGTATTAAATTAATTTATCAAATACGAATGCGTTTGCGGTCCGGTCCGGACAAGGTCTTCAGCTCGCATTGAGTGTTACTATTACTCATTTTACATAGATAAGTAAATAAATAAAAAAAGACTAAAACGCTGGACCTACCAATTGCTCATCAATCAGGAAATACCGGTGTATACATCCCTCATCCTTCATCTTTCAGCCTAACTGAAAACGCAAATTCCTACACGTTTTAAGCTGCGTTTTTTTACTCTGACCGCAACGCATTTAGTGTGATACATGTTTAAAAGTTTATTTTTCAGCAGTGGTAAGTACGAGCCTGCGTGACCGTCAAATAAATATTTTGTATCGCGGTATTAACGTACCAGGCTACGGCAGTCGAACTAGCAACCCCTTACAAAACGGATATAAATCCTTTAACCTTTTAACAATAGGAAATAAGTGTTAAAATTAAACCATTCGAGTGACAGTGAATGGGGGCCTTAATTACTTAATTGACGTTAAACTTTTTTAGGCGCGAACATTAAATAACTAGAGCCATGCCGAAATTACTTTATTGTTTTTGGAAATTTTTAACGTCTAGAGTGTCCTTTTGCTTTGTTATTGTTATAAACGTGCGTTGTGTTTGAAAATGAATGGCGGAAGATCAGATGCATCTACTTCGACGGATGATATAAGGGTAAATACAGCTCCATAATATGTATCCAGTCCATGAACGGAAACAACTGCTACTACAGATTAATTTTTACAGCTAGCAGATGCCTCCGTTATGCCGGCTCCACCTAGATAAACAGTGCACACTCTTCTCGTTATATACAGAATAATTGTTGAATATCATTTGAAAGACTTCTACAATATTTATACTAATTCTTTCAGGGCCGTCCACTCTGTCTCTTCTACTTCACACATCCATTCGGAGTACTATCACCAGATCCACCAACAATTACCACGGCACCAGACAACATAACGCAAGCGTTCATCAACATGGAACCTGTTTCACCATATTTCTGGAGTTCAACCACTCAGGAGTCCTATAAAACATCTTCGACCAGTTCCAAAGTTAGCTATGACGTTGGGAATGTTATTATACCAAAAAAACCTATTAATCTAGCAAGTGTACCCAAATATCGAGTCGATTTTAATGTAAGAAAGTCTTCTGTGACGTCATCGGTCTTCTCTAATGACGTTTGGTTAAGTACAAGTTCAAGTGAAATAATACCGAGAAGGATTTTGCCGCCATTAAAAATCCCCGTTCCATTTTTAAGTGAAAGTTCTGACGATTTCTGGACGGCAAAATCTCTCGCGCCAAAATTCTCTTTGCCGCCAATCGAAATGCCAAAAAACGTGTCGGACGATACGAGTGGAAATGTGAGTGAAGTGTTTGTGAAAAGTGGAAAAGTTAACAGGGTTATTGGTGTGAAAAAGGTTAAGAAACGCGTTAAATTAAGTGGGATTAGAAGAGCTCTTACCTGCATGATGCAACGAGCAATAAAAGGTAACATTTTAATTTATTATTATTTAAAACCTAGTCTCGATCCCACTGCCGCGCGAAAACAAAATGGACTGCGCCATTATTTTCTTTCTTTATGCGGCATCTAATTGAGACTGCATTCCAGTACTTTATATTCTACCTTTGATACGTTAGCAGTCTCTGCTTTGTTTAAATATGTATAATTTGCAACGGAAAAAATGTACATATGAAGATAGACTGGCTCATCTCAGTATGAGCACGCTGCAAGCCAGACTTCGTCCGATTTTGTGCTGCTATATAAAATTGTCAATGCCGAACTGAAAACAGATCTCATCGAGGACATGTATTTTAAAGTACCACAGCGGAGCAAAAGGAGGCATATGTTGTTTGCAACTCCTCTCACGGCTAACAACATTGCGGCTAATAATCCCTTAACCCGTATATGTAGGCAGTACAACGACGCTTGCATACAGGGCCATGCTCCAGATTTGTTCGACAAATATAGTACATACAGAAATCATTTACACAAAAAAATAAAAAATAAATAAAAGGATTTAAAAAAAAAATAGAAATAGGAAAATAAAAATCTGCTGTTCATTTTGGTGGTGGGTTGTTTTAAGTAAACAGGGAATTTTATGCATGCTGGTACACATTGTTTTGGGAGGGTACTGCCACGAATGTAAATGAATATGTAATAGTCTAAGTTTAATTGTACTTTCTTCTGTCTTGTGTACAAATAAAATAAATTAAAAAAAAAAAAAAGTAGATTATACGAGCATATTATCTGCTTTCGTGATTGTAGGTAACTGAAAGTATCACTCTTTATTTTACAGAATAATAGGTATAGTGATTTAATAAAAATTTGGTCCTTCGAGCCGGTACTACAAGTAAGAGGTACTACAAGTTTAGGATTAAAAAATAAACTTCAATTTTGACATCAAATAATTATTATTTAAATAGTATTATAGTTTACTTCCAACTGTCAGAAGTCAGAAGCCTATCTACAGTTGTCACTTGATCCAATCGACAAGAAAATATATGGGATTTGACGTTTTGTTATCACTTAGGTGACAGTTAAGTGTCAAATCCCATTTAGTTTCCGATTCGATCAAGTGGCAATTGTCGATTGGCTTTTTACTTGAGCCCCTGGGCTGGCTAATGAATAAATTATTGTTTTAGTTTAATTTAATATAGTACAGTACTAAAGTATATGTACAATCTAAAGGAGCAGATAAAGGTAACCCTTATTGGTATGAATGTTCATCCTTGTCAAAGAAGAAGTATTTACATGATTTACTTTAGTAAATTTAGAATTTTAAGTCTTAATATTACAGTATAAATAAAAACTTATATAACGTTTTTGGCAGATCATTTACATTTATCTTAATAAGTATTATATAATAAAATAATGTTTTCATAGGTTTTGCGCAAACTTATTTGAACTGACCGGAATACGTTATCCAGTTAAACATAAATAGAAAAAAGCTTTATTTTATTATTTTTCAATAGTTTTAGTACAGTCAGTCTCTAAGAAGAATCATCAGATGATTGCAATTCAATTTTTAAGTTCTTCTTTCTCTTTTTATTTTCTTCTGGATACCCACTATCATTCAAAGGGTTAATATTATCCGAATTATAATACTGACCAACTTGTACATTTCTTAATGTATTTAAAATTTCCATTTTTGCCGATAATTTCTGGTCTTGGTTCATCCGTTTAAACGTTGGCACGAGGGACAGTAGAAAGTGTTTATCTTCGTCTATTTCTTCTGGCACAAAAGATATATTAGGTATAGAACTGTTACTCACTACGTTTTCTATTGTAACTGGAGGGTTTATAGCCGTTTGTGGGTCATAAACTTCGTACTCTTCAGAACTTGGAATCCTCTTTTTACCTTTCTTCTTGGTTGTGATAAGGCTTCTTGTTACAATATTGCGTGTTGTGTCAAGATCAGTCTCTATGACAGGTTTTAAAAATGATAATTTGTTAAAGTAAATATATTTTCTTTTGTTTTTCTGTTGGCCTCCCTTTAATTGTTTCATGGCGCGCATTTCTTTTCTGTAGCTGTCCTTTATATTGCGCCATTTCTTCTGGAGTTCCGTAACTAGAATAAAATAGCATTGTAAAATGTATTTTAATTAATTGTAAATAGTTTTGTCGCCCAGGGATCCACAATCGAAGAGGGGTCTGTAAGAATCGTAGAAGGTGGTGATCTTTGCTTGTCCAATATGAAATTAAAGGTTTGGGATCTACTTAGCTTTACATAAGGAGGAGTACCGTAAAATAAAAAAAAATGAAAAATTACCAGCCATTGTTTGTTCATATTTGCTATATGCATTCCACTGAGTCAAAAGTTTCTCAGCAATTTGTCTCCATAAAACTTTTCTAAAATTTGGTATATTTGCTCTGTCTTCATGGTCTCGGATATACAGGGCTGGTCTGATCTTCACCTCGCGTATTATATCAGTCGGACTAACATAGCACGCTGTTTTAGATATCAGACGTGGTGGACGCTCGTCGTCTTAAAAAAATAATTCCAGCATTATCTATTTATTTATTAATTATTTGGAAAATCAGCAACTTTTTTCTTGTATTGTAACAACACTCCGCCTGATGCAATGCTAGAGTGCGGTCCATGAAGGGAAACAATTGCCACTACAGAGAAATCTCTACGGGCAGCAGTCGCCTTCGCTATGCCGGCTTGAGGAAACAAGTATGCACCATCTAGATTGACAGTGCACACTCTTCTCGTTCACTATATCACTTCACGGGCGTTACATTCGAAAGTGGTGGTACTACCCCAGGACTCTGCCGGGCTAATAACCATCATCAGTTTGATTAGCACTCTTTGCACCTGACAATATAATGCAACATTTAAAATTAATATACTACTAAAAACAAAACACAAAATAAATTACAAAATAAAATAAATTATATTGTGTATGCAAAGATTGTATATGGTAAAAATAATATTTAAAGAAAAAGTCAGGAGAATTGATTAAAAAATATGGCGCCACGCATGTTAGTGCCAATAGTAAATTCGAAGCGGGCACAAGGCCATATGACGTCACGCACCGCACGGCCATCCGGCCAGCTGCAAGTGAAGCCGCGCCGCATCTGATTATCGCCCGCCATTTTGTTGCCACATTGAACACTGATAAAGTTGGATTACTCAATTAATTGTTGAATTATAATGGAAATAACATACCTTCTTCGTCTGCATCCAAAACACCATCGTTATCGCCCATAATATTATTACTTATTAAAATAAAACTTGCTTTAGTAAGATGTAACCCGTATATTGCATGAATTACGATCGCATGCGGTCGAACGCAATAGGGGACTGAACGTACGGGAATGAGCGGGGCGGGTGCGGCGCGTTCCTCGCATCTAGTGATGTATAGTAACATTTATTTGAATATCGATATTTACGATTTTTTTTCTTTGTTATACCTGCACTTTCAATTCATAAATATTGATTAATTGTCTAACTCATCTAGAAAATCACTATGCAGAACGAAATGCAGAGAAATTTTATACTATTGAATGAAATAACAGAAGTACCATTACATAAATATGTATATTATTATAATAACAGTACAATTATAACGAGAGGAGATGGCGCTATCAACTTTGATGGTACACACACACATTCGTCTCTTCAACCGAATTTCTCTGTGGTAGCAATGGTTTCCATTAATGAACAACACTTTGATTTAACATCAGGCGGAGTGCGGAATTAATTGTCGTAATATGTCGAATTTATAAAGTTACTTTAATATGAATTAATTATTTTATTTATTCCTCTAGAACTTTTATGACATAGGTAAGATAAATCTAGTTATTTGTACATTTATGTTAATAAAAAGTATTTGTAATAATAATTTATGAATAAAATTGTTACATCACTATTATAAACGCCATCTGTCGTTGGCGTCATGAACTAACTTCAACCGCAACCGTCCGTATAGCTGTTAGCTTTGTAGATATCATTCGTTGCGGTTTTTATCGGCATTATTGACGTGTTCGTATTTTAGGTTATAAAAATATGTAAAATAATAATTAATTATCATTTAAAATGAACGTTAATAATATAATTTATACACTTTTTTTGTAAACAAGAGTGAATTTTGCGGCAAAATGTATTATAAGTTTTGTTTACGTACTTTTTTTTTTTACAAAGGTGTTGTATAATTATTTTGTACGCCTATTTATATGTATAAAAATATTACCAGCATATTATTTTCGTTGTTGTATGTATTTAGAAAATAATTTCGTAGTTTCGGTAATTTTTTAAGCAAGCGTAGGTATAAAAAATTACTGCGCTTTATTTGACATTTCGAGAAAGAAGACAATTTTCTTTGTATGAGATACCCACGATACCCAAATTGTAACATCTATTAATGAAATATATAGTTTTAATAATTAGTTTTGTAATATCTAACTGGAATAATGAGAAATACCTATATCACTAGTCACAATAACCTAAATTAATTCATAAGTCTGATTACATTTTTATATAATCTATCGTCCATTTACTGTAATAAATTGATTATTTTTATTTTCAATAGACTTTAGGGACCCACAAACAGTAATCTCCTTTTCTTAGTAATTTTTTTTACTAACATAATGAAGAAATTGCATATTTTAATTATATCTAGACTTAATTTAGGTTACTAGGAACATTCGATTTTTTTTCCCCAAATCGACCTCGAATATTTAAATTTGTCATAGGATTATAATACTTATTACTATAGCCATAAATGTCATAATTAAAACAATATTCTATAAAGCTAAGCCACGGTCAACGACTGCAGACCGTTGCTGATTAGCTAGATAAATTGCTAGTTGCTAGCAAACGTATGAATTGCTTTTAGTGTCTATATTTTGTACTGTATAAAAGATTATATGCATTGATATGTACAACTAGATGTGTAATAACGCTCCCTGCAGAAAAGATGACTGCAGTCACCTTTAGGTTTTCTGTCAATTAGGTTTGTCTTGACGACATTGTCAATTCGTTTGAAGCGACCTACGGTTTTTTCATGTCAGATGTATGAAGTTTGCACCCCTAGTATACGTATCACTATGCTTAAAGTACAACATAAATAAATATGCTGACTTACGGTCACGACACTCCGTCTTATGTAAAGCTAGAGTGAGGTCCATGAACGGAGACAACTGTTACTACAGATAAATTTTTACAGGCTGCAATTACCTCCGCTATGCCGGCTCAAGAGGGCACGCACCATCCAGAATGACAGTGCACATTCCTCTCGCTATACCTGGCTTTCTTTCTAGTTCTTTAATTATCTTAACTAAGCTTGTATCATAGGCGCTGAGCGACGAAAGTACCTACATTGATCAGACTTAGCGAGATTTGAACACGGGTCTCATTAATCGTGAGTTCACGTATTCTACTGCTAAGCCACGACCGTTTTTAAAACAAAAGAAGGATAATAATGTACCAAAAATTATTGTAGTAAGGAAGTTCCGAGCCATTCGATTCGATTTCCTTGAACGGTAGAATGAATACAAAACAAAGTATAGAATAGTAATTATTCATATATGTACTTCCATTTTTCCTTAGTGTATTAAACTAGGGGTCGGGTAAATGGCAGATTCGGACCGCGGAATGTAAAAAACTGGACTAGCAAATTTTTTTAAAAGTATAACACAATATAACATTAAAGCAAGTAACCATAAAGTTTCAATATAACAATTATTCTGAACCCCGAAATCTTGAAAAGAAATTTGACTCCGTTGAAATTTTCATAAGAACCTGGACCCCACTCAAAATGACTTGCTGACCTGTGAGCAAATAAGAAGTAGGTAATTTTTTAGGGTATTACAACAATAAACCATGTAAAGTGGTAGGCAGACCATCAGTTATTAGCCTAGTCTGCCATCCTGGGGTAATACCACCACTTTCAAGCGTGTTTCGCTATCAACTTAAAAGTTTAGCTTTGGCAACCTGAATGGTGCACATTCGTCTCTTCATGCCGGCATAGTGGAGGCGACGACTGCCTGAAGAAATTATGTGGGGTTAGGGTTAAATACCCAAACTTTTTTTTTGTAGCTCGGCATATGACAACACTCCGTCTGATGTAAAGCTAGAGTGCGGTCCATGAATAGAAACAACTGCCACTACAGAGAAATCTCTACGGGCGGCAGTCACCTCCACTATGCCGGCTGGAGGAGATATACCATCTAGATTGACAGTGCACACTTCTAGCTATACCTGGCTACTTTCAAACTATTCCCGAAACGCGACTATGTTTGAGGTAGTGAAATTAAGGTCAAAAGTAGAGGAATCATTTTCATACCTACTGGTTTGTATAAACAGTACTACTCGGCCTTTCAATCAGGCCACACGCGGCCGCGAAATAACGCGCGACAGTTAGAGCCTCGAAGGCTGAACTGATACGAGCGTCTAAACCTAAAAAAAAATAAAAATAAAACTACGAAACTCCGGGAGGTTAAAAAACGTTATTACGTTGAAAAATAAAGACCGTAACGGGTGTTCGAAATTCAAGATTTAAACAGCTAGCTGTGTTTCTTAATTTCGAATTAGTTTATCGAAGTTTAAAAATTTGTATTTTTATTCGCGAATTATTTTTCGTTGGCATTTGTCGTGTTTTTTAAATCTAGAAACTAGAGCACCATTGTCGAGTACACGTACAGTAAGTTGCTATTGATTTTTTACGTTGTTTCAGGGTACACTATTATAATTTATTTACGTACAGGCGAAGCTAGGGTTGCCAGCATTTATTCCGCAAATTATTATTTTATAAAAAATGTAAAACACTTCAAAAGAGACGTTAGAAAAGAAAAAGGTAAATCCAAATAAAGGTAAATTACTTGGGTTCATGAGTTGTCATTTTTTTTAAATTTTACAACTACCTACATAGTATAGTTTGATAATGGCTTTATGAGTGATAAACTAATTTATTATTCATTATTTTAGCACGTCATATGACCGTACTCCGCCTGATGTTAAGCTAGAGTGCGATCCATGAACGGAGATGACTGCTATATACATACATACATAGTATTTTTGCATACTATTTATTTCTTCAATTGGAGTCGTTCTGAAACGTGTCCGAAACCTTTATTGAGTCAGTTAACGTATGTAGGCGTTAGATACTTACAAATTGTATGAAAAAAACATTTTATTTAATTTGATTAACTTCTGCTGCTCCGATTTTTTTCTTCCGATACAATGAAATGATCCTTACGTGAAACTGAATCGATCCGTATTAAAATAAAATGACTCATTTTTATTGACAACTCACGCTTGACCAAAAAAAATTACTATACCAAAATTGTTGTTACAGAAAAAGACCTCATGGTTCCTAAGATAGTTTCCCTGAATCTCTCATTGTTTCCATACTGTCCCAATTAAGAAAATCACTCTGTATATTATATTACGGTTGGCAACCTTAGCTGAAGCTCCTTTCAGGTTTATGAATTGGTTTCACAAAGCATCTTTTACGCTCCATTAAGGTGCCTACGTACTTTCATTACAAGCTGTATTTTAGAATTGTTATTAATTCTTTGTTCATACTGATGCGGTTTTTTTTCTTGAGAGCATAATTTTTTTGCATCTATTTCGACATTTATTCTTCCAAGATGGTCTTGAAACTCGACTTGGCTACTTCACGGGTGTTACACTTGAAAGCGGTAATACTGCCTCAGGACAGCAGACTGGGCTAATAACCATCATCAGTCCGTCTTCTAAAACTTCTGATTTACGTTAATATTAATTGATTGAATCTCATCAAAGTCCAGTTAAGTCATCATGCGTGACTCATGCGGAAAAGTCGGATCGATTTGCGTGAAATGTTGTACATGCGTGTGTTTCAAAATAGTGATGTAATTATTTATTGGGGTAGCTTTTTATCGATACTAGGCATGTTTATTATCGACATTTTTTTGGTAATTTGCCTATTACGTTTCAATTCACCGAGAGTGATGAAATACAATAAAGAATAATTATGAATTTTCGTTATAGATAAATACAATAAAAAATTAACTATTAAAGCACTATTAAAGAGTGGTAGGCAAACTGATGATGGTTATTTGTCCAGTCTGCCGTGTTGGGGCAGTACCACCACTTTCGAATGCAACACCCTTGTCGCGTTTCGGGAACAGTTTGAAAGTAGCCAGGTATAACGAGAGGAGTGTGCACTGTCAATCTGGATGGTATATGCTCGTCTCTTCAAGCCGACATAGTGGAAGCGACTGCTGCCCGTAGAGATTTCACTGTATTTATTTAAGAGGTATGTAGTAGCAGTTGTTTCCATTCATGGACCGCACTCTAGCTTTACATCAGGCGGAGTGTTGTCACATGCCGAGCTACAATTAAAAAAAGAACGTAGGGACATTCCTAATTGTGAGTCCACGCTCCACGCCCATACCCGAGTGGCCACGGTCGCTCAATATATTTTAATGTCGTCCTTTACCTCGCTACAATTACCAATCATCTTAATAACCAATAAATGTAATTAGTTTCAAGGAACAATAACACTTTACCGGAAAACACATAAAATTGACTCATACCTAGATTATGCACTTAAATGGTAATTTTTATAACACTCCTACATGACCTTTTACAATGTTATTTGCACTTTTTATAGTAGCCCGGCATCTGACAACACTCCGTCTGATCAGTGGCGGACTAAGGCTAAAGCGGGCCCTAGGCTACATTGTTATTCCGGGCCTATTTTTCAGTCAGGATACATACTTTGCGATTGTAACCGGGCCCTAGGTTGCCCAGGCCTTAGTCCGCCCATGCGTCTGATGTAAAGCTAGAGTGCGCTTCATGAACAGAAACAAGTGCTACTGCAGAGAAATCTATTATAGCTACTGCTCGTAGTGCGGTTCGTGAACGGACACAACTGTTACCATAAAATAGAATCAAAAATCATTTGTTTGCGTTAAATAGGCGGGATACATGGATGTAACGAAAATATAAGTTTCAGCCATATTTAGCTATCCAATGCAAAAAAAAAACAAATAATTATATATTACAACTAAGTGCCTACAATAATAAATTTTACAACAATAAATTTATAAGAGTAATCATTAGGAAATGTCAATAAATTATATAACTCTAATTGTCTTCATACATAGATTTCTACAGGCTACAGTCCCCTCCCGGCTCGAAGTGCACCATTCAGGTTGACAGTGCTACTTCGAAGTTGATCTCGTAACGCGATTTTAAGACACGATCGAGGCACTATTTTAAGTTAAATTAACAAATAATCAAAAGGTAATAAGTGACGTAGTTTAAATTAACCACAATAAGAGAACTTAAAGTTGTAATTGTACAGTCATCACCAGTCGTGAGCTTAGCGCAGTAACCAAGGCAACAGGGAGGTCAACTGCTTTTTTATAAGTCGCTCGTGCCACTCTACTAATGTAGCGTTAACAAAAAGCAATTATGTATTGTTTGAATTGAGCTTAGGCGTTAGAAGACCCGTGTTCAAATCTCGTTAACCTCAGAGGACCAAGTACGATGTTATTATTACCGCAGAGGTAAAAAGTCAAAAGAAGCGATCCTACGGCGTAAATGAGCGGCCGTGGTCTAGCGGTAAGACGCGTGAACTCACGATCGACGAGACTGGTGTTCGAACCTCGCTAATTCTGACCGGTACTTTGTTATATACTTTGGTCGCTCAGTACCTATAGACACTATGAAAGAGTGGTAGGCAGATGATGATGGTTATTAGCCCAGTCTGCCGTCCTGGGGTAGTACCACCACTTTCGAATGTAACACCCGTAAAGTGACCTTGTCGCGTTTCGGGAACAGTTTGAAAGTAGCCAGATATAACGAGAGGAGTGTGCACTGCAGCACTGTCAATCTAGATGGTGTGTGCTCGTCTCCTCAAGCCGGCATAGGAGGTTTCTCTGTAGTAGCAGTTGTTTCCATTCATGGATCGCACTCTGACTTTACATCAGGCAGAGTGTTGTCACATGCCGAGCTGCCTTAAAAAAACGTGATGTAACCTCATACTTACACAACACTCCACTTGATGTAAAGCTAGAGTGCAGATAATTTTCTACACACAGCACAGCACATTCTTCATTCTCAGTGCACATGACCATAGACTAGACTAGACAAAAGCGCGCTACACGCTGTTGACTGTGCAGTGCAGGAGCCGAACGTACGTGGTCCGCTCTAATCACCGATTGATGTTTCTTTTTAGACTAACACTAGAATAAGTTAATTTTGTAAAACAGGCAATTTATTTATTTTGTTAAAAGCTCATAGAGCGAATGTTTTAAAATATTCTATTGAGGTTAATAAAATTCTTTAAACCTAATATGTACCATACAGATTGACAGTGTACACTCGTTTTACCTTGCTACAGGCCATCTTAAGTCTGTCTACCACTCTTTTACTTATAGATTTTTTTTTGTATCCCCATTTGTTTTGCTGACGTTACAGAATATTGACCGTGAAAGCGAATGAGAGAACAAGAACGACATTTCATTACAGTAATCTTCAACAACGGCTCCATTAATAAATATAATGCATTATTATTTTTTTTGTTTATTGTAGCTCGGCATGTGACAACACTCCGTCTGATGTAAAGCTAGATTGCGGTCCGTGAATACAAACAACTGTTACTACAGAGAAACCAGATAGCAGTCGCCTCCACTATGCCGGCTTGAGGAGACGAGCATGTTCTTCTTCTTCTTCTTCTCTTCTTCTTAGATTGACAGTGCACACTCCTCTCGTTATACCTGGCTACTTTCAAACTATTTTTTTGCGTTTATTTTATTTTTCATACTTACAATATTAAATTAGTAATTGAGAGAGAGGTTTAGAAGCTCTAAGGGCCAGTGAAAAGTGATTGGCCGTGAAAATAGAACTTACCTTTGACAACACTACCTGATGTAAAACTAGAGTGCGGGCCATGAACGGAAACAACTGTTACTATAGAGAAATCTGACTACAGAGAAGCGGAGGCGACTGCCGCCTGTAGTTTCTCTGTAGTAGCAGTTGTTTTTGTCCATGGACCGCACTATAGCTTTACATGAGGCGGAGTGTTATCATATGCCGAGCTACAATAAACAAAAATATATGGTACCGGTCAGAATTTAGCGAGTTTGAACATAGGTCTTTATAGATCGTGAGTTCACGCCTACAACCGCTAGACCACGACTGCATTATACGTACACGAAGCCACGGATGACAGTTAGCATGTTATGCTAAGAAGAAAGTACCTATATCTTATAAAGTGAACTGTAGTAGTACAGTGACTCACATAAATGGTTGGTAATGTATCGCCCACACAAAAAACGGTTTAACTATTGATTATAATTGAGTTAGAAAGTATAGTGGGAGGTTAGGTATATTATTAAATATATACATACCTACTTTCGCTTGAATACATTTTATATTGTATATTTTATAGTAGCCCGGTCACATCACACTTGCCTATGAGGTACCTATTAACGCCCAATTTAAAAAGACTCATTTTGTACTTGTCGGTAAACGCAGACACCGCGCGGGAGGAAGTTCTATAATTTCACAGTACGTAACCTGTGCGGGTAGCAGTCGCCTCCACTATGCCGGCTTGAGGAGGCGTGCATGTACCATCTTAGATTGACAGTGCACACTCCTCTCGTTATACCTGGCTACTTTCAAACTATTCCCGACACGCGACAAAGTCACTTCACGGGTGTTACATTCGAAAGTGGTGGTACTACCCCAGGACGGCAGACTGGACAAATAACCATCATCAGTCTGCCTACCACTCTTTAATAGTGCCTATAGGCACTGATAGACCAAAGTACATATAACGAAGTTACATTGGTACCGGTCACGTTCGAACACGGGTCTCATCGATCGTGAGTTCACGCGTCTTACCGCTAGACCACAGCCGCTCTAAAACCTTTCCATATATTTTTTTACTTTCGAACAGTCTGAAACTTATATATACTTATTAAATTAATAAAAAAAAAACTGCACACACATAAAAAGAGGGTACACGAGGGAGAGATAACAAAAAATATATATGCTGCGTAGGATGCTGTAAACGAGCCAAAAACGGGGTAAAATATTACGTTTAATAAACATAGCGCTTCAACTGAAATCTAGAGAAAAAACAAAAAAAAAAAACAAATTGTAACACCCCTGAAGTGACCTTGTCGCGTTTCGGGAAAAGTTTGGAACTAGAGACGAAAGTACATACAATGGAACCCGTTTATAATGACATCGAAGGGAAATAACATACAAAGCCCTCATACAAATAATTTTGTAGAAAATAAACAATCTGGTATCACGTGACTCTCCTGAACGCTGCCGAAGGTGTTAGGAATCATGTCGGTCACTATAACTTGACGCAATTTATTAAAAATAAGTCACAATAAGCGAAGTCATTATATCCGACTTAGTTATAAAGAATTTTATAAGAGAACCAAACTTCGCTGTGTAATTACTAATTACGTCATAATAAACGGCTGGTCAATATAGACGGATTCTACTGTATTATATTGGATAGAATTGACCAAGATTTGAATACGGTTCTTCGATCGTTTTTTATTTATTCATAACAAATCGTAGAAAACTAATACGATAAAAATCTTTATGTCTTAATTTTAATTGTCTTTGTTTCGCCATAACAATATTTTATTAGGTGGGAAGTTAAAAAACCAAGGCGATTTATTTACGAGTACATGGCAGGATA
The DNA here is from genome assembly GCA_948150575.1 of Tinea pellionella. Taxonomy (NCBI): domain Eukaryota; kingdom Metazoa; phylum Arthropoda; class Insecta; order Lepidoptera; family Tineidae; genus Tinea; species Tinea pellionella. The sequence continues at coordinate 862,471 of OX411263.1, read as the reverse complement.
CCGGGATTTGTTTGCTACCCTAGACTGCAATATCTAGGTCATACTACAACAGTCTAGGGTGTCTAACTTACGAGGTTATTGACTTTAGAAAGGATTTTGTTATTTACAAAATTGTTTTATTTGTTTGACTCAGTTTTTTTTGTAGATAGGCAATTGTTTACATTGTACACCTAGTTTAGGTTCGAGGCATTGTATACGGACCGAAGTATTAATTTATTATGATGAAAATTGGAAAGAATAATGTCGTACACAGCTATTTAAGATGGGATTCGAAATTCTTATATTCTGTCTTTTCATTAGCAGACCTTTTAACTACTAAAGAAAAATAAAACTAAAATAAACAAATAAAGAATACGTGTTTTTTAATTGTATCTCGGCATGTGACAACACTCCGTCTGATTTAAAGCTAGAGTGCGTCGCCTCCACTATGCCAGCTTCAGGAGACGAGCATGTACTATCTAGATTGACAGTGCATACTTCTCTCGTTATACCTGGCTACTTTCAAACTATTCCCGAAACGCGACAAGGTCACTTCACGGGTGTTACATTCGAAAGTGGTGATACTACTCCAGGACGGCAGACTGGGCCAATCATCAGTCTGCCTACCATTATTTAATGAGCGACCAAAGTATATATAACAAAGTTACATTGGTACCGGTCAGAATTAGCGAGGTTCGAACACGGGTCTCATCAATCGTGAGTTCACACGTCTTACCGCTAGACCACGGCTTCCTCCCTCTCTCTACTCCTCTCGTTGTATCTGGCTACTTCCAATCTGATCTCGAAACATGGCATGGTCACTTCACAGGTGTTGCATTTTAAAGTGGTGATACTACTCCAGAACGGCAGACTGGGCTAATAACCATAACTAGTCTGCCTACCACTCTTTAAAAATACTAATTTAATTATGATTTTTTGTTTATAGGTCGCAAGGATTTAAGCTCATCTCCAGCATTGCAAGAAGTCCTGCAAACAATTAGGGAAGCCTGGACTGAACCTAGGTCTTTACTGGAGCGCTGGTAAGCATCACAACCACTTATTTACGCATGTTCACAATTAAAATAAACGCCTGAATATTTTTTCATAGGCAACAAAAAATATTACAATTTATTCTCTTCAAAAACTGATTATTAGCCACTCTGTTGATCTTAATAAGTATCATTATACATTTGAGTTAAAAATTAGATTCAAATTCAAAATTTTTTATTATATAAAAATATTTTATATTGTATCTCGGCATATGATAACACTCCGCCTGATGTAAAGCTAGAGTGCGGTCTATGAACGTCAACAACTGTGGTAGAGAAATTTCTAAGGAAGCAGTCGCCTCAGTTATGCCTGCTTGAGACATATTTATGATCTACTGATAATTACGTTCACTGTATAATTTTGCAACAAGCCTTATTGAAAAAATAAAAGAATCCTGTTTAAGAAATGCTCTGCCATTAAAAACTAGACTTGGGAATTTTTTTTTATGCTTAATAGGAAAACGTTTGACCGCACCCTGCCTGATGTTAAGCAGTGATGCGGTCTAAGATGGAACACGCTTGCCTATGAGGTACCTATTTACCCTTAATTTGAGGAGGCCCGTATTGTACTTGTAGGGAAACACAGACACCGGGAGAGAGTTCCACAGTTTCGCAGTACGCACGAGGAACGTGTTGTCGAAACGCCTCGTACGTACTTTTGGAACTTGGACCATAAATGGATGGTACCTCTCCGGGTGTCTGGACGTCCGATGAAAGAAAGGGGACGGTGTGTAGCCGATACTTGATAAAAGACCGATAAAGAGGCGACGTTTCGTCGGTGCTAAAGACTTTGTAGCCGAGCCTTGACTAGAGTGTCATCGCCTATTAGCTTCGTTAGCCGCAAGTTGGTATTTGACAGTATTTATTTTATTTGGCACAATAACAGATTACAAACAATAGCATTCAACATCAATATTTAGATTTTTTCAGGCGTAATCCTAAACGTTAACATTAATAAGGCGGTCGCTCTTAAAAGGTACTTCAGCTCCAACCCGGTCGTTTCCTACTTATCCGAGGCATTTAACTTATTATTCAAATTGAATAATATCTTATTCCAAGTCCACGTCTTCAAACTCTATGACATGAGGCCTAATTTACATTGTAGTCTAAGAGCCAGTGGGCAGCAGATCACGTGTATGTTATCAAAGATGATACTTTTTTAAATCACTCATCTATACCTACCTTACATGAGATGGGACGTCACTAAGCCCAGCGAAGGTTGCTATGACGTCACTCAGGTATAAAAATCAGACCAAGTTCTAAAGTATTTCTACGGGCAGTTGCCTTCGCTATGCCGATTTTACACTGCACTTTCCAGGTTGCCAATGCACACTCCTCACGTTGTACCTGGCTCACATAAGACATATTTAAGAAAATGAAAAGAACTAGGCAAATCTTTTTAATATATATTTTATTAGACTTGTAAAATATTTTGAAAAAAGTACACTGGCAACCAGAGTACACCTCTTAAAGTACAAAATTAATACAAGTGGAAATTCTATTATGAAATGCTGCATATCGATGTGGAGTAATTGGGGTCGGCAATTATGTGGAGTTTGAATTAGTTTCCGGATTGCGGGAGTGTGGACTAACGGCCGAAATTAATATTGTATCGACAATCAGAGATTAAGACCAATCTTACATTAATACATATCGACGGAATGATCTCCAACCTACGACCCAATAATAAAATTCTGTAATCCTTTTTTTTGACAAGCTCAGATTGACGGCCCATCCGCGCCCTCTTTAACGTTTCGTTTTACACAAAAGTCATACATTTTTGCATGGTTTAATTATATCATTTAAGTTTAAATAAACTGTTTAACGTACAAATTATTTATGTAGCGTAAAGTTTACCTTTAACTAGACAAACAAAACTACAACTGATTGCTAAAACTTGCAATAATCGTGATAGCGATAGCGATGACAAAAATATTAGGTTGTAATGGAACGTATGTTTTGAAACGTGGCGACGAAACGTCAGGTCGGTGCGCGTCAGTTATATTATGACTGTTATATTCGAAAATAAATAATATGTATGGTGGATATCGGAACACCAATTGGTTTTGAAATTCCTCACAGCTAGTCGGTGGAAATAAAAGGAAGGGTACTCACGGATAGCTCAATTGTCCTCACTTTAGAATGTTCCAAGGGCTGGTTTAGTAGGTGTATTCTTGTATATTCATAGATATTTGGAGCGCGCACTCGCGGCGACACACACACTTTTTTAGACTTTTGTGTACTCGTTTGTTTTTAGTTTTTAGGCAAAGGAAGTGGGAAGGAATGGGATTCCGACTAGCTTTAAGTATCTAACATACCCCCCACCGAAATCAATTGATTTCAAACCAAAGCGAATGAAATGAAAACAATAGTTATATGGTTTTTGCAGTGGACTGTATAAGGTAACTTAGAAATAATGCTATTTAACTTAAAATACTTAGACTAGGAAATAAGTAACTAAATTAAATACAATTGAAACAAAATAAGAATAATAAAGAAAGAGTATTTAGAATGAAACTTAAATACTAATATTAGCGTCGTTTTAAACTAGCAACGGACTAAAATTGACAGGCCGTTGGAGTCGTGATTTAATAGATTTATAGATTTTAAAATTCACGAAACCGTTTTTATCGATCGCGTTTTCGATCGACCGTTATCGATCTTGGTGTCGTCATCACGATAAATAGTGGACAGAGTCCACGTCTAGCTATAAAGCGGCCGAACGCGGCATGAAAACACTCGTAAGTGAGTGCGCTTAATGTACAGCATTTGTTGAAAACATATGGATAAAATAGAATAAACGCAGGTAGGCCTTAAAGACTCTGTTTAGTCGACTTGAAATAGACCTATCCTCCTACGTCTATTCCGACCATGTAACCTGCTTTATGAACCCATTGTGGGTTGAACTGTAGAAGGTTACATTTAAGTGTGCGAGATCAAATGATGCATCGCAACAATAAGAGATGCTTTCTTAAGAAGGGTAGGTTCGACTCCGAGATCCTACCCCCCACCATGAGCAAACCTCACCCGACTAGAAAAGGATTAAGTTTGCATATGGCATAAATAGAAAGAACTTTGAATAACTAACGCATCGATATTATTTGAAAAATGTTGAAATTGAATAAACTTAAACAAATAATTCGTATGCGTTAATAAGTTCACAAATAATAAGTGAACTTGTTACACGTGACGCACGTTGGAGTTTAGAATTCGTGATAAACTACCAATACTATACGGTTACACGTTGTAACTTAATAAAAATAGGAAAACTTATTGATGTAATCCATGTTAGTGTCAGAAGTTACATAATTAATTACAATATTTACATAGGTTAATATTTCAGGCACTTTATTATTTACAACATCGAATAAACCAAAAACAGGCTACAGGTGAGTCTTGATAAAGCGACGAAGACCACTCATTGTCGTAACGCAAAAGTCCGTGTATTTTAACGACTCTATTTGCTACAAATGTTTTTAGTTTATATTCAGAAGTATTCAGCCAAACAAGTGTGACTGAGAAAGTATGAATTTTAATTGAAAATGTTTTAAGTAAATATTGTAATAATTTAGTTAATAAGTGAACGCCTAAGAATTCCGAACGAGTAATAGGAATTGTCGTCAATGGCGCTACCTTACACTTCGTTAACACTAACTTAATTTTGACATCGTTATATATATTTAGACTGCGTGTAATAGCCGCGTACCCTAAAGTAGACGCGTCATAATACCCGATCAGCTGATACTTGAGATAAGATTCGATAATTACATCCTTGTACTGAACAGTGGAGAGAAGCGGAAGTTCAGAGTTGAACCGGAACCGTACAAGTTTGTGAGACTCCGATGACTCATCACCACACGCCAAACTCTCACACCATGGCTTCAGCATAAAAGCCTTAGCATAAAAGATGCACGGTGCTACTGAGCCTGAAGGGTCGAAAAGTTTATTTTCAAGATTCAATAACCCTTTCACAGCTGATTGTGTTGAACCACCGAGTTCATTCGTTCTAGACGTAATCGGATACTTGACTATGTTTCGTCCAGCAGTATCGTGCCTAGAATCGCTCATGAACTTTTGTTCAACAGAGGACTGAAGAACGTTACAGTTCAGGTTTTCAATTGGCCGAAACGATTGATCAATTTGAGTTACATTGGATAATAAACAACTAGACTGAATATCCTTGCTATCGTTAAAAGAAACTCGTCCAGTAATAACAAAGCCGAAAATACTGTGCAAAGCTGGCGGAGCTCCGTCATCTGGTGGACGAATTATCACGCCGTCGTAGATATGCGGGAATACGTCGCTCGCTAACAGCATATCAATCGGACTAGACTCATAGAAAGACGGATCAGCGAGTGTTAAATGTTTGTATTGGTCAATTATGTTAGAAGGTAACGAAAGGGAAGGCAAATCATTAGTAATTTTAGAAACCACAACAAGTTCCGAATTTAGAATAGGAGTGTTGGACATAGACGGTTTAAAATTACATGAAACTAGACCGTGATCCCGTACGGGAACTCCGTCGATACCTGACAACACTAATTGACATTTACGGCGCGGCAAGCGAAGCCGCTGTACACACTCGGTTGTAATAAATCCGTTTTGTGCACCACTATCGATTATGACACGCACAGGTTGATAAGTACCAGTACCATCGGCAACGTGTATGATGGCAGTACCCAACAATACAGTATTCGTGGTAGTGCACGTTAAATTAGAAGATTGAACTAACTCAGATGAGTTAGAAATTAAATTATTATTAGAATTAGTATTTACAAAATTAATTACGTTACTGTCGATGTGTAAAGTATGATGGTGCATACTTTTACAAACAGCACATGTACCATTAGACGGGCAGTTGTCATGAGAATGGTTGGCGCGTAAACAATTCTCACACAACTTTAATTGTTTAATTTTATCTAACCTTTCGATAGGTGTAAGAAATAGGTATTTGTTACATTTGTAAATAGAGTGTCCGTCTATTGCACAAAAAGAACACACAAATGTGTTACGTTGAGAATTTTGATTTGAAATTAAATGTTTATTATTTGAAGTTGACGTTAAACAAGATTTAGTTTTGAACGGATTATTTTTTACAATAGTTTTGTTTAAAATGTTTGATTTCGGAACGAGCGCGGCGCTGCTGTCGTCTTCCGATCTTTCAAGGACACGCACTTGTGACGTCACAAACGCGAGCAACATGTCATAGGAAGGGATGTCAACAAAATTATTGTTGCTTTGCATTTGTTCAAAATGGCGCCGTGTCGAAGAATCCAAATTGCGGAAACTAATAAAAAACAAAATAAAATCAGATAGATCAGCCAGATTCAAACTTTTTAACGCTTTAATATTTTCATTGAATATTTCTAAAAATGAGTTTAAACCAAGCGCGGATTCATTTGTTAGAGGTTGAAAGCTAAATAATTTATCTAAGTAACGATTAGCCAATGCACGTTCATCATCGTACCTATCGTTTAAAGATGTCCAGGTGATAAGATAATTTTCATTAGAAATAGGCAATGTTTTTACAAGCTGTAACGCGGGACCGGTAACAGCTGATAACAAATAATGAAATTTCTCGACATTACTGATGGACATATTACAATGAATTAGGTTAAAAAACGTATCTTTAAAGGTAACCCAGTTCTCTAATTCACCATCAAATTTATATAGTTCAATTCGTGGTAACTTGGGTTGATGACCTTGAAACATATGTTTATCCGAAATTGTATCAATTTGACGGTTTCTATTTGAAAATTTATTATAAACACGTTTGACTTCGTAAAATAGATCATCAAACGGTTCATTGGGATTTGAAATAGATTCAAATTGGGGATTAAGTTTTAATTCCAATTTAAATATCTCTCCACACGCATTTTCATACGAATCGCGAATTTGTTCTAATTCATCAATACGACTCATAAACGACTCCAACTGCGCACTATCAATTTCAACGCGTTTTGAAATGTCGAAAAGACGCTGAATACGCATGAAGAATTTCTCTTTGACAGAAATCTGGTATTTTAGTTTTATTTCTACTTCCGTTATATTTTTTGCGGAAGCCATTTTCGAAATCGAGAGAAATACTACGCAATAAAATAAAAACAAAAGACTGAAATATGAAATATTTTGAAATATGTACAATTATTAGATATACAAAACCTAGCCCTACTTATTTTATAGTTATTGAAACGAAATAATACCCTATAATAATAAGTCCAACTGCAAGAAACAAATAAAAATGTTATAAAACATCCGGTTCGAAGGACCAAAATATGGTGGATATCGGAACACCAATTGGTTTTGAAATTCCTCACAGCTAGTCGGTGGAAATAAAAGGAAGGGTACTCACGGATAGCTCAATTGTCCTCACTTTAGAATGTTCCAAGGGCTGGTTTAGTAGGTGTATTCTTGTATATTCATAGATATTTGGAGCGCGCACTCGCGGCGACACACACACTTTTTTAGACTTTTGTGTACTCGTTTGTTTTTAGTTTTTAGGCAAAGGAAGTGGGAAGGAATGGGATTCCGACTAGCTTTAAGTATCTAACAATGTATATTAATTAAAATGGATTCAGAAATGGTAAGTTTTCTTTAATGATATCATTAAATTTCTTATCATTGTGTTCTTTCTTCGAGTCCTTGGAAAACTGTGCGTTTTCTACGAAATGAATGTATTCATTTTCTGCTTGTTTGTATGTGACGAACAAAGATAATTTACTACATATTTTAACAAACAAAAATATTTTTATTTTAGATGAAAGGAAAAGCTCTCCAAAGACGGAACGAAGGCATTGATGGAGCTGATAGAGGGCAGCAGAATAATTAAGTGCAAAACCACCAAATATAAACTCCCTCTTAATGTCTTGTATATCTACGTTTTATATATTTTATAAAATAAAATCCTTGTGTACATAACAATATTATTTTATTATCTATCATTTTAGTTTTCAAAATCACAACACACAGCTTAGAATAATTGTAATATACATACATAATATGATACATAAAATAATTATAAGGTCCACTGATGTCCTGTATATTCATATTTTGAGTTGCCCTCGTCATAACTCTCTGCAGTCGGCAGCTCAACTTCTGGAGGAACTTCCTCGATGTTGTAATTCCTATAGATGAATTCTGCAAAACTAGATATTTTGGTAGTCGGTATTTTTCTTCATCTTATTACATTAAACAAGAATTATGTAGTATTTAGATATTAGGCAGATGTCGCCACACATCGTGGGTATTAAGCATGATGTTGGTGGTGTAAGAGTGATAAAACTAATATTAAACTTACCTTGACGAAGTTACACGTATATACGGCATAATTTCAGTCAGCAGTGAATTTAGGTCTGTCTGTTTAGGTAATCTAAACCTAAAGGCAAAATCGGCATCATCGAGACTGCGTATAATTTACTCTTGATTTTACGTAAAGATGCGCGTCGTATCGAATCCGCATCAGCGTCTCCTCCGAATTACTGTCACTATCCAACAGAAGATATCGACAAAGCCATTTTTACCAATAATGTTTCAATAAAATCTCTACAAGTATGCGTAATCTGATCACTTCCCGGGATCGCAATTCTAGATCGAAACATCAATCAAAAGAAACATCAAAACCGTCAGATAGCTTATTGGCACGCACAAACTACAATTTTCATACAGAGGCCAATCTGTAATCTGTGCTTCGTCCTCTGACAGATGGTTAGTTTTGAAAGATTGCAATTTCAGTTAGCAGATAGGTTATTGGCACGCTTTTTTCACAATCTAAGTCAGTTTCCTATCTAAGTCAGTGAAAAAGGGATCAAGATTGATTATTAATTTCGGCCGTAAATTGAGCTGAAAAAAATAGGGATAAAAATCAAATTGGATGTGACGAGGAGCATGGACCAGCCATGTTAAGGACTATGCACGTCTGCTGCCTGCAGCTAGGGTTGCCAGATGTGTTGAGAGAAAAAAACTGGACTAAAATTTATAAGCCAATAACGTAACCTAAAAAAAATGAAAAATATTGTCTGGTTGATAACTATTTTTTAGACTATACTGTCCGTTTAGAAACCGGACATCTGCAGTTAGATGGACCGCACTCCAGTTTAAAAGCAGTTTAAGTGTAGTCACCAGTAAAAAAAAAGAAATAATCACGTGTCCTCTCTTAGTGTAATATTTTGAACTGTGGTAGGAAAAGAGTGGTAGGCAGACTGATGATGGTTATTTGTCCAGTCTGCCGTCCTGGGGTAGTACCACCACTTTCGAATGTAACACCCGTGAAGTGACTTTGTCGCGTTTCGGGAATAGTTTGAACTTTGAAAGTAGCCAGGTATAACGAGAGGAGTGTGCACTGTTAATCTAAGATGGTACATGCTCGTCTCCTCAAGCCGGCATAGTGGAGGCGATTGCTGCCTGCACAGGTTTCTCTGTAGTAGCAGTTGTTTCCATTCATGGACCGCACTCTAGCTTTACATCGTAACCTTAGCTTACATCATCGTCAGAGGAGGAGATATTTAAAAATAATACTGAAATAAAGTTTCTCAATTCGCCATATTAACCTATATATTTTTATCTTTAACCGCGGCTATTAATTTAATGTGTTACGCAATTTATAACTTTTTTTAAAAATTTATAACTTTTTAATCCCAAACAAAAATCTACATAATTTTTTTTTGCGAAGCGTTTTGACATCACTTTCTTCGTGCGTACTACGAAATTGTGGAACTCCACGGGTCTTTTTAAATTCAGGGTAAAGGAGAATGTCTATTCGCCTAAGAAAAATGGGTCCACAATTTTTTTTTCTCGAGTTTGCCGATAATTTTGTAGAAAAATAAGTCTACTTCCTTATTACCAATCAGTTTTAATTTTTTCACCCGGGTTATTGAGTAATTAGATGTTTTCTGATGCAATATTTGAGATTATTATTATTTTAAATGCTTTAATAATTGATGATATCTGTTTTTATGTAATTAAACATTGTCTATTGATTGATAAATAATGTGTTGATATAATTAAAATAAATTAATAAAAAATAACATATTATTTTTTTTACCAAACTACTAGGTATTAAGTAGGCCCATAAATGGGCATTCTCCTTTGTCTGAGTCGGCATAGCGAAGGTAATTTTTCTGTGGTTCTAGTTGTTTCTTTTCACGGGCCGTACTCTAGAGCTAGCCTAACATCGGGCGAAGTGCTGTCATATTACGAGTATGCCGAGTTACTATAAAAAAATCAGTTGCGTCTAGATTTTTAAAATATGTGTCTGTATTATTGTGGTATTTAGGTTAGCATCATTAGTTACTATTATAAGACAGTTTTCTTTTTTTTTTTGCACACACAAGATGGCGGCCAACAACGTCACCGTTCGACGTTCATAGAAATGTGTTTCTTATTCTGCGATTTTGGTTTTTGGAAATTCGTCAACGCGAATTAGGTTTATTGAAGTTTTTAACTATTACAATTACAAACATTTATTTTTGCAATGTATATGAATCAGGAATTTGGGTTTGAACCCGATCTTTATATTATTAAACCTTTTAGTCTTAGGTCCAATTGCACCAAAAGGCCCGTTAAAGTTATTTTAACTGTTACATTTTACGATGACGTTAACGGTTACGCGTTGCACCATCGTGTAAATTCATATCGATAAAAGGGTGGCCGATGTAATTCCGGAAAAATTAATAAAAATTAATATTTGACCTCTCTTCATACACTCGACATTAGTTAGTGACATTGGTTTAACTATTACTTTGATTTTGGCCAGCCAAAATCGCTGGTTACGGTTAGCGTTAAAGTAAGTGTTCAAACTGACAGGTTTTTTTGAAGCAACCCAATTTTAATTTTAACCATTACTTTAACGTGAAAGTAATAGTTAAGTCATGTGGTGCAGTTGGACCTTATAGAGATAGGTAGAGAAACAATCGTCACTTATTTCGCTTGATTAATTACCTGCAATAAGTATAGCGGAGGCGATAATTGTCCGTAGACATTTCTTATTGACATCTTGTGTGGTATCAGTATTGCTCTCGACATACTCCGCCTGATACAAAGCTTGAGTACAGTCCATGAGAAAACAATTGCTACCACAGTGAAATTTTTACAGGCAGCAGTCGCCTGCGCTATGCCGGCTTAAGGGGACGAATGAGCACTATTAATTTGACAATGCACACTTCTCATATTATTCCAGGCAACTTCCAAACTGATTCTAAAACACGACAAGTTGTTTTTTCTTTTATTATTACTCTGTAGGTATGAGCTTCAATGGATTACCTAGCGTTTACATATCTATTTACGAGTATATGGTATAATCCTATTGGATCCCTCTCTCATATTTTATGATTATGACGTAACAAACTACGTCAAAAATAACATGAAGAATGTTATTATTGTGCTACATTAACTTTTACTCAGAAATATTTATTTATTATACTATAATTTTTTTTAAATTTTTTTAGTGTAGCCCGGTAGCCATATTAATGAAGGAGCAATGGGCAAGGTCCACAAAAACTAACCCATGTTAAATCGAAAACCATTTCGAGATATCACTTCAATTAGATGTATTATTTATTCCCGTCTGAATAAACTTAAAAATCGCAAAGATATTTGAAAAACTGTAATGACCTTCTTCGACCTTCTTCGGAGAGTTTGACAAGATAGAATACAAAGTACCAACCTAACAGTTTTGTAGATTATTTTGTTGTCTATGGTTGTCGCCTCACAAGTTTGTCAAATATCTTTTGTTTGTGTTTCCTAACAATAACAGTGTTTTATACGAATAACTATTTTAATTTTTAAAACAAAACTACACTATAAACACGATGTTTTTATTAACAGGAACTTTCATGTAAAGCGTTAACGACTGTGTTAATTTGTCGTCAGAGTATCGTTACGCGAAGGGGAGTACGTGTGTTTGAGGTTTAGTAGCTTTGTATGCGGATTCGGAATTTTGATATTCTAAAAATTAATAAAACGAAAAAACAACAAATATCGTGTAGCCAAAGGGTCACGTACAAATTTGGCGCCAAACGCAATATTTAGCGAAAAGCTGAATTACAGCAAACGTTACGTGATATTATGCGGATATATAAATTAATAGATAAAACTATGTTGTATGTATATTTATACATATTTTTTATATGTATACAATGTAATACAGGAGCAACCAGAGTATATAAAAATACATCGGTACTAGATCTTCCGGATACAATTGCTGACACAGAGAATAATATCCAGGCAGCAGTCGCCTCCGCTATGTCGGTTTATCAAGTTAAATGTGCACCATCCAGGTTGATAAGGCGGACCTAATCTATCGTTATTATTGTTTTTTTAAATTGTAGCTCGGCATATGACAGCCTGATGTAAAGCTACAGTGCAGTTTATGAATGAAAACAACTGCTACTATAGAGAAACCTGTACGGGCAGCAGTCGCCTCCACTATGCTTGCTTTTCTCGTTATACCTGGCTACTTTCAAACTATTCCCGAAACGCGACAAAGACACTTCACGGGTGTTACATTCGAAAGTGGTGGTACTACCCCAGGACGGCAGACTGGACTAATAACCATCATCAGTCTGCCTATCACTCTTTAATAGTGCCTATACCGAGTGACCAAAGTACATATAACAAAGTTACATTGGTACCGGTCAGAATTAGCGAGGTTCGAACACGGGTCTCATCGATCGTGAGTTTACGCGTCTTACCACTCGACCACGGTATATCTGGCTATTTCCAAGCTAATCCTAAAAATAATTATTGAGTTGTAAATTAATTTATGATTAAAGAGTGGTAGGCAGACCGATGATGGTTATAAGCCCAGTCCACTGACTTGGAGTAGTACTACCACTTTCAAATGTAACACTCATTTCATTTTACACAGTGACCTTGTCGCGTTTTTGGATCAGTTCGGAAGTAGTTAGGTGTAACAAGAGATGTGCGCTGTCAATCTGGATGGTCCACATTCTACAAGTCGGCATAATGGAGACTAATACCTGCAGAATTTTATTTATGGTAACAGTTGTTTCAGTTCATGGATCGCACTTTAGTTTAGGATCAGGATTCATTTTCTTTATTACTAACTGTTTTTTTTTATTTGCGTAGAATATTTTGATCTAAAATTAGCATTAACAAAATGTTTTATGAAGCACGCTACTTTAATCTACATGAAAATCTACTGAAATTCAGTACTAGTACGATTCGTTTCGTGTTCAAATATTAGTGTTATACATTGATGGTTTTGTTTAGAAGTAAAGTTTTAAGTGTAGTTATAAAGAGACAATGTATAATTGCTTCCGTGAAAAGAACGCTTAAAATAGTTTTCATGTTACAAGAAGTTTGAAGCAATATTAGTTTTAGTAGAACCGTGAAGACGTTCGGTCGTTGAATGTCGAACGCCGAACGGAAACGCGAATTAGAATTTTAAATTTCGAATCGAACGAGTTTTATTTAAATAAGACTTTTAGTGTTAGGTTATTAACTTTGTTGAAAAGTTTTTTTTAGTAAGAAAATGACTTTTTGTCAATTAAAGGTAAGGTTTATTTTTGTTGCAAATATAATTATATTTTCCGAGTATGTGAACGTATCTGTACTACATATTTATGTACTTAGGGGTAAACAGAGATACATTTAGGAGCAGGGTTGCCTGTCTTAGGTAAGGTGGTAAACTAAGCTAGTTTTACTGAAAATGTAGAGCTCTTGTAGTAAAGTAATTTAGACGATCTTAAAGAAAAAATCACTTAAAGAAGCTCATATAATATTACGTGTCTTAAAATATCCTAAGACTTTTTTGTTAAGAATTGTAGACTAATTAGTGCAATCTTACAAAGCAAGCATAGAGGAATCGACTGCTGACTGCGGATCACCTCCTGTCACAGCAGTCGCCCCCGTTCATGGATCGCACTCTAGCTTAAGCCGTTAACAGGAGAAGTGTTGTTATATTATCTCTATTAAAAAAAAAAGAAAAATAATTGCCTCGCCTATGAAAAAAATAGAAAAGAGAAAATTGGACGCGGTCACATAAACGCTCTGTAGTTTAGTGGTAAGGCAAAACGGAGGACGTGGGTTCGATTCTCACTTCAGTAAAATTTTAATTGCGAACAAAATTTCATAAATTCCCTACATTAAGAAAACGAGTTCACACTTTTGCCACGTTCGAATTTGGGCTGAACATATAGAGAAATATATAAGCTACAATTTCTTATAATCTTTAAATTAAAATATGCACAGGATTTAGTTATAATGGGACCTAAACAGACTTCATTTTTTGTAATTTTCAGTGATTATTGCGATGGTAAAAACGTATTTATGAGAAAATTTTGTATGGAACTATACAATTTTTATTCCTCATTTCTAGAGATAGAATATATTAGCTATAATTTTATACTATGACATCCTTACAGTTGTTTCCCTGCTCCCAGTAAACGGTACCTTAAATTAAATAGTTTATTCATTTAAAAATGTCTAAAACCATAAAGGTACATCTTTAATTTAGTAACGCCTTATTTATAAGGTACTAAAGGGAACTTTAAGTTGACCTTAGGTGTGGGTTTTATGTTTGTTCAAAAATGTTCACGTAAATATAGACTTTTAGCTGAAAGATTAGGGTTTATTTCCCATTGCAAAACTGGTATCATTGTAGTCTTTATTATACGGATATATGTTTTGGTTTTCTTTTGGTTTCACGGTTATTTTCTTTATACGTGGGTTTATGCTTTTTTTTATTAAGTGAACCTTAATGATTACAACATGAAAGTGAAACGTGCCTATCTTCTTTATTTTTTTTGATTAATATTTTTTTATTTTATTTTATTTTATTATTGTAGTTCGGTTATGACAATACTCCGCTTGATATAAAGCTAGAATGCGGTCCATGAACGAAAACAACTGCTACTACAGAGAAGTCTCTACAGGCAGCAGTGCCTTTTAGATTGACAGTGCACACTCCTCTCTTATACCTGGCTAACTATCATCAGATTGCCGACCACTCTTTAATAGTGTCTATAGGCACTGAGCGACCAACGTACATATAAGATAGTTACATTGGTCAGAATTTAGCGAGGTTCGAACACGGGTCTCATTGATCGTGAGTTAACCCGTCTTACGTCTCGGCCGCTCTAGATTTATCATCTCATGGATGCAAACTACTAAAGGCTCTAAACTTTTTAATTGACACAAATCTTAAATATTAAAATAGAATACAATACAATACAATTGTCACGCCAAAAGATAATAAAAGCAGTAAAAGACCGCAAAATTAGAAAATAAATATATTATATTTCGTCTGATGTTGATTTCATAAATATTTTCTGTTTTCGTAATTCTGTATAAATTTATCTATGTTGATTATGTGTGTATTAGCTTGCAATGATTTTAGTTTTATTTACTTTATTTGTTGTTATTTTTTTTTTGTGGAGGTATTTTTGTTTGATGTTGATTTCTAATTTTTATGTTGTTATATTGTTAAGCCTATTATTGGCCTTATTACTGGATATTTTTGTTATACATTTTTAAATTTCTATCTTGCTCTGGGCTTAAGGCCACCTGATCTTGAAAGATAGCCCTGATAGCCGACAATCTAAGTATCTAAATTAAACAAGAATACTGAATTTATTTTCACACGCAGCTCCGCAATGAGTCAGAGGACGCCATGTGCATCGTGGAAATGATTCATAACAACAACATTATTATTATCACAATAAACTTTACTAAATGATAAATTGTAAAATGTAAAAGGACGGTCTCTAAGCGTAGTAATGACACGGAGGTCCTGGATTTAATTCCCGAATGAAATGTAGAACAAAAACTATACTGCTTTTTTCCCTGTGAAAATTAGGAAAAATTAAATATTTAACGAATGAGATAAGTTGGTTATTGTAGTATAGGTATCAGAACGAGCACAACACCCGAACCTAAAACAGTATTCAGTATAGAGGAGGCGATTATCGCATCATGCAGAATGATTATGATATATGATTGATATGCAACGAGATTATGCAGAAATTTCTTTGTGGTAGTACTTGTTTTTAGTTCATAGATCGGGCTCAACATCAGGTAGAGTGTTGTCACACGTCGAGATCAAAAAGTCAATTTTCATCTTAATTTAATAATAAAACGAATCTAGATCAACAATTAAAATGGAGAAAAATACACTACTTACTTACATTTACAAAAATCTCTAATAATAAAAGTACGTAAGTACAATGTACATGCATCCTATTTTCGTTCGGTTTTTTTTTACATAAGCAGTTTTACGTTGGTATTTAATGCTTCAAATATTTCTCGCGTTAAGTGTAATAACCTAAAGTCTGCTCCTAATATCGTCTACGCGGTTATTCTGAGAATAGAACCCGAGCCCTTGCGTTGGTATGGCATTAGAAGCAAAACACAAACACGTGCTAATAACCGCCAAAGAACTTTGTCTGTTTTGACGACAGATGAAATTACTAATAACATTTTAAATACAAATTACGTTCGAGAGTACGTAAAAAAAACTTTTTCTTAATTTTTTTTAAATAGTAGCTTGGTATACTATCACACAATTATGTTAAGCTAGAGTGCGGTCCATGAACGGAAACAACTGCTCCAGTAAGTTTTTTAAACAAAACATTAAATAAATGCATCTAAAAATCAGATAAATGTGAAAGAAATAATATAATTATATAATGGTTTGAACTGTCAACCGCGTGCACATTCGTCTCCGCGTCAACATTTTGTATGAAATTTTTTCTCTATTTTTATTATATTCCCGATAAATTTAATAGTAATTTACTGAACAGCATATTATTGACACCATGTATAGAGGACTATATAAGCTACAATTTCTTATGATTTTTAAGTAAAAATATGCTCTGGATTTAGTTATAATGGTACCTAAACAGACCCCATTTTTTGTCATTTTCGGTGATTCTTGCGATGGTAAAATAGTATTTATGGGAAAATGTAGTATGGCACTATACAATTTTTATGCCTTATTTCTAGAGATGAATATATTAGCTATAATTTTATACTATGAAATCCTCACAGTTGTGTTCCCTGATTCAGTAAATGGTACCAGAAAAACATCGATTTTTGTAATAGCGTCCTTAAGTCGTCATAGAGGAGGTGACTGCTTTCTCTGTAGCTTAACATTAGACAGTGCTAGTACTAGGCATATACGGGAATACACCGTAAAGTATAATAGAATGTATGTAAAACAAACAAAGTTTTCAAATAAAGCAACATAAAGTAGCTGTTTTCTTTTTTAAATCTTAATAATTATGAATATTCAATAACAAAGTATAGTTTTCCCCGGTTCTACATGGTTGAAGATTTAATACATTATAGTTTCATTTGTTTCCCCGAGCGTTGCAACCCACTCTCAAAGCATAATTTGAATTTAATATATGTACCAAAGAAGATAGAGGCAGCTACTGTGGCCTAGCAGTTGAAGGCGTGGAGTAGCGCGGACTCATTTTCCATTCAAAATACCGCTGAAAATGGAGAAAAATAAAGTCTATTAGTCGTATTTCTAGACAAATATTACTAGGCGACCGATGCAACGATGATTATGTCTACAATTTTCCTTAAAAATTTTATTCAAAAAATAAAAATAATAAAGAAATAAAATTATAACTTTTCTTTATTTAACTTATAAATAGCACTTCATTCATAAATTGATGTACGAATAAAAGGGTCAACATAAAGGCTATTAAGTTTATGTAATAGTTTGTAAATACATATATAATATGTATATAGGAATAGTCTGTAAAAAGGTGAAGGTCATGACGTAATATCATGTCAGATCGCGTCAGATATTGGGGCGTGCGATCCATTAAGCGATTGAGTATCCCATTTATTTTATCTGAAACCGCTTGAGTTATCTATGTAAAGGCATTAGTTT
Organism: Tinea pellionella; assembly: GCA_948150575.1. NCBI lineage: Eukaryota > Metazoa > Arthropoda > Insecta > Lepidoptera > Tineidae > Tinea > Tinea pellionella. The sequence goes on along the minus strand of OX411263.1, from coordinate 844,582 downwards.
TATGCATAATCATACTCCCACTTTAGAGATTAGATTTAGCGCTTTAGATTTCTAAATAAGACCTAATTTATTTCATAGAGAGCTTCATTGCGCATGAAAAGTGTAACACATTTCACACATTCTTATAGCTTGGCATAAATGACAACACTCCGTCTGATGTTAATCTAGAGTGCGGTTCATGAACGGAAACAACTGCTACTACAGAGTTTGTGCAGATAGCAGTCGCTTCTGCTATGAAGGTTTGAAGAGACGAAGGCAGTGTACTTCCAGACTGATCTCAAAACGCGACAAGTTCACTTCTCGGGTGTCACACTTGAATGTGGTGGTACATTAGGACGAAAGACTGGGTTAAGGACATCATCAGTTTGCCTACCAATCCTTTGTTAATGCCTACATCATACCATAGGCACGGTACATATAATATACGAGTAGTTACATGAAATTTGAAATTATACACATTGTTGTTTAAAGGTAAACACAGAAACTAATTAAAAACGATTTATGAAAGTAAATTAGGAATTGTAACATACGAGTATAAATACATTTGTACTAGAAAAATTCTCTAATAATAATTAGTTAAATATATATGGAAAATATTGACGTATTCTTAATGGTTTGTTAATTGATTTGTAATTGAATTGTTGCCGTGTTAGATTTATAATAGTACTCGCTGTGTTATTTTAGTATTGTTTAGAGTTTCGTGTCGAGTGAACGTTTTCGTAAAATTTACTTAAAAATATTTAGTTTAGTTTTTTTAAATATTTATTTTATTATGAAAAAGTAGTTTTAGTTTTATATTATAAACAGTATGTAAGGTATGATTTTTATTTTTATATATTATACAATAAATTTCTTATAATAAGTTTCTTTGTTTGTTGTTCCCATATGAACAATTAATACGATTTAGACAGCCCGTTTATCGAGGAAGGTTTTTTTAAATTTTTTTTATATTAATATGGATGAAACTTCCGGAACTAATTATACTACACGATTTATTTATTTACAAATTCAAAATATACCTCTTTAAATACAAATTATGAAACATGTGTATTGGATATCAATTGTGTTTTTTTTAAAGAAATAATTCATGATTAATTTTTTTTTTAAATTAATTTTTAGCATTTAAATGCTAAATATGTTTTATTATTGAATATTAAAATTGAATAGAAAAGAAATCAATACTCCACAGCCTGAGGTGAGATGTTAAATTTTCATTAAAATTTAATAAGAAAACGTAAAATCAATTAATATTTTGGGGAGTTTTGCATCGTTGTAATAAAAAAACCATGACTAACAAATGATGTAAATAATTGTAAAAAAATATATATGACTCATGTCTCTAAGGCCCAATTGCACCAAAAGGCCCGGTAAAGTTACTTTGACTGTTACACTGTGTTGCACTGTCGTGTAAATTCATTACGTTATCAATAAAAGGGTGGCTGATGTAATGAGGAGTACATTCCCTAAAAATAATAGAAAAATATTATGTGGCTTCTTTTTATACATTTGACGTTAGTGACATTGGTTTACCTATTACTTAGACCAGCCAAAATAAGCTGGTTAGGGTTATCGTTAAAGTAAGGGTCAAAAGTGACAAGCGCGACGATCGCGATGGTGCAACGCGTGTCTGTCTCAAGATGAACGCGTAAAAAAAATTAACGACGTATTTAATAGAGAGGACAATGTCTACGAAACCTCACATATCCATATTTAATTTGTCGGCACTATTGGTCTAATTAGCATGTAATTCTTTCATTTAGTAAACTGATTGTTCTGATGACTGTTTGTTGCCAAAATAGAAGAAAAACATACATTTTTTTTTTTTTATGCTTAATAGGCAAGCGTTTGACCACACCCTGCCTGGTGTTAAGCAGTGATGTGGTCTAAGGTGGAGCACGCCTGCCTATGAGGTACCTGTTCACCTTCGATTTGAAGAGACCTATGTTGTACGTGTCGGGAAACACAGACACCGGGAGGGAGTTCCACAGTTCCACAGTTTCGCAGTACGCACGAGGAACGTGTTGTCAAAACGCCTCGTACGCACTTTAGGAACTTGAACCATAAACGGATGGTACCTCGCCGGGTGTCTGGACGTCCGATAGAAGAAAGGGGACGGTAGAACCAGGTTGTGTAGCTCTTGCGCACACTCCCCGAAATGTATCCGGTAAAAAACCGACAAACAGGCGACATTCCGTCGGTGCTCAAGGCTTTGTAGCCGAGACTCGACTAAAGTGTCATCCCCTATTAGCTTCCTGGCGCGCTTCTCAATCGACTCCAATGCCACTAGTTGGTATTTGGTAGAGCCATCCCAAAGGTGAAAGCAGTACTCCATGCAGGTCCTCACCTGCGCTTTGTATAGAGTGAGTAGCTGCTTTGCTGTGAAGCCTGTAAATTCGATAAACGGGTCAACGCCCAAAACTATTAAAAATTCTATACATTTCAAAATAGAAAGATGACCTTTGATCATGGCGAAACCAAAATTAATGTCGTTAGTAGTCATGACTCTTGTTTAAAATGATATTAAATTGTTTCTACTTTCCTACTAATCATAAATTCTATTATATTTCGAAATGTGGGCCGTGGTCTAGCGGTAAGACGCGTGAACTCACGATCGATGAGACCCGTGTTCGAAATTCGCTAATTCTGACCAATGCAACTTTGTTATATTATGTACTTTGGTTGCTCAGTCCCTATAGGCACTATTAAAGAGTGGTAGGCTGACTGATGATGGTTATTTATCCAGTCTGCTGTCCTGGGGTAGTAGTTTTGAATGTAACACCCGTGAAGTGACCTTGTAGCGTTTCGGGAGCAGTTTGAAAGTAGCCAGGTATACTAGTTTCCTCAGGCCGGCAATGCGGAGGCGACTGCTGCCTCTAGAGATTTCTCTGTAGTAGCAGTTTTTTCCGTTCATGGGCCGCACTCTAGCTTTACATCAGGCGGAGTGTTGTCATATGTCGAGCTATAAAAAAGATAGTGAAGATTTACAGCACAAACATATAAATATTAAAATTGAGCAATGTCAACCCGAACGATTTTCAAGCCGGTATAGTGGAGGCAACATCTACATGCAAACATTATTCCTAAACAAAATTCTGAATTAACCTGCAAGTCTATTTCATTTTGATAGTTGAACTCCACTCATGGGCTTCGAGGTATCACGTGACTCACTCACCAAATGGCTCGGAGTTGAAGAGAAAGAGTTTAGGTGCTTAAACAAGTCCGAGTACATATTACTGGATTAAAATTACGTCAGCATAGTGAGAGCTATTTTGAAGACGTCCGCTATTTGATACGCCTACATTCATACCATTAAAAAAATTGTTAACGTTATGTATATCTTACAGTAAGCAGTTACATGCGAACTGATTCGTTATGCAGATTTCTCCGATGTACTCGTACATTAGGTTTTGTGCGTATAGTATAGGCGCGACGTTGAGAGACACCGGAAAGCGATTATATCTATTTCTTTTAGTCTTAAGAGCTGGATATATGCCGTTGACCTTTCACGCGTTTGTGTTCCGATTTATGTAAAAAAAATTAATAAAAATATTTTCAAAAGTTATTTGAAAAAAATAAACCGAACATTCCCTAGGTATTGTATTGTCTAATATCATGATGAAAATAATAAAACCTAACTATTAATAGTTTAGAAGAAAAATGGTTTTATATTGCTAAAATGTATGAAACCATTTTTCTTCTAAACTATTAATAGTTAGGTTTTATTATTTCTTGATATTAGACAATGCAATACCTAGGGAATAGAGCGGCCGTGGTCTATCGGTAAGACGCGTGAACTCACGATCGATGAGACCCGTGTTCGAACCTCGCTAATTCTGACCAGTACCAATGTAACTTTCTTATATGTACTTTGGCCGCTCAGTGCCTATAGGCACTATTAAAGTGTGGTAGGCAGACTGATGATGTTATTAATCCAGTCTGCCGTCCTGGGGTAGTACCACCACTTTCGAATGTAACACCCGTGAAGTGACTTTGTCGCGTTTCGGGAATAGTTTGAAAGTAGCCAGGTATAGCGAGAGGAGTGTGCACTGTCAATAGATGGTACATGCTCGTCTCCTCAAGCCGGCATAGTGGAGGCGACTGCTGCCCGCACAGGTTTCTCTGTAGTAGCAGTTGTTTCAATTCATGGACCGCACTCTAGCTTTACATCAGGCGGAGCAACAATAAAAAAAAATAATCTTCAGTTAATTTTTTTTTCAAATAACTTTACAATTATTTTTTACATAAATCGACACACAATTGCGTCAGAAAGGTCAACGGCGTCTGTCCACCTCTTAATCTACCCGCTTATAGTGTCACGCTAGGAATAGAAAGTGTAACGCTCGTAAAGTGACCAATCGCGTTTTAGGATTAGCTTGTCAGTTTGCCCTGTTCAGTGCACATTAGTCTTCTAAAATCGGCACTGCAGAAGTTTTCCCTGTGGTATCAGTTGTCGGCATAAACCGCAATCTAATTAAACACCAGCTGGAGTGCGTTCTTTTACCCTTAGAATATTAAGGTACCTATAAAAATTGAAGATACTGTATTAATTTATCGCGTATGAAATCGCTCGTTTAATAATCATAACCTTATATTCATGGTTGAACAACAGCATAGAGAATGCGGTCATCTACATTCTTCTAATTGTTATTATCACGGTACATTTTTCTCAATAAATAATTGCTTCTTAATATGGTATAGGTGCGTGATCTGCGAAAGAAATTCTCAACTGTTTTGAATTACTTTACAAATGGAGTGAAACTATGTATTTTCTTTCTATGAATTACTATTTTCTAATAAGACATATTTAAAGACCTTAAAACTTAATCGCAAATTGGACTCGAACTTGTTACCTTTACTTTCTTATATAAACCTCGCCTCTCTTTACTTTCAGTCGAGCTTTAAAACGTAAAACTACGAGGATCAGCGCTAAAGGAGACACTGACAGAAGCAACATGTTCAGAAGACCACAAATATCAGAACTACCACCGCGATCGGGTGCTTCACCAGGTCTACTACGACGGCGGTATTCTATGCCAGAGACTATTATGAGAAAGTATGTTTTTGGACTATTTTGGACACTGAATTATACCTTTAATGATTTTTACATATATTTTAAATTTCAGGTATCGTCTTGCCCAACAACGTTCAGATTCTGATGATAGTGGCGCCAACACAGCACCATCACGTGCAGCGTCTCCGGCGTCTCCCTCACCCCCGAGAGGTTCCTGCGCATCTCTCTGCGAACCGCAACACAGGTTCATGCGCAGAGACCGCGAGCTCATGCGAAAGTCAGCATTGCTGCGACGCCTCTGGGCCCGACGTAATTGCAACCCCTGTTCCTCGTGCTGTTATTGCAGCGGCGACATCTATGGGGGTTGTGGCAGAGAAACAAGATCATTGGACGGATCCAGATCCGAATTAAGACATTTATCCAGCAGCTTCACATCTTCCAGGTCGAGAGAAGCACATATGCTAACCGGCTGGTCGACACCTAAACGACAAAGACTCGAATCGCCTAACAATTTCCACGCCAGTGATGAGATGTTAAGGACTGCGATGAGAAACAGTTACGATAGAGCTGAAGAGTCGAGACTCGAGAGAGAGTCCCGAGATGAAATGTCGGACTCCACTTTCCAATCCCATGATAGAGAAATATTATCAAATATTGCTACTTCGTCAGACACGCAATTTACAGATAGCACCAAATCAAATAATTCAAGAAATACTGACGAGTCTTCTGAAGGATTATGTTCTGAATGTGTCACCGCGCAAATTAATTCTGAACGACCAACTTCGAATAGTTCATCAGTAACTAACATTCATTCAGATGAGCCCACATACATAGATTTAACATTGCCTCCAATTAGCGCAGCAAATGCACTTACAACGTCCAATAGTGATTCATCAAATAATAGACATATAGATCTCGAAATAAATGAAGATGACGGGATGGAAAATAATGATACGAATATTCAAGAAAGAGATAAACTTTGCAAAATAGAAACATCTCCTTATGAAATATTAGAAATAGTTGTTTCTGAGACTTTAAACTCTTCTGCATTCGATGAAAACATTTCTACAATAAAAACGACAGGAAATATGGAAGGTAATTTGGCTCAGAAATCGCCTATTCCGGTCAGTAACAAAAAAGATATGCACACAATTGACTTGGACGAATATGTATCTAATATTTTAGTGGAAAGTTTGAATTCATTAACAGACCAACTAGAAAGCATGAATGCTTCGATAGGTTCCGAAAGAAAAATAAACATAGTTGAAAAAGAAATAAAAATAAAACTTCAAAATACGGGTGTAAATACAATCGTTCACTTAAGTCCTACTTCTAACAACCAAATCATTTTCGGTAATGAAGAGCTATACAATAAAGATGACAAAGATTGTTGTAACAACATACCTGAAGCTGTAACTATACGAGAAGAAGCAAATAATAATTATTCAGCAGGAGATAAAAACGATTCAGAAGCACCGTCATATCAAGCCGAACCAGAACCCATTATACCACATGATAATGTAAATAAAGCTGTACTACAACAAATACAAAAGCTATTCCAAGATGAAATGCAAAATAACACAGATTACCCACCGAACTTAATGCCAGGAATATCTCATATAGAAATATCCAATGTAGATGTTTTTATAAATGAAAATGCTGATCCCCAATTTTCACAAAGCGACGTTATAACTTTGGAAACCGATAGTAACAGTAATCACGATTATCATTACAATGAACAGGCACAAGATGTATTGGGAGGTGTTGGTTCAGGAAATTATTGTAATATCGATGACTCTATAGTCGTCCCTAGATTTTCGGCTCTTCCTCATAGCGAATCGATGGAGGTTAATACGTCATCTTCCGAGGATCAAGACAATCTTGGTTCAGAATGTACAAGTCTCGTCGATAGCTTAGATGATCCCAATTCGCCTAGGTCTATGTTACTTAGAAGGTCATTTAGACGTAGTGAGTTAGTACGATCTGCTATAGATGTTTTGGATCTGTTACCAGAGAGTGCGAGTTTTAAAGAATCTTACCCCAAAGAGAAATGTGAGGCTTTCTTCATCAGAATAAAGGATAACGACTGTGATTGTGAAAAAGAAAATATAATAGTAGCTGATCACATGCCTGAAAAGATAAAGGAACGATTGTATAGACGTCATAGAAAACGAGAGCTGCGGATGGAAACTGCAAAACGTAAGAAGGTCAAACAATATAAACGGGAATTAGAGAAGCAGAAGAGTACAGAGTCAATTAAATCTAAAAAGGAAATAGAAAAAGACTGTGTTGCTATAATGAACGCTTTGGTCAACGAAGTAATAGCGAAAATAGCCCAAGAAGAATATAAATACATGAAAATAAAACAAAAATCGAATAGTAATCTAAATAATCAAATACAGAAAAAAACGTGGAAAAAAGACGTTGATTTTCTAGACAATATGGAATCATTTAAAATATCTAAAAATGGGACTGTACATTTTCGGACTGAAAAAACTGAGAAAGACGATGGTAAATGCGACAGATCGAGAAGATATAGAGATCACCAAATACATGGTAAACTATCTTTACAAGCGCATCCACCAATAACACCAGACGAAAATGAACCAAAAAGAATATATCAAAAATCGGAATTTCGCGACGGCAACAAATGTATAGAAATATTAGAAATTCTAGAATACGTCGACACCTCACAAAGTTCACCTGAAACCACAAATTCCGATGAAAACCTACACACACACAGTAAGAATAGAAAATCTAAAATACCAATACCAATCTATGAGAGATTTAGTAAACTTAAGAAGAAAAGTCAACGTCCGTATAAAAGTTCTCCCGTACTTAATTTAGTGGATACAAATTCCTCAATGACAAGTGAGAGTAACGGTGCTGAAACAAACACAAAGGATGCACACGATGAAGCAACGACACAATTACCCGCAAGGCGAGCATCTGTGCCGTATGAAACACGATCTAGATCAAACTCGTTACGTTTCAAACAAGTTTTTGATATAATACCTGAAGAAAAGAGTAGCTTGAGCATAGAATCGCCTGATGATATTAATTACAATAGACGGGTTTCGGCTCCCAATCTAATTAATTTTAATGAAAAAACTAAAAAATCACCAAAATTAGAGAGGAAAAGTTCACCGAAGCCTAAAAAAGATGATACTAGAAGTATTGGAACATCACCTTTGAGTGAAAATGACAAAACTCCACCGCAGAAATTAAAAAATAAAAATGTAATGACGTCACCGAACAAGAAATCAGCAGCTACGAGTCCTATGGTAATAAAGGTTGAAAAGGATAATAAATCATGTGGAACGAATAGTGCTAAGAAATCTTTGTCATCACACGGTACGAGGGCCGGTTGGCTCGGTTTCTATAAACCAAATAAACAAGTCTTGGAAGATGAAGGTATAAAATTAAGTTGTGCACCTTGTCACTGATACTAGCACTGCTTTGAAAATATTCTCTTTGTAGTACGCACTGATAATTTATAAAGTTTGGCTATTTAAAGTGGAACCTAGAAAACCGAGCAATTATAAAAAAAATAGAGTGCTCGACTCCGTTGGCAATGTATTCTCCTTTTATTTAAATCTGGCTACTTCAAAGTTGAGTCTGAAATGGGCGTTACACTAGAAAGTATTGGCACTAATTTGGGCTAATAACCATAGCGAGTTTACTTACAATTCCCATTCAACAGTTGTTAATGTTGCCATAAAAAATAGGATCTTCTTTGAGTAGCTAAACTCTATTTTTATGTTAAATTATTTTATTGATTGAATTTGATTTAATTTTTTTTATTTAGTGTTTTGTTAGTGATATGGGTAGCAAGCACATTATGTAAGGCACTATTTATTATTTTGCATTGTAAACTGCATTTATTTTATCACGTTTGTATGAAATAAATTGATGTTCGATCACATTTTTTGTTTTATTTATTTTAAAGGTCTAAAGGACAACAAAATTAGCCAATCACAAGATAAGAATGATATTAGTACAGTAAGAACAATAGAAGGTAACAAAACAGAACCGATTATAATCGGGAAAGATAAAGCGCGAAATCAAGTTAAAACTGTAGACAAAAGAAAGAAAAGTGATAAAAAACAAGAAGAGGTTACGGATAGGAAAAAAGTTTTTAGAGAAAGTAGTTTGGTTAGATCATTGAGTGACCCGCAGAATGCTGATATTGTCGTAAGGAAAGATAAAAAACGTATACAACTATTATCTGTTGAGAAAAGCGAGGAAGAAGTTACAAAGAAACGTGTTAATAAAAACTTAAGTTCCAGTGATAGCGATAGCGATTCGGGGAAAAGTTTGTTATGTTCATTGGCACCGAAATGGTTGTCTGTGGGCAATAAGAAAAGGCAAGTTAGAAAGAAATCTCAAGAACATCAGCAACAAAATTCGGCAGGTAAAGCCGAAGTTTATAAGAGTATTTAGCTAATGCAATTTTTTTGGGCCTGCGTACAAATTCTACAATACTTAGGTAGACGCTGTTTATTTTTTATTTTCTTATTACACTGTTTTTGTTTTTTTAGATTAGTCTGTATTATTTAGTTCGGCATTGTGATTTCTTTATTATTTCGTGGTATTTCATGCACAGAAATTGCGTTGGAAAAATAAAACAACCTAGAAACTAACCTATTCCTAGCACAAGTCGTTGCTCACATTCGTAATTCGTATCCACACAATAGGTTTAACGATCGGACCTAAGCAACCAAAGTTCATAGTTACATTGGTACTGGTTAGAATTTATCGAGATTTGAACACGGGTCTCATCGATCGCTAGTTCACGCATTCTACAGCTTGACCACGGTCGTTCTAAAACAAAATGTTTTATTAAAGAAAGAAGGTACAATTAGTTAATAACGTTTGTTAGTAAGCAAGCAAGCAGTAGTTACGAAAATAGGTCTGTCAATTAAATCACTTTTCTTTAAGCACGTCACACTGAATAATTATTGATTTGGTACCTATCTAAACACCTCTATGTGCTATGGATAATGAGAGAAGTGTGCACTGTCAACCAGGCAGCGGAGACGATTGCGGTCTGCAAAGAATTACTCTTGTTTTGTTTCCGTTCATGGACCGAACTCTAGCTAAACCATCATCAGGTGGAGTGTTCTCGAGTGTCGAATAAAAAAAATACGAGATTGTAGACAACCCCCGCATCAAGATAATTTTTATAGTAACTCGTCATGTTATCATGTTAAGCTAGAGCGCGGTTCATGAAACTAGTGCCACAGGAGAACGCCGCCAGCAGTCGCCTACGCTATGTCAAATTGAGACGAATGTGACTCATTGATGGACAGGGCACACTGTTATATTTATTTAAAATTAATTATTATAAATCATTTGCTAAGATATAAAGACGCAATGCAGCTTTTAGCAACTTTGGGATTCGAGTTTTAGCAACTAGCTGTATATCACGTTTTTCGAATAATTTTAAGAAGCTGCGCAGACAAAAACTTTATTTGCGACAACAGTTTTCGATCGCCGAACTCTTTTTTTTTTAATTATTTTAGCACGGTATCTAACCGCACTCCGTCTAATGTTAAGCTAGAGTGCGATCCATGAACGGAGGTGACTGCTGTCAGAGAAGATCTGCAGACAGCAGTCGCGTCCGCTATGCCGGCTTGATGAGATGCCTCTTCACACTGCGCTTGAAGGATCTCATAGGAAGGAGGAAAGACGTGGCTGGGAAGGTCGTTTTCGGTGTTTTTCTAGCTTACAAAGTATCATTTGTGTCAAACTGTTGGCAACCGCAACGTGTAGAGCAGGAAGTCACTCATTAACGAAAGATCTTCTATTGAAAGTTGCAGCAACGAGCAATATTTTCGGAAAGGAGAATGCCCATTTTTGGGCCCACTTGATACTTGCTAACAAAACAATATTCTAAAATAATATCTTAATCTTTTATTAATTTATTGCAATTATAGCAACACATAATTTACCAATCAATAGGCAATGTTTAATTACATTAAAAACAGATACTTATCTCCAATTTATTAAAGCATTTAAAATAATAATAACCTCAAATATTGCATCAGAAAACATCTAATTACTCAATAACCCGGGTAAAAAATTTGAAACTGATTGGTAATAAGGAAGTAGATTTGTCTATAAAATTAACTAAAAATCAACGACAAACTCGTGGGCCCATTTTTCTTAGGCGAATGGGCATTCTCCTTTGTAAAAACAGTTGCCTCCAATCGTTACGTTTAAAAAGAAGTCAATCTAAACCATATTAACTAAATAATAAAGCATATTTTCAGGTGGCTGGTCAGTTACAGTAGCCGGTAACTGTTACACAGCCTTACCAGCAGATGTAGAGATGAGGCTTAGTTTCCCTAAAAATTCAGCACCTCAAGCGAGCCAATCAGACTCGGGATTCGGCGACGAGTGCAAATCACGCCGACCAATAGCAGCAGCTCAAGGTTGTCAAACGAAACATTGTGATAATTGCACTTGTAAAGAGGAAGGGGAAAATTATCCCCCTATTTTACCACCAGCTGGAAGGAAAATGACTGTGACGTTGAAAAAGGAATCTTCAGGTTTGTATTTAATCAATACTATAGCTCGCGTCAACCTTTATGGCGTCTCGGAAGTTAGGCGCGGGTTTACTGCAAAGTTAATTTTAGCCCAGTCTGCCGTCCTGGGGTAGTACCACCACTTTCGAATGTAACACCCGTGAAGTGACCTTGTCGCGTTTCGGGAGCAGTTTGAAAGTAGCCAGGTATAGCGAGAGGAGTGTGCCACTGTTGGTGCATACTAGTCTCCTCAGGTCGGCTTCAGCAGAGGCGACTGCTGCCCGTAGAGATTTCTCTGTAGTAGCAGTTGTCTCTATTCATGGACCGCACTCTAGCTTTGCATCAGGTGGAGTGTTGTCATATGCCGAGCTACAATTTAAACAAAAATGTAAAAAATCTTTTCAGGTTCTTCAATTCTTGCATCAAAGAGTATGAAGAAATCAACAGATTCTTTACCAGACGTGGAAACGTACAAAGCTTCCAAAAATAAAAGCAAAAGTTCTGTCAAGGTATATTAATCATTTTATACACTTTTTTTTAACACTCCACTGTTAATCTTTTACAAAGAGTGGTAGGCAGTCTGATGATGGTTATTTACCCAGTCTGCCGTCCTGGGGTAGTACCACCACTTTCGAATGTAACACCCGTGAAGTGACCTTGTCGCGTTTCGGGCGCAGTTTGAAAGTAACCAGGTATAACGAGTGGAGTATCCACTGTCAAACTAGATGGTACATGCTCGTCTCTCCAAGCCGGCATAGTGGAGGCGACTGATGCACAGGTATCTCTGTAGTACCAGTTGTTTTCATTCAAGGACCGCACTCTAGCTTTACATCAGGCGGAGTGTTGTCACATGCCGAGCTACAATAAAAAACAATAAAATAATTGGACTATTGTTTTGTAGTGCTATAGCGCTGTCTTTCTTGGAAGTACATAAGTATAACAATACTTACATTGGTACCATAAGATTTTTTTCCACGTCCACGTTAATAACCACTAATCCACGTTTGTTTTATATGTAAAAAGATTTATCAATAATATAGATGAGTATATTATACAATTTGTTAGACGGTGGTTTCAGATGCGGAAGGGGTATTCCCTACATTGTTGGCTTCCAGGAGAGGATGTACCACCCATAACGTAAGTTTTTCACTTTAAACCCTCGGTCCATGGAGACACAATCATTATTTTGTATAGAGTATATTGTAGAAAAAAAAAACTAGCAAAATCGACTGTCTGTATTTCTCTGTGCAGCAGTGGCGTAGTTAGGCAGTTGAGGCCCCGATCCTAAGAAAAATCTGGGCTCCTTTATCTAGTAACGGGTGTTTTTTTTAGAGGTATAGAACTTTAAGTTGGCAAGACTGTTTTAACTGGCGGCCATTTTGTCAGCTGTCAAGTGATTTGAGTTTAGTTTGGTTTGGCATTTCAACATGAATAGACTGACGCCTGAACAACGCTTCCAAATTGTGCAAATTTATTTTGAAAATAATGGTTCTGTGCGCGATAGCACTACGTCCATTTTACGGTCAACATAATCGTCCATCAGAGCAATTAATTCGACTAACTATGGACCGTTTTCGCACCACGTTTACTTTAAATGATAATACGCATCCACAGAGATGTCGTACAGTGCGTACAGAAGAAGCCATTGCTACTGTAGACCGTAGCGTAGAGGAAGACCTGAATCAGTCTATCCGCCAGTTACAGTCAATGGTGACCGCTATAGAGCCATGATTACTGACTTTTTTCTTTCTCAATTGAACAACCATGATGTGCAGGAGCTGTGGTTTCAACAAGACGGCGCAACATGCCACACAGCTCGTGCCACAATTGATTTACTGAAGGAAATGTTTGATAACCGCCTAATTTCACGTTTCGAACCCGTGAATTGGCCTCCAAGATCGTGCGATTTAACGCCGCTAGACTATTTTCTGTGGGGATATGTGAAGTCGCTAGTCTACGCCGGTAAGCCCGCAACGATCGACCACTTGGAGGACAACATTCACCGCGTTATTGCCGATGTACGGTCACAAATGTTGGAAAAAGTTATTTAAAATTGGACCTCCAGATTAGATTACGTCCAAGCCAGCCGTGGCGGTTATATGCCAGAAATTATATTTAAATTATAATGCTAAAAGATTATCTTTTGAATAAAGTCAATTTCATGTCAATTTTAAAACTTCAACCTATTTTTATTCTATTTCAAAGTTCTATACCTCTAAAAAAAACACCCATTACATACAGGGTAGAAAGTTGGGACGTGGCAGCAAAGATATCAGCGTAATATCTAGACTGGAATCTAGATTTTTTGGTTTCGGATGGGTCCCAGTGCTGGATTTAAGCAGGCACTTAAGGCAGTTGCCCATGGGCCGCCACCACACCACAAAAAAAAAATCAAATCGATAAAGGTTCAGTAGAAACAAAAAAATACTGAGTTTTGTTTTAAATTTTGTGTTAGCCAACTTATTTAGTTGCTCTCTTCTTTACCTTGACCTCAATAGAAACTTTCAACAGTTAACCACAAACGATTTGAGGGCCTCCACTACATGCCGCCGAAGTCTTAAACCGGCGCTGATGGGTTTCCTGAGCTTCCTAGACCTCCCGTAGTTACTTACTCAGTGTAAATTGTATCTGAACAACACTTTTAAATTGTGATTACATTCCGAACAATTTAAAAAATCTAAATAAATCTTATTTTTAATAATTATATTTTTATTTTCAGAGCAAATAACGGGTTATCAGTATTAGGATGTGCCATAATACCTGAATTAAAACCACGAGTGCCTACAATGAGTGAAAGAGACCTTACAAGAATCTATACACCTAGGCATTATCTCAGATCCTAAACCTAGGTTTAAACTAGACTATGCAAGATTTAAAAAAAAAGGAAAGAATTGTTAACATATGTATTAGTAGTACTCTAAAATGCGATTACTATTATCTAGTAATAATCGATTAAACAACATGAAAAGGGCAATGCCCATTTTTGGGTCCACTTGACATCTAATAGTTTGTTAAAAAACAATATCCTATTTTTTCATTAATTTATTTCAATAATGAATACATCGTTTACCAATCAATAGACAATGTTTAATTTGATAGAAAAACAGATATCGAAGTATTTAATGTAATAATAAAATCAAATGTTGCATTTGAAAAAGTCTAATTACTCAATAACTCGGATAAGAAAATTAAAACTGATTATCACTAATGTATGGATGGAATGTAGATATATTTTTCTACAAAATGAAACTCAAAATCATCGATAAACCCAAGAATAAAATTGTGGGCCTCTTCCACTCAGGCGAATGGGCATTCTCCTTTATAAATAAAAAAAAGTCGATCACATCTATTTACCATAATTAAATTTATTTCTTTTACGTGTAAAATAATAAAAATAGTTTTCTAAAGTGTTAGTTCGCACTAGAAATGGACTTCTTCTAGAATAATCTAGCACATTAAATATTGTTACAAATTTATAATTAAACAAACTTTTTTTATTTCTGTATGTATATTTTATTTATTTTTCTTTGTGTATACGTCATCACCATTAAATATCACCCCTTTCTCGCACAAGGATAGGCAGAGACAACAGAACACCACTTTCCACAACTTCCCTCACATCCACAATTCTCTTCCTACAACTTCGACGGTTATAGGTACTAGGCAACCCAGCATTCTTGAGGAGACAAATGGTCACCATCCAGATTGACAGTGCACACTCTTCTCATACCATGGGTGTGGGGTCATCGTGAACAGAACGCTTCTTCTGATTTAACTCTTATGAGCTACGAGTTAGACAGGGAACTGCTTTTAATATGTGATTCATCGGAGTACGGTCTCGGGGCAGTCCTGGCATATGTCATGGAAGATAAATCAGAGAGACCTGTAATGATGGCTCCAAGGACCCTACAAAAACATGAACAAAAACAAGAATATGATATCGATAAAAAGGCATTGGCAATTATGTTCGGATTGGATAAATTTCATGCATTTTTGGCGGAAAGAAAATTTTGTATCATAACAGATCACAAACCATTGGTGGGTATGTTTAATCCGCAGAAACAGATTCCGAACCAAATCTCCCCTCGAATGTAGCGTTGGTCTTTAAAATTACAATGTTACAAATACGACATAAAATATAGACCGGGGAAATTGATTGGCAATGCTGATGCTCTGAGTAACTGGACCTCTGATAATGGAGATGACTACCTAGGGGAAGATTTACTACTTGAGGATAAGCCTGAGGAGTGGAATGTAGACTACTATTATAGCATCCGAAACTAAAAAGGATGGGATTTTGCAACAGGTCTTATTTCATATTCTTCGTGGTTGGTCACGGTCATGTGCTGACCCTGACTTTAAGCCCTTTTGGATATGCAGATGCTCTTTCACACAATAAAAACTGCTTATTGTGGTGCAACAGAGTTATCACTCCAGCGTCGTTGCAATTGTTGCATGCTCCACATTGTAACGTAGAAATATTTTTATATATTTTTATTTAGTATTTTTTCCCTCACCACACTGTAATATTTTTATCGTCGACAACACCGCGACGATCTGTCATCGACCTCAGCCGGTATAAATGACAACGAGTCGGCATCAATTTTAATTTGGCGACCGAAGAAGCCCTACCTGGCGAGTGATTGCCTCCCGTTGAGGGACCCTTGAGATTAATCACCGCCACCTTCTTCATTTGTCAAGTGGTTTTCCCAATTCCTTGGGGAACCAGGTTCCGGTTGGAGGCTCCTTGCAGTCCCTTTCACTGCGGGGCCCACACACACACACACCCAATCAAGAAGCGCAGGCAGAATACCAGTCAGTTTAGCGCCCGGTCTCGAGGCCGACCAGGCAGAGCACCAAAAGCATCGACGTTTAGCTAAGATCTTTTATATCTAAGCTAAGATCTTAGTGCTTAGGAGTGTTCCATCGCCATATAAAATTAAAGAACCTACTTGTTGTGACAATATTTTAGTGCATTTTTATTTCGCACCCCGGCTTTGGGTCGAGTCGGGGCAACGTCACAACATGCAGGTATTGTCCAAACAAAAGCATATGACAGAGGGCCTAGAATGGATTAGCAGATTGAAGAAATATTGAGACAATGTGAAAAATGCCAAGATGTTAGAAATAACTCTCCCAGGGACCCACAGACTTGTATTGCATCAGAGAAGCCCCGGACTCGTGTACACATTGATTTTGCCGGACCCTTTCAGGGTAAAACCTTTTTGATGCTTACAGACAGTTATAGTAAATGGTTGGAAGCAGAGATGGTACTTTCTATGAGTAGTGGAACTGTGGTTACGGCACTTAGAAAGATTTTTGCAAGTCAGGGAGTTTAACAAATTTCTGAAAAATATTGATATAGTCACTTTACGGGTGTTACAAGGACGGTTGACTAACCATCACCGTAACAGTAGTGGTAGCAAGATGAGAGGGAAGCGGACCTATGCTCTATTGTAAGTAGCGACTACTCAGGGTCTTCTAACAATGCTGTGTTGTCAGGACCTTCGCGTTACAGATGTGCAGCCTACCAACAGTGTCACCGAGTATAGTATATAAACTATGAAATAACTCCTACGACATAAAAAACATATCTAACCAGCTCAAGTTTATAATTTACACTTATGTATTACTTTGTACTTCAAATAAAGATTTAAGTGTAAACCCGTCTCTAAGTGGTTGGATTGCCAATCCCAAATAAGGTGTATAAACCACCCCATCGTCTTTTGAACCCATTTGCGATGCTATATAGAGATTCGGTCCCATCTCGCCGCGTGGTTCACCAATCTCCTCCATTTCCTCTAACACGTCAGTTTCTGTGCGTTTTTGTTGCTAAAAATAAAAAAAAAAAACCTTGTGTTATTAAATTATAATGAAAATTCATTAAGAGAGTGGTAGGCAGACTGATAATGGTTATTGAGGCAGTCTGCCGTCCTGGATTATGCCACGTTTGGAAGTAGCCAGTAGCTCAAATAGTCAATGTGGATAGTGCATACAAGACGACATGTTAGCGGTTCTCCAGACGTCAGAGCTCATAGACCTCTGCTGATGGCCAGTCGAGGTCAAATGTCGTGTCAAAATATATGGCTTTTAACCTCGAAGAGCGCGAGATTTTAAATCAATATGATGATTTTCAATCATCATAAATAAGAAATCAAAGCAACAACAATACTCCCCGATTGCCGTCACTCTACGGGAAGGAGTCAGAGACCAATGGCTACAAGCTACCAAAAAAGGCAAGATCACCAGCGAGAACCTAGGAATTGAGGGACAAGACATAATATATCTTCGTGAAACAATCTCACCGGCCATGTCCTACCTACTGTGGAAAACAAAGACTGAATTAAAGGTACACTTCAGCTACATATGGTTCAAGAACGGTACAATACTCTTACGGAAAACTGAAAAAGGTAAAATAATTCATATTAGAACAATACAAGACCTTGAGAAAACCAAAATAAACATGAAAGAAATTGTGTCACCCCACAATAACAGGAATAATTAAATAGTGACACATATATAAATGTACATTAAAATAAACAATAAAAATGGCTGATTCAATGAATAATAATAATATATTAGAAATAAATTGTACAACTTGGAATGACTTTGCAGATAAGCTACCTGCAGGAAATAACTCATTATTAATGTTTCATGTAAACATACGCTCTATAGTAAAAAACTTTGCCCACATAGAACACATTGTGTCAAACTCAACCCACCCCATAGACATACTGGCCATAACTGAAGTAAACATCAAAAGTGACTGTGTGGAGATGTTTCATTTACATGATTACGAGCTGCATACCCAATTAAGATCAAACAGGAGAGGAGGAGGTATATTGGTTTATGTGAGTAAACGCATTCAATTTAAGAAAATAAACAACGCTGTATACAACCTTGAATGTCTACAGGGTGAGATCACCTTGGGTAATAATACCAAGATCGGGTTATGCGTAGTGTACAGACCGCCAGATACAAACAAATGTAATTTCATTAAAGAATTACATCGAGTCATGACACATCATCCGATTAGAAACAGTTGCATATTAATGGGTGACATCAACCTAGACATTAAACAATCAAACCCAATTATAACCAATTACTTAAATACCCTATGTGATTACAGTATGGAGTGTGGAATCAGTCAATATACACGCGAAGAAAAATACGGAAATCACATTTCTAAGTCGTGCCTGGACCATATTTTTGTAAGAAACACAAGCAAACACAACATATATACAGCTGTGGTCAACATCGCTCCAGCAGATCACTATATAACCGGATGTGCTATAATTGACACTTCATGTACTGACAAAACACACATGCACTACAAGCAAAATATTTCAAAAATTAATAATCAATTACTATATAGTGAATTAAGAAAAGTAAATTGGCAAATGGCACTGAATAGTAATGATCCAAATACTATTGTTACTCATATACATCAAACATTTAGTGACATTTATCAAAAATGCACTTCAGTCATACCTAGCAACATAAAAAATCGGAAAACATGTAACTGGGTTAACTACAGATTCATCAAGATGTGCCAAACAAGAGATAAACTCTTCCATATATGGAGAAGTGACACAAACAACTATAAAAATAGACTATTATATAATACTTACAGAAACAAAACTAATAAATATGCCCAAACTTTAAAAAATGAACATGTTATGAGAGAAATAAGCGACAACTTTAAAAACAGTAAAAAAATATGGGAAATAATAAATCGATTAAGTGGTAGAATAATAAAAAGCATCGATATTATACTGTTAAAATCATTTAATTTAACTTCGAAGAAGCTAGCGAACAAATTTGCTGACGAATTTAACAACAGTGTCAAAAATGCAAACACCTACTGTGACAAGCGAATTCTTCATACAGAAACATACAAAACAATGCCGGACAGAACAATTAACATCAAGCGGGCGCGAGAGAAGGATGTTGAAAAAATTATAAAACAACTCAGTATCAAAAAAAGCCCCGGTTACGACGGAATACGCGCCAAAGATATAAAGTACGCTTCACAAGAAATGGTACCGGTAATTACGCACCTTATTAACAGATGTATATCTACCGGCATATACCCAGACTTATTGAAAATAGGCATAATCAGGCCTGTGTACAAAAGGGGAAAACATGAAGAGATAAAAAACTACAGACCAATCACCATTTTGTCCTGCCTGGATAAAATAATAGAACGATACATAGGCGACTCTATAAATAAATATTTGCAAACCAACAACATCATAAACCAGAAGCAATATGGCTTTCAAAAACATAAAAGCACCACACAACTTCTCAGTAAATTCACAGATGAAATAAATGGATATTTAAATAACAAGCTACAAGTGCTGGTATTACTAATTGACTTTAGCAAAGCTTTCGATATGCTCGACTATGATACATTGTATGAAAAACTTTCCGGTAGCGGGATACAGGGCCCTCTTCTAGAACTGCTCAAAAACTACCACCAAAACCGATATACAAGAGTCAAAATCGGAGATGACTACAGTGAACAGGTGTTAACAGTCAAAGGAACCGCCCAAGGGTCCATAATCGGTCCGACTGAGTATCTGTTGTACGTCAACGACATGTGTAATGTTCTGGAAGGTGGCTCTGTATTTCAATTTGCCGACGACACCTGCTTGATAACAGCACATAAAGAGGTTAATGTGGCTCAACATATTATGCAAGAAAACTATAACAAAATATGTGCGTGGGCGCACGACGTCGGTTTGGTGATAAATACAGACAAAACAAAAATAATCCATATACATTCGTCGCACAATATCAGTAGCACCCATCCCGTCGTAGTTGCGCACACGCATTCTTGTCTTCACAGGCCTGTTGTTAACTGTGATTGTCCTAAGCTAGTAGTCGTCAAAAAGCACATGTACATAGGTCTCATGATCGACGATAGATTCAATTGGAGTGCCCATAAGGAATATGTATGCTCAAAACTAAGATCAATCAAGAATAAACTCTCACTATTGAAATACAAATTACCATATAAAACACTCAGGCTAATTTACATGGCACTAGCTGATTCTATCGTCGGCTATGGGCTGAGCAGTTATGGTCGGACATATAAAACGTATCTGAACGACATTTATAATTTACAAGTGAGAATAATTAAGGATATTGTACCAAAAAGCATCAAACACATGTATAAAAATGATGAAGCAGGCCTATTTAACTATTGTAAAGTAATGAGTGTCTTTGACAAAATCAAATTTAACATCTTAACAGAGAATAATATCACAGATCAATTGTTGGTAAACCGAAGACCGGCCAATCTTAGACACTTAAATTATACTAAACAATACGCTCTGCCCAAGTCACAAAATGTATATGGTACAAGACTACTTAAATGCTTAACACCACTATTCCTCAATGAAATGCCACCGAAACTACAGGACATGTACATGAACTGGAATAACAAATACAAAAGGAAATTCAAACATTATTTTGTAAGCCTAAAAAACAAGACTGTACAATTATAGTCTAAGTTTTTAAACGGAATTGTATAGTCTTGTTTTTTTTTGGGTTGAACGGTGTTGTCATTAATGTATAAGATCACAGACAAACCAATTAGGTTTTGTGATCCGATAGTGCCAAACGGTATAGTTGTAAATATTATAAATAAATAAATAAATAAATAAATAAATAAGAAATGTTGTCAATGTACCGGTAATGTATAAATACATGGAAATAAGAGACAATTTGTTAAAAATCAACACTTTTCTTTGGTTTGCCGTATATCATTACTTTCCAGAATTTGATCCTTTTCAGGAACACTATCGGATGGTGCAATAATACAGAGTGTTTATTTTTCATCAAAATCAACAGGTTCGATTCCTGGCCGGGAAAATGGATTTATCAAAAATCTAATAATGCAGTTTTAGTTTTCATCAAAATCGGCATCGAGACTCCTTTCAGCATTTTTCAATATCTCTTATAGTTTAGGATTTCGCCATGAAAGCCCACTTGAAAAATTCACCCTGTATATATAAACATAGCGGAGGCGGTTGCTGACTGTGATAGCAATTATTTTCGTTCATATACCGCACTCTAGCTTTATGTAAGGCAGAGTGGTGTCATATACCAAGCTACAATAAAAAAATCATAATTTAATGCCAAGCTAATAATCATTCCATGCAAATTTATTTACCTGTTGATCATTCCAGCTACATTCAACACCAAAAATAGGCTTATCATTGTAAGCCTTGTGTAACACAACTAATTCTTGAAGTAACATCCGAAGTCTCTCGGCTGGATCAGCACGGAACCCCAAGACGTAACCTCCTGAACTTGGTCGTACTACAATCACGAGCGCCGATCCAAATTTCGAATCGCGAATTGATATCTAAAAGTATTATATGACAAAATTCAATTATCAAATAATAAGAAGCATATACCGGCTAGCACACAGGTAGCAGTCGCCTCTGCTATGCCGGCCTGAGGAAATGAGTATGCACCATCTAGTGACAGTGCATATACCTGGCTACTTTCAAACTGCTCCCGAACTGTGACAAGGTCACTTCACGGGTGTTACATTCGAAAGTGGTGGTACTACCCTAGGATGGCAGACTGGGCAAATGACCATCATAGTTTTGCCTATGACTCTTGACTGAAATTATACAAACAGGCCTTTTCAACTTATACAAGTAGTAATTTATTAAATTAGCGCAGAGACCAGCAGGATCATGAAGTCTCCTGGCCTTCCGGGGAGATGTCGGATGGCTGCAGGGATGCGGACCGCCTCACGTGACATAGCTGACCGATATACAAAGAAAAATGTATGTCTTATCATATCCTGTATATCTATATGATGATTTTCAATTTTTTTTTTTTTTTTTTCATTTTTTTTTTTTTTTCAATTTTTTTTTTTCATTTTCAATCATCATAAATAATATAAAAAAAAAAAAAAAATAAATTAAAAAAATAAATAAATAAATAAATACCGGTAATGTATAAATACATGGAAATAAGAGACAATTTGTTAAAAATCAACACTTTTCTTTGGTTTGGCGTATGTAGTATTCGGGAGCAATGAAACGACCGTGTTCGTACTAAATAACAACTGACTTTATTTGCAACTACCTTCATATACAACATCTCCCCCCTTATACAAAGCAATGATAATTACATTAATAAAAAATGAACACAGAAAAAACAACATGAGTTAGTAACAAAAATAGTAATAAAGTATAAGAATAAAAATAAGTTTTATTATGCCAACCCTACTCCCATACCTGTTTTTTTTTTTTTTTTTTTTTTTATTTAATTTAATGTTTTTTTTTTTTTTTTTTTTTTTTTAGTATATAAGAAATAAATAAATTTTAAATTACATTTTTTTTTTTTTTTTTTAAATCTTACAGTTGTGACAACTCTTATCTACCTTTTATGAAACATTTTTATTTACCTTTAACATTTTATGATCAGCTAAATAAGTAAATAAATTAATAATAGTATTTATTTTAAACAGACAACTTATAAACTACTTTTACAGTAAATTTTTGTAGTACTTATTGTTCTTCAAAACCATATCTTTTAGGATGATGAGTCACCCTGCCTGAACGTGTGATATAATTACCGCCGTTATGAGAAGTACCTGGCTGTGACGCCTTATTAACGGGCACGTCGAAGTCGTTATCGTCATAATACTTTTCATTTTTGTTGCTGTTCGTGCTGTCTAGGATGATTTGTTGCCTGTTTCGTCTAACTGTGCGACCGTCTGCAGTTTTTAGCCAATATGAACGTGGCGTGTTGGCGACCGCATGCACTATTGCCGGCGCCCACACTCCACTCGCGGATGCGCCTGCCCGGATACGCACCTTATCGCCCGGACTTAAACGTAATAATTCACGTGTACCATGATTGTAATTATTGCTAGCCTGTTGCCTCTTTATATCTCGAATGCGTTTAATATTATTTAAGTTTGGTGTCTCGGGTTCTAATAAGTTATTAGCCGTCGGCATCCGAGTTCTTAATCGTCGACCCATTAGTAATTGCGCCGGTGAATATTGTTCTCCCGTTATTGGCGTATTCCTAAAGTTTAATATTGCTAAATAAAGATCTGATTTTTCTAACGTAGCTTTCTTTAATAAATTCTTTACCGTTCGGACATTTCTTTCTGCGAGCCCGTTAGATCTGGGATAATGAGGAGAACTGGTCACGTGATCGAACTCCCAATGTGTTGCAAACTTTTTGAACTCTTCAGAGGTAAATTGGGTGCCGTTATCTGAAATTACTTTTTTTGGTATTCCATATCTCGCAAACGTCACCTTAAGCTGACGTATGACACTGCTACTTTGTATATTTGCTAATGTGAGAACCTCCACAAATTTCGAGAAATAGTCAACAATTAGTAAATAATATTTTTCGCGATATTGAAATATATCGGTGGCCACAGTTTCCCAGGGTCGCATGGCCGGCGCATGCGGCGCGAGCGGCTCGCGCGGTTGCTCATCTCGATATGTTGCGCACGTGACACAGGCACGCACGTACTTCTCAATGTCCTCTGACATGCCTAACCACCACACTAATTCACGTGCCCTGCTCTTGCACTTTTCAATGCCTAAATGACCCTCGTGTATTATGTCCATTATATCATTTTTCATGCACTGTGGTATAACAATCCTCTCATTTCGAAACAAAATATCATTAATAACGTGAAACTCATCTTTAAGGTGCCAATATCTTCGTACTTCCGGACGCGATTTATACTTATTGTTCGGCCACCCGTTATAGTAATAGTTCATTATCATACATAACTGTTTGTCACCTTTTGTTGCATCTTTTATTTTAATTAACCGACTATCTGTGAAACTAACATTTTCTATAAATAAGTTAGCGTGTTTCTCAACTTTTCTTAAATCACCCATTTCTTCTATAGACGCCGACGCGCTTGGCGCTCGCGACAATGTGTCCGCCACATACAGTAATTTTCCAGGTACATATTTAATAGTAAGACTATATTTTTGTAGTTGTAAGAGCATTCTCTGTAACCTGATGGGCGTGTCTTGAAGACATTTTTTAAAAATAGCTTCTAACGGCTTGTGGTCAGTTTCCACCACTACGTTTTCATGCCCATAAATAAACTGATGAAACTTCTTACAGCCGTATACGATTGCTAACAGCTCCTTTTCTATTTGCGCATATCTGGTCTCCGCCGACGAGAGTGTGCGCGCACCATATCCCACAGGACGCCCCCGCTGCATCAAGCATGCGCCCAGACCGTATGCACTGGCGTCAACTGACAATGTGACGTCATCGTCAGGCGCGTAGTAGCTCAATGTAGGTGCATTAGCAAGATGACGCTTCACATTGTTGAACGCGTCCTCTTGATATTTGAGCCACTCAAATATAACATTTCGCTTGAGAAGTCTTCTCAACGGCTCCACGGTATCCGCATAGTGGGGAATAAAGCGTGACAAATAGTTGGCCAATCCTAAAAATCGCTCGAGTTCTTTTCTATCAGTGGGCGCGGGCATGTTTTTTATTGCTTTAATACGTTCCGGATCTATACGTATACCGGACTCGTCAAAAATATGACCTAAAAATTTTATACATGTGACCCCTAACTTACATTTATTAAGATTAAATTTAACGCCATTCTCTGCGGCGCGGCGCAACACTAATTCTAACCGCGCGTCGTGCTCCTCTTTTGTGCGCCCGTACACCAATATGTCGTCAATGAACAGCTCGACTCCTACGTCATTAAATATTTTGTACATGGCGTTATGAAACACCTCCGATGCACTACTTATCCCGAATGGTAATCTTAAAAATTTGTACCGCCCGAACGGTGTCGCGAAACAACAAAAATTTGAGCTGGCTTCATCCAAAGCTATCATGTAAAACCCGTTACTCGCATCTAAGTGTGAGAAGTATTTCGCATCTGATAAATTAGACGTTATCTCTTCTATCGTCGGTAATTGGAAGTGACTCCTTTTTATGGCTTTGTTTAGGTGTTGAGGATCGAGACAAATTCTAATTTTGCCGTCAGATTTTTCTACTAGAACTATGTTAGATACCCAGTCCGTCGGTTCATCGACGCGAGCCACTATGCCTAACTGTTGTAAACGGTTTAATTCATCTAATAATTTTGGTCTAAGCTTAATCGGCACTTTCCTAGTACTTCTCACAACGGGAGGCACCGACTCATCAATTATTATTTTGTGCTCACCGGGTAAACGACCTATTCCTTCAAATATATTTTTGTATACTTTAAATAACTCATTATAATCATTGTTGCAAAGCATCTCATTAATTCTAATCAACAAATTTAATTTTTCACAAGCATTACGAGATAATAGATTACTGCATTCAATATTTAACACAAATATCTTACATTTAATATTTAAATTATTATGACACAATTCCGGTGTAAAATAACCCGCAACAGGTAGCACTTTTTTACTGACTTCCCTTAAGATTGCATTAGTTGGACACAATAAATTAGCACTAAAACCTGCAGACTTAAAACTATTCATTGACATAATACAAGCGTCGGCCCCACTGTCCAGTTTGAATGACACACTGATTCCATTAACAAAAATAGTTTGGTACCAACCTTTACAGTCCACAGTGTTTACCTCGATATTCTCGACTTCGAGATTCTCTAGTTCATCCCCAGAATGACTTATTTCGCGAAAATTCCGCGGCACTTTCTCACAACACTTGGCAAAATGCCCCCTATTGTCGCACTTATAACACTTGACCCGAAAAGCGGGACATCTATATTTAGCATGAACACCATCACATTTAACACAATGTTGAACGCGCTCGCTCCTACGTGGCCCTCGTCCACGAGCCGCATTATGCTTGGAGGCTCGCGTGCTGACCGCGGCGGCCTCCATCTCGGCGGCCGGCGGCGGGGTCGCCGCCCGCACGGCGCCCGCCTGCTCGCCCGCCGCCTCCGCAGCTCGACACCACGACTCGGCCTCCACCAGCGTCAGCTCACGTCTCCGCAGCAGTCGTTCCCGTAGCTGTTTGTCGTCGATACCTCTTATTATCTGAGTCAATATCAGACTGTCCCTCAGACCGCCGAACTCGCAACTTTTACTTTTTATTTTAAGAGATGCCAAAAACTTGTTGAACGTTTCATTCTTCTGGTATGTTTCGAAAAATATGTGCCTTTCGAAATTTATATTTTTGGCTGGATCGAGCCTCTCTTTAAATTTTTCACACAAAACGGTATAACCATACTTTTCACTTTCACTGAAGTCTAATTCTTCATATATTTCATGGCCATATTTGCCGATCGTGTGCAAAAATAGTGCAAATTTTTCTCGGCTAGGGGCTTCTTCACGTCCCGATGCTATTAAATACCAGTCGAATGTCTTCTTCCATTCACGCCAATTGTCCGCCATGTTGCCCTCTCCGGCCATCGGCGGCGGTTGTTGAACTGACAAATACGCATTGTTC
The DNA here is from genome assembly GCA_948150575.1 of Tinea pellionella. Classification (NCBI taxonomy): domain Eukaryota; kingdom Metazoa; phylum Arthropoda; class Insecta; order Lepidoptera; family Tineidae; genus Tinea; species Tinea pellionella. The sequence goes on along the minus strand of OX411263.1, from coordinate 817,600 downwards.
GAATTTGTTTTATTAGTGCTTATGTTTTGCGAAACACTCATTTTCACTAATAATCAACATTCAACCCTTTTAATACGTAATCACACCTGACACCATGTAGTATTCGGGAGCAATGAAACGACCGTGTTCGTACTAAATAACAACTGACTTTATTTGCAACTACCTTCATATACAACAGCGTATATCATTACTTCCCAGAATTTGCTCCTTATCAGGAACACTATCAGATGGTGCAAAATACAGTGTTTATTTTTTTCAAAATCAACAGGTTCGATTCCTGGCCGGGAAAATGGATTTATCAAAAATCTAATAATGCAGTTTTAATTTTCATCAAAATCGGCATCGAGACTCCTTTCAGCATTTTTCGATATCTCTTATAGTTTAGGATTTGACCATGAAAGCCCACTTGAAAAATTCACCCTGTATATACCATACTTACATTGTCAATAGTAACATAAGGCATGGATACGTTAAACGCCGGATTGATATCAGCAAACCAAACAACTCTTATGTTAGTGACGATCAGTGTACCCAAGTTGCCTGTATCACTTGATAAATTCCAAATACTATGCTCATTTAGGAGTATCTGTAAATATAATTAACGACGATGGTTATTACTTCACTTGCGTTTTGGAATTGCCGTAAAAGTAGCTGTATATAACGAGAATTGTAACCTTGTCGCGTTTCGGGAATAATTGTCCAGTCTGCCGTCCTAAGGTAGTACCACCACTTTAGAATGTAACGCCAGTGACCTTGTCGCGTTTCGGGAATAGTTTGAATTTTGAAAGTAGCCAGGTATAACGAGAGGAGTGTGCACTGTCAATCTAAGATGGTACATGCTCGTCTCCTCAAGCCGGCATAGTGGAGGCGACTGCTACCCGCACAGGTTTCTCTGTAGTAGCAGTTGTTTCCATTCATGGACCGCAGTCTAGTTTACATTGGGTGGAGTGTTGTTACATGCCGAGCTACAATTTAAAAAAAAAAAAGATATAACGAGAATTGTAGCCTTGTCACATTTTAGGAATTAGTTTGAAAGTAGTCAGGCACATGCTCATCTCCTCAAGTCGGCATAGTGAAGGCGTCTGCTGCCTGCACAGGTTTATCTGTAGTAGCAGTTGTTTCCATTCATGAACCGCACTCTAGCTTTACATCAGGCAGAGTGTTGTCACATGCCAAGCTACAATAAAAAATAAATAAATAATAACAATAATAATCTGCCCCGTCAACGCTTCAAGATACAAATCTTTAAGCCAGCATAGCGGAGGCGACTCCTATCAGCAGCTATGTCAATAAAGATCTATTCCACCTCTATTTAGAGCTATTTATCTAGTTTTTTTGGAACTAACCTTCTCATGTTGCAATAGTTTCAATTGTTTATTGTGTACGATAGCTCCTCTCATTTTTAAATCTCTGTATAGTCTTGAACTTGTGTACGATCTGAAAATATCATTATTATTAACTTAGTCCTTTTTTTGCTATCAAAAATCTGTTCCTAACTTCTGTTTCTTCAGTCTGTGCAGTGAGTGAATGAATTTACTGTCATTACACATACACATAATAAATAATCACAGAATTACATATATACAGGTATATATTCTTTGTTGTAGCTCGGCATGTGACAACACTCCGCCTGATGTAAAGCTAGAGTGCGGTCCAAGAATGGAAACAACTGCTACTACAGAGAAACCAGTCGCCTCCACTATGCTGGCTTGAGGAGACATCTGCCATCTAGATTGACAGTGCACACTCCTCTCATTGTACCTGCCTACTTTCAAACTATTCCCGAAACGCGACAAGGTCACTGGCGATACATTCTAAAGTGGACAAACAACCATCATCTGTCTGCCTACCGCTCTTATTGAATTTATAGTATTACAATACAATTGTATTGTATTGTATAAAGCTGTGAAACAACCTGCATTGATGAGAAAAATGCTGCCTGGGGCTAAAGTCGAAAGTTGTCACTTGGATTGAAAATCATAAAATGTAACAGTCAAAGTAACTTTAACAGGCCTTTTGGTGCAATTGGACCTTAACATCAAGTGGAGTGCGGTCTCACAGACGGCTACTGTAGAAAACAGAACACTTACTTATGTACATTTAAAAGACAAGAATAATGTCTTAGACATTTAGGTCTTAAATTAGTGAATAAAAACTCATATTTATTTGACATGTATGCTGCTAACACACATACTGCTTGAGTACTCCCTCGAAGACCTGATGACACTATCCGAGGTGTGATAGTGATTATGCAGTTGAGGCCGATAGCTGGAAATGATAATTGAGAGTTGTTTTATAGTTTATTTTGTATATTAGGAACACACAGTGGTTTGTGAAAGAGGTTTATGGTCAAAGAATGTGGCCTAGTAGTGGACAAACCACATGATGAGACCTGTGTTCAAATTTGATTGGTGTCAATGTAGGTTGACTACCTAGTCAGTGCCTGAGGTACAAGCTTTCTACAGGCATTTAAAAAAGAAAAAAGCAAGAAAAAAATGACTGGTGAAAAGGCACGTAGTGAAGCTATATTTTAGGAAATTATATAAACTATATAGACTATTAAAACAAAACAATTTTTTGGTATTGTCACTTGCTACTACAGAAAAGTCTGCCGGCAGCAGTTACCTCCACCATGCCAGCTTGAGGAGACAAATAAGCACCGTTCATTGACAGGGCACTCTTCTCATTATATTTGGATACTTCAATTGATTCAAAAACTATTAGTTTGCTTGACAAAAAAACGTTACAAGAAATCATTACTATTTTGAAAAGAAATGCCACTGGTCACTTAATAAGTGCAATTGCAAAATACATTATCTTATTTAAATTACCTTTAAAAAACAGTGCAATGTGCATTAGTGCTTGTATTCACACATTATATTTACACAGATTAATCCTTGGTGAGCTCAATGAATGCCAAATTACACGCAGATTTGTCACAACCATCCTGCCTTTCATTCCACTATTGCCTTTTGTATCTTCAACAGGCTCTATTCTTTCGAATATTTTTTCCCCAAAACGTAGTTTTAAATAACTGAAATTACACACTAATGTTTTAACATAATATCACTAGAAAAAGCAATAAAAACACCTCGAAAGCAAAGCGAAAACTTACTTAAAAGGCAAATCGAATAGGACCTCCCTATCTTCCCATATCCCCCCGTTTTTCGGTGCCATTATTCTTTTGACCAATTTCTTTATACCACGCAGTTACATAAAATTCTCAAAACAAAACACAAGTTCTATTCAACACAATCGACTGCAACACCAGACAATTAATCAAAGAGACAATCACAGGCACAGATTATCACAGGATAATAACAACAAAAGTCAAAACTTTTGACAGAAGCGGTCGTAATAAATACTAACGATTATTATCCGACTTTATGAAACATAATCAACTCTAATTCTTTAATTGTGTATATAAATTAATATGTAGATGTTTTTATACATAAATTCTTGTTTTATTAATTTTTTTAAATTATATTTATTATGCTATCGTTATACTCATTATTAGGAAAGTTTTTTAAGCAAACTTAACAAAAACTTTTTGGAAGATTTTGTCCTGTTATATTAGTAAGGATTGTGGTGACCATGGTTGCCGAAAATCGTAAATAATAATAAATAGACATATAGGCAACATATAAGTAAATTATTATAATAATTTTCATTACAAATTATAAAAAAATATCTAATATGGATTTCACAAATAAATCTAACATCAAAATCGGCTAAGTATACAAATTGACAAGTAATTTCTCGCCCCGTCAAACTAAGCAAGTCATCACAATTTATTCTTAATAAAGTCCCATTAAAACACTAATTGAATGACATTTTCATTAAGTAATAGCCCCCTAAATGTCCAAATAAGCTTAAAATTGATGAACATCTTAAAAGCAAGTCGTCCGATGCTTATCATCTTTGTCATTTCACAAAGAGAACTTAGTTAAGAGTTTTCCAAATCATAATTGACAGGAAATCTTATCGGCTCGACGTTGTTTTCACTATTGCCTGTAAAATATTATTTTAGAGAAATTTATAGAGTAAAAGTGTCCATGGACTCTTATTATTTTGTATTATATCCCTGTGATGTAAGGTAGAAACACCAGTCACGGTTAATTATTTAATAATAATGGTATCTACTAATTAATTCTAATAAGAATCGATCCAATTTGATTTCTCTTTGTTTATACTAACATAGGCTTGTACCTACTTGTAGCTAGACCACTGCCGCTCGCTAAGCATTAGAGCTTATATTTTTATCTCTATGGAATGAACGCATACGAAGTTGCGAGCAACAGTTAGTAAATAAACATTTATAGTATTTGTACTCGTATCTTAGTTTCCGATAGATAGCCAATATCCGACGGAAGTCACTACCTACCAATATCCTATACAAATCTAAACCTTTTGTTTAACGATAACAGTTAGCACGTAACACGGTTCGGTCTTTATTTATTAATTTATTTTTTATTTTTTGTTATGGCATTATAACAATCTGCCAACGTCAAAGTCAATATTTGCATCAAGCATTGTGCATGTCCTATAACATGGGATCCTTCAAGCGCAGTGTGAAGAGGCATCTCATTAAGCCGGCATAGCGGACGCGACTGCTGTCTGCAGATCCCCTTCTCTGACAGCAGTCACCTCCGTTCATGGATCGCACTCTAGCTTAACATCAGACGGAGTGCGGTCATATGACGTGCTAAAATAAAAATAAAAAAAGATGAGCATGTACCATCTTACATTGACAGTGCACCTCCTCTCGTTATACCTGGCTACTTTCAAACTATTACCGAAACGCGACAAAGCCACTTCACGGGTGTTACATTCGAAAGTGGTGGTACTACCCTAACACGGCAAATTGGGCTAATAACCAACATCAGTCTGCTTACCACTCTTTAATAATGCCTATAGGCACTGAGCGACCAAAGTATATATAACAAAGTTACATTGGTACCTGTCAGAATTAGTGAGGTTCGAACACGGGTCTCATCGATCGTGACCTCACGCGTCTTACCGCTAGATCACGGTTGCTCTACAAGGTCCTAAGACCTAGCTTACAATTGAAATTACCTCAAGACGACAGATTGGGGTAATAACCATCATCAATCTGGCTACCAGTCTCACATAAGAATAGTTATATGGTTATTCAGTAAATAAATATTTAGCGACTAATATAGGCAGTAAGCTAAGTTCGTGTGTAATATAGCGAAGTAAAAAGGAAATTAATCTTTGACAAGTCTTGCGAATATAATGTTAACAAGTCTATCCAGTTATCTTGAACAAAATTGTTCTTTTCAGTTGCTCTTAGGTTCATTTGTACCAAAAGGCCCGTTAAAGTTACTTTGACGGTGACGTAACCGTTAAACGTTTACATTTACTCCACACGCGTTGCAATATCGTGTAAATTCATATTGTTATCGTTAAAAGCGTGGCTGATCGCGATAAAATAATAAAAAAACATATGTGGCTTCTTATTATACATTTGAGGTTAGTGACATTGGTTTGACGATTACTTTAACTTTGACCAGCCAAAATTAGCTGGTTACAGTTAGCGTTAAAGTAAGCGTCAAATATCACAGGTGCGACGATGGTGCAACGCGTGTGGAGTAAACGTAATCGTTAAAGTTACCGTAAAATGTAACAAAGCAACTTTAACGGGCCTTTTGGTGCAATTGGACCTTAGAGCTCTTCTAAGATGCGTGCCATCATGGCTCGTGATCCGTGTATTGTCGGTTTATCTCGATAAATGGATAAGTATATTTTAATTATTGATTTAAAAAATCTTGTTTACCTACAATGTTGCATTAAGATTTGATTACAAACTCGAATTAGATTTAATGCAGTTGAATTCACTTGAAGAAATGGTGTAAATTTTAAAAGAAAGTGCAATTTTAAGTAAGATTCAGGTGACATTTACTTTTTTCTACTATTCTAACTCGAATTCTAGATGATAAACAATATTTAATTTAAAGTGGAAAGAGTTGATGAAAATAATCGACTAACGCTACATGGGGCCTACCGTGGTTTTACGTTTAATAAGAAATAATTGGTATTACGTTTCTTTGACAACCATTAATCGCTAATAACGTTATTACTAAACGAATGGAACTCTATCGATCTCCATACATTTGACATTAAATCCGTATTATGATTCTTCGATCGCCTGCGAGTTGAAGGCGATGTAAGATAAGGTAGGCTAGCGGGTAAACTGCTCCGATTAAGTAGACAAAAGCTGCGTCCTATGGTAAGTGTCATTATGGGACAGGAGGCCCTAAACAGGCCCTAGGCCTAGGGCCTGTAATATTTAGGGCCTGGTTACAAACGCAAAGTATGTATCATGACAGAAAAATAGGCCCGGAATTACAATGTTGCTTAGGGCCCGTTTTAACCTTAGTCCGCCACTGGCACTACTACAATATAAATGTTACAGACAGCCCTTAATGCAGGAACAGGAGAAAATAGTACAACACGTGCTCGTGGAGTGTAGCAGCATTGCTGTACCGAGAAGGAAATTCCTGGGGATTCCGTCAACACTCCCTGAGTCGGTACTGGCCCTCATGGAGGAAATTGGTTGGCTTGTTCTTTAGCTGCTTGTTGGCTCTTGGAAAGACGCAACAAGGACCCCAAATGGAGGGTACCGTGCCGAAACCAGCCCGAAAGAACAAGATAAACGAAACACAGATGAAGAAATTCAAAATATTCGATAGTTAGAAAATGCAATTTGACTAGCGTTTTTCAATTTTAACGTCAAATCACTATGTAAGACTATAGGAGAAGATCTAGAGCGGTCGTGGTCTAGCGGTAAGACACGTGAACTCACGATCGATGAGACCCGTGTTCGAATTGTTATATGTACTTTGGTCGCTCAGTGCCTATAGGCACTATTAAAGAGTGGTAGGCAGATTTATTATGGTTATTAGCCCAATTTGCCGTCCTGGGGTAGTACCACCACTTTCGAATGTAACACCCGTGAAGTGACTTTGTCGCGTTTCGGGAATAGTTTGAAAGTAGCCAGGTATAGCGAGAGGAGTGTACACTGTCAATAGATGGTACATGCTCGTCTCCTCAAGCCGGCATAGTGGAGGCGACTGCTGCCCGCACAGGTTTATCTGTAGTAGCAGTTGTTTCCATTCATGGACCGCATTCTAGCTTTACATCAGGTGGAGTGTTGTCACATGCCGAGCTACAATAATTAAAAAAAAATCTAGTCGGTGTCAAAACTTTGTAAATGTATACTTAGAGCCTGAATTGGTCGAAACTTGATTTGGTTATTTGAAATATCGAGTGTCTGTGATCTGTTAGTGAAAAAAGTGAGTTTAAAAAGTGTAACATTAAATTAAATTATATCTTATTTTATCGCGTCCAGAGAGGGACCGAACGAGGCGAACAGAACTTAATTGAACTTAATTTTGTCCATGAGTTTCAGCCGGGCTCGAATCTATTTCAGGCCACTGAAAAAGATTAAAATTAAACAAGGTAAATTAATTAATTTTTACCTTTCCTACGATTTGTCGATGGTTGTTGTAATTGTTTCTTTTTTTTTTAATATACCCCCATTTTTTATTGGGTTGGAAAATCGGTTTTTAAAGCTGTAATTAAAACAAATTTGATAAATCCCGTGACTTTATTTTCAATTAAATTATGTTTAACTTTAATTGTACAATGTATCAACTAAGTTTACATTGTTGTGATAAAAAATGCACTCTGCAAATGCAAATGATAACTTTTATCCAGGTTTAAAAAAAAGTCTACTTTTTTTATTGTAGCTCGGCATGTGACAACACTCCGCCTGATGTAAACCTAGAGTGCGGTCCATGAATGGAAACAACTGCCGCTACAGAGAAACCTGTGCGAGCAGCTGTCGTCTCCACTATGCCGACTTGAGGAGACGAGCATGTACCATCTAGATTGACAGTGCACTCTCCTCTCGTTTCACCTGGCTAATTTCGAACTATTCCCGAAACGCGACAAGGTCACTTCACGGGTGTTACATTCGAAAGTAGTGGTACTACCCCAGGACGGTAGACTGTACAAATAACCATCATGAGTCTGCCTACCACTCTTAGTCAACTTTTGAATAATTAAATAATAATTGAAAATAGTGGTAGATTGATGGTGGTTACTGCCCCAGCCTGCCGTTTTGGGGTATAATACTACCACTTTTAAGTGTAACTGACTGTGAATTAGTCGTATTTTGGGATCATCTTGAAAGTAGATGTGTATATCGAAAGTGTGGACTGTTAACTTGGACAGTCGGCATAGCGGAAGCGACCAGCAGTCATATGTCTAGCTCACGAAACACACTTTAACATGCTGCTAATACAAAATGTATGTAAATAACAGTCACTTCCATCTTGCTGATTTTTAAACGAAATTTTTGAATTATTCTTAAATAAAACATATGTAACACAAAAATCTAAGAAGTTGTTAATTTATTTTATAATGAAATTAATATTTAGTCTACTAAAAGTGTTGTCATATGCCAAACGACAACAAAAAAAATAAAAAAATAATTCGTTTCTATAGATTCCATAATCTATAGATTTCATAAATAAGCGTGCGTGTGTATCCAATGTTATTTGTTGTTTTTGGGAATATAAAACATATTTTTTTTAATTTTCCTTCGCGGGAGGCGGGTTGGGAAAGAATGGGGAGGAGGACGTTTTTTATATGCGTCATAAAGTTTATGTTATTTATTGTTGTAATAAAGGAATTTACTGAAAACCGACGACTTACTTTTCGCGTTAACAATTTTATACATCTACGAGTATTTTATACATAATGCAATACCATCATATAACAAATTTTTTTTTTAATTTAAAGTCGTGTACAGTCGAATGCAAATAAATATACTTTTTTTTACGTGGGGGAAATCTTTTATAGATGCCTCGCCGTCTCGGGGAAGACGACGAGGGTATGTCGGACTTCCCGGTACTCCCCAATACCGGGTATACACGACTAAAAACCCCACGGCGTCCCTCCTTATATGGTGAGGTCACGGGCACGCTTTCGCATTCATCCGCGACCCCACCGACGGGAAGGACCTCATCGGGAAGAAACACCATTCCAGCCAAGTAAATCCAGCCAAAAAAAAAAAACAATAAAAAACTCTCACCTACCCAAAGGTCGACTGGCAGATAAAGCCTCACAGCTTTAAGTCCACCTTTTGTAAACTTACAATAAAGAATATAAATAAAATAAAATAAATGAGCTGCAGTCCAATCCCGGGTCTACCGCTCTTGGCTCGGGGCGAAGGAGGTAACGCTTGGTACCCCGCGACCGCCTCTGCCCACGCGATGAAGGGTTGCTAGTTTTGGTTCGCGCCGGGGTACCCTCTATCCACCACCTGAGGACGCGCCCGATGGGAGACCAGCAACTCCAACATTGCCTCCCATACGACACTGTCACTCACGGTCAAAGGACCGCGAGCCACGGGAAATAAATAAATATACCTACTTAATAAATATATTTTTTTAAAGGAGAATGACCATTCGCCTAAGGGAAATGGGCCCACAAATGTTTTTAGTTAATTTTGTAAAAAAAATAAATCTACATTCCTTATCACTAATCACTTCTTTCTTACATTTTTTTTACCTGGGTTATTGAGTAATTAGACTTTTTCTGATGGAATATTTGAGATTATTGTATTAAATGCTTTAATAATTGAATAGTGAAAAAATAGGATCCTAGGCTGTAGGAAGAGTAAAGACCTGCCTGAGAAGGTTGTTCCACAGAAAAAGGACTCCTTGTGGCACCTTTTAGTCCGTGCGAGGCGGGGCTCGTTTCGACAGTGAAGCGAAATAAAAAATGTTATAAGCAATTGGTTTTTTAATATATAATTTTTTGAAACTTGTTACATTGATGAGGTCAAGCCTGTTTTATGCATAGAGATATATACTAGAGCTGCTAACTATATCTGACATAAAAAAAAACTGTAGGCCGCTTCAAACGATTTTACAATGTTGCCGTCAAATCAAATACTAACTGACAGACAACCTAAAGGTGACTGTGGTCATCTTTTCTCTCGCGTCACATTGGGAGCATTATTGCACATCTAGTTGTATATATCAAAGATTATTCTATACTTCTCTTTTACTATAAAGCGAACATTACTCGTATGTAATAAATCGTGGGTTTAAAAATATATTTTAGAAGATCGTCTAAAATAGGCTTGAATACTAGAATAATGTGAAAATTACCAATTAGAGCTACACATGTATGTTAGCCAATATTCGTACGAACAGAGAAAATTACGGAGACGCCTTTTTTATAGCTCGGCATATGACAAAACTCTGTCTGAAGTTAAGCTAGAGTGTCGTCCATGAACGGAAGCAACGGCTAATACAGAGAAATTTCGAATATGTAAAAATATACTTGCTACTCAGTAATAAGGCTCAGTAATCAGTAATAAATGTATTATTGTATCTTATTTTATATGCACAATAAAGAGTTTTATTATTAACTAGCTGACCCGGCAAACTTCGTACCGCCTTAGAATTTGATTTCTGAACGCTTTTAAATTTAATTGATTTCTAAACGACGGGACGAACATCAAATGTTTGACATTCAAAACCAAAGGAATAGTTTCTAAGGGAAAGCGAAATTGTTGTTTTTACTATATTCCAAGCATTTTTTTCATATTTACTCACCTTTTAAACCTTCCCTGGACTTCCACAAATAATTCAAAACCAAAATTAGCCAAATCAGTCCAGCCGTTCTCGAGTTTTAGCGTGACTAACGAACAGCAATTTTTTATTATATAGATTACATTCGTCTCACCGAGCCGGCATAGTAGAGGCTGCATGCAGAGATTTTCTGTAGTAGCAGAATTATTGTACAATTTTATTCTAGTAGGGTTATTCATCAGTCCCAGTTTGCTCGTCTATTAAAAACTAAATACGACTCCACCCCACTCCTAATTCCCAGTACCTGTACAGCATAAGTGCTTCTAAAAGCGGGGGGCGTTAAAAGCACATTTTCGTTCAACGGTATTGTCCGGACAGACGTTAAGTGTCAACTAAATAGGCTATTCCTTCGTGTCCCACTCCTAAATGGGACTTAACACATTTAAGTCCCGGACACTCGTGTTAGTGTTAAATAGTTTCAGTAAGGATGCTATTTAAGGGTTACTGGTGATTTTCTTTTATATTATTTTTGTATGGAATATGTACCACATTTATAATTGTATCGCGGCCAACACTCCGCCTGATGTAAAACTACAGATTTTCTACAGGCAGTAGTCGCCTTCACTGTGCCGGCTTGAAGAGACGAATGTACAGAAGAAGTTAATAAAAATAGTTTTGACAGTGCTAATTATTGTAAGTTCTTTATAATAATTTATTGAATTAAAAAAAAAACTGTTATATCGATCCTCCCCAAGACGGGATGAAGTCGAAGCCAACATTTTTCCTTAGTATTTTCAAGTCTGACTGAAAGCTAACAAAAGCTAGTACCATTTTACGCTTCGTCTGAAAGATTCTAGTTTATAGAGAAAATGGCATCGCCTGAAAGCATTCCACATTTTATAGTCAGACAGATGTTGAGATATTTGTGCAATTTTTCTTACGAGAAATAAATACATTATATAAAATTGTAATGGACTAAAAACTGTACAATACAATACAATTGTCACGCCCTTTTCCCACAGGGATAGACAGAGGCAACGGAACCACGATCCTGACACAACACCCTCGCTTCCTTCACATCCACAATTTTCTTCATGTACGCCCGACGGTTATGGGCACTAAGCAGCCCAGCTTTCATAATTTATCATGCAAATTATTATGATTATTGATACGAGTATATTTATTTCGCATTATTCTGGATAGACATGATAAAATCAATATTACGACTATAATGTATGGTTGAGTGGCTGTCGTTGTCTAGCAGACTTCAGGCTCGATGAGAAACCTCGCTAAATTCTCACCGGTAACAATCAGTTGCTGTGATACAAACAAGCCCTAACGTAGTACAGGCTATAAAAAAAAATTGAGATTATGAGGAACAAATCGATATATTAGTCATATGACGAGCTACAAATAATAGATGTTTCAATGGTGGGTCTATTTCCCATACAAATAAAATTGTCCCCTTTAAATATGTATTATTGTTATTTTTAATAATAACGTGACGCTACATGTATTTTTTTTTATAGAATCGAAACGGAAGGCTTGGGTTCAAATCCCGTCGCACCTTAGACTATTTAGTACGAGTATTGTACGCGTGTTTTTTTTTTAAATTAATACATATTATAATTGATTAATTAACTTATTTATTATGACAAAAACACTTGTATAACTTAATTTTTTATAATTTATTTTCATGTTAAAATATAAGTCATTCTTCCAACTGAAAGTGAGGGTCAAAGAAAAGTTTGCCGTGTAACGACACAGATGGTGGCGTGAAATTTAAATTTGTTCTTGCAATTTTATTAAAAAAAAACGCTCTCAAATTACCTTTCGCGTCGGCCTTCATAGAACTTGATCGAACTTTCCCATGCTCTTATTTGTACTGCTGGTAGAACCTTAAGAGTTTTGAACGGAAGTTTAAGCTAATTTAAATTATGGTTTACATAAAGCTGCCCTAACGTTTTTGACGCCATAGCGGCTGCGACAATTGGGGAGGTGTAATTAATTTAATCGACACGTGTTTCTGGAAAACATATATAATTGCTATAATTTATAGCTATAATTATATTGCTAAATAAAATTTGATAGGAATCAGTGTCGGATGCAAACCGAAGAATAAAAAAGTTCAAAAATTCACCTATATTTTAAAATAAATTCAACGTTAATTTAGTAGATTAAGCGAGATTAGAAGGTAAACAAACTTTCATATTTTAAAACAAATACTTCAACTGTTTTGACTGGGAATCGAACGCGATATCTCCGCGTAAGTTAGCAAGCTAACCGCTCCGCCACTGTGATGGTTTTTGCGATGGAGAGATGTTATTGGTGTTGTAGGTACTAGTCCTGATTTTGGTTATGATCGTTTTGATTCTGCTTACCTCTTAATTAGCTAAAAAATAATGATACTAATAAATAAATTATTCATGTAATTTCTCATGATTTTTGTTTATATTTTTTATTAAAAACAAAAGTGAGTCGAGTGTAAAAGGGAATGAAGACAAAACGAGTCCGTTAGCGACCGCATTTTATAAGTCTTTGTGAAAAATTTAAATAAAAAATAGCCCTATATTACTGGGTACGCTTCCGAAGTAAGCTACTAATTAAAACATGTGTGTTACATTTTTGTGCGTGTAACTTACGAATGTTACACCCGTGAAGTGAAAGTTTAGAAGTATCCAGGTACAACGAGAGGACTGTGCACTGTCAATATGTATGGTGCACATCCGGTATAGCGGAGGCGACTGCTCGCTGTAAAATTTCTCTGTGGTAGCGGTTGATACCGTTCATGGACCACACTCTAGCTTTACATCAGACGGAGTGTTGTCATATGCCGAGTTACAATAGTAAAAGATTTTTTTTAAGGCAGTGTTACCTATTCACAGATTGTTGTAATTGAGTTGAACAGTAAAATACGTAGTTTGTGCACGTTTTTTTTTGTGTTAAATATTCATCATAATTTAATTATTATTTTTAAAATTTTTTTTAATAATTTAAAAAAGCACATTCTTGGGCCGGCATAGTGACGGCGACTGGGGTCACCGTGTACCGCGGTCCTCCAGTCGTCGGCGCTCATGGACCTCCACTGTGCTTACCACCAGGCCAGTCGACGTCGCATGTCGCGTCAATATAAAAAAAAAAAAAAAAACAAATAACATAAAAAAAAAGAAAATACCTTTAGTTTTTAATCATAGTTTCAAACAATATTAATAAATTGCTCTGACCCCAACGCGTTAGTCCGAGAACTGTGTAGAATTAATTAAGAAAAAAAGACAAATAAAATTTAAATTAGTCGCATAACTCGAAATGACACCGTTAAATAGATAGCATTAATTCAGAATTAAAGATCTCTCTTTTGTTTTTACATTTTCCTTTTGTCACAAATTCTGTGCATAATGAAAAAAAAAGTGTAACGGAACGACTTTGATGAACTTTCGCGGGCTTTTTTTGAGCAAGATATTTTTTTCAAATGCTAGTAATTATTTTGAACTTCTAAACAAATCTTTTTTTTATTATTGTAGTTCGACATGTGACAACACTCCGCCTGATGTAAAGCTAGAGTGCGGTCCATGAATGGAAACAACTGCTACCACAGATAAATCTCTACGGGCTTCAGTCGCCTCCACTATGCCGGCTCGAGGAGACGAGCATGTACCATCTAGATTGACAGTGCACACTCCTCTCTTATACCTGGCTACTTTCAAACTATCCCCGAAACGCGACAAGGGTGTTACATTCGAAAGTGGTGGTACTGCCCCAGGACGACAGACTGGACAAATAACCATCATAAGTCTGCCTACCACTCTTTAGTAGAGCCTATAGGCACTGAGCGACCAAAGTACATATAACAAAGTTACATTGGTACCGGTCTTTAGCGAGGTTCGAACACGGTTCTCATTGATCGTGAGTTCACGCGTCTTACCGCTAGACCACGGCCGCTCAAAAGTAATAATGGGAATGAATTCGATTAAAATCTCAAAATGAACCGTTTCCAGGTTGACAGGGTGCACGTGCGATCCTTTCGTTATACCTGGCTACTTCCAAACTAATCCGTGAAACGTGACAAGGTCACACCCATGTGTTACATTTGAAAGTGGTGGTATTACCCCAGGACGGCAGACTAGGCTAACGGCCTTCCTGTCATTTTAAACATTTTATATTGGTTATATTTCACAAGCATTATATATATATACTGCGCCGTAGCTATTTGTTTATAATAGTGATTTGCGATAATAATTAGTGCTGAGAAAGTTATCAAATTACTTAATATCAAAATAAATCTGCTATGTTTAAAACAATGTTGTAAAATAAAATGTATGGACGCTCAGGTGTTGGCTTTTACGTCGAATAAACACAAGTTTAGGAAAATAATTCAAGAGAGATAACCTAATGTCTCAAGATGGCCGCCAAAACTCCTCCATATCTTTTGACAGTTGAGTTTGAAAGCATAATTTCAAATACTGTATTCTCCCTCTAAAAGGTGGTCTATAAAATATGTTGAATAAGTCTCGCGAAGTTTATTTCGGTGCCGGCAGATGGCGCGCTCCGTGATTGATGAGTGCAAACTTAATTATAATACTTAGGTACCGAGTTTATTCTTTAAATTACTTTCATATTGTTGTTGTATGACAAAACGTTGT
The DNA here is from genome assembly GCA_948150575.1 of Tinea pellionella. NCBI lineage: Eukaryota > Metazoa > Arthropoda > Insecta > Lepidoptera > Tineidae > Tinea > Tinea pellionella. The sequence goes on along the minus strand of OX411263.1, from coordinate 802,329 downwards.
ATTGAGTTTTTAAATAATCAATTTACAGAACAGTGAAGTGAAATACGAGTAGTTACGTTGCGTTTATAGCTTAAACTGAAACCCCTGCGTTCCTTTTCAAATTATTGCGTGGCAATCTTTTATATAGAGGTATTGAGTTCAATTCCCACAAGAAACAATTATTCATTTGCAATACTAGTTATAATTTTTAAGCATATTAAAATTCTTCTTATTAAATAAAATTAAAATTTAAGAAAATTAAAAGAGTGGTAGGCAGGTTGATGATGGTTATTAGCCCAGTCTGTCGTCCTGGGGTAGTACCACCACTTTCGAATGTAACACCCCTGAAGTAACCTTGTCGCGCTTCGGGAATAGTTTGAAAGTAGCTAGGTATAACAGGAGGAGTGTGCACTGTCAATCTAGATGATACATGCTCGTCTCCTCAAGCCGGCATAGTGGAGGTGACTGCTGTCCGCTCAGGTTTCTCTGTAATAGCAGTTGTTTCCATTCATAGACCGCACTCTAGCTTTACATCAGGCGGAGTGTTGTCACATGCCGAGCTACAATAAATAAAAAAAATAATAATAATAAATTAATTAACGTAGTCACGTGAAGCGGCAATGACTGTATAGCTTATTGGTCAGAGCATCGGTGCGCAAAGAGGTGGACGTGGGTTCGATTCGATCCTAACCTCAGTACGCGTACATGTATTCGTTATATGTATACATATACCAAATCCTAACCTAAAACTTCTTAATAAACGCTGCACAGAAAACTTCGTTTTGTCATAATTGCCTCTAAATAAGAAACGATGAGCGATTTTGACGTTAATATTTATGTAATATTTGTGAAAACAATAAAATTTTCATACGTCTACAATGACGGAGAAATTACTGAAATGTGGTTTAAATGAAAGACAAAATTAAATACTCTGAAAATTTATGGAAACGAACTATGCACCACCAGTAACCTATAGTCTCGCAGTATTGTTTTAATACTTGAAAAGGCAAAGTCCATTAATAAATTGTTTTTATTATGCCTTATTGAATTCCAGTTTGGTTTGTAAGTGATCAATCAAGTAAGAGCAAAGAGCTGCGCATTTAAATATTTGTCAACGAAGACAAATCTTTGCTTTATTTGTCTAACATCCATACGCTAGTGAAGTACAACTTATCGATGTTTTTTCAGTATCGATATTTTTTCTTATTAACCTGTTAGCAACTAAGCATAATTCTACATTCATACTACAACTACAAATATTTTAATTTAATATAGAAACAATGTATAATATGTACAATAGTTAAAAAAGCTAATAAGTCAAATAGTGAGGTGAATATCATTGAAATCATCATTAATACACTAACGATTGATTACTTTCTGCATGCGCCGTTTTATATTTATTTTATAATATAAAAACAGTTTTATTTAAATTATTGATGTTCGCGACAAAAGTTGACTGTATGATGAAGCCGGGTACTCTGTCGTGCAAAGATCAAAGGAACGCACGTTTGCCAACACAACTATGCGGGCAAGAGCGAACCAAAGTCGTCTCAATGTCGAAGGCACCGTCAAGGTGTGTGCGGCGACGCGGTGAGCGAGATGGGTAATGAAAGAACAGGCGTGGGAGTAGGACAACGATAGGTATTATGCGACGGAATGGGAAAGCTCCATGATCTGTTGACAAGCAGCATAACCACACCACCTCTCTCGCATAACAGCCCTATGGCGCGAACCATCGACATTCGACATGTATCGACACTTTGTACATCACTAGTGAGCCAATTCACAATATTGCAAACAGTACCGTGGATTATAATACCATTTATAGGCAAGCTTTCCCATTTTGATTTTGATCGATCACTTTACTCCTACAAATACCACTTATAAACTTTTTATTTACATTTTTTTTTTCTTATTGAGATTTTTTTTACAAATTAATTTTATTATAGGAGATTGTGTGGAGAGCGAAGCCAATAGACAGTGGCTACATGATAAGTTTTGCATAAATAAATGGGATATGGGCACATACGATAGTATCTTGTCCCAGCCCGAGCCTGTAGCCGCTGTCGAGTTGTATAATTTTTTTTTAAAGATAGATAAATTCATTTTCTTTTGTTTTTTTTTAATTTATGTTTTTTTTTTAGTTACATTTATGTGTTAATTTTTGACATTATGATTGTTTAGGCTTCAATGGAGGTGACACCGATACGAGTGTGAGCGCAAGCCCTAAACTACTAGTAAATAAAGATTTAAATAAAATTTTATTATAGGAATCGATCCACAGCATTGTTTTGGAGGAATCATTTCCCTACACTCACGCACACTTGTTCACGAAAACTGATTAATAAATAATTTTAAACAAATGATACTACAGATAAATTTCTACAAGTAGCAGTCGCTTCCACTATACCGGCTTGAGTAGACGAATTTGGACTATCCAGATTCCCCTCGTAATACATGGCTACTTCCAAACTGATCCCGAAACGCGATAAGGTAATTTCACGTGTAACATTTAAAAGTGGTGGTACTACAGCGGTCTGAAAGTGTTGGCACGTATAAGCAAACTATTAAATCTACAAGGGTTACTTTTTTTCTTCAAGTAGCTCAATCCTGGATCTGTATACAGCTATACTCGTACGTAACTTTTATTTGTCACTGCGAGTATTTCAGGCGACAAAATCTGATGACAATAGTACGTTGTAAGATATCCTCTCTATTTCCTGAAAAGAAGCCGAATTCCTCAATTTCATTTCGTATCTTGAGACCGATCTTTGGATGTGTTAGTTTTGTTTTTTTTTAGTATATATCATATTATTGTACATGTATATTTGCGAAGTCTAGGGTTCGAATCCCTATCGTCGCAGAGAGTTAGCCAGTAAACTGACCTAGCTGCGTTTTGGGATCACAAAAAGTTATAGGCAGACTGATGATGGTTACAAGTTCAGTCTGTCGTCCAGGGTTTAAGAGTAACTTGTAAACAGACCGAGTCAGGTTTAATTTAGAATTAGCCGGGTATAACGAGAGGAATATGCACTATTGACTTGGTCGTTGCATATTTGTCGTCTTAAGCCGCCATAACGGTGGCTACTACTGGCTGGAGACATAAAAAATAAAAAAAATAAAAAATTACATTACAATCTGCTTGTAGAGAATGCCTTTGTACATTTATTATAATTTTGTGCAGTAAAGAATTTAATTATTAATACAAACATCATTTAAATATACTATGTTAAAATACTATATATGTATTTTGTTAAATATTTTGTACTTGTATGTCATGAAAAATCTTGTAAATATAATACGCAGAACTCTGTTCATAGCTTTTGGGTTTTCTAACAGCTGTTAGTAAGGTCTCTTAGGAGCAGTCACTGCTGACTCAACTCTGACCTAAGCTGCCGATTCTTGACGCTTACCTATAACTTAATTTACGATTTGACTTTTAATTCAGTCTGCCGTCCTTTGGTAGTACCACCGCTTCTGAATAGTGCACCTGTTAAGTGACCTTGTCGCGTTTCAGGAACAGTTTCAGCCAGGTAACGAGAAGACTGTGCATTGTCTTCGTCTCCTCAAGTCAGCATAGCGGAGGTGCCTGCTGCCTGTAGAGAAAATGTGAAAACGAAAACAATGTTTTATGTAAAACCATAACAGAATCAAGAATACGTATTTTATATTAATCGGCTTCAAAGCCCTCTATTTTCGCATCTTATCACGTTGTCCCATCGCCAGCGCGACCCTTCCTCACAAAACTATGCCAGCTCTCTGCATGTACCACAATATCATATCATTTACAATGAAATACAAAAAAAAATTTTTCAAGAAAAATATAATTTAAAATATATTTTTTTTATTTTTTTTATTTTATTGTAGCTCGGCATGTGACAACACTCCGCCTGATGTGAAGCTAGAGTGCGGTCCATGAATGGAAACAACGGCTACTACAGAGAAACCTGTGCGGGTAGCAGTCCCCTCCACTATGCCGGCTTGAGGAGACGAGCATGTACCATCTTAGATTGACAATGCACACTCCTTTCGTTATACCTGGCTACTTTCAAACTATTCCCGAAACGCGACAAGGTCACATCACGGGTGTTACATTCGAAAGTGGTGGTACTACCCCAGAACGGCAGACTGGACTAATAACCATCATCAGTCTGCCTACCACTCTTTATAATTTATATAATTTTTATATAAATATAAAAATAATTTATTTATTTCTTAGCTATTATTATTGGTTATTTTTATTAATTTTTGAGATTTTAAATAGTAGATTTGTACTAGATTAGAAAATAGAGGAATTTCGACACGAGTGGCAGTTTTATGGTCAGACGTGCATGGGTTCAAATCCCATGCTCTTTGGGCGTTTTGATTTTTTTATACAATTTTAATTATAATTTAATAGTAAGAAAATTATTGTAAGCAAAACATTAATATTAAAAATGTAGGCCAAAAATCTGTTTCAGGCAATTAGCATTATCTTTTGAGGCTGTGGGAGAATTACCGGAACGCTTACAGTAAAATATTGTGTTCCACTGCAAGATATTAACTAAAATATAGTACAGCTATTAGATTACTTTTATACAATTTTTAACACAAAGGAGAATTCCATTCGCCTAAGAAAAATGGGCCCACAATTTTTTTCTCGAGTTTGTCGATGATTTTTTAGTTAATTTTGTAGAAAAATAAATCTACTTCCTTATCCAATCAGTTTTAATTTTTTCACCCGGGTTATTTAGTAATTAGATGTTTTCTGATGTAATATTTGAGGTTATATTACTTTAAATGCTTTAATAATTGAAGATATATTTTTTTTTTTGTGTAAATAAACATCGTCCATTGTTTTAATAAACGATGTGTTGATATAATTAAAATGAATTAATAAAAAAATAAGATATTATTTTAGAATATTGTTTTGTTACCAAACTATTAGGTATCAAGTGGGCCCAAAAAGGGGCAATCTCCTTTTTACAGTCGCCTTTGGGACGACGAATATGTATAATCGATTAAATAAATTTCGGTTTAATTTTCAATACACGGGTGTAAAAAGTCAGATTACATTCCTTAAATGCGTTTGTTGCGCTTACATTGTTTGTTTTTCATATTTCAACAATATTTTGTGTTTCTAACAAGTGTTTTAAGTAGTTGATATTAGACCGATAAATGTCTAATTTTTTTTTATTGTATCTCGGCATGTGACAACACTCCGCCTGATGTATAGCTAGAGTGCGGTCCATGAATGGAAACAACTGCTACCACAGAGAAATCTCTACGGGCTGCAGTGGCCTCCACTATGCCGGCTTGAGGAGACGAGCATGTACCATCTAGATTGACAGTGCACACTCCTCTCTTATACCTGGCTACTTTCAAACTATTCCTGAAACGCGACAAGGTCGCTTCACGGGTGTTAGATTCGAAAGTGGTGGTACTGCCCCAGGACGACAGACTGAACAATAACCATCATCAGTCTGCCTACCACTCTTTAATAGTGACTATAGGCACTGAGCGACCAAAGTACATATAACAAAGTTACATTGGTACCGGTCTTTTTCGAGGTTCGAACACGGGTCTCATCGATCGTGAGTTCACGCGTCTTACCGCTAGACCACGGCCGCTCTCTCAAATGATGGATTTTCTAAAAAAAATATCTTAAAAATAAAAGAGGACTATTTGTACTGCATCGGTTTGATAGATAACGGTTCTCGGGGTTGCCAAAGACATATATTTTTATTCCATGTATATTTATTATAGCGAGAGGAGCGTGCACTGTCTATGTCGGCTCATAGCGGAGGTGACAGTAGAGGTGGGAGTAAACAACTCATGGATAATGAAAAAAAAACGTGTCGTAGTGAAGTGTCGCCTTTAACAAACTCACGTATTTCGATTTCCTTGTAGTTTGAAGATTAAAACTCCCTGCTAATATCGCACGATTAATCTCCGGTATATTCGAGTATGTTGGTTGAGCTCACTAAATATTGTGTCTTCGTAAGATTTATGTACAATTTTAATGACTTAACTAATTACATTAACTTCATTAAACATATTGGATGTAGGCAGGTATAGCGGTAATGAACTCACGATCTAAAATTATAAATATTTTTTTTTACTCGTAATTGTGACAACATACCGCCTGACGTAAAGCTAGAGGGCAGTCCATGAATGGAAGAACTGTTACCACAGAGGAACTTGTGCGGGCAGCAGTCGCCTCCACTATGCCGGCTTGAGGAAGACAAGGTCACTTGTTGCAGGGGTTACATCCGTACTACCCCAGGACGACAGACTAAACAAATAACCATAATTAGTCTGCCTCCAGTACCACCACAAATGTAACCCCTGAAGTGATTTGGTCGCGTTTTGGGATCAGATTGGAAGTAGCTAGGTGTAACGAAAAGAATGTGCACTGTCATCCTGATGTGCGCATTCGCCACCTTAAACCGGTATAGGGGAGGTGACTGTTGCCTAGCAGAAATTTTCTATGATAGCAGTTGTTTCCGTTTATGGAAAAAAAATCACTATTTCCACTTGTAACACCCGTGCTCGGAAGTAGCCAAGTATAATGAGAGAAATATAACCATATTGGTCTCTTCAAACCGGCATAGTGGAGGGTAGGTCATTTGTCTGCATTTTCTCTAACTAAACATCAGACGGTGTGTTCTTATATGACGAGCTACTGTAAAAAATGTTGTTTTTCTAATGTTCTATCTTTCCCAGACTGCTTACAAATTCTAGAAGTGATAGCTAAGTTTGCATCCCAAATGCTAGATGTGGCTTGAAGTAGTGAATTCAAGTGATTTGTCAATACATCTCAGATCTAGCAGAGATCTCTTGCCGTATATTATATAATTTTACACTCAGATCTTAGATCAGAGTAACAAAATTATTTTAAAGTTTAAAATGGCGGACCAACGCTAAAGCGGGCCATTGTAATTCCGGGCCTATTTTTTAGGGCCCCAAAAATTACGGGCCCTAGGCACGTGTCTAGATTGCCTAGTCCGCCCATGTTTTAAACCAATGGACAATCCCCATTTTAACATTAGAAAATAATATCTTATTTATTCATTAATTTATTCCATTTATATAAATACATCGGTCACCAAACAATAAACAATGTTTAGTTATAAATATGTTAAAGCATTTAATAAAATAATAACCTCGGCCTAAATAAAAAGAGCGGACTGATGATGATTATTTGCCCAGTCTGCCGTTCTGGAGTAGTACCACCAGGAGCTCATTCGTCTCCTCAAGCCGGCATAGTGGAGGCGACTCCTGCCTGTAGATATTTATCTATAGTAGTAGTTGTTTTTGTTCATGGACCGCGCTCTAGCTTTACATCAGGCGGAGTGTCGTCATATGCCGAGCTACAATAAAAAGAAATCTCATATATAGCACCAGAAAAAGTAAATAAGTTAAAAAAATAGTTAAATATTATATGTATAATATTGTAGCTACGCTGCGGGATAGCAAGCGGGGAAAGTTCAATAGCCCGGGTAAAAATTAAAACTGCGAGGGAAGCGAGGGTGTTGCGTCAGGATCGTGGTAAGTGGCGTTCCGTAGTCTCTGCCCATCCCTGTCGGAAAAAGGCGTGACAATTGTATTGTATTGTAAAATTAAAACTGATTGTCGATAAGAAATGTAGATTACATAACACAAGAAATCTTTTATCCAATACAAAAGTCGAAAACTCCATGCTTAAGCTATTTTCTATTGAGTAGACACAAGTAGGGTTGTATAACAGGTACTGGACAGGTGTGCAATGGAGCTCATGTGTTATTTATAGGCATTACCGTTCAAACAGACGTTTACTGGCCCGGTTACACCACACGCTACAATAATAAAGGTATCTTTTTCAATTATTTATTTAAAGTTGCTGTAACATCTAGGTCGTTAGCAACACAACAATAATAACTTATGTACCAACTCTCTCTCTCTCCTCGTCGGTCCCTCATTGTTGAGGATCGTGACTCCTGGTGGCTCGCTCAATTAGATGTCTCCATCTGCTGCGACTGCTCGCCTGATGGAGAGCTTTATGGACCGGCATCTCCAGACAAATGGAAACCTAGTCTGTCCAGCGGCTCGGCCTTTTACCGCGGTCTTCTGCCATCAATCTTCCCTGTCACCACAAGCCTTTCCAGATTGTCGCCATCCTGGCGCGCTATGTGGCCGAAGTACTTCAGGATGCGGCGCAGGCAAAGCGATGACAGTCGCGGTTGATTTTCAATGCCCAATTCCGACAGAACAGAAGCATTTGTCCGGTGAGCGGTCCAGGGAATCCTCAGCATACGGCGCCAGCACTACATTTCGAACGCGTCCACTCTCTGTCTATCCGCGGCTTTAATTGTCCATGTTTCGACGTACATGTACTAATGTAATGTACTAACAATATAACAATAATAATTACAATTAAATATTGAAAACTAGATGCTATTATATAGACCCATGTGTTTCAAATAGTTCAAGACGTGGCAGAGTGTTCTTCACTCAAACACTCGGCCACGTCCTCACATTATACTTTTTCCTGACTCTATCAAGTCCAGTACATTCCTTTAACAGAAGCAGCCGACTATCGCCATACCGCATCTGTCACACGTGTTTGGGTGTTTTCAATTGTTTTTAGTATTATCACGATAAACTAGCCATGGTCTAGTGGCAAAACGCGTGAACTCACAATCGATGAGACCAGTGTTCAAATTTCGCTAAATTTTAACCAATGTAACTATGTTATATGTACTTTGGTCGTTCAGTACCTAAAGGTGTTTTAAAGAGTTGTAGATAGACTGGTGATGGTTATTAGCTCGGTATTGCCGTTCTGGGGTAGTACCACCACTTTCGAATGTGACACCCGTGAAGTGACCTTGTCGCGTTTCGGGAGCAGTTTGAAAGTAGCCAGGTATAACTAGAGGAGTGTGCACTGTCTTTCAATATGGTAAATGCTCGTCTCCTCAAGCCGGCATAGTAGAGGAGATTGCTGCTCGTATTGGTTTCTCTGTAGTAGCAGTTGTTTCCAGTCATGGAGCGCACTCTAGCTTTACATCAGGCGGAGTGTTGTCACATGCCGAGCTACAATAAAAAAAACCATATTACGAAAACAACAAATCAAAAGGTTAACGCTAAAAATAAACTATTATTATGTGTTGAATAGGTAATAAAAGCAAAATGTCAGTGATAATACAAAAATAGGTAATATGTAATAAGTATTATATATTTTTTTTGCTTTTCATATTTTTGTTTTTTGTTTATGAGTCGCATTTCTAGATCAATTCTTACACTACTACACTGTTATACTACGATAGAACAGTGCACATTCGTCTCTACAAATCGGCATAGTGGAAGCGACTACTGCCTGTAGACATTTGGCAGAGAAAGTTCTTTTTTTTATTGTAGCTCGACATATAACAACGCCCCGCCTAAAACTAGAGTGCGTCCACAACTGCCACTACAGAGAAATCCCTACGGGCAGCAGTCGCCTCCACTATGCCGGCTTGAGGAGACGAGCATGTACCATCTAGATTGACAGTGCACACTCCTCTCGTTATACCTGGCTATTTTCAAACAATTCCCAAAACTTCACGGGTGTTACATTCGAAAGTGGTGGTGCTGCCCCAGGACGGCGGACTGGGCTAATAACCATCATCAGTCTGCCTACCGCTCTTTAATAGTGCCTATAGGCATTGAGCGACCAAAGTACATCTAACAAAGTTACATTGGTCAGAATTAGCGAGGTTCGAACACGGGTCTCATCGATCGTGAATTCGCGCGTCTTACCGCTACACCACGGCCGCTCTAAAAATTTGACAGTTCTCGTCATATTACTAGATGGGAGATTTACGAAAATGGTGTGAAATTATGTCATTAAATATTTGTGCCAGGGGGATTCGCACTCCACGAGGCAAAATTGGTAGGCAGACTGATGGTGGTTATTAGCCCATTCTGCCGTCCTGGGGTAGTACCACTACTTTCGAATGTAACACACGTGAAGTTACCTTGGGAATAGTTTGAAAGTAGTCAGGTATAACAAGAGGAGTGTACATGCGCGTCTCCTCAAGCCGGCATGGTGGAGACGACTGCTGCTTGTAGATATTTCTCTGTAGTAGCAGTTGTTTCCATTCATGAACCGCACTCTACCTTTAACATCAGGCGGAGTGTTGTCACATGCGGAGCTACAATAAAAAAAAACTGATGGTGCAAATTCGTCTCCTCAAGCCGGCATAGTGGAGTTGCTGTCGTTGTTTCCGTTCCGAGTGTTGTCATATATCGAGGTACAATAAAAATATATAACTTAAAATATAAGCAAAGTTTATCTTCCGAACGAAAATGAAGGGAAACTGAATTGGAGGAAAATGTAACGAAGCGTCTAATCTAATTGAATTAGATCTCCTAATAGAAAACGAGGCCGTAGAACATTACTAATATCAGTAATTTCTTTTATAAATATTGTTACCTTTTATACGCAAACTTGGCTTTTGACAGAACATCAATTGCCAGAGGGCAATAGAGGGTAATAGAAGTAATCAGTTTTGAAGAGTACCAGCAGCGGTGCCCTTCGCTATCCCCGCCAGAGGAAATAAATGTACACCGTAAAGGTAGAGTGCCAACAATACACACTCCTGACTACTTCCAAACATATTTTTATTATTACTCGGCATATGACAACGCTTCGCCTTTTAAAGTGTGGTCCATGAACGAAAACAACTGCTGCCATAGAGAAATATATGCATGCAACTGTCGCCGTCGCTATACCGGCTTTAGGATACGAATATGCGTCCAGTCTGACAGTGCACATCTTCTCGTTATACCTGGCTGCTTTCAAACGCGACAACGTCACTTATAACCTTCATTAGTCTGCCTACCACTCTTTAATAGTGCCTATAGGCATTGAGCGACCAAAGTACATATAACAAAGTTACATTGGTACTGGTCAGAATTTAGCGAGGTTTGAACACGGGTCTCATCGGTCGTGAGTTCACGCGTCTTACCGCTAGACCACGGCCGCTCTGGCTACCCCAGGATGACAGACCATAGTCAATCTGCCCACAACTTTTTATAATAAATGTGTTTTTATATCATGTTATTACATTTCTGTATTTATTCTCAAGTAAATAAACATTTGGACGTATTCCCCGAGGGCATAAGCTAATATAAGATACCGTACTATAATAGATAAGGCACTATGTCCCACAATAAAATCTAATCACTAATACTATTTGATATATATATTTATATTAACACGTCATACCACACTCCGTCAGATGTTAAGCTATAGTGCGATCCATGAACGGAGGCGACTGCTGTTAGAGAAGGCTATCTGCAGACAGCAGTCGCGTCCTCTATGCCTGCTTGATGAGGTGCTTCTTCACACTGCGATTAAAGGATCCACAATTTGATGGAACGACAAAAAAGGATTGGCCGATCCTTTTAGTTCGCGAGGGGATTGTTTCGACTGTGAGGCGATGCATTCGATCGCCAGCACGCGTCTACCTCAAACGATGTGGGGTAGGAGGGATTATATCATGGATCCCTGCACCACCGTAGAACATTTATAAATATGTAGGTTTATGTGGTCTAACGATAGGACGCGAGAACTCACGATTAATGGGACCCGTGTTCAAATCTCGGTAAATTCTATGATTATGTACTTTGGTCGCTCGGTGTATATAGGTACTATTAAAGAGTGGTAGGCAGGATCTGGTCCAAGTTGGCAAGAGGTGTTGGTGCTAATCAGTCAGTCCTCGTACTTGGAGTAACTTACTCTGAGGAACTCTTTCAGTTGCTCCTGACCTATGTGGACTTCTCCTTGATATATGACAGGTTCATGTTGTGACCTCCACTTGATGTAAAGCTAGAGTTCGGTCCATGAACGGAAACAACTGCTACCACCGAGAAATTTGTAAGGACCGGCTTGAGGAGACGAATATGCACCATCTAGATTGACAGTGCACACACCTCTCATTATACCTGACTACTTCACGGGTGTTACACTCGAATGTAGCACATCCTAAAGCCGGCATAGCGGAGGCGTTTTTTGCCTCATGCATTCTTTGGGATAGGAATTGTTGTAGTTTCGGAATTATGAGAATCCTTGCCACGTTATTTTATTAATACACTTATTTAACGATGAAAAAAGTAAAAAATCTAATTTCTCAATGTTTATAGAAGTCTAGACTATATCCAGGTGTCCTAGATAGTGTCTAATAAATAATTCAAAGTCACTTTAGTAGCTATCGGTCGATTCAACCTAATAGAGCAAATTAGTATAATTTTTATCCTACTATTCCATTTCTGCATTTATTATGGATTGAACAGATAGCTAGTTGCAAATTAAAATTAAATCTTTCACGTTATAGTGAAAGTGTTTAATAGTATTAGGCGTTACACTACTTTGCAACTAATTTCGGCTAATCAATGTTGGTACCTATCGTACACATTTTGTTAAATGGCCTCAAATGTCAATTCTGCCAATGTCGAGTAGTAAATTCCTAATGTTTTTGCATCAAATTGCAATGGTGTTTTATAATTTGACAATTTCTTGGAGTATTTGGCGGTCACAATATGAGCGTTTTCGCGGCATGGGATAACCACAAAAAAACCGCTTCCGTTGCCTCATAAGCGCAGAATAAAATTACGCAAAATAACACCAATTTTACACAATAATAACCACTAAACTAATTAAGGAAAGGGATAAAAAACACCACAAAAGCGCGCCAAACGCTCGGGTAGGTACACAGTCACTCAGAAATCTATCTCCTTATTACAGTACACCACGTGACTAGAGTGCAATCAGTGCCAGTAGCGGTCGCCTCCTCTATGAAGGCTTGAGGAGTTGACAGGGCACAATTTTTGTTACGGGTATAACCGTTAACCTTCAGTTGAAAGTGATGGTTAGGAATACTGAAAAATGAAAATAGTAGGTATCAATACGAAATGTTTAAAGGTTTTCATCCATGCTGAAATTTCCGTAGTTTCAGGTTTATTTTCAGGCGACCCTCGTTCACTTTACATGTAAATTGCTAACACCGCAGTAATTACGAGGTAATAATAAATAACCATAATAAATATACTTTATAGCCCGACTAATGTATCTCTTCCTTGTTTAAAGGTAAACGTCTTGAACAATTTAAGATTTTTTTTGCCCCAAATTAAACAAAGGACAATGCCCATTTATGGGCCCACTTAATAATTTGATATCAAAACAATATTCGAAAATATTATCTTATTTTTTTCATTAACTTATTTCATTTATATCAACACATCGTTTACTAATTAAAAGACACATTGTCTTACATAAAAAACAGATATTATCAATTATTAAAGTATCTTATATATTAATAACCTCAAATATTGATTTTAAAAAGTCTAATTACTCAATAACCCGGGTAAAAAATTAAAACTGATTGGTGATAAGGAATGTCGATTTATTTTTCTACAAAACGAACAAAACACCTCCCCAGTGGTTAGACCTTAGAATTAAAAAAAAAAATTTGCAAGAAATAAGGTCAGATATTATTCCGAAACTAATTAATAAAATAGCACAGTGGGCGCAAGCTACGCCATTGCTAAATTTAAATAATCTATTTTACTTCTAAACATATAACAGTTAATTTGTTACCGAATGACAGTTAATTCAATTTCTGGACAGTAAATATTTGTTTTGTTTTTCGGGTCGCATCGGCCCCGATAATTACGCTCTAACTGTTAATCGAATTAAGCGAACTATATTGGTAATCTCTGCGGTTCATTTGTATTTAGTGAATGCGTATTTGTGAACATTTACATGGCGTTGTTTATTCATTTCAATTACTACAGTATTTATGGCGTAACTATGAGATAGCAGGGCTCCGAAGATCAAGAGACCTTTTTGGCACCTGGGTATTCTCATCGCCTAAGAGAAATGTGCATTACTCGTATTTGGGCATCTTTATTAGCATAGGCATCGTCTAAGCATGCACTGGCTCATCGTCAGACTTCGCCATATCCTCGGAAAGGCGTATGCCGAGAAGACTACTACAAGAAGCCATAAATTATAGCCGGTGTATTTAATATTTAACAACAAAATAACAAACAATATGAGCGGCTGTGTTCTAGCGGTAAGACGCGCGAACTCACCATCGATGAGACCCGTGTTCCACCTCGTTAAATTCTGACCAATGTAATTATATGTTCTTTGGTCGCTATTAAAGACTGGTAGGCAGACTGATGATGGTTATTAGCCCAGTCTGCCATGTTGGGGTAGTACCACCATTTTCGAATGTAGCACCCGTGACGTGACCTTGTCGCGTTGTTGTCACATGCCGAGCTACAGTTAAGAAAAAAAAAAACGGAATTTTATATTCAGACAAAAAAACGTAACTAATTATGAAGTATCCAAAATAAAGAAAAACTACTCCAGGACGACAGACTGTGCTAATAATAGTAATAATCATCATCAGTCTGCCCACCACTCTTTAAAAAAATGGCTAGGAATATATTCGAAGATACTATAAAAACAAAGGGAGGTCAATTAAACGATTTATTTATTTCAGCGTAATGGAGTGAAGCCTTAACCACTCCGCCACAGAGACCGACAAATCTCATTTACGTAAGGTATTCTAAATGTTTTGTCTATGTAATTGTTTTACGTCCTTGAGGTATTAGAATGCGAAGTAGAGAACGGTATCATAAGGGTTTATTACAGTAGTAGAAGATTGATTTACATGGCGACGAAACCCAACAGCCGATCCTTGAATACGAATTGTGTCGATTTTATTTTGTCGTTTGTCACAAGTTACCAGCGTTAGCGGAATATAAACAGCTTTAATTTTTTTTTGTAATTATTGGGTGTAAATTTAGAATGGAATAGAATATCTTTTATTTGTCACAATACAGATGTTTTTAGATTTGTACAGGGTGAGGTGACAAAAGGGAAATCAGCTCAGCATATGCTCTGGCAGATGTCAGAGCGCTGATTTTCAGCTGACACCGCAGGAAGTGGCAAAGGGGCAGTGATAGGGAAGAGGTGTAATAAGATAGTTATGGAAAATAGTTTGTATAGGAACGATAAAATGTATAAATAGAAAAGAATATCGAAGAAACATAAATATAATAATAATTTCACTTAGCAATTAATGTATCAAATCATTGTGATAAATATGTAATTTAAAAAATATATATAGGTGACGTTGCAGTACTCTTAAAAGAAGCGAAGCGAAATATATTTTCGATGGAGTCTACTAAGTAAAAAAATAAAAATTTACTTTCTGATATAGATTTTTCCGATGATAATGTTTTTTTTTATTGTAGCTCAGCATGTGACAACACACATGAATGGAAACAACTGCTACTACAGAGAAATCTCTACAGACAGCAGTCACCTCCACTATGCCGGCTTTAAGAGACGAGCATGCACCATCCAGATTGACAGTGCACACTCCTCTCGTTCTATCTGGCTACTTTCAAACTATTCCCGAAACGCGACAAGGTCACTTCACGGGTGTTACATTCGAAAGTGTAATAAAGTAAATATTTTTAAATATTGTTGTCATTAAAAAATATGTTATATATCCTAACGGGGTACATGTAGAGGATATCTGGAACAGGATGAAACGCTGCAAAAGTTGCTCCTGGAATGTGGTAGCGTTGATACACCGAGAAGAAAGTTCATGAGGACAACGTCAACACTCCTCGAGGCATGCCGGAACGTCGATGGCGTACTGGCCCTCATGGAGGAGATAGGTTGGCTTGTATAAGTATGGAAGGACGCACCAGGGACTCCTATGGAGGGTCTGCGTGCGAAACCAGCCCGAAATCAAGAATCAAGAATGGGATACATGTATGCACAGCCTATTTAAAACCTATTAATTAAAAACTAGAGCCCTATGATCGTAAAGCAGAATCAGAAATGTGAAAGAAGTGAAATTTACACTATTGTAAAGCAGTTTTCAGTGTCCTTTATTAAAAATCGCTTATCGCTACGCTCATAACTTAAAACTGAAATTTTATGGGTTATAATAGAATACTAAAATTGGCTGTAAAGTTAGTTGTTTTCGTGACAGATAAGGTATGATCTAGTACTGTTCTATTGATTTTGTTTTATATTTAAAAGTACATTTTGTATTCTTTTAATTTCGTAAAGTATCTACTGGGGACTCTTTATTATTAATTATTAATTACAGTAAAGGTAACTACACTCTGTATTTTTTATTTATGTTAAGCTAGAGTGCGATCCATGAACGGAGGCGACTGCTGTCAGAGAAGGGGATCTGCAGACAGCAGTCGCGTCCGCTATGCCGGCTTGATGAGATGCCTCTTCACACTGCGCTTGAAGAATCCCATGTTATAGGAAGGGGGAAAGACGTGGCTGGGAAGGTCGTTTCACAATTTGATTCACTTTTTTTTCTTCACAATTCACAAGTCTTTTAACTGGACTAATAACCATCATTATTAGAGCAGTCTGCCGTCATGAGGTAGATCCACTTCTTTCGAATGTACGAGTAATTCCAGAGGGGAAATAGCGTGGTATAACGAGAGAAGTATGCACTGTCAATAGACCGTATGCACTGTACTTTCGTCTCCTCAAACTGGCAAAGCGAAGGTGACCGCTCATGGACCGCAGTCTAGCTTAACTTCAGATGGAGTACGGTGTGTACAATAATAAAAAAAATATGTTGCTATAAAAACGTTTACTAATGAATAGCTTTCTAGCTTTTTAAATTCGAGCTAAAGATAGTCAAAGACTCTAAAAACTACATATTCCAAAGGAAGTGGTTTTCTTTTGCGGAAACTTTTCAAGATCCCTTCCTTTACATGTTTTTTCACTCGCATTTCAAATAAACGTGCATATTTTGTTTCAAATAATAAATTTCGATAGAGAGTACATTATTTATTTAATTCAGTATTTGTAGCCGAGTGGTTAGCGCGGGAGGTGTTCGGTTTGATTATCGGAAATAAAGAAAAAATATTTTCAAGCAATTTTTTTTATTCTATTCAGGAGTCATCTGATCTCATTTGAAACTGACCCCATGTAGTCACTAGACACCAATACAAATTAAAGGTCAGTTGGACCTCCATTCCAACCCGTATTTTGATACCCATAGCATATGTATCTATTTATTAAATAAATAGTTGGGCATTAATGGGCTGCCTAGTGCCCATAAGCGTCGGGCGTGCATGAAGAGAATTGTGGATGTGAAGGAAGCGAGGGTGTTGTGTCAGGATCTTGGTAAGTGGCGTTCCGTTGTCTCTGCCTATCCCTGTGGGAAAAAGGCGTGACAATTGTATTGTATTGTATTAATTACATTATTATACCCTGATGTAGAATCAGACTAATGTAAGAGTCATGGGAGATAACGATCTATAATTTCTGCTTATCCCTGTAACTCAAAGCGCGACAATGATAGATAACATTTTTAAGCGAACCTTCCTTACAGAGGTCATTAGCTAGGTTGTTCGAGAGTAAACTGGAGAAAAACGTGACCGCCACTATCACCAACAGTTTTCTCACTTTAGTAGCGTCTACATTGTGTGTCTCTTGCCTTTGTCACCTCTCTTTCTATTGTTTTTACCGTCACCTTTTTTTAATGATTCCTCTATGAAAAATAAGTCTATCGATACAGATCTCAATCGTGTTGAATCGAGACGAGTGTACGAGTGGATTGAACTGGCAACAATTTACATTTACGGCCAATAGTGGCTTTAGTTTCATTTCCTATATTGATAAAAGCTTGCGACTGACTGGTTCAATTTCCTAAAAAGATACTTTGAGATATGATAATTCACTATAAAGGTCAGGCCACACGAGACGTAAGCGTACAATAACATTTTTTATGATGACACGACATATGATCTTGACTAGCCTGGTGGTAAGCACAGTAGAGGTCCATGGCAACTAATGAATCGCTCACATGGTGGTTTCAGTCGCCATTACTACGACCTGAGAAGGTGCTTTTTTTATTGTAGCTCGGCATGTGACAATACTCCGTCTGATGTAAAGCTAGTGCGCGGTCCATGAATAGAAACAACTGCTACCACAGAGAAATGTTGGAGGCAGCAGTCGCCTCCCTTATGCCGGTTTGGGGAGACAAATGTATACCATTCATTGACAGACATATAAATATCTGTGGGCAATAATCCTACGCTATAACGGTTTAACCTCCTCACAGAACATGAGAAACAAAAAATTCTGTAACAAATCCTGATTATTTTTTCGAAACTGTTAAAAAAAGTTCTCTAGCTAGAGAGGAGGTTAAAGAGACGATTGCCATGATCAAATTGAGAAACTTTAAAAACACACCAACCATAATATTAAAAATGTTGCCGCGTCCCATACATTTTTATACAGATATAATTAAATAAATATATAAAGTAATATATAGTTTTAAACTTTGTAAAGAACACGCATAATGAGCGACTTTAACTTAGAAATGCGAATCAGAATTTAATTGAGGTTGCAGAAACGTGCGAAAGACGCATTAGAGGTCAATGACACTTCATAGCCTCTGCCCTTTTTCAGTCATTTTTTTATAATTTTTGTTATTCGTACATTTAGAGCGTGAATTATAATTTTTTTTTTAAATATATTTTAGCACGTCATATAACAACACTCCGCCTGATGTTAAGCCGGAGTGCGATCCATGAACGGAGGCGACAGTCGCCTCCGCTGTGTCGGTTTTGTGAGATGCCTTTTTACACTGCGCTTGAAGGATCCCAGGTTTTAGGAAGGAGGAAAGAACAACAGAAAAAAGACGGCCCTATTCTTTTTGTCCGTTCCATCACCAGCACGCTTCGACCTCGAGCGATGTAGGGCGGGGAGGTTTAAATATCTTCTGTATTTAAAACGAGAAGTCCTGAATGACTGGCTGAATCATAATCAACGTACAACCAAAAATAGCTAGCGATCTGAAATTTTAAGAGTAGCTACGTGTTATAGCGTAGGCGTGCACTAAGAAAGCATCTTGGAAACAGAACAAGTCGAGTTAATGGTGAAGTCGAGATAGTGCAATTTCAACATTAATGTCACACATGACACAAATGTGGCGTCGACGTTTTTGTCGCGTCGCGTCGCTCAGGTCTGAATAGGTATTAAAAGTATACGTGAACGGGGATAACAAACTAGTTTTATTTTTATATAAAGTACAAAACAGAGAAACCTATGTCGGCCATGTTTAATTTTAGCAGCGCGCACCGAGGCGGAGGCTTTAATTTGTCTTCGGTGAAGGAAAATTCTGAAAAATTGCAACGTTCATGAGATTAAAATGTTGAATGTTGTGCTATTGTAGATTCTTTTGGAATTTTTGTTGGTTACTTGTGACTTTTGTATGGACACGAGGTATATAAAAATTAGTAAATTAATAGAGTTATTTGCAAAACTGAACTGAGCGGCTGTGGTCTAGTAGACCTAACGATCGATTAGTCCAGTGTTCAAACCTTGCCAAATTCTGACCAATTTGTGATTCAAGCAAAAAGTAAAGGCAAAAAATTAAGCTCGAGACACACATGTGCATTCGTTGCGTGACGTGTACGTGCAGTGAGTGCGTGAATTTTTTTAACTCAGCATGCACAGCTTGTTACAACTCTTTTGTGAGGCTGCCACTGATTACTGACTAAAAAAAAACTGAATTTTAATTGAAAAAAAAAACATTGAGCACATAAGAAATATTTGCAGGCAGTAGTCGCCTCCGCTATACTGGTTTGAAGAGACTAATTTTGCACCGTCTGGATTGACAGCCAGTGATATGGACATTTTGTTACATAAACCATTCAATCAGCCATTTTTTCAGTTAAATGAATATGCAATAATTGATAAGCCAAAGAAATACAATAAGGAAAACGTGATTGCAGAATTTTTTCAAGGAAATGCAAGACTTCCATATCCATGTTACGGCACTTAATCAAAACTAACTAGCTAAAACGGTAAACAGTAAACAGACTGTTTTATGAGATGCCCTATTCGCGTCTAGTGTCTTAATAATACTGTATAAATTCGCTTAAAATGTGCGAGTTTTTGACGAATTAAAATTTTTCACAGAATGGGGTTTTATATACACAAAACATTCTAGATTATATTAATAAAGCTCATGTATTTAAATTAGTTTTAATTACTATAACAATTATGAAAATTGAACGAAAAACAAATCGCCTCGCAATTCATTCAGGTGAGAATCGAACTCGCGTCCTACGTTTTGCTCCGACTACCAAGAAACAGAATGGTTACGTGAACACACTTTTCCCATCGGCACTCCTTTCAAACTACTGGGTTGACAAAAGCCAAGTTCAGGATGTGTATTAGCTTTTTTGTACAATTTTCATCGTATTTTTTTAAATAAATAAATCTACATTCCTTATTACCAATCAGTTTTAATTATTTTTACCCTGGTTATTGAGTAATTAATTTTTTTGTGCAGTATTTAAGGTTATTACATGCTTTAATAATTAATTAATGACAATTTTTTATGTAATTAAACATCGTCTATTGATTGATGAACGATGTGTTGATATAATTGAAATAAATTAATAAAAAATTGGTTATTATTTGATAATATTGTCTTGTTAACAAACTATTAGATATCATGTGAGCTCAAACATGGGCCCTTTAAAAAAATTGGGCCAGGAAAAAATTTAAAAGGGTCGTTAAGTTCCTCTGTACTGCCCATAATCCTGAAACATCCTGTATATGTAACGATAAATAAAAAAATTCATATTAAACTCGCACGATCGTGCGAATAAATATCTTCTTAATAGGTGGGGTACTGAAGACCATGTCCGGCCACCAGCGTGTTAATGGGACGGTGGCTCTGTGGCTCGTTACGGGTTAACTGCTAATTGGATGCGGGTCTCATGGGATAACGGTTACTGACTTAACACTTATGTTAAGGAATTGTCTTTATTAACCCTGCAATGAGGGCTGGATCAAAGTGCAAGGGTTCAATGGTAAATAACGTAAACATGCGGTTTTGTTCACATGATGGTGAGAATACGAGTTTTCGCTTATAAACGAAGCGCTGCAGTGGTCTAGACCACTAGCGGTAGAACTCACGATCAATGAGACCCGTGTTCAAACTTCGTTAAATTCTAATCCACCACTGTAACTATTTTTTTTTATTGTAGCTCGGCATGTGACAACACTCCGCCTGATGTGAAGCTAGAGTGCGAGACATGAATGGAAACAACAACTACTACAGAGAGAAATCTGCCACTATGCCGGCTTGAGTACCAAGATTGACAGTGTACACTCCTCTCATTATACTTAGCTACTTTCAAACTATTCCCGAAACGCGACAAGGTCATTATATAACACAATATAACAAAGTTACATTGGTATAGGTCAGAATAAGCGAGGTTCGAACATCGATCGTGAGTTCACGCGCCTTACCACTAGACCACGGCCGCTATATAAAAGTTATATGTACTTTGGTCGCTCAATGCCTATAAACACTATTAAAGAGTGGTAGGCAGACTGATGATGGTTATTAGCTCAGTCTGCCATCCTGTGGTAGTACCACCACTTTCAAGTGGTTTAGGAATCAGTTTGAAAGTAGCAAGATGTAACGAGAAAGGAAGTGTGCATATAAATAGTTGCTGCTCTACTGTAGTAGCAGCAGTGCTCATGGATCGCATGTCGTGCTACCATAAAAAAAGATTTTACGGCCATATTGACGATTTCGAAAAGCCTGTCAGACATTTTGTGATTAAGGGTTTAGCATTTTCAAAATTAATTAACAATTTTTATTATTATTGATGACTTGGTTTTTTTACAAGTCACCTCCGCTATGCCGGCTATGGATTCTTCTTCTTACTTTTTTGACAAGCTAATCCCGAAACGCGACTAAGTAACCTCAAAGCATCACTTCGTTGAAATTGTTCAAAATATACCCAAACCGCTTATTAAAATAGTGAACCAATAATAATAAGTTATCTACGTGAAAACAATAATGTTAGCGTGTCAACAATTACACGTTAATACTCGTATTGAATGAAACTAAAGTTCCGAAGTAATGAGATTCCCGGACAAACTTGAGAAACATTGTCTTACCGTGTAATGGCAAAATGTAATAAAATAAAATTTAATAATTTTAATTTTCAAAATTTTATTGTAACTTGGCATGTGACAACACTCCGCCTGATGTAAAGCTAGAGTGCGGTCCAAGAATAGAAACAACTGCTACTACAGAGAAATATCTACAGGCAGCAGTCGCCTCCACTAAGCCGGCTTGAGAAGACGAGCATGTACCATCCAGATTGACAGTGCACACTCCTCTCGTCATTAGCCAGGTATAACAAACTATTCCCGAAACGCGACAAGGTCACTTCACGGGTGTTACATTCGAAAGTGGTGGTACTACGGATGGCAGACTGGACCAATAACCATCATCAGTCTGTCTACCACTCTTTAATAGTGCCTATAGGCACTGAGCGACCAAAGTACATATAACAAAGTTACATTGGTATCGGTTAGAATTAGCGAGGTTCGAACACGTGTCTCATCGATCGTGTGTTCACGCGTCTTACCGCTAGATTACTTAAATACTTATTCGAAACTGGGGTTATTATTATTAAATTATGATGAAAATTAGATCATGAAAAAATTAGGGAGTTGTCTCGGGATCGTGGCAAGTGGCGTTGTCTCTGCCTATCTCTGTGGGAAAAGGCGTGACAATTTATGAAGATGGTGATGAAAAAAATCATCGAGCACACACATAGCTTATGCACAATAAATTACGTAGAGCTATTAAAATTTAAAATATAATTAAAGTAGTAAGAATTATTCTTCCTTTACTGTGTCTTCATCTTATCAGGGGAATAAGTTGCCTCTCTCCATCAAGCAACCACCAACAGTAGGCGCCTTCAAACACAAACTCTTCAAGCACCTTCTCCATAAACAAATTATGACATAATTTATATATTATAATATATGTATACAATATGTATTTATATTACTCATATTTAATTGCCCCTATCTCCGCTTCCATCTCCCAATGGTTAGCTGGGAGAAAATGCCTAATGGCATTAAGCTCGCCATTGTACAACATTGTGCATTAAAGAATTATTACTATTATTAAGAAACTATGATAAAAATTGAACGAAGAAAAAATCCACCTCAGCTCAGACTGTTGTACAAGTTTTTTTATTATAATTTAATCCATCATTTTAATACATAAAAAAATATGGAAGATTTGATTTATTTAAAGAATGACCCATTTTGTCATAACACGTCACGATGCAGAAACTATGAATTGAGTTGGAACTTTTGCTAAAGGTGGAATTTATGCCGGTTCTTATGTCGACAGGAATCGAGATTGCATACCTAAGACATAGGGGCGTAGGTATTTGAAAATACGAGTAGCTTTTTCTTTTATAGTAGCCCGGCACGTGAATAACCACACTTAGCCTGATGTCAAATGGTCCTTAAGCGGATACGAAAGAGTATGCCTCCGCTATGCCGGCCTGAGGAGACGAGTATGCACCATCTAAATTGACAGTGCACACTGCACACTCCTCTCCCTATACCTGGCTACTTTCAAACTGCTCCCATAAGGCGACAAGGTTAATTCTCGAGTGTTACATTCGAAAGTGGTGGTACTACCCCAGGACGACAGACTGGGCTAATAACCATCATCAGTCTGCTTACCACTCTTTAAAATTGTATAGGGAATTCGTTATAAAGTTGTGAAATATGAGAATGCTTGTTTTGACGTTTTTGAAAAATTTTCTCCCAAGGGCGTGTAGTGTATTTCCTTTTATATTTTTGTTAGTTCGTTCTTTTACACCTTGACATATTAATTTCATCATTTTATTTAAATAATAGTGTTCGTTTTGATTCGATTATACATTTATTAATAATTTTTTTAAAGTGTTTTCTTGTAAAAAGACAGCTATAGAAATAATATAGTGAAAATCTATATAATAAAAATCAATTGCTTGCAGTTAGTCTCGCTAAAACTCGAGAACGGCTGGACTGATTTGGCTAATTTTGGTTTTGAATTATTTGTGGAAGTCCAGGGAAGGTTTAAAAGGTGAGTAAATATGAAAAAAATGCTTAGAATATACTAAAAACATCAATTTCGCTTCCCCTTAGAAACTATTCCTTTGGTTTTGAATGTCAAACATTTGATGCTCGTCCCGTTGTCGTTTAGAAGTCAATTAAATTTAAAAGTCGTTCAGAAATCAAATTCTGTGGCGGTACGAAGTTTGCCTGAGTCAGCTGTTAATATATGAATAAATTACTTAGTTGATATAATAATCAAAATAGTTTTTGTAAATAAATATATATGTAAATATATATATATGTATCAAGAATTGTTTCTTAATTTATTTGAAAAGTTAAAAAAAAACCTAGCAGTACTGTTTTAGTATTGGTCGCAATCCTTTAACACCCTGTATAATTATAATTATTGTGTATAACATGAACGCTATTGTTAGCAATTCTATGGAGATTACATTGTCCATAACACAAATTAATTAATTGTACGTATGTTATGTTTATGTCGGAGATTATTAATAAGTACTAAAATAGATTCTATGTGTGTTGTTTCTATCATTAGCTACTATAACCAGAAGGCCGCAACGATCGGCCGCAACGGAACACAAGATCTCAATTAAAATATATTATATATTTTTTTTTTTATTGTAGCTCGGCATATGACAACACTTCCCCTGATGTAAAGCTAGAGTCCGAAAATAACTGCTACTACAGAGAAATCTCTACGGGCAGCAGTCGCCTCCGCTATGCCGGCCTGAAGAGACAAGTGTGCACCATCTAGATTGACAGTGCACTACCCGACTATGTACTTTCAAACTGCTCCCGAAACGCGACAAATTCACATCACGGAAGTTACATTCGAAAGTAGTGGTACTATCTCAGGACGGCAGACTGGGCTAATATCCAGCATTAGTCTGCCAACCACTCTTTAATAGTGCCTATAGGCGCTGAACGACCAAATTCAATGTATCAAAGTTGCATTGGTACCGGTCAGATTTTGCGAGGTTCGAACACGGGTCTCATCGATCGTGAGTACGCGTTTTACCGTTAGACCAAAGCCGCTCTATTTTAGAGTATTGATTTGTTTACAAACTATTAGTTATCAAGCCATAATATGTACATATAAAAAATGGGCATTGTTCTTTTAAAACTATAAATAAATATAATCCAGATGTCATATGCATATTAAAACTTGACAAAAAATTCGTCAAATCAGACGCCCACATAAAAAATGTCAGCGAACTTCACCTGCAAGCGGCAAATGATCGATGAGAGACGATTTCACGCCCCAGTTCATTACAACCACATTTTTAACTAAACACAAGTAAAAAACACCATTATTTTCAAACGCATAGAGACAATAATTCTTTTCTAAAGAATGTATAACAAAGAGTATTGCAAAAAATGAACATGGCTACCTCGAAGTAGAAAAACAATTGCAAATCGATTTTTTAAAAACTGTTTTATTGATAAAGTTGAACACATATTGGTAGGGGTTTATCGAAACTAGCATTTATTAGCGGTGATGGTCCAGCGGAACTCGTGACCGATGAGACCCGTGTTCAAATCTCGCAATTGTTTAAAAATTATTATTTATACCTATACTAAACTAGTACTCGTATCAAAGACACTGACCAAAATACATATTACATAGTTACATTGGTACCGGTTAGAATTTAGCGAGGTTTGAACACGGGTCCCATTGATCGTGAGGTCCGTTCTTTACCGCTACACCACAGTTGCTCATACAATTATGAGCTGTAAATAATTATTTAAAAAAATAGATATCAATCAAAGTGAAATATTATTTAACAAAACAATAACATTGTAAAAAGCATATTTTTTTTAATAAAAAAAAAACAACTTTTTACATAATAACTACAGTACAATAAATTCCATCTTTTTTTTTTTTAATTTCAGTATGAGAGTCACGACAGCGCCAAAAATCGCAGCGCACATTTCATAATATGCAAATTTGTCATTTACGAACGAAAAGTCACTGTGCGTTTGTAATTTTTTTTTATTTTTAACATAAAACTTTTCGCGCATAAATTTCCAGTATTATCACGCACAACCAATAACAATTGAAACGGTGTAAAATATTGCAAAAATAATATAACTTTTTACGCGCTAGGTTGGTTGCAATACAGTAAAAAAAAAAACAAAGTATCGATACATATTTTTATTGTAACTCGGCATATGACAACACTTCGGCCTTGTCGCGTTTCGGGGATAGTTTGAAAGTAGCCAGGTATAAGAGAGGAGTGTGCACTGTCGATCTAGATGGTTCATGCTCGTCTCCTCAAGCCAGCATAGTGGAGGCGACTGCAGCCTGTAGAGATTTATCTGTGGTAGCAGTTGTTTCCATTCAAGGACCGCACTCTAGCTTTACATCAGGCGGAGTGTTGTCACCTGTCGAGCTACAATAAAAAAAAATAAAAAAAAAACTTCGCCTGACGTAAAGCTAGATTGGCGAAACAACTGCTACTACAGATAAATTTCTACAAGCAACAATGGTTGATATTCCGCACTCCTCTCGTTATACTTGTCTGCTGCCAGACTGTAGCCTAAACGCGACAAGGTCACTTCACCGGTGTTACATTCGTACTGGACGGAAGACTATTATCTACACATAAAAGAATTGAAGCATTAAAATTAATTTTACCTCTTACTGCACATCAAAGCCAAAAAGAATAGATATAAACTTTTTTCCTAACTGTACCTCTATTGAAAATTTAGTATGAAGAGTACTCCATTCAATATCAATGTACAGTCGGCAGCAAAAGGCAATTGTGTTTCATATTTTCAGATCTGTATCTAGGTTTACAATTCTTCGTTGAAAGTCTTTGAAGGGAAGTTTTTAAAAAACTTTCTTTGTTAAATGTGCTATTTGAACTTTATCTTACAAACTTCACAAACTTAAATATTATATGTTACCTATCTATATACATTTTTATAGTAGCCCGGTATGTGACCGCACTCCGCCTGTTGTTAAGCCAGAGTACGGTTCATGAACAAATACACCTACTACAGGGAAATATCGACTTGAAAAAACGACTATGTACCTGATACCCTTCACTATGCTCTCACTTGAGAAGACACCATCCAGGTTGACAATGTACTCCAATGTCAATCTAAGATGGTACATGCTCGTCTCCTCAAGCCGGCATAGTGGAGGCGGCTGCTGGAGTTTCTCTGTAGTAGCAGTTGTTTCCATTGATGGACCGCACTCTAGCTTTACATCAGGCGGAGTGTTGTCACATGCCGAGCTACAATTAAAAAAAACTTACACGTGTGTTACGCTTGAAAATTGTTCTGCCTACCGCTCTTGAAATTCAATACTCAAAACTGGCGAACTTATTACAAATTATAGAAAAGTTCTGTTCAATTTCAATCATTAGTTATTTTGTGACGGCTGAAAAATAATATTTTACAATTGGTAGCATGAAACAGGTGTGCAGCGTCGCATTTGATGTTTATTTTTACTTTATTCCTTCCCCGTCATTTCACGAAACTTAGTACGTAACTGTCTAAAGGAAATTTCATAAACATTTCAATTTACGTTTCTTTAAACTTTTGCTTTTGAATAAATTCATTTAATAATATCGAAAAAATACATGTTTTTTATTTTTATTTTATACTATCATTTATACAGTTTTTATTAGTATAAATTATTTTATTTATTTGTCACAATTACAAAGCTGTTCGAAGGACCACGGTGGCCGCAAAGCTTCCGAAACGCCTTTAATCAAAATTATTATAAAATAAATGGCATGGTAAGTCTCATTCTGTCTGAGATAGTGCTTCTATAACAGGCACTGAGTGACCAAAGTACATACTCGTATAACATAGTTCCATTGGTACCGGTTTCTTATTTATTTATTTGGAAAATTTACAGGTGCAGTGTTGAGGAGATTTTATATTTAAATTGATCATAATAATATCACTGCACCCTAAAATAATCTTCACTATGTACACAAATTAGTGGAGTGAACGCATAAAAAAAGAGAGAAAAAAATAGAATTAATAAAAACAGATAAAAAAGAAAAATAATAATAAAAAAGGAACAATGAAATGAGTGTTACATCATTTCCTGTCACACCTACACCCACCCAATTCAGCATACATTTTAGATTTAATACACTTTTTAGAAAATTGTTGAACTATATCAATATCTGTGAAACATGTGTTGTATGTGTAGCACAGTCTGAAAAGAGGAGCTCTACGTCCCGCATTCGTTCTCGCAAATCTCGGGTAGAAAATGTCTCTTCAGCGCGAGGCCCTTCGCGGTACTCTGATATTTATTTGTGCAAGCAGTTCTGGGCATACCGGTCATAATTAGGCGTGATTTCATCACGAGTGTCTTCGAGCCACAGTCGCGCTTGTATACCTTTGCATTCGCATTGTATAACATTTTAATACAGTTTTTTTTTATTGATTTTTTTAATTTTACTAAATAAAAGATAAAAGCTTACTATAGCGTTTGTTTCGACATTTCGAAAGCTTTGCAGACATTTACATTGTGTTTCTTGAATTAATTTTAATTATAGGCGATTAATGAAAAAAGTTTACAACACCCAACTTACCGATGCAAAAGTTAAAAAGTAAGTTTACGTACTAAGTGGATTCAATAACAAACAATAAAATTTCTTAGTTCCTTTTTACTCGTAATATTCAATGTGAAATATAGCGCCCTATTTTTGTAAGGAAAGAAATCAAACCGCTTTGTACGTTTAATCCTATTTTCGGATCGGAGAGAATTCCAAATTGTCTAAGTTGTGTTCTTAACATCCATTATTTAAAAAAATAAACTGTATAACAACTGCGGTCCAGTGGTTAAAAGGCGTGAACTCACCGTCAACGAGACTCGCATTCAAATCTCGCTAAATTCCAGAAGTAACTCTTTCAGTTCAACTCCGATCGATACAATTTCTCCAACAAATCGATAAAACTCTAAAGAAAAAAGTAGATTTCTGACAAACAAAAATTTGTTTTATACAAAAAATGTTTTTACAAAATTTTCATAATAACATAAATATTACATTCTGACTGGGACCAATATTACTATATTAAATGTACTTTTGTCGCTCAGTCGCCTATGATACAAGTATTATCTCAGTGTAGAAACGAAAAATAACTGGACATTCAAACGCGCCTATAACGAGTCGCTTCAATATTTAAACACAAATAAACAACTACAAAAACATTTCTTTCTTTTGAGTTAAAATAATAAACATTGAATCATACACGTATGCACCTGCTACATCCCCGGAACAATCATTCGTTAAAATTTGTATTCCATTCATAGTTTATGAGGTTAATGACCCTTTTTCATACATACAAATAAACTTTAAAACATATATTTTATAGTAGCTCGGCATAACAACGCTCCCTCATGTTAAGCCAACAACGGCTACCACAAAGAAATATCTGCAGGCATCAGTCGCCTCCACTATACCGGCGTGACTTATCTCGAACTTTTAAGCTGATCTCAAAACATGACAAACTCTCTTCACGGACGTGAAGCCCGGTACCCAAAACGGTAGACTGGGATAATATCACTCTTTAATAGTGCCTATAGGTACTGAGAAAGAGTACATATAACATAGTTACATTGGTTGGTTAGAATTTAGCTAGGTTTGAACACGGATGAATGCTAATGTGTGCCCAGACTCCGTCCACTATGAGTTGAGTGAAACACCGTGGAGTTTTAGTCGGTATGCCAGGCTGGAGAGTCCAATATAACCCTGGTACCCTTCCCCAAGGGCCAGAGCATCCTTAAAGGATTTCCCCTCGTAAAAAAAAGGTTTGAATACGGATCTTATCGATTGTAAGTTTACGCGTTCTATTGCTACACCACGGCAGCTCAAAAAGTAACAAAAAATTGGTAGTAAGTTATAGGTTAAAGGGCTGGTCGCTAGTTTGTATTATAGATGTCATAATATCATAAACTAGTAGAAGCACTGAGTTGTATCTAAAATAAAAATCTTTACTACCAGAAAACAGGCGACATACTTACACTAAAGTAATGAACTACCTAGTTACTTTTTAAAGATTATTTCCTACTTTGTAAAGGTACAGTTGCTAGGACAGACAAATTTCTACAGGCAGCAGTTGCCTCCGCTATGCCGGCTTGAGTAGACGAATGTATACCATTGACAGTACACATTCCTCTTGGCTACTTCCAAACTGATCTTGAAACGCGATACAGTCTCTTCACGGATGCTAGCGGTCGTGATCTAGCGGTAAGACGCGTGAACTCACGATCGACGAGTCCCGTGTTCGAACCTCGTTAAATTCTGACCAATATAAGTTATATGTACTTTGGTCGCTATTAACGACTGGTAGGCAGGCTGATGATGGTTATAAGCCCAGTCTGCCGTCCTGGGGTAGTACCACCACTTTCGAATGTAACACCCGTGAAGTGACTTTGTCGCGTTTCGGGAATAGTTTGAAAATAAAATAGGTATAACGAGAGGAGTGTGCACTGTCAATCTAGATGATACATACTCGTCGGCAAAGGCTGCTGCTCGTAGAGATTTCTCTGTAGTAGCGGTTATTTCCGTACTCTAGCTTTACATCAGGCAGAGTGTTGTCACTTGCCGAGCTACAATAAAAAAAAACTTAAGTAGTGTGTGTATTGGATTGGGTTATTTATTTATTCAATAAAAAAAGAAGCAATTCGTTACGTAAACTAACTTATTTAACCAAGAGAACAGAAAAGAAATGTCGTAAAATTTCGATTAATCTATTTCCGACTTCGGCTAGTCTCTTGTCGACCATAAAACTCTTAAGCTTTATAATACCCTAGTATTTTTAATTGACATTAAGGTCCATTTGCACCAAAAGACCCGTTAAAGTTACTTTGACTGTTACATTTTACACTGTCTGTTACAATTCATATTGTTATCGTTAAAAGGGTGGCTGATCCCGAAAAAATAGTAGAAAAAGTAGGCTTCTTTTTATACATTTCTTTAGACCATTGGTTTGACGATTACTTTAACTTTGACCAGCCAAAATTAGCTGGTTAGGGTTAGCGTTAAAGTAAGCGTCAAAAGTGACGGGTGCGACGATGGTGCAACGCGTGTGGAGTAAACGTAATCGTTAAAGTTACCGTAAAACGTAAATAGTCAAAGTAACTTTAACGAGCCTTTTGGTGCAATTGGACCTAAGGCTAACTATCCACAAAGCTATGACGTCACTATTCTATATAAATATTGCCAAATTTATTAATACTTAATCTCCTTTGACTAACTTGATACGCGCCCAAAATAAAACAAGTCGTGTTTCGGGTTAAGTTTGGAAGTTGCCGAGTATAATGAGACGAGTGCGAACAATTTACCTCCTAAAGCCGGCATAGCGGAGGTGACTGCTAACTGTAGACAGTGCTTTATGGTAGCATTTGTACCCTCAAGGGTAGCTCAGGTTATCTATTTTTGTTGTGAAGAAGTCATTTAAATTTTTCAGAAATCGCGCATTTATTTTAATAATAACTTATTAATAGGTAAACGTAATATTAACGTATTATATTCATAAACAATGATTGATTTTTAATTCCATGGACACCATGGCAAGAACAGGAGGGCCGTGGACCCTAGGTTAAGAACTGCTGCCTGAATCTGTAGTAGCAGTTGTTTCCGTTCATGTAGCATTCTATAGCGGAATGTTGTCATATGCCGAGCTATAATTAAAAAAAAAAATAGTGTCCTACAAAAAAAAATTCACTATACTACGATAAAGAGTGGTAGGCAAGACTGATGATGGTTATTTGTCCAGTCTGTCGACCTGGGGTAGTACCACCACTTTCGAATGTAACACCCGTGAAGTGACCTTGTCGCGTTTCGGGCATAGTTTGAAAGTAGCCAGGTGTAACGAGAGGAGTGTGCACTGTCAATCTAGATGGTACATGCTCGTCTCCTCAAGCCGGCATAGTGGAGGCGACTGTTGCCCGCACAGGTTTCTCAGTAGTAGCAGTTGTCTCCATTCATGGACCGTACTCTAGCTTTACATCAGGCGGAGTGTTGTCACATGCCGAGCTATAAAAAAAAAACTACGATAAAGGTAGTGTGTTTTGCATAATGCGTTTGGGAATTCGAATCAGTGATGCAACAGCGCACGGTTTTCTGTTAAAACAATTTTCATCTAGGAGTCTAAAGTGTTATACGAAGGAACGTTTTTGCGACATCAAAAATAAATGATTAATAATAATAATAATAATAATAATTCTTTATTGCACAAATGCTGTACAATGGCGAGCTTAATGCCATTAGGCATTTTCTCCCAGCTAACCATTGGGAGATGGAAGCGGAGATAGGGGCAATAAAATATGAGTAATATAAATACTATGGGTACATACATAAAAACAAATAGATAAATAAATATTTACATATTAATATAAATACATATTGTATACATATAATATATACATAAATACATACATACAATATAAATACAACATACATATAATATATAAATTATGTAATAATTTGTTTGTGGAGAAGGTGCTTGAAGAGTTTGTGTTTGAAGACGCCTACTGTTGGCGATTGCCTGATGGCGAGAGGCAACTTATTTCACTGACGAGATGAAGACACAGTAAAGGAAGAAGAAAATTAATCATCGAAAGTAACTCATAAAATTAGTTAATAAGCTCGCAGTCTATTGAAAAACATTTAATTCATTACAAATTCATAGCACGACAGTTGACAAATGTAATGAACACCGACGAAGACTTCCGTAACTCCGTAAACAATTTTCCAAACAATATAATACGGGTAACATAAAATTGTATTAAGTTTAACATTCGGTATAAGCCGGAATATCGCTTTCTAATTTGGCTGGATTATACTAGAGTAACCTTAGAAGTAAGGGTTGAATTTCGTTTCATTTAATTCAGTGAGCTTTTGAACGTCGAAGGGGGTGGTCGCGCGCTCGGTTTTACCTCCGCGATCGCGTAAAATAAATAACTATTTCTTCAAGTGAATTAATTGATTAAAAGTTACATTTAACGAGTGTATTTTTGTTATTCATTAATTTTTGTGAAGTTTAAAAAGTGGTTGTCACAGTCTATTTTGACTTGTAAAATTTCTATTAATAATTAAAGTAATAAAGGTAAAATATAATTAATATAGCAAATTAAATAAAATCTCTGCCTACCCTACTTTGCATCATTATTATAACAATAATAGATTTCTTGTTTTTAGTTTACATTTAAATATAAATAAATAAAAACTCTTTTATTTAGACAACAATGTAAGTTAGTAGATTTTTTATGTAGCCTGAAATATGACCGCACTCTGCCTAAAGTTAAGCTAAAGTGCGGTCAAACAACTGCTACCACAGAAAAATTGAGAATACAAAATATAGATATAAAAAATAAACTTTAATTTTCATAATAAAAAGTTTAAAACACATTTACGGTGAATCCTCTATCGTGGTAATGCTTTATCCCATTCAAACGTACGAGTCCCTCGGGAACTTTAAAGGTAACGAAAACGCTATCTGTGCAAACATTCGGGCTGTGATTCCCTCAAAAAAAAATAATTTTTACATTTATATTACCGGATTCTTTGTCTCGTGACTGGTACCAATTTTTTTTGGTACATTTTAGGATTTAAATCAGGGCTTCTTAAACTTTTCTAATTCATGACCCCATCCATATAAATATAAAAGAAAGATAAATAAATATTTTTTGATGATTTATTTATTAGGTAACAATATACATATACATATGAAAATATATAGTTTTAAAATTCGTTTAAATTTTAAATTCGATAGATTTATATGCCCTATTTTTCATCAAAATTGTATCTTTTGCAATAACATAAATAAAAGGGAATTCTGACCGTCTTAAATACACATCTAGATGTTATAAAATCGTGTATTTAAACATGTGACACTAAAATCTCTCGCGCCCCCAGAATTTTGCTACGCGACCCCATTTGGGGTTTAACCCATAGTTTAAGAAGGCCTGATTAAATTAAAAATTAAGCACAGACTAGATAAAAGAGAAGACTAGACTGATGATAGTTATTAGCCCAAAAAGCGTCCTGGGGTAGTACCACCACTTTCGAATGTAACACCCGCGAAGTGACCTTGTCGCGTTTCGGGAGCAGTTTGGAAGTAGCCAGGTATAGCGAGAGGAGTGTGCACTGTCAATCTGGACGGTGCACATTCGTCTCCTCAAGCCGGTATAGCGGAGGTGACTGCTGCCTGTACAAATTTCTCTGTAATAGTATTAATACATCCGTTAATGGACCGAACCCTAGCTTTACATCAGGCGGAGTTTGTCATATGCCGAGCTACAATTTAAAAAAAAAGTGACTTAGTCGCGTCTTGGGATTAGCTTGTAACTAGTCGGATTTAAGAAGAAACCTGATTTGTCTCCTAAAGCCGACATAGCGGATGCAACTGCTTGCAGACGTTTCTCTGTAGCTGTTTCTTCGCCCATGTAGTGTGCGATTCTATCTTCTAACATCAGGGCGAATTGTTCTGTTACACGCCAGAGGCTTTTGGGAAGACGTTATACTCATAGTGTGAATGAGTAAAATGTATATAAAAAAAAACTGAATAATATATTTTAATAAGTGGTATTAAGTAAGTGTGTATGTTATAATACTTAACGCAATTACCGCGTAAAGTTTACTCTCTTCACCAATAGGATCGTTTTATTTTAAATTTCTTTACTCAGAAAACACTAAGAGTCGTTTGTACCAGAAGACCCGTTAAAGTTACTTTAACTAATACTTTTACGATTACTTTAACCATTACGTTAGGTTTACTCTACATGAGTTGCACAATCGTCTCGCCTGTCATTTTTGACGCTTACTTTAACGCTAGCCGTAACCAGCGAATCTTGGTTGGTTAAAGTAATCGTCAAACCAATGTCACTAACGTCAAATGTATGAAAAGAAGCCAAATATGTTTTTCTATTATTTTTTCGGGATCAGCCACCCTTTTAACGATAACAATATGAATTTACACGATATTGCAACGCGTGTGGAGTAAATGTAAATGTTTTACGGTTACGTCGTTGCGGTCAAAGTAACTTTAACGGGCCTTCTGGTGCAAACGGACCTTAACAAGACAATTATCGTCTAATTTTAAATGAACTCCACACTACGCCTTCAAAAATCAAGAATCAAAGAAACCACAACGCCAGAACAACCTCGGGCTCTCTCTTTGTCAAATATCTTCTTTAATCTCTAACGAATTCAAAATCAGTCGAAAAATATAAATATATTTAATAAAAAGATTTCTCACTCAATCCGCCATATTGTGAACTTAAAAGCTAAAATTACAGAATATGAAGAATGCAAATTAAATAAAAATACACTCCGCATTCGTATGTACGGTAACATTTCAACATATATTTTATAAATTGTCATACAATATTCATCTTTACTACGTTCGTAATAAGATCACATGTGCTGTACTTGAATTATAGAAATCAACACACCCACTCCGTATGCATATTAGTGATGTGATAACTGCATATTTTCATCGATGTCGATTGTTTAATTGTAATGACATCCCGCCTAAAGAGACGTCCATAAACGGAAACAACTGCTACTACAGATTTCTACAGGAAGCAGTCGCCTCCGCTATGCCGCACACACTCCTCTCATTATACCTAGGTGCTTCCAAATTGATCTAGAAAAATAAATAAATATTTCATTTGATCGGAAATGAAACTCTATACCTCTGTAGCACACTGTTTCCGGTCCGGATTTGAACACGGGTCTCATCGATCGTGAGTCCACGCCTTCTACCGCTAGATTACAACCGCTCCTGAATAAATACTATGTGTTTAAGTAATTCTATCTCAAATGAATTTGGGTAACTAAAAATATCTTTAAAACGATGAGAAAACTTCTTGTAATTTTTACTTATTTCACTTCGCCTCTAATGATGTCTGTTAAATATTTTCCGAATTGTAATTTTATAGCAGTATTGTTTTATTAAATTCTTTACCTATTTTTACTTAATTTTAATTATACAATTTATTCAGAAAATATTTGTCAGCTTGCAACTATGCCGAGATATAAAGAAATTACTTTACTTAAGGTGAAAGCCAACACCTGAGCGTCCATACATTTTGTTTTACCACATTGTTCAAAAGCAGATTTATGTTGAAATTAAGTAATTTGATAACTTTCTCAGCACTAATTATTTGCGCAAATCACTATAATACCAAATAGCTACGACACAATATATAAAATGCTTGTGAAATATAGCGAATATAAAATGTTTAAAATATTTAAAATGCATTTTATATATTCTGTGCCGTAGCTATTTGTTTATTATAGTGATTTGCGATAATAATTAGTTCAGAGGAAGTTATAAAATTACTTAATTTCAACTTAAATCTGCTATGCTTCGAACAATGTAGTAAAACAAAATGTATGGACGCTCAGGTGTTGGCTTTCACCTTAACAGAATAAATGATTTTGTGCGGCTTACTATCGCTTTTTTTTTTTATTGTAGCTCGGCATGTGACAACTCTCCGTCTAGTGTAAAGCTAGAGTGCGGTCCATGAATGGAAACAACTACTACCACAGAGAAACCTGTACGAGCAGCAGTCGCCTCCATTATGCCGGCTTGAGGAGACGAGCATGTACCGTCTTAAATTGACAGTGCATACTCCTCTCGTTATACCTGGCTACTTTCAAACTATTCCCGAAACGCTACAAGGTTTCCAAAGCTTTGCAGAGAAATTGTTCAAAACGTTGCTCGCTCGGAACGTTAGCGTAAACTAAATTATTTATTTATTTGCACGTATTAACGGCTGGAAGGAGCCCAGTACAACGAGAGGAGTGTGGGTTTCCTCAAGCCAGTACAGCGGAGGCGACCGTCGTTCATATTTAATTCTGGCCCCAATTGTCCCCAATATCAGACGGAGTGTGATCACATGCGAAGCTATTTCAAAAAAATATCGATAAAATTTCATCGACCATCATACAACACTATCTAGACAATATATTCAATACAATGCAAATAGGACCGACACTGTCAGAAAGAGATAGGCATAATTACCATACATCGACGGTATGCGGTTTATTATAATCCACAGTATTCTGCCCTTTTTTACTTCTCTTCACATTTTGATTTACCATGACCTTCAGCGTACAGTACTCACAGTACTAGACAAGTACTCTCCTGTCTGTCCTTTTTTGGTGATTTGTAAGGAAATTTGTGTGTGGTAATTTTTTTTATTGTAGCGCGACATATGACAACACTCCGCCTGATGTGAAGCTAGAGTGCGGTCCATGAATGGAAACAACTGCTACTACAGGGAAACCTGTGCGGGTAGCACTCGCCTCCACTATGTCGGCTTGAGGAGACGAGGATGTACTATCTTAGATTGACAGTGCACACTCCTCTCGCTATACCTGGCTACTTTCAAACTATTCCCGATACGCGACAAGGTCACTTCACGGGTGTTACATTCGAAAGTGGTGGTACTACCCCAGGACGGCAGACTGGAGAAATAACCATCAGCAGTCTGCCTACCACTCTTTAATAGTGCCAATAGGCACTGAACGACCAAAGTACATATAACAAAGTTACATCGGTACCGGTCAGAATTAGCGAGGTTCGAACACGGGTCTCATTGATCGTGAGTTCACGCGTCTTACCACTAGACCACGGCCGCTCTGGCTACATGCAGCAGTCGCCTCAGCTATGCCGATTCAAGGAGCTCCTAACGCAAAATGTTCTCTAGGGATCATTGCATGCATAATACTAATTTCTAGTGAAACTGTTTCGTTTTTTGGTATTATTTGTATTATCCGTGTTCTGATACCTATAGTGCAGGGTATCTTGATTTAGGGCCAGGGCAATTACAGTTACACTCTGCTTTACGAGACCCCGTTATGGGTGGTTTCGGTTTTACGCGAATCACAAATTTCGCGCTAAAATGGCTCTTTCAAAGATTGAAGAAGGTTTGGACATATTGCAGAGCATATACAGTGATCTTCTTCTTCTTTTGTTAAATGGCCTCAGATGTCATAACAACGACAATTCTGCCAATGTCGAGTAGTAAATTCATTAAGTTTTTGCATCAAATTGCAATGGTGTTTTACAATTTGACGCTTTCTTGGAGTATTTGGCGGCAATTCACCCGGTCACGTCACAATATGAGCGTTTTCGCGTCGTGGGATAACCACAAAAAAATACCGCTTTCGTTGCCACATATAGAGTGAATTTTAATGTTTCCACAATTATTCACATGCGCAACAAATAACATCAATTTTACACAATAATATTCACTAAATTAATTAAGGAAAGGGATAAAAAACACCTCAACCTTCCCGGGCAAAAGCGCGCCAAACACTCTAGACAGTGATGATCGTGTTTTAAACAGTTTTGCGTGTTATGAAAATATTTTACAAGACCGTAAATGAAACGCAACCCAGAAGACAATAGATAGGTACATTTTCTGTAAAAAAAGCATAATGTATGCATGTAATGTGTTTTTAGAATTAAAGAATGTACTGATTTGCATTTTGTACTGACTTTTGGTTATGCTTAAACGTGACCCCCTTATACGCGAATATCACTTAACGCGAGTTTTTGCAGGACGTATTCTTCACGTAAAGCGGGGTATTACTGTATTTATTTACTAATTAATAAATTAATTAATTCAAAATTTTAAAATTGATGCGCTGAATACGTAACAAATTTTTAAAAAATGTTGAAAAATGTTGGTATACTGTAAGGGTAGATGGAAATTTTATTTTTATAACTTGTAATGAATTGAAAAGAATATTTTTGTTTGAAAATTACAAAAATTAATAAATGTTATTCTAATAGAAAAAAGGGAAAAAAATGTGAGAAAAATGAGGTGAAGTGGCTATTCAAAATGGCGACAACTTTAGGCGGAAAATTGGTACTTAATTTAGTGCTTTTGGCGTTCTTCACGGACTTCGGAATTGCAAAGGCAGGATGGGGAGACGAAAATGAAGATCTAGGTAAGTCATCGAGATATTTCTTTAATTTATGCATTGATCTTTTAAATTGTAGCTCGGCACATGACAAAACTCCGCCTGCTATAAGGTCCATGAAACAACAGCTACTACAGAATGTTTCTACAGACAGTAACCCTGTCTATAGTAAAAAACATCACTATTTATAACGAATTACAACAATAAAATTGTTAGTCATGTAAAATCATTAATTAAACGTATTCATTTTGATATTTTATTCATTGAAAGGTTAAACTTCAAATAATTTTTTAACCTTAATATCAGTTTTAAATACTAATCAATACCACCTTGTCGCGTTTCGAGAACAGTCAATCTGGATGGTGAACATTCGTCTCTTTAAGCCAGCATAGCGGAGGTAACTGCTGCCTTTAGAATTTTATCTGTAGTAGCATACCTCATACATTTGACATGAAGAAGGCGTAGGCCGTTTCAAACGATTTGATAATGTCAATCTCGGCTTACGTCAAGTCAAATACCAACCTAAATGTGGCTGTGGCCATATTTTCTCTCGCCTGACATCGGGAGCGTCATTGCAAATCTAGTTGTATATATCAATGTGTAGTAGTTGTTGTTTCCGTTCATGGACCGCTCTCTAGCTTTACATCAAACAGTGTGTTGTCATATGGCGAGATACAATAAAAAAACAGAAATGAAATCGCAGTTTACGGTTTTTTTAAATTAAATTGTGCTTTTTTTTTTAATTATGATCTCAAAAATACTTGGACCGCATCAGTATGATT
This sequence comes from Tinea pellionella, assembly GCA_948150575.1. Taxonomy (NCBI): domain Eukaryota; kingdom Metazoa; phylum Arthropoda; class Insecta; order Lepidoptera; family Tineidae; genus Tinea; species Tinea pellionella. The sequence goes on along the minus strand of OX411263.1, from coordinate 762,685 downwards.
TAGACATGTATATAACTTCTAATGAACGGTGAAGGAGCGGCTGTGGTGGTATTCAAACCTCGCTAAGCCCGTATCAATGTAACTAAGTTATATGTATTTTGGTCGCTTAGTGTCTATGCTACAAAATTCGCGTGATTACTGTCTTTTCACACCTAGTACACACCGCTATGCTATAAATGATAGGTCATAAAAAATAAAGTATATTTTCCTAATAGCATAGTTAATTATGCAAAATTTTAATTGAAATTTATGACTATATTTCTGAAATATCGTGAACAATTTCTCGCTGAAATTTATTATAATTAATATAATTTATCTTGTGTTTTTTATTTTTAATACTCATATTAGAGATCGACAGTGGAAATTTTTCGATTGTAACACCCGTGAAGTGACTGTCGCGTTTCGGGAATAGTTTGAAAGTCAAAGCCAGGTATAACGAGAGGAGTGTGCACTATCAATCTAGATGGTACATGCTCGTCTCCTCAAGCCGGCATAGTGGTGGCGACTGCTGTTCGCACAGCTCACTCTGTAGTAGCAGTTGTTTCCATTCATGGATCGCACTCTAGCTTTACATCAGGCGGAATGTTGTCACATGCCGAGCTACAATAAAAAAAAATTCCTAACAGCTGTTAGTAGCGCGACTCCTGAAAGATGGTCTTGGTTTTTTTTTATTGTAGCTATGAAACACTCCGTTTGATGTAAAGCTAGAGTCCGGTCCATGAACGGATACAACTGCTGCTACAGATAAATTTCTACAGGCAGCAGTCGCCTCCGCTATGTAGGCAGACAGCCCAGTCTGACGTTCCGGGGTAACGCTATCACTTTCTATTCCAACTCCTCTGATCAATTTGGAAGTCAACCTGGGTCTCCTCAAGCCGGTATAGCAGAGGTGACTAATGTTAGTAGAAATTACTCAGTAACATCAGGCGGCAAGAGGAGCCAAGCTACAATAAAAAAAACTATAAGTAGGTTCTGCTAGCAAAAGCTTTTGGTAAAAAAATTTCTCTTTCTTTAGGTTATGAAACAAGTCGAACAATTTGCATCGAAATTATGCCTAAATTAGCATCGTATTTTTCATTATGACCTTTTCATAATTTACTGAAAAAAGGTGGCATAAAGTTTCTGAAAGAAGGCCGCCCTGCTCCGACTGAAATTTATATATTTTTACAATAAATAAAAGTTTTATTGGCAATTATTCGAAGGTTCGTAAACAACGAAAGTATAAGAAAAACGCCAAGAAGCTAAGGGGATTTTAATATTGCTTACTTGTATATCAGCTATACTAATATTATACATTTGAGAGAATGTTTGTTTGTTCCCCAATTACGCTCAAACGAATAAAGAATTAATAGATATATATTAAGAATATTTTTCATTCATATATAAAATGATAATTTGTATTTTTAAAGAGTGGTAGGCAGACTGATGATGGTTATTAGCCCTGTCTGCCGTCCTGGGGTAGTACCACCACTTTTGAATGTAACACCCGTGAAATGACCTTGTAGTGTCGTGTCGTTTAACAAGAGAAGTGTGCACTGTCATCTCGGAGGACAGGCTCAAGCCGGCATTACGGAGGCGACTGCTGCTTGTATTTTTTTTTATTTTTTTATTGTAGCTCGGCATGTGACAACACTCCGCCTGATGTAAAGCTAGAGTGCGGCCCATGAATGGAAACAACTGCTACTACAGAGAAATCTCTACAGGCAGCAGTCACCTCCACTATTCCGGCTTGAAGAGACGAGCATGCACCAGTCAGATTGACAGTGCACACTCCTCTCGTTCTATCCGGCTACTTTCAAACTATTCCCGAAACGCGACAAGGTCACTTCACGGATGTTACATCGATGGGACCCGTGTTCAAACCTCGCTACATTACGGCCAATGTAATTATGTTATATGAACTTGGGTCGCTCAGTACCTATAATTTGAATTAAAATTAAGTAAAAATTTTGTTTAAGCAATTTAAAATTATATTTTACGATAAGAAACTGTATTTTAAATTTCTGTACACGTGAGACATGGTTTTAAAAATAAAGAGTTAAAATACAAGTATAACATGAAATAAAGTAATTTATTATCCTTATATCAAAATCTCGTTACCAATCTACAAATGACTTTAAAGTTATTTTAACTATGTGGGTGTAACAGTGGTAGATTAAGAACAAAACAATAAAGAATGCATTTGTTTTCCTTAATACATCTATACTAATATTATAAAGCTGAAGAGTTTGCTTGTTTGTACGCGCTAATCTCAGGAACTACTGGTTCGATTTAAAAAATTCTTTTTGTGTTGGATAGATCATTTATCGAGGAAGGCTATAGGCTATATAACATCACGTTGCGACTAATAGGAACGAAGAAACAGTCGAAAATGTGGAAAAAACGGGGAATATTGTTCATCTTTGAGGGCTTCCGTTGCTTTAAAAAATATATTCTTTTTAAAACTACTTTTAAATATATTCTATTACTTATGTAACTAAATCGTCTAAAATAAGTTGTGGGTAACAGCTATAGGTAATTTATAATAAAGCATTATCTTTATCTTATGTGTAACAATAACTTGAAAAAACCTTGGCAGCGCCGGGCACCGTCAGCTAGTATTAAATATAATTGTAGTGGTAGACAAAGTGAGTGGCCTTTGGTAGAAGGCCTGGACTCACAATCTATGTGATCGATTAAGTGCAATAGATATGCAATAAACTTTAATACTTTTTTTTTTATTGTAGCTCTGCATGTGACAACACTCCGTCTGATGTAAAGCTAGACTGCGGTCCATGAATGGAAACAACTGCTACTACAGAGAAACCTATGCGGACAGCAGTCGCCTCCACTATGCCGGCTTGAGGAGACGAGCATGTACCATCTAGATTGACAGTGCACACTCCTCTCGTTATACCTGGCTACTTTCAAACTATTTCCTATATATATTTCAAACTAGTGATGATTATTGTTAATCCAGTCTTTGGAGCGGCCGTGGTCTAGCGGTAAGACGCGTGGACTCATGATCAATGAGATCCGTGTTCAAATCTCATTAAATTCTAAACGATACTAATGTAACTAATGTACTTTAGTGGCACTATAGGCACTATTAAAGAGTGATAGAGAGACTGATGATGGTTATTAGCCCAGTCTACCGTTCTGGGGTAGTATTATCGCGTTCGAATGTAACACCAGTGAAGTGACCAGGTATAGTGAGGGAAGTGTGTACTGTGAATCTGGAAGGAAGGAAGGAAGGAAGGACATTCGTCCCCGAGCCGGCATAGCGGAGGCGACAGCTGCCTGTGGAAATTTATCTGTAGTAGCAGTTGTTGTTTCCGTTCATGGACGTTTCGGGAAAGTAGCCAGATATAACGAGAGGAGTGTGCGCTGTCAATCTGGATGGTACATGCTCGTCTCTTCAAGCCGGCATAGTGGAGATGACTGCTACCTGAAGAGAAAAAAACCACACTCTAGTGTGATTAGTTTGAAGTTAGGTTAGAGATACGTAGAGATTTCTCCGTCGTAGTAATTACTTCCCCTCATGACGATCTTCTATTAAAAAAATATACTAGATGCTTTTACCTCATCGATATTAAGCAAACTTGATATATTTTCAAATCAAAAGTGAAGCCTAGATACAAAATGAATGAATAAGTAGTCTAATATACTTCATCTCTCGTGTATAATAATTCGTGATAAATTCCTGAAAACTTTCGCGAATAATTCCCCTATTCTGTTAATATTTAACCGCTTTTTCAGGCCGGCCTATATTTTTGGGTCATTCGGAAACGAAATAATTTATAAATCTCTAGAATTATCTAGTTTTTTCCTCGATTTTTTTTATCAAATTGAGAAGTTTTTTTTTTATTGTAGCTCGGCATGTGACAACACTCCGCCTGATGTAAAACTAGAGTGCGGTCCATGAATGAAAACAACTGCTACTACAGCGAAACCTATGTCGGCTTGAAGAGATAGGCATGTACCATCCAGATTGACAGTGCACACTCCTCTCGTTATACCTGGCTACTTTCAATTATTTTCGAAACGCGACAAGGTCGCTTCACGGGTGTTACATTCGAAAGTGGTGGTACTGCCCCAAGACGGCAGACTGGACAAATAACCATCATCAGTCTACCTATCATACTTTAATAGTGCCTATAGGCACTGAGCGAGCAAAGTACATATAACAAAGGTATATAGATACCGGTCAGAATTGTTTATTTATTTTTCGTTGGTTTCTTTTTAAAACTTGTTTTTCTTGCTAATCAATGACGTTTCCTTAAACCGGCATATCAAAGGCGACTGCTACCTGTATAAAATCTGTAGTAGCAGTTGTTTCCGTTCATGGACCGCACTCTAGCTTTATATCAGGCGGATGTTGTTATATACTATATATATATATATATATATATAATACTAGTTTTTTGGGCGCGCTTCGCGGCGCTGAAAAAGTTTTTTTTCGGGTAGTTTTGAAAAAAAAATTTTTTTTGCAAAAACAAATTATGGATATCGAAATTAGAGGGCATTTCCTATGACCTTTGTTCCGGCACTTGTATCCTATCTCGTTCCGTTTCCGAGATATCGGCATCACTTCCGGTCCAGAGTCCACTTCCGGTCAAAGTCGAGGTTTTCCTGAGGTCGCAGGAACGCCCTCTACACGCCTCAAAAAGAATCATCTCTCTAACCCCCCGGCAAGTGCTTCATAATATATGTCAGTGAGTCAGTCAGTGAGTGGTAATCGAGCTTTATATAATACCTGTATGATTATTTAGAAACTGTCGATTCTTGGTCTGCTAATCAAATATATAATTCCACCATCCACCATTTCGTCCCACTAAATAATTTGTGACGTTCGCCTACCACCACCTACACATTGGCTTTGAACAATTTCGTTAACTCCATTTATTCTGACGCGCGTAAGGTTCTTTGTATTCATTGCAAGACCACGCTGTCTGAAATGTGTCGAGGTAATAGTGTTGTCCAATCACTATATCGATATTTACTCATTTTTATACTATTTTTTTTTATTATGGCACATGTGACCTCTACTGGCCTGATGGTAAGTACGGTGGAGTGACTGGAAAATCAATTATACGATAGCTCACCGTCATTATACCGGCCCAAGAAGGTGCTTTTTCACGCTTCACTTAAAAAATACAAGGGAAATATTCCTGTAAAATAAAAGAATATTTAGTTAAAAAATAAAAACTCGATATCGACAATAACACATCACTATTTGGTTTCTTCGGTCGTTTGCTGTTGCCAGTCGATTGTCATCGCTGGATTAGTGACGGTCGCATGTAAACACGGTCTACGGGATAACATTATGGTTCTTCTTTTATATGTTTTTAATTTATAGAAATATATAATATACGTATATTAGCCTTCGTAACAGCATAAAGTGTACAAACTAAGTTCTATATATAATATATTTTTAATGTAGCTCGGCATATGACAACATTCTATATGATGTATAGCTAGAGTGCGGTTCTGAACGAAAACAACTGCTACTACAGAGAAATTTCTGCAGACAGCAGTCACCTCCACTATGCCGGCTTAATAGACGAATGCGCACTCATCAGGTTGACAGTGCACACTCCTCTCGTTATTAATTTCTAATATACTATTTGAGTTTTTTTTTATTATTTTGACACGACATGTGACCTCGACTGATCTGGTGGTAAACTCAGTGGAGGTCCATGAGCATTGACGACTAGAGAACCGCTTGTACGGTGGCTCCAGTCGCCAATACTATGCCGGCCTGATAAGGTGCTTTTTCACGCTCCGCTTGAAGGATCCAAGGTGAAAGGATTGGGAGAACACATGGGTGCTTTAAGATAAGTTAAAGTGAGGAGGAAAGTGGAAAACCTACGCTTCATAAAGAGACATAACACGAAAAAGGCTTTAATTTAATAGGTCTCTAATAAGCCTTCTTCATAAATTTAACACAGGTTCGTTTTGTATTCATAGTGTGTACTTTTTATGTAAATTTGAGTAGACTGAAACATCCACCAAATTAGTTAACAAGAGTGAATTTGGTTGCTTCAAGGAAATTATGAAATTTAATTTCTTGTTAAATTATAAAATATTGCTTTCATTTTTTTTTATTGTAGCTCGGCATGTGACAACACTCCGCCTGATGTAAGGGTCGGTCGCTTCACGGGTGTTACATTCGAAAGGACGGCAGACTGGATCATCAGTCTGCCTACCACTCTTTAATAGTGCCTATAGGCACTGAGCGACCAAAATACATATAACAACACATTGGTACCGGTCAGAATTTAGCGAGGTTCGAACACGGGACTCATCGATCGTGAGTTCACGCGTCTTACCGCTAGACCACGGCCGCTCAACTTACACCATTATACACCGTCTGGGTTGACATAGTAAACTCCGTTCGTAATGGGGCTACTTCCAAGCTCATTCCGAACAGGTACTTCAAGAGTCAAAGTCAAAAGACTGGGCAGCTACCATCATCAGTCAGCCTACCTCATTTTATTATATATATTAAATTAAGACAATAAAGGTAATTATATTACACGCATTAAGGCCGCATAATTAGAGCATAATTAAAGCTAAACTTGTAACTAAGTAAGCATTTGTTCTTTGAGAATTACTCCTTGAAAATGCTACGGATGTTGCTACGAGCTACGAGCTACGAAGACTACGCGTCATCGTAGCCTCAGGATATTTAGTTAGTAGTATTTTAGAACTATTATGAAGATTCTTATACATATAACTTTTAAATAAATAAATCACGGAATCACCTACCACGGATTTTTTAAAGGCAGCAGTAACCTCCGCTGTGCACTTTCTAGATTTATAGTACACACTCCTCTTGTTATACCTGGCTACTTTCAAACTGATCCTGAAACGCGACATTGTCACTTCACGGATATTACATTCGAAAGTGGTGGTACTACCCCAGAACGGCAGACTGGGCTAATAACCATCATCAGTCTGCCTACCACTCTTCAATAGTGTTTTTTTTTATGCTTAATAGGCAAGCGTTTGACCACACCTTGCCTGGTGTTAAGCAGTGATGTGGTCTAAGGTGAAGCACGCCTGCCTATGAGGCACCTGTTCACCTTCGATTTGAAGAGACCTATGTTGTACGTGTCGGGAAACACAGTGTCTATAGCGAACAAAGATATAGGTTAGAATTTAGCGAGATTTGAATAGGGATGTCATCGATCGTGAGTTTACGCGTTCTACCGCTAGGTCATGGTTGACCTAAATAAAATAAAAATTAAAATCAAATATTATTTATTGTAAAAGTTGCAAGGGCCCCTGTACTAGATTCTTAGAACCTGTGTAACTGGTTACCCCGGTTACAGATCTTTCGTACAATAATTTACTTATATAAATGTATAAATCAACCATAAACTATAACACTTTCGAATCATATATATGTATAAACTTCCATAATATAAATCTCTCTGTTATATGTAGAAGTCTAGAATAGTATATGAGCCTAGCATACTAACCTAATACAGAGGGTGGGAGTAAATTGGTCGTTAATTAGATAACAATAATTCCTCTGTATTTATACCTGTTTTGTTCTAGTATGTGTGTGGTTTAGAAGCCTCCTCACGTTCGCGCGAAAGAAGCACGTGTCTATAAACTCTGATCATTTGCTGAACAAACTATTTCTATTATTTTTTTTATTGCAATTTATTTAGCGTGCTAGAGTTGTTTTTTTTTTATTGTAGCTTGGCATGTGACAACACTCCGCCTGATGTAAAGCTAGAGTGCGGTCCATGAATGGAAACAACTGCTACTACAGAGAAACATGTGCGGGTAGCACTATGCCGGCTTGAGGAGACGAGCATGTACCATCTTAGATTGTCAGTGCACACTCCTCTCGTTATACCTGGCTACTTTCAAACTATTCCCGAAACGCAACAAAGTCACTTCACGGGTGTTACATTCGAAAGTGGTGGTACTACCCCAGGACGGCAGACTGGACAAATAACCATCATCAGTCTGCCTACCACTCTTTAATAGTGCCGCTAGACCACGGCCGTTCTAAGTTATTATCTGTTATTATTAAATTATGATTAAAATTACAATACAATACAATTATCACACCTTTTCCCCCCAGGGATAAGCAGAGACAACGGATTAATATTGAACAGAAAAATGTCTAAGGTGCAAATCAAACCTATTTTTTATGCGGGGTAATCGTATATAAATTCCAGATAAACACGACTAAGACTCCCATTGTATTCCCCTCTACGTCATATGATGAGCCGTGACCTCACACTTTTGCATTCATCTGCGACCCCATCGACGCGATGCTTGGCCGTTACGACCCACGTCAGCGCGACAGTCCAACCCCGGGACTACCGCTCTTGGCTCGGGGTGAAGGTGACACCGCCTCCACCCACGCGATTAAGCGTGGTCTCTCACTTGGATTTTCTCTGAAACCAGAGGAGAGACCCCGTCTTGCCGGTTGTCACGGGTCATGCGAATCAAGCCCCATGCGATCCTCGTGGTATTATCCCAGCACTGGCTCTGGCACTGGCACCTCATCGATCTGTCCAAATATAAATATTCAACAATACTCGCAGAACGCCTTGAGACTTCCCGAAGAAAATTATTCATAAACATCAAAAACGTACGTGAAGTCAGGAGGTATTTTATTCTAAACACTCTTCCTTCCTATCTTGCTAGTTCAGTTCTATTTATGCAGTATACGAAATTGCTCCCGCGACGTACTGACAACCACACTACCAGCTATACACCCCTTAAACACACCACACTATATTCACCTTTAATTTAATCAAAATACGAAATAAAATACTTTGAAAATTGCATGTGTGGTGAAGTTCGTGTGAAATTTGCATGAAACGAAATTTCATATTATTATGGCGGTATTTTGAATTTGAACGCTTATGTAGGATTTAACCTACCCCACCTATTAGTATAGGATAATATCGATAACTAGCTATTAAGCCTGGTTTCGCTTGCTTTAATACTTTTTTTACCACAGAGGAATTTCTGCAGGCAGCAGTCGTCTCAGCTGTCAGGCAGATTGAGACGACGAATGGCTAGCAGTGCACTGCAAATGGTGCACATTAGTGTCTTCAAGCCGGCATAGCGAAGGCGACAAAAAAATATCTGTGATAGCAGTTCATAGTGTTCTCATATACAATGAAAATAAAAATGTCTAGTTTAAAATGTATACGTTATTTTAAAGTAGACAAGTCGATTAGCTACAGCCTATTATTAGAGTTGTTAAATTAGATAGCTCTAGATAATGTCATTTCAAGAAATTTAGATAATTTGCCTAATATACAAGAATTTTGCTAACTATAAATTTGCTTAATATCTGACGTTTTCACAAAGATATTATTATTGTTTAATAGGTGGCAGTGTTTTACACTTTTCCTTAGTTAAAATAGCTTTTATTTTGTTCAACACTCAACTTTCCTTTGTTTGGTTTGGTTTGCCGTACATCCCAGAATTAGATCTTTATTAGCGACACAATCAAATGTTGCAACCGTGTTTGAACCTCGCTAAATTCTGACCAATGTAACTATGCACTTTGTCTTGCAATATTGCCTATAGGCAATATTAAAGAGTGGTATTCTGACAGATAACGGTCTGCCGTCCTGGGGTAGTACCACTACTTTCGAATGTAACACCCTTGGAGTAACCTTGTCGCGTTCCGGGAACAGTTTGTAAGTAGCCAGGTATAACGAGAGGAGTGTGAACTGTCAATCTGGGTAGTGCACTTCGTCTCCTCAAGTCAGCATCGCGGAGGCGACTGCTTCTATTCATGGACCGCACTCTAGCTACAATTAAAAAAAAACGATTTAAGTCCACTAACCATTTTGTCGAGAAACAAAAAGAAATTTAGTGAATCCGCTATTACAATACAAATGTCTGAAAATTGTACGCAATTTCTCAACTGAAAACATCTTAGTTTGTTTCAGGAGTTGGCCCAACTATCATTGTAGGTTGAGGGGGACAAATCTCTTGTCATTTTTCATCCTCTTGTTAACACATAAGGGCGGAAATTTGGAGTTACTTAGTTTTTTTTATATAAAAATGCCTTTATAGAAAATATACAAAGGATTTTGTGTCGAAGTGACAATAAAACAATAAACTTAAAGTCTCGGATTCGATTTTTTAAACTGTAGCTCGACAATATTCCGCCTGATGTTAAGTTAGAGTGCAGTTAGGGAACGGAAACAACTGCTTCTACAGATAAATATCTACAGGCAACAGTCGCCTCCGCTGTGCCGGTTTCAGGAGACCAATGGTGGCCTAGATTGACAGTACGCACTGCTCTCGTTATATCCCGAATCGCGACAAGGTCACTTCACAAGTGTTACGTATTGTGCATCACAAGTCATTCATTCATCACACTAAACAGTCGGGTCAAGTCAAAAATTGCTCCAGTAAAGTGGTAGAATCTTTACTGAATCTTCCTACGTAGTTTTGGAGGGAAATTGGAAACACAGGTTCTCTTCTTTTGAATTGTTTGCCCACACTCACGCACGTTCACGAACACTTAATGGTTAATAATCCACTATTACACATTAACACCTCTAAGAAACACAAGTTTAGGAAAATAATTCAAGACAAGACCTAATGTCTCAAGATGACGGGAAAAAACTCCAGCCCATAGTCTCTGCTTGTAGTATTAGGATTAGAATAAAAGAGAATGTCATTTTTCGGGCCCACTTGATACCTAATAGTTTGGTAACAAAACAATATTCTAAAATAATATCTTATATTTCATTTATTCATTTTAATTATATCAACACATCATTTACCAATCAATTGACAATGTTTTATTACATAAAAACATATATCTACAATTATTAAAGCATTTTAAATAATAATAACCTCAAATATTGCATCAGAAAAGATCTAATAACTCAATTACCCGGGTGAAAAAAATAAAAATCATCGACAAACTCGAGAAAAAAAATGTGGGCCCATTTTTTTAGGCGAATGGGAATATGTTTCGGACACGTTCAAAGCAGCCTAAAGACGGCGACATTTTTTCTGTAGTACTGGAAACGTACTCTAGATTAAAATTAAGTGGAGAGTTGTAGCCAGATGCTAGGCTACTATAAAAATATATATACAAAAAAATATATATTAAACAATATCCTTGAATTTCATCAACTGAGTTGAAATAATTTAATCTGATAATTTTGTGTTTTTTTTTTGTTTCCCTAAATAATAAATAATGGCTACTTTTTATTATTTCTTATTCTTAAGATACTTCAAAAGGGTTGTTTTGTACAATACTTACTTTGCTTCGAATAAGTAAAAAACACAAAGACCTTATTCGGGTCTATAACTGACTGAACAGAACAATTTATTACTAATTGGTTTTTAAATTTTTTAAAGCATTTTTTTTGTAAAAATTAATAACACATATTATTATTTAGTAACAGGTAAATTAATGTTATTATTGCCCATTGTAAAGTCTTTAAAAGCAGTGGGTACTTAAGGTTAATGTTCCGACTATACTTCATTTTACACACATATGTGGCAGTCATTTGTAAAGCATACAAATTAATTCATATTGTGGTAAAAATCAGAATTTAATTTGTTTTTTTATAGTAAAATATATTTTAAAAATTCATTAGTCAGTTATAGGGCAGAAGCTCTTTCGCTTCAGTAAAGAGTCACTTTCGTTTTATATTTACAAAAAATATGTCGCAAAATTTACCGTGATTAATGAGTCGAAGAGAAAACATAAAATAATTAAATAGTATTATTTTATAATTATAAAAACAGGAAGACGTAATCACTTTGAAAAAGATAACAATAATTTTACAAATATATATATTTTTTTATTGTAGCTCGACATATGACAACTCTCCGCCTAATGTAAAGCTAGAGTGCGATCTATGAACGGAAACAACTACAGTCGCTTCTCCAATGCTGGCCTAAGGAGACACTATCCAGATTGACAGTGCAAACTCCTCCCGTTATACCTGGATACTCCCAAACTGATCTCGAAATGCGACAAGGTCACTTGTGCGTTTCATTTGAAAGCGGTGGTACTATCCCAGGACGATAGAGCTAATAAGGAGATGTAACAGTAGCGTTTGCCTCCAAGATAAACTCCAAGAATAGAGGTGCATTAGAATAAATACAGTCAGAAACTCAGAATAAACCGTATTATGTAAAGACAAGAAATCAAAGTCACATTCAAAACCAATTCAAAAATTCCGATCTCAGAATACACCTCTCTTGAAGTGATATTTTCTCGGAACCGCTTTTAGCAATAAATATTAAGGTATACTTTTGAGTTTAGCGGCAAAATGAAATAGTAAGTCAATTTTATTAGGGGTTGCTGATTGCAAGCAACGCTAGCTTGGATGATACCCGGGGCTGTATCGTTCTGGTGTCACCCTCTAAAAACTGAAAAAAAAAAACGGGGTAATTCCATCATAAAAACCCACAGAGTTGGCAATGTCAGTTAGTTCTAGTGCACTGTATACATCAAACTGTCATTATATAGCAAGAAAAAATTATAAACGTTTGCCACTTGATATAAAACTTTTGCCAAAAAAGTGTTTTAAAAAAAGACTACTATTCATAATTGGTTGTCGCAAGAATGTTTTTATAATGTGGAAGAGTTTTTAAATTACAAACTTTGACAAATTGTATTGACATTAGACTTAATTAAACTAAATTGTAATTATAATAATAGAAATTGACATGTACCTAATTTACAAAAAAAATTACACGCCAAATTGAATGGTGGATCGTGATCAAATTGAATGATCTACCATTCATTGATAGCTTACCTAATATTAAGAACTAATCTGTAAATCATGTTTCCAAGTAAATAAAAATAAATAAATAAATAATTTAACAATTTCACGGTCGAATATCACCCTCAAACTGGTAGCAGGCCCCTCTGCTCAATTAATATGTTTAACAGTATTAGGCGTTACTTTGCGGAAATCCATAACCAAATTATTTGAAAACACTACTTTGCAACTAATTTCCGGTAATCAATGTTATGAAATGAAATAAACTTTATTGCGTGATACATGGTGTTATTAAGTGGGTTACAATTTGTTCACATGTTTCGTGTTAGTGAGGGTAGATACACAGTCACATTAGCTGTTAATGTTAAACCCTTCACCAACATGTAAAAACCTCTCGTCGCGTTTCGCCACTCCACGTGGCATCCTCAGGAGACGTGTGGTCGCTTCGACTTCGCTTCGTCGTTGGATCCGACCGAGTGCATGACCGGATGCATGTCGGTGAAGGGTCTAACATTAACAGCTAATGTCTCTCTGCCCAAGCTACGCCACTGCATCAAGTCCCCATCAACACGACCACGGTCGCACAAATCAATTCGGCAATATCAAAAGTGTTCCTAAAACCTGGAATATTCTTTCTCCTCGTGTTATCTACGGTCGTTTGAGCTACCAGTATGGCATTCAAGCCCCGAGACATCTTGTGGGGTATCCAGATACTGAGATATGTCGAGTAATAAATATTGAACAGGTGAGCGTTACACTTCCCATTTGTTTTATTGTTTTGTACGAGGATTTGAACAAAAGGACAATGCCCATTTTTAGGGCCCCACTTGATATCTAATCTAGCGATTTGTTTCTTTCAATTATAACAACACATCGTTTACCAATCAAAAGACAATGTTTAATTACATAAATTATTTAATAATCAAGCATTTAACATAATCAACTTCTTTATTTATTTATTTATTTATTTATTTATTTATCTATTTACATGTTATGGGTTAGTAAGGTCTTATATCTATGTTAGTTTCACCCGAACTGCCCATTTGGGCGTGTAAATATTTACCATGTCATACGTATCATAATAAAATAGCAAAAAATACATTTTAGTTTAGTTTAAATTACATTACATTTTGCATCATAAAAAGTCTAATTATTCAATAATCCAAGTAAACAAATTAAAACTGATTAGTTATAAGCAATATAGATTTATTTTTATGCAAAATGAAACAAAAAAATATCAATAAAGGCGAGAAAAAAATTGTGGGCCCATTTCTCTTAGGTACACGAGTTGAGGTCATTGTTAATTGAAGTTACTCCTATACCACTTTTTTTTTTATTTATATACTTTATTGTAATTTTACAAAAGGTGAACTTAAAGCCGTGAGGCTTTATCTACCAGTCGACCTTTGGGTAAGTGAGAAGCGGTAAGGGGGAGTTTCTTTTTTTTGTTTTCTTTTCAATATGGATTTTATTTTTCTTCCACTTTCATTATAATTTAATATGTTTCGTGTGTCGTCACATCACGTCGTGCTACTGATAAAAATCCATAAGCTCTGCCAACCTCAATAGTATTTTTTTTTTATTGTAGCTCGACATGTGACAACACTCCGCCTGATGTAAAGCTAGAGTGCGGTCCATGAATGGAAACAACTGCTACCACAGAGAAATATCTACGGGCTGCACTCGCCTCCACTATGCCGGCTTGAGGAGACGAGCATGCACCATCTAGATTGACAGTGCACACTCCTCTCTTATACCTGGCTACTTTCAAACTATCCCCGAAACGCGACAAGGTCACTTCACGGGTGTTACATTCGAAAGTGGTGGTACTGCCCCAGGATAGTATAGATATAATTCTAAATGTAGACAAATAAAATTCTATTAATAATTGCTTAAATGCCCACGCTCGTAACATCTTAAAATCATTATTCAAGCGTGGTTAGTAGTGACAGAAAGAGGACGTCCTAATAAGGGCTTCTTAGGACCACAAAAAACTGTGTTTAGCGCAATTTGTTTTTGTTCTCGTATCGCAGTGACGTTGCCAAGTCAGCGATGCCAGATTGAATAACGAAAGGTTGCAGTGGATTAATGTATTCATCAACTTTTTCTGAGCAATTTTTATGCTATTTAAGACTGATGATGCTTATTATAAAGTAAAATGGGATGGAATAAAATGAGTTGGAACTGTCTTTTCACACTGTTTAAATATTTTAAATTTCTCTAGCTATTATATACATATTAAAAATCTGGCAACTCTATGTTCACTATAAAGTGATGTATAATTTTATATATACTAGAAAGAGCCATTCTTGTAGCAGATGGTTTTATGCAAAAATAATGAAAGGTTTCCTAACTTTAAAAAGGTTTTTTTCCCTATTTATATGATAAACTAATATATTTAATTTCTCCGCAAAGTAACGCCTACTACTATTAAATATGATAAACTAATATGTTCTAGGCACAACGTATAAATTCATACTATATGCATTTTGCGCAAGGATGCACTGATTACTAAGTTGTGTAGCGCTTACGTGAAAGCATCGAAATTCCTGTACTATATCTTTCCGCCGGCTGTCCTTCAAACTGCTGCTGACGTCACATTTTGTCACAATTTTTTTCTATTTTTTCATCAAAATGCAATTTTAACTACTCCAGCAAATTTGAATATGTCAAAAATTGCAATAAAAGTAAATAATCACAAACAAAACAAAAACAAAAGAATAAATAATAATAATAAAGTTAAAAAACAAAAAGAATAAGAAACTGGTTACCTACATTAGTAGATCTAGTCCTTAAGATTTTTTTTTATTGTAGCTCGGCATGTGACAACACTCCGCCTGATGTAAAGCTAGAGTGCGGTCCATAAATGGAAACATGGAAACGAGCATGTACCATCTTAGATTGACAGTGCACACTCCTCTCGTTATACCTGGCTACTTTCAAACTATTCCCGAAACGCGACAAAGTTTATTAACTTAATTAACAATAATAAAGTTTGCATTAATTAAATTATAAACTGAATTTATTTAAAAATTGTTTAAAATACATAGACGTCAATATAATCATCTTAACAATAATTTATTTCATTTTAAAAAGTCTACAAAGATTCGCTACAAATCTGAAATATTACGACTTAATGAACTGACAAACCGTTATAAATCATTAAAAAATAAAGAAAGAAAATTAAATAAATTGTTAACGTTTTTCTACACAGCATAATATAATTAATTGGACTGACATTAACAAGTTAAACAAGTCCGGATATAATACATGTAATAATTTATTTAAGTATTTTTATTTAAATAATAATCGACTTAATTCACACACTCATCTCACAAAGTACACTCGTACACATTATACGAAATCTCGACAACGGCTCATTTATTTTTCAAACACACATGTACAGTCGGTAACATTTTTGAATAGGACTTTCTTTTTTTATCGGACGCCGACATCGAGTCATTTAGGCCACAACGGAACATGCCCGTTATTTTTTATTGTATACGTAATGTGCTCGCTGAGTACACTTTTAAGAGAATTTCTTGTAGTATTTAACGTATATTAGTGTCCAGAATGAGGTATATAATGTCAAAGTACATAATTCTTAACGGTCATGAACTGGTCGAATTAAAACTTTTGCCAAAAGGAGAATGCCCATTCGCCTAAGAGAATTGGGCCCACTTTTTCTCAAATTTGACGATGATTTTAGTATATTTTGTACAAAAATAAATCTACATTCCTTATCATTGATCAGTTTTATTTATTTTACCCGAGTTATTGAGTAATTAGACTTTCTTTTTTTATTGAATTATTTAATAATTGAAGACATTTTTTCTTTTGTGTCATTAAACAATGTCTATTGATTGGTAATGTGTTGATATAATTGAAATAAATTAATGAAAAACTTAATAATAATAATATATAATATAATATATCATGAAATATAATTTTAGAATATCGTTCGTTTCTGTTTGAAGTGAGAAGAGATACTACAATTAAATTAAATAAAACATGTTTTTGCTTTAGTAAAATAAAAAAACAAAGGCTTTTAACATCTTTGACATATTTTGACATCTTATTTAAAAAAAAAGGTTTTAATAGAGGTTGCCACAAAACTATTAGATTAAATGGGCATCTTCCTTTGTATTTTATTGAAGTCGGATGCATCATAAGCTTTTTGAACAAGTTACTTAAATATTCTTTAATTATTATTAAAGTACGCTACAAGTGTCAATACAAGGACATATTATCTCTTCTCTATTCCCAGAGGGAAAGGCTGAGATAATAGATAGCCCTTCACGATCTTTCATCACCTCTTTTGCCCTTTTCTTCATTGTGGAGATTACAAATCCTTATTTTAACACTTTTTTGTTTATAAGAGATACATTAGGTTTTTAAGTCAATACTAAAATTTTACTAAGCACTAGGCACTGGAAATAAGTTGCAACCTTTGACTACTCCTAAAAAAATTTTATCCCGAATATATCCAGAAACACGACAAGGTTATTTGATGGGTGTTACTTTCGAAAGTGGTGGTATTACCCCAGGACGCAGACTGGACTAGTAACACCAATCTGGCTACAACTATCTACAATTCTCGTTTAGTATAATAATTTACCGTACAATAAGTGGGAAAGTAATTAGGTAATCAGGTATCGCTTTGATTATTTTTAATTGAATTTATATAAAAAAAAGTAGGTATACGAGTATATAGATTTCATATATTTTATTAAGGTTTTTTTATTGGTTTTGATGCTTTGATCATTCTGTTTAGCATGTTATTTTGTATTTAAATTGATGATGAAAAATTCTGTTTAATTACAAAAAAGATGCAATATAATTTTTAACCGACTTCAAAAGTCAATTCGTCGTGAATTTGCCTGTAGGTAAGTTACCTGATTTCTTCGCCGTTTATAGACCGATTTTGATGATTAATTTTTTGTTGGATAAAGTACTATATTTCGGAATTTGGACCATTTAAATTTGAAGAAAATATTCCATCTCTTAAGGGTGGAAAATTATTTTTAAAATAAAAGGATTTTTCAAAATTCAGAATCTTTATTTCAAATAGGTTACCTATAAAAGTAGTCAGGTATAACGAGAGGTGCGTGAACGTCTCCTCGAGCCGGCATAGTAGAGGCTACCGCTGCCCGCGGCATAGTAATTTTTCTGGTCAAGCTTGAGTTGTCCATAAAAATGAGTCATTTTGATGAAAAAATTTTTTGATGCGATTCGACTCAGTTTCATGTAAGGATCATTTCATTGTATCGGAAGAAAAAATCGGAGCAGTAGAAGTTAGTCAAATTTAATAAAATGTATTCCCATACAATTTGTAAGTAGGTAAGGGTAATTTTTTTAACTGGGACAGTATGGGGCTTCTGCATGAAACTTTACATTACATTACATGAATCTGAGTCGAATCGCATCAAAAAAAATTTTCACCAAAATGACTCATTTTTATGGACAACTCAAGTTTAACCAGAAAAATTACTATTATATGGCAAATTCGTTTTTATAAAAAAAGAGCAAATGGTCCCTAAGACAGTTTCCCTGTATCTCCTGTGGTTTAGGATTTCCCCATACTGTCCCAGTTAAAAAAATACCCTGTATATATATTATAAATATCGAGGCTGACTGTACTTACATTTTAATAGTTTTTAGTAGTCGCCGTCAAAGGCGTCACTTTCACAAAGGGTCCCTCTGTAAATGGCTTTATATTTACGTAAAATGTAATGTAAGTAACTTTTCACGAACTACGACTATTCGTTGCCTCGTAGGTGCTGTAAAAAAAAAGTCTTGACACATAGTCCACCACTTTCGAATGTAACACCCGTGAAGTGACCTTATCGCGTTTCGGGAATAGTTTGAAAGTAGCCAGGTATAACGAGAGGAGTGTGCATTGTCAATCTAGATGGCACATGCTCGTCTTCCCAAGCCGGCATAGTGGAGGCGACTACTGCCCATAGAGATTTCTCTGGCAACATGGTAGATATACGTACATCATGTACATGTACATGTATGCCTTGGACACTTAAACTCTGTTAAATAAAAATTTAAAAAATAAAAATTTGCAGCGGCCGTGGTCTAGCGGTAAGACGCGTGAACTCACGATCGATGAGACCCTTGTTCGAACCTGTCTATAGGCACTTCTAAAGAGTGGTAGGCAGACTGATGATGGTTATTTGTCCAATCTGCCGTCCTTAGGTAGTACCACCACTTTCGAATGTAACACCCGTGAAGTGACCTTGTCGCGTTTCGGGAATAGTTTGAAAGCAGCCAGGTATAACGAGAGGAGTATGCCCTGTCAATTTAGATGGTACATGCTGGTCTCCTCAAGCCGGCATAGTGGAGGCGAATGCTGCACGCACAGGTTTCTCTGTAGTAGCAGTTGGTTCCGTTCATGGACCGCACTCTAGCTTTACAACAAGCAGAGTGTTGTCACATGCCGAGCTACAATTAAAAACAAATCGACCTTATTGTAAGCTGCCGTGTTGTGATTGTACTACCATGTAACACCCGTAAAGTGAATATGTTGTATTTTTTTTATATTGACGCGAATGTGACGTCGATTGGCCTGGTGGTAAGCACAGTGGAGGTCCATGAGCGCCGACGACTGGAGGACCGCGGTACACGGTGGCCTCAGTCGCCGTCACTATGCCGGCCCAAGAAGGTGCTTTTGAAAATAGCCAAGTACAACGAGAGAAGTGTCGAGCTACCTGTAGAAATTTATCTGTAGTAGGTAGCAGTTGTTTCCGATCCGTGTTGTCATATGCCGAGATACAATAGAAAAAAACTTGATGATGCATCGTGATGGCGGGACCAATAAGATGGAACTAATTTGTGTATTGGAGAATCTGCAGAAATATTAATAGTAGTCAAGGTAGTGACTGCTAACTTGGTGTTGTACTACAAGTGGCTATTATTACACTATTCGCGCATATAAACGGTTTCCGTTGCTAAAACACTAAGTAAGAAATTAATGGAGTAGGCATTATTAATCGAGTAGGCATTATTAATCCACTTTAAAAAAAAGGGAGTTCGTATAAAGCGTTTGTTTGTAGTTTTTTATTTACATACAGAGGCTTATAGCTCAAGATCCGAGGTGGTGCCATATATTTTTCTAAGTTAATTAATATAGACTAGTAAAAAAAAACTTTTTATTTTGAAAGTTTTCGCGGCCATCTTGAGACGTCAGGTCTGTTTTGATTTATTTTCCTAAACTTGTGTGTTTTTCTTGTGTTAATGTGTAATAATAGAGGATTATTAACCATTAAGTGTTCGTAAACGTGCGTGAACGTGGGCAAACAATTCAAAAGAACAGAACCTGTGTTTCCATTTTCTCTCCAAAACTCCCTAGGAAGTTTCAGTAAAGATTCTACCACATTACTGGAACAATTTTTGACTTGACTGAGATTTGGCCCGACTGTTTGGTGTGATGAATGAATGACTCGTGATGCACAATGTTATTAAATTGATGCAAAAATATTTACTTTGACACTGGCAAATTGTTATACGCCATATAAAACAAAAAAAAAACTTTTTATTTTTATTTAACTGGGTTTAAGGTCCATTTGTACCAAAAGGCACGTTAAAGTTACTTTAACTATTACTTTTACGGCGACGTAACCGTTAAATGTTTACATTTACTCCACAAGCGTTGCAATATCGTGTAAATTCATATTGTTATCGTTAAAAGGGTGGCTGATCCCGAAAAAATAATAGGTAAACATATTTGGCTTCTTTTCATACATCTGACGTTAGTGACATTGGTTTGACAATTACTTTAACTTTAACCAGCCAAGATTCGCTGGTTACGGTTAGCGTTAAAGTATGTGCAACGCGTGTGAAGTAAATACAAACGTTTAACGGTTACGTCGCCGTAAAAGTAATAGTCAAAGTAACTTTAACGAGCCTTTTGGTGCAAATGGACCTAATTGTCAAAGGCATACTGATGTAGGTATGTCTTTTTTTATTATTGTAGCTCGGCATGTGACAACACTCCGCCTGATGTAAAGCTAGAGTGCGATCCATGAATGGAAACAACTGCTACTACAGAGAAACCTGTGCGGGCAGCAGTCGCCTCCGCTATGCCGGCTTGAGGAGACGAGTGTGTACCATCTAGATTGATAGTGCACACTCCTCTCGTTATACCTGGCTACTTTCAAACTATTCCCGAAACGCGACAAAGTCACTTCACGGGTGTTACATTCGAAAGTGGTGGTACTACCCCGGGACGGCAGACTGGACTAGCCAGTATAGCGAAGGTGACTGCCATTTGCAGATATACGCGTACATATTCCATAGGAGGCGGCCTAAATACCTTCTCCATATATCTGTAACTAAATGGCATCGCGTGACTGAACTGCTGTACTTAGTTAATATATTACAGAAGTTGATCACATACTCGTCATGGTTTCAAAGTGTTACACACACATACGGACACAGTGTTACACATACACTCACACATGCATATGTAGAATTGCAGTACATTTTAGTTTTAAGTGCCCGGATGATTATAGTCTTTGAAATAAAAACTATGTTTGAAAATCTCTAGAGCGGCCGTGGTCTAGCGATCGATGAGACCCGTGTTCGAACCTCACTAAATTCCGACCAATGTAACTATGTTATATGTACTTTGGTCGCTCAGCACTATTAAAGAGTGGTAGGCAGACTGATTTTGAGTTTGTCCAGTATGCCGTCCTGAGGTAGTACCACCACTTTCGAATGTAACACCCGTGAAGTGACCTTGTCGCATTTCGGGAATAGTTTGAAAGTAGCCAGGTGTAACGAGAGGAGTGTGCACTGTCAATCTGGATGGTATATGCTCGTCTACTCAAGCCGGCATAGTGAAGGCGACTGCTGCCCGCACAGGTTTCTCTGTAGTAGTAGTTGTTTACATTCATGGACCGCACTCTAGCTTTACATCAGGCGGAGTGTTGTCACATGCCGAGCTACAATAAAAAAAGCAAACATATTTCTTTGTATGGGGGATTATTTCTTGGTAAATTGTGGCATCTATTAATGAAATAAAGAGCGTGCACTGTCAATCTAAATGGTGCATACTCGTCTTCTCAGACCGGCATAGCGAAGGCGACTGCTGCCTGTAGAGGGATTAAATCATGCGATTAGTTCACTTCACGTGATAGTGGTGGTACTACCCTAGGACTGCAGACTGGGATAATCAATCTGCTTACCCCTCTTTAAGTTATCATCAGTGTTGACAGGTAACACATGAAATAATAGTCCGCTCTTATAATATAGACGACAGTTACTTTTACAAGGAGCTGACAAATGGTAGATACATTTGTACAGAAGTGCAAAGTCATACTAACACTTTATCAATGTCAGAATTGTCCCTCGTACTAACGAAAATATTAACTTACACGATATTCCGCTTTTTTTATCTGACCATACTCAGCTTAACGTCGAAGTACATTGCGACACATGATCTCAACTGCTAGCACTGAAAAATGTCTGGAGTGCTTGGCGCGCTTTTACCCGGGAAGGTTGAGGTGTTTTTTATCCCCTTCCTTAATTAGTTTACTGGTTATTATTGCGTAATTTTATGCTGCGCTTGTGAGTAATTGTGGAAACTAAATTCACTCTATATGAGGCAATGGAAACGGTTTATTTTGTGGTTATGCCACGCCGTGAAAACGCTCATATCGTGACGTGACCGGGTGAATTGCCGCCAAATACTCCAAGAAAGCGTCAAATTGTAAAACACCATTGTAATTTGACGCAAAAAAAATTGTCGTTGTTATGACATTTGAGGCTATTTAACAAAAAAAGAAGAAGAAGAAAAATGTCTAGGGGCAGCAGTCGCCTCCGCTATACCGGCTTAAGGTGACAAATTGTTGAAAGGTGCACACTTCTCTCGTGATGCCCAATTTTCGTTTGTAGGCCCCTAACGTCTATCAATTATGCATAAAAATAATAACCAATTTATTTATAGTAAAATGGGCTATAGATTATATAATAAAAACTAGTTTTTTGGGCGCGCTTCGCGGCGCTGAAAAAGTTTTTTTTCGGGTAGTTTTGAAAAAAAAAATTAAAAAAAAAACAAATTATGGATTTCGATATTAGAGGGCATTCCCTACGACTTTTGTTCCGGCACTTGTGCCCTACCTCGTTTCGTTTCCGAGATATCGGTATCGCTTCCGGTCCAGAGTCCGCTTCCGGTCAAAGTCGAGGTTTTTCTGGTGTCGCGGGAACGCCTTCTACACGCCCGAAAAAGAATCATCTCTCTAACCCCCCAGCAAGTGCTTCATAATATATGTCAGTCAGTCAGTGAGTCAGTGGTAATCGAGCTTTATATAATATGATGATCTAACCGCGATTATGAATTCATTTAGGCTATTTTTTTATGGTAGCTCGGCATATGACAACACACCGCCTGTTGTAAAGCTCTAGTGCGGTCCATGAACGGAAACAACTGCTACTACAGAGAGAAACCTGTGCGGGCAGCAGTCGCCTCCACTACGCTGGCTTGAGGAAGCGAGCATGTACCATCTACTCGTAATGACAGTACATACTCCACGCGTTAACCATCTCCCAATGGTTAACTAACCTAACGCCATTAAGCTCGGATTATTATAATAATACTGGCTGACCCGGCAAACTTCGTACCGCCTCAGAATCAATAAATAAAAAAGAATTTTTAAATTTAATTGATTTCTAAACGACTGGACGAACATCAAATGTTTAATATTTAAAACCAAAGGAATAGTTTCTAAGGGAAAGCGAAATTGTTGTTCTTACTATATTCCAAGTATATTTTTTCATATTTACTCACCTTTTAAACCTTCCCTGGACTTCCACAAATAATTCAAAACCAAAGTCCAGCGGTTCTCGAGTTTTAGCGGGACTAACGAACAGCAATTGATTTTTATTATAAAAGCTGTTTATTAATTAATGTCTCTCATTTTAACAATTGAAAATAAATAATGCTTCGTCTCGAAAACTTCTTCCAAAGCCAACGTCTGGATAGAATACAGAATTTGCCAGAAACCAAACAATGGATACTCGTAAATTTTAAATTATCTAGCTGTAGGAAGACAAGTACAAAATGTACATCGTAAAGAAAGGAAAATATTTGGTCATATATACAGGGTGTTAAAGACAGCAATTTCGCGAACCGGAAGTTGTATACATATACTGATGTGGTCCAAGTATTTTTTTGTTTCTCTTGGAGACCATGGAGACCAAAAAAATTGCATCATTTTTTGACGTCTTGGTGAAGGTCACTTGAAAGTGGTGGTATTACTCTAGCATGGCAAACTGGGCTAATAACCATATTCAGTCTACCTACCATTCAACATTCTAGCAAAACCAAAAGGAGAATGCCTATTTTTAAGCCCACTTGATACCTAATAGTATGGTAACAAAACAATATTCTAAAACAATATCTTATTATATTTTAATTATACCAACACATCGATTACCAATCAATAGATAATGTTTAATTACATAAAAAACAAATATCTTCAATTATTGAAGCATTTAAAATTATAATAACCTCAAATATTGCATCAGAAAACATCTAATATCTCAATAACCCGTCTGAAAAAATCAAAACTGACTGACTTATAAGGAAGTAGATTTATTTTTCTACAAAATTAACTAAAAATCATAGAGAAACTCGAGAAAATTGTGGGCCCATTTTTCTTAGACGAATGGGCATTTTCCTTTAAGTACTAGTATTTTAGTTTCCCAATTCTATTCTAATGTTACAAATACTACTTGAATACAAAATACACTTTAAACATGCCACCATTTTATAAACGCGCTCGATGTCTTGATTCGAAAACGATTTTTATTTTGTTTCGACACGCTATGAAGATTTTTGGCAGCATTACAAACTTTTACTAAAATTTATTTATTTATTTTGAATAGTATAACAAACAGTTTACAAAACACAGTAATTAATACAAGAAAGATAATACACGGATAAAAACAAGTCAAATTTTGTAATAGTTACCTATACATAACATTGGTTAATAAGAACAATATAATTATTATAAAAACAAATATATAAAGTGAGGTGAAGTAATATAACTAGTAACTAGTATAAAAATAATTTATTAATATTTTTTTTTAATTTAAAATAATAATTTAAAAAAATTAAAATTTAAAAAAATTCCGAATTATATAAGGTTAAGGCTATAAAACACTACGCGTTCGGCTGTTAGTAAACTGAGAAAAACCGTGATCATTACCATCACAATAGTAACCTTCTGTCTTCATTAGCGCCTTCATTGTCTGTCCATTTGTTTAGATAGACTTTCTCTCCCATCATCGCGTTTATTTTTCACACCCCGAAAATCATATATAGACAACTGTCGTCCTACTAGGTACTTCTAAGTTGATCCCGAAATACTTTACTTGACGGGTCGGCGGCACGCAACCCACTTTCCACTTCCCTAAATTTTATAGAGTGGTAGACAGACTGATAACCATCATTAGCCCAGTCTGCAGTACCACCACTTTCGAATGTAACACCCGTGAAGTGACCTTGTCACATATAGCGAGAGGAGTGTGCACTGTTGCGACTGCTGCCCGTAGAGATTTTTAGGGACTCTGGCTTTACATCAGGCGGAGTGTTGTCATATGCAGAGCAAAAAAAAAAAAAGAGAACCATCGTACTCTCATCTAGCCAGATCTGTCGATTTTCAGCTTAAGAGCAAGACGCCAGGGCTTCCCGAAGCAAGCAAAGGGAGTTCTTTTAACTCTTCTCCGTGCCGTTGGCTAATAAACAGATCAAACTAAAACTAAATATATTTATATATTTTACATCGTGACATAACATATCTAGAAGAAAAACAAGTAGATAAAACCTTATATTTTTATTTATGTAACAGCAATTGTCTACCTTTCAGTTTATTTCAACGTATTTCTAGAAACATCTACTGAGTATTGTTATTATTATAGCTTAGTCTGAGCTAGTCATTAAAGCTGCTGTCTAGGGTTGCTAACAATAGTGACTTTAAACTGTTTTATTTTAAATATATCTACCAGTAGTATACGTATATGTACTTTAGTCGCTCAGTATTTAGCTTCGATGCAAATGTCACGCCGATATCACCAAAATTTTTAACTAGCGTTTATATTTAAATTGTTTATTTATTTTTTGATTGGCCGATGTAACATGCTCGTTACATATTGGCACGTCATTTACAATATAATATAATAATCATATTATATAAAGCTCGATTACCACTGACTCACTGACTGACTGACATATATTATGAAGCACTTGCCGGGGGGTTAGAGAGATGATTCTTTTTGGGGCATATAGAGGGCGTTCCCGCGACCCCAGGAAAACCTCGACTTTGACCGGAAGTGGACTTTGGACCGGGAGTGATGCCGATATCTCGGATACGGAACGAGATAGGGCACAGGTGCCGGAACAAAAGTCGTAGGGAATGCCCTCTAATATCGGAATCCATAATTTGTTTTTTTCAAAAAAAATTTTTTTTTCACATTACCCGAAAAATAACTTTTTCAGCGCCGCGAAGCGCGCCCAAAAAACTAGTTATATTATATACAGCTCGATTACCACTCACTCACTGACTGACTGACTGACATATATTATGAAGCACTTGCCGGGGGGTTAGGAGGATGATTCTTTTTGGGGCGTGTAGAGGGCGGTCCCGGGACCTCGGGAAAACCTCGACTTTGACCGGAAGCGGACTCTGGACCGGAAGCGACGCCGATATCTCGGAAACGGAACGAGATAGGGCACAAGTGCCGGAACAAAAGTCGTAGGGAATGCCCTCTAATATCGAAATCCATAATTTGTTTTTTCAAAAAAATTTTTTTTTTCAAAACTACCCGAAAAAAAACTTTTTCAGCGCCGCGAAGCGCGCCCAAAAAACTAGTATTACATATACAAATACAATACAAACATGCCTATTACAAGTTTAAATACAATTTAAAGTAGCTTAAGATATAAAATTACACATAATTAATCACAGGAAATAGAATAAATTTAGTATAAAATAATGATCACAACAAGGATAAGAACTAATAATAGTAAAATATGCGATGTCAGGGCAAACACTTATTTGAATAGGGAGTCATTTAATTTCAGGTTTATGAATTAATTGATGTTATAATAGGAATTGTTTTGAAAAAAATGTTTTTAACTTTGTCTGGAGTTGATCCAGCTTCGTCAGAGATATTGGAATTTTATTGTACATAATTATTTTTAAACATATTCCTTGTTTGAATTGTTTTTTTAAAGTATACATGAGTAGAGTGTGATAAGTAGATACAGACTACTCTCATTATACCTGCCTACATCCAGTCTACTTTAACAGTTGGTACCGAACCTGTTAACCGAATAAAACTGTAACATTACATTGAATACAATCTTCAATCATCCAGGAAAAGACGGAAAAGATTTGTTCAAATAAGAAACGAAAATACTTTCTTTGAAAGTGATTCTACGAAATGATATTGGTATAATGTGATATTATTCGAAAACACGAAATTATTACATTTGTATAGGACTCACTTTTATACATATAGGACTACCGCTCTTGGCTCGAGGCGAAGGAGATAGCGCTTGGTACCCCGCTATCGCCTCCGCCCACGCGATGAAGGGTGGTCTCTCACTCAGGTCTTCTCCGAAAGCAGAGTGTGACCCGAGGAGAGACCCCACCTTGCTGGTTTTAGTTCGCGCCGGGGTACCTCAGGGAGGTATCCCGCGACCCTCTATCCACTACCTGAGGACGCGCCCGATGGGAGACCAGCAACTCCAACAGTGCCTCCCATACGACACTGTCACTCACGGTCAAAGGACCGCGAGCCACGGGAAAACAAGTGGACCTAGTGGAAACAACTTTGGCTAGCAGCAGTCGCTTTTCTATGCAAGCTTGAAGAGACAAATGTATATCATCAAGGTTGACAGTGCATACTTCTCTCGTGATACCTGGCTACTTCCAAACTGACAACAGAACTATAGTAGTGGTCTCCAACCCGTTGTGCCATAAGTACTTCTTTGATTACGGATCTCACCTTTTTTTACGTGGGGAAACCCTTTATGGCTGCCCTGACCCTTGGGGAAGGTACCAGGGTCATAACGGGTTCCCCATTAGCATGCCGACTAAAACCCGACGGTGTTGCACTCGATGCATAGTGGACGGAATCTGGACACACGTAGCGTTCTACGAGGTCTAAGGTGGCGGACCGAAATCGGAGTCGAATCAAACAACCGAAGAGCTCTTTAACCGTAACCCCCGTACTGGGAGGGGGAAGCATCTATGTCGATCGAATCGGTAGCCGAACGAATTGTGTCGCACAATTGACAAGTGGAATGCTTTGCCCTCCCATGTGTTCTCCCAATCCTTTCACCTTGGATCCTTCAAGCGGAGTGTGAAAAAGCAACTTTTCAGGCCGGCATAGTAGTGGCGACTGGAGCCACCGTGTTAGTGGTTCTCGCGTGCGCTTACTATCAGGACAGACATGTCTTGTCAAAATAAAAAAAAATGGAACTCGTCTGTTTTCCGAACCGATTAAACTCCTGGCTTTTAAAACATCAGTTTTTGTCAGCCCGTCGTAGCATAAGGATATGAGAGACGTGTAAAACAAAAGCTTTGTTCAACATCGTATGTAGTTTGAATAAAATTTGCATATTACTTGAATTAAAACCTATTCTTGGTAAGTTTAAGTATTTTCCATTTATTCATATAAGTACCTTGATATATGTAGATCCTTTATAGATATAATAAGATATTAAATATACTTGTCATCTAATAGATAACAGAAACTTAAGAAATAAAAACACATTAGCGATACCACAGTCAAGTTTGTCAATGTTCAGTGCAGGGCCATATGCCATGGCTGTAAAGATTTTCAATAGTTTGCCTGGCCATATAAAAGATGAGTCTAATTATAATAAGTTTGTTAATAAATTAAAGATATTTTTAGTAAATAATAGTTTTTATAATTTAAGTGAATTTTTATATAATAATAAGTAAGGTATATCTATAAGTTTTTTTCAGTGCCCCAACAGGGTTCTTGCAGAACATCTGGCAGGAAGGAAAATAAATATTTTGATTTTGATTTTGATATATATCAATACAAAAAACTCCTCAAGCGGACATAGCGGAGGCGACTACTGCCTGCAGAAATTTATCTGTAATAGCAGATGTTTCCGTTCATGGACCGCACTTTAGCTTTACACCAGGCGGAGTGTTGTTATATGTCGAGCTACAAGAAAAAAAAACCGATGGGCTTCATTTTTTTGGTAGAAGCTACTACAGGTAACCTATCTAACACCGCCGGTCTAAGCCGGCATGGTGGAGGAGACTACTTTTTATAGAGTTTTTCCGCATTTTCTTTCAAATATGGCTCGGCATATGACAACACTTCGCCTGATGTAAAGCTCGTTAGAGTGCGGTCCATGAACGGAAAGAGCTGCTATTAAAGACAAATTTTTAGAAGCAGCAGTCGCCTCCACTATGCCGGCTTAAGGAGACGAATCTGGACTATCTATAATTATAATAATAATTTATTTGTAAGATTTTGTTTGTTATTAAATAAAGTTTACAAAATTTACCATGTAGGTGTACAAATATTTATTACAATAATGCCAATAAACTTCGCGTCAATATTAACAATAATATTGATTAATCCATATCCTATAATAAGCTATAACCGCAAAAACTCGTGTAACCGTAATATGTTGACCGCAATATTTTAATAAATATTCACGTTTGGGCATCGCGTAAGTGTTCATCAAGTCACTCGTAGAGGACAGGAACTGGCACGATTTATTTGAAAAGGGCAACCTACATTAGAGGGACAACCGTTTTTGGTACATTTTTATCAAAGTTTCTAAGCTCATTTTCTTTCCTTATTCTATATACACACGCTTTTATATTGACAACTAGTTTTTTGTGGCTGCGATGGTATTATGAGTAGTTTTGAAAGTTTAGATGATATTTCCTACAACCTTTGTTCCGGAACTTCGGCTCTATCTCGATCCGTTTTGGAGGAATCGCGTTCCGGAACCGGACGAACGGACTTTCGGGACACGTCCAGGTTGTCCCGAGGTCGCATCAACATTCTCTATAATTTACATTTACATGTCACGCTTATTTCACAACAAGTGTGACGCCTTGCTAGGGCATCGTAAAAATATAATTAACATTTAACAATTTTTTAAATTAATAAAATAATAATAATAATAAAAAATACTACGTGCTCTATAATTGATGTCTGTCAGTCAGTCAGTGAGGCAGTCAGTGGTAATCGAGCTTTATATAATATCAAGTAGGTTTTTTAATAGTAGCTCGACATGTCACCGTGCTCCGCCTGATGTTAGACTAGAATGAGTGAAAACAGCAGTTACATTCGTTATACCAGCTCGAGGGTACGATTTTTTTTAAAGTGCCTATAGGGACTATTAAAGAGTGGTAGGCAGACTGATGATGGTTATTTGTCCAGTCTGCCGTCCTGGGGTAGTACCACCACTTTCGAATGTAACACCCGTGGAGTGACTTTGTCGCGTTTCGGGAATAGTTTGAAAGTAGCCAGGTATAACGGGAGAAGTGTGCGCTGTCAATCTGGATGGTACATGCTCGTCTCCTCAAGTCGGCACAGTGGAGGCGACTACTGCCCGGACAGGTTTCCCTGTAGTAGCAGTTGTTTCCATTCATGGGCCGCATTCTAGCTTTACATCAGGCGGAGTGTTGTCACATGCCGAGCTACAATAAAAAAAATCAAGAGGCCTTAATTGATACCACAGATACGCAATAAACTAATGTAATAAAACAGTACAGTTCTTGGACACAATGCAATACAAAGTACACTAAAATAATTATAGATTACAAAATATAGAGTTGTAAGAGCCAAAGAACACTACAGGCATAGGTGGTACTACTCCAGGACGGCAGACTGCCTCCACTCTTGGGACTCTCAAATTACATATATTTATAACAATGATAATAATTTAACTTAATAATAAATTTTGCCATTAAAAACGCCAATTGTGGTCCAAAATTTCCAGTATTTACCTCAGAATTTCATAATGTGAAATACTGAAGCATTTTCCGTGACGCCCCACAGCTTCCCTGATAACGGTTGACGAATGAGACCAGAGATATACGAGTAGATATCCTTTTATTATGAAATTTGTTAGTTATTTATGCAGTTAAATGAACTGTTTTATACAACTACTCGATAGTGAAAGCGGCCATGGTCTAGCAGCAAAACGCGTGAACTCACGATCAATGAGACCCGTGTTCAAATCTCACTAAATTCTGATCAATGTAACTTTGTTATATGTACTTTGGCCGGTCAATGCCTATAGGCACTATTAAAGAGTGGTAAAAATCAAAATCTTTATTGATCTTCTTGCTAGATGTGCTGCAAGAACCCCGTTGGGGCACTGTAAACTTACACACTTATTTGTTTATACTTTATTATTAGAATTAAAGAGTGGTAGGCAGACTGATGATGGTTATTAGCTCAGTCTGTAGCCCTGGGGCAGTACCACCACTTTCGAATGTTACACTCGTGAATGTAGCCAGGTATAACGAAAGGAGTATGTTCTGCCAATGTGGATGGTGCGCTCTCATCAAGCCGGCACAGCGAAGGTGACTGTTGCATGTATTCTAACTTTACATCAGGCAGCAGTTTTCGAAATTCAAATTCAGTATTAGTCATGTATTAATTTTTATCGATATCGATTTTTCATTATCTTAAATGTTTCATATATTAATTAATTAAAATACAAAATAATTAAATTAGATCTGTTTTATTAGACTTATTAATTCGTTTTTAATTATTCTAGCGTAAAGGAGACAATTTCCTTTGTATTGGAAAATGTCGATTTGTTTCTCACAATCTCTACATTATGGTAATATTAGTTTCATATCATGTCTAACCGGAATAATGAAAAATAAATATATCAATAATCATAATAATTTAAATGAATTCAGAATTTCGGTTAGATTTTTATATAATCTATCGCCTATTTACTATAAATAAATTGGTTATTATTTATATGTTTAATATGATCAATAGATATTAGTTGCCCACAAACAAGCATCTCCTTTGTATAGTTGCAAGTAAAGGTGACGTATTAGAAAGTTAATTACTGACGGTATAGTGAGAGCTACTATTGTTTGTCTAATCTACAATAGACAGTATATAGGAAGGAAATGAATGGTGTGTGAGGCGAAAAAGAGGTGGAAGGTGACGATCCATTGTCTTCTTCCAGATTAAAGACGTGACAATATGTGTAATTTTTTATATAGAATAAAAATATAGAGAGTGTTCTTTTTTATATTTAGGGTCATAATTATTTATTTATTTTGCACATTTTTTGACATTTGTTGGCCTAATATCAAGTATATAACATTATAGCATTAAAAAAACACAAGACATCATCGAAATATCAAAAACAAGCAATGTGAATGCAAGGATTGATACGTGGCGATTGGCGTCGCGACGGCCTCGTAGCACGTGCGAGGTCATTCAACTCACAGATGGTTGATAGTGCAGACTTACGAAACGTAACATGCAATGTAATGTAATGCGCGAGCACGAACCGAGCATGTACCTACTCACATCTGTTTCTGAACATAGCTCAGTCTGCCGAGAACACGGCGAAGTTGTTCGCGCGCGTTCCGCAGTCCACAGATACACCACCCGTTCACACTACGCGCCCCTTTATGTTCGACGAAAAACCCGACCAATGGCGGATCGTGGCGCTCTGCTGAAATGCTCTGTCCGTGCGCGAGTGTACACGGCTCGTGCGCGCATGGCGTCCACACTATGGGGATTCTTTTACAGTGCATGATACATTGCGACATTGTGGACGGCATTCCTTTCATTGCGTGTTACATTGCATGTTACGTATCGTAAGTCTGTACCAGGCTTTAGCGATGTTATTATGACCTTGCGGCTTGATTTATTTGAAAAATACCTAGCAACAAGATCTTAGTGTTGGTAGTGTAACAGGTAGTTAAATATAATGTCCACAGTCCTTTTACGCATATACGTGTAGGTTTATTAACATAAAAAGAATCCCGTAGTGAATTCGATGCTTAATTAAAAAATAGTGGATTTTGTTCCAGTATCGACGGTGGAAGTGGAGGCTGTGGTCGGGCGCAGCGCATCTCTGCCCTGCGACATAGAACCTGACACAAAGGAAGATAGGGTTTATATGGTACTCTGGTTCCGGCATAGTGGAGGGAAACCGTTGTATAGGTGAGTGTATGGCAAATAAGACCAATACAGGTGTAATTAGCTTAAAATGTATGACAATTATGATCGGTATTCCGCTGACAGGTGAAATGCCACGCGTTAGACCGTGAAACTATCTCGCTTCGTTAGCAAACGTGTATTAAGCGAGCCGTTACGAGACCAAATTGTACGAAAATTATATGTATATTGAAATAAAAATAAAATAACCTCAACGTTTAAAGGACTGTATCGCAGGCAATGGAGACCACTTCGAATAAGCTTTTTACATTTTAAATTGTTTTATATTTATGTAATAAACTAACAAATACACATATATACCACACACATAGTGCAGCCAGCAATCCCGCGAACCAGAAGTTGTATAGCAGCATAGCGGAGACGACTGCTGCCCGTAGAGATATCTCCGTAGTAGCAGTTGTTTCACTTCATTGACCGCACTTCAGCTTTACACGAAGCGGAGTATTGTCATATGCCGAGCTACAATGAAAAAAAAACAACCTTGTCATAACTCTACAGGCAGCAGTCTATCCTCAGGCAGCAGTCACCTCCGCTATGCCGACTTTTGTTATTTCTTGTTGTTTTAGAATTTTAAAATACATTCCTCCATACACAAGTTTATCGTAAAGGTCGATACTCCTTTAATACATATTACTTAATGGTTGATCAAAGGAATTAGCACAATCAGTTATCCATCTCTTTCGCCCTTATATCCATAGGGATAAGGTTTAATTTCCGACTGAATTTTGTATAACATCACGGTGACGTATTTAGAGGTATGGCGTTAATCGGTTAATTGCTATCGATGATTACTGGATTGTAATACATATATTGTAATAGATACAGTCATGTGTAAAAGTATTCGAGATTAGCCTTGTTGGTAACTAATCTTTCTAGCAGACCACCAGAAACTAGCAGACTGGGGTAGTACCATCATACCACCAGCAAGACCTGTGAAGTGAGCATACCGCGTTGCAGGATCAGTTTGGAAGTATTCAGGCATAAATAGAGCATTGTGCACTATTACCTGAATAGTGCATTCGTCTCCTCAAGCCGTCATAGTGGAGGCAGCTGTTGCCTTCAAATTTTTCCTCTCTCCCATGGACCATAGTTTAACATCAGGCGTGTCCTCATATGCCGAGCTACACTGAAAGAATCAGCAATAGGAAAGTACCAAAACCGCTAATGACGGAGTAGTTTATGCGTGTTGATTTTATAAAATCAATGTTTCGTAATGTTAATGGCGATAAAGTTTTGCAATAAACTCATAAAAATTGAAAGAAAATTATTATCAATATACGCGCCATTAGTTGCATTAGTGCGACAAAACATTTCAGTAATCCCTGGTTTGTTTCAGTCAGCGTCAGACTACCTGCGATTACCTCTAATCCTATAATTGGTTGCGCAATCTTTTACCGGCTACGAAATGCTACGGTGACTACGATTTCTCGTAGCATAGGATATTTTAGATTATTTTATATTTTTAAGGGCGGCCAGTGGTGGGAATCATTAAATCATGCTTAATAGAAGTTGATAATTTTTGTGGCAAATGATCCACCTTTAGGTGCCACATCTTACACAATAAAATATAGAGAAAAAAAAATTAAAATTAAAGTTAAAAATTAAAATCAATGTCAGAGATAAAAGTAAACAGGAGGTAGAACCGGCGACCACCTTAGACCTAAATATCCCAAGCGATTATCTTGTTTATATTAATTTTGCGTCTTACGAATTTGACAGGTCACAAGATTCTTGTTATATTCCTACTACTTCCATCTCTGATACTAATCACGAAATCTAAGGAAATATAAAGCCTACAAATATCGAAATTTTTAGCTAGGATCGAAATGGAACGAAAATATTAAAAGGAAAGTATTTTACAAAAATTCTCATCTAAGAGTGGTGAAATGGGGGTTGAAAGTTTGTATAGAAAGAAAAAACTTTCTCCACTCAAAAATCGGTATTTAAAAAATCAATCAAAATTTTTTATTCTATCTAAACAATTACGTCTCCCTACAAACTATTTTATCTAATTATTCAATTTTAAACTTTACTCCTTTGTAATTAGATCGTAAATTCAAAATTTATTTTCACTATATAAGAATTACGCAACGGCGTTTTATATTAAAATAGGCCTTAATGCGATTGTAATAAGAGCAATTTTTACTTTGAGTAATGTTGTTTATGTGGTTTGTGTATTGAGGGCAGAAGGATTAAGCTTTGTTGGATGAAAATAGTAGATACAGCATTTTGGTAGTTCACCGTCGCTCTATCGAATTAACTATAATTATACGTGTGCCTTTTCAGTCTTTTTTAGCACTTTTTACTGATTTAACTTGTTCTACATTTTCAGTGATGTTTTCGTTTGATTTATTTTATTACTTAAGAACCACATAGGTACGTGCTATGCGTGAGATTGTGTACAATGACATTTGTAATGTTTAAAAATAACGTTCGCACAAATAGCAAAAAGCCAGATAGCCATAGAAATATTAGAGGTGCAAACTTCATATATCTGACATTTAAAAAAACTGTAGGCCGCTTCAAACGATTTGACAATGTTGCCGTCAAGTCAAATATTAACTGTAGCCTACCTAAACGTAGCTCGAATTCAAAGAGACGAATGTACAGTACTTCGAAGTTGCTTCCAAAACGCGGGTGTTACCCTCCATTTTTTTAAAATTAATTTTATAACAATAATTTTTATTATGTTAATTCTTAAATTCTTGTGCATGTTGTGGCACTTAAAGGTGGATCATTTATCACAGATCAACCGGCCGGTTGTTGTAAGGCATGATTTGATGAATCCGATCGCTGGTCGCCCTCAATATAGAAATAAATACAAATAATAATAATAAAGTAGTGGAACAAGCCAAGACTAACTAAATAACTAAATGATCATTTAACATCAAACAAATATGTACTTTAAAGACATAAATATCCTCACATTTAATACGAATTTAGCATCATTAACAAGATGCGAGGTTGGATCGCATGACCTAGTTTAAAGTAATCGCGTATCATGCAACAGGAAGGAATACATTCACGTCAAACACTAGCGAGATTAAGGCTGATCGAGCCGGAGTTTACGCTTCGTTAGTATAACATCGAGTAACGAGCCGCTCTTCTCGCTACGCTAACCTCGCTGCCGGTAAGCGGTGGAATTATCGAATTGGGTGACTCAAAATCTTCGGGAATTTCTCTCTACAGTTAATGAGATTTAACTGTGCGGACTAAGCAGCTTGCGTTTACTGAACTACTGTATGATAAGTATAATACATGACGGAAATTTAGTTTCGCTACCATTGTCCAGGCATGGGCGAGGGTAGTGGGGATAGTTGCGCTGACGTACATTCGGACACGAAAGTGCAAATAAAATTTTATCGTTTGGGAAATAGGACGATCATACCCAAATTGTAACACCTATTAATGAAATATATGTTGTTTTGTTTTTGTAGATTTTTTTACAATCGTTTGCCCATTTCATCGCTACGGACCCACAAATGAAGATCTCCTTTAGTGTATAGAGTATAGAAAGTAGCCAGGTATAGCGAGAGGAGTGTGCACTGTCAATCTAGATGATACATGCTCGTCTTCTCAAGCCGGCATAGTGGAGGCGACTGCTGCCCGTAGATTTCTCTGTAATAGCAGTTGTTTCCATTCATGGACCGCACTCTAGCTGTACATCAGGCGGAGTGTTGTCACATGCCGAGCTACAATAAAAAAAATCCTCCCCGAAAGCGCTCAGTCAGTGAGTCAGTGAGTCAGTGAGTGGTAATTTATATAATATGATATAAAGACCTAAAAAAGAGAATAAAACTAAGTATAGAGGACAAATTGTGAATAGTTATAAATAAAAGATGAAGTAAGTTTCATTAGTGTGTATGAATACGAGTTGTAGGGATTGAAATTGTGGCTCGCCTTTCAAACCCAAACGAAGGGATAATACGATTTTATTTTACCCTTCAAAAGAACTATTCAAATGTCTCCTAAATTAACTTAACTGTACATTTTTTCTTAAATTCATTGAGTTTGTTTTTCGAGTTATTCAGGCTTAATAATGTGCAAAAAATATTTAAATACTAGCTGACTAACTTCGTACCGCCTTAGAATTTGATTTCTGAACGCTTTTAAATTTAATTGATTTCTAAACGACGGGACGAACATCAAATGTTTAACATTCAAAACCAAAGGAATAGTCCCTAAGGTAAAGCGAAGATGTTGTTTTTACTATATTCCAAGCATTTTTTTCATATTTACTCACCTTTTAAACCTTCCCTGGACTTCCACAAATAATTCAAAACCAAAATCAGTCCAGTCGTCCTCGAGTTTTAGCGAAACTAACGAACAGCAATTGATTTATATATATATATATACAGGGTGAATTTTTCAAGTGGGCTTTCATGACGAAATCCTAAACTATAAGAGATATCGAAAAATGCTGAAAGGAGTCTCGATGCCGATTTTGATGAAAACTAAAACTGCATTATTAGATTTTTGATAAATCCATTTTCCTGGCCAGGAATCGAACCTGTTGATTTTGAAAAAATAAAAACACTCTGTATTTTTGCACCATCCGATAGTGTTCCCGATAAGGATCAAATTCTGGGAAGTAATGATATGCGGCAAACCAAAGAAAAGTGTTGATTTTTAACAAATTGTCTCATATTTCCATGTATTTATACATTACCTAATACATTTATTATGTTTTGATTTAAAATCTCGCGCTCTTCGAGGTTAAAAGCCATGATTAAAAAGAAAACAATTGAAACGTGGGTAAAACAATAAATTAATTTTTAAGGTCCTGTGCCGTGGCCGGCTAGGTCGCCTTTAGATTATTTTCTCTGGGAGCATGTCATAAACGAAATTTACAAATGTACGTACAATGAAATTGATGACTTAAAACTAGCGTTAGGGAATATTCTGAATGGAATCAATAACCTTGTGATGTGGAATGCAGTACACTCCTTGAGGCGTCGAGTTCAGCTATGTATTGAAAATAATGGCTATCATTTTGAACAATTGATTAATTAAGATTTAATTACTTAATGTTAAAAAAATAAAACATTATTTTGCTAAAAATCAAGACTTTCCTTTCATTAGACCTCGAAGAGCGCGAGATTTTAAATCAATATGATGATTTTCAATTATCATAAATTATAATAAATGTTATCAATGTACCGGTAATGTATAAATACATGGAAATAAAAGACAATTTGTTAAAAATCAACACTTTTCTTTGGTTTGCCGTATATCATTACTTCCCAGAATATGATTCTTATCGGGAACACTATCGGATGGTGCAAAAATACAGAGTGTTTTTATTTTTTCAAAATCAACAGGTTCGATTCTTGGCCGGGAAAATGGATTTATCAAAAATCTAATAATGCAGTTTTAGTTTTCATCAAAATCGGCATCGAGACTCCTTTCAGCATTTTTCGATATCTCTTATAGTTTAGGATTTGGCCATGAAAGCCCACTTGAAAAATTCACCCTGTATATATTGTTATGGCCGACTAATGGTGGTTCAGCCCAGTCTACCATCCTGGAGGAGTGACACCCGTGAAGTAAATCGAGAGGACGGACGGTGCACGTACATCATCCCAAGGCGTTTGTCTGCAGACATTTCTTTAGAATAACAGTTGTTTCCGTTCATGGACCGCACTGTAG
This sequence comes from Tinea pellionella, assembly GCA_948150575.1. NCBI lineage: Eukaryota > Metazoa > Arthropoda > Insecta > Lepidoptera > Tineidae > Tinea > Tinea pellionella. The sequence goes on along the minus strand of OX411263.1, from coordinate 724,067 downwards.
TTTAACATTGAACTGAGTTGTTGTCATATGTCGAGCTACAATTAAAAAAAGTAGATACAGTAACTTATTTATTATTAAACAGTAAATTTATTTAGTTTGAATTTAGCTTTATTTCTGTAACTAATAATATTATTACAAATGATTAACAGTATTGTCAGTTTTCTTTATTTATTTTTTTTTTTTTGTGTATTTTTTTGTGATTTATTTTTGTGTCAATTTCACATATACCGTGAAGCCTATCATTAGCCCTTTTTTTACAAACTAAGTTTTTTTTTTGTTATACTCTAGGTTTACGCTGTTAGCTTTTAAAATAAATAAATAAATAAACTCTTTACCACTGTAAAGTTGTAATTTCCGTTCAAAACAAATATTAATTTATAGGTTTCTCTCAACGCGACCACGGTGGCTGCAAAGCTTCGGATAAAATTAATCAAAATAACCGCGACTATTAGCATAAGCATGCGGTATTTTAATTTAGTTAAATATTTATTTTATTATGACAACACTCCGCCTGATGTAAAGCTAGAGTGCGGTCCATGAATGGAAACAACTGCTACTACAGAGAAATCTCTACGGGCAGCAGTCGCCTCCACTATGCCGGATCTAGATTGACAGTCCACACTCCTCTCTTATACCTGGCTACTTTCAAACTATCCCCGAAACGCGACAAGGTCACTTCACGGGTGTTACATTCGAAAGTGGTGGTACTGCTCCAGGACGACAGACTGGACAAATAACCATCATCCGTCTGCCTACCACTCTTTAATAGTGCCTATAGGCACTGAGCGACCAAAGTACATATAACAAAGTTACATTGGTACCGGTCTTTAGCGAGGTTCGAACACGGGTCTCATTGATCGTGAGTTCACGCGTCTTACCGCTAGACCACGGCCGCTCAGCTCATTCCGGCTTAAGAAGACGAGTATGCACCAGTACACACTCCTTTCAGTATACCTGGCTATTTGTAAATATTTTTAAATTATTAACAAAATAGCAGATAGAATGAGGAATAGTGTTGTGCGCGATAGATGTGGTTTAAAAGATGTTGTAGTGACGAGGATTGAGAAAGGAATGCTTCGATGGTTTGGGCACATGGAAAGGATGAATGAAGGCAGCACAAGGCAGACTCAGAAGGGTATTTTTCGATCAAATCGGAGACATCCTCATAAAAGCTGGGCTGCCTAGTGCTCATAACCGTCGGGCGTGCATGAAGAGAATTGTAGATGTGAAGGAAGCGAGGGTGTTGTGTCAGGATCATGGTAAGTGGCGTTCCGTCGTCTCTGCCTATCCCTGTGGGAAAAAGGCGTGACAATTGTATTGTATAAAAATGAACGCGCCCACAAGAGCAAGAAAATATGTATATTTTGATTTCTATATAATATATTATAGTTTAGGAAACAAATTAACAAATAATAAACCTTTAAATTGAGACAAATATTTGCATTGTAATTTAATTCTATGTGCTGTAAATTACTTGTGACGTCACGTTTAAATCAGTCGCGAGTGAGATGCTGAAGGCGTTGTACGTATGGATTAAGAAAAGCGAGAAGCGATTTAGAGTTTTTGAGTGGCTTAGCTGGTAACACTGTAACTTTGTTACTTTCTGTTTTAAAAGACGTATACGAGAAAGTAGAAAAAATTGAAAAAAATATCAAGCTAAAGAATAACATTTAATTGACTGGGAAACGAAAGAGGCTTAGAAAAGCGTGGTAGGCAGACTGACGATGGTTAATAACTCAGTCTGCCGTCCTGGGGTAGTACCACCACTTTCGAATGTAACACCCGCGCATTTCGGGAACAATTTGAAAGTAGCCAGGTATAACGAGAGGAGTGTGCACTGTTAATCTAGAGCAGTGATTCTCAACCACTGTGCCGCGGCACTTTTGTGTGCCGCGAAATTCTAAAAGTATGCCGCCATATTTTAGATATATAATTATGTTAATATTATTAAATAACATGACTTAAAGAATAAAATCGCCTACTTGTAATTCTTATTATTAACTTATAATTAATCCCTTAATATACGTACTGTTATTTTTATAGTACATTTCATTTTATTTCGCACGTTTAAAATTATTATCATACACTATTTTACGCATGTGTTATATGTAAGTAAATAATTTTTAAATTTATCTTTGTGTGCCGCCAAATTTTGAAAACGATAAAAATGTGCCGCAACAAAAAAAAGGTTGAGAATCACTGATCTAGAGGGTGCATATCCGTCTCCGCCTCAAGCCAGCACAGCGGAGGCGACTGCTGCCTGTAGAGATTTCTCTGTAGTAGCAGTTGTTTCCGTTCATGGATAGCACTCTAGCTTTACATCAGGTGGAGTTTTGTCATATACCGAGCTACAATAAAAAAACCGAGGTCGCTGAACGTCCAGGTTTGATCTAGCGCCACTACGGATATTCTTTTCACTAAACAACACGTTTCCAGTTCGCAGTTAAATTAGTGGAACTACTATTTACTAATATAACTGCTACCACATAATATTCCTATAAAATATTCCCGAAATTCCTGCATATACGAAGTTGCGGGCGAGAGCTACCCACATACTAAATATAAAACGCTTTATCGCTTTTTTCTCTTCTGCTATGTGCAATAGGGTTTAGCGAACGTAGCGTAACATCAGTAACGAAGCATAGCGAAGCGCACGATTGAGCTCCTTGTATCTTTGTTCCACACCTTGCTTCTGAAAACTATTTCAATATGTTTCAAATGTCTTCAATAAATGCTTTCTTCAATAAATACATTATATGTTTATTTATACATTAATAATAAATATTTATTCGTAGTTTTTAGAGTCTTTAGTCTCCTCAAGCCGGCATAGTGGAGGCGACTGCAGCCCGTAGAGATTTCTCTGTGGTAGCAGTTGTTTCCATTCATGCACCGCACTCTAGCTTTACATCAGGCGGAGTGTTGTCACATGTCGAGCTACAATAAAAAAAAATTACAAATTTTTGCTTTACGCCATTAAACGACAATGGTTTGTCTTGGCGTTGCATTCGTGATGTTAATTTTTTTTTTATTGTAGCTCGGAATGTGACAACACTCCGCCTGATGTAAAGCTAGAGTGCGGTCCATGAATGGAAACAACTGCTACTACAGAGAAACATGTGCGGGCAGCAGTCGCCTCCACTATGCCGGCTGGAGGAGACGAGCATGTACCATCTAGATTGACAGTGCACACTCCTCTCGTTATACCTGGCTACTTTCAAACTATTCTCGAAACGCGATAAAGTCACTTTACGGGTGTTACATTCGAAAGTGGTGGTACTACCCCAGGACGGCAGACTGGACAAATAACATCATCAGTAAATAACTCTTTAATAGTGCCTATAGGCACTGAGCGACCAAAGTACATATAACAAAGTTACATTGGTACCGGTCAGAATTAGCGAGGTTCGAACACGGGTCTCATCGATCGTGAGTTCACGCGTCTTACCGCTAGACCACAGCCGCTCTTATATAATTGTTAAGCTAGAGTGCATTTCATGAGCGACGACAACTTCTAAAATGTATGCAGCCAGAAGTCGCCTCCCCTATGCCGGTTTGAGGAGACGAATGTACCCCATTCATTGACAGGGCACCCGGCTACTTCCAAGTTGATCCCTAAACACAACTAGGTATTTATTGAGTCTGTGTTATACAGGTAACAATCCCGTGAATTGGCAGACTATAATTGGGGAGGTGTATCTGGTCGCCTCCACTATGCCGGCTTGAGGAGACGAGCATGTTCCATCTAGATTGACAGTGCAAACTCCTCTCGTTATACCTGGCTACTTTCAAACTATTCACGTAAAGTAACTATTACAGCATGAAAGCCGGCATAGCGACGACTACTTTCTGGAGATATTTCTCTCTCCTAGCTGTTGTCTTTATTTATTGACCGCACTTTTACATAAGGTGTATTAAAAACGTATTCGAAATCCTATATAATATGGGAGGCGATCAAAGCAATTTCAAAATACAATTTCTCATCTCACTTGTTCAGAGATTTAAGATGCTTTTGAATTTTGCATTCTACTAAAAAGCGGTTTTGATTTTAGTTCCCGTAATAGCTTAATTTGTTACGTTTAACCGCATCAAACACTGTTCGGAGCCTTTGAATATTATACGAGTACATACACGAGATCTTTGAGATTAATTGAATACATTTAAGATATGTTGGATTACGTTTTGATCACTTCATAGTTCTAACGTATCTTAATTTTTGTTTATTTATTTATAGGTCACAATAAATTATAATTAAATAAATTAAAGAAGCAAAATAATATAATAATAATAATAGTAATAATAATTTATTCGCTTCTTCTTGATTTCTTGATTTTCCGGGCTGGTTTCCGCACGCAGACCCACTATGGGGGTCCCTGGTGCGTCCTGCCGTACTTATACAAGCCATCCTATCTCCTGCATGAGGGCCAGTACGCCATCGACGTTCCGGCACGCCTCAGGGAGTGTTGACGCTGTCCTCAGGAATTTCCTTCTCGGTGCCTCAACGCTGCTGCATTCCAGCAGCACGTGCTTCACCGTTTCTTCCTGTTCCAGACATCCTCTGCACAGAGGGCTATCTGTAACATTTATATTGTAGTAGTGCCTGTTTAGGGCCAGGTGTCCTGTGATGACCCCAACCATAACACGCAACTTTTGCCTACTTAATCGGAGTAGTTTACCGGTTAGTTTGTCGTTTCGGCACGGGAGTGCTTCGCGAGCATGCCGGCAGTCCTCCGTTTTTGACCAATAAGTGTCGTGACACATACCTGTCCTTTTCCGTATCCAATTACGTACGTACGTGAATGGGAGCGGGATTATGGGGCTCGGTCCATGAACAATACTGGAAGATCCCCTTCTTGCGTACATATCTGCCGCATCATTGCCTAGGGAATTGCTGTGGCCCTTGATCCACTGAAGGGTGATGTCATTGAAGTCACTTGCAATTTCCAGGGCTAAATGGCAGTCGTATGCGACTGCCGAGGTGAAGCTGTTACTGTTTAAAGCGTGCAAAACAGCTGCACTATCTGAAAGAATACGTATTTTATGACCACGTACCTTCCTTCTGCTGATAGCCATTGCGGCTTGCGTTATGCCCACACATTCTGCTTGGAATATGGAGTTATTGACATCTAGGGTGGTGGATAGGCTGATGTTTAAATCCCATGAAAAAGTGCCCGCCCCTGTACCTGTCTTTGTCTTCGAACCATCCGTGTAGATCCTGAGTTCATCTATTCCTGAATGGTCCTTGTTCTCCTCTTGTAATTGTATCCTGTATTTCTTGTCAAAGACAAACCTTTTCTGAGTTTTGTCGATGACAGAAAACAGGAGAGGGTTTTCTGCTATGGCTTCGTCGAGTATGGTCGTGTGAGGAGCTCGATAATCCCTTGACCATAACTTCTGTACAGTCAGTCTCGCCGCAGTCAGTGCTGCCTCCTGACTTATGTGTAGGTGTAGGGGTGTTAGTCCCAGTATTACCTCCAAAGCTCTAGTAGGCGTCGTTGACATACAGCCGGCTACTGCTAGGCAGGCTGTTCTTTGGAATTTCTGGAGTTTGTCCTGCGCGGTCCTAAGCTGCACCCTTGGCCACCAGATCGAGGCGCCATACGACACGTGTGGTCGTATGACCGCGGTGTAGAGCCAGTGAGTGATCTTAGGGGTGATGCCCCAGGTCTTACCCAGAAGTCGTCTGCAATGCCACAGATTAATCTGTGCTTTATCTAGCTTGTGCTGAAGGTGTGTATTCCAATTCAGCTTCGAGTCTATAGTGATTCCTAGGTATTTCACTTCCGTTGACAGCTTGAGCTCCGCACCAAAGAGCCTAGGCAGCTTGTATGTGCCCAGGTTTCTTCTGTTTGTGAATAGTACAAGCTCTGTCTTACCTGGGTTTACAGATAGGTTGTGGTCAGCGCTCCAGCGTTGCACCACTCTTATGGCTCTCTGCATGACGTCGAATACAACGCTGGTCACCTTCCCCCTAACTAGTAGCGCCAGGTCATCTGCATAGCCTACTGTCAGTATATTCTGACTATTCAGTTTGGTTATCAGGTCGTTCGCCACTAGGTTCCACAACAGAGGAGATAATACTCCCCCCTGTGGACAGCCCTTTGCAGCGATTCCCCTGGTAATCCCATTGATGTCAATTCTAATCGCTCTGTTGCTTAGCATAGATTTAATCCACGCGCAGATGTTATCCTCAACTCCGTGCTTGCGTAGCGAGTTTTCGATACAGTCGAAGTTGGTTTTATCGAAGGCCCCCTCAATGTCAATAAAGGCGCCTAGACACAATGATTTTTCGTGTAGGGTCGTCTCGATTGTACTTACTACTTTATGTAGGGCCGTCTCCGTTGATTTGCCCGTAGTATAGGCATGTTGCATTGGGTGCATTGGTGATCTGCTGAGGACCTTATCCCTAATATGCCTGTCGCACATCCTCTCTAGTGTTTTTAGTAGGAAGGTACTGAGGCTTATTGGGCGATATGACTTGGCATCCGTGTAGTCGGTTTTACCTGCCTTTGGTATAAAGATGACTTTTACCTCTCTCCATAGTGTGGGCATATATCGGTGTGCGATACATGCTCTATAGATGGGAACCAGGTATGGTACTATGCTTCTGGATCCCCATCGTAGTAGCGCAGGGAATATTTCATCCAACCCTGGTGCCTTGAAGTTCTCAAAGGTGTTTATTGCCCAGTTGGTTTTATCCCGCGTTATTACTTCTGCAGCCACTTTCCACTCCTCTTCCGTGGGGGTCCGATGTGGGGGGGCCTCCCATGTGAGGGAGTTTGACATTTTGCAGTCTGGGAAGTGGGTTGTTAGTATTACCTTGGCAATGTCGGTTTCGTTCCTAGCGTACGTGCCGTCAGCCTTCCGAAGAGTTCCTATGGTACGAGTATCCGTGGTCGATAGGATTTTCTTCATTTTGCAAGCAGTCGTCGTGGAGTCTATTTTTGTGCAAAACTTCCTCCACGACGCCCTTTTCTCACGCCGAATTTCCTTCTTGTATAGGCTCAGACCCGTTTTGTACCTGTCCCAGTCCAGGTCGTTGCGGGTGTTCCTTGCTCTATTATATAGTTTCCTTATTTTGCGCTTTAGATGCTCTAACGATGGTCCCCACCAGTCCCATCTGGGACCAAATTTACCTGCAGCCGCTGTTAGCGGACAAGCGTTTTTGTAGCTCTCAGTGATAACCGTAGTCAAGTAGTATACCTGGTTGTTTAGGGTGTCGGTATCTTTTATGCGTTCCTTAACATGTTCGGTGTTTAATCTCTGATTCAGCTGCTTTACGTATAGACCGCGATTCGTCTTCCGAGGATTGCGTCGGTAGGTATTCACTGTCTTAATATGTTCAATATTGTACCTTATCCAGCGATGGTCAGAGCACGAGGTCTCATTGGAGACACCCCATTCCGAGACGAGCCCCTCCGCACCCGCTGTCGCTAGGGTTAGGTCTATGATTGTACTACTTCTTTTGTTAACAAACGTTGGCTCCGTCCCACGGTTAATAAGTTGGAGTTTGGTTGTCAACAAATAATTGAAAAGTTCCTCACCTCTGCTATTGGCTGTGGTCATGCCCCACAGCGGATGGTGTGCATTAGCGTCGGCGGAAATAATCAGTTTCTGCTTGCTGAGCTCACAATATTGTATCAGATCGCTCAGAGGCTTCGATGGTATTGTCTCCTCTTGCGGCATGTACACTGATGCAAGTATTAGACTTTGCGATAGCGAATTGCCGTCCAAATGTAATTTGACAGCTGTAATGTCCCTGGAACAGAACTCCGTTAGAGGTAACGATATTGTGTTGTGAGGGACATAAATGCATGTGCGTGGCGGGTCGGGATCAGTAGAGTAGATCAGCTTACCTCCTATATTGTTTAAGCCGCACACTCTGTTATTCCTGATCCACGGTTCTTGTATTAAGGCCACGGTTTTTATTGAGGCCTCCAGCATCTGTCGCATCGTTACCGTGGCTGTAAGGCTGTGCTGGAGGTTCGCCTGGACAACATGGAGCGCCATCTCAAATAGATGTCGCCTCCATGGACAGTAGGAGCGCCTCCTCCTCCGTCAAATCCGACTCCTCCACAGATGTTGGAGATGAGGCACCTACACCTGCGGCCGCAATCTCCTCCTTTACGGGATCGATTGCAGCCTGCGGTTGGGCCTCGGTCGGAGCCGTATGTACTTTTTGTACTTCTGTTGAGGCTTCCGGACGCCCTGCCTCTTGATGAGGTGGGCGGTCCAGAAGTCTCCCATGTTGCCCGATGAAGCGGACGACGACGGTGCCTATGCCGTAGTGGAGGCGCCTCCCCCGCTCCATCAGGTTGTCGATGTGGTCAGCGGGGATGCCGACAACCACGAAATCCTTCTCCACCTGCTTTCGGTGGTTGTACAGCACCCACCGTGGCACCTGAAGATCTACTCCCCCGTGTAATGCCGCCTGGTTTTGGGCGGCGAGGTGACGCATTACTGTTGCGCCATCGGTGATGTGTTTCCGACTGGGCAATATTATGCCAGCCTTTACACGGGTGACCAGATCCTCCTGGCGCATGACCACCACCTTGGTGTTCGGGACCGGAGACTTAATTTTCCCCGCTACCTTCTGGAGCCAGCTGAAGGTCTCCATGTTGGACACTCCCAGCTCGAGGGCACCGCCTGCGAGCAGAGGTTTGCCATCGAAGACCGGGACGAAGGCGGTGCCACTGGTGAGGTGTTTATCCACCTCCAGGAACGCCGCCTCCTCGATGCCCGCCATGATGACCTTCAGCTGGTTCTCCGTCATTACTATGTATGGGTCAAGGGTGATCGCTACCTTTGTCCCTTCAGATCGTCTCTTCAGGGCTTCAGCGTAGGACCCCCCCGCCTTCGCGTTAGCTTGTTTTTTAGGTGGTACACGGGGTGAGGAGGAGTCATTGAGTTTCTGTCTCTTCCTCGTACCCGTGCTGGCCGGCGCCTGACACGCCTGAACTTTTGGTCCAGGGTCAGGAGCCGTCCGTGCGTGTTTCCCCTTCTTACGTGGCTTATAACGAGGTCGACCACCTGCGGGCTCTGGCGCCGGCGCCGCGCGGGATCCGTGTGCCTCCCCCGAGCGGGGTTTCCCACTCGGGTTTGGCCCGGCGTCACCGCGGGCACCGTGGTTGCCCCTGCCAGCCAATTGACTGACAGGGGTTACGCCAGAGCCGCTGGCAGAACCTACAGTCATAGCCTTAGACGTGGACGGTAGGGTTTGCTTGCGCTCACCCTCCTCTGTCCGCTTAGCAAAGCTTGTTTCCTGACCCGAGGGCCTGGATATATTTTTGTGCGACGTAGTCGCGTTGGTTTTATTCTTTTCGGTTTCCATTAGAATACTTGTATATTTCATCCATCCTGCTCCCCACCCTCCACGGAGCCCTCAGTTGGGGATGCTGCCCGGCAGCACCAGGGATACAGGACGGATATAGGTCCCCAGGTTGGGTTGCCGACGAGACTAACAGCGCAAGTAAACCAGGACGAGCACTGCAGCCTGCCGACCCCATCAACCCAGGGCCCTCGCAAAGCCGATGTGAACGGCGTTTTGCGACTATGGGCTTATTGCCCACAGTCGCCCAACGCCGTCCTCTGATCGTGGTATGCTATCCCCCGACCTCCCGTTTAGCCGAAATCCGGGCCAAAGTGATGTGTTACAGACAGGCTCTGCCTGCTCAATCACCAGGATCCCTTCATCCTTCCGTACGGGTCACCGCGCTCGGCAGACACGCAGGTGGTCATTCTAATCCCCTGCACCATCTTATTTGTGGTGCAGAGGCCACAAGGACATGACCACTCCATCCCTGTAGTGCGTCTTGTGTATTTAGCTACAGCGATCCCGAGGTAGATGGTGCTGCAGCGCCCGGCCGCCAGCGCGCCCGCCCCGGACTCCGGCGCCTAGCAGAGCAGGTCCCGCGCCGCGGCCCCCGCTGGCGCCCGTGGTCCCAAGGAGGCCCGAGCGACAGCCGGCGCCGCGACGCCGGGGCCGCCCAGCCGCCCACCCGGGCCCGAGGCGCACCCGACAGCCACCAGACGCCGCAGCTGTGCAGGTCCCGAAACGGATCGCAGCATTGTCCAGGGGGAACGACCCGGCCCCAATCCACCTGATGGCCGGGTTCACCACCTCCCTTGGGTGCACCAGCCGAACGACAGGTGCCCCCAAGGGCGGTGGCGACGAGGACGTATACACAAGACTTAGGGATGTGCGCAGAGAGCCCGGCCCCGCACACCCCGGACTCCCCCGCAGGAGAAACACCCCAAACCCCCCCCAAATATAATTTATTCGCTTTGAAAATGGTATTGGTTACAGTTGTTGATAGTCATATAAGTCCTCCTTACTCAGCTATATATTAGTAGCATGCAAATGTCTATATGTTAGTTATAATTATTTTATATGTCATTATTACATTACACATTATTATCTATATACAATTATTGAATTAATGAAACTAAAACTAACAAACTTTATATTATTATAATTTATTATAATATTCATAAAGACAAAAGTTAGAAATTAATTTAAATAAATAAAAAAGCAATGGATGGAGCGATTGTCTAGACATACCTACGCGTTCTCGCGGTCCTTTGACCGTGAGGGTGGTGGTGGATAGAGGGTCCCGGGATACCGCCCTGTGGTACCCCGGCGCGAACGAAAACCAGCAAGGTGGGGTCCCTCCTCGGGTCACACTCTGCTTTCAGAGAGACCTGAGTGAGAGACCACCCTTCATCGCGTAGGTGGAGTCTGTAGCGGAGTAGCAAGCGTTATCTCCTCCGTCCCGAGCCAAGAGCGGTAATCCCGGGGTTGGACTGCCGCTCATTTACTTGGCAAGAATGATGTTTCTTCCCGATGAGGTGGGGCCTACCGGCCAAGCGTCGGTGGGGTCGCGGATGAATGCGAAAGCGTGCCCGTGACCTCACCATATAAGGAGGGACACCGTGGGGTTTTTAGTCGTGTATACCCGGTATTGGGGAGTACCGGGGAGTCCGACATAACCTCATCATCTTCCCCGAGACGGCGAGGCATCTATAAAAGATTTGTCAAAAGGCCATACTTACTCGTGCCTCACACGAGCTCCGGACTACCGGAAACAAAATCTGTCACATACTGTGTACCCAACCAGAGCTCCCTATCTCTTCTTTAAAAAATGACAACACTCTGCCTGATGTAAAGCCAGAATGCGGTCCATGAACAACTGCTACTAAAAATTAACTTCAAGCAGCAGTCGCCTCCGCTATGCCGCCCTGAGGAGAGGAATGTGCACCATACAGACAGACAGTGCACACTTCTCATTATACATGGCTACTTCCAAACTGTTCCCGAAACGCGACAAGGTCACTTCACGAGTAATACTATAGTGGACGGCAGACTGGGCCAATAACCATTATAAGTCTGCCTACGAGGTTTGAACACGGGTCTCATTGATCGCTAGACCATGGCCACTCAAAATTTATAATAGTTTTCTCTCTTTCACAGTTTTGATGTCCGCGGTCGCAGTTTCAACAAAGCGCTTCATTGGTCAGATCCACTTGCCTTCGGACGTCGTGCCTACTTTGTGACGATATCCCAACCGTCATCCTTGACAGTTGACTCTGTCCAGTTAGATGACGAAGGAATATACAGATGCCGTGTTGATTTTAAAAATTCACCAACAAGAAATTTTCAAATTAAACTTAATGTTATTGGTAAGATTTTTCTATAATTTATATTTTTAACATTATTAGCCCTGTCTGCCGTTCTGGTGTAGTAGGATGTAGGCAGGTATAATAAGAGAATTTTACACTTTCAATTTGGATGGTGCACATCAAGCCGGTATAACGAAGGCACCTGCTGTTTGCAGAAATTTCCTTGTGGTAGCAGTTTTGGTTCATTTTTTTATTGTAGCTCTGCCTGATGTAAAAGCTAGAGTGCGGTCCATGAATGAAAACAACAGCTTCTACAGAGAAATTTCTATGGGCAGCATTCGCCTCCACTATTCCGGCTAGAGGAGACGAGCAAGTACCATCTAGATTGACAGTACATACTCCTCTCGTTATACCTGGCTACTTTCAAAGTATTCCCGAAACGCGATAAGGTCACTTCACGGGTGTTACATTAGAAAGTGGTGGTATTACCCCAGGACGGCAGACTGACATAACCGTCAACAGTCTACCTACCACTCTTTAAAACTGTATATCATGGACCGCACACTAGCTTACCATCAGGCGGAGTGTTGTCATATGTTGAACTACAATAAAGAGTTTTGGCGGGGCCATCTTGAGACATCAGATTATCTGTCTTGCATTATTTTCCTAAGCTTATGTTTTTTCGAGTGTTAATGTGTAATAATGGTGGATTATTAACCATTAAGTGTTCGTTAACGTGCGTGAGTGTGGGCAAACAATTCAAAAGAAGAGAACCTGCGTTTCTATTTTCCCTCCAAAACTCTGTAGGAAGTTTCCGTAAAGATTCTACCACTTTACTTTTTTTTGAATTTTTGACTTGACTGAGACTTGACTTGGCTGTTTAGTGTGGCGAATGTATGATTCGTGATGCACAATATTATTAACTTGATGCAAAATATTTACTTTGACACTGGCACATACAAAACAAAAAAGAAAAAAACTACATAAAAAAAACTAATACTATTTTTAATTTAATATTTTTTAAATATTTATTATACGAAATATGTTTTACGCCACAATAAAATTAAATAGGTATAATTAAGATCATAGGTTTAGAGGAAAGTTATTTTCCACCTGAGTTCCACCGTCAGGACTCAGGGGAATGTTTCCAAAAATAACATTTTATCTAACAGTTATTTTCTAAGTTTCGCTAGTGATCCTATTTCAACGTAAAGTTTTAATGTTATTCTAATTTATACCTTGAGGCTATCTTTTATTATAATATACAATATTTGTGTAACATTATATAATTTACATGGTCTAGCGGTGAGACGTTTGAATTCACGATCAACTTTTTTTTATTGTAGCTCGGCATGTGACAACATTCCGCCTGATGTAAAGCTAGAGTGCGGTCCATCAACAGAAACAACTGCTACTACAGAGAAACCAGTGGGAGTTGCAGTCGCCTCCACTATGCCTGCTTGAGGAGACGAGCATGCACCATCTAGATGACAGTGCACACTCCTCTCGTTATACCTGGCTACTTTCAAACTATTCCCGAAACGCGACACGGTCACTTCACGGGTGTTACATTCGAAAGTAGCGGTACTACCCCAGGACGGCAGACTGGACAAATAGTAGCGACCAAAGTACATATAACAAAGTTACATTGGTCAGAATTAGCGAGGTTCGAACACGGGTCTCATCGATCGTGAGTTCACGCGTCTTACCGCTAGACCACGGCCGCTCAAGTGAGGACCGTGCTCAAATGTACTTTGGTTTTTCAGTGCCTATAAATCTATACATTTATTAAGTAGTGATAGGCGGACTGATAATGGGTATTAGCACAGTTGTAAGTGTAACACCCGTGAAGTGACCTTGTTTGGCAGTAGCCGAGCATAGCGAGAGGAACATAAGGAGGCCTCCTGCCTGCGGAAATTTAGCTGTGGTAGCAGTTCCGTTCATGGACCGCACTCTAGTTTTTTTACAATAAAAAAACACATAAGTTAACCCTTAAATAAATGCACATGTTTTCGTATATTATAGGAAAGAAAAATGGGCCCACAATTTTTTTCTCGAGTTTGTCGATGATTTTTATTTAATTTTGTAGAAAAATAAATCTACTTCCTTATCACCAAAGAGTTTTAATTTTTTCACCCGGTTTTTGAGTAATTAGATATTTTCTGATGCAATATTTGAGGTTATTATTATTTTAAATGCTTTAATAATTGATGATATCTGTTTTTTATGCAATTAAACATTGTCTATTGATTGGTAAATGATGTGTTGATATAATTAAAATGAATTAATAAAAAATAAGATATTATTTTAGAATATAGTTTTGTTACCTAACTATTAGGTATCAAGTGGGCCCAATAATGGGCATTGTCCTTTATGTACTAATAAAGAATATATATTTGGCAACAAACTGGCTTTATAATCATCATCAGTCTGTTTACGATTTCTTTTCCTTTATTAACTTTAACTGTATATGTTTGACAGTACCACCCCATCAGTTGTTATTGTATGACGAAGCTGGAAGAGACGTGGCTGGTGTAGTTGGGCCTCTAGAGGAAGGTGGAAACTTTACTCTACTCTGCGAATTGAGAGGAGGTAAGAGGTATTCTTGTTAAACAAATAAATATCAATTAAATTATGTCGTTATAACATCACGTCTTCACTTCAACAAGTCATTATCAAGTTACGAACAACTATTTACTTACCCAAACTTTGAAATAAAAAATATGTATTTTTATTAGCTCAGTCTGCCCTTCCTGGAGTAGTACCACCGCTTACAACTGACAAATCCGTGAAGTGACCCTGTCACGTTTCGGAAATAGTTTGAAAGTGGCATAGTGCAGGCGACTGGTGCCTGCAGAAAATCTATAGTTTCTATCAGTATTGAATAGTTACAAATATATCATTTGTAAAATAAGAGCGGTTGAAGGCGTGAACTTGCGGCCGTCGAGACCTGTGTTCGAATCTCGTTAAATTCTGATCATTGATGGGGCAATAACATAGTTATGTTATTCGGTCACCAAGTACCTATGGTATAAGTACTATCTAAATGCCTATAATATAATTATACAAAAAAAAGAGAGAAATAATTGCGTAGTATTAATTAATGAAAATCATTAACAAAGTTTTCTATGAACAAAGTTGTTAACTTCAGATTTGTAACCAATGAGTTGTGAAGTATTAATTGCATTGTCAATTTCCTCGTAAAATTTCAAACAAATAGTGATGCTGAAACAGTTTTTAAAACTTCTCTACAAAGCTTCGTTTTAGTGCCTTTTTTATACAATTGTTCAGGAATCGCTTTTCTGTATCCTTTAAGGAGGGTCTATACTAAAAATTTGAATTGGATTTTTTAAAATGCCTGTATTGAGTTAGCAACCGATATAACATAGTTACATTGGCACTGGTAATTTATCGAGATTTGTACACGGGTTTCTTCAACTTATGGAACGCTTTCTACTATAAGACTCGTCGCTTTTCTTTTACTAGCTGACCCGGCAAACTTCGTACCGCCTCAGAATTTGATTTCTGAACGAATTTTAAATTTAATTGATTTCTAAACGGGACGAACATCAAATGTTTGACATTCAAAACCAAAGGAATAGTTTCTAAGGGAAAGCGAAATTGTTGTTTTTACTATATTCCAAGCATTTTTTTTCATATTTACTCACCTTTTAAACCTTCCCTGGACTTCCACAAATAATTCAAAAATCAAAATTAGCCCAATCAGTCCAGCCGTTCTCGAGTTTTAGCGAGACTAATGAACAGGAATTGTAAATCAATATATATATAGAGATTATTCATTGATTTTTATATTTTTTAACGACGAATAACAATTTATTTCCAATGTATACAGGTTAATTATGTAAAAATTAATGCAAAAATTCTTAGCTCCAAAATCGATTCCTATTCCTTTGAAGAAAGTTTGCTTTTGTGATTTTGTTTCATCGGGTCAATATCCAATTTTAGAAACCTCCCTCCGGCGCTACACGCTGGCCCAGCTGGCAGCTTCCGCGCGCTAGTATTGGTAAAGAAGATCGCCGGCAATCTGTATAAAATCTTAATTTCTTCTTTCAGTATTTCAGTGTAGACCCCCAATTGGCTGTTCGATTCGTGAAAGCGATTCTCTTATTTATGATCGACAGTTAAATTTTATTTTGTTCAATTTTTGTTCTCAACCAACTTTATTACGAATCGGCTTCCTGCGTAACGACAAGTTATGTTTTAAATTAATTTTTAAAAAATATATATCTTGGTTCTGTTATAATGCAAACTAGCTGTTGCCCGCAACTTCGTGTGCGTATAATTGATATTTCAATATCCCGTTCCTAGAGCGACCGTGGTCTAGCGGTAAGACGCGTGAACTCACGATCGATGAGACCCGTGTTCGAACCTCGCTAAATTCTGACCGGTACCGATGTAACTTTGTTATATATACTTTGGTTGCTATTAAAGAGTGGTAGGCAGACTGATGATGGTTATTAGTCCAGTCTGCGTCTGCTGCCTGCACAGATTTCATTGTTTGTATCCATTTATTGGCCGCACTCTAGATTTACATCAGGCGGAGTGTTGTCACATGCCGAGCTACAATAAAAAAATCCTTAAGGAGCTTTTTATGGATATAATAGCAATGTCATATCACGGTCACGCTTTCGCATTCATCCGCGACTCCGCTGATGCTTGGCCACCTCATCGGGAAGGCCAAGTAAATGAGCAGCAGCCCAACTCCAGGACTACCTATCTTAGCTCGAGGCGAAGGAGATAACGAGACACTCCGCCACCGCCCCCTCCTCCACCCACACCATAAAGGGTGGTCCCTGAATCGAAGACCCCTCGCTCGCCCGATAGGACACCAGTAACTCTAAGGACCGCGAGTCACGGGTTTTACGTAAAATCCTAATTTATAGAAAAATAACCTTTTAACTTAAAAGTGGTAGGCAGACTGATGATGTTATTAGTCCAGTCTGCCGTCCAGGGGTAGTACCACCACTTTCGAATGTAACACCCGTGAAGTGACTTTGTCGCGTTTCGGGAATAGTTTGAAAGTAGCCAGGTATAATGAGAGGAGTGTGCACTGTCAATATAGATGGTACATGCTCGTCTCCTCAAGTCAGCACAGGTTTCTCTGTAGTAGCAGTTGTTTCCATTCATGGACCGCACTCTAGCTTTACATCAGCCGGAGTGTTGTCACATGCCGAGCTACAATAAAAAAATAAATTGTTATGTTTAATAGTTAAAGGAGAATGCCCATTCGCCTAAGAGAAATGGGCCCACTATTTTATCTCGATGATTTTTTTGTTAATTTTGTAGTAAAATAAATCTATTTCCGTGTTACTAATCAATTTTACTTTTTTTACCCGAGTTATTGAGTAATTAGATGTTTTCTGATGCAATATTTGAGGTTATTATTGTATTAAAAGCTTTAATAATTGGTAATATTTATTTTTTATGTTATTAAATATTGTATATTGATTAGGAAACCATGTTTTTATATAGTTAAAATAATTTAATTAAGAAATAAGGTATTATGTTAGAATATTGTTTTTTAATAAAACTATTAGGTATCAAGTGGGCCCAAAAATGGGCACTCTTCTTACAATACAATACAATTGTCACGCCTTTTTCCCACAGGGATAGGCAGAGACAACGGAACGCCACTTACCACGATCCTGACACAACACCCTCGCTTCCTTCACATCCACAATTCTTTTCATGCACGCCCTACGGTTATGGGCACTAGGCAGCCCTGCTTTCATGAGGATGTCTCCTATTTGATCGGAAAACACCCTTCTGGGTCTGCCTTGTTTAACGCATCCATTCACATCAGATTTATATATTCCTTTCATTTATCCTTTCCATGTGCCCAAGCCATCGAAGCATTCCTTTCTCAATCCTCGTCACTACATCATCTTTCAAAGCACATCTATCGCGCACATCACTATTCCTCATTCTATCCGCTATCGTGACTCCACATACACTCTTCTTTCTCTATAATTCTTAATCTTATTTTGGACATAGTGATTACCAAATGATAAAACGCTTCCTAGGATATTTAACCTTAGTTTTTGACGTTTCCCGTTATCTAAGTAACCATTATCAATCACAAAATGACAATCCACTTTCCGGTTTCTAACGAGGAAAAAAATCGAATCAGAATAACCATTTCAAATGAAAAATAACGTGACGGGAATTAAAATAGTTTCGGCCTTTGTAAATACGCCTCTGGGACCTTTTCATGATGGTTTCGAGGTGTTACCAAAATAAAAAAATAAAGTTTATATTATATTTTCTTTGCCTATTTTATTGTCCAAAAAGAAAATAAAAAGTAATAATTTTCCGACACAGAAAGAATGTTAATTTACATCCAAGATTTTTTAAATTATATAAATAAAAAAACTTGGTCTGAAAAAAGTATTCAATTTTATTTATTTAGGCGCATTCGAAGTATTTCCTTTGACAAGCAAAAATGAGATTTAACTTAACAGATATAATTAACAAAATCCCCTAATTTAACTAATCAGCAATGACAAAAAAGATAAAAGAAAATAACATTTAAATCCATGTCAATAAGTACTAAAATCCTTTGTTCACAGGTCGTCCTCAACCAACCCTGACATGGATGATCAACACAAAATTAGTTGAAGACCATACAATTTTAAAAAACGATGGCAAAGTCATTATAAGCAGGCTGAAGATGAACCATGTTGACAGATCTTGGTTAAACACCAGCATAAGATGTCAAGCTACAAATACACTACTTCTGAGTCCACATGAAAGGACTGCTCGAGTTGAGATGAGATGTAAGGTTTTTTTAATGCCCATACTCTAGTCTACAGCGTATCTAGGGAGAAGTTTACTAGGGGGAGCTAAGACGAAAAATATCGCCCTTTTTAACAATATTAATAAAGTTTTTTGGTCGTTTTAAGAGTGGTAGGCAGACTGGAGTAGTACCACCACTTTCGAATGTAACACCGGTGAAGCGACCTTGTCGCGTTTCGGGTATATTTTGAAAGTAGCCACTGCCAATCTAGATGGTACATGGTTGTCTCCTCAAGCAGGCATAGTGGAGGCGACTGCTGCGCACAGGTTTCTCTGTAGTACCAGTTGTTTCCATTCATGGACCGCAGTCTAGCTTTACATCAGGCGGAGTGTTGTCACATGCCGAGCTACAATAAAAAAAAGTTATGGTGACAGCTTCAAATTCTGCCCCAGTTCTTCACAAGTTTGGGGTCACGCCCTGACGCAAGGCTTTTTATTTCTCTTTTTCACTAAAGAGCATTGTGATATTAAACTGGAGAGCGATCCATGAGCGGAAACAACTGCTACCACAGAGAAATGTCTTCAGGCAGCAGTGGCCTCCGCTATGCCGGCTTGAGGAGACGAATGTTGCTCCACCATATAGCAGTACATTATGTTATCAATACAGTCAATGATGTCATTATCAAATAACAAAATACAGTTTATTTTCAGTAAAGCCCACCTCAGTTACAATAACTCACAAACCGACTCAGATGTCCGCTGATGCTGAAGTGACTCTGGTGTGCATATCACACGGGAGTAGACCACCAGCTCAAATAACTTGGTATAAGCAGAATAGACGATATACTAGGGGAAGGGTACGTAAACTCAATGATACTACATTCTGTTTGATTTCCAATTATGCTTTAAGAGTTGAACTAATTCTGAAATCTGGAATACCTGATGATCATGCATCTTTAATAATAGGCATTAATTAAAGAGGCTTGGAATAGTACCACCACTTCCGAATGTAACATCTGTAAAGTGACCTTGTCGCATTTCGGGGTCAATTTAGAAGTAGCCGGGTATAACGAGAGCAGCGTGCACTTGTTAGTTTGGAAAGTGTTAATCTGGATGGTGTACATTCATCTCCCAAAGCCGGCATAGCGGAGGCGACTGCTTATTGACTGAATATTATCCAAATTGTGTATATAAACTCACCGGTCACAGATAAAACAAATTTAAATAGTTAAGTGTTGTAAAAACAAATAAATAAAATAAAGTGTAACTTATTCCCAATAGCACAGCGAGCATACGAATGATACTTCGTCAATTAGTCGTCTAACAATGATACCTCGTCCAGAAGATGATGCTGCTATACTCAAATGCAGAGCAGATAATCCTATACTGATGACAGCTATAGAAGATTCGTTTCGAATGAGTGTCGTTTGTAAGTGCTTTAATGTTACCCCATCAAACTTGATCAACAGAAGTCTCCAAGCAGGTATAGTGGGGACGACTGCTGCCTGCTCCTGGGCCTCTCGCTTAACATCATAATAAAGAGCTTTAAAAAAACCTTGGTGGAGACTTTCGAGTGTAACACCCGTCTGACCTTGTCGCGTTTCGGGAGCAGTTTGAAAGTAGCCAGGTATAGCGAGAGGAGTGTGCACTGTCACTCTACATGGTGCATTCTCGTCTCCTCAAGCCGGCATAGCGGAGGCAACTGCTACCCGTAGATATTTCTCTATATTGCAGTTGTTTCTACTCATAGACCGCACTCTAGCTTTACATCAGGCGGAGTGTTGTCATATGCCGAGCTACAATAAAATAAAATAAAACTTGGGGTGGAATTTGAAGCCGTCACCACAAATGCTAACAAATGCTGAGCTACTATAAAAACATTAGTTAACTTATCACTATGCCGACTTAATGAGGCGGCCATTGGACACCATTGACAAGACAGCTCGTTAAACCTGACAACTTCCATACAGATTCCAAAACGTGTCTAGATTGCTTTAGTGATGGTACTACTCTAGGACGCTAAACTGGGCTAATAACCACCATCAGTCTGCCTACTACTCTGTGTTTCTGTGTGCATAATAATAACTTCTCATTAGACAGGCCCGTGATTGCAATGTCACTTGGAAGTACACTCAATCCGAATGATATCAAGGAAGGCGATGATGTTTACTTTGAATGCAATATAAAGGCTAACCCGAAGGAACACAGAATATCATGGTATCATAACGTAAGTATCAAACGAATAGATTTAGGGTCCGTTACGTTTACATTACGGTGTATATTTACTCCACACAAGTTGTACCATCGTCGCGCCTGTCATTTTTGACGGTTATTTTAACCTTAACCATAACCAGCGAATCTTGGCTTGGTTAAAGTTAAAGTAATCGTCAAACAAATGTTGCTAACGTCAAATGTATGAAAAATGAAGTAAAATATGTTTTTCTATAATTTTTTTGGGATCAGCCACCCTTTTAACGATAGCAATATGAATTTACACGATATTGCAACGCGTGTGGAGTAAATGTAAACGTTTAACGGTCGTCGTCGCCGTAAAAGTAATAGTTAAAGTTACTTTAACTATTACTTTTTACCGTGACATAACAGGTTAACGTTTATATTTACTCCACACGCGTTGTAATATCGTGTAAATTCATATTGTTATCGTTAAAAGGGTGGCTGATCCCGAAAAAATTATAGAAAAACATATTTAGCTTCTTTTCATATATTTGAGGCTAGTGACATTGGCTTGACGATTACTAATAAATAAAAGGTACAATATATTTTTAGGATGAACAAGTAACTCAAAACATGTCTTCCGGTGTATTCATAAGCACCAAGTCGCTGGTGCTGCAGAGAGTCACAAGAAGCGATGGAGGTCTTTACACCTGCAGAGCTGCTAATCATTTAGGAGAATCGTCTAGTCATACTGTTTATTTGAGAGTTCAATGTAAGTACAGTCCATCGTATTTTTTTACACAAATGGCTTGAAATGTGACTACAACTAAGCCTGATGATAAGTACAGTGGATGTCTATAAGCGCCGATGACCGGATAACCGCAATACACGGTGACTCTAGTCTCCATCACTATGCCGGCCCAAGAACAATGCAAATATGTACTAAACACATAATTACAAAAATTATTATTAAAGAATGGTAGGCAGACTGATGATAGTTAATAGCCCAATCTGCCGTCCTGGGGTAGTACCACCACTTTCAAGTGTAACATTTGCGAAGTGACTATGTCGCGTTTGAGGAGTGTGCCCTGTCGATGGACGGTGCATATTCGTTTCCTCATACCGGCAAAGCGGAGACGACTGCTGCCTACTATACAGGGTGTATCAGGCAACGTGTAAAAAAATTAAGGTAAATATTAAGTGAGGGATGAACACCCCTCAAAAAATAAATTTACTAAATAAAAGTTCTCGTGTATGGTATTATCACAAAAACAAAAGGTCTATAAATGGACCGGCCGACGTGGACCGCCGCACTATGGAAAATATAAGTCATTTGCTGATCGAAATTCTATAACTTTTTTATCTTTATAGATACAAAGTTGAAATTTTGCAGCAATACAGGCAATACTATAAATATTTAATTGATTAAAAATTTATTAAAAAATTAGCATTTGCTTGTGGTTTTACTCGCATTTAAATTTTCAATTGTGTTAAAAATCCGAATTATGTTTTACGTTTCAATTGAATATAGTTGTTTAACAATTGTAATATGCTAATAAGTAAATTGAAATAGAAACTGAATAAAACGCAGCTTTAAATATAATAAAAAAATAATATGTCGTAAAAAAATAAATTTTATATCGAAAAATCAAATAAGGGTGGTGTGCACCATACTTATCTTAGACGATTTTATTCATACGCAACACGTCTGCAAAAATATATCAACACCTAAAATGTATGTAAAAACGTTAATTTTCATCACCAAAACTAAAAACGATATTTATTTTGATAGCATTTCGGACTTTTTTTTTTAACATTGTACTTCATAGTACCCAAAGTCGCAAATAGATGCAGATAATTCTTTTTGTATATGTTAGGTGAATACCTTGTGCACTTAATTTTATAAAATTTACAACTTAGGCAAGCTTAGCTAACTATTAAAACTCTCGTTGAAGTTAAAATCAAACATTTTTGTAGCACATCTGACGTTAAAAAATTTCGGGCCGTTATTTTATTTCTTATTAAATTTTTAATAACTGTTACTAAATCTACGTAAAATATCCTTTCTAAAAATATATAACACAATAGGGGTTTCTTAACCAGAATGCTCGGAATCAGACTCCGAGAATATGTAATCTGCAGGTTACATTTTATAGAATTTCTGTACTGTAAAGTTCAAAGGTCATTTTCTCATTATTTTGTGTATTAATAAAATAAAATCGAATGGCATATAGGAGTACGATCTTTTAACAAAAAAATAAGACCAAAAACATATACTATTTGTAACATTTAATAAAAGTACTTACGAGCAGCACTTGTTCTACGATATTCCATAGTGCGCCGTTGCAGGTGGGCCGGCACACGGCTTGTCGGTGCGACGACGCGGCAAAGGTTGTCGGCGTTGATCAAAGGCAAGGTCATTTGTTTGATGCACCGCCCGACGACACAACGATTACGCGTTTGTGTAGCAAATTATGTATGTTTCTACAAGGAAAAAGTGGACATTTGGATAAAAAAAAGTATTTATTTTTTAATTAATTTCGGCTCAGATTCACTTAATGAGTCATCTCTTGAAATTTTTTACACGTTACCCGATACACCATATATCTGTTCATAGACTACTATAAAAAATAATAACAAGCATATTTTTTAAATTTCTCCCTTCCTAAAACATGGGATCCTTCAAGCGCAGTGTGAAGAGGCATCTCATCAAGCTGGCATAGCAGACGCGACTGCTGTCTGCAGATCGCTTTCTCTGACAGCATTCGCCTCCGTTCATCGCACTCTAGCTTAACATCAGGCGGAGTGCGGTCATATGACGTGCTAAAATAAAAAAAAATAAAAATATATAGATAAATAAAAACATTAAAACTAATTTTAAATTATTTTAAAAACAGATCCTCCTGTATGCGACCATCCAAGTCCATTACTAATTGGTGCACGCTTGGATGAACCTCTCCGTGTAAGATGTTCAGTGAACGCAGATCCAGCAGATGTCACTTTTTATTGGCAATTTAATAATAGTGGCGAAAGTTTTGAAGTTAATCCTGCTAGATATGGTAAGTTGTCTTTGCAGTCACCACCGCTATGCCGGCTCGATGAGACGAATGGGAACACTCCTTTCGTTATACCTAGTTATTTCCTAGATGCGATAAGGTCACTTCACAGGTTACACTTAGAAGCGATGGTACTATCCCAGGACGGCAGATTAGGCTACAGACGACCTCGCGCCTGAGGCGACCTCGCTGAAGAGTTTAATAAGTTGCTAAGCTGAAAAAAGCTCAATTGACTGAAAAAATATCACCACTTTCAAATGTAACACCCGTGAAGTGACCTTGTCGCGTTTCGGGAATAGTTTGAAAGTAGCCAGGTATAACGAGAGGAATGTGCACTGTCAATCTAGATGGTACATGATCGTCTCCACAAGCCGGCATAGTGAAGGCGACTGCTATCAGATTTCTCTGTAGTAGCAGTTGTTTCCATCCGTGGAGCGCACTCTAGCTTTACATCAGGCGGAGTGCCATTACTTAGGTAACCTTTATTTTACTGTATTGTCTTCTAACGACAGTATCAACGGGCGGTACATCAAGTGAACTTAGATACAGAGCAGCAAGCGAAAGAGATTATGGGTCTCTACTGTGCAGAGCTTCAAACTCTGTTGGTAAACAGAGACGGCCGTGTGTCTTTCAAATTGTTCCTGCAGGTGAGAGCATCCTAGTGTTCATTATCCTCTATGGTCCAGAATTCCACACGTAACGAATAGAACTGTCAAAACACCATATACTGTATTGGTGTTTGGCGCGCTTTTGCCCGGGAAGGTTGAGGTGTTTTTTATCCCTTTCCTTAATTAGTTTAGTGGTTATTATTGTGTAAAATTGGTGTTATTTTGCGTAATTGTAATTGTGGAAACGTTAAAATTCACTCTATATGAGGCAACGGGAGCGGTTTTTTTTTTTGTGGTTATCCCATGCCGTGACAACGCTCATATTGTGACGTGACCGGATGAATTGCCGCCAAATACTCCAAGCGTCAAATTATAAAACACCATTGCAATTTGATGCAAAAACATTAATAACCACTAAACTAATTAAGGAAAAGGATAAAAGACACCTCAACCTTCCCGAGCAAAAGCTTACGAAGCTTTTCAAAAATGCATACGGTATTTTCCACATCACTACCAAGTTCTTATTTCAAAACTTTCGTAACAAGTTTATTTTTATTGTAAAATGGAAAACTATCACGTTACGCGACTACTTTAACTTTCCAAACATAAATTCAACTATAAAGTTAACGCATTTTTCAAACATCACTTCTAAATGCACTTCACACTTGTAGTAATACAAACATATGAACTTCGCATCACTTCCAGTTACACACCACGAAAAAACTCTATTCAGACCGCTATTTTGAAAGTAATAAAGGTGTGATTCAAATGTGCAATTTAAAAGTACGTTCGAAAAACCGAATGTAAGTGAGAAGTTAGTAGAAGTTTTCTCGTTATGCTTAATATTGGCCGTAGTCTGATTGCGTTCGGAAGTCGAACTTCGCTCGTATTTTAACTGTTCGATTTGGAACCGAATTCTCGATATTTGAATATAAAATACGTATCGACTTCGCTAACGGTCCCTATTGACCTTTATTGTCGTTCCAAGGGGACATGCTAAATTGAATTAAACATTTGAAGCTAGGCGTAAGGCTGCCCTTATTAAAAAATTTTGTTAAAAATGTTTTTTTTTCCTAAAATAACATACATTTTTTTTTTTTTATTACGTGGTCTAGGACGGACCTCACGTTAGATGAGGCCCTAAATTCTGACCAATGTAACTATGTTATATGTAATTTGGTCGCATACAAGCCCTGCCTTGGTAACAGGCATTAAAAATATTGATACAGGGTTTCTTGTTTTTATTTGTCACTACATAAAACTTCTACATAAAAAAATACGCAAAAGGCCCATTCGCCTAGTTCTTAGCCTAGGGCCCACGTTTTTTTTTCTCGAGTTTGTCCATGATTTTTAGTTAATTATATAGAAAAATAAGTCTACTTCCTTATTACCAAGCAGTTTTAATTTTTTCACCCGGGTTATTGAATAATTAGATGTTTTCTGACGCAATATTTGAGGTTATTATTATTTAATTTTTTTTAATAATTGATGTAATCTATTTTTTATGTAATTAAACATTGTCTATTGATTGATATAATTAAAATGAATTAATAGCTAATTAGCTATTATTTTAGAATATTGTTTTGTTACCATAGTATTAAGTATCAAGTGGGCCCAAAAATGGGCATTCTCCTTTATATATAACTAAATTAAAAGATTTTATACGGTTTACAATCGCGTTTATTTTTATTTTATTGTTTTAATCTGACGCGACGCGACTAACGTCTGATTGCTTTGCAGCCATCGTGACTCCACAACTGTAGATTTCTAATAACTTCAAGAAATAATAGTATTTACTTTTAAAATAAATTACTAAGGGACATACGGGCACTTTGGCCGAAAATCATTAGTAAATTGGGACAGAACCGAAACAAGAATGTTTTAATTAGTGTAGTTGATATCTTTCCAGCGATAACTCTCAATTCTAGATCGAACATCATCATTATTAAATAACAATCTACAGCGATAAGCAGAATAAACTTTTTATACGGAAACTTTTAAATGATGAAGTCGATTTATAAAGTACAAGATGAAGTTTACGAGCAGCCGTGTGTTAGCAGTAGAAGGCGGGAGTTACAATCGAGACCCATGTTCAAATCTCGCATAAATTCCGCTCGGTACCAATGAATCTTCGTTATACGATTGGGCACACCTGTAAAGTGACCAGTCACGTTTCGGAATAGTTTATAGATAATTCATAGTTTGTGGTTACGATAACTTGTCGCGTAGTAAGTATGATGTTTTTCATATCAAATTGCGGTAAAAAAATTCAGAACTTGATTACTCAAACTATGTTTTACGAACTATAGATGTACAGGCAGTATAGGCAGACTGGACTGTTTTTTCACTGACAATTTTTTCTTTCTTTAATCACATAATAAATAACCTAACCTGACCACTCCGACACGAAAACAGCTTATTATTTATTAACAAGATATTTTCCATTATTTCATCCAAACAGCTCGACCATCGCCTCCATATAACTGCACGGCGAGCTCCTCCGACCTGAAGTTATCTGTTCGATGCTTGGCTAACTACGACGGGGGTCTCCTACAACATTTCACGTTACAAGCTATAGGAGATACGACTAGAGTTTTAGCTAATGTTACTAGCTTATATCATGGTAAATATGCTGTTTTTATACTATATAAGAACTATAGAAGAACTACTTGTCACTACCGCTCTAGATTTAAGGCAAAACAACCTATTTTAATTTTCATAATTGGCACCGCCAAGATTTTTTTGGAGGAATCGCACAGAAGGATTACGGATAGCAGTAAATAATATTTTGTATTGCAGAACAAACAGTATGGTTAAACGTAAGCTGGTCTTCATTGGAGACCTTGGATGATGAAGAGGAGTTAGTAGTGATTGCAAGAAATAGTAAGGGATCATCGGATCCTGTTTTTATACGGGATTTAGTATTTAGAGAGGCTTCTGAACAGAGCGGTAAGACATTTAGATAACTACTTCCATTAATTTTTTTTATTTATTTTTTATTGAAGCTCGGCATATGACAACACTCCGCCTGATGTAAAGCTAGAGTGCGGTCCATGAATGGAAACAACTGCT
The DNA here is from genome assembly GCA_948150575.1 of Tinea pellionella. Taxonomy (NCBI): domain Eukaryota; kingdom Metazoa; phylum Arthropoda; class Insecta; order Lepidoptera; family Tineidae; genus Tinea; species Tinea pellionella. Next base: position 696,784 of record OX411263.1, on the reverse strand, counting down.
ACTACAGAGAAACCTGTGCGGGCAGCAGTCGCCTCCACTATGCCGGCTTGAGAAGTAGAGCATGTACCATCTAGATTGACAGTACACACTCCCCTCGCTATAATTGGCTATTTTCAAACTATTCCCGAAACGCGACAAGTTCACTTCACGGGTGTTACATTCGAAAGAGGTGGTACTACCCCAGGACGGCAGACTGGACAAATAACCATCATCAGTCTGCCTACCACTCTTTAATAGTGCCTATACTGACCGACAATTAAGCCCATTTGCTATTGATGATAATTTTATTGTACCCTGTCATCTGGCCGTAAGTTCATTCTATAAGCGAAGACAAGTCGAAAGCACCGGAATGCTTTCAAACTGATCTCAAAACACGAGGTGATGGGGGAATTCTTTACGTCCAATTGCACCACATGACTTAACTATTACTTTGACATTAAAGTAATGGTTAAAATTAAAATTGGGTTGCTTCAAAAAAACCTGTCAGTTTTGTCGCTTATTTTAACGCTAACCACTTTTTTTTTAAAGAAACCTAACCATCTACCGTCCTGGGGCAGTACCACCACTTTCGAATGTAACATGTAACACCTTGTCGCGTTTCGGGAATAGTTTGAAAGTAGCCAGGTATAACGAGAGGAGTGTGCACTGTCAATCTAAATGGTACATGCTCGACTCCTCAAGCCGGCATAGTGGAGGCGATTGCTGCCCGCACAGGTTTCTCTGTAGTAGCAGTGGTTTTTTCCTCAGTTGTGTTTCCATTATCATTATTATTATGTCTTTTCTAATTTGATGTTATTAACTAATACGATTTGTAATAATGGATAGATAACTAACTATGTAATACGGACAAATGTGTGTACGCCTGCAAAGGCAGATATTAGCTGGACATGTTTATTTTACTACTAACAAAAATTACTTAATACCAAACACGCAATAAAGATTTCATTTCATTTCATTTCCTTCATGGACCGTACTCTTGCTTTACATCAGGCGGAGTGTTGTCACATGCCGAGCTACAATTAAAAAAAACTACATCCATAACCATAAGAAGAAGAAGTAATAATATATTTTCTTTTTTAGAAGGAGTGACTCGGGCTGCAACTAAATTTCCAGCAGCTGCAGCGCTTGCAGCCCTCGGAGCTGTATTAACTGCAGCGGGAGCTATTGTTGCATTAGCAATGAGAAGGTAAGCACAAAAAATATTCAAGTCTTAAGCGAACATTTATTGAACTTTCAAACTATCGGACGTTTATCCTATGTTTCATAATATTATTTAAATACAAAAAACGACCGTGTAGGTATAAACAAAAGGTTCTTAATCGAGTACACCAAGTGTTCCAAGATCTTGGCCGGTACTAATGTTACTTTGGTCGCTGTACCTATAATACAAAGTACACATTAATTAAATTTAAAAAAAAACTTGTGAGGGCAGCAGTCGCCTCCACTATGACGAGCATGTACCATCTTAGATTGACAGTGCACACTACTCTCGTGATACCTGGCTACTTTCAAACTAATATCGAAACGCGACAAGATCACTTCACGGGTGTTACATTCGAAAGTGGTAGTACTACCCCAGGACTGCAGACTGGACAAATAACCATCATCAGTCTGCCTACCACTCTTATATAGCTTGCCGCCTCCGCTATACTAGCTTGATGAAACGAGCATGCCCATCCTAGTTGACAAGGCAGACTCCTTTCGTAAAACACATTAAAACAACAATCTTTATTTAAGACAGTAATTTTATATCAGGAGATCAGAAAACAGCAGTGGTACAAAGAGGCCATCACAGAGTGTCGTCCAGGTAGACAATCAGGGTCGTCGTTACGTCATCGCCTATCCAGCTGTCAGTGACAAGACTGACCCGAAGCCTGACATACTAAATCCTAAACCTGGTAAAGTATTTCTACAATTTTGTATGTATAGGTCGCGTCAAACTTTATGACGTCTCTGAAGTTAGTTGCGGGTGCTACTTCGCACAGGTACAGTCAAGTTAACAATAATAAAATTAAGAGATAATTTTATTAATAAATATGAATAGAACATAAAGGAGAATGCCCATTTTTGGGCCCACTTAATACCTAATAGTTTGGTAACAAAACAATATTCTGAAATAATATCTTCATTCATTTTAATTATATCAACACATCATTTACCAATCAAATCGACAGTGTTTTATAACATAAAAAACAGATATCTTCCATTATTAAAGCATTTTAAATAATAATAACCTCAAATATTGCATCAGAATAACTCAATAACCCGGGTGAAAAAATTAAAACTGATTGGTAATAAGGAAGTAGATTTATTTTTCTACAAAATTAACTAAAAATCATTGTCAAACTCAAGAAAAAAATTGTGGGCCCATTTTTCTTAGGCGAATAGGCATTCTCCTTTAACCTGTGGGCGGGTAGCTACCTATGTGCCTTTCCTTCTCACGTTCAACGTGCCCCGCTGATACCTCAATTTGTGTACTGCGCAGCAACTAAGTTTGGTCCATACTATACCAGCTAATATCAAATAAAGTCTGTGTCAACGCAGTAAATATATTATGGAGTAATTGTACGCGTCTATTACAATACGCTCCAACCAAACAAACTGCAGCCTGCAGAGATATTTCTGTAGTAGCAGTTATATCTGTAATAAATGTAACACCCGTCAAGTGAGTTAATCGCGTTACGGGATTAGTTTGGAAGTATTTTGAAAAGTCAGATCTGTTGGAGCAATTGTCTCCTCCCATAGATCGCACTATAAGCTTAACACCATGTATAATAGTACGATAGGTACGGTCACATGACAGACTGCTGTCTGGAGCTTATAGACCGCACTATAGCTTAATGTCAGGAGAACTGAGGTCACATGCCCGGCTGCTATGAAAAAAGGGAAAAATAAATGTAATAATTTTATTCCAGATGTAGAACCACCAAGAGTGGTTTTGGAATCATGTGATCAAAAGACGTATAATATTAAGGAAAGCAGATTAACTGTAAATCCAAGTACGTTTCAATGTTCAACGCATGTTGAGACTATGGTATGTAATATTATTGTTTCTAAAAAGTATAGTTTGGGTTTGGGACCCTACGGTCTGTTGTGTCCAGAAATGCGGTCGTCAAGACCATCTTCGAGAAACTTGACCCCTATATTTTTTGCATCAATTATGGATATAGATATTATAGATATTGCTAATTGTACCGTTTAAGTTGCCTGGGCAGACTCCTCTCACAACTACGCCAATAATTATGTGCTCAAAAAAGATAATTCCAATAAAATTATATGAAATCAAATCAAAGTGCAAACTGAAATTTTAAATTTCTTAACGAAACATTCGCTATTTTGTACAGCTTGAAGAATTTGTAAAATTTAAAACATTTCTTAACTTCGCAGATGCCCCAGAGATAACAAAGGAGTGAAGAGGGATTATCTTTTTGTATATAAACAATGTATATAACCTACTGTATATTATATTATTTGTATAGTTATTGCCTTCTCGAAGTAACTGTTAGATAAAGATTGAATTTTATGACAATTTTAATATTTTAAAAATTATTTTAGTGCGTCCACCTGATGATAAGCCAGAGTGCAAACACGACTGTTGTAACAAAAAAAAAACTGCGGGCAGCAGTCGCGCCCGCCGATGACTATTTTATTTCGAACAAAATCGTGTTTAAAATATGTTAATTTGCAATTCCCAGTAATTCTTTTAAATTCTTTTAAATATTTATTTTTTATTTATAAAATCATCGAAATAAATATTAATTATTTGCCGAAGTATTTAAGTTTCGTAGTAAGTTTAAAATGACAGAATTGTCTCGCCGGATGCCACAATATCAAAAACATGATAGTGTCTTTTTACTATACAATTTTGCTTGCCGAAATATTCCTCAATATGTTTATAGCACTGCTTTCATTTAAACCTCATTCCTAGGTTTGAACTGTGCCTAATTAATGTATGTATTTAAAGAACGAACGAAATTATAAATTATTGTAAAGAATTTAAAGGAAAAGTGTCAAAAATATTTGACTAAATTAGAATTTAGAAACAAAAACTGAGGTCCTACCATCAAGTGTCAAAATTACTACTACTACTTAGCTCACGCCTTGTTCCCACTGGGGTAGGCAGAAACTATGGAGCGCCAGCGACTCCTCTCTCTACATACCACTTTCGCTTCGACCACATCCATTACTCCCCTCATGCATGCACGTCGGTTGAGGGTGCTCCTCGTCTGACCCTTTCTCAGCAGTTGACCGATCTGACTGAGAAAGGTCTTCCTAGGGCGCCCCCTTCCGACACTGCCATCCACTTTCGCACAATAGATCTTTTTAGTTAATCTCCTTTCATCCATCCTTTCCAAAAGTGTCAAAATTATAAATATTAATCAACAAAAAGTAAACTATAGAGTAATATTAAAAGATTTCAAACAAAACATTCCTGGGGCTAAAGTGAAAAACCAATCGAGTTGTCACTTGATCGAATCGACAACAAAATGTATGGGTTTTAACGTTCCGTTATCACCTGGGTGACAGTGAAACGTCAAATCCCATACTTCTTCTTTTGTTAAATGGCCTTGACATAACAACGACAATTCTGCCAATGTCGAGTAGTAAATTCTTGATGTTTTTGCATCAAATTGCAATGGCGTTTTACAATTTGACGCTTTCTTGGAGTATTTGGGGGCAATTCACCCGTCACAATGTGAGCGTTTTCACGGCGTGGTATAACCATAAAAAAAAACCGCTTCCGTTCCCTCATATAGAAATAATTTCAATGTTTCCACAATTACTCACATGCGCAGCATAAAATTACGCAAAATAACACAAATTTTACACAATAATAACCACTAAACTAATTAAGGAAAGGGATAAAAAACACCTCAACCTTCCCGGGCAAAAGCGCACCAAACACTCCGTCAAATTACTTTAGCCCCTGGGATAAGATTGTTTATTAAAAGTGCGGGCCAACTGTGGCATTCATTCATTGTAAATTATCATCGAATTATAATATATACTAGATATAAAATACTTCCATATCATATAAACGAATATATTTAATGTAAATTTTAATTAGTTAACAATTAAGATCGGTACAGACCGCCTCACGTGTACACGACGTGCGTGTACCGAGGCTGTGTGGCCCATATAGATGAAAAAAATATATCATAAAGTTAATTCTGAATAAACAGATTTTTTTCGCAAATTTTCGTTTATTTATTTCTGTTCCAACATCCCTTTGTAATGCTCAATTTTTTAAAAATATGTATATATGATGTATATAATATTTCTAAAACATGGGCGATTCCATAAATACTATTATATATTGGAATCTTGTAAAATGTAGAGAAACATCTTTGGCTAAACATATTCTATATAATAAAAATCAATTGCTGTTCGTTAGTCTCGCTAAAACTCGAGAACGGCTGGACTGATTTGGCTAATTTTGGTTTTAAGTTATTTGTGAAAGTCCAGGGAAGGTTTAAAAGGTGAGTAAATATGAAAAAAATGCTTGGAATATAGTAAAAACAACAATTTCGCTTTCCCTTAGAAACCATTCCTTTGGTTTTGAACGTCAAACATTTGATGTTCGTCCCGTCGTTTAGAAATCAATTAAATTTAAAAGTCGTTCAGAAATGCTTTTTTATTTATTGATTTTGAGGCGGTACGAAGTTTGCCGGGTCAGCTAGTTAATAATAATAAATACATATTTGGTGTATGTTCGTCTCCTCAGGCAGGCATTGCAGAGGCGACTGCTACCTGTAGAGATTTCTCTGTAGTAGCAATTGTATCCGTTCATGGACCGCACTTTAGTTTTACATCAGGCGGCATTATGCCAAGCTACAATTCAAAAACAAAATACATATGTAAAATAGAGGGAAATCCTTCAACGTGAATTCAAAGTATAAATAAAGACATATTGACATCCCCTTTAAGAGTTTTCTGTGAAAAATTGCGAATGTCAAGAAAGCTCGGTTACACTAATCTTTCAGCATTTCAATGCCAGAAACGAATTGGGCCTGCCTTATTGTACCCGTATGGAAACGTAAATATATATACACATAATATATTTCAATTTGCTTTCTTTGTATACATACGTAATGTAGCGGCCTTGGTCTAGCGGTAGGACGCGTAAACTCATGGTCGATGAGACCCGTGTTCAAATCTCGATAAATCTTACCGGTATCAATGTAACTACGTATTGGTCACTCATGATGATATACGGCCTCATAGCACGCGCGAGGTCATTCAACTCACAGCTGATGGCCTTAGCGATGTTATTAAGACACTGCGGCTAACCTAACAATAAAAAGAGATGATTTCACAACGAATAACATATGGGTAAAAGAAATGATCGCAGTCCTTTTTACACCCTATATAAGCATTAATTAAAGAATGGTAGGCAGACTGATGATGGTTATTAGCCCAGCCTGCCGTGTTGGGGTAGTACCACTACTTTCATGCCTAACAATAGTGACGGAATTGTGATTCGGGATCAGCCACTTAACTAACGGAGAATGCCCATTTTCGGGCCCACTTGATACCTAATAGTTTGGTAACAAAACAATATTCTAAAATAATATTTTCTTGTTTATTACTTCATTTTAATTAACACATCATTTACCAATCAACAGACGATGTTTAATTACATAAAAAATAGATATCATCAATTATTAAAGCATTTAATATAATAATAACCTCAAATATTGCATTAGAAAACATATAACATAAAACTGTTTAGGTAATAAGGAATGTAGATTTATTTTTCTACAAAATGAACTAAAAAAAAATTGTGGGCCCATTTCTCTTAGGCGAATGGGCATTCTCCTTTTAATAATATTACAACTAATATAACGTAACCTTTAATGATTCATTCATATCGGCAATAGGTCTACTTACCCCTGACTGTAGAGAAGCAAATATACACAATCATACAAAATGAAATTCCAAAGCGTATCTGGTTGAAATTGCGCCGGAATTCGATATAAATATAATATTATTGTGTTTCATGTCAAAAAGTGATATTTTTCATCTCGATTCCGTTGATGTAGGTATATTTATGCTAAATATATACTACAGCGAACTGTGTAAACCCTATTCTATGAGTAAAAAGATTTTTTTTATATTGTAGCTCGGCATATGTCAACACTCCGTCTGATGTTAACAAGAGTGCAGTCCATGAACGGAAACAACTGCTACTACAGAGAAATTACTACAGGCAGCATCGGCCTAAGGAGAGGAAAGTGCACCATACAGATTGACTGCACACTCCTCTCGTAATACCGGACTACTCTTAAATTGTTCCCGAAACGCGACAAGGTCACTTCACGGGTGTTACATTCGAAAGTGGTGGTACTACCCCAGGACGGCAGACTGGACAAATAACCATCATCAGTCTGCCTACCACTCTTTGTATGTATCCGTAAAGCAAAATTGTTTTTTTTTTATTTGGTACCTTTTATCTCAAAAGCTAGGGACAAGGGTTCTAGAAGTGCAGTCCAAGAGGACGTTAAACAAGTCTACCAAGTCCTGGAAGTTCCAGCAATCTGCAGCCTGAAGGAACATTCAGAATTGAAAACCCCGGTGACGGGTGTTACATTCGAAAGCAGTGGCACTACCCCAAGACGGAAGACTGGGCTATTACCCATCATTAAGATACCTATTACATTACATATATTAAAGTTACTGGCATGGTTTAGCGGTAGAGGACAGATGTCTTGATCGATGAGACCCGTGTTCAAATCTCGCTAAATTCTGTTCGATTCCAAATTACCAATGTTACTATGTTATATATACTTTAGTCGCTCAGTGCCTGTCATACATAACTTATTAGTATAGGCATTAAAAAAAATAGAAAACAAAATAAATAAATCCAAGGTACGGCCTTTGCGAAAAATAATATTGGGTTCTGTAAACCCTTGGGATCTCCATAGGGAAGTCAAAACAGATTCGTGAGAAGCTGGTGGGTCGATTCAATTTGCTCTCTACGGTTAATAACCTATTCTTGGTGATAATTGGTTTGTATTGTAATCGATTAATTGCATTTTCAATATCAATCAAGAATTTGCATTCAAGATAATCTATTTATGAGGAGTGAGCAGACTGAAGATGTCCAGTCTGTCGACCTTCCATTTTCCATCCGTTACAAGATAATTAGTTGTATTTCGTGATCAACTTAGAAGTAGCGTTAACGAGGCAAGTCGGCACAATAGAGGTGACTGCTGTAAGGACAGACATCTTCTTTTGTTTAGCAGAAACAGCACAATCAACAGTTTACTATTATTATTATTTTTATTTTCGGAATTTAAAATTTAGTTTTTTTTTAAATTATTATATCATTATGCATAGACCATGATTGACGAGTTTCTTGTGCTTCTTGTGCTACACCTTTTCGAAGCCATGGTAGAGTCTGATAATGAACCAGGGCATTCTAAGTTCACGCGCCGCTTCATCTTCTTTTGTTAAATGGCCTCAGATGTCATAACAACGACAATTCTGCCAATGTCGAGTAGTAAATTATATAGTTTTTGAATCAAATTGCAATGGTGTTTTACAATTTGACGCTTTCTTGGAATATTTGGCGGCAATTCACTCGGTCACGTCACAATATGAGCGTTTTCGCGGCGTGGGATAACCACAAAAAAACCGCTCCCGTTGCCTCATATAGAGTGAATTTAAATGTTTCCACAATTACTCACATGCGCAGCATATAATTACTCAAAATAACATCAATTTTACACAATAATAACCACTAAACTAATTAAGGAAAGGGATAAAAAAACACCTCAACCTTCCTGGGCAAAAGCGCGCCAAACACTCCACGCCCATGCTAAAAAATTATTTTCAATACATTTCATTTCATTTAAAATTTCTTCAACTCGACTGTCAAAATAAAATAGTGTTTTTAGTGGAAAGATCTTACTTTTTTTTTTTGGCTCGACATGTGACCTCGACTGGTCTGATGGTAAACTCAGTGGAGGTCCATAAGCATTGACGACTAGAGAACCGCTCGCACGGCGGCTCCAATCGCCACCACTATGCCGGCCTATAATTTGTTATAATTTGTTAAAATCACAATAAGGTTTCGATATAACATCGAGAATAGGTTACCCATATTCGATGTTGTATTCCATCGTACGATTTATGGCCATTCGATTCTAATAATTGATACGACTTCCTATCGATACTGGCACTCGTGGTAAATCATGAATTATTGTTTATTGTTATAATTTTATATCGGTATACGTATTATATCTTTAGAAAAAAAACACTAAGAAAAAAATATCCTTAGGTAGTTTATTTTAATATTCTGTTTTTTACTTGCGACATTAAGCTAGAGTGCGATCTACTGCAGACAAATTTCTACATGCAACAGTCGCCTCCGCTATGCCGGCTTGAGGAGACGAATGTGCACCATCCAGTTAATAAGTAATAAAATACTTGAACCCAAAGGATAAATCATGACCCGCCTCCCACGGTGCGTCCATAACACCGATAACAAACGTATATTTTATCTCAATTTATTTATATTTAATAGATAACATATTACACATTTATATATATCGATATAAACATAAATATAATAAGTTATCACAAATCTTATGAACTCTATTTGTTTTATTTTACGTCTTTGTTAATAAGGAAAATTGATATTTAGGAAAAAAACTGGTTTTAATAATAAAAAATACCAATTGACTTATATAGGGTGGTACCTATGTTTTTTTTTTATTGTAGTTCGGCATATGACAACACTGATGCCTGATGTAAAGCTAGAGTGCGGTCCGTGAATGGAAACAACTGCTACTACAGAGAAACCTGTGCGGGCAGCAGTCGCCTCCACTATGCCGGCTTTAGGAGACGATCATGTACCATCTAGATTGACAGTGCCCACTACTCTCGCTATACCTGGCTGCTTTCAAACTATTCCCGAAACGCGACAAAGTCACTTCACGAGTGTTACATTCGAAAGTGGTGGTACTACCCCAGGACGGCAGACTGGACAAATAACCATCATCAGTCTGCCTACCACTCTTTGTATGTATCCGTAAAGCAAAATTGTTTTTTTTTTATTTGGTACCTTTTATCTTAAAATCTAGGGACAAGGGTTCTAGAAGTGCAGTCCAAGAGGACGTTAAACAAGTCTACCAAGTGCTGGAAGTTCCAGCAATCTGCAGCCTGAAGGAACATTCAGAATTGAAAACCCCGGTGACCTCAGGAAGAACAGGATATACAAAATATATATATCACGAATACTGTCAATTTAGATGGTGCTCAAACCGGCATAGTGGAGGCGACTACTGCCTAACCTAACCAATAATAATCAATAATACTCTGTGGTAGCAGTTGTTTCCGTACATGGACCGCACTCTAGCTTAACGGAGTGTTGTCATATACCGAGCTACAATAAAAAAAGAAAAACAATTTTAATGTAGATTTTCCCCAACTTTTTAGAGCGGCCGTGGTGTAACGGTAAGACGCGTGAACTCACAATCGATGAGACCCGTGTTCGAACCTCGCTAAATTCTGACCGGTACCAATGTAACTTTGTTATATATACCTTGGCACTATTAAAGAGTGGTAGGCAGAATGATGATGGTTATTAGTCCAGTCTGCCGTCTTGGGGTAGTACCAACACTTTCGAATGTAACACCCGTAAAGTGTACTTGTCGCGTTTCGGGAATAGTTTGAAAGTAGCCAGGTATAACGAGAGGAGTGTGCATAGTGCTGGATGGTACATGCTCTGTAGTAACAGTTGTTTCCATTCATGGACCACACTCTAGCTTTACATCAGACGGAGTGTTGTCATATGCCGAGCTAACAAAACTTTTTTTTTGATCTTTGAATACTTCGTATTATTTATTATTTGCTAGAAGTAAATCATATATGTATGTGTGAAAACACAACCAAACAAAGATATTATATATAAGTGAACAAATTACCTAATAAACGTATCATTTTTCCTCATACGTCCATTGAGTTAAGTTGACTCGTATTAAAATGAAATACTTTATATTATTTTGTGTAATATTAATCGCAATAAAAACTACTGAATGCCATCCAAAAATTAGTGAAAGAGGTTGTATATATATTTTGGGAAGATGTAAGTATATTTGGAAATATATTTTAAAAAATGGTAGCAGTCGCCTCCGCTATGCCGGCCTGAGGAAACGAGTATGCACCATCTAAATTGACAATGCACACTCCCCTCGTTATACCTGGCTCTTTTCAGACTACTCCCGAAACGCGACAAGGTCACCTCACGGGTGTTACATTCGAAAGTGGTGGTACTACCCCAGGACGGCAGACTAGGCTAATAACCATCATAAGTCTGCCTAACACTCTTTAATAGTGCCTATAGTACATATAACAAAGTTACATTGGTACCGGTCCGAATTAGCGGGGTTCGAACACGGGTATCATCGATCGTGAGTTCACGCGTTTTACCGCTAGACCACGACCGCTCTAAAAAGATGATACATATTCTTCTCCTTGAGCCGGCATAGAGGAGACATTTCTCTGAGGCAGCAATTGTTTCTACTTATGGATGGAGCGGCCATGGATCGATAAGACCCGTGTTTAAATCTCGCTAAATGTACTTTGGGCCCTCAGTGCCACTGCATTGGCATTAAATATCGCACTATAAAGACTAGATAGACTAAATTGACAGTTCGAAGTGTGTACATTCCTCCAAAATGTTGTTAAGTTGGAAGTGAAGTGTTGTGGCACGAATACTTTAATTAATTAATTGAATTATCTTTTTTTAATTATAAATATTATTTTATAATTATGAAAATTTTAAAAAAATCGTATGTCCCTTTTTTATCAATTTCGATCCCTTGTGCGTCATATATGTGTTCATTCGTATTACTTCGCTCGCGATTGCGTACACGAATTCATAATTGCTAGGCCAGTAACAAACAACGAACATAAAAATACAGGGTGTATCAGGCATCGTGTAAAAAAATTAAGGTAAATATTAAGTGAGGGGTGATCACCCCTCAAAAAATAAATTTACTAAATAAAAATTCTCGTGTATGGTATTATGACAAAAACAAAATGTCTATAAATGGACCGGCCGACGTGGACATCGAGCGCTACGAAACTACGAAAGTACAGCGGTCATAAAAAATAATTTATTGAGAAAGTAGTAGAACAAAAGTGTTTTAGTATAATTGACTTATTAACACAATGATTAGGTAGTTTACTTACAAAAAACAAAAATATCTTCGGAAAGTGTCTATGGTACTCATAACAGGTGGTCAAAATTCGCGCTAAACACAGTGATACTTTCAATCCGCCTACGAAGTTCACCGCGGTCGTTGACCTGACCGTCTCTGTCAGAATACACGCGCCGCTTTATGTCTCCCCATAATTAAATATCACAGGACGTTAAGTCTGGGGAGCGAGATGGCCACTCGCAAAATGTAATGCGAGCTTATACGGGTGTAGGTCTTGCGCGCACGTAATAACCTCCACACAAGATTTTGAACAATTCTTAATACGTGTCGTACGGAATCGTGTAGGATACCGTTCTCTCCACAAACGTAAGGTAGCACTTAAATTTCCACCACTTTCTCCACACAAGAGAACGATCACAAAGTTCAATGTTCGAAAGTGACATTGTCGCGTTTAGTGTTATTTCTTACGAATACGCGCACGTGTACATAGTTACGCGGCCATTCGGCAACTAACAGAATAGCCGTTGCAGGTGGGTCGGCACACGACTTGTCGGCGCGAGCACAAAGGCGAGGCGGCATAGGTTGTCGGCGTCGATCAAAGGCAAGGTCATTCGTTTGATGCACCGCCTGCCGACACAACGATTACACGTGTTTGTAGCAAATTACTCGTATGTATGTTTCTACAAGGAAAAGGTGGACATTTGGATAAAAAAAAAGTATTTATTTTGTAAATTAATTTCCGCTCAGAATCAATTACTGAGTCATCTATTGAAATTTTTTACATGATGCCCGATACACCCTGTATATTAATTGAATTTTCAATTTCAATTTAATTATTCAATTAATATATTTCAATTTAATTTTTTTCCAAAACTCGGCATCCCTCTATACGTCATTTTAGTCTATCTAATTATAAATCGGACTATAGAGAATTAACTATTAAAGTCTGCGGTATAAACTTTCAGGTAGCGAGGAGTGCGAAGAGGGCACCCACTCTTTCACCACGGGCTGTGGTTACCTAACGCCCGAAGCGACGTGCGAAAACCCAGAACCAAAACAAGACACCCGGGGAATGATCTGTGATTTTTCTGCGTGTTACTGTGATCCACCAACAGTTAGAGATACCAAAACGAATAAATGTGTAGCTATTGAGAATTGTTCATAGAGAAAACTAAGAATATTTAAACCAGAGGTGTCAAACTCAATTTTACAGTGTGCTATATATTAAAGGAGAATGCCCTTTTTGGACAAAACACTATTTTAAAATAATACCCTATTTCTTCATTAAATTATTTTAATTACATCAAAACATCGTTTCCCAATCTATATACAATGTTTAACAACATAAAACATAAACATTACCAATATTGTATCAGAAAAAGTCCAATTACTCAATAACTTGGGTGAAAAAATTAAAACTGATTAGTGATAAGGAGTGTAGATTTATTTTCCTACAAAATGAACTAAAAATGATTGTGAAACTCGAGAAAAAAATTGTGGGCCCATTTTTCTTAGGCGAATGGGCATTCTCCTTTAGAATGTGTAGGCGGGCCGAATTCAAATAAAAAAATTGTGGGCCCATTTTCTTAGGCGAATGGGCATTCTCCTTTAGAATGTGTAGGCAGGCCGAATTCAAATAAAAAAATTGTGGGCCCATTTTTCTTAGGCGAATGGGGATTCTCCTTAAGAATGTGTAGGCGGGCCGAATTCAAATAAAAAAATTGTACTGAATTATTATAACATTCTATTTAGTCTAAAAGCTCTAAAAAACATGATTCTTCTTTCTGTGACACATTGCGATCGCGGGCCTTATTGATACGGCCCGGGGCCGGATGCGGTTCTTACGTTTTTACGGATGCGATTTTAAACCATATACTAGAGAAGCAAACCTCAGACACGAAGAAAGCGTAAGCCGCTTCAAACGATTCGACAATGTTGCCGTCAAGTTAAATAGTAAATGACAGAAAACCTATAAGTGACTGCAGTCATCTTTTCTCTCGCGTCACATTGGTCATACAAATAGATAAGCGTTATTACTTATCTATTTGTATATGTCAATGATTTTAACTAAGTATTTTTTTATTATAGCTTGGCATATGACAACACTCCGCCTGATGTAAAGCTAGAGTGCGGTCCATGAACACAACAACTGCTAACACAAATTTCTTCCACCATAGGCTAGTAACGCTGGTTTTTTTTTTTGTTTTAAAACCGCATATATTTTTTTAAATTCAAATACACTATTATATAAATACGTGACAATTGTATTGTATTGTATTGCTGACTGTTATTATTATTTTTTACTTTTATTTTTCAAATTGTCTACTCGTATGCTTTTTATTTTTTCTCACGAAAGCGAATGTTTTTACGTTCTTGTGAGCTAAATCAATACAGATCTTTAAACCGATATGCATATGATTTGTGTACGTGAAAATATAGAATAGAATAGAATATCTTTTATTTGTCATAATGTACAGATGTTATTAGATATGTACAGGGTGAGGTGACAAAAGGGAAATCAGCTCAGCATGTGCTCTGGCAAATGTCAGAGCGCTGATTTTTAGCTGACACCGCAGGAATTGGCAAAGGGGTAGTGATAGGGAAGAGGTGTAATAAAATAGTTATGGAAAGTAGTTTGTATTGGAACGATAAAATGCATAAATATTAAAGAATATAGAAACAAAATACATAATAATAATAATTAATAGGTTGCTCACGCATACATAATATATAACAGTGGACACTAATATAATATAACTTTTATAAGACACTAGCCATCCACCGACAGTCCACCTATCACATATTATTATTAAATTATAAATAAATAAGTCTTGGTAATTGGAGTAAAGTGATAAATGATAACCTACTAATAAATCTGTTATAAAAATATTAATAATAAACAGAAACTAACAAATTTAATCAAAACAATTTCATCATAAACCTTCTGTTGAGTAATCGCTATTAAAAGATGTGGCTTCACGTTCACTGAGCGATAAAAACCTTTTTTTTTCTTTTTTTATTGTAGCTCGGCATGTGACAACACTCCGCCTGATGTAAAGCTAGAGTGCGGTCTATGAATGAAAACAACTGCTACTACATAGAAACCTGTGCGAGTAGCAGTCGCCTCCACTATGCCGGCTTGAGGAGACGAGCATGTACCATCTTAGATTGACAGTGCACACTCCTCTCGTTATACCTGGCTACTTTCAAACTATTCCCGAAACGGGTGTTACATTCGAAAGTGGTGGTACTATCCCAGGACGGCAGACTGGACAAATAACCATCACCACTCTTTAATAGTGCCTATAGGCACTGAGCGACCAAAGTACATATAATAAAGTTACATCGGTACCGGTTAGAATTAGCGAGGTTCGAACACGGATCTCATCGATCGTGAGTTCACGCGTCTTACCGCTAGACCACGGCCGCTCGTTTACGCTATTCGGGAAGAAACACAAAATATAAAAGCGATCGCTTTGTATTTAGTTGATCAAGCCCGGAAGTCAAAGTTATCCTTTAGGCGCAGCGTGAAGAGGCATCTCATCAAGCCGGCATAGTGGACGCGACTGCTGTCTACAGATCCTCTTCTCTGATAGCAGTCGCCTCCATTCATGGATCGCACTCTAGCTTAACATCAGGGAAGTGCGGTCAAATGACGTGCCAAAATAAAATAAAAATTCAAGCTAGAATAGTAAGCTAGTAAATCCGGCTCAAGCTTGCTAAGATGAAACTAGTTCTATATACACGAAAGCTAGATATAATAACTTTTAGGGACCCTGTTGCCCGTACCAGGATACCTACGGGTATCAGTACAAGGACAATACATACAATACCCAGACCCCAAAACAAATACTTTTATTAATAATATATTTTTTAAATTTATTTCGACTGGGAATCGAACCTAGGACAACACAACAGACTGGCACCCTACCCAATTAAACTCTATAAACAGCTTCTCTTTCTCCTAGTCGGTCCCTCATTGTTGAGGATAGTGACTCCTGGTGGCTCGCTCAATTAGATGTCTCCATTGGCTACGACTGCTTGCCTGATGGAGAACTTTATGGACCTGCGTCTCCAGACAAATGGATATCTGTCCAGCGGCTTGGGCTTCTACCTGACGGTCTTCTGCCATCAACCTTCCCTGTCACCACAAGCCTTTCTAGATCGTTGCGCGTTATATGGCCGAAGACAGACTAATTCAGTTTATTGCAGACCAAATCCTTAGTTCTGTTCATGACAAAGGTTGATTACCCACTGGGAAAGTGATAAGCCACGAATTCGATACCTTCGAGTGTTTTGTTTGTCTGTCCTCACCCTTATCTCTACTTAATCCTAACCTTGGTGAAAGGCACCCGTATTTCCATGTTCAATATTATAATTTATTATACACAGGTAATATGTATTACACGTATATGAAATAGCGGTAGGCAGTGGGGTAACTATGGGAGGGCTAGGCACCGGGACCCTGAAGCTCACTTCACTGTTTTAAATTTGATTCCACAAGAGTCGCCGTGGTCTAGCGGTAAGACACGTGAACTCACGATCGACGAGACCCGTGTTCGAACCTCGCTAAATTCTGACCGGTACCAATGTAATTTTGTTATATGTACTTTGATCGCTCAGTGTCTATTTATTATTAAAGAGTGGTAGGCATACTGATGATGGTTTGCGGTCCTGGGGTAGTATATTACTTTAGAAAGAAAGAAAGAAACGCCCGTGAAGTGACTCTGTAAACGCGTTTCGGGAACAGTTTAAAAGTAGCCAGCTAAAATGAGCGGAGTGTGGAATGTGTACTGTCAATCTAGATGGTACATACTCGTCTCCTCAAGCCGGCATAGCGGAGGCGACTGCCTGTAGAAATATATTTCTGTGTTAGCAGTTGTTTTCGTTCATAGACCGCACTCTAGCTTTACATCAGGCGGAGTGTTGTCACATGCCGAGCTACAATAAAAAAAAGTCGAAATACTAATAATTATGGTTGGAGTTAAAGAAATAAATTATAGTTTATTGGCATTGAGTTACTATGCAATGCGTAGTCTGCCCTGTCAACCTGGGCTAACTAAATCTCAAAGCTAGCTAAGTCTCAACTAACATAGCGGAGGCAACTGTCGCCTTGAGATATTTCTTTTGGGGTAACAGTTGTCTTTGCTCATAAACCACACTCTACATCAGGCGGACCAATTTAAAATCGATACCCGATCGTGAAAACTTGGCTAGTTTTTTCAAACCTTCGGTGGCCATCACGAGTTTCGACTCTAGTCCCACATGTACCACGGTCAGACTGTAAAAAGAAAATAGGCGTAAGAAGCTTTTTTAGTCTTTGGGGTGACCACAACAAGTTACCCATGCTCGGGAAGGTAATAACAAAAAGTCTGATGTGTGAATACGTTTAGTACCGCTGCAGTGTGTGTAAGATGTACGTCATTGTCCGTACATCTGGGTTAACAGTTTAGCGCATAAGCGTTTTACTTATATATAATAAGTCGAGTAATACTAATAAAGAGACTCTTAGTTCGCAACTCAAAGATGTAGTTTCTCTTATAATTGATCTACCAAAACCTCCAACATCACACCGCTAAAATTATAATCATATGTAAAACCTATCCAATTTGGAGACTCCAATCTTATTCTCGCATAAATAAGAACCTAATATATGTAAAACCAAGAGATTTTTATCTAAACGGCGCGGAAAAGGGAAGCCTGCATTGCGTACACGATATAGGTACACTTCCGAATCTAGCGATAAATTTTATGTGTTGTCAAAATTAAGTTAAATCAGGAAAAACTATTTATTTTCCTATTTTTACCTAACTATCTCAGCTTGAAGTTTACACTCATGTTCCTACCGGGGTAGGCAGGGACAATGGAGCGCCAGCAATTTCTCCGAAACACCACTCTCGCCTCGCTTATATCCATCTTTCCCCCATGCATGCACGTCAGTTACGGGTGCCTCTCATCTAACCCAGTTGAAGCAGTCGAGAATTACTGATCACTACATAGATAAGGTGTCCCTTTCTGCTAGATTACCACTTCCGTAAGATTAGTTTGATTCGTTGATCTTCTCACATCTCTACCTACCCTAAATAAATATGTATCAATATATAATTCACAGAAGGTAGTATATATAAATTAAATTTCGTGTTTTAAAATTACTTTTACAATAAAAGATCAATTGTACAATAAAAAAATTAACGCCGTCTTCAAAATAAAATTCCTTTAAAAACTTAAACAGGTAATGACTATAAATCCTGCCTCTACCTCTACAGTTAAGAGCCGTGAAGTTTCATATGTAGTTAGCGAAAGGTCTCTAGGGTGCATTACATTATTCTACCAGAACTTACAAAGCTGTGGTTTAATAGTAAGAAATTAAACTAAAGGGTTTTGCTTTAAATCATAGACAATTGAAGCCCTGAATATCTAGGTTGTACGGACATCCTCACTGTCTTTCCAAATACTAAAAAAACAGTAAGAATTTATTGATGGTATTTATAGCCTAACGTTATTGTATTGTTGAAAACGCCTGAATTATTTTATAAGCAACACGAGTTGTTATGTCATATTTATAATTTTAGGCGTTTTAGTTATTTCAATTTTTAGAGTTACCTGCTTCTTTCAGTGACTTCTGTGAGAGCAAACGTACAGCAAGCGTAAAGCGACGAATATATCAGTGGTTAAATTAGGTTACTTGATTTAAATGCCATTTAGCAAATGAAAAGGGTAGAAGTTATTATAGGTGATTTATATACGTGTTAGCTACTTTTTTAAATTTCAGATCGTTACATATGAAGTCGCGGGTCGATAGGTAGTAAATAAATATAAAAAAGTGTATTGAACTCGGTACAATTTCTTTGTTTATCTCATGACAAAGAATAAGTTAATATCATGATTCAACATTCCGTAGTGGTCATAAGGGCGTGTTTTGAATGTTAAATCTATGTTGATCTTATGCAATAAACATTGTGCGTTCCATACATACATAGTATTGTCGTTAAAATCTTAAGGCCCGTTGTCCAGTAAGCTTACAAAAATAGATTTTCTTATAGTAGTACGAATTTCCATAGACAGCCTCCGCTATGCCAGTCAACATCTAGATTAACAGTGCATACTCCTCTCGTTATACCCGGCTTCTTTGTTAAAAAGCCACTTCGGGTGTTACATTCGAAAGTGGTGGTACTACCCCAGAACGGCAGACTGAGCTAATTAATAACCATCATTAGTCTGCCTACCACTTCTTTTGTGATATAAAGTGGAAAATAACAATGTAAAATATTTAGGTTAAGAGATAATTGTATTATCTATCAATTAGCTATAACCCGTATGACCTATGTTAGGTATTTAGTGTTTACATAGGGGACCTAACATCACCTACATTTAGGTCAACTATTTATTATTACAAAATACACAATATTGCCACGGCGAATGTTCAGCAGAAATCCACGATCTAATCCCTCCTACCCCACATCGCTTGAGGTCGACGCGTGCAGGCGATCGAATGCATCGCCTCACCGTCGAAACAATCCCCTCGTGGACGAAAAAGTTCGGGCAATCCTTCTTCTGTCGTTCCATTAAATTGTGGAACGATCTTCCCATTCACGTCTTTCCACCTTCCTATAACATGGGATCCTTCAAGCGCAGTGTGAAGAGGCATCTCATCAAGCCGGCATAGCGGGCGCGACTGCTGTCTCCAGATCCCCTGCTCTGACAGCAGTCGCCTCCGTTCATGGATCGCACCCTGGCTTAACATCAGCCGGTGTGCGGTCATAACACGTGCTAAAATAAAAAAAAATAAAAAAAATATATTTACTAATACTTAATACCAAATTATTGTAGCTATTCAACATATGACTTTCCGCCTGATGTAAAGCTAGAGTGCGGTCCATGAACGGAAACAACTGCTACTACAGAGAAATCTCTACATAGTGCAGAGGAATGTGCGCTGTCGATGGTGCACATTCGTCTCCTCAGGCCGGCATAGCGGAGGCGACTGTAGTAGAAGTTGTTTACGTTCATAAACCGCACTCTAGCCTAACATCAGGCGGAATCTTGAATGCCGAGCTACAATAATAAAAAATACAGCAACTTAAGGGTTCATTCTGCTGAAGAAAATATAAATTGCATTTTCCATTATCAATTATAATTTATTTAATCATTTTTATTTATTTAATTAGGTAATAATAATTATGATTAAAATAAATGTTAAAATACTGGATGTTACGTTTCGATAACGTAACATAACGAGAGGAGTGTGCACTATCAATCTAGATGGCAGATATCTCAGCTGTCTCCTCAAGCCGGCATAGTGGAGGCGACTGCTGCCCGCACATGTTTCTCTGTAGTAGCAGTTGCTTCCATTTAAATGTTAAATTAATGTAAAATATTTATGTACTAATAACTGCATTTTATATAGCCCGGCATTTATTTATTATAGCGGCTATGGTCTAGTGGTAGAGTCGAATCTGCCGTGTTCAAACCGCTAGATGCAACTATAGTATATGTACTTTAGTCGCTCAGTGTCTATAAAACAAGCACTAGTGCAAGTGAACGCCTGATGAGCGGAAACAATTGCTACCACAGATACGAGTATGTCTGTAAACAGCTGTCACCTCTACTATGCCGCTATACTGATTTAAGAAAACATTCGTGCACTCTGCACAATGCACACTCCTCTCGTAACAGGCTTCTTCCAAACTGATTCCGAAACTGGCCACTTAAATGTGGTGGTACTACCCCAGAAAGGCAGACTGGGTGGACAACCACACCAAATTCTTAAAATAATAATTGCAAATAAAAATATTTTTTAAAAAAGAAAAGTAACAGGTTAAACCGGTAAGAATCTATAAAAAAAACGTGGACAAAAATAAAATAACAAATATTGGTATTGGTAAGTAAAAAATTATATATAATTATTTTATTAGTATTAAAATAGTTAAAAATCACTATATTATATAATATAGAAATACCAAAATTAATTAACTACTAAAAAAGAAGGCAAGGCAGTAATTCTTTAAAAATATCTTATAATTAGGTCTATGTAAAACTATCACTATATACAATTATCACAATTCACTAACACATAAATCAATCACGCTTGACTATTACCTAAACCCATATTCATCGCATTCAACAAATCACCATTATCCGCATCAATTTCCCATGCGAATAAACCACCCAGTTTATTATTTCTCACATACTTTCCTTTCTCAATAACTGATCTCGGGTTGTCATAAGTAACGAGGTCACCTGTACCAGGATTGAAGACATAAGGCGCTTGGGCCTCAGCGTCGTAATGATACTCCCACTTCCCACTGGCTAACCCATTTGCAATCTCTCGGTAATCCACCACACCATCCTGCCATGTCCCCTTAACTGGTCCAGTAGCGTTCCCTGTGAAAGGTATCTTCTTGTCTTCATATCCTGCAACGCCGGTCCATCCGCGACCATACATAGCGACACCAACGATGATTTTACTCGGAGTAACTCCCTGAGCTAATAAACATTTAACTCCAAAATCAGTCGTATAAGTTTCCTTCTTATTCCAAGCTGGAGAGTACAACGGTGTTTGGTGTCCGAGGGTATCGTTAGACCAAGCTCCCTTGAAGTCGTAGCTCATTAAAAATATGTAATCCATATATGCTTGAGCCGCCTTATAGTCAACCATTTGGATCTTGTCCCAACCAGCGCTGATGGCTGACGTGAGCTCGTATTTCTTACCGGTCTCAACGGATAACGTATTTAACATAGCACGTAGTTCCTTCATTAAAAGTACGTATGTCTCACCGTCTTTTGGACTTCCGAGGTCCGGATTAGCTCCTTTACCTCCAGGGAACTCCCAATCGATGTCAACGCCGTCGAAGAATTTCCATGTGAGAAGGAACTCTCTAACTGAATCCACGAAGCGGTCTCTCTTCACTTTGTCATCCAAAAAGTAGAAAGGATCAGCGAGAGTCCAGCCACCGATAGACGGTAAGATTTTCAAATCTGGGCGCGCTCGTTTCAAAGACATGAGCTGTCCGAAATTGCCTTTGTACGGTTCGTTCCAGGAGCTCAACCCCTTCTGTGGTTTTTGCAAAGCAGCCCACGGATCGTGAATAGATACCTGGAAGTCCTGGCGGCCGGCGCACGATCGCTGCAGAGCTTGGAAACTGCCCTCGATTTCCTTCAAACTGTCATTTATTCCGTCACCGCCACAAATCGGAATGAAGCCATAAAGAAGATGAGTCAAGTTGGGTATTGGTATTTTGTCCACAGGAAACTTGCGAGGGTACACACCCCATTCAACAAAGTAAGCTCCGATAACCTTTCCAGAAGACTGTCTGAATGGTTTATTCTTTTCTCCGATAGAACTTTCGAGCGGTTTCAAATGGCTTCCATCAGTGTCAGAGACAATAATGTCGGTCGGGTCACTGGCTGCACAGCCATCGGCGTTACATAGTTCTACGATCATTTTGTATGCTCCACCCTTCTTGACCTGGAAACTGGCCGTGCCCGAAGACCCGGTGAAGGGCCCGGACCATACTTCTTCTTTGTCCAAAAGCACTTTCGCTGTAGCCGGTTGACTGTCACCGGTCCATACGTTCCAATTGACGGAGACGTCTGCCGCTTCCTTTCTTTTAACGAGTTGGTTGTATGCTGTGGCAGCTTGGTTGACTTCGACGATGGAGAAGACGCGTTCACCCCATCCTAAGTTAGGTTTACCAGGTGGGGCCGCGTTCGCAGCAACGCACAGCCCGACCAAAAGGGGCACGATGTACCTCATAACCAGTCCTTTTTAATACGCAAATATGTTTTTATCGCACAACGGTACTTCGTGGAGGCGTGTTGAAGAACTGCGCCTGCACAAAAGTTTTGCTTAATATATATGCAGTGTGTTTTAGGCCAACCGCTACGAAGAGACCAATCTGAAGGTGCGATAAATATTATGTTTAAAAGTGAACAATCAAAAGCGTGAATCGTTAGCCCAGATCATAGTTAACACGGTCACATACATTTCTCAAGGCTGATTTAATACAATTTTAATTAACCCCCATTAAATATTCAATAATTATTTAGATTTATTTTTTAATTAATTCATTTTGAATATAAAGTAAATTTTAAAGTAGTATATATCACACTCCGCCTAATGATGAGCTAGAGTGTGATTTCTGCAAGTAGTAGTCGCCTCCGATATCCCGGCAACTTCCAAACCAATCTTACAACTTACAACTCGTTAATTTTCTCAATATATCTTTGTAAACAATCCTTTTGTTTACATAAGTATATATTTATGTAACAATACAATATATATGTAACAAAAATAATTATATTTAACTATGTGTGCAATTAGTTCAAGTATCTAATAAGTGCTAGATTAGATGATAATCAGTGAGTAATTGATAAATTGCGTATATCTTTCTAAAAATTCCACAAATCATAACATTTACTTTATTTCCTTTTAAATGAGACATCATTTTTTTATTACTCACACGTTATGATTATTAAACAATTAATTTATTTGTATAAATATCCCTAAATCGGAGTTTTTTTTTTAAATAAATTTTTGGCATATTAAAAAGCTGTATTTGTTATTATTATTAAATTATTATCTGTGGTAGAAGTTGTTTCCATGCATGCGCTTAAAGCTGTTATTGTTGCTAGTGTACTTTTTAAAAAATATACAGAGTGAATTTTTCAAGTGGGCTTTCATGGCCAAATCCTAAACTATAAGAGATATCGAAAAATGCTGAAAGGAGTCTCGATGCCGATTTTGATGAAAACTAAAACTGCATTATTAGATTTTTGATAAATCCATTTTCCCGGCCAGGAATCGAACCTGTTGATTTTGAAAAAAAATAAACACTCTGTATTATTGCACCATCCGATAGTGTTCCTGATAAGGATCAAATTCTGGGAAGTAATGATATACGGCAATCCAAAGAAAAGTGTTGATTTTTAACAAATTGTCTCTTATTTCCATGTATTTATACATTACTGGTACATTGACAACATTTATTATTTTGAAATATTGAAAATCATCATATTGATTTAAAATCTCGCTCTCTTCGAGGTTAAATGAAAGGAAAGTTATTATTATTATTATTATTGATTCCGTTCAGATTTTTTCTTTGTTATATTTTATTCTTTATATCTTTTATCTAGATCATGGTATTTCCTTTATTTTTTTTCTGAATACAATAGATTTTAAGCGTAATGTATAAATAATAGGTTATAAAAAATATGATGAAAATTTTAACATAAAAAACTGATCAAAAATCCTAAAATAAGGTTTTTTTCCTTTCAATTTTCATCATAATTTATAAAATGAAACTTGCACGTTATGTAAACGCAAAACGTAATTCTAACTAAAGATTAGAAACAATTTATTTCGCTTGTAATGTCTAAACCTAACCCTAATCTAATTAAACAAATATAATATCCCTTTAATTGGCTGTATATTTGATACATGACGTCATCTAAGTACAATACAATACAATTGTCACGCCTTTTTTCCACAAAGATAGGCAGAGACAACGGAACGCCACTTACCACGATCCTGACACAACACCCTCGCTTCCTTCACATTCACAATTCTCTTCATGCACGCCCTACGGTTATGGGCACTAGGCAGCCCAGCTTTCATGAGGATGTCTCCTATTTGATCGGAAAACACCCTTCTGGGTCTGCCTTGTTCTAAGTAATTGATTAAATAAAAAGTTTACGACAAATATTTTCGAAAAAAAATTATCTCCTTAAAAACGGTATTTGTACTTTCTCTTAGAATGAAATGAGGCGAAAGTCGAAGGAAAGTACTTTATGTATGACCCTTTGTGGATTACCAACACTTATTCAAAATAAACCAAGATATTTTTTTTATTGTAGCTCGGCATGTGACAACACTTTGTTGTCTTCTTGACTTCCTGCCTATAAAAGCTAAAATTATTCTTGTCCAATCCCTTATTATCCCACTACTTGATTATGGCGATGATAGAACCAAGCTGAAATGGTTACCGATCCGTCTTCGCAGGAATCTTCACTCACTCTCACTTCTCTATTCTGTCCTCAACGAACCCCACACTCCTCACTATCTTAAAAGTATGTTTTCCTATCTTAGCTCCCTTCACGATAAATCCCTTCGCTCCTCTAATAACCTGACACTCGCTATTCCTTCTCATCACACCTCTTTCTTCTCTAACTCTTTCGCAATCACTGCCTTGAGACTGTGGAATGAACTTCCACAGCACATTCAAGAGGCTCCTAACAGGCTTACCTTTAAAATACTCCTATTTAAATTCTTATTGAAAGACTCTTAAACTCTCCAGTTTTATTTATATATTATTTTATTTATTCTGTATGTATTGATATGTTATATATTGATATTGTATGTAGGTTTAATTTGTATTTATGTATTGTATGTATAGTATGTATATTATACTGATTAGTGTATGTATGTGTATATATTTACCTTTATATATTTATATTACACTATACCTATATATATATATATATATATATATTTATTTGTTTAAAATACTGCTTCTCTTCGCTCACACCTGTCACAAACACAGAGGTTAGCTGGAAGAGAATGCTATTTAGCATTAAGTTCGCCTATGTACATGTTATATTAAGTTTTAAATAAATAAATAAATAAATAAATAACACTCCGCCTGATGTAAAGCGCAGTCCATGAATGGAAACAACTGCTACTCCAGAGAAAACCTGTGCGGGCAACAGTCGCCTCCACTATGCCGGCTTAAGGAGACGAGCACGCACCATCTAGATTGACAGTGCACATTCCTCTCGCTATACCTGGCTACTTTCAAACTATTCTCAAAACGCGACATGGTCATTTCACGAGTGTTACATTTGAAAGTGGTGGTGCTACCCCAGGACGGCAGACTGGACAAGAAGAGATACTTCGACTAAGCTTAAATTCTGGTCATCAACGGCCGATCAACCTTCAATCAGGAAATTGTGGAACGACCTTCCCAGCCACGTCTTTCCTCCTTCCTATAACATAGGATCCTTCAAGCGCAGTGTGAAGAGGCATCTCACAAAGCCGGCATAGCGGACGCGACTGCTGTCTGCGGATCCCCTGCTCTGACAGCAGTCGCCTCCGTTCTAGCTTAACATCAGCCGGTACGGTCATAAGACGTGCTAAAAAAATCAAGCCATCATCAATATTTTCAAACCATAGCGGAGGTGAATGCTGTCTGTACAGTTGTGCATGCAGTATAAAAAAAATTCGCTTTCGAATTAAACCAATTTTTGCTCTTGACTGTACGTACATCCGTAATGTTTATTTACGTGCGTACAAAATAATTACCGAATCAACCATCCAAATTTTATTCAATTTGACCACGTAATCTTAGTCATTGGTTAACAACTCATCGATTCTTCCGTGCCTTTGTTAAGACTTACGCTGTACTTCTCTTATGATGGTCACAAACATAATTTGGATTATTGTAAGCAAACTAGGCACGTGCCTACGAGGTTTCAAGGAGCGCGCGTGGTTAAGGCTGGGATATATGTGAACTGCGCTGGAACTGAAGGGGATTAAAACCTTTTTTCTCCATAACTCGTAATGAAATAATCTTCAAAAATATATGTTAATCTACACTATACAAGACATGTCCTCTTCATTTAAAAATAATAGTTTTAAATATCATTAATATTAATGCAAAGTAACTCTTGTTTTAGGAATATAAAACTATTTTTATTCTAAACTATTAATAGCTAGGTTTTTATATTTTCATCATGACATTAGACAATATAATACCTAGGGAATCTTCGGTTTATTTTTTTCAAATTTTTTTTTACATAAATCGACAGACAATCTGCAGCAACCCCTCTGTCGTCCAATAAATCAGTACGGGACGAGCACGGTCAATTAAGCAAGGCCAACGGCGTATATCCAGCGCTTAAATTAAACAAAGAAAAAATTAATACATTTAACATTGCACAAAAATTTTGGCACCGGTCAGCCCTCGCTTTTATTTATAGTATTTTCAAAAAAAATATATTAGATGACCGTAGTGGCGTAGTAAGATACTAGTGGTGTTGTGCAACAAGAACGTGCTAAAAGAAAACGGTCTGGGTGTTATTCTCCAACTGGTAGAGACCCGTGGTTGTAAAAATGGTTATTTGGGTAAAATAAGTGACTTTAACAGTCGAGTAACACTCCCGCTGAATCGCCGGCAAAGAGGTGTCGACTACTGCCTGTGCCCTACAGACAAAGTACGGTCCGTGAACGGAAACAACTGCTGTCACAGAGAAACCTTTGCAGACAGCAGTCGCCTCCGCTATGCTGGCTTGAGAAGACGAATGTGCCCCATCCATTGACATAGCACATTTCTCTCGTTGTAACGATTATATTAATAGACACGTGAAAAGATGATTTTGGACTAAATATCTATGGCCGTCGTAAGCTGTATTTTTATTAGTTTAGTGTAGAAGGTCGGAAGACTTAAAGATAATACGTATTAGGTTCCGAGGGACGTTACTATTGTAATCTTACGAGCGACACGCGCGACGACTACTAAATAAGCGATAATCGATTTTATGATGATACAAATAGGAAATGTTGTGGTGTTAATATTATAACGTCCTTAGAGACGATTTTTTTAATTCTTTGTCAACCTTTTGTGGCTTCATGGTTGTAGCTGGTTGCGAGAATATCCTGGAGTTCGATTCCAGGTCCAAATAAATATTTTTATTCCAACTTCGTATTGGGATAACATGGTAATGGTTTTAATCCAAAATAAACCTAAAACATTCTACAAGTTGGGCTAGTTCCAAAGATATGACCTCAATGAGTGTTCCAGAAAAAAATACACAAACAAATTTTTTATAGAATATAATCTCTATATATATATAAAAATCAATTGCTGTTTGTTAGTCTCGCTTAAACTCGAGAACGGCTGGACTGATTTGGCTAATTTTGGTTTTGAATTATTTGTGGAAGTCCAGGGAAGGTTTAAAAGGTGAGTCAATATGAAAAAAATGTTTGGAATATAGTAAAAACAACAATTTTGCTTTCCCTTAGAAACTATTCCTTTGGTTTTGAATGTCAAACATTTGACGTTTGCCCTGTCGTTTAGAAATAAATTATATTTAAAAGTCGTTCAGAAATGCTTTTGTATTTATTGATTCTGAGGCGGTACGAAGTTTGCCGGGTCAGCTAGTAAAACAAATATTTTTTTCAGGATTTTGCATGACCCTTCAGGCCCATATCACACAGACCTTCTCTTTCTGTAGGCCAGTCAGGTCATCTAATTACAAATTAGTTGTTGCATTTAAAATCGAAATGCTAGAAAGTGTGTCTACTCCTTTAAAGGATAGCGTGATGATATTACTCGTACTTCCGTTTAACTATGATGTAAGATGTAAGAGTTTATTAATACGCAAACGAAGATGCGGGTAACAGTTAGTATGTTATAAAAAACGGGAATATTTGTATGTAAACTGTGGTAGGCAGACGGATGATGGTTATTAACCCAGTCTGCCGTGTTGGGGTAGTACCACCACTTCGGAATGTAAGTCCTTGTCGCATTTCGGGAACGATCAATCTAGATGGTGCATCCTCGTCTCTTGAAGCCGGGGTAACGGAGGGTCTGCTGCCTGTAAAGATTTCTCTGTAGTAGCAGTTGTTTCCGTTCATGGACCGCACTCTAGCTTTACATCAGGCGGAGTGTTGTCTTGCGATTTGTAAAATTAAAATCAACAATAACTCATTTAAAACGTAATCGAAAGCGTTCACTAATAAACAATAAAGTTTTAAACAATGGTCTTGTCTTTAATAGGAAAAAGGAAGGAAACATAATGGACGATACCTGCATACTAAAGTACTATGAATAATAATTTTTAAGAGTGATGATGGTTATTAGCCCAGTCTGCCGTCCTGGGGTAGTAGCACCACTTTCGAATATGACACCCGTGAAGTCAACTTGTCCTGTTTTGGGAGCAGCGTGAAAGTAGCCAGGTATAGCGAAAGGAATGTGCACTGTCAATCTGATGCATACTCGTCTCCTTAGGCCGGCATAGCGGAGGCGACTGCTGCCTGTAGAGATTTTTCTGTATTGTAGCAGTTGTTTCCGT
This sequence comes from Tinea pellionella, assembly GCA_948150575.1. NCBI lineage: Eukaryota > Metazoa > Arthropoda > Insecta > Lepidoptera > Tineidae > Tinea > Tinea pellionella. The sequence goes on along the minus strand of OX411263.1, from coordinate 667,544 downwards.
TCATGGACCGCGCTCTAGGTTAACATCAGGCTGAGTATTGTCACATGCCAATCTACAATTTAAAAAAAAAATTTAACACCCGTGAAGTGACCTTGTCGCGTTTCGAGATCAGTTTCAATCTGGATTGTGCACATTCGTCTCCTAAGGCCGGCATAGTAGAGGCTGCTGCCTGTGGGAATTTATCTGTTACATTATTCCGTTTCTGAACCGCAATCTAGCTTTACGTCAGGATAGGGTCATATTATACCGAGATACAATAAAAAAAAATATGATAAACATAAAAGGGTTAGGTAGACTGATGATGGTTTGGAGTGAGAAGAGATACTCCAATTAAATGAAACATGTTTTCAGTAAAATATTTTTTTTTACTGAAAAATTTCTCCAGTAAAATGGTAGAATCTTTACTGAAACTTCCCACACAGGTTCTCTTCTTTTGAATTGTTTGCCCACACTCACGCACGTTCACGAACACTCAATGGTTAATAATCCATCGTTATTACACATTAACACTCGAAGAACACACAAGTTTAGGAAAATAATTCAAGACAGATGAACTGATGTCTCAATATGGCCGCCAAAACTCCAGTAAAATAATCTACAGACATAAAAAAACAAAGGCTTGACATCTTTGAGATATTTTGGCATCTTACTTTTTAAAAGAAAACGTTTTAATAGAGGTTGCCACAATGGTTATGAGTTCAATTTGCCGTCCTGGGGTAGTACACTACACAAAGTAATAGTTTTTAACAAGGCCATTTTCGAAGAAAATAACCTAAGTAAATAAACTCGTACGATCCCAATACATAAAAATCAGAACTAAAATATTGATTTATGTTAATTATTAAAGAGGTCACAGAAGGAACTCGTTTGTAACTTGATTTTTTATTTAATAATTGTAAACAATATTTGCATTTAAGGCATTTTTATCACGGACGAAGAACTCACAACGAGGGTGCTAATAAATTCTGTCTGTGTCAAGCTAGAGTGCGGTCCATGAACGGAAACAACTGCTACTACAGAGAAATTTCTCCAGGCAGCAGTCACCTGCACTATGCCGACTTTAGAAGACGAATGTGCATTATCTAAATTGACAGTGCTGCAAACTGGGCTAATAACCATCATCAGTCTGCCTACCACTCTTTATTTTAAATCATTTGCCCACAAACGCTTACGAATAAAAATCCTCTATTACTACATTAACATTAAAGTTTTTTTTTTTGTAGCTCGGCATGAGACAACACTCCGTCTGATGTAAAGCTAGAGTGCGGTCCATTAATGGAAACAACTGCTACTACAGAGAGACCTGTCCGGGCAGCAATTCAACAGGTCACTTCACGGGTGTTACATTCGAAAGTGGAGGTACTACCCCAGGATGGCAGACTGGATAAATTACCATCATCAGTCTGCCTACCACTCTTTAATAGTGCCTAATATAATTAACATAAGATAAAAAGAGATCATGACACGCCTCCAAGTAACCTAGAGAGCCATGGAACGTGCGATGCTTGGAATCTTGCTTCTAGACCACGTGCCTAACACGGAAATTCGAAGGCGTACAAAACTCACGGACTTTTCGAGGCGAGTGAGTGCACTCAAGTGGAAGTGGGCCGGACATGTCCGCAGACGGGAAGATGGACGGTGAGCGCGTAAAGTTCTAGAATGGGCAGACATTGATAAGGTCGTAGGAATGGATGCGAAAAGCCGGAAACCGGACAGAGTGGCGTGCAATGGAGGAGGTCTACGTCCAGCAGTGGGTCACCAAGGACTGAAGAAGAAGATACAAACAGTATAAGCCACTCACGATCGATGAGACCATGTGTTCAAATCTCAGTATATTTTAACCGGTACCAATGTAACCATGTTATACGTACTGTCATCGGTCAGTGCCTATGGTACAAACGTAGTATAGGCATTTTTAAGAAGAAACTATACATCACTTTATAATTGTGTCAAAAAGTTGCATTGGAAGATTACGATCTTGAAAACGGTAACACTTTGTAACAAGTGGGGTGACTATGATTTGTGGTTTAATTGAAAGACAGATATCCATCACTTTAACCACGTGTTACACTAATAGCTTTTTTGAATTTAAAAAGAGAAATGGGCCCACAATTTTTTCTTGAGTTTGTCGATGATAACTGCTACTACAGATAAATTTCTAGAGGCAGCAGTCACCTTCGCTATGCCAGCTTGAGGAGACGAACAAATACAGATTGAAAACTGTAACCCGAAACGCGACAAGGTGGCTTCACAGGTGTTACATTCGAAATGGTGGTCATGGTATTATTTGTATTTTTAGTTTTATTTCTTGCAATTCTGTGTCCGAACTAAATTAAAATGTTTGGTCGTATTGGTGGACGGATAACGGTGAATCTTGTCATTAAATTCTTCGAAGAGCAATCGTGTGGGTGTCATTGTCATTACCAACTGTCAACTATATTAGCATATTGTACCACATTGCTGTCACATCACTGCCCTATAACAATAAACTAAATCATGGGTCAATAACCTTTAGTATTTACAAATTAAAGTACATACGTCGTCGCTATCTAGATAGTGCATACTCGTCTCCTCAGGCCGGCATAGCGGAGGCAATTTTTTCTGTGATAACAGTTGTCTTCGTTCGGAGTGTAATCACATGACGGGCTACTATAAAAAATAAACAAGAATGTGTTTGATATCCTTACGTTGTATGCACGGTTAGAGAGTAGACACAGCATGTGCGCAACAAGAGGGGGGGGGGGGGTCCAAGCAATTCTAATTGGATTATGTAGGGGCATAATCAAACCCCATGGACCCAGTATATTCGACTAATACGTTTCGATTTAATTTAATAACTTTTTAAATATAAAAGCAATTTAGTATATTTCCAAAAAAACTCCTTGATTATATTTTAATTGTTTTTCTAATTAAGAAAATTATTGCGTAGGCTAAAATGTTTGCAGAATTATTTTCTTCTATAAATAAAAATTTAAAAAAAAAAAAAAAAAAATCTATAAATAATATTCAATGTCTACAAATACAAAAAAAGGCAAGAACTTTTGGATCTCTTAAAAATCCCTTAGAGTGACCACGGCTTTACAGGAAAGTAATCAACTAGTCCCAAGAACCTGAAAACTTTTGCCTGAATAAGCTTTCATTAATGCTTCTCATACAAAAATCTAAGTTACTTGCGCAAACTTTCAAAAAAAAATTTAAGGAAAAAAACTTTTTTTTCGAGTAAACTATTTACCTGAATACATTTGACAATAAAATATTTTTCCACCAAAAACGGGGAAATGTTTCATCTGGCAACCCTAGTTAGATAGGATTTTCATCAAAGTTGATAATTCTCACTTGTTGATCAAAAAAGTTTTCTAGTTAATCCGTCGTACACAGCAGTTTATCATTCGGTAACATATTTCATATAAATCGACTTAAGACCGAGGCGGACTGATCTCATCCCCCATACTAGTCTAGTGGTCTAGCGGTACTCACGATCGATGAGACCCGTGTTCGAACCTCGCTAATTCTGATCGGTTTGTTATATGTACTTTGGTCGCTCAGTGCCTATAGGCATTACTAAAGAGTGGTAGGCAGACTGATAATGGTTATTAGCCCAGTCTGCTGTCCTGGGGTAGTACCACCACTTTCGAATGTAACACCCGTGAAGTGACCTTGTCGCGTTTCGGGAATAGTTTGAAAGTAGCCAGGTATAACGAGAGGAGTGTGCACTGTCAATCTAGATGCTGCCCGTAGAGATTTCTCTGGAGTAGCAGTTGCTTCCATTCATGGACCGCGCTCTAGCGCTTTACATCAGGCGGAGTGTTGTCACATGCCGAGCTACAATTAAAAAAAAACATCATCAGTCTGCCTACCATACCACACCAAAATGCGGTGATAAATAATTTAATAGTATCTTCGTGTAAGATATAATATTTTGGGATATACATATGATATATACATATACCCTTGTTCTATTTATTTATTTTATTTGTACACAAAACAGAAAAGCAGTACAATTAGACTTACACTATTACAACTTTCACGACACATAGCAATACCCTTCCAAAAGAATGTGTACCAACATGCTTAAAATTACTAAATCACTTATAATCTGTTTACTTAAAACAACCCACCATCAGAAAAACAACATATTTTTCCCCCCTTGACAATAACAATTTAACCTGTAATTTTAATTTTGTGTAAATTATTTTTATACGTACTATATTTGTCGAACAAATCTGGAGCATCGCCCTGTATGCAAGCGTCGTTGTACTGCCTACATATACGGGTTTATTGTAATTTAAATTTAAATTTAAATATTATAATTTAAAATAGCAAAATCTAGATTTGTACTTTTTTTTTTTTTTTATTGTAGCTCGACATGTGACAACACTCCGCCTGATGTAAAGCTAGAGTGCGGTCCATGAATGGAAACAACTGCTACCACAGAGAAATCTCTACGGGCTGCAGTCGCCTCCACTATGCCGACTTGAGGAGACGAGCATGTACCATCTAGATTGACAGTGCACACTCCTCTCTTATACCTGGCTACTTTCAAACTATCCCCGAAACGCGATAAGGTCACTTCACGGATGTTACATTCGAAAGTGGTGGTACTGCCCCAGGACGACAGACTGGACAAATAACCATCATCAGTCTGCCTACCACTCTTTAATAGTGCCTATAGGCACTGAGCGACCAAAGTACATATAACAAAGTTACATTGGTACCGGTCTTTAGCGAGGTTCGAACACGGGTCTCATTTATCGTGAGTTCACGCGTTTTACCGCTAGACCACGGCCGCTCAAACCTAATATTAACCTATTTAATATTAATAAAGTTATTAAATATTATTTTCTATAAGTAGGTATTATCTAGTTCTATTAAAGTTCAACAGTGAACGATATCCGATCGTCTTAAACGCACCTTGTTTAAATAAGGACGGCTATACACTTGTTTAAGATGTTCGCATCGAACACCATAATAGATACGACATTAGACAATTTGGTTGACTTCGCGACGCGGTGCACCACTCTGGAGTGGTGAGACTGCGGGGTGAAACTACTAACCACACTTGACTATTAAAATAATTAAAATAATTTATGTATTAATGTAGTGTTCACACTTTGAGTTGCAGCCCAGTTTTACTAATCAGACTTTAAAATATATGTATGTGACTTTTTTCGGCTGCAACTTGTAGTGAGCATTTGAATAAATAAATAAATAAATAAAAGTTTTGATTAGCTACATTGACCTGACTTTCACACAAAAAATTAAATAGAAAATATTTAGAAAGATTTAGTTAATAATTTAAGAGAGCAAAAAGATTTAAAATTCATATGAGATATTAATCATAAGAAGTTGAACAATTATTATTAATTTTACTACTACTTACCTAACGCCAAATCCCTGCCGATCCATATTGAAAGATATCTCCCCTGACCTTTTCTCGGCAATTAACTTATCTCCTCAAGAAAGATCTTTTTCCATCACGTTGCGACTCGATAAAATGTAACGTAACAAAACTTAAATAGTGTACAACAAACTTTATCTTTCGGATTAATTACCCCTCAGCGTGCAGACTAGATGCGGGCTCTAATCTATGTTCCACAAAACTATAGCCTCCAAGAACTATGGGCCTTCGAATGTTGGCTTTATCTTAGGAACTTTGGACCCCCGGAAACTTTAATTTTATCATCCAGTTAACCTCAACTTCTCGCTTCTACTAACTTTTCAATATATAGAGGTGCTTCTGGAAGACAAACTCTCTGTCAAACTATTCACCTATGACTGCTTTAAATAGTTTATAATTAAAGTTCTATAGAACATTCGGGCAACGTATAAAATATCATCTATTTCATACTTTAGCTAGGTAAAGTGTTTAAAAAATGCAGAGTTAGGTATATGGTATAAATACAGTATGGTATTGTTGCAAACATGAGTGAACTAGGTGACAAAATTTTGTTTACTGACACCAGTTGCTAACACCAGCTGTTTCACATTGCTTGTTTTTGATATTTCAATGATTTTTTTTGTATTTTTTATAAAATAATATTACCATAATATTATGTACTTCATATTAGACCAGTAAATAGCAAAAAATGATGGAAGAAAATTAAAAATTACGATCTCAAAATAAAAGAAGAAGTAGCCAGTAACCGCATACGTATCGCAAATACGGTTCGCAGGATTGCTAGCTACTATACTTTGCCGATAAAATAAATATATAATCTACATTTAATTGACCAAAAACAAAAAAACTTACAATAAAAAATAAAGAAAAGAAGTAATTATAAAAAAAAAAAGAAATACTCTTATCTCATCTTACATAGTCTCTCGTCGACATCTAGCGAGTCGTGTCAATGAATAAATTTGCACACAGTTAATTTCCGAGCACTCCAGATATAACATGAATGTACAAAAGTAAAACCCACTGATCACAGAGGCACATCTAGAATAGAATAGAATAGAACATCTTTTATTTTTCACAGTACAGATGTTTTTAGATTTGTACAGGGTGAGGTGACAAAAGGGAAATCAGCTCAGGCATGTGCTCTGGCAGATGTCAGAGCACTGATTTTCAGCTGACACCGCAGGAAGTGGCAAAGGGGCAATAAAATAGTTATGGAAAGTAGTTTGTATAGGAACGATAAGATGTATAAATAGAAAAGAATATCGAAGAAACATAATAATAATAATAATTAATAGGTTACATAATATATGACAGTGTTAGCAGCAGCGACTGCGACCGCTAATCATATTGTAGCAAAAGGAAATGTTTTTTTAATTTATTTTTAAAATAAATTTTTTTAAAAAAATCTCAACATATACGCGCTGCAGCAGTTTTTTTTTATTGTAGCCTGTGATTATAGCTCGACATATGACAAAACTCCGTCTGATGTTAAGCTAGATATCTGTTTTTACGTAAATAAACATTGTCTATTAATTGGTATGTGGTGTGTTGATATAATTAAAATGAATTAATAAAAAATTAAAAAAAAAAAGGTATCAAGTGGGCCCAAAAATGGGCATTCTTCTTTATCAGTTTTCATTTGTATTTTTATGCACTTTGTACTTTTGCATATAGATGAGTTTCTAATAATATATAAAATTAACATACAATGTTCTGACCCCAAACTAGAACCAAAAGTAACCGTTAGTTTTAAAAATCAAACAAAGCTAAGTACAGCTGATTTGACAATTTTTTTTTTATTGTAGCTCGGCATGTGACAACACTTTCCCTGATGTAAATATAGAGTGCGGTCCATGAATGGAAATAACTGCTACTACAGAGAAACCTGTGCGGGTAGTAGTCGCCTCCACTATGCTGGCTTGAGGAGACGAGCATGTACCATCTTAGATTGACAGTGCTCGTTCTCGTTATACCTGGCTACTTTCAAACTATTCCCGAAACGCGACAAAGTCACTTCACGGGTGTTACATTCGAAAGTGGTGGTACTACCCCAGGACGGCAGACTGGACAAATAACCATCATCGGTCTGCCTACCACTCTTTAATAGTACCTATAGACACTGAGCGACCAAAGTACATATAACAAAGTTACATCGGTACCGGTCAGAATTAGGGAGGTTCGAACACGGGTCTCATCGATCGTGAGTTCACGCGTCTTACCGCTAGACCACGGCCGCTCATATCATTATATTATAGGCATTATAAAATTACACACGATTACTTAATAATATAAAAAAACGTGTTGCTGGCAAAATGTCTATGGGCGAATTCCATTAAAAAAAATCAACAAAGGTCACGCCATATTATTGCCGACATTTCATACACTAAAAACGAGCTTTGTAAGCTTCTGCCGAGCTTACCCTGATCTTTATACGGTTTTTTTAAAGCTTTGTAAACAACACTCCTGATGTAAAGCTAGAGTGCGGTCCATGAACAGAAACAACTGCTACTACAGAAAAATCTCTTCTGACAGCAGTCGCCTCCGCTATGCCGGCCTGAGGAGGCGAGTATGCACCATCTAGATAGACAGTGCACACTCCTCTCGCTATACCTGGCCACTTCCAATGTGCTCCTTATTCAAAATAGAAACCCGATGGTAGGCTTGTGTGGAGTCTTGGCCGCTGATGTATACCGCATCCATAATGCCAATTTCTATGCTGAAGGTAAAGAGGAGGTCCAGTCAGAAGCAACTAGCAAGTAATTAGTAGTTGAAGACAAAGTTTCAGTTCGAGTTTCTTATAGCCAGCGACCTAACACTTCAAGAAATGTACACACATTCTCTATTATGTTGCGTTAAGAGTTATAATCGCTTGTCGGTAAAAAGAGTATAAACATTTTTTTTAATTGTAGCTTAATTTTTACAGGCAGCAATCGCCTCCGCTATGCGGACAATGCTCACTCCTCTCGCTATACCTAGTTACTTCCAAACTGCTCCCGTAACGCGATAAGATCACTTCACGGGTGTTACATTCGAAAGTGGTGGTACTACCCCAGGACGGCAGACTGGGCTAATAACCATCAACAAACCCTGATTCTTGTACTACTGGTAATCAAACGAAGACAATGCAAATAACAGTCAGACAAGAAAACAAATATGTACCTTTTTTATAAATATTTATTTTAACCAAGAATCGAACCAGAAACCTCCATGTAACGAACTCCGTTTGAGCTAAAAAATTAAAAATAAATTTTTATTACATACACTTATAAATAATTATTGTTGCCCGCAATTTCGTATTTTTTTTAATTGTAGCTCGGCATGTGACAATACTCCGCCTGATGTAAAGCTAGAGTGCAGTCCATGAATGGAAACAACTGCTACTACAGATAAACAGTCGCCTCCACTATGCCGGCTTCAAATTCGACGATTGATTCAAAAACAGATACTTAGAACTAATTATGTATAAATTGTAATACAAAAGTAACATGCTAAAAAGATTAATTGCACTAAAGGAGAATGTCCATTTTTGGGCCCACTTGATACCTAATTAATATAATTAAAATAGTTTGGTAACAAAACAATATTTTAAAATAATATCAACAATTATATCAATACATCATTCACCAATCAATAGACAATGTTTTATTAGATAAAAAAAAACAGATATCATCAATATATTAAAGCATTTAAAATAATAATAACGGGTGAAAAAAAAACTGATTGGTAATGCAAGTAGATTTATTTTTCTACAAAATTAACTAAAAATCATCGACAAACTCGAGAAAAAAATTGTGGGCCCATTTTTCTTAGGCGATCGGGCATTCTCCTTTGATGTGATAAGACAAAAATACACAGAAAAATAAATAACTAATTTATTAATATGTAATTAAATATTAAGCACTTAACTTGATTACCTTAAACTTTCATCGCCTTAGCACTTCCAAATTCTTTTTTAAACAAAAGATAGCCAAACTCTATCGAAATCTGTTCAGCTGTTTAGACGTGAAAAGATAACAAATAGGCAGTTACTTTCACATTTATATAGGCTCTAATTTGAACGACTAACTTGAAACATAATGAATACGCGGTCATGAGTACAAGCACTAACTTGATATGAAACAAAAGCGTGGTTACGCTTTGACAGAGTCTCTGAAAACACACCACGCGGCGGACACGTTGTGACTTGTTTGTCCGGAGGAACTGTCGTGTTTCAGCATATTTGCTTAGTTGTCACCCACAAATGAAGGATAGGACCGCTCTCCCGTTTTGTCATATTAGTGTAGAAGTATAGAATTTGTACAATATGATACCTACGTTGCGTTATATTTATCGCATAATCGTTAACTTGTACAGAATAACAAATAAGTTGAAAGAATACGCCTCCGCAGTAACGTCAGTCAGCCGGTGACATTGTTCAGTGAAATGTAATGAAACTTTTTACTATTTTTATACACTTTAACACAATTTACGTTAAACTTAGAATTATATTAGATTTATTTTTATTATTTATTGTAGCTCGGCATGTGACAACACTCCGCCTGATGTAAAGCTAGAGTGCGGTCCATGAATGGAAACAACTGCTACTACAAAGAAACCTGTGCGGGCAGCAGTCGCCTCCACTAAGCTGGCTTGAGGAAGCGAATGTGTATCATGCAGATTGACAGTGCACACTCTACTTCCAAACTGATCCCGAAACGCGACAAGGTTACTTCACGGTACATTCGAAAGTGGTGGTACTACCCCAGAACGGCAGACTGGGCTAATAAGCACTCTTTATTAGTGCCTATAGACACCGAACGACCAACATACATATAACATAGTTATATAGTATATAACATATTTACTCTTTGAAAATGAAACACCATTAAAATTCTATTAAAATATTCGTACACCGTGAGATGCACTATTATGAAAATGCAAGCGCTCCCGTGTCGTATCGTGAAATTATACCATTAAAACCACTGCTTCTATATCTTTCGCAATAGCATTAAAACTATAAGTTTTTAAGCAATTAAAATAATAATTTCTAGTGACTACGATATCTCAAAAACAACCCAAGTATAATACTGAGAAATAAAAAAAAATAAAGTAATAATTTGAACTTAGAGGCAAAATTTATTTATTTTTAAATAATCGTCCAGCCATTGAAAGCCATTCAGTCTTCTTCTTTAATAATTTTTAATAAAATATTTGAATTATTATCAAAACTGCGACGTTTTGTCTAAACAGACGCACGTTCACAAACGTTTAATAGATAATAATTACCGCTGTTTAGTAAGTTTTTTGCTTCAAGGCAACCAACGCTATGCTGGCTTGATGTGTGTGCACCGTCTGGGTTCTGTAATTTCTAATTCCTTTTAATGATAAAAACTAACAATTATCTTAGATAATAAATGGATAGCAAATATTTGAAGACTATATCGCATCTCGCATTCCTAATGACTAATTCATTATTCAACGCATAATCTTAAGTGACTTTTTTTATCGCAAAAATGCACTGCGTTTGAACTTATAATGACAAACCAGTTCCCCAGTATGACTAACCATCTAGTGTGTTATAAACAACGAAGCCGGTCACTGCCTCCGATACGACGCTTGACACATAACAAATTTAAATTTAAAATGATATTAAAACTATTTCTTTTAATTACACTATCAAAAGTTCTAGAATGTGCTTTACCAGGAAAACCAACGATCGATTGGAACGATAACGTTTACTCAATTGTAGAAGTTAGTAAATCGGCAACAGCCTACAATAACTTAGTTAAAAGGAAAGATTCTGTTAAAGTCAGTGTATCCTGGCATGTTTGGTCTGGTAGCAACACAAATGCTACAGCAAAAGTACTGTTAAATAAGAACGTAGTATGGAAGGGAACTCAAGAAGGATCGGGTGGAAAAGCTGAATTTGACATTAAAAAGGGAGGAAGGTTCGACATGCAAGTTCAACTGTGCAATACGGCAGGATGTACAAAAAGTGATACCAATCTACTAGTCGTAGGTGATACAGATGGGAGTCATTTAAAACCATTAGAATACGAAATAACAGAGAAAAATAAACCTTATAAGCAGACGTCTGGAAAAGTGTTAGCAGCGTATTTTGTTGAGTGGGGAGTTTATCCGCGTAAATATCCAGTTAACAAAGTCCCAATACCGAATTTGACTCATTTACTTTACGGTTTTATACCTATTTGTGGCGGAGATGGAATAAATGATAGTTTGAAACAAGTAAATGGAAGTTTTGAGGCATTACAGAGATCTTGCATGAAAAGAGCTGATTTTAAAGTTTCAATTCATGATCCTTGGGCTGCCGTACAAATGCCACAAAAAGGGGTCAACTCGTGGAAAGAACCGTACAGAGGTAATTTTGGACAATTAATGGCAGCAAAACAAGCCCGACCGGATTTGAAAGTATTGCCTTCGATCGGTGGATGGACGCTTTCAGACCCATTTTATTTCTTTCATGATGCTACCAAACGATCGACCTTTATAAATTCGGTCGAAGAATTTTTAAGAACTTGGAAGTTTTTCGATGGAGTCGATATTGATTGGGAGTTTCCGGGAGGAAATGGAGCCAATCCGAAATTAGGAAGACCTGATGATGGTAATACATATTTACTTATAATCAAAGAAATGCGTGAAATGTTAAATAAACTTTCAAAGGATACCGGCAAAGTTTATGAGTTAACTAGTGCTGTTGGCGCTGGATGGGATAAAATAGAAAAGGTTAACTATAACGAAGCGCAAAAATATCTAGACCATATATTTATAATGACTTACGACTTTAAAGGTGCTTGGTCTAACACTGACTTAGGTTATATGACAACTATATACGCACCACAATGGAATTCAGACGAAAAATACACAACCGATTATGGCGTAAATTGTTTACTACAACAAGGTGTAAATTCCAAAAAGATAGTTGTCGGAGTAGCAATGTATGGAAGAGGATGGACTGGAGTACACGGGTTTGAATCAAATCCCTTTAAAGGAAACGCGACAGGACCTGTAGACGGAACTTGGGAACCGGGTGTAGTAGATTTTAGGCAAATAGCTTTGAAGAAACGAACATGGAGCTATTTTTATGATAATAAGGCACAGGCTCCTTACATCTTTAAAGTCGACTCTGGTGATTTAATTACGTATGATGATGGAAGATCAGTTGTTGAAAAAGGCAAATATGTGAGAAATAAGAAGCTCGGTGGTCTATTCGCATGGGAAATTGACGCTGATAATGGCGAGATATTAAACGCTATGAATTCTGGACTAGGTAACAAACCTGTATGAAAAAAAAAAACAAGTCAATTTTAAAGTTAATAAAATGTTAATTTATTTAACTTTTTACCATATTGTAATCTACATATTTGTCGATTTCGTATAGTATATTTTCTTCTACACTCATATCGTTTCATTTATTCCCTATACGTATTATCATTGGCGTCATTATAGGTATGGTAGCCATGACCCAATCCAGGGATCGCAGCGACCAAGGTATGGATTTCCATACCTCGCAAATCATACAGTCTTATAAGCCTATCAATCACCCTCAATCTCAATAACACTATGCTTATTTTAGAATAAATTTTACAAAAATATGGTAATATTTTATTATTTTGGAAGTTTTAGAGGAAAAAACGTAATGCCTCTGTTATTTATATATTATATTATATCATTTAGTCATTTAAACATAAATTTTCGATGTTATTCATAAAAAAGATTATAAAATTAGTAATAGATTTTGATTACACATTTGTTTGTTTTTGTAACCATCAAAGAACCAAAGGAGAATGTCCATTTGTGGGCCGGGCCCACTTGATACCTAATAGTTTGCTAAAAAAATCTTCTTTTTTTATTAATTTATCTTAATTATATCCAATCACATTATTTACCAATCAATAGATAATGTTTAATTACATAAAAATATAGATATCTTCAATTATTAAAACATTTAAAACAATAATAACCTCAAATATTGCATCAGAAAACATGTAATTATTCAATAACCCGGGTGAAAAAAATAAAACTGATTGGTAATAAGGAAGTAGATTTATTTTTTTTACAAAATTAACTGAAAATCATCGACAAACTCGAGAAAAAATTTGTGGGCCCATTTCTCTTAAGCGAATGGGAATTCTCATTTTCTATTTTAACTATAACTCAAGCTATTTTTACTGTACCTCGGTATATCACAACACTTCGCCTTAAACTAGATCGTGGTCCATTAACTAAACCACTGCTACTACAAAGAAATTTTGTGCAGGCACCAGTCGCCTTCGCTATGCCTGCTTAAGGAGTCGAATATGCACTATCAGGTTGAACACTTCTCTAGTTACTTCTAAACTAATTTCGAAACGCGGCATAGTCACTTCACGGGTGTTACAATTGAAAGTGGTGATACCTACTACCCCTACCTAAACTCCTACCTTCTAAACCAAGAAACGGAGCTTCATATAAATATTACTTACTCATGGGTAGAAGAATATCTCCCGTCTTCGGCTTGACCAGTTTAGTGTTGAAGATAATAGCAAAGACATTATTAATAAAATTCTAAAAACAGGTTTACGAGAAATTCTTAACTAGGTAGTTATAATCCACTTACAAGACATACAGAAATCTAAAATGGGGATTCAACCGGTTAACTCGGCTCTTTGTCCCTACAATGAATGCTCAACTTCAACGTCAATATAACAGGACCATATGTCGCATCCTAAATTCACATTATTTAATTTGTTCGTTATACGTTCGGCTGCCAGAGAATAAGACAAGAAAAAACATAATCATCACCGTCACCTTTAACTTCTCACACACTTACTGTATTTCTATCTCTCGCATTCTTCGAGCCAAGTTGAGAGAAAAATAATATATGGGCTACATTCCGCTCATTTTGACAGAATACGGTGCCCAGAGGGAGCAGTTAACGGTGTCGGTGTTGTCACGTTGCCATTTTACTTTTCAGCAGCCCAACGCTAAGCTACGCGCTTAACCCGAATAGAAAGTTTTACTTTTTAAATTTTAATTTATTAAAATTAACCTGTCCTAATTATTACACATATAATTAGCTTAATTTGTCTCCAGAGATTACATGTACTAATTTTTTAAAATAGAAGTATGACATCTGACAGCACGATGTTAAGCCTAAGCACCTCCTCTATAAAAATATGATGATTGTATGGTCCCTCCACCTCGTCGCGTGTTCATCTCGTCGCATAATGATCTCCCTTGCAATTAGCTATCACCGACTGCAGATAAGATGCCAGGGATTCATTAGGAATAATTGAGATTAAACCTTTTATTATTAAAACCATTGTTATATTTAATAATAATATGATCTTATAGCTAATTATTCTCACGTCATTTTCTGTTGAATCGAATTGCCAATTTACTTTTTTTAACGCGTCTTTCGACCTTGCACCGCACATCCAAACGGACAGTGTTCATTTCTCTTAAACTTTTACTAGCTGATACAGGCTGATCTCGAAACGCGACTCGATCAGTTCACAGATGTGGTTATGGTACACTTACGCGGAGTACGCAGGATGTCAGTTTCATCGACTTTTGTTAAATGCCTATAATTTTAGAAATACACTATTTGGATTTCTTTTTTCCATATCTTTTTGGTCAAACCATCACCCGATTTCGGCTTGACGTTGATTTTTGAGACACACTGTATAAATAATAAATAAATAAATAAATAACATTTTATTGCTCATATAAGTGGTACATAGGCGAGCTTAATGCCTTTGGCATTGTCTATCAGCTAACCTTTGTCAGTGTGAGCATAGATCTACAGTGCAATGAACAAATAAAAGAAAATCAAAAATAAATAAATAAATCTTTTACACACATGTATAAAAGTTTGAATAGATCTTAAAATAGCATAACATGCGGTGAATTCAACTAATAATGCTAATGATAATCAACAAGTAACTAAGTAGTAACCAATCTATCATATTGATGGATGACCTAACAAAGTTTCTGATCTCTTGCCAAAAGTGTCCGTATCAATAAACAGGCCACAACTCGACGTCAGATGCTTCTAACGATAACTTAAAGGTATATTCTTAAAATTAATTCGATATAAGATTTTAATCTACGAGTATATCTAAATATTACGGTTTAGTATTGAATCGAGCAGCCGTGGTCTCACGATCGATGAGACCCGTGTTTAAACCCCGGTAAGATTTTGATCAATTTATTTATTTTATGCAATCATTAAAAATAGTTGATATCTGATACCAACCAAATTGACATTTGAATATTCGTTCAAAAACGATACCAACTTTGCTTTGTCAATGTGAGAGACATTGGTAGTGTAATAATGGTGGATTATTAACCATTAAGTGTTTGTGAACGTGTGTGAGTGTGGGCAAACAATTCAAAAGAAGAGAACCTCTGTTTCTACTTTCCCTCGAAAACTCCGTAGGAAGTTTCACTAAAGATTCTACCACTTTACTGGAATAATTTTTGACATGACTGAGACTTGACCTGACTATTTAGTGTGATGAATGAATGACTCGTGATGCACAATAATATTAACTTGATGTAAAATATTTACTTTGACACTGGCAAATTGTTATAATGCCATATAAAACAAGAAGAAGAAGAAGACATTGGTCGCGCTTTTCACTCGATATAAAGTCCCACTCGTTGTATATCATCACTCGATGTAATCGTTATCGTTTCATTATCAAGAATAATAATGCGAATACAACTTTAGTTTGTAGTTTAGATTAATTGGCGGTCTCTATGATGTTCGTTCCTTTACAATTCCCAAATAGCAATTTGTATTAATGTTAAGTTTAACTAACTAATAGTACTAACTTGGTATCCTGAATTTAACACCTAGATTTTAACTTAATACTCATTGGTGAACCGTCTATTATTAACTGTAAATAATTGTTATTATAGATATTTATATATAATTCTACAAGGGTAGGCAGTTTACACACTTTTTTCTTGCCTAAGAGAGCCAATAGCCTGTGGGGTGGCTGGCAAAAGTATTTAACAAGAATCGAGCTAAAAAATTCATTTAATTGACTGAAAAATTAAAAACTGGTGTCGCCCTTGATTGGTAGGCAGACTGATGATTTTAATCAGCCCAGTCCGACATCACGGGGTACTACCACTACTTTCGAATGTAACCCGTAAAATGACCTTGCGCGTTTCGGGAAGTAGCCAGGTATAACGAGAGGAGTATGCACTGTCAATGTATATATGGTGCACATTCGTTTCCTCAAACTGTCATAGCTGAGGCGACTGACGCCTCTAGCATTTGAAGAAGTAGTATTTTTCGTATTATGCCCAGAAAAAGATAGTGAAAAAAACCATCAAACGAATAATCAAAAACCGATTACACGATCAAAGCAGTACTAAGATCAACTCTGAAAACATTCCACGACTTTAAATACACAAGGGATCGCGTATTTCCATTTATACACTATTAAACACTAACCTCTATTCCTACCACAATAGAGACGGAATTTGTTTGTTACGCTTGGCTACGTGCGATAGATAAGAAGATATATAAACTTTTGATACGCGAATCGGAAAATTGTAATGAATATAATTCAAATGTATTTTGAGATTTAATAAAAATAGTGGGATTTAGTAGTTATGTACGAGTATGTTTAATAAAGTTCTAAGCAAATTCAGAATTGGTGCTTTATCAGTCTGGAAATTTAGAAGAAAAACTAGTTTTATGGGCGCGCTTCGCGAGCTCAGAAAAAATTTTTTTGGTAGTTTTGAAAAAAAAATTTATTTGAAAAAACAAATTATGGATTTCGAAATTAGAGGGCATTTCCTACAACCTTTGTTTTGGAACTTCGGCCCTATCTCGTTCCGTTTCGGAGATAATGCGTTCCGGAACCGGACGGAACAGGGTTCCGGAAGATGTCGAGGTTTTTCTGAGGTCGCGGGAGCCCCCTACACACCCCAAAAAGAATCATCTCTCTAACCTCCCCGCAAGTGCTCCACAATATATGTCAGTCAGTAAGTGGTAATCGAGCTTTATTTGGAAGAAAAATGAAAGAACAAATGTTATTGTGGGACAACCATCATACAGAGTCCTTTATAAGATTAGATAAATAGATTTTTACAGATACCTATTACCGTAATATTTGTAAATATGCTTAAGTAGTTGTCTAATTTTTCATCTTTCCTTTACTAGTCCAATTTTGTTATTTTAATGGTGGAGGTTAGTGTAATTAGTTAGAGTAGTTGTTGTATTAATTTTGCTCGTAGTTGTCCAACTTGTTATTTTAATAGTGGTCGTTAGTTTTAAAGAATATTTTTCAGTATTTTATAACACCCAAAATTGGAGGAAAACTTCGGCTAGAATGGGTCCCCTAAAGACTAAGGACTAAGTGGACCAGCAGACCACAAAAGAAAAAGTTTAACCCTGAAATGCATGATTTTTTGTTTTGAATTTTATTAAATCGTATATTATAGAAAATTTTGGTACTAATAAAGAATATCTATTTTGAAAAATATAGCGTGTATACTTTTGGCAACAATATTAATTTAAGGGTTAAGTGATAGGCAGACTTATGATGGTTTTTTATTGTATTACAACCACTTTCAAAGGTTCAAGCGTTCGAGATCAACTTTAAAGTAGTGTGCATTGTCGACTTGGATGGAACACATTCGTCTCTTCAAGCCAATATAACAGAGACGACTGTTGTATGCTGCATTTTCCCTGTGTAACTGGCGGAGTGTTGTCATATGACGAGCTACTGTAAAAAAGCTAATTCTGAAAAAATAAGCTATAACTAACAAAGTACTTGATGGATTGATAATCCAACACCTTCAACTGACGTGCATGCATGAGGGGAGTAATGGATGTGGTCGAAACGAAAGAGAGGAGTCGCTGGTGCTCCACAGTTTCTGCCTACCCCAGTTATAGTAGTAAGTTTATACGTACTCGTATATAGAGTCAGTTTCTTTTCTCACGTAGATACACTCGTATTTATTAGGGGATATGTTGTTAACCCACTTATTACCCTTTTTCGTAGATTGCTAAAGTAATGTAAGAGATGTTGAGATAAGTTGAGGAGATGCGGCCAAAACGAATTGAATGGATATTGGCTATTTTGCTAAAACTTGTTTGTGTGAATTATTTTACATTTCGATTTGTGAGATTGTTTCCTTATATGGTTTTTAGAATAAGTGAGTTGGAGCAGTGCCGGATTAGCCACGTAGCAAGAGTAGCAAATGCTACGGGCCCCGCGAATTTGGGGGCCCCGCGCTCCAACGCCTGTCTGACCGTAATATAAAAATATTAATTTACATAGGAGCGTTAAATGCCTTAAACGTGAAGCGCCTTAGGCTATGCTTCACTTCCACTTATTTAATACCCTAAACTTGAGAACCTAAAGCAAACCAAGGGCCCCTTGACAGAATTTGCTACAGGCCCCGCGCTGGCTTAATTCGGCACTGAGTTGGAGTAAGTTTTTTTATTGATTTTATTAGACAGTGACGTGTTCACAGTAAAATAATAAGTAAGAATCTTTTTTATACTGACGTTAAGCTAGAGTGTGGTCCATGAGAATGTAACTACATCTTTCAACCACCACTTTCTAATGTAACACTCGTGAAGTGACCCTATCGCGTTTCGGGATCAGTTTAGAAGTAGCCAGGTATAGCAAGAGGAGTGTGCACAATCTGGATGGTACACATTCGTCTTCTCAAGCCGGCATAAAGGAGGCGGCTGTTTGCATTTCTCTGTGGTATCAGTTATCAGGTGGAGAGTTGTCATATGCCGAGCTACAATACTTGCAATATTTCCGATCGATGAGACCCGTGTTTAAACTTCGTTAAATTCTAGTTTGTACCAATGTAACTATATTTATTATATGTACGTACTTTGGTCGTTTAGTGCATGTGATACATACAAGCAGTAGTTTAGTACAGGTATTTAAAAATAAAAATAAAAATGTAGCAAATGCAAAGTCTAACAATTTTATTTTAACAGAGAATTAATTACCATATGAAAATGTGAAATTTCATTTTTCTTAATCCAAAAGGTTGGTAAATTCCATCTAATTATGATTTAATATGAAAAAGGGTACCTGACATAGGGAAATTGTTCCACATAATCTGATTAACTTGCGTACCTACCGTAACTAATTATAAAATATCTTTTAAGGTTTAAAATTAATTTCATTGAAGTTTTTCGTATGATTCATTAAATTAAAAGAGTGGTATGCAGACTGATGATTGTGTTATTTGCCCAATCTGACATCCTGGGGAAGTACCACCACTTTCAAGTGTTACACCCGTATAGTGACTTAGGTCTCGGTTCAGTTTTGGAAGTAGCCTTGTATAATAAGAGGAGAATACACTCTGCACGAGCTGGCATAGTAGAGACGACTCCTACATGGAGAAGTCTCTTTGTGATGGCAGTTGTTTCCTTTCATGGACCGCACTCTAGCTTGATGTTAAGCAGAGCTTAAAAAAGAATGTCGTTAAAAAAATTTCAATTTCTGCCTAATAGTAATATCGGTTTTATTTTTATTTATTAGTAATATTTTTAAAAAAAATATTTTGTATGTTAGAATGATGGATTTGTTTATAAATAAATTATGATGAAAAGGAACTGAAAAACCCAACAGTCTGAGCTAGAGTGGGATTGGAATCTACAGCCTTCGCTTTGCACACGGAAGCTTTGACCACTCACTTCACCGTGTCGAAATTCCTCCGTTTTATTTTTCCATTGGCATCCCTTGCAACTATTACATTAATTATAAAAAGATTTACTACATAACTCGTACACACCGATTATAATGGGTTTATTATCCACTTTTTTCTATTAAATTTTTATGATAATATATTATTAATATTATTGTTTTTTTTATATATATATTGGAGTTCCATAAGTCCCAAGATCAATAAGAAAAGTTGATTCACATCCGAGATCATGATGTCACTCATCAATAAAAAATAATAGGAGCTTTATCGAGTTTCTGGAAATAAATATTATTGGTCATATATTATTCTAAACGTTTGTTTCTTCGAATATTAATACACAAAATATATAAGAAAACGTGATTGAAGAACTCGATGGCAAGCGACGAATAAAGATGAATTAAAAATCAATTATTTTCTCTCCATTTTTTGACAATATTTTGTACAAAACATGTGCTATTATTTTCCCTCCAAAACTCCGCTGAAAGTATTAGTAAAGAAATTAATTTACTAAATTGAAATAAAAAACTGAAGACTAGCAATTTCTGTTTTAAGAAAAAAAAATATTTACAGAGGACTGACAACGTGGGCGACGACTCCTCTGCCTTTAATGAACCAACCTATAGTTTGTTTTTTCTTTTTTCTTATTGTAGCGCGACATATGACAACTCCGCCTGATGTAAAGCTAAAGTGCGGGCCATGAACGGAACCAACTGCCGACTTGTGCAGATGAATGTGGACCATCTAGATTGACAGTGCACACTCCTCTCATTATACCTGGCTACTTCTATTCTCTATTCTTCTAAATCATTAGTAGCTTTAACCGCGCAGAATTATTTATCTTCTTTGCCTTTAAATTTTAGTTATAAAACAAAAGTACATAAACATAAGTCTATTTTTCGATAAAAACCTTGTATATAATATTGTTATCAACTCTATTCTTATAGGTTTAAAGGTTATTTTATAGTAAATGTGTTAATTAATTCTGTATGAGATTTATTGTGATTAACATTTAAGGAGAAAACTTTAATTAGATAGTTGAAGGTAAAATAAAGTTTATTTTGTCTCAAGGAAAATTTAACTTCACTGTTAACTTGTTAGTAAATACGAGTAGTATGTAATGAAAACAATTCTGATTACTTACTTTGTTAATTATTACCAAACCTTTAATTCCAGCCAGGTAAATGAGCGGCAGTCCAACTCCGGGACTATCGCTCTTGGCTCGGGGCAAAGGAGATAACGGTTCACTACCCCCGCTACCGTCTCCGCCCCCGCGATGAAGGGTGGTCTCTCTCTAAACTCAAACTCAGAGGAAAGACCCCACCTTGCTGGTTTTGGTTCAGGGAGATATCCCGGGACCCTCTATCTACCACCTGAGGACGCACCCGATGAGACACCAGCAACTCCAACAGGACCCCCATATGACCCGCGGATTAAGCATTACCCAATTATATTTTTATACTATAATATTTTTATTGTAGCTCAGCATATGACATCCCACCTGATGTTAAGCTAGAGTTCAAACTAGTAAAAAATGATGGTAAAAAAATGACGTTTTAAGTCTACTCCGTGTGAGAATTGACCCCTTTTTACGTGGGGAAATCCTCGTCGCGAATGCCCTGGACTTTGAGGTAGGTGTTAGGATAATGTCGAACTCTCCAGCCTCACGCTGCATAGTGTACGGAATCTGGGCACACCTTAGCTTAGACTATAAGTGATTTAAGAATTTGCCCCTTCCGTTCATATTAAATGGTTTTACACTGTTGAACGAAGAATTTTAAAATGGAATAAATATGAGAAAATGTAAAAATCTTCGAATATCGATATTTGAAATATTCTGGTAACGGAGCAGCTATAAAGACATGCTGTGGTGTGAATGGTGCCTTACATCCATACTGTTGTCATGTTACCAAATAATATAATTAAAATGGGATAAACTTGCTAACTAAAGGAGCCGACAGACGTTGTTCCGCCTATTAGCAAACTTTTTTTCTAATTTCAGCAAACGTTTTTTCCGATATTCCGAGTAAATGATATTTGACGTTCAGAGTAAAATATACCAAAATAAATACAATACAATACAATTGTCACGCCTTTTTCCCACAGGGATAGGCAGAGACAACGGAACGCCACTTACCACGATCCTGACAACACCCTCGCTTCCTTCACATCCACAATTCTTTTCATGCACACTCGACGATTATGGGCATGGGACCAAAATAAAATAGGTAAAAAAGACTTTCAAATGTAACACCGTGACCTAGACACGTTTCGGTGATCAGTCTCGAAGTAGCCAAGTATAACGAGAGGAATTCGTGTCCTCAAGGTGTCTGCAGAAAATCTGTGGTAGCAGTTGTTTCTGTTCATAGACCACACTCTAGCTTTACATCAGGCGGAGTGTTGTCATATGCCGAGGTACAATACAAAAAAAAATATATCCCCTGAAAAAACTTATTTGTAGTTATATAAATCAAAAGGAACAATGACTGATGGTAACACTAAGTTTAACAAGAGACTATTCCCGCGGGAGACGTTGCGTCTGATTGCTCAGAAATTTTCCACGGATTTTACCGACTTTTCTCGAACTTTACCGATCGCCACCACTTATCACAAATCTAGTTACACAACGCTATCGACGAAACTATAATCCTTATACTTTTAACAATACGATTGAATTTAAAATACAATTGTATAATTAGTTTTAATGCTGACGACTGCAGACTTGCTTATTTCTAGAAAATGTTTGCCTGTGGTTTTTGAACTGTATTTTCTACAATTCTGAGTTATTTGAAATTTTTAAACACACCTTTTTGACCGTATACTTCAAGCAGAAGTTGATTCATTGACCCTAACCCATTTATTTGTAATATATTTACGTCTATATTATTTTTTAAAATTAAATGTAGATGTAGATTCCTCGCGGACGCGTTGTCCGCAATTGAACAGCTTTGGCCGCTCGTTGTGCGTGAGGTGGTCCGCATCACCGCAGCCATCCGATATCTCCCAGGAAGGCAAAGAGACTTCTCACGTTCCTGTACACCTCCGGGAGAGTCCTCGCCGTGCCGAGGAACCTTTGACTGCACTCCAAGAGCACATGAGGGCTGTCTGTAATATTCATTGTGAATAAGTGTTTGTTATGCAGCAGTGCCCCGCCCCGTAAAGTAATTTTCTTCTTCCTTATTTGCATCGCCTACTTTTTCGTAGTTTCTCCCATGACAATAAGTTGTATAACAAATTAAAGAAATTGCTTTTTTATTGTAGCTCGGCATATGACCACGATCCGTTTAAGACAGAGAAATGTCTTCAGGCAGCATTCGCCTCCACTATGGCTTGAGGAGACGAATGTTGCTTTTTACAGTGGTTCGGCATATGACCAGCTCCAGTCCGCTTAAGATAGATTGCGATTCATTAGTGAAATTATTACCACAGATAAATGTCTTCAGGAAGCAGTCGCCTCCACTATGATGGTTAGAGGAGACAAATGTGCACCATACATTGACAGGGTTGCCTTTCGTTAGGTATTTATCTCGTCTATCTTTCACCCTTTAAAAAGTATTTTATTTTGTGACTTCCTTCCTTAATATGAAGTAATACGAGTACATTATGGTTTTGAATATAAAAATAATATTTTCGTAAGTATAAGAAGTGTTGCGGTTTTATCTATTATTCTACTTCACGGGCGTGTGACAAATGGCGGTGGTAGACATCACAACAAAGTCGACTTTGATAAATAGTTGTCAACCAAAAGAATATATAGGGGTCTACAATGAACTTTGATAATTTAATAATAAATTTATTAAAAAAATAAATTTAAAATCCAATCGGACCTGGTCGCATTGTCTGAATATTGTAGTCTCAACCAGCTATTTCTTAATGTTGATAAATGTCACATAATCACCTACACACGGAAAACTAAACCTATTCACTACAGATACTCATTAAATAATCTTTCTCTTAAACGAGTAACCAGTACGCGAGATTTAGGTATTATTATGGATGACAAACTATCATTTAACTTACACATAGATACAATAGTTCAGAAAGCATTCATGAACTTAGGTTTCATAAATAGGATAACAAAACCTTTTAAACACTTGATCACCAAAAAAATTTTGTACTTTTCCTTCGTTCGCTCTATTCTAGACTTTGCCAGCGTCGTGTGGAGTCCGCATTATAAGTGTCACATTAATAGACTTGAAAGAATACAAAAAATATTTATTAAATACTTAAATTACAGTTATAATAATAATAATAATTATATTGATTCCCTTCGTAATTATAAAATACCAACATTATATAATCGGCGTGTGATGTCAGATATGTGTCTGTTATACAAGATTATTCGTGGTACCATCGATAGTCCTGACCTATTAGAAAAAATACCCTTTATTGCAAGATCGAGATCACTAATACGTCCCCCGCGACAAAACCAAATCAAAAATGCATATAATATCTTTATACCCCCACTCTCAAAAAATAACTACACACGTAACCGTTTCATTTGCCGTTCTTTAGATTTATATAATCACCAATTTTCGGACATTGATATTTTTCATGTTACTTATAATCAGTTCAAGAAAATAATAAATGAAAAGCTAAACCACTCATAAATATTTTACCTACTAAATATATTATCAAGAAGTTATTACAGCACTGATATCAGCACAGTACACATTGTTACGACTTTAATACTTGAATACTTGAATTAGGTTTATGTCTATACTTATAAGTTATTTTTTTTTTTAATTATTTTTGTTTTTGTTTTTCTTGTGTTTGTTTATTTTGTGTTTTTTTTTATTTTTTATATATCTTTTTTCTCTTTGATTTACCGTTGTCGGACTTGCATTAAATTTTTATTCATTATTGTTAATACTTTCTCGGCACTATTGGTCTACTTAGCATGTAATTCTTTTATTTTGTAAAAATTTTTTTTTTTATGACTGTTTGTTGCCAAAATAAAATAAATAAAAATAAAAAATAAAAATATACACACAAAAAAAAATTAAAAATAATTTTTTGAACTCATTTTTAATTATAATTCAATAATAAAACAAATCTAGCATTTAAATATTAATTATTAAAATTAAATTAATATTTAAGGAGTGGTAGACAGACTAACTATGATTATTACCCCAGTCTGCCGTCTCCAACACCAGAAAGTACCAACACTTTCAAGTGTAACCCGTGAAACGACTGAGAGTTTCGGAATTAGCTTGGAAATACTGACTTTTTTTGTAGCAATTGTCTCTATTCGTAGCTAAGTATAAGCTGAACAGTTTAGTATGATTTTGTTTTAATATTTGTATTTTATAAAAAAATAATGTTTTTTTAATATCTCATTAAGCCGAATAGCATAGCGGAGGCGCCTGCTACCCGGGAATCACTTTCTACTTATAACAAACTATATTGAGTTACCTAAGTCCTAAATGAATATAACGTTAGATAAAATAAACGTTATGAGTAGAGAAATAATACACCGTTTTCCCGTAAAAAGATGTAGACTAAATTATCCTCGTGCCTCGGTCTGATTTACGATGTGATAATATTGAATTTTTCCATAAACACTCTACAAATAATAACACAATTTGTTTATTAAAGTAAATCCTTCTTTTTTTTTTTGACATTCTTATTGTTATTTTTTCCGACAATTTCTGTTTTAGTTTAGGGAAAAATAAACTAACATACAACTAGCCAACAAATAAACACCCGCCTGCAAAGCCCTGACTCTGTCGTAGGCCTATGCACTTCAAAAAAATAAATGTCACTTGGAAAAAGGCGCCAACAGAGTTTTGGCGGCCATCTTGAGACGTCAGGTTATCTGTCTTGAATTATTTTCCTAAACTTGTATTTCTTCGAGTGTTAATGTGTAATAATGGTAGATTATTAACCATTGAGTGTTCGTGAACGTGCGTGAGAGTGGGCAAACAATTCAAAAGAAGGGAGCCTGTGTTTCCATTTTCCCTCCAAAACTCCGTAGGAAGTTTCAGTAAAGATTCTACCACTTTGCTGGAGCAATTTTTGACTTGACTGTGACTTGACCTGACTCTTTAGTGTGATGAATGAATGACTCGTGATGCACAATATTAACTCGATGCAAAAATATTTACTTTAACACTGGTAAATTGTTATAATGCCATATAAAACAAAATAAATAAAAGGCGCCAAAATTTCGGCAAAATTTCGGCGGGAATATGGAATTCTCTCAAATATTAATGTGAACCAATTTAATGAAAACGCATATTTTGATTTTCCCGTTGATAGTTTGACCAATTTACGGAGCCTTGTTTGGCGTGAATAGAACCTGTGAACTCTTTTGTATGATGTATTAATGACGTGTGATATATTATTATAATTTACTTGGCGCAAAATTTGACACTAGCAAATTGTTACAATGCCACAAAAAAGACGTTTGTACAATTTTTGTCACATGATCAAGTCGACTACATTCTGTATAAAAAATATTACGTATTTTATGGATGAAAATTCCCCGAACACTTATTTCACCTTAGTTTAATAGCTCGCCACACCTCCCACTATTTCGACTTCTGATGTCAGCGACACAGCATTTCGAAATTGTCACCTTCGTATAAATAATTTTAATTACTATTTATTACTATTTATTTTCCCATATATTTGTACAATATCTAATACTTTTTAATAAAAGATTAAAAAGTAAGTATTTGTTTTAGGTCTGGGTTTTATATGTTTGTGTTGTCCTTATCCTGACCCCAAAGCACTAGTTTCTGGTCAGGGCTTTGTTAGAGGTATTTATTATTTAATAAATAGAATATAGAAATATTTAATAAAATTAAAGGTATAGCGAGAGGAGTGTGCACTTCCAATCTAAATGGTGCACACTCGTCTCCTCAGGCCGGCATAGCGGAGGCGACTGCTGCCTGTAGAGATTTCATGAACCGTATTCTAGCTTGACATCAGGCGGAGTGTTGTCACATGTCGAGCTACAATAAAAAATAAAAATAAGAACTTAAAAGATAAATAGGTCGGTTAATACAAAAGTGGTTCCAGAAGAACCCCGAGGGTCCCATATAGGATCGTTGTAAGACAAGACTGACTATCGTAGTACTATAAATTGTAATCAGAGCGGTCCCATCGATTTATAGCGCAGCTAATACGGAAGTCGTTTTTGAGAATCACCAGCCAAACTGCTTTTACGCCCTTAGTTCGGAAAACGTTGTGAATGTACCGCTAAAAAGGTTTAAATGTGCGGATGTCTGAAGCGACTACGGCCGACAGATTAAAGTATACCATGGCAATATGGCAATCAAGAATACCCCGTATTTAAATATGTTTTTCTTTTACATGACAACACTCCACCTGATGTTAACTTAGAACACGGCCCATTAACCAGTCTAGTTGCCTCCACTGTCGGTTTGAAGAGATGAATGTACACAATCCAGGTTGACAATGCACACTCCTCTCGTTATACCTGACCACTTCCAAATACTTGTTCCTACATTAAAGCATGGAAGTGAATGTTGGGTATGGCAGAAGAAGCAAGAGAGTAGGATTAATGCTGTAGAAATGCGGTCACTAAGGAGTGTATGTGGAGTCACGATAGCGGATAGAATGAGGAATAGTGTTGTGCGCGATAGATGTGCTTTGAAAGATGATGTAGTGACGAGGATTGAGAAAGGAATGCTTCGATAATTTGGGCACATGGAAAGGATGAATGAAAGGAGATTGACGAAAGGAATATATAAATCTGATGTGAATGGATGTGTTAAACAAGGCAGATCTAGAAGGGTGTTTTCCGATCAAATAGGAGACATCCTCATGAAAATCACCGTAATAACCGTAGGGCGTGCATGAAGAGAATTGTGGATGTGAAGGAAGCGAGGGTGTTGTGTCAGGATCGTGGTAAGTGGCGTTCCGTTGTCTCTGCCTATCCCTGTAGGAAAAAGACGTGACAATTGTATTGTATTGTACTTCCAAATTGATCCAGAAACGCGACCAGGTATTGTTGTATTTGTAATTTTACGTAAAATCAAGGACCATTCACCATTTCTTTAAACATTTGACCATTCTCTGCGCATACCTATGTCAACACGAATAAAAACATGAAAGATATTAACCTGATTAAAGTAAAAGAAATACCCAAATAAATTTCTTTTCATAGAGAAACTAAGCACACAATCCCGCACTCTTATACAAACAGAATGTACAACCTTTTCAAAGGGAAGAAAATAGTGAAAAAAAAGGCTTTTAAAAAAAACTATTCCACCCTCATCCCCGCAGGTCCTTTGTAATAAAACATCACAATTTTATTTTTATTTGTTCGTGATTTCGAAAACATTCCAATGCGACAATTCTTGTTTTATTGAAATTATTTTCGTATAAAAGATTTTTTATTTTTTAAACTCTCTTAATTTGACGATCTATTGGAGAGATTATTTTACACAAAACTGTCTAGTCACTGTAGTTTCTATAGAAAATAAAACATGAATAAAACGTATACCTACCCTAATAAACAAATAAGCCATGTATTTTTTCTTTAATTCATTTTCATCTAATATTTGTGCGATTTCTTTCTAAAAAGATATATAAGACAACCAATTTGTTCCAATAATATAATATTATTTTATATGAGTATTTTAATATCGAAGTAATATCAAGAATTAGTACCCGGCCGACATCATAAAAACGGTTCGTCGACGTCGCGCGTCGCTCGCCTCTAGCTCGGTGTATTGGTAGAGTCGTCGAACCGGAACTACAACTGCCTTCCCGAAACGTGCGATAGCCTCCGCCGAAAATATCTTTCAAGAAACAATAACTTTCAACTATAAAACACGCTTCTTGAAATTTAATTTAGATTTAAAACTTTTATCTATTACGTTTTTAATAAATAACCTATATCCCAAGGCATCTTCGACACGTTTGATAGTAAATTAGAAATCTTGTCACCGCAGAATATGTAGTACATCTATGCAATAAATTATGAATCAATGTGTATACAATTATGACGATTCACTGCAACGGAAGGACGATACATAGGTGTAAACTGCAGTCATAACTTCATAACTCGATATTAAATAAAACAATTTTATTAAAACTAATTAATTTAATATACTCGTTTATCTTTCCAATATTTTCATACTAGTCGTAGATAGTCCAATAAGTTGCTGCAATTCTGGCCAAGTTGCGGCATTTATTGTCGTCATCAAATCAGTTTGCAGATACACGGCCTCTACTAAAAATAACCAAAATAATATTTCTTAATAAAGAATGAGCCGAATAAATAAATAAATAAATACGAGATGTTTGTTTACCAGTCATTTGAGTTATTTTATCGAGGCATTTCTTTATTTCGGACAAATTCTTCATTATATCACACTTTATTGTTGCAAAACCTTCCAAAAATTCGTAATCTAATTCATTTACGTTGTGCATGTTTCTGAATTCCATTTATATTATTGGCGCCTTTTTAGGGTTGTGTTATTAGGACTTAGGACTAAAAACTTATGTTAATATTAAATAACTCCTAAAATATTTAAATATAGTTTTTATTTAGTGAAATATTATAAACTTTAATTAGCGTTTAATTTTTGCTAAAATTATAACAGTCATTTTGCTAGGCCGCGTACTTAATTATGAAATTATTTATAGATAAATATTTATATTAGCCTAAGTAGCAATAACTATAACAAATATATAGTAATCACATAATTATGATACACAATATAATCAATAATAATTTAAAATTTTCCGAAAGCAAAAACATAACGCAACCAATGACAATCTGACAGATGACGGGTGACAGCGATGAAATAATAATGTATTTAAAAATTCATGATTTTTTCTTTTATTCAAGTTGAATATATACGTTTTTGGACAAATTTATAATCGGTGTAAACATTAAAATTCATAACTTGCCCTAATTTGTTTCCATTGTTGTCTCTTTGCATCGATTAATTAGCGCAAACGTTCAGACAATCGGTGCCAATCATTGTTTACCGGGAGGCGAGCACTAAATCTGTTTTTGGATGGATTTTGGTATGAGCGGCGCGTCAGTGAATGTCATTGGATTTATAAATACGATTAGCTCCAGTCCAGAAATAGGTAGCTACAGGTTCTCCAGACAGAGACTAAAATAAAATAGCCTGGATTCGACGGGTTAACAATTATATTGTCTTGCGTGGTGAAACAATAAGGGTACGACTATTTTGAAGTGGTTTTTGTGAACGTAGGGCGCTTTTAATCTGCTTTTTTTGCGTTAATAATAAATAATGGATGAGGATGATGTACAACAATTTTCATTGCGGTGGCATAATCATCAGGTAGGTAAGTACACATACAAAAAACATTGGAACACCAGGAATAGAGGTACACAGACACACATTTTACTGCTTATTGCACTCATTACAAATAAACATACACAGGCCTTTTATATATCACATTTAACACTAATTTAGCATGAATTTTATTACTGATATATACATGAATTACCTATTTGCTTTTACTACTTTTTAAATACTTTATACAGAAAATAATTAATATTTAATTGATATATTGTACAGTAATTATGTTTCAGGACACATACAAGCAGCACTTGTATCATAGGCACAGTTTTTTTAATTACAATTTTTGGTATATTTAAATGCTCAGTTATTATGGTGAAAAATGAACAGAAAATAGTCTGTGCCGAGTTGGGAAGCGAACCCATATCCTCCTCTTTGTGCACGGCTGATTACTAAGCTGCTTAGCGCTTCAATTTCTTCTATATTTTCATTGAGAGCCATACCAAAAGCTGAGGGTTGATATCACATGGGCTTTTACACGACAATGAATACTAGCTTATTCTCGTTGCTCCGGGCTTGTTTCCGCACGCAGACCACCAATGTGGGGTCCCTGGATGAATACTATCTTTCTTTAATCAATTTTCATAAATTTTATGTCAGTTAATATCGATTGACTGACTTGAAAGAAATTGAATTTTCTTTATTGACTGTTGCCCATGCCTATAATTTATAGTTACTTAAGTTATAACTATGTTTTATTAAATAAAATTCTTATTTGTTATATTTAATTATGATGAAAATTTAATAGAAAAAGGAATCAACACGCAAACACAACTGAACTGAGGTGGGATGTGAACCCGCGCCCTTTACAATGCACGAAATTGTTCTGACCACTAAACTATTTTACCATTGAAGCTTTACATGATTGTGTCAAAATTCTTCAGTCGCCCTTCCAATTTTGTTCTTTCTATTCAAACATCATAATTTGATAATCAAATTCTTGTTTATTTATTTATTTATTATGTAAGTAATTTCTAGGGGTTCTTTGATGCGTGTAAACGCACCGTACATCCACTAATTTTTTTTATAATGAAGTATAACAAGCCAGGTTGTTAGTGTGCTACAATAAAAAAAAAAAAAAAAACGCACTGCGCATCGTACACACATATGTACGTTGAGTAAACGCCGCATTTATTATAGATGCGAAAGAACCCCTACCTTTAGGCGATTCTCACACTGCCCCACATCACGTAGCGTAGCGCTGGAGTTCGTGTTCTTATGTTGTTTGCAAGTACCTTTGTTTGTATAGAAAACACGCGTAGTGCAACACACAAAACGCATTCACGCGCCGTGTTGCAGATCACACGCCTACATGCAGAGACAGACGCAACCCGTGCGTGGGTGCACACCGAGTTTTGCAGTATTGTGCTTGATTTTGACAGAACTAGACGTACTATTGCAAAATGGATCTCGATAGAGCTGATGTGAAATGAGGCCTCTAGGCCACCGCATGACATACTGCAGCCCTGCGCGTTTTTACGGAGAAATCTGCATGAAAATGAGTGGCGGGGCAATGTGAGAATCACCTTAGGCAGTTTAAATTAGTAACATTGTTAAACTGTATTTTGCTCATTACAGGCAAGTGTGATAAATGCATTAGGTTGTATGCTAAACACTGGTGCCCTAGCAGATGTTACATTAAGTGCAAATGGTACTACTTTGAAAGCGCACAGACTCGTGCTTGCGGCCTGCAGTCAATATTTTGCTCAATTATTTAAGGTAAGGCAGATAAATTAAATATATCACAGCCATAGATTAAAAACAAATTTGCTTTATTTACAAATCAAAAAGGAACTAAACCGTTGTGGGCAGACTGAAGATTATTAGCTTCGTCTGCCCTGGGGTCGTAATAGTACTAAGGCTTGGAAGTAGTCAGGTGTAAGTGTGCTTTGTCTCCTGCCTTTATCGCATTACCTGGACATCTCACTGAGCATTCAAATCAGGAAATTCAATTTAAAAAAAATGTTATGTTGAATAATTTAGTTGCAATGAATAAATAAATAAAATAAACCTTTATTGGTAAATTTTTACAAATGGTTAAAAAACAAGGCCCCTGAACTAGGCGTAACCTTTACTACTTTACTAGGCTTTGTTCACTTAACTAAAGTCAAAGTAATAGTCAAAATATATATTCAGCATTTCAGGATTTCAAAATAAGTCCATATTTATTTTTCAGGAATTAGAATCTGAGACGGGATCTCTAGTAATAGTGTTAACATGCGAGCCAACAGAGTTGCGTTTGTTATTAAGCTTCATGTACACAGGGGAGGTGACCGCGCCGAGGGGTGTGTTACCAGCCTTATTACGTTTGGCACATATGCTAAAAGTATCAGGTCTTACTCCGGAAGACACAGTAAGTGAAATATGAAAATAAATACATTCATAGTTTAGCATTAAGTTTGAAAGCTTTTAAATTATAAAATAGAAATATAGTGTATTGATTAAAATGTTTTATGGCTGCAAAGCTTTTCAAAAAATAAAAATCAGGAAACACCTATCCAGTCGCATTTCAATTTCAACTTGGAAGTAACCATGTGTAACGAGTGAAGTGTACACTGTCAATCTGGCTAAGCCGGCATAGCGGGGGTTACTGCTGGCTGCATTCATTTATCTGTTTGCCGTTGTCTCTGCTCATTTGGGATAGACGCTAGAATCAAATTATAAAGATTACATATTTAGCAACTTGGTTTTTGTAAACATAATTTGTACCAATAAATTTCGAGTATCTTCAGTGCATCTTTTGTTCTGTTGGCATCCCTAACTGATCATATTTTCGGGACAGAACTGGTTAAGCTGATGCAAAAATGTGTTTAATTTTAGAATTCATCTTTAATCCCGACTGAAGCAGAAGAGAGTGTGGATACAACAAACATTGTAACACCAACCAATTTGGATTTAAAAAATGATACCATTGCCACTTCGGACGATTTTAAAACAAGTATCGCCGTAGACAATGATAAAATTGATTATGAACACGGAACTGATATTGAAACTTTAAATACACCGATAATGACTGAATTAATGATACGCAATGAGAAAGATCGGCTTAGTAAATTAGATCAAATTGTACAAAACCTCTATAGTACACACAAAATTATTAATCCAATGTCCAACGCTACTGGTACATCTAATATTGGAGGTGAGTATCTAAAAATTAAAATCTTTGCCTTGTAATGAAACTAAACACTGTAAGAGCGGCCGTGGTCTAGCGGTAAGACGCGTGAACTCACGATCGATGAGACCCGTGTTTGAACCTCGCTAATTCTGACCAGTAACAATGTAACTTTGTTATATGTACTTTGGTCGCACAGTGCCAGACTGATGATGGTTATTTGTCCAGTCTGGCGTCCTGGGGTAGTACCACCACTTTCGAATGTAACACCCGTGAAGTGACTTTGTCGCGTTTCGGGAATAGTTTGAAAGTAGCCAGGTATAACGAGAAGAGTGTGTACTGTCAATCTAAGATAGTACATGCTCGTCTCCTCAAGCCGGCATAGTGGGGGCGACTGCCCGCACAGGTTTCTCTGTAGTAGCAGTTGTTTCCATTCATGGACCGCACTGTAGCTTTACATCAGGCGGAGTGTTGTCACATGCCGAGCTACAATAAAAAAAACAAAAAAAAAGGTACTGTCTGGTAAACAATGCAAGATGTCAGATGATGAAGATGCAAATTCCGCCCACCGTTTGCAATGGGCTACAGACTGTTATGTGCATATGACAACACTTTGTGCATATGACACTCCACTGATCAATGTTAGTGAGTAAGACTTCAGTCGTTGAAGCGACCACATGTCTCCTGAGGATACCACGTGGAGTGGCGAAACGCGTTTTTGCATGTTGGTGAAAGGTCTAACATTGACAGCTGATGTGACTGTGTACCTACCCTCACTAACATTGATTAGCGGAAATTTGTTGCAAAGTAGTGTAACGCCTAATACTATTAAACATACTTTGCCTGATGTTAAGCTAGAGTGCAATCCATGAACTGAAACAGCTGCTACTACAGATTAATTTTTACAGCAGTCGCCCCCACTATGCCGGCTTAGGAAGACGAATGTCGTTATAGTAATAATAATATACCTAATTAATATTTGTAGAAGACCCGACATATTCACCAAAATATCAAC
The DNA here is from genome assembly GCA_948150575.1 of Tinea pellionella. Lineage (NCBI taxonomy): Eukaryota > Metazoa > Arthropoda > Insecta > Lepidoptera > Tineidae > Tinea > Tinea pellionella. The sequence continues at coordinate 633,024 of OX411263.1, read as the reverse complement.
GTTGCGGTGGTTCAGTGTGCAATGTCTGCAATAAGCGTTTGAGTAACCAGTACAACCTGCGCGTGCACATGGAGACGCATACGGGGGCTCGGCACAGGTGTCACGCGTGCACACATGTCAGCAGGTCTAGGGACGCACTCAGGAAGCATGTCGCTTACAGACATCCTCACACTTCTCGACTTAGGGACTAGGTATGTTATCTCATCCCTTTTGCTTCATACACCACACTCCGCCTGATGCTAAGCTAAAGTGCGGTCCACGAGTAGAGGCAACTGCAACAAGCTGCCGTGGTCTAGCGGTAGAACGCGTTGAAGTAACAGTTGATGAGACCCATGTTCGAACCTTGCTAAATTCAGACCGGTACCAATGTCACTATATTACAGGTACTTTGGTCGCTTGGTGCCCATAGACACTATTAAAGAGTGGTAGGCAGACTGATGATGGTTATTAGCCCAGTCTGCCACCCACTTTCGAATGTAACACCAGTGAAGTGACCTCGTCGCGTTTCAGTAATAATTTGAAAGTAGCCAGGTATAACGAGAGTGTGCACTGTCAATCTAGATGGTGCATATTCATCTCCGAAAGCCGGCATAATGGAGGCGACTGCTGTCTCGATAATTGACAATTTATTTACTAAATTTAGGTGCAAGAAGTTTATACGCTCAAAATTGAATTAAAAAGACCCACCGAGATCTGAATTTTAAAGACAGTAAGAATCCGCCACCAGTCCCCGTTGTAACCCCACAAGGGAATGTAAAAGACATACTTAATTTTAAAATATATTATTTATGGATTGTTAAAATGTTAACGTTTCTGTGATATTTCGTAAAGTGTTGCCAATTAAAAATGCAACATAAAGAGAGATATTAAAAGCTAATTGTGACTTTGAAAGCTGGTATCATTTTGCCTTCCTCTTGGCAGGCATGTGGAATTCCCTAGTTCATTTTTCGGTCAAAACAAGCATTATTAATAAGTTATAAAGTATTTGTTTCTGATTTGAGTGTTATTTATGTTTGTGTTCTTGTCCTGATACCCATAGGTATCTTTTTGGAGTCAAGGGTGGGTATACGGGTGTAAAAAGACAGATATCAATCCTATTAATCACTACTATACTACCGTTTTTAAAATTATTATTATAATTTGATGTAATATTTTTATCGAGCACCAATGGACACATAACATCACTAAAATAACCGCACTCGCCTCTCTTGCGAGGCCGTCGCGACACCAGTCGTATTTTTCTTTGCATATACATTGCTCGTTTTTATATTTAAACGATGTTGTTTATTTTAATAAATGTTGCCATAATGTTATGTAATTGAGTTGATATTGGACCAATTAATGTAAAAAAAATAAGCATTTTTAAAATATATTTTAAAAAATATAACGATCTTAAATGGTACATGCTCGTCACCTCAAGTCGCGCCTACGCCGCAACTGTCATCTAAAAAAGCCGTTGCTAGTTCCACTTTTCGCCACCGGGCTAGACAAGTGTATTAAGTATATATGTTAGCACTATATTGATTATCGACAATTTTAAAGAATTTCTTTTTTTAAGTAACATTGTTAAAGTTTTCAAAGTCACAAAATATCTAGTCATTGTGCCTAAAATATAAAATATCACATAAAAAGACAAAATAATTTTAAAAAAAGACAATAGTTTTATATCTATTTATAAATATATCTTGTTTGAATATTTTATTGTAAAAAAGACATTTTATTTATTAAATATTTCAAAAGTTACTTGTGTACTTTTTTTCATCTGCCTTTCCTAAAGATTTTATTAAAAATAATGTAGAAGTTAAAAAATTTATTTATAGGGTTGATGCCAATTCGTCCTGACTCTCTCGTCACGATATTATTTGTGACATGTTTTATGCGAACCAAGAAAGGACGGGCTATGAAGAAGACTCTTAGCCAACTTCACTTGGCAGATTTCAAATAAGTACCAACCAGCAAATAAGAAAATATTTCATGTACTTAGCAATTAAAAATGTATTTAACGCCTTTGATTCGTCATAATCACTCATGAGAAATTTTTACTATATTTAACATTGATATATACGACTAGATGTGCAATAACGCTCGCACACGAGTGAAAAGATGACCGCAGTCACCTCGTTCAGTCACCATTGTCAAATCGTTTGAAGCAGCCTACGCTTTTTTTATGTCAGATGTATGAAATTTGCACCTCTAGTAGATATCTCTATGATATTTTAGGCGTTACATTTGTTTGTAATGAAATACGTGAGAATTACAGAACAAAGAAATCTTTTATGACGTCTGACGATTAAACTATTTGTGAAGAACCGAAAAGACTCCGTTCGACCTAGCAGTCAGAAAAATAGTGACAAAATAAAAAACATATCTATTTAATACTTTTATTCTTAGTTATTAATAAGATAAAAATGAAAAAAATACATCAGAAATTAGTATATAAAAATACTGTCTATAAAAAACACTCGATCTAAAATAGTTATAAATGCAGTTATATTATTATTTACACTCGAGAAAAAAAAATTGCCACAAAACAAAAAGGTCTTACTTTTCCTCAGTCTTGGATAGCAAACATGAAGAAAATTGCATTTTTAATAAAAGGAGAATGCCTAAGAGAAATGGGCCCACAATTATTTTCTCGAATACGTCATGGATTTTTAGTTCATTTTGTAGGAAAATAAATCTATATTCCTTATCACCAAACAGTTTTTTTTTTTTCATTAATTAGATGTTTTCTGATGCAATATTTTATTTTATTATTATATTAAATGCTTTTTTATGTTATTAAACATTGTCTATTGATTGGTAAACGATGTGTGATATAATTGAAATAAATTAATAAAAAAATAAAATATTAATTCAGAATATTGTTTTGTTAACAAACTTAGATATCAAGTGGGCCCACAAATGGGCATTGTCCTTTGATTGAGATTTAGGGTTGGTTTTGACTCGTAGTGCCTTAAACGGCAAGGTTGTCGAAAGTGACCCTGTTCACAATCTTGCATGGCAGTCCCGAGCGAGGACGGAAGTGGGCGGAGTTCGCCTGGTCTCGATCAGGACAAGACCACCCTGAATTGGGGAGGTGTATCTGGTGACAGCTATCGTCGAAGCCAAAGGTCGAAAAAGGTCATTGCAGTTTTTTAAATATCTCCTCGATTTTTAAGACAGGAATCAAAACAATTCTTCTAATTAAAGTGATATCTCGAAATGGTTTTCGATTCACCATGGGTTAGTTTTTTTGGACCTTGCCCATTGCGCCCTGCACGCAAACCCATTCATTATCCGATATCTTGGACTACCATGGTCACCTTAGACGATTTTATTTTATACATCACTTGTGATATCGGTAAGACGATCTTAGAAGTCCGAATTGAGTTACCATCCCTAAAACTTAGATATTTTTAGAGTTTAATACCCAGAAAAGTGTATGTATAGCAATTTTTCTTTTGTTTTAGTAACATAATTTAATAAAAACACAAAGTTACAATAAATTAAATTTGTTCCTTGAGCATTATAAATAACCTAAATATTAGAAGCATAAATTAATTTCGAAATCGCTCTTTTACAATTTCATATATTATATTGAAGGAGACAGCATAGACTAGAGTATGGAATAAACGATAGGATAAACAACACAACAAAAATAATAACGGATTAATAGCCATTTTAAATAAAACGCAAAAACACATTCGATTTTGAAATTGACAACTGATCCAAACAAAAAAAAAGGCAAAGGATCTAAAGCCCTAGTGATGTGCCTAGTAGTAATCAATTAAATATCTTATTAAAATAGTAATATAAATACTGCAGTTCATTCAGTTGAAGGGTCGTTAGGGACGTTTAATTTTTAGTCACAGTCCATACACGAGTATTGGCGTCTTGTCCGACAGAGACAATGGTTTCATCATCCACCCAACATACTCCTGTAATTTGGCTTTGAGGATGAGCATCTGAAAGAGATAATTACTATTACTCAATAGTCTGAAAACGCACATAGAAGAATGAGTGGGAAATACAGTTAACGCAAGAGGGATAGAATAGAGACGGCCTCGAATTTGCACCCGCGTCGATTTTAAAAAATATTTTCGCTCGTCATATGACCGCACTCCGTCTGATGTTAAGCTAGAGTGCGATCCATGAACGGAGGCGACTGCTATGAGAGAAGGGGATCCGCAGAGGTTGTAGGAAGGAGAAAAAACGTGACTGGGAGTACAGTTAATGCGCTAAGTACTTACTTTTAATAATAAGATGTTTGTTAGGAGCACTAACATTCCATACAATGAGCGCGGTGTCCAAAGACCCTGATACCACTCTAAGACTGTCCGGGCTCCATGAAACACAATTTACCCGAGCCGAGTGGAAGCCCCATTCCTGATTGTGAGCAGGCTGAAATATACATTTTAGAGTTGGTTATAGATGTTTAACATTTTCCGTACAGCTAATAATCCCGGCTTTGAACCAAGATATCCTGGATAACTAACTAGTATAGGTAGAGGGGAACGGACTGACTCGTGTGCCAGTAACCACACTCCACTTGAAGTGAACCTAATAGAGGAGACAAATATAGACCATCCCAGTTGACAGTTCATACGTTTTACAGCAAGAGTACTGCTGCAAACATTATTCGGTTTTTTCCAAGCTGCTCCCTAAATGCAACTACGTCACTTCACATTTGAAAGTGGCAGTACGCGTGTTTACAAATGCTTGTATGGCGTTGTGCTAAAGGTTTTTTTATAATTGTAGCTCAACATATGACTAGACTCCGTCTGATGTAAAGCTAGAGTGCAGTCCATGAATGGACACGACTGCTACTACAGAGAAATCTCTACAGGCAGCAGTCGCCTCCGCTATGCCGGTCTGTGGGGACGAGTATGCAGGTTTCGCGCAGGCAAGCTACCTTCGGCTGGGAGTTTTCTACTGTTTTATTGTATTCATAGTGATTACCATCCTTACCTTATAATCATCCGTATTATAAAGTATAACTTTTCTATTAGCATCGCTGACGACAAGATATTTCGAGTCAGGACTGAATGCAGCATCTGTTATGGGTCCGAGGTGTGTCAACTCACTGCTGGGTGTCAATGTACGTACATCTAATGTGTACATATGTACTTTACTATCAGACCCTGAAAACGGCACAAAAAATTATCCCAAATTCACTTGACACTTTTATTGTAGCTCGGCATGTGACAACACTACGCCTGATCTAAAGCTAGAGTACAGTCCATGAATGGAAACAATTGCTACCACAAAGCAGTCGCCTGCGCAATGCCGGCCTGGACAGATTAAATTGCACTATCCAGAGAGACTGCAGCGCGAGAGAGAGAGTGCACACTCCTCTCGTTATACCTGGCAACTTCCAAACTGATCCCAAAACGCGTATAAGTCACTTCACGACAACTTTCAAGTGAAGAAATATATATTTTCATATTTGTAAGAAAATTTGTCATTATACTTGTTGACATAGGATCCACGTCTGTATTGTTTTGAAAATTAAGCAACAATTGGCAACAATTTCACTAGGTTTTTTTTTATATTTTTTTTATTGTAACTCGGCATGTGACAACACTCCGCCTGATGTAAAGCTAGAGTGCGGTCCATGAATGGAAACAACTGCTACCACAGAGAAACCTCTACGGGCTGCAGTCGCCTCCACTATGCCGGCTCGAGGAGACGAGCATATACCATCTAGATTGACAGTGCACACTCCTCTCGTTATACCTGGCTACTTTCAAACTATTCCCGAAACGCGACATAATATAAATACTGGCTCTACTTTGCAGTCGAGATCATTGTTAATAGACACAACTAGTCAGCGTCCGTGTACAAAGCGGAAAGCGCTTCAACTCAGCAAGCTAATTTTTTCTGTTAAATTTTTATCATAATTTAAGAAGCTCACCTCCGACAGCTACATGTCTCGATTTATGATCAATTGCGACACATGTTGGCTCATAGTTAATTGGCAGAGTTGATTGCTTTGTACCACCAAAAATCACTGCAATCTGAAAATAATGATACAGTTTCACAATATGACACACAGTCATGTCCACGATACCGGGTTGCCGGATAGAGAAAAGAAGTGGCTACAAAGGTCATTCCAGTTTAGTGTTTCAAAAAGACATTGTGTCAAAAAAGATTGGTTCAATGGCAGAAAATAGTCCGCAAATGAAACTATACAAATTATACAGTTTTTGTTTTATATGGCATTATAACAATTTGCCAGTGTCAAAGTAAATATTTTTGCAACTTAATAATATTGTGCAACACGAGTCATTCATTCATCACACTAAACAGTCAAGTCAAGTCTCAGTCAAGTCAAAAATTGCTTCAGTAAAGTGGTAGAATTTTTACTGAAAATTCCTACAGAGTTTTGGAGGGAAAATGGAGATACATGTTCTTTTAAAATGTTTGCCCACACTCACACAATCACGACACTAAGAGTTAATAATCTACCATTATTATACATGAACACACAAGTTTAGGAAAATAATTCAAGACAGATAACCTAATGTTTCAAGATGGCCGCCTCAACTATCTCCAATAATCTGTGGATCTGCGTGTATTTCTTTTGGAAACATCAAAACACGTGTCATAGACTAAATGAGATGATAAAAACATTAGCTGTCCAAACTGTTACTTATAAATAATTCTACCTCTTTAACAGTAGCAACAATAGTGGTGCCATCCTCCAATATATGATCCATAGCACGAGGCTGCGATCCGAGGGGAATAGCCTGATCCGTATATCTCGGAGCCTCACCTACAAATATTTAAAAAAATTATCATTAGTATACAAATACATTTACATACATTTTAAGTGCGCCCGTGTTCTAGCGGTAAGACGCGTGAACTCACGATTGATGAGACCCGTGTTCGAAGCCCGCTAATTCTGACCAATGTAACTTTGTTATATATACTTCAGTTGCTCAGTGCCTATAGGCATCGCCACGACAGATCTGACTGCTACCACAGAGAAAAGACTCGAGTCGAAAACAGCTTCCTTATGTTTACCCGGCTACTTACAAGCTAATTCTGAAATACAACTAAGTTGTGAGTCCTCAGATTGGTACACTGAGCTAATAACCATTATCAGTCCACACACCAATATTTTATTAGTATCCAGCTGGTATTCTCACCTTCAGCTTTAGGCATAGCAAGTCTGAGCGTGTCATCAATGCCGCATGTCAACAATCCGCCATCTTTGATTGCTCTCATACCATTCACCTGGTTGCCATGACCCGTGCCACCTACACTCAGAGCCTCACCTGAAATAATACAATTTTAATTGATTACTTTTAACTAAATATTCAATTATAGAATAATTATAATACCAATAGTTCACTGTAGTCAGAGATACAAACTTATGCGGGCAACAGCCGCCTTCACTATGCCGGCTCGATGTACCATCTAGATTGACAGTGCACACTGCTCTCATTACACCTGGCTACTTTCAAACTATTCCCGAAACGCGACAAGGTCACTTCACGGGTGTTACATTCAAAAGCGGTGGTACTACCCCAGAACGGCAGACTGGACAAATAATCATCAAACAAAAAAGAAAATGTACTGAAGACTCGGCTGTATGGGTTTTTACCTTTGCCTTCTCAGAATGGGAGAACAGAACAAAAAAAATGAGATAGAACAAACCTGTAGTAACATTCCACTGAATAACTGTGCCATCATGGCTGGCGGTATACACAAAGTTTCTATCCATATGAATGGCAAGACAAGTTATAGGTTTATTGTGGCCCTTGATCACCAGACGGGGCGTATCAGGATTCTCTTTATCCAAATAACTTATCACTCCGGAGAGAGACACCGACAACATATGATCACCTTGCCAAAGACAGGATACCTGAAACAATAGTATATTTAAGTCCGCGTTTCAGGAATAGTTTCAAAGTAGTCAGGTATAGTGAGAGGAGTGTGCACTGTCAATCTAGATGGTGCGTGCTCGTCTCCTCAGGCCAGCATAGTGGAGGCGACAGCTGCCCGCACAGGTTTCTCTGTAGTAGCAGTTGGACTGCACTTTAGCTTTACATCAGACGGAGTGTTGTCACATGCCGAGCTACTATAAAAAAAACCTGAATGGTGCACGTTCGTCTCCACAAACCGACACAGCAGAAGCAACTGCTTGCTATTTTCCGTTCGTGTACCGCACTCTAGCTCAACATCAGAAGGAGTGTTGTCATATGCTACAATATAACGAGAGGAGTGCGCATTGTCAATCTAGATGGTACATGCTCGTCTCCTCAAGCCAGCATAGTGGAGACGACTGCTGCCTGTAGAGCAGCTGTAGTAGCAGTTGGATCACACTCTAGCTTTACATCAGGTGGTGTGTTGTCGCATGCCGATTTACAATTTAAAAAAAAAGTATCCTAATTTGTTGTATGAGTGTGTAGCTCAGTCCCACTATACCTAACACAATAATAGCCATATCACCTGTTGATCTTCAACATTAGGTCCCATATTAAAGAGCGTAACCCTCTCCCGTGTTTCAACATCCCAAAGCGCACATGTCTTGTCTCCAGAGCACGATAACAGCTGTTTGTTATCAGGTGACCATGCCAGACTGTAAACACCACCTTTATGTGCCGGGGAACCTATCTGAAAGTAGATAATCAAATTGAGCTGTCATGGTAGAACGAGCAAGTTTTTCACAGTTATCAAAACAGTCTGCTATTGTCATGCAAATAAAAATAAAGCCTTGTCGCATTTCAGGAATAGTTGAAAAGTAGCCAGGTATAACGAGAGGAGTGTACACTGTCAATCTAGACGGTACATGCTCGTCTCCTTAAGCCAGCATAGTGGAGGCGACTGCTGCCCTCCCAGGTTTCTCTGTAGTAGAAGTTGTTTCCATTCATGGACTGCACTCTAGCTTTACATCAGACAGGGTGTTGTCATGTGTCGAGCTTCAATAAAAAAAGCCATACGAAGCTGAACATGTTTGGCAATGTTGCACTATGGCATATATGAAGGCCATTGAACATATTTTCTTTACTTTGTAAGCAATTTTCTGTTCTTTTTATTCAATATTTTAAAAAAAAAGTTGAAATCAACACTAGTTTCTCAGGCAACATGTTGACAGGTTAACTGATAAAGTGTGGACAGACAACATTATTAAACAAATGTTTTATAGATCGACATGCCTCAAATGTGGTCTAGTGAATATGGCTAGTGGCTTGGCCATGGCAAATGCATGGCTATGGCAAACTTAAATGTAAACCAATCTCTTACACATAGGTCACAGATACGATATTTAACATAATATAAATATTGAATGATATTGCATGTTATTGAAGACAAAAATCTCACCTCTCCCTTGAGTTCAGAAGTTACACCATCATAAAGAAATATTTTTCCATCAAAACCGGCAGATGCGAACAGAGAACCGTCAGGACTGTAACGAACAGCCTGAGCGAATCTCGTATGCTCCTAGAAAAGAAAATAGTATATGTGAATTTTGTTTTAAATGTGTGTCGATAAAGGGAATGCTTTGCCCTCCCACATGTTCTTCCACTCCTTTAACCATGGATCCTTCAAGCGGACCATGAAAAAGCACTTTCTTGAGCCGGCATAGTGACAATGACTGGAGCTACCGTGTGCTGCGGTTCTCTGGTCGTCGGCGCTCATGGACCTCCACTGTGCTTACCATGAGGCCAGTTGACGTCACGTCGCGTTAAAAAATAAAAAATCTAAACAAACTGTTTTTTTTAAACACAACAGAATTCTAGTATGTATTCTGGGTGTAAGTCAATAGTGGTGTGCATCACTGCAGCCACCGCCACGGCCTCACATAAGAGGCCTTCCAGGAAGACCAGGAGACACTGAACACCTCTGTAAGTATCTTCGTTGTGTTCTTCAGTATGATAAACATTACTCACCTGCTTAGTGCATTTAAACTTGAACGGAGGTCCCTCGAAAACAGCAAGGGTATTATCTTCAGATGCGCAAACAATCCTGAATGGACGTGCTGGACGAAAATCTACCGAATTAATAGGTTTCGATTGTCCACTGATCTCACCAACTGAGGTGCCAGTGTCTGACATAAATACATGACCAAATCTGAAAGATAATTATATATTTTCACACCACATGCAAGGCCACACTCAGAGGCGGCTTTACCTATAGTGCAGGGTGTGTAGGGGCGCCGGGTCCAAGGGGGCGCCGAGCACCCTCTAATCTAATGCGACACCTCCAAAGACACTACTCATTTCCCGACATCATTTAAAATTGCACTATTTGCACCCGAATTTCCGTTTGAAAATATAACTGTAAGTATTCCATTTTCACCCCGCTCCTACTAGAGGGCGCCATGGTACTGGTTGCACACGGGCGCCACAAGGGCTAGAGCCGCCTCTGGCCACACTCAGCCTGATATTAAACTAGAGTGTGATCCATGAACAGAAACAACTGGTACCACAAAGTTTATGTAAATAACAGTGGCTCTGCTATGTCGACCTAAAAAGACAAATGTGCACCAACCAGGTGGAGTTTGCACACTCCTCTCGTTATACCCTGCAACTTTCAAACTGATCCAGATATGCAACCACGTCACTCCACTGTTACGCTTAAAATAGGTACTACCCCAGGATGGCAGACTAGGCTAATAACCATTATCAGTCTGCCTAGCACTCCTTAACTAATGTCTATATTAAATCAAAGGCACAGAGCAACCAAAGATATAGTATTACATAGTTGCATTGGTTAATTTAAACATTATAGCTATCTAGATATAGCCATCATGGGTTGTACTGATGAGGTTTAGCCAGTACTCCTCAATCTGTCCACAGCCACACCACATATCTGCTTATAGTGAAATTGATTAATTGTGGAAAAGCAGTGATAGAACTGTTGTAGTTTAGAGGTAGAAGGTGTGAACTTACGTGTGACAACACTCCGCCTGATGTAAAGCTAGAATGCGGTCCATGAATGGAAACAACTGCTACCACACAGAAACCTGTGCGGGTATCAGTCGCCTATGCCGGCTTGAGGAGACGAGCATGTACCATTTTAGATTGACAGTGCACACTCCTCTCGTTATACCTGGCTACTTTCAAACTATTCCCGAAACACGACAAGATCACTTCACGGGTGTTACATTCGAAAGTGGTGGTACTGCCCCAGGACAGCAGACCGAACAACTTATCATCATCAGTCTGCCTACCACTCTTTATGTGTTCAAATCTCAATCATTTCTGACCAATTAATGAATTAGATTGGCACTAATGTAACTATGGCCCATCAGCGCCTAATACAAGCCCTGTTTTTAGTACAAATAAATACAAGTAAATGCAAGTGAACGACAACCTCTCTCGTCCCTCTCCGACAACGACCATGCGTTGGTTGTCAGCACTCCATGCAATATCCTTAAGAGGACCGCCGATGGGCTGGAATTCATTCTTCAAGATGTGCTCCTTGTTCACCGTGTCCCAGATACGGACTTTGCCTGATGCATCTGGTGAAATAAGTAATGATTTTAAAAATTATTATAATGACCTCTGTGGAGTGCTCCGTCGCCACTTCGATTTCATATTAGGTATCAACACTAATGACAAGAAAAGTGATATACATTTTAAATCTACATTTGAGAATTTTTAAGGAAAAAATATTTTAAAATACTTATAATTACAAGGAAAAAGATAAAAATGGAGTAAATGTTATTGCTGGTAATTTTAATTAACATTGGTGCAAGAATATATAAGTATAGTACCTGCATTAGAATTAAAACAAGTAGGTCACCAACACAATCTAACATGGTCCGATGGTCATATACAATAAAACATATTTAAATTAGTTTTAAACTTTAGCAAAAATTAGCAAAATAATTTAAAGATTTAGGGTAGATATTAAAATGATTCTAATAAGATTTCTATAACAAAAAACTACCAACCATTAAACAATTTTATTTTATTCACTAAAATATTTATTATATTTTTAAATAATGTTTAGTACATATACATAATTAATAAAAATTGCATGAAATAAAATCTATTATTAAATACTGAGTTTTGATAATGAAGTGTGGTTATAGTTGGATGGGAGCCAGACATAAGCCTAGAACATTCCAGAATTAAATGGCCCAGATTATTCATATTTATACAGCCCTATCAAATCAATTATAGTTATTATTATTATTATTTTCACAACACTAATTTATGACCAATAAATTGTTTTTGAGAGATTATTTTAAATAATAAATTTATATCTGTTTCAAACTTGAATCTGTATTTTTATTTGCACAATGAATAACATATTACTTTCCAAAATATGACTCACACAGTGATAACAAAACTTTATCATAAATTCAATCAAAATTAAGCTTACCTCCTGAAGCGATGTAAAATCCGCTAGGTGAATATTTTGCTACATTCACTTGACACGAATGTTCAGTGTAAATATCAGAAATAGCTGGATTCTCGATATCGCGGATAATCACTGAATTACCATTAGTATAAAGGAAATTATGCCCTTTAGGATCTCCACCCAACACCAGAGGGGTACCCCTCTGAGTTCTAGGCAAAGCGGCAAAAGTATACTCTGAAAAATAAAACAAATATAGCTTCGAAAGTGCCTAAGAAAATTAGAAGCCCTACAACTTTGAAAGAAAAAATTACAACACGAAAACACTTACTATTTGAATAAGACATTTCACCCGCAATATTTATTCTTTAAAAAAAGTAAATAATACACTAAAAACAGCTAACTTTCGATACTTTCTTATTTATTATTATGGTAAAATAATATCCAGCCGCGCAAGATCAACCCACCTCAGTAGAAAAGTGACGTATAATTTTCTTTTTAGAAGGTTGGTTGACTGTATAGTTGCAGAAATGCCCATATTTGGTCATTGAGATTGACAGTCCGATTGTCAAACCAAAAAAAACGTAGAAATTAGTAATCAATTAATTCAGTTAATAAAAAGTAACTCATTGTACGAGTTATTTAATAAAATGTAGTGCTTAATTAATAATTGTATAGCAAGACAGAAACAAGACAATTATAATTATTACAATTATTCCACGGCCACTATGCCACCACGAGTCTTCATTGGGCAATGGTGATTGTTCTATGGCATAGACAATATCTTGTATTTTTAAATCATGTCATTGTCTGCCACCTGCCAATTTTGCCTGTTTCTGCCAGTTTCGCATTTTTTTTGTGGGGTGTTGAGCGTGTCACTCGGGCTCGCCTGCGTCATGTGATAAAAATTAGATTTTCTTTATTCATTCTAATTACATTGGCTTATTCGTTTGCGTGTAGATTTATGATATATAAAGGTATTCAATTCATTAATATACAGGAAATAAAATACTTATTAGGTTTTATCGTAAATTAAATATAAACTTTGACATAAGTTTCCACGTGGTGGATACGTCGACGTGTTAATTCTATTTTATTTATCGTTTGTGAATAAAAACTGGTAATTTTTAGCTCACAATGGACTCTTTAAATAATTCCAACCCGGGTTTGCCAAATGTAAAGAACCAAAGTTCAAATAATGGAGTGACTTTCGAGCCTTCGACTTCATCGCTTTCAAAGGTAAGTATAGTTATCCTTATTCTTTTTTTTAAATACCTAAATGTGCATATTTATAACATAAATTAAAAGTCGTGGTCAAACACGATTTTTCCGATAGTTCATGGTAGTAATTTTCTTTAATTATCATTATAATACCTAATTTATATGTATAATTATATTACCTACAACTACTGAGTGGGATATTAGTATTATGTCCAAACAACATAATGATTGATGCAATATGGTGAAATTTTATGCAATAAGTTTTTGTTATTTATTTTACAGGAGGATGGTGAAGCTGATAATGATTTCCATGTTGAATATAGAGATGATATTTGGAATAATTTGTTAGCACAGGAGGCTGATAAAATGCTCATACATCTACAATCGCCACAGGTAACAAATGAAACTTTGACAGTGCACACAGATGTGAATGGTTTATAGATGCTTGACTTTATGGAACCTCCTCACGCACTATGTTGACTTTGAATAGGCTATGTACCTCACAGTTTTTTATAAACCATAGGGCACCGGTATTGATGTTATTGGCGGATGATGTCTGATTATACGTGCCTGAGATAGTCTCAGGGAGGGATTCTCTGTTTCCGGTACCCTCCTGGGGTAGTATACTTTTGTATTCCGCTTCCATATTTTATTACATTAGGTGATCACTTTTAGGGTATATTTGGTACTCAAGGCTAAAGGCCCATGTTTGTGACTAGGATAGTTTTGTGACAATTTTTTTTAGGGTGATGTACCAAAAAAAATCTACATTTTTCGAAAGTAGAAGACATTTCCTACAACTTTTGTTCCGGAACTTTGGCCCTATCTCAGACAGATTTTCGGAACATGTCGCATTTTTTCTGAGGTCGTATGGACCCCCTCTATAAATATAAAAAAATATATTTCGCTAACCCTCCGGCAAGTACTCCATAATTGATGTTAGTTAGTCAGTGGTAATCGAGCTTTATATAATATGATTTTTTTTTCCAGTTGGAATATCGTGGTGCACTAGTATGTCAACTAAGATCAGTCTGTAATAAATTGTCACTGGGTATTGGAACTTTGCACTCTGCCGTCACACTTTTGGATCTCTTCATGGATGCTCATAGACTACGTTCGGACAGATTGTCATATGTTGCTCTGGCATGTTTAAGTTTGGCTGGTAAGGTTATGCTCTCTTACATACATTGAGATGGTGGTGAGTGGTGTAGCTGTGAACGGCGCAAATTCACGATTGATTAGATGATCCTGAAAATTTTGAATATTATGGTCACCAGTAAATATCTTTACAATTTACATGAAAAAATTAGCTATATGCTATTGGCATGGTGTGGTAATTTGCAAAAGTTCTGAACAAAAATGTCAAATGTCTGTAACAAACTATGCATGGCTTAGATTAGTGCCACCCTTAATTTACAAGATTTAAACATCAACAATTTTAATACTAGACATTTTCGTGAAACTTCTTTAAAACGTATTATCCACCTTCTTATGAAGATAAGGGTGTACATACACTATGCCACGCCCACTACCAGTCACTACTCGGTTTGATGCGCATATTTTATTGTAAATTTCGGGACACCTTAAAGGTGTAACTTTTATCATGTTAAAGTGAAAATTAGGCCACAGAGACTGTCACACTAGATGGTGCATACTCGTCTCCTCAAGTCGGCATAGCAGAGGCAACTGATGTCTGTAGAAGTTTATCTGTAGTAGCAGTTGTTTCCGTTCATGGACTGCACTCTAGCTTTTACATCAGGCGGAGTGTTGTCATATGCCGAGATGTAATAAAAAAATAATAATAGTAACATAAAGACTTCAATTTTGTAATGTTTTCACAGCAAAAAGTGAAGAGAAATTCAGTAAGGCGCCATCATTAAAAACATTATCAAAAGTGACAGGAATTAAAATATGTAGCAGAACTTTCACACAATTAGAATGGATGATCGGTCAACATGTGAAATGGCGTCTGTTACTGCCTACCCCTGCGACCTATGCGGCACTATTAGCAGAATTTGTAGTTACCAATGAAGATTTGAAGACTAAAGATCCAAAATTGATTAGCAAATTCAAAAGGGATGGACAAAGGTTACTAGAAGACTATCTTGATTTAACTTTGTCCGGTGAGTTAATATTGTTTATTATTTATATTAAAAGGAGCATTCACTTAACAGAAATGGGCCCATAATTTTTTTTCCCGAGTTTGTTTATGATTTTTCGTTAGTTTTGTAGAAAAATAAATCTACATTCATTCTTACCAATCAAGTAATTTTTTTACCCAGGTTATTGAGTAATTAGACTTTTTCTGATGCAATATTTGTGGTTATTATTTAAATTTAAATTAAATGCTTTAATAATTGGATGATACCTGTTTATCGTGGTAAACGATGTGTTTATATAATTGAAATAAATTAACAAAAACATAAGATATTATTTAAGAATATTGTTATGTTAACTATAAGATGTCAAATGGGCCCAAAAAGTGGGCATTGTCCTTTTGCTGGTTACTGCAAGGATACTGCCCTGGTATTCCTGCAGCCTCCCAAGAAGAGAAGAAGAGACATCACATTGCTGAAATTTTCCGGGAGTGTCCTTGCGTTACTAAGGAACTTTTGCTGTGGTTCGTCATTGCACTCCACACGCGTTTTTTATATGAGTATAATGAAGTATAATATTTCAGATGTGCGTCTTCGTTGCGTTGAAAATGTGTGCGTGGCGTGTGCGTGTGTTTGTTGTGCAAGAGTGAGTGCCGGACTTACTCTCAGTAACGCTGCACTCGGAGATACTTTGAGACCGCACGGACATACTGTGGGACCATTGGCTGGACTATTACTCAGGTATTATGCATATTAGGTATTTGTGTACTTCTTAAAGGACAATGTTTGGGCCCACTTGATATCTAATAATTTGTTAACAAAACAATATTCTAAAACAGATATCATCAATTATTGAAGCATTTAATATAATAATAACCTAAAATATTGCATCAGAAAAAGTCTAATTACTCAATAACACGGGGAAAAAAATAATAATACTGATTAGTGATAAGGAATGTAGATTTATTTTCCTGTAAAAATTGTGGGCCCATTTCTTTTAGGCAAATGGGCATTCTCCTTTGTTTTTTATAAATGAAAAGTGATGACAAAAAAAGGCCGAACACGAGTAAGGTTGATATCTTTATGTCCCTTTCTATGGTTAAACAAATGAAGCGAAATAAACTGATTTTCTAAAAAGCAACTGCATTTATATAAACTTTTTTTTTTAAATATTAACATTTAAATATTTATTTTTCCCAGAATGATGCAAGTTAGAAAATCTAAAGAGTCTAGCAACACTGATGAAGTTGATCAAGGTTATGGTAGTGCTAAAACTACGCCTGTACAAACTCCTAGTGCTTCTCCTATGTTGCAGGTAGGTTACCTATTATACAGGTTGTCCTAAAAAAAGGACAAAATGCTATCTTGACATTTTGTTACATAAACAGTTCAATACTATGCCAAGAGAAAAACGCGTTACCACATTAATGTAACGCATTAATTAACGCGTTGAAATGGTTTTTACTGTTAGGCGCTGTTGCACCAAAAGACCCACTAAAGTTACCATTTGATTGTTACATTTACACCATTGTGTAAATTCATAACGTTATCTTTAAAGGGACGGCTTTGTCAAAAAAACATTAGAAAAATATATTTTACTTCTTTCCATACATTTGACGTTAGTGACATTGGTTCAACGATTACTTTGATTTTGACCAATCAAAATTCGCTGGTTATGATTAGCGTTAAAGTAAGCGTCAAAAGCGACAGCGTTGGTTACGATTAGCGTCAAAAGTGACAGGTTTTTTTGAAGCTACCCAGTTTTAGTTTTAAGCATTACTTTGACGTAAATGTAGTGGTTAAATTATGTGGCGCTGCAACTGAACCTTAAAGTTTTAACGATTACAAGCAAGCCTACAATATATTGAAATCTTTATATTTTCAGCCATCTCCTGGTAGCAGTGGTATTTCATCTCATTTGATACTTGATCTCGATGAGTCAGCGTCAACCAATAGTATATATGTAAATCCAGAACTGACGCCGCCGAAATATTCTAAATATTACGTTGTCAATTCCAATGATCCTGACGATTATAGTTTCTATAGGTAAGTTTTTTTTATTGTAGCTCGGCATGTGACAACACTCCGCCTAATGTAAAGCTAGAGTGCGGTCCATGAATGGAAACAACTGTTACTACAGAGAAACCAGTGCGGGCAGCTGTCACCCTCCCCTATGCTGGCTTAAGAAGACGAATGTTTGCACCATCCAGATTGATAGTTAATAATTATGTTCAAACTGTGTCTTTGACTACAAATGACAGTGAAAATTTTTGTCAATTGCTCAATAAAGTATATTAAAAAAATTGTACAGGAGCTGCAGGATTAAAATTTGAAAACTTCTGGTTAATTTAAAATTAAGAATGTTACGAAGAACTAACAAAAAGTGTTTTTGGGTTTTTTAGGATGAAAACAGTTTGGGAACCACTGATCTAATTAAATTTTTTTGTTAGACACTATACTTATTTAAGAATTTTGATTATAAAATAGCTTCAAATATAATATTTTTTTATTACATTTTCAGATCACATAAGCTATTAGAAGCGAGTATTGGCGGGGCGCCTGTCAGAATGGCTGTGAAAAGAAGTGCAGTAGATAGTAATATAGAAATAGACAATAAACGTGCGTGTTTAGTGGACCAAATGTCTCAAGTGACACTATGATATTCTAGTCAAGGGACAGGCAGGTTGAAGGGATGAGAAATACACTGTAAGCCCACTGAAGTACCATGCTAACGGCCCAGTCTGCCGTCCTGGGGTAGTACCACCACTTTCGAATGTAACACCCGTGAAGTGACCTTGTCGCGTTTCGGGAATAGTTTGGAAGTAGCCAGGTGTATATAGCGAGAGGAGTGTGCACTGTCAATAGATGGTGCACGCTCGTCTCCTCAAGCCGGCATAGTGGAGGCGACTGCTGCCCGGACAGGTTTCTCTGTAGTAACAGTTGTTTCCATTCATGGACCGCACTCTAGCTTTACACATCAGGCGGAGTGTTGTCATATGGGCAGTTCGTTGTGCGTGAGGTGGTCGTCATCTCTGCAGCCACCTGTTATCTTTTATATAAATTATAAGTTTTTGTTAATAGTCAAATCTTGACTCGGATAAATAATTTCAATAAATTATAAACTACCTCTTTTATCCTTATTGTGTTTAACACTGCCAAAAAAAAAAACAATTACATAATGAAACAAAAGGAGAATGCCCATTTTTGGACCCCATTAGTATGGTAATAAAACAATATTCTAAAATAATATATTATTTTTTATTAATTCATTTTAATTATATCAACACGACATTTACCAATCAATAGATAATGTTTAATTACATAAAAAATAGATATATTCAATTATTAAAGCATTTAAAATAATAATAACCTCAAATATTGCATCAGAAAATATCTAATTACTCAATAACCCGGGTGAAAAAATTAAAACTGATTGGTAATAAGGAAGTAGATTTATTTTTCTACAAAATTAATTAAAAATCATCGACAAACTCGAGAAAAAAATTGTGGGCCCATTTTTCTTAGGTACATGGGCATTCTCCTTTAGTTATACTTAAATTATTTATTAAAACGGATATTTTCCGTTGTTGTATTTTTTTTTACATAACCTCAACCATTATGGTGCGTTTTTTTTTTTGTTGTTTTTTTTAAAATACTTTATTTACATATTGATATATGTACTTATTTTTACTAGCAATGTTTTTTAATTGGTCGCCATTTTGTCTGAGGTTGTTCATTTGCGAAGCGAATAAAAGGATCTTAAATAAGACCAAATATGTTTTTTGGTCACTGCCAACGATGTTTTTGATGAATAACAATAATTTACGATGCTTTTTAAGACCTTTATTCGCTTCTTTTTAGGTAATTATAGATTCTACGCTTTAAGACATTGATATATACAACTAGATGTGCAATAACGCTCCCAATGTGACGCGAGAGAAAACATGGCCACAGCCACGTCCTTCTTCTTTTATTATTAAATGACCTCAAATGTCAGCAACGACAACTCTGCCAATGTCGTGTAGTAAATTCTTAATGTTTTTGCATCAAATTGCAATGGTGTTTTACAATTTGACGCTTACTTGGAGTATTTGGCGGCAATTCACCCGGTCACGTCACAATATGAGCGTTTTCGCGGCGTGGGATAACCACAAAAAAACTGCTTCCGTTGCCTCATATAGAGTGAATTTTAATGTTTCCACAATTACTCACATAAAATTACGCAAAATAACACCAATTTTACACAATAATAACCACTAAACTAATTAAGTAAAGGGATAAAAAACACTTCCCGGGCAAAAGCGCGCCAAACACTCCCACAGCCGTTTAGGTCCTCTGTCTGTTAGTATTTGACGGTTTTTACGGTTTTTTTTATATCAGATGTATGAAGTTTGCACCTCTTGTATATATCTCTATGTTTTGAGACGTGAAATCGAATCGTGATACGACTTTTGTACTTTTTTAAATAAAAAAATAAACTCTCAAAATATCTTGTGTGATGCAATGTTAACCACGTGTTGATTTGCTAATACCGTAACGTTATTGCAATTTATATAATATATTGTATAATCAAATAGAACGCTTGACATTTTTGCTACTTGGTCAACTTGCGTGGCTGTTCTTTTTGCTATATAGACGATTCAATACTAAGGTCCAATTGCACCACAAGGCTGACTTTAACGGTTACGTTTACATTTACTCCACACGCGTAAATTCATATCGTTATCGATAAAAGAGTGGCTGATGTAATTAGGGGTATATTCCCGAAATAATAAAAAAAAAACATATTTTCATACACTTGACGTTAGTGACATTGGTTTAACTATTACTTTAATTTTGACCATCCAATATTTGCTGGTTATAGTTGGCGTCAAAACTGACAGGTTTATTTGAAGCAACCCAATTTTAATTTTAACGTGAACGTAAGGGTGGTTTGCACCAGAAGGCCGGTTAAAGTAACTTTAACTATTTTATATACTTTTACGGCGATGACGGCCGTTAAACGTTTACATTTACTCCACACGCGTTGCAATATCGTGTAAATTCATATTGTTATCGTTACACTGGCTGATCTCAAAAAATAATAGAAAAACATATTTGGCTTCTTTTCATACATTTGACGTTAGCAACATTGGTTTAACGATTACTTTAACTTTAACCAACCGAGATTTGCTGGTTACGGTTAAGGTTAAAGTAACCGTCATATATGACAGGCGCGACGATGGCGCAACTCGTGTGGAGTAAATACACCATAATGTCAACGTAACGGTTAAAGTAAACGTACCTTAATAGTTAAGTCATGTGGTGCAATTGGACCTAAAGTACTTTAAATAGAATTATATTTTTTGTTTCCTTCTTTGTTCATGAATATTTGTTATGTTTGTAATTGCGTAAGTATTTATAAATATTTATTTTTTAAATAAACCTTCTTGGAACTATTGCCTATTGTATTTTATTTAACTTTACCATTTTGAGTTTAGATATTTAAAGAGTCTGTCGTCCTAGGATGTACCGCCACTAGTGACAATCTCGTTTTGAGATAATTTTGGACAGTGCCGGACTTAAGCAGTCAACATAGGCAGTTGCCCATGGGCCGCCACCACACCACAAAAAAAAATTAAATCGATAAAGGCTCAGTAGAAACAAAAAAATACTGAGTTTTGTCTTGAATTTTGTGTTAGCCAACTTATTTAGTTGCTCTCTTCTTTACCTTGACCTCAACAGAAACTTTCAACAGTTAACCACACGATTTGAGGGCCTCTGCCTATGGGCCGTCGAAGTCTAAATCCGGCGCTGATTTTGGAAATAGCCAGGTACAACTAGAGGAGTATGCATTGTCAACCTGGATGGTGCATATTCGTCTCCTCAAGCCGGCATAGCGGAGGCGACTGGTGCCTGCAGAGATTTTCTTGTGGTAGCATTTGTTTCTGCACATGGACCGCATAGGGATTAAATAAGAAGAACAATTTATATTATCATTTTAATAACTTATACACGACTTATTTTCTATACTTTGAGTAGGTTGCTTAAACATTAAAAAAAAATTGGTCACTACATCTCTTAAATAAGTAGTTAGGCTAATCTGTAGACCGAGGTTTCATCGGGTGATAATGCCGGCAATCGCGGCGGCCTACGAGGTGGTCTTCTTCGGCGTCGCGGTCTGCACTCACAATGTAGAGCGCAGAGACCTATACCAGCGCAACCTGATAGAAACAATGGAAGAGCTAACGTACGCGTCACGGTAGCGACTTGCTCTCCGCGTGACCAACTCGGCACTACGACACTATTATCCGCTCTGGACCAATAACAAGGGTATTTAGCCCCGACGTAACCAAAATTTGTAGTGAAATTTTCGCAATCAACAGTCGGGGGATAACCGCATCCTTTAATATTAACAAATAACACAGCCGGTCGCCATTCGCTGGTATACGTTTTATATTTGACGTGCAATTGCGTACATCTGTACGCGTCGCTGGTGCAGCCTTCTCTGCATGAAGCCCAAGTGCAGTTGTCCAAGCCGAGTCTATCATCGCGTCTTTCCGTCACGCAATCCGCGGGAACGGGGTCGAAGTCGGCCGCCAACGAGCTCAGAGCGGGGTCCGCGTAGAGAGGTACCAAGAACAACAAAGCTGATCCTCCTCCCCCCAGAAGCGCCGCTAGCATAACAGTAATATATTTAGTTAATTTAGCGCGGGTTTCTCCTCGTCGTCTGCTGGTGGGTCGGACCACCAATCTTTCGGAGCTTCCGCGGCACATCGTGCGGGCTCGTATTCAACCCATAGTGAACTGATTACCTACTTTCCTATTTATTAGAAGCGCATGCGTGAAACAATACTTGCGCGAGTGTTTAGTTTTGCTTGTATAAGGACATCGGCAAACTTGTACTATTTAATATGTAAGAGGGAATGAATCTCCAGGGAGACCGTACATCGCATTATAAATGCAATACCGAGCCCTTTTTATAATAGATACCTACTTTATTAGCTTCTTTCTAACATCTATACATATTCAAAAATGTATAAAATCAATACTTTATTCGACTACAGTGTGTAGCCGTCCTAAAAACATTATTATATCTATGTTCAAACAAGGACATGCATTTTTAATAATTAAAATCTTTCACTATGCAAGTATGATTATTATGTAGGCTCTGTAAAATAACTAAATAACTGCCTGATTTATCGTATCTTGAAAATTTTACAACCTGCATTTTATTACCGTACCTATTATGTATGTCTTATTTAATTTAAAAATATTTTACTCGTATGACTTTTGTGTGCTACTGTACTTTTTTCTACGCTATTCCAAAAAACGTATTTTGTGCGAATCTCTTACTAAAATTTTATTATTTTTAAAAGTAGGCGATTCGCACATTTAGGGCGAGTTCAATTCGTGCGAATTACGCCCTAACCCTCTTTTAGAAAGTAGGTAAGTTTAAAATGTTTAAATATGTTTATTCAAAGCACAACTATCTAGATTTATAATAGCGAGATGAAGCCTACTTCATGCCTACATAAACAAATATACTTAGCATGTTTATTATTTATATTAATTCCTCAGATAATCCCTAGTTTGTAAAATCAATGTAAATCAGCAAACTTAAAAAACAACTTAAACAAAAGTATAACTCAACTTATTCGTTGGTAATAAGGTATATTTTATCGTCATTACTTTTGGATATATGTATATTTTTTTATTTTTAAATACGATACAGTTAACGCTTTTGTCCCGTAAAGTTTTTTTTTTAAATTTGATTGTGCTATAAAATATATTTATATAGCTAGGCTGAAGACCAAGAGGATATTTTTGTCGGGATTCTCGAGATATACTCTCGAGATTTTCATTCGAACTAGTAGTACTTTATCTTACCCTGGCAATACCTACTACGCACTCGGTTATAATTCGAAAAATCACCTTATTTCCTATTTATCACGATAAGTTTTGGACAGTCCATAGTTTGGGACAGTTTTGTCGAGTCAAGATTGTAAAAATAAAAAATTTTTGGGTTTTGATAAATCTTTCATTATTACAATCCTAAGCATTCATTAATTGCAATCAATACTTTGAGATGAAAAAACAGATGAAAGGTTTAAAATGACTATCGAATATTATCCATTTCAAATAATCATTCGAATGAATCATTCACATTCGACATCACTAGAAAAAAACACGTGTCGGCGCGACGGGTAGCGCGTTCGCGTTTGCCGTTTGCTTTTGCTCTTGTCGTTTCAGTGGATTTAGCGGCGATATCGATTTTTATTTTATAACTTGTTCTTTCTTCTATATGCTGTGAATTCTTCAGTTCGTATTATAAGTTATTTTAGGTATGACAGTGAATTTTGTAAGTGTATTGTTTAGTAATTTAAGATGTAACATTACAAGACTGCACTTGAAATCAGGTATTTACATTGTGGTCGTTTAACAATTGCATTCTAGGTTTTCGTATATATTTTATATATATTAATCCTTTGTATTTGTATTATAACAACCTACAGTAAGTTGGCAAGTATGCAAGATGGCTGGTGTGTTACCTTTTGAAAGTGGTGGTACTACCCTAGGACAGCAGACTGGGCTAATAACCATTATCAGCTTGTCTGTTAATGCATTATTTGACTATGTCATGATAGTAATTAAGTAATTGTTTTAGGACTTCAAATACGGTCTGTAACAGCAATGGAGATGGCTCCTGTTGCGGAGGTTGCTGAAATTGTACCAAGCAAGAATGCTACACGTTATAAAAGACGAATTTTTAAAAGGCAATGGGAGGAAATGCGGAAAGATGAAAATGGTAAGTTATTCTATTAAACGCTTATAAGAAGAAATATCAAAGAACAATGCCCGTTTTTAGGTTCACTTGATGCCCAATAGTTAGTTAACAATACAATAATAAACATATCTAAACACAATTTACCATACAATAGGCAATGTTTAATCACATAACAATAGAATATCATCAATTTTTAAATGATATAATTATAACCTCAAATATTGAATCAGAAGTCAAATTGCTCAATAATTTTGCTAAAAATATGAAACTGTTTAGTGATAATGAATGTTGATTTATTTTCGTACACAATTAACTAAAAATCAATGGCAAATTCGAAAAAAACTAGTTATCTTAGGCGAATGAGTCATTTTTTTTTTATTGTAGCTCGGCATGTGACAACACTCCGCCTGATGTAAAGCTAGAGTGCGGTCCATGAATGGAAACAACTGCTACCACAAAGAAAATCTCTACGGGCTGCAGTCGCCTCCACTATGCCGGCTTGAAGAGACGAGCATGTACCCTCTAGATTGACAGTGCACACTCTTGTTTTATACCTGGCTACTTTCAAACGCGACAAGGTCACTTCACCACATTCGAAAGTGGTGGTACTGCCCCAGGACGACAGACTGGACAAATAACCATCATCAGTCTGCCTACCACTCTTTAATAGTGCCTATAGGCACTGAGCGACCAAAGTACATATAACAAAGTTACATTAGTACCGGTGTTTAGCGAGGTTCGAACACGGGTCTCATCGATCGTGAGTTCACGCGTCTTACCGCTAGACCACGGCCGCTCAACATGCCGAGCTACAATAAACAAAAATCATTACAGAACCTAAAGAAAAGAATTTGTGCGGAGAAAAGGCAGAACGTATTAAAAAGAAGAAAGTTGCCATGTTATTAGGTTATTGTGGTGCCAACTATCATGGAATGCAAAGGTAATGTACTAATCATTATGATTCTTGACTTTCCGGGCTGGTTTTGTACGTGCATCCTGTACTTATACAAGCCAACCTATCTCCTCCATGAGGACCAGTACGCCATCGATGTTCCAGCATGCCTCAGCGAGCGTTGACGTTGTCCTAAAGAATTTCCTTCTCGGTGCTTTAACGCTGCTGCATTCCAGGAGCATGTATTGCACAGTTTCCTCCTGTTCCAGACATCCTTTGCACAGAGGGCTGTCTGTAATGTTTATATTGTTGTAGTGCCTAAGTATTGTACTAATCATTTTAAAGAGTGGTAGGCAGACTGATGATGGTTATTGGCCCAGTCTGGAGTGACCTGTGAAGTGTTGCTCTTTGGGATCAGTGTGGAAGTAACCAGTTTAGTGAAAGGAGTGTTAACCTGGATGGTGCACATTTGTCTCCTCAAGCCGGCATAGCGGCGACGACAACTGCCTGCAGGGATTTCTCTGTAGTAGCAATTGTTTCTGTTAACTCTAGCTTAACATCAGGTGAAATGTCATATTCCTAGATACAACTGAATTAAACTGCTGGTACAATCTCTTGGCTTTCCTGGGGGATATCGGGCGACTGCAGCCACGTGGACCACCTCTCAAGGTCTCTCTACAACAAGCACCCATGGTTGCTTAATTGCGGAAAAGGAGTGTGCGTGGAATCTACAATAGGCCTTGCTGATTGTATTTGTTTATTACTTTTAGAAATCCCGGCGTAAGAACAATAGAGGAAGATTTATTAACAGCATTAAAAGGTGCAAAATATATAACGGAGGAGGATTTTGAGAATCAACAAAGTGCACAATTTCAACGTAGTTCACGGACTGATAAAGGTGTCTCAGCGGCTAGGCAGGTTGTCTCATTGAAAATGTGTTAGTATTAATTTAATACTAAAACACAAACGCATCTTCTTAGGCCGGCTTAGTGACGGCGATTGGGGCTACCATGTTCTGTGCTGACCAGCAGGCCAGTCGTGGTTATATGTTGTGACATAAAAAAACCAAGTAAAATTGCATAGCTGGTATCAAAGCAACACTGTCTAGTGTAAAGCTAGAGTGCATGGAAACAACTGCTACTACAGATTTTCTGCAGGCAGCAGTCACCTCCGCTGTACCGGCTTTATGATACCAATGCGTTCCATTCAAGTTTAACTCCGGTATAATGACCTGGCTAAGGTCCCTTCACTTACACTTAATTTCAAATATTCACTTTTCTTATTTCAGCTCTAGAATACAGTATAGACGAAATAAATAATAGATTACCGGATTGTATCAGAATATTTAATATAAAACGTGTTACGAATAAGTTTAACTCGAAAACTAAATGTGATGCTAGAACCTATAGTTATACATTACCGACGTACGTGTTTGATTCAAACTTGGTGACAAATGAAGATAGGAAAAATTACAGAATTACTAAAGAAAAATTAGAGGAAATTGATAAAGTATTGTCTATTTATAAAGGGACTAAATGTTATCATAATTTTACTGAGAAAAAGTGAGTATGTATGTAATTATAATTAGGCTGGTCTCTCGTCCCAGGGTTCTTTTACTTCCTAGTTGTTTTTTCGGGATCAATTTGGAGGTGGCTAGGTATAACGAGAGGAGTGTGCACTGTCAAACTGGATGCTTGAGCTACCATAAAAACAATTCTAAACTCAGCCAGTTAGCTTCTGTCACGTCGTTTTTTTTAGTTTTATATGACAATATAACAATTTGCCAGTGTCAAAGTAAATATTTTTTGCATCAGGTTAATAATAATGTGCAACTCGAGTCATTCATTCATCACACTAAACAGTCAGGTCAACTTACAGTCAAGTCAAAAATTGCTTCAGTAAAATGGTGGAATCTTTACTGAAACTTCCTATGGAGTTTTGGAGGGAAAATGGAAACACATGTTCTCTTCTTTTGTATTGTTTGCCCACACTCAACGCACGTTCACGAACACTTAATGGTTAATAATCCACTATTATTACACATTAACACTCGAAGAACACACAAGTTTAGGCAAATAATTCAAGACAGATAACCTAATGTCTCAAGATGGCTGCCAAAATTCTTCTTTCTGTTTTGTTTTATTGTTTTTGTATATTTCAGATGTTTCAATGACCCCTCGGCGAATAGATACATGATGGGTTTCGAAGTAGAAAAGGTATTTGTAGATAGTGATATGGAATTTGCTGTTTTATGCGTGAAGGTAATTATGGATTTTTGGTACTATGTATTTATTTATTTGCTTTATAAGCCAACAGTGTAACAAAAACTATAGCTACAAAAATATATATCCAGTAATATCCTTTTAAAGAGAGACCGTGGTCTAGCGGTAAGATGCGTGAAGTCATGTGTGTAAAGATAGAGTATAGTATTTTTTTTTTTATTGTAGCTCGGCATGTGACAACACTCCGCCTGATGTAAAGCTAGAGTGCGGTCCATGAATGGAAACAACTGCTACTACAGAGAAACCTGTGCGGGTAGCAGTCGCCTCCACTATGCCGGCTTGAGGAGACGAGCATGTACCATCTTAGATTGACAGTGCACACTCCTCTCCTTATACCTGACCGGAAACGCGACAAAGTCACTTCACGACTGTTACATTCGAAAGTGGAGGTACTACCCCAGGATGGCAGACTGGACTAATAACCATCATCAGTCTGCCTACCACTCTTGATGTAAAGCTAGAGTGCGGTCCATGAACGGAAACAACTGCTACTACAGAGAAATATTTACATACAGCAGTCGCTATCCAGATTGACACTGCACATTTGTATTCTAATTTCGCTCTCTGTTACAGGGCCAAAGTTTTATGATACATCAAATTAGAAAGATGGTCGGTTTGACTATTGCAATAGTACGGGAGCATGCAGATCGTAGTTTATTAGATAAAGTTTTTACTAAAGAGAAAGTCATGATACCGACTGCGCCTGGACTCGGATTGATGTTGAATATGGTAAGTGATCAAACACTACTCCCGGGGTGGTACCATTACTGTGACGTAACCCGGTTGAGGTTTTTAGTGGTACCTACCTTCCATTGGCCAAAAAACAGTAGAACAGCTTAGCAGTCAGAACATTGTCTCTGAAATTTCTGCCTCCCCTATGCTGACTTGTGGAAACGATAATCTTATGATCCAGGTTGACGGTACACACTCGAGAGGAGTCAGGGTCACTTCGCCAGTGTTCGAAAGTGGTGGCAGGTCTGCCTACCACTCTTGAGTTGTGTATTTTAAAAAATATATAATTGGCAAAGTATTAAAAAAATAAGCTGTGTTAAATTGAATACCATTTCGTGACAAGACTTCAATTAGATGTATATTTTTATTCCCGTCTGAAAATCGCGGAGATATCTGAAAAACTGTAATGACACGCGATCGACCTTTTTCGGACGGACCATAGACATTGGTGTAGACACCATCTCATGTATATCCTAACAATATTTTTGATATTTTTATTGTCTATGGTTGTTACCTAACTTTGTCAATATCTTTTCTTTGTGTATTCTTACAATAACAGTATTTATTACAAATAACCGCTGCAGTGTAATGAACAAAATAGTATACTATAAACACCATGTTTTAATTAAAATAAATCTTTAAAAGATTGATTGATGAAATTTTGATTGAATAATTTGACAAGGATTTAGTTTTTATGTTTCCTGGCAATGGTTTACTTCGGTCCAAAATGTTACGATTACTATATTACAATCGCAATTGTTTTTAAATAAATAAAAAAAGAACAAAGCAATTGTAAAAGTTTACCAGAAACACGTGTCGACTAAATTAATCTATATTATCCAAAAAATATATCCTGTATATTCATATTTTGAGTTGCCCTCGTCATAACTCTCTGCAGTCGGCAGCTCAAGTTCTGGAGGAACTTCCTCGATGTTGTAATTCCTATAGATGATTTCTGCACAACTAGATATTTTGGTAGTCGGTATTTTTCTTCATCTTAAACAAGAATTATGTAGTATTTAGATATTAGGCAGATGTCGCCACACATCGTGGGTATTAAGCATGATGTTGGTGGTGTAAGAGTGATAAAACTAATATTAAACTTACCTTGACGAAGTTACACGTATATACGGCATAATTTCAGTCAGCAGTGAATTTAGGTCTGTCTGTTTAGGTAATCTAAACCTAAAGGCAAAATCCGCATCATCGAGACTGCGTATAATTTACTCTTGATTTTACGTAAAGATGCGCGTCGTATCGAATCCGCATCAGCGCCTCCTCCGAATTACTGTCACTATCCAACAGAAGATATCGACAAAGCCATTTTTACCAATAATGTTTCAATAAAATCTCAACAAGTATGCGTAATCTGATCACTTCCCGGGATCGCAATTCTAGATCGAAACATCAATCAAAAGAAACGTCAAAACCGTCAGATAGCTTATTGGCACGCACAAACTACAATTTTCATACAGAGGCCAATCTGTAATCTGT
Organism: Tinea pellionella; assembly: GCA_948150575.1. Lineage (NCBI taxonomy): Eukaryota > Metazoa > Arthropoda > Insecta > Lepidoptera > Tineidae > Tinea > Tinea pellionella. The sequence goes on along the minus strand of OX411263.1, from coordinate 603,240 downwards.
GCTTCGTCCTCTGACAGATGGTTAGCTTTGAAAGATTGCAATTTCGGTTAGCAGATAGGTTATTGGCACGCTTTTTTCACAATCTAAGTCAGTTTCCTATCTAAGTCAGTGAAAAAGGGATCAAGATTGATTATTAATTTCGGCCGTAAATTAATCTGTATTATCCAAAAAATATGTAAAAAAGACAACTGTCACCAGGTTTACCTTCCATTGTTGCAGGTTCACTATGATAGGTATGATAGTAAATTCCAAGGCACTCACGACCCGCTAACATGGGAAACGGAAAATGAGGCAGTTGATAAATTTGTTCGTGATTTTATTTACCCGACCATTGTGGCTGGTGAAGTTAACGAAGATAACATGGGTATATGGCTGGAGAAAATAATTGAACATTCTTATGAGCCTACCGATGATGATAATGAAATTAAAAATAATGAAAATGGTGATGTTGATGAGAATAATGGAAATGTGAGTGGTGAAAATGAGGCTAAGAAGATGTAGAGGTGATATTTAAATAAATAATAGTGTTGCTATACAAGAGCGTCGCCAGCAGATGGTCTAGGGGGGGCTTGGGCAAGTTGATATGGAGGATGAGAAAAGTATGAATTGTAGGTAAAGTACATGAAGCTTTTCACTTGTAGTACGAGCCTTACATCTACGGCGATTGTAATAACAACGGTACAGAGTCTAACGTGTAAAGCTACACGAGCTCTTGACTGTAAATAATAAATATACATTTAACAACTTTTTTACAATCTCTAGGTGGACAAGCTGCCCCTCACTGCCCCCCCTTGGCGACGCCCTTGTTGCTATAGATACATATAAAAATATATATTATTTGTTTTATGTGAAAATTGCTAGGTCAATTTCATAATAATCAAAGTAGTTTATTTTTTGACATTATTTGTGTAAAGGGTGCTTCAAAACAATAACTTTATTAATAGGTATGTTTTAAGAGTGCGTAGGCAGACTGATGATGGTTATTAGCCCAGTTGGTCATATCTCAAGCTACAATGAAAAAAAACATAAAAATGGTAGATAAAACTTTTGTAATTTGAATTAAAACCAGTTTCGATATAAATGTAACTTTCGAATGTAACGCCTGTGAAGTGACTTAGTCGCGTTTCGGGAATAGTTTGAAAGTAGCCAGATATAGCGAGAGGAGTGTGCACTGTCAATCTAGATGGTACATGCTCGTCTCCTCAAATCGGCATAGTGGAGGCGACAGCTACCTGCACAGGTTTCTCTGTAGTAGCAGTTGTTTCCATTCATGGACCGCACTCTAGCTTTACATCAGGCGGAGTGTTGTCACATGCCGAGATACAATTGAAAAAAAAAATGTAAAATTAAAGTAGACAGGGTATATGTACTACGCCGAATCATGGGTGGCGGTAAATGGCCCAACAACGAAATGTTGAACTAAGGTCGTCAATTGTAAAAAAAAAAATAATGTTGTAACTATTTGACTTTACTATTATACCTACTAATTGATTACTTGTGAAGGTTATTTTTAAGCGTGAAAGGAATGCCCACTCGACTGAGACAAATGGGCCCACAATTTTGTTCTCGCGTTTGATGATGATTTTTTAGTTAATTTTGTAAAAAAAAATAATTCTACCTCCTTATTACCAATCAGTTTTAATTTTTTCACACGGGTTATTGAGTAATTAGATGTTTTCTTATGCAATATTTGAGGTTATTATTATTTTTAATGCTTTAATAATTGATGCTATCTGTTTTTTTATGTTATTGAAACATTGTATATTGATTGGTAAACGATAGGTGAAATAAATTAATCAAAAAAAGAGATATTATTTCAGAACATTGTTTTGTCACAAACTATTAGACATCAGGTGGGCCCATGGGCATTGTCATTTTATGTTTTAATTAATTAGGTTATTTACTAGGTATAGTACAAACCGAACTTTATGACGGCTCCGAAGTCAGTCACAAGTCGCTTTGCAAACAGATTGAGATATCAACGGGGCACGATGAAGGTGAGAGGGAAGAGTACACTCTCGCGCTGCCCGGACGCAGGTTATTTTTATATATTAAATTCATCTTTAAAAATTGTTTAAACTCTTAGGTCCATTTGCATCAGAAGTCCCGGTAAAGTTACCGTTACGTAACCGTTAAACGTTCACATTTACTCCACACGCGTTGCAATATCGTGTAAATTCATATTGTTATCGTTAAAAGGGTGGCTGATCTCGAAAAAAATAATAGAAAAACGTATTTGGCTTCTTTTCATACATTTGACGTTAGCATACAATGTTGGTTTGACGATTACTTTAACTTTAACCAACCAAGATTCGCTGGTTTCGGTTAACGTTAAAGCGTCAAAAATGACAGGCGCGACGATGGTGCAACTCGTGTGGAGTAAATGTAAACCATAATGTCAACGCAACGGTTAAAGTAAGCGTAAAAAATAACTAACTGCAAAATTGGTGCAAATTAACATATATTTTATTATTGTAAACTTATATGTATTGGAAAAAGGCGTGACAATTGTATTGTATTGTAAACTTGACTGTATAACTTCCGAGACGGCATAAAGTTAGGGCACTACAAAAAGAAAAAAAATGCGTGATGGTTTTTGTTAAAGATGAAATTTTGCGTCACTGAGTCCAATTATATTAACTAATAGGTATTAATTAAGCTGTTTCCCTGAAGTAGACAGAATCCTCATCCCGAAGTAGAATAGAGTCATTCCTAAAAAGCTAAACGGTTCTGGGAAGTGTAAATTTCAACATCTAAATTACACGAAATTTTTGTTCAGCGCGTTTACTATGTGAGCCACCTATTAGAATAGTACTGGACTTGCAGCTAACTTCACTTGACAGATGACGAATAACTTCAAATAAGTACCATTATGCCTTCGAATCGTTATAATTAGACAATTTTTTTCGTACACTACATGTCACTAATAAAGTACGTGCGTTTTTGGCGTTTTGACATTTCCATTCTTGGTTGGCTTATATTTTTTTTCTGTCATTGTTTTTTAGGTTTCTGTTTAGATACTTTCTTTAATGCAGCACGATACTGGGTATAATTGTCAGGGTATATTTTCTAAATTATACCCTGACACATACTACGATTTATATAGTTTTAGGTATTGTAATTTTTTTTTAACTTAAAACATTCGTGGTGGTTATTGTTCGAAGATGATACGAAGATGGTGTGAAAGCTAACATTTAGCTAGCGTAACATTTTTTTCTCGTGTTTGCACCAATTTTTTTTAAATCCTTGTCTTGCTTGGCCATAGACTATTAGCCATTATTCGTAACAAATTATATCACGGCTCAAGAATATGATATAAAAAACTCAGAGTTTTAACAAGTGCCTTTATTAATATTTCTCCACAATTGAACACAACACCAGCACATAGAATTATCATTAAAAAGTATCACTACGCCACTACGCCTCGCCGTTAGGCATCGAAAAAACTACGCGTTATAACGCCTCCCCGGGATAACGCACGTCTCGCCTGGCTTCAGTCCTTCAATCTGAAGTTGAACCTCCACCGCCTCGTTTGGAAGTAGTGACATAGAGTGCTTCAACAAAGCTCGCTTTGACTTTTCGCCGGTCAGATCATCGCCCTCTAATTTAATGCTCTGAAGGAGCATTGCCATCACGAACCGTCAAAGTCACACCCTCCGTAGCCAACGCCGGCTGTCCCAATAGAATGTCAGCGCCAGAGAGGTCACAGTCTGATATCAACGCCTTGATGTCTAGACTCACTCCATCCATCTTGATAGTCAAATTGACTTCGCCTTTCGCCACACAAGAGCTGCCGCCAAAGCCCTTTAGCACCGCGGAAGATGGCAACACATTAAATTCACCCAAAGTGTCAATACACTCTTGTCGAATAATGTTCTGCTCACTTCCGGTGACAATATACGCCTTTATTCACCATCGCCATTTATTTATACGTGTTATTATTTACGTCTACTAACCGCAACTGATTATTGGATTTATCACCCATCATCTTGTGCGCTCGCCATTCCAGTAGGTCGCGGGCACTGAAACCTACTGTGTCCCACCTGTCCGCAGCTCATACATCGTTCTGCATTAGCATGTGGACAGTTTTTACTAATATGGTCACCAAGCATCTGGCAGTTGTAGCACCGGACGCCCCCAGATGTTGGCATCGCATTTGCAGGTCTGGTCATCTTCGCACCCAGTGCCGTATACGCCTCTTCAATGTGTCGCCTGGATTCCTCGCAACACCTGGTCTAACTCCTACGCCGCGTGGGATCTCATACTTGTCACAGGACGCCAGAAATCCTGAGTACAGCTCGCCTACTGTACTACATTATAACGCCCGCGCAGTCGCCACCAGATCAGGGGGTAAACCATCAATCAGACACGAGATCGCCTTTGTGGGGCACAACCTGAGCCCCACTTTGTCATGATAATAACGGGTCATTGTCTCGCCCTGCGCATTGATACGGAACGACATCTCTTTCAGTAACAGCATAATCATGCTCCCTAGGGAACGCCTGTATTATCACTTTTCGCCAGTCTGCCCATGACTTATCATAATCATCCAATCTGTTGTACCACGCCCTGGTATCGCCTTTCAGTTTTGCCTGCATGAAGTACGCCTTTTCATAATCTGACACTGTGTGTCGGTCTGGTGTCATGGTGGAAGAGCACCTTTTTCTTCGCCAACTGGGGCCGCTTTTTCTGCAATTCGGCGTCGAATCGGCCTAATGATTCGGCATAGTAGAACCCTGGGACTGTTTTGCCCTTCTCCAGATAGTCGATGTAGATCACACCTTGTGAAACCCAGAAAACGGTAGTCACCTTTCCGGCCCTATTCGGGGCCGGTTCGTTGGGTGAATTCCACTGTTTCGACTGTTGGTCTCTGGTGTGTACCAGTGGTGGATCCATGTTTCGTCGTTGGTCACGAAACGACACAGAAACTCCTTCGGATTGCGTTTAACACGTTCATTGCCAAACAATTTTTTTACAATTTTCATCTCTGTGGCCACCGCTATATTTTAGTTGAACTCGCGTGGCGAGTCGTTGGCCTCTCTTATGAGATTCTATGCGACGCGAGTTCCCGGCTTTTGAATTGAATCTATTCATTTAAAAGTAGTTTATTCGTATAGTTTTGATATAAAACAGTAAAAACTTGTACTGAAAGTGTACCTTGATACTTTTGACATTTGAAATGGGTAAGTAAATTATTAAATTATACTATTAAATAAAGATAGTTTAACATTATTGTTATTATAGTTTTTTACTTAGCTTTTCAGAATTTCGTAAAACTACTAAACGCGATAATGAAATCATTTATGAACCTCAACATGAATCTGAGGATGTATTTAAAGAATCCGAAATTATGCAAAAAAAAAAACTGAATCAGAATTGTGAATTACCAAGACAAGTTCTGTGAATCACAAGAGGCCCTTCCCGATTCTCAATTTTTTCATGACTCGTCTCCTGTAGAGATTACGCAAATACACATAATTCTTCCACCGCAATAAGGGAAGTCACAAATTGCACCGTTCATTGTAATCAGCTGTTTGGGCGAATTATAGCATTGGAGTTGTCCAAACATGGTAATGAACATGGTAATATGCCGTCATCTGATCATAATGATTTATGGATCCCATATATTTGGTGTATTTGGCCACCATAGTTGGTTTCGATTTAATTTGACCCCTTCTATTCTTTGTTGCCATAGATTCCCCATTATACTTATTAGAAATTAATTCCCGTTTGTCCTTCCATATGATAATGCAAAGACTATTTTGATGCATAATTGCCGATTCACCTGTTTTTATTTCTTCGGGTACCTATAGAACAGTATTATGTTTCAAATGCCGACATTTTCCTGTTGATTGTTTAAAGCTGTCAGGAGCAAAATGCTTCTAACAAATTCTAGTGTTTTGTCCATATAAAGTCTTCTCGCCCAATTATTGTTATCCATTTATTCCTTAATCTCTCGGAAATCTAAGACAATAATAATTTACAGTGTAAACTCTTTATAACGTTATCCTTTATAACGATAAACTCCCTATAACGTTGAAGTGAGCCCAACTTGGTTGGTTTGCGTTAAAACCCATATATTGAAACACTCTTTATAGCGATACGCCATTCTCTATTACGAAGAAATGTGTTCATATTTTTAGGCAGTAAATATTTATTATCGGTATTATTGTTTATGTTATGTTATCAGGTAACAAAAAACTTTGAAGCTCCGAAACATCCGATGTCGGTCTAGCTTTTGTTATCCTTAATTGCCTTGAACACGTGCAGTAAGACGCATTGTTTTCTCGGAAGTGATGGTCTTCGACCAAGCATACTGGGTACCTATCGTATTATCAGTCGTAAACCTACTTTGAAACTGTTAACATGGCCAGTAAACGGAAAGCGATTAGTGTTGACGAAAAAGTTTGTGTGATACGTGCGATTGAAAAGGGTGAAAAGAAAAGTGACGTTGGAAGGCGTTTTGAACTAAGTCAATCCACTGTTGCTACCATTTGGAAAAACCAAAAAACAATTCTACAGGCGGCGCTGGAAGGAAACTCTTCTAAAAAATTAAGAAAGCCAAAATTCGAAGACTTAGATCAGGCAATGTTGTCGTGGTTTAACAATCAGCGCCAGAATAATGTACCCATCTCGGGGCCAATTGTAAAAGCTAAGGCTGAAAAGTTTGCCAACCAACTTGGCATAATTGACTTTAAAGCATCTGAAGGTTGGCTCGGAAAATTTAAGCACCGTCACCAAATTACGTACGGTAAAATGAACGGAGAGGCGCGGGATGTCGATATTAATGTGACTAACAATTGGATTAGTACAGTATGGCCTAAATTAAAGATGAAGTACTCACCAGAAGACATTTTTAATGCAGATGAAACTGGCCTTTTTTTCAAGTTGACTCCCGACAAAACTTTAAAATTCAGAGGGGAAAAATGTGTTGGAGGAAAACTGTCTAAAGAGCGTATTACAGTTCTAGTGGCTGCCAATATGAGTGGCACAGAAAAAAGAAAGCTCTTAGTTATAGGCAAATCGAAAAACCCTCGGTGTTTCAAGAACATAAAACAGTTGCCAGTTACGTACAAAGCAAACAAGTCAGCTTGGATGACATCGCAGATTTTTGAAGAGGAAGTGAGAAAATGGGATGCTGAATTAAAATCACGGAAAATCTTGCTTCTAGTAGACAATTGTCCTGCTCACCCAATCATATCTAATCTTCGAAACATAGAGTTAGCATTTTTCCCAGCTAATACAACCAGTATTCTACAACCAATGGATCAGAGTGTCATTAAAAGCATAAAGGGCCACTATAGACGGAAAATGTTGATGGATATGATCGAAACTGACGGCAAGGTCTCGATCAACATGCTACAGGCAGTGAACTTCTTATCAAAAGCCTGGGAAGAGGTAACAGCAGCCACTATCCAACATTCTTTTCGACATGCTGGATTATGTAGTAGCCAAGAAACGAACCAATTTGACAGTGAAGACAATCTACCACTGAGTGAATGGATAAGCCAGTTCGACATACCAAACAATTTCAACGAAGATCTACAATCGTACGAAAATATAGATGAGGATGTAGCCACAACTGGTACACTTACAGATGAACAAATTGTTGATTTAGTGTCAAAAAGTCAGGAAACACCCGATAATCAAGATGAAGAAGATGATCAAGTGGACAAAGCCGAATCACCACCAACAATTCAACAAGCCCTAGATGCCGCTAAGTTGGTAGAAAAATTTTTGCTGTTTAATCAAGACGATTCCACCACACATCTAGATATGAATAGAATACATAAAATAATACAAAACAAGTACTGGCATAGCAAAAAACGTCAAACAAAGTTATCAGACTATATGTATAAACAATAATTTATAATACATACATATTAAAAAATCTTGTTAATATGGTTGTTTTTTTGTTCACTCCATATAACGAAAACTCTCTATAACGACAAAAAATGCTCAGTCCCTTGAGTTTCGTTATAAAGAGTTTACACTGTATTTATTGTCTACGAATAAAATGTTATATGAAAATAACTGTTGAATAAGAATTAATATCTTAGAAATACTCAAAAATAATATTTACCGGTGAAAACTCTTAAATTCCTCATTATTTTCTTTACGAGAGGTATGCGAACGGCAATCTAGTACTACACAAGCCATAACAATTCACAATATTTAAAATTAAGGAATCTGAGGAAATGACAGCAGAGTGATGCCATTTTCTTTGCAAAATCCGGAGTATTAACATGAATATGAGAAAAATGATTGTCCAGCACTAGTAACACTTTGTGTTAGAGAATTTTTTGAAATATTCGAGAAATACTAAACATGACTCGTCTTGCATCCTGAAGGATTTGCAGTTCCAACCAATCCGCACCTCTTTTGTAGCAAGGACAAAATATATATATCCGCGCTACGTATGATATTATTTTGATAGTAGTCCTTCTAGTAAGTGGGAGTGGGGAAGGGGCCGCACATACGCGGCACCTTAGGGGTTTCTCCACTCAGCGAAGCTGTGGAAGAATGGAGGGGTCGCTTAACATAACCACCTCCTCGCCGCGGACTTACTTCTCTTTCCTCTTCTTAAGATGGGCGCACGATTTAGCGCCCACCTATGGCCGGCAGGCGGCCTAACACGCTGCTCGGGTAGTAGCCTGTATTGCAGGCCCTCGAGTTTCGCGTCCATCATACGCAAGCATGCGAGCATGATCGAACGCATCAACTCTTCGTTCGGTGTCGGGATCGGCAACGCCGACGCAGCCGACATCTCCGCAGGTTGTGTGCGGGTTTGCGGCGGCGTCCTCGGCAGATGAGAAAAATCCTCTATCTCCGCTACCGATATCGGAGAAGGTGCGGGAGGGGGAGCAGTTAACCGCTCAATCCTCTCCATATCGAAGCGGAGATCCTCAGCGTCCGATCGCTGGCGGTCATTTTCCGCCTGCAACAGTTTCGTCTCATCCGACGAGGATCGCTCGCTCAATGTAGCGACGATATCCCCGAGTGAGATCGCAGCAAGCTTAAGAGAGCGTCGAAGGCCGCCCTTTAAGTTTTTGGATTTCGTAGCTACCGATTTGATTAGCTCGACATCCTTAGCCGCTCGACCGCGTAGAGAGCCGACTGTGGCGTCGTCAATATCTGACGTCGCCTCAGTCGTTGCCCCACGGGTGATTCGCGAGTTCGTTATCTCGCTCGCGAGACCTAAGAGCTCCGTCTCCTTGCGAAGTCGGAGCTCTTCCCGCTGTTGTTTGTTGACCTCGGCTTTCGCCTTGGCCAAACCAACATATTCACCTGTAGTCGGAGGACGTCCGCGCCGCTCTCTCTCCGCGTCAGGCTTAACACTGACGCGAATTACCGACTCATCGTCCGAGGACGGAGCGGAGACCTCCGAAATAGCGATACTGCGCTTTGACTGTCTCTTCCAGCTATGTGTAGGATCGTGAAAAATAATTTCCTCATCTCCTCCGCAAGTCGATGTAATCCGTATGCTAGACCGATGATGTGAAGTAAGTTTGTGTAAAATACTTTCGGAGCTTGACCAGCTTTCACCATATAAGGCGCAGCATCAGAAATAAAAACAAATATTCTCTCGTCCTCGGGAAATAGTAATTTGATGGAATCATGTATAGACCGGGCAATCGTTGAATGATTTGTTTTATCTAGGACCTTCTATGCGACTAAATATGGAGTTGAGGGCTCTGGATAATTTTTAAATTATAAACATTAAAAATAATCCTCGTATCTACCTCTTCGTGATGACATTCATAATTAATTTCTTAAGTTTTTTTAAATGGAATTTTGTTGAACTTCCATATAAGAGTAGCAACGATGGTCGACAGTTAAATTTTTTTTTTGTTTTGGATTATCTCCCAATATTTTGTCAGAAACAGCACAAAAGCCTCATTGAAACGATAATTTTTAAGGCATTCCAGAAAATTTTTAGGTCTGGTTTGTTGAGGTCCCGAAATTTTGTACGGAATATCGAATTCTTTTCGGCTTTCACGTTCGAAATCTTTGTGTACGTCTTTTCCTACCAATTCTTTACAATCAAACTTACCATGTACAATATTATAAAGTAGTCCCATATCCACCAATACACGTCTTTCTAAATGTTAATAAACCATAGTACTCGCAGCTGTCTAAGTACGAGGGCAATTCAGAAACTAACCTCCGGTTGATTGAAAAAAATACACCAAGTTAAGTAAAAATATTTTAATATATACAACTACATCTTTGCACTATTTTTCGACATAGTCTCCATAACGATTGAAGCACTTATCGTATCTCTTCACAAGCTTTGAAATTCCTTCTGCATAAAAATCACCCGCTTGTGCCTTGAGCCAGCCTGTGACCGCATCTTTGAGCTCTTCGTCGTCATCAAACCGCTGGGACCCGAGCCATTTCTTCATATGCATGAAGAGGTGATAATCGCTTGGCGCCAGATCTGGGCTGTAAGGTGGATGGTTGAAAACGTCCCACTTGAAGGACTCAAGAAGGGCTGTTGTTCTGCGAGCAGAGTGAGGACGGGCGTTATCGTGCAAAAAAACGATACCGGAAGTCAGCATACCACGGCGTTTGTTCTGTATAGCCCGTCGTAATGTTTTTAGTGTTTCACAGTACACGTCTTGATTAATGGTCGTCCCACGTTCCATGAATTCAACCAACAACACCCCTTTGGCATCCCAAAACACCGTTGCCATCAGTTTTCTGGCAGAAAAATCTTGCCGGGCTTTTTTTGGTTTGGTAGGCGAATCTGAATGTGCCCACATCTTTGATTGTTCTTTTGTCTCAGGGTTCACGTACTTAATCCACGTTTCGTCACCGGTCACGATTCTGTTTAACAATGGTTCTCCTTCGTCCGCATAACGTGACAGAAAGTCTAATGCAGAGGCCATCCTTTGAGTTTTGTGGTGGTCGGTAAGAATTTTGGGCACCCATCGTGCACAGAACTTACGGTAACCCAATCTTGCTGTCACTATCTCGTACAAAAGAGTCTTAGAAATCTGTGGAAAATCAGTAGACAACTCCGCCATTGTGAAACGTCGATTTTCACGAACTTTTGCATCAACTGTCTGAACGAGTTCGTCAGTCACCAAGGATGGTCTACCACTCCTCTCTTCATCATGAACGTTTTCTCGTCCACTTTTAAATAAACGTACCCATTCCCGGACAACTCCTTCACTCATAACTTTTGGTCCGTACACGGCACAAAGCTCACGATGAATAGCTGCTGCAGAGTATCCTTTGGCTGTAAAAAACCGTATAACAGCACGCACTTCACATTTGGCGGGATTTTCTATTGCAGCACACATTTCAAACTGCCACAAAAACTAAACTAGCGCAGGTACGATGTTCACTCGACTACGGCTTGATGCCGACTGACCTGCTGAGCGCGTGAATGCACAGATGGCGCGCTACTCCCCCCACTACCCGCACTGTGACCAATCGGAGGTTAGTTTCTGAATTGCCCTCGTAGAATGGCATGGACTTAAGAATACAATTTATTTTTATTTTACATTTTTAAGGGCGACCAGTGGTGGGAATCATTAAATCATGCTTAATAAAAGTTGATAAATTTTTTGGCAAATGATCCACCTTAAGAGCCGGTTCCCATTTGTCGGGTGTCGGCTCCGTATATTTATCGGATGTCGGCGCCTTTGTTCACACACACGATTAATAATCAGTTGGCCACGGTCGAAGCTAGTGCCAATTTTAAGCACTCTACGCGAGGTAACTGTACACGATGGACGACGACGAAGCTCTTGTTGTGATGTATTATTATTTAAGTAGAAAACGAGGAAAGACAGCCAAGGAAAGAAAATATTGGGTGCACCCAATCCTGAGGGAAAGATTTAGTTTGGGAACATTTCAGAACTTAATAACAGAATTGAGAAGTGACGAAATTAAGTTTTTCAATTATTTTAGAATGTCGATAACTACATTCAACCATCTATTGGCTCAAATATCAGTGAGCATAAACTACCAAAATACAAGATTTAGAGATTGCATTTGTACTGAAGAAAGGTTGTCCATATTTCTAAGGTAAGATAATTATACCTATTAATTTGTAAAAGGAAGAGATAAAACAGTCACTTTTAGTTTACACATTTATTTAAAAAAATACATTTTTGTTTTTTATAATTTCGAAAACAAATTAGTGGGTTTTACATATTACTAAAATCTAAATCCGAATCTTGTGTTACACTTGAATGTTGTGACACTTGTGACCAAGTTGGTGATGCTGGTTCGACGGGTTGGCGTGTCGAATATCCATATCCACCTGAAGGGAGCATATTCTGGTTTAATGGAGGGTGCACATTCTGGTTTTGAGACGAATATACAGATTGTTGCATGTGATCTCTTGACTGTGATTGCCAACCATAATTTGATGAGTATAAACTACTTTCACGCCGCTTTTTAATGTTTTGGATCAGTGACAGCACGCCTGATTGGAATTATAAAGTTTCATTATTGTCAAAAGACGTAATGTTTGGCAGAACACCTTTAAAAAAAGAAAGCATTGGATGTTCTTGAGTTCTGTCTGGCTGTAGCCTGCTATCTAAAAACTCGCCCATTTTGTCATTGAGGGTCTTGGGCTTTTTGGAAGTACTTGGTAATAGCAGCTCTGAATTTATATCTATTGCATTGGCCGCTGCTGATGCCTCTGGACATGTATCTGATGGACGCTTCTTGAGAGAATCATGTGTGCGATTAGGCTCAGCAACTTTTTTTAAAAAACTAATCTGTTCCTTATATATACATATATGGCTTTGAAAACTTAGCCCCTGCTCCGGATTTTTTGACTTCATTTTTATTTGCTCGCATCCAGGCATCTCGTAGATTCGACCACTTTGTAGATACTAGTTTACCTGCAATTGAAATAGGTACATATATAAATGTCTTATCTACTTTATTATTTTACAGATATTGCGCATCGGGATGTTCCTTCAAAGAATTGCACTATAGTTACAGAGTCGGTGTGTCAACTATTAGTAAAATCTGCAAAGAAATAAGTTCTACTATCTGGGATGTATTAAGAGACGAGTTCATGAAAATTCCTGATAATGAGAGTAAATGGTTGGAAATTGCAAAAAGTTTTGATATTAAAGCCAATTTTCCGCACTGTCTTGGTGCAGTTGATGGTAAGCACATAAGAGTGGTGAAACCAAATAATAGTGGCTCGATGTATTTTAATTACAAAGATTATTCCTCATTTGTTTTACTGGCCGTTGTTGATGCAGAATATCGTTTTATTTTTATGAGTGTTGGCTCGTACGGAAAAGAATGCGATTCTTCAATATTCAAGGAGTCGACCATGTGGAAGAAATTGAATGATGGTAGTTTAAATATACCAAAACCAAGGCCTCTACATGCAACACTCCAAAAAGATATGCCTTATGTTCTCGTGGGCGATGAGGCTTTCCCACTGTCAACAAATTTGTTAAGACCTTTTGGAGGCACTCATTTGGACCACATGAAAAAGATATTTAACTATCGTTTAAGTCGGGCAAGAAAGTACGTTGAATGTGCATTTGGTATTTTAGCCAATAAATGGAGAATATTTCATCGGCCACTGGATGTCCACCCAGACACGGCTATCGAAATCGTTAAAGCGTGTACAGTGTTACACAATTTTGTAAGAGAAAAGGACGGTCTGAACTTTGAAGATATTCAGTATGCGGCAGAAAATCCGATGCAAGAACAAGTACAACAGCAAAACTGTAATCCGCGTGGTGGTCCTATTGCAAATGATATACGGTCTGAATTTGCAAATTACTTCATTTCAACAATAGGCTCGGTGCCTTGGCAACCAGAAGCGCATGATTAATATTTGTATGATTTGGATTTTACGTTTTTTTTTAAATAAAATACTATAGACACTTACCACATGATTGTCTTTCTTTTTCGTCCAAATTGACAAAATCAGGTATGAGTATGCAGCAAACTTCCCGCCAAGCAGATATTTTTAGTTGCTTATCTTTATAATCATTTAGAGTTTTGTCCCAAAGGACACCTCTTTCCTGAACTAGTGTAATCAATTCTTCAGGGTTAATATTTGTTTCCATTACTACCGAACGAGCGCACAATTAAAACACAACAGCTCTGCTTGCGCGCCGCGATGTGAGTGTGCGCGATCGCAGCGCGACGTATGCACGGACGGAACGAGGGGCAGCGGGGAGAGGGTTTTCGGCCCCGACATCCGACAAATGTGAACAGCGCCATTCTTAATCATAGGTGAGCGAGAACCGACACGATTTTTTTCCGGGCGTAGAGGGCTGGCAAAACACCCGACATTTCTTGTCGGAGCCGACACAAAATCGGTTTTCGATAAATGTGAATAGCTTCATATATAATGCTCTGCCACTGGAACCTCCGATAAATATACGGAGCCGACACCCGACAAATGGGAACCGGCTCTTAGGTGCCACATCTTAGGTATGAGATCACAATTAGGTATAGAGAAGAAAAAATTAAAATCAATGTCAAAGATAAAAGTCAACAGGATGTAGAACCGGCGACCACCTTAGACCTAAATATGCCAAGCGAGTCGCCGAACATATCCACACCAAGCTCGTTATATTCTTTCGTCAGCCTTGATAGGGCGGAGTAACGCTTCAGGTTTGTTCTGAATCTTGGTGGGTGAAGTAATGCCGAGGTATTCGTCGAGGAATTTGAAAGATTTAAATAATTTATAAAAGTCTTGGATTCTCAATAAATTCATTATAAACAAGATATTGTGGTGCCCATATGGGGCTCGCATACTCTCAGACTATACGAATAAATATTTTGTGAGGTCTGTTTGGGAAACAATACCCTTTGTCTCTTTGTTTAAGGCAAAAAGAGACTTCGTCGTGATGCGCTTTGAGTGTGATGTAGATCAAGTAATATTCTGCCAGCCTCACTAACTTTGACACCTCGCTATTTTTTTTATTGAATGATATGCCAAGTGCCCTTGAGATAGCCGATATAGCTAGGACCGCCAGTTTCTGTTGGTCTGATCTCTTTTTAATATAGCCTCGAAAACCGCCGCCTTTATTTCCAAGCTTAGAATGGGGCACCTCAATAAATTTAAAATTCTCCGGAATGATCGAGTCTTTTATAAGATTTGTTTTATTTTCCTTTATGAGACAATGTTTAATAATGTATTGCCACCTTGTGCCAATATCCCCATGGACTGGAGGACTAACCTTTTTTTCTATAGTGGGATCTTCTCTTAGGATCTCCTAGAATTCCTGGTCTAGGGGGCTGTTGCAGCTGTTAAGTAAATGTAATAAAAATTTAGATTTAATAAAACGTGTATCTTATTTATTTCTTGTTTTATTTCATGTTTCACCAAACCAGTTGCCTAAAACGCACGATAAAAATATTATTAGTTAAACATGTTTGTTTGAAAATGATTTATTCAGCTGTTGATTGATCGATCCTGAGGCAATTTTTTATTTTTTTTTATTTTAGCACGTCATATGACCGCACTCCGCCTGGTGTTAAGCCAGAGTGCGATCCATGAACGGAGGTGACTGCTGTCAGAGAAGGGGATCTGCAGACAGCAGTCGCGTCTGTTATTCGTTAACTGCTCTATTTCCCTCCACTCCAAATTTACATTACAAAGCTTTCCTCAATCCTAATACTGTAAATAAAAAACTTACAAAATATGTTTTTTATCAATCTATGAAATGAAACAAAAAACTCAAAATATGATTTCAAAACAATTCATACGTGAACACCCACGTCAGTCCCAAATTAAATTGATTTAGGTAGTTATATTCAGGACTAGGTTGGAACTTAAATAACACGACTATTTATTTTTCTTCACATGTTTATTAGTTTTTTCTTAAATAAAGACATTTTTAAGATACATATCAAAATTAGCATTTTCTTGTCTTATACAATAATTATCTAAATAAAAATTAAAACGGAAGTTGTTACAAACGAATGTACACAATATTGTCATACCCAAATTATCATATTCTGTTAATTAAACTTCACTTAATTTTTTATAATAATAAAATCAGAAGTATGGGGCTCATTCAGCAAACGCTACGAGTGGTACAGACAGACTGAGCTGCTGAGCTGTGCGCCCTTTCGTCCCTACACATTCGCGTTCAAACTCACTATTGTGTCATAATATGTGCTGGGATGAATAGTTTTTCTTTCTTTCTACTTTGAGGTTAGCGGAACTCGCAAACACGACAGGTCAGCTTGTGTATTGTGGATTAAAAAGCAGATCTCAAATGGTCGTCAAACAAGGAAGACATTGCTGGAAGGTTTCCGATGGCAGTTTTATCTTTAATAATCATAACACGTAATCACGATGTAACGTTTGCCATGTTATAAAAATATAATTCGAATATAAACGAAGACCTAATTTCATTTTTCCCAACTTTACATTTTTTGTTAAGTATTAACTTTAAACGTTAAACCTCTTCTACCTGTACTGGATTAGTTGGAATTGGTGGTGTACTCCAAATAACGTGGTTTATAAAGTTAAGAGTACTAATAAATGCTTAATGGTGTAAAATTTAAGATTATTCATGTTTTTCTTTCCTATGTTACGATGTACATGTACACACAGACCCGGTGTGTAGTGTCGATTGTGGCTCTTTAAAGATCCAGACGAGAGGCGATATATTAGAAACTAGGCCCAGACAGGAAAGACTGTAACATTATGAAGTGGTTGAGTAAAATCGATCAGGGATTCACTGCAATAGCTTTATTTAGCGCTCACCACAAGTAGGCGGTGAGCAAGCCGATCCTAAATAGACCAGAAAGGGATACTTTATAAATGTGCAGACAAAATGCAATGCTAATCTAGAAATTATAGACAAAGTAGCTAAATGACCAAGATTTAGTAATAGTTTAACAAGACGTTTACCAAAGATGCAAACAAACGAAGTGATTGGGTTAGTAGACAAGTGGCTAACGACATCTACTGTACAACGCTTGTACCTACGCTTGCAACCGAGGCAGCTTCCGGTCAGCAATCAACTCAACATGTTATTGAATGTCGGCTAGACTGTACATTATCTAGGTAACACCGCAAGATGGTGTTACAGGCGAGGAGAGGAGTGCTCTAGAACTGCGACATACGGGTTTTCCTTGCATGCAAACTATGATATGACACTATTAGCGTTGGGACAAATGCTCGAAAAACATAAGATCCGGGAGCGTATGATTATACGAGTATTAAACTTTGACCCGACCATGTTTTATATGGATTACGGTCTTGTTCCAGAGTTGAAAATGGTATGGAGAGTATCTGGTGGTCGTGTCTGTTTTTCCTTTAGTGGGGATCCGGCAATGGGTTATGTGCACAATTATCATACGTATATGAGCCTTTTAACAAGAACTCATATCTTCACACCTAAAGGAAAATGATATCTGGTTGAGAAGATCCGCACTTATGTGGGCGCAATAGCAATTAGACTGACCCTATGTGCTTATACTCTGGAGAGTACTGATACTTCGTTGTACTCGTGTTTGTGGTTGCCCGAAGTTCATGAGACAGTGTATGTCACGACTTGGGAACCTATTATTATATTTATTATAGTCAGGTAAGACGGGTTGCTTTGTTTTTATTAACACAGCAATTTGTTTTGGCTGGCTATTGTTTGCTTCGGCGACGCGATTTCTATTGTGTTAAAGACATAATAGAAGTACGTCTTGTTTACTCGCCCAGGTGCATTCTTTTCCACGCTTTTAACTAAGTGTGGATAAGGAATTGTATCTAAGGCGTGTAAGTGAAGCAAACAAGCGTAGCTTGGGGCCAATACGAAACGGTAATAACGTCAGCCTCAAACTCCGCTGACGAGGGTGGCGATGCCGGAGAGCCGGCGTCGAAACCCTGAACACGGCATAGTTCGCGCAACCGCTATTTGCGTAAGCGCAGCTGTGTGCGTTCGGAGGTCTCCACTCTGTCCTCGGACGATAAGTCGGCAAATCGCGTCAGCGTTAAGCCTGACGCGAAGAGAGAGCTGCGCGGACGCCCTCCGACTACCGCGGTTTATGTGGACTTGACCGAGGCGAAAGCTGAGATCGAAAAACATCAGCGGAAAGAGATCGCCGCCGAGGCGGTGAGTGCCTGTGAGGAAACGACTGAGGCGACGTCACAGTCGGCTCTCTACGCAGTCAAGCGGCGAAGGATGTCGAGCTAATAAAATCGATTGCTACGAAATCCAATCACATTAAGGGCGGCTTTCAACGCAAACTGAAAAATGCCGCGATCTCACTCGCGAATATCGTCGCTACATTGAGCGAACGATCTTCGTCGGATGAGACGAAATTGTTGCAGGCGGAGGAGAATGACGTCGAAAAACATCAGCGGAAAGAGATCACCGCCGAGGCGGTGAGTGCCTGTGAGGAAACGACTGAGGCGACGTCACAGTCGGCTCTCTACGCAGTCAAGCGGCGAAGGATGTCGAGCTAATAAAATCAATAGCTACGAAATCCAATCACATTAAGGGCGGCTTTCAACGCAAACTGAAAAATGTCGCGATCTCACTCGCGAATATCGTCGCTACATTGAGCGAACGATCTTCGTCGGATGAGACGAAATTGTTGCAGGCGGAGGAGAATGACGTCGAAAAACATCAGCGGAAAGAGATCACCGCCGAGGCGGTGAGTGCCTGTGAGGAAACGACTGAGGCGACGTCACAGTCGGCTCTCTACGCAGTCAAGCGGCGAAGGATGTCGAGCTAATAAAATCGATTGCTACGAAATCCAATCACATTAAGGGCGGCTTTCAACGCAAACTGAAAAATGCCGCGATCTCACTCGCGAATATCGTCGCTACATTGAGCGAACGATCTTCGTCGGATGAGACGAAATTGTTGCAGGCGGAGGAGAATGACGTCGAAAAACATCAGCGGAAAGAGATCACCGCCGAGGCGGTGAGTGCCTGTGAGGAAACGACTGAGGCGACGTCACAGTCGGCCCTCTATGCAGTCAAGCGGCGAAGGATGTCGAGCTAATAAAATCGATTGCTACGAAATCCAATCACATTAAGGGCGGCTTTCAACGCAAACTGAAAAATGCCGCGATCTCACTCGCGAATATCGTCGCTACATTGAGCGAACGATCTTCGTCGGATGAGACGAAATTGTTGCAGGCGGAGGAGAATGACGTCGAAAAACATCAGCGGAAAGAGATCACCGCCGAGGCGGTGAGTGCCTGTGAGGAAACGACTGAGGCGACGTCACAGTCGGCTCTCTACGCAGTCAAGCGGCGAAGGATGTCGAGCTAATAAAATCAATAGCTACGAAATCCAATCACATTAAGGGCGGCTTTCAACGCAAACTGAAAAATGTCGCGATCTCACTCGCGAATATCGTCGCTACATTGAGCGAACGATCTTCGTCGGATGAGACGAAATTGTTGCAGGCGGAGGAGAATGACGTCGAAAAACATCAGCGGAAAGAGATCGCCGTCGAGGCGGTGAGTGCCTGTGAGGAAACGACTGAGGCGACGTCACAGTCGGCTCTCTACGCAGTCAAGCGGCGAAGGATGTCGAGCTAATAAAATCGATTGCTACGAAATCCAATCACATTAAGGGCGGCTTTCAACGCAAACTGAAAAATGCCGCGATCTCACTCGCGAATATCGTCGCTACATTGAGCGAACGATCTTCGTCGGATGAGACGAAATTGTTGCAGGCGGAGGAGAATGACGTCGAAAAACATCAGCGGAAAGAGATCACCGCCGAGGCGGTGAGTGCCTGTGAGGAAACGACTGAGGCGACGTCACAGTCGGCTCTCTACGCAGTCAAGCGGCGAAGGATGTCGAGCTAATAAAATCGATTGCTACGAAATCCAATCACATTAAGGGCGGCTTTCAACGCAAACTGAAAAATGCCGCGATCTCACTCGCGAATATCGTCGCTACATTGAGCGAACGATCTTCATCGGATGAGACGAAATTGTTGCAGGCGGAGGAGAATGACCGCCTGCGATCGGACGTCGAGGATCTCCGCTCCGATATGAAGAAGATGCAGGAGAAATTGCATGCAATTGATGCAGGCGTTGAGCGTATACTTAGTTACACTCTCCGGAACTTTAATAAGAAAACTTTAGATATGGAATCTCCCTTGGTTGATCATGGAAATGAGAAAGCGAGTGTTATAGCGGAGCCTACCAAGGGCGCGATCGACGTGCCCAGTACTCGTGCGAGGAGCTGGGTCCCTAAAAGCCCAACACCATCTTTAGGAACGCGTAAGGAGAAGCAGTTCATAAGTGCATCGCGTGCTATAAGAAAATGGTGGGAACGACAAATTTATCAGAAAATAGCTACAAATGTTACAGAGCATTGAAGCACGGTCTTAGTCACTGGGAATTTCGGACGGTGAAGGAAATGCCGGGTGATGGCAGGTGTGCATATTATGCTATGTTGTATGTAGTGGGTTTGGACTTGCGGGAGATGAGACCCGGGAGAGCCGTCCGGCAAGTTGATGTTTTTCGATCGGCGTTGTACAGTTTGGCGGAAGGACGTTGGCGATGGGACAGATGTTGCGGCGTGGGGGACTGATGAAAACTTTGGCCTGCTGTGTAAGCTAGTATGAAGTAATCTGTGCCTCCATGTCAGATCCCCAAGCGGTTACGTTACTTCCGACGGTTATAATACATGATACATGTTCAGTGGTCGGTTAGTTTGTTCGTATTTTTACTCCGTCTCTGGCTCGTTTTCGGCTTTCATTACACCAGAGGCGACCGCAAGGGAACACAGTCCACAACCTAGTACGAGTAAAGCAGACTGCGGGGAAGGCACTGGCAACATGCAGGCAACGCTGGAGTTGCTCGCTAGTGCCCTGAACAATTTAACTGCTTCATCGAACGACAACGTAAACTCAAGTTTGTTGAGTCGCCTGAGTGCGCAAAAAATCCACATTTGCTTCAAGAAACAACACTTCATCCACAAAAAATAACTGTTTGGTGCATGCCGGCGGCGTCATTGAGCCATATTTTTTCGTCGACGATAATGATCGTCACGTTACTGTGAATGGTCATCGTTATCGCGCCATGATTACTGATTATTTTTGGCCCGAATTGGAAGATATGGACTTGGACGACACGCGGTATGAACAGGACCGTGTCAGAAACCACACAAAACACTCTACGATCGATTTTGAAGAGCGTGTTATCTCAAGAAATGGGCCACTCGATTGGCCGCCTCGTTCGTGCGATTTAACGCCTTTAGATTATTTTCTTTGGGGCTACGTCAAGTCATTGGTCTATGCCAACAAGCCGATGACGTTGGAAGAGCTCAGAGTCAACATTGAGCGCGAAATAGCGGCCGTTTCGGCCGAAATGTGTGGCCAATTCATTGAAAATTCGGTCCAACGAATCGACCGCTGCAAACGTGCCCGCGGTGGCCATATGAACGAAGTCGACTTCCATTCATGAATGTTTTCAAAACACTGCTATTTCTCCCCGATAATAATGTAAAATCCAATTTGTCATTTTCCATTTCTAATTTTAATATCATAAGAGATGATTGTTACATAAATAATAATAAATCAAAACCATTTTTGCCAATTTCGAAGTTAAATAATATCAATAATTTATATCCATTACTACACGCCAGTGTGCAGCTTGATGAAATTTGAAAGGGAATTAAATAATGTAAAACTATCTCATATTGAAAGATATCAATATTATTATCTAACGACTTTATATTTAATTGTAATCACTATAATAATTCTAGTTTTTATAAAATTATATAAGATATGTTATAAGTATAATCCTTCGAACTGTTGTATTCAAATATATAATCAATGTGGCAATACAAAGTCTAAATCTAACGTAAAGGTTGACCTGGAGACATCAGATGAAGATAAGACATATTCTAAAGTTAGACTAACAATTAGGAGGAATATATCATCTTAGTTCTAGTTTACTATCTCCGCTGTTTCCATTATTTCAATTAGTATTTAAAATTCTGTATTCAATGATCGACTCGACTAACAGTTATCGTAGTTTATCCCGATGATAAATCATAATGGGGGGGTTTACAAATCCTATTGATGACCATAGATGACCAACAATCTTGTTTATCTCGTGCCACGATTGCTGACTGGTACAATTACTGCCGAGAAGTACTGGTAATCTATTATTTAGATAATGAAGAAACGAAAGAAAAGATTGGTGGTCCTGGAAAGGTTATCCAGGTGGATGAAAGTATACGCGGTCAAGCGGCGAAGGATGTCGAGCTAACAAAATCAATAGCTACGAAATCTTTTTTTTTTTTAAATTAAATTTTAAAAATAAAAAAATTAGGTTTAACGCAGCCGGAATGGGTTCCTTGTGGGCGAGTTGTCCCGTGTCGGCTGCAATTTAACAAGAAATTTTTGATGGTATAAATTTTAACGATGTAAAAAGCCTATTTTTTATTAGTGGAATCGATTCTACTCACGATTCTGAACAAACTAATTTCAGGTTTTGCGCTTTCTCATTAACACGTATATGTAGACATGAGGCAATATTTCTGTTATTTGTTCCTAAAAAAATTGTTTTGGGTTATTTTCTAGTATTTATGAACAACGTGTCTGTACCCCATTAGTTAACTAAATGCTTTAAAATGAGTGTGAACAAGAATTTATTATTATTATATTTTGATATTTTAGTCTACAAATAAATATGACTTTTAAAGTTCAGTTCTTTGCTTTATTTCAAGGACCTACCTACCATCAAAAAACAAAGATAATTCAAAATGCCTTAAGGGGCGCTCAGGCGCCAGTAGCCCTTACGGGGGCCCTGAAAATATGTTATATTATTCACTAAACATACAAAGGCATATTATTCCTTCGTTTAATAATCGATGGGCAGAAACATCAGCAAAAAAGGATTCTTATTAATAAAGAAGAGTAAATCGTTTGGTCACACTGAACACACATACTATACTTAGCTCATTTGTTAATAAAAATGATTTTTATTTTCAATGATATGCCTAAAACATCAATTAAATAAAAATATATTATACTATATGCATAAGGAACAATATACGGGTGCGAGCGCGGAACGTACTAAGTTTCTGAAGACCAAATATGTTTTATTATCAGTGACATTCAATGGCATATTATTCTTTCGTTTAATAAACGATGGGCAAAAGCATCAAGAAAAAAGGATTCATTTTTAATAAATAACAGTAAATGGTTGGATTCGGAATATTCAGTAAATTTACCGAACTTTGAAGACGCGACAACTGACTCCACACCATCTACTTCTTCTGGAATACGCTTCTTACGGAGATTCGTCACAATCTAGTAAGAAAAGAAAAAATACCATGCTATTTCATGAATATGGGTTTGAACACATATATAATGCATATCTTAATGGATTACGTTCAATAGAAGGAACGGAAGTTTATCTTGTTGAGGTAATAAGGTTTGCCGATAGCGAGCAAAATACCTTATTCTCGAGTCTCACGGATGACGCAAGCTAGAAGAAAATATTAACGGATCAAGAATCAATAGCCGTGTCCACACCGATCCGGCACGGCTTGCGAGGCGGCCTCGCGTTCCAATGCCTCGGCCGGTGCACGGTGATTCCGCCATAGGTCATAAATCGAAAAAAGTCACTGGCTTATCCCGGTCTGAACATGTTACTACGTGAGTTACTAAAGTCTGGCAAACGAAAGCGTGACCTGGAGTTTTCTTAAAATTTTAATATGGCAATATTATTATGCTGTCAAAGAGAAAAAATCTTTAATAGAAACTCAGACTAAGTTCTTAGAAGAAATATCTTCACTAACTGGTATGTACCTGCATCGGTTTCGAGTGTTTTAATTAATAAATGTGAGCTACCACACTATACAACAGAATAAAGTTCCTACGACACAAACGAGAAAAGCTGAAATACAAGAGTGGCTCGATTCCAACGGAATAAATTACGAAGATTTCCTAACAAAAGCCGAATTGTTATGTTTAGTTAACAAACATAAACCCGACCCCCTGTACGTAGCTGACGAACTTTTGAAACAATACGGCCATGAGGTACTGAGACTGGCACCTTACCACTGCGATCTCAACCCGATCGAGCTGATATGGAGCTCAGCTAAGCGTATGGTGGCAAAAAAAAAACATTAATCTGTCCGCAAAAGAAACAGAAACTTTGATAAAAACCTCATTTGGCAGAATAACTGCAGAAGATTGGAAAAAAATGACAGACCATGTAATAAATGTGGAAAATAAATACAAACAAAGAGATCACATAACAGAAGAAGTGTTGGAAAATTTCATAATAAGTGTAGGTGATGACGACTCCACTGATACAGAAGAATCCTTAGAGGTTGAATTTTTGGATTCGGAGTTTGAGTACGATGACTAAACAATTAAACATCATCATCAGCCTGTACTCGATTAAACATATTGTTGAAGAAATTAAATAAACTAAATGTTAAGTAGGTAAATAGGGCACAAGGAGAAGTATACAGAATTTTCCGTGGACAAAGTACTTGCCGAACATAGGCACACTGTGTTGCGATTGCCACCATATCATCCGGATTTTAATCCAATTGAAAATATATGGTCTCAACTGAAAGGCTATGTAGCCTCTAGAAATGTGGGTATGAATTTAACTACAGTAAAAACACTATTGACTGAAAAAGTAAACATGATCGGGGCTGAAGAATGGAAAAAGGTTTGCGATCATGCAATCAAATGTGAGAATGAATATAGAAGCATTCAACACGGTTTAGACAATTACACTGATAGACTAGTGATAAATACGACTGACAGTGACAGTGATATTGACATGTTTGAGAGCACAGATAGTGAAATGGAAGTAATTGAGAATTAGAACAATTATTATTTTTATTACAATGTCTCATTTCAACAACAGGTATAACGGTGTTTCTTATGTACACTACAGCTGTAATTTTTCAAAATAATTAAATACGTAAACATAATGTGAACATATTTTTATTTTATTTTACCTTAACCTAAAACCAACACTTACAGAAAATTAAATTATTGGTGTATTTTATACAAAGAATAAAAAAAAAAATCAAACGAAGCAAATCATAATTGTTTTA
Source organism: Tinea pellionella (assembly GCA_948150575.1). Classification (NCBI taxonomy): domain Eukaryota; kingdom Metazoa; phylum Arthropoda; class Insecta; order Lepidoptera; family Tineidae; genus Tinea; species Tinea pellionella. Next base: position 578,223 of record OX411263.1, on the reverse strand, counting down.
ACAGCTCCTAATAGATACCGGACTGTTTGATTTCGTGCGACAGAGAAAACGCTCTACGAAGCCGAAATTAACCGATTGTCTCTTTCCAAAGGTCGATGTGCAATATTTATCGCCGGGTACTGTAAGCTAACATGTAAACAATATGTTGGAAATGTGTTTACATTTATAAAATAGATCTTTTCATGACTGCATTTTTTGCAGGAATCGACATGGAGTAACTTTTTCCCAGTTGGAAATATTGTGACTTTTTAAGTCGCAACAGGGCCTTGGCGACGGCATATAATCGCACACTACAGGCGAAGCAATTTTCTAAAAAAAATGGCTGGAGTTAACAGCTATTTTAAATAGCCAAGGGGATGGCGCCATAAAAGAATGGAGAGCGTGGTCGAAAGGAAGTAATATTTTCATAAAATTGTAAAGAATAATACCTAGTACACATTCGAACGCGCGTGAAACCGTTGAGAGTTGCTGAAAAGCTGTTCAGCGTTTTCGAGAAACCGGTGATTTTTTTATTGTAGCTCAGTATCCGCCTGATGTAAAGCACGGTCCATAAACGAAACAAGTACTACTACCGCCACCACCATCACCACCACCTGTGCGGGCAGCGGTCGCCTCCACTATGCCGATTTGAGGAGACAAGCGTGTAGCAAGTGCTTATAACAAAGTTACGTTGGTACCGGTCAGAATTAGCGAGATTCGAACACGGGTCTCATCGATTGCGAGTTCACGCATCTTATCGCTAGACCACGGCCCCTCACTTTTTTAAAATGTTTTTTTAAAATTCAATATTTTTTTTTTTAAATACGCGACGAAAATAGAACCTTCTTCCAGGGCACCAATCATATGGGCACATCTTTAAAAGTGACTTCAGAGTTAATTACGGAGTACAAACGTTATACTAAAATAATGGCGAACAGCGAAAGATAAGCTAACATGTAAACAATATGTTGGAAATGTATAAAATTAAAATAAAACCCTCTGTATAAAATAGATCTTTTCATGGCTGCATTTTTTGCAGGAATCGACATGGAGTAACTTTTTCCCAGTTGGAAATATTGTGTGACTTTTTAAGTCGCAACAGAGCCTTGGCGACGGCATATAATCGCACACTACAGGCGAAGCAATTTTCCAAAAAAAATGGCTGGAGTTAACGGCTATTTTAAATAGCCAAGGGGATGGCGTCATAAAAGAATGGAGAGCGTGGTCGAAAGTAAGTAATATTTTCATAAAATTGTAAAGAATAATACCTAGTACACATTCGAACGCGCGTGAAACCGTTGAGAGTTGCTGAAAAGCAGTTCAGCGTTTTCGAGAAACCGGTGATTTTTTTATTGTAGCTCAGCTACCACCACAGCACTACAGCTACAGTACTACCACCACCACCACCGAAGATAGAACCTTCTTCTCATTATTTTTTAGTATTGGGTCGACTATAAGGCCAAGTTAAAAAAAAAGCGGCAATCGAGCACTGGTAATCTATTATTTAGAGAATGAAGAAAAGTCCTGGAAAGGTTGTCCAGGTATGAAAAGTAAATTTGGAAAGAGGAAGTATAATAAAGGTAATAATAGTGCTATAAATACTTCCACACCCGTAATAAGTTTAGATGCAAAACTAAATTATCTAAAGGAGGAACTCTTATCATGCGAAGGTTACACAAAAGACCAAATTATTAATTTGAAGCAAAATTTTGCCAATTTTAAATCAGAAATCAAACGAAGATGGACAAATGCCTATTATAAAGAAGACGCTTTTCTAAAATATAATATGAATGATTGGAAGAAACTTTTGAAATTCCTGTAGATAAAGATAAACCAAAACGATCAGGTCGACCGTCCAAATCGTCTGATGAATCAAGTAAAAGGAGAAAACCAAAGAATTAAGTTCTTCTTTTGATTTATGCGGCACAATTAAACTTGAGAAACAGAGGTAGAAGAGACGCTTCTACTGGCCTTAAATATATCATCAGTAGTCCTACCCGAGCAACTAAAATTTCGGTAACACAAATGATGAAAATACCAGCAGGAGTTTTTTTGAGAACCCAACATTGTCGTCTGAAATTACGGGTATCAGTTATGACTTGATATATAAATTGAAAGTTATTTTAGAATCAATTTTAAGTGGTTACCATTTGGTAAGAAATATGATATATTTGCTTTGGAAACTGCTCGTCTATATGTAAAATCCCCCCCTTCACTAACCGATGGCGAAATTTTATCTGCGACAGATACGAACGAAAAAAGCAACGATGAAGATGAAGACGATACATCAGAACCTTTGGCAGTAGTGTCAGTTAAGGAGCAGTAGTGTCTATCGTATGACGTTGAAAAAGCATAGGGAAGATCCCCAATTCTTAGATAAAGTTATATTGTTAGATGAAACAACCTGCAAGAAAGTTGGTTACTTAAATCTTCACAATATACATATATGGAGCAATGAAAATCCGCCCCTGACAAGACAAGAAAAATCCTAATATCAATTCACGTTTAACCTCTAGGCGAGTATATTAAATGGAAAAGTGATTAGGGCGTTTTCCGAAAATGCTGTCATCAAAAATTCCTGCGTCTGAAAATCTTCCCATAGATCCTACATCAACCATTATGATTTTTCTTCTGGCATCAGCTAAACACATCAAAACTACAGAAAACCTCTTTTTATAATTGAAAAATGAAGACTCAGATTTCGAAGAGGACTTGATATATACGTGCTTGCCATCAAGAGCACCAATTTTTGAATAGCCATCATCAAAATCTTTTGCAATTTTTTTCCAGTCGTTTTCTATTGGTATCCTACACACATTGTACACTTTCTTTTATAATATAATAAGTATATTGATAATACAATAAGCATGTTATTATTATAATAATCACAGATCCACTTTAGAGAACCCACGATCCGTCTAGAAGAAATGGAGCTTGCCCTCGACCGTGTAAGTTTATCATGTACAGTGTTTTTTTTTTTAACTGTGCGAATATAGGAAATCCGAAACCATTAGGAGATACAGAGAAACCGGAACAAAATTAAAAAAAAACAAATTTGTCATACAACGGGCCAGTTCACACTTCTGGTACTCCATTTAATGTTAAGTTAGAGTGCGGTATGCACTGAACCTATTTTAACAAACAAACATATTTTTATTCTGGACGAAAGGAAACCTCTTTCCAAAGACTTTGTTGGAAATTGGTGAAATAAAAAAAAGTAAAATTATTACCTACATGCAAAACCACCAACCAAACAGAAGAGTGCTTGACTTGAAAAAATCTTAAACGGAGCACTAAAATAAGAATGAATCTCTTCCAGGCAAGCTTTTGGCTTAATTATTTGTACATATGTACATATAATAGAGTATAATACATATAAAGTTCTTTTCACCTTAAACAAGGATGGCAGGGCGCTATGAAAAATGACTTGTCCAGAAAACTGTTTAAACAAACTGCTGGACCACAGAGACCGCCAATTTATTGTTTCTTTAACATTCATCACATACATTCGTGGTGGTTTTTGTTAAAGATGAAACTTTGCCAGCACTGTGCGTACCATAATGCAATAGTAGTTATTGACCGTAGATACGGAATTACGAATTTTATACATTCGTGGTGGTTTTTGTTAAAGATGAAACTTTTCCAGCACTGTGCGTACCATAATAATGGGTGTTTTTTTTTAGAGGTATAGAACTTTAAGTTGGCAACACTGTTTTAACTGGCGGTCATTTTGTCAGCTGTCAAGTGATTTGAGTTCAGTTTGGTTTGGCATTTCAACATGAATAGACTGACGCCTGAACAACGCTTCCAAATTGTGCAAATTTATTTTGAAAATAATGGTTCTGTTCGAAATACGTATCGCGCACTACGTCCATTTTACGGTCAACATAATCGTCCATCAGAGCAATTAATTCGACTAACTATGGACCGTTTTCGCACCACGTTTACTTTAAATGATAATACGTATCCACAGAGATGTAGTACAGTGCGTACAGAAGAAGCCATTGCTGCTGTAGACCGTAGCGTAGAGGAAAACCCGAAACAGTCTATCCGCCATCGTACACAGGAATTGGATATGTGTCCATCCACTTTATGGAAGATTTTGCGGAAAGATCTTGGTTTGCGTGCTTACAAAATCCAACTCGTGCAAGAATTGAAGCCACACGATCACCTAACAAGGCGTAGATTCGGTGAATGGGCCCAAAACAAGATTGCCGTTGAACCCGATTTTCATAAGAGAATTTTGTTTAGCGATGAAGCTCACTTTTGGTTAAATGGCTACGTCAATAAACAAAATTGCCGTATTTGGAGTGATGATAATTCTCAAGTGTATGTTGAGACACCGTTACATCCAGAAAATCTGACTGGTGTGCTCTATGGGCTGGTGGAATCATTGGTCCGTACTTCTTTAAAAACGATGCTGGCCAGAACGTTACAGTCAACGGTGACCGCTATAGAGCCATGATTACTGACTTTTTTGTTCTCAATTGAACAACCATGATGTGCATGAGCTGTGGTTTTAACAAGACGGCGCAATATGTCACACAGCTCGTGCCACAATTGATTTACTGAAGGAAACGTTTGATAACCGCCTAATTTCACTTTTCGGACGCGTGAATTGGCCTCCAAGATCGTGCGATTTAACGCCGCTAGACTATTTTCTGTGGGGATATGTGAAGTCGCTAGTCTACGCCGGTAAGCCCACAACGATCGACCACTTGGAGGACAACATTCGCCGCGTTATTGCCGATATACGGCCACAAATGTTGGAAAAAGTGATTGAAGATTGGACCTCCAGATTAGATTACGTCCAAGCCAGCCGTGGCGGTCATATGCCAGAAATTCTATTTAAATGATAATGCCAAAAGATTATCTTTTGAATAAAATCAATTTCATGTCAATTTTAAAATTCAACCTATTTTTATTCCATTTTAAAAGTTCTATACATCTAAAAAAAAACACCCGATACAATAGTAAAGTTATTGACCGTAGATACGGAATTACGAATTTTATACATTCGTGGTGGTTTTTGTTAAAGATGAAACTTTGCCAGCACTGTGCGTACCATAATACAATAGTAAAGTTAATGACCGTAGATACGGAATTACGAATTTTATACATTCGTGGTGGTTTTTGTTAAAGATGAAACTTTGCCAGCACTGTGCGTACCATAATACAATAGTAAAGTTCTGACCGTAGATACGGAATTACGAATTTTATACATTCGTGGTGGTTTTTGTTAAAGATGAAACTTTGCCAGCACTGTGCGAACCATAATACAATAGTAAAGTTAATGACCGTAGATACGGAATTAAGAATTTTATACATTCGTGGTGGTTTTTGTTAAAGATGAAACTTTGCCAGCACTGTGCGTACCATAATACAATAGTAAAGTTAATGACCGTAGATACGGAATTACGAATTTTATACATTCGTGGTGGTTTTTGTTAAAGATGAAACTTTGCCAGCACTGTGTATACCATAATGCAATAGTAAAGTTAATGACTGTAGATACGGAATTACGAATTTTATATATTCGTGGTGGTTTTTGTTAAAGATGAAACTTTGCCAGCACTGTGCGAACCATAATGCAATAGTGAAGTTAATGACCGTAGATACGGAATTACGAATTTTATACATTCGTGGTGGTTTTTGTTAAAGATGAAACTTTGCCAGCACTGTGCGTACCATAATGCAATAGTAAAGTTAATGACCGTAGATACGGAATTACGAATTTTATACATTCGTGATGGTTTTAGTTAAAGATGAAACTTTGCCAGCACTGTGCGTACCATAATGCAATAGTAAAGTTAATGACCGTAGATACGGAATTACGAATTTAATACATTCGTGGTGGTTTTTGTTAAAGATGAAACTTTGCCAGCACTGTGCGTACCATAATACAATGGTAAAGTTAATGACCGTAGATACGGAATTACGAATTTTATACATTCGTAATGGTTTTTGTTAAAGATGAAACTTTGCCAGCACTGTGCGTACCATAATGCAATAGTAAAGTTAATGACCGTAGATACGGAATTACGAATTTTATACATTCGTGGTGGTTTTTGTTAAAGATGAAACTTTGCCAGCACTGTGCGTACCATAATACAATAGTAAAGTTAATGACCGTAGATACGGAATTACGAATTTTATACATTCGTGGTGGTTTTTGTTAAAGATGAAACTTTGCCAGCACTGCGTACCATAATACAATAGTAAAGTTAATGACCGTTGATACGGAATTACGAATTTTATACATTCGTGGTGGTTTTTGTTAAAGATGAAACTTTGCCAGCACTGTGCGTACCATAATGCAATAGTAAAGTTAATGACCGTAGATACGGAATTACGAATTTTATACATTCGTGGTGGTTTTTGTTAAAGATGAAACTTTGCCAGCACTGTGCGTACCATAATACAATAGTAAAGTTAATGACCGTAGATACGGAATTACGAATTTTATACATTCGTGGTGGTTTTTGTTAAAGATGAAACTTTGCCAGCACTGTGCGTACCATAATGCAATAGTAAAGTTAATGACCGTAGATACGGAATTACGAATTTTATACATTCGTGGTGGTTTTTGTTAAAGATGAAACTTTGCCAGCACTGTGCGTACCATAATACAATAGTAAAGTTAATGACCGTAGATACGGAATTACGAATTTTATACATTCGTGGTGGTTTTTGTTAAAGATGAAACTTTGCCAGCACTGTGCGTACCATAATGCAATAGCAAAGTTAATGACCGTAGATACGGAATTACGAATTTTATACATTCGTGGTGGTTTTTGTTAAAGATGAAACTTTGCCAGCACTGTGCGTACCATAATGCAATAGTAAAGTTAATGACCGTAGATACGGAATTACGAATTTTATACATTCGTGATGGTTTTTGTTAAAGATGAAACTTTGCCAGCACTGTGCGTACCATAATGCAATAGTAAAGTTAATGACCGTAGATACGGAATTACAGTACCCGGCGATAAATATTGCACATCGACCTTTGGAAAGAGACAATCGGTTAATTTCGGCTTCGTAGAGCGTTATCTCTGTCGCACACTATCTATACGACTGACAAAACGTCACCGGCAGTCGTTGTTCAAGTGCGGTGGGGTGCGGTCGCGTACAATTCAAAATATATACTGAGAGTTGTTAACACCCCCTAATTTAAATAATTTAAAGTTGTACTATGGCATCTTTAGGAAAAAGAGGGAAACCTTTACGAGGTCAGTCCCGCGAAATTATCTACAATGTTTACAAATATTTTGTAACCGAAGCTGACAGATTTAAAAAAAATGAAGATGAAAATTTAAGTTGTTATTTTAAGAAGGTTCAAGAGCGAGTTGCAAATGCCACTGGAATTTCAAGAAGAACTTTGAACAATATATTAAACGAAGTTAGTACCGAAACACATTCTGCTGAAATTAAGTTCAACTCTCCAAAAAAAGGGAGACCAAAAAAGCAATTTCGTTTGGATATGGACGATTTTGATTATGATGTTGTTCGAAGAATGGTGTATGATTTTCATTTACGATTTAATGAATTGCCAACAATAAAATCATTAAAAGCTAAATTATCTGAAGCTATTAATTACAATGGATCTGAAAAGACGTTGAGAAAAATACTTCATGAGATGGGATTTCGGTTCACTAAAATGGAAGATAATCGAAAAGTTCTAATGGAAAAGCACGATGTAAGTCTCAAACGAATGGAATACCTCGATAAAATACGCAAATTTCGCGAATCAGGAAAAAATATCGTCTACATGGATGAGTCCTACATACATACATCCCACACTAAAGGGAAATCTTGGAGTGATGATAAGAAAAAAGGAGTAAAAAAGCCAATTTCAAAAGGTCAACGTTTGATAATAGTTCATGCGGGAAATGAAAAAGGCTTTGTACCCGGTGCCTTTTTAACGTATAAATCCACGGACACCACAGGCGACTATCACAATGAAATGAATAACGATAACTACGAAAAATGGTTGGTTAATCAATTAATCCCAAATATACCTAGTGATTCTGTTCTAGTTATCGACAACGCACCCTATCACAACAAATATGTTGAAAGACCCCCCAACTCAAACACCATTAAACAGGAAATGATCAACTGGTTAAACAGACACGAAATTCCAGTTGATCCAAAATTAACAAAAACCCAGATTTACGCTATTATATGTCAGCACAAGGAGAAGTATACAGAATTTTCCGTGGACAAAGTACTTGCCGAACATAGGCACACTGTGTTGCGATTGCCACCATATCATCCGGATTTTAATCCAATTGAAAATACAGTGTAAACTCTTTATAACGTTATCCTTTATAACGATAAACTCCCTATAACGTTGAAGTGAGCCCAACTTGGTTGGTTTGCGTTAAAACCCATATATTGAAACACTCTTTATAGCGATACGCCATTCTCTATTACGAAGAAATGTGTTCATATTTTTAGGCAGTAAATATTTATTATCGGTATTATTGTTTATGTTATGTTATCAGGTAACAAAAAACTTTGAAGCTCCGAAACATCCGATGTCGGTCTAGCTTTTGTTATCCTTAATTGCCTTGAACACGTGCAGTAAGACGCATTGTTTTCTCGGAAGTGATGGTCTTCGACCAAGCATACTGGGTACCTATCGTATTATCAGTCGTAAACCTACTTTGAAACTGTTAACATGGCCAGTAAACGGAAAGCGATTAGTGTTGACGAAAAAGTTTGTGTGATACGTGCGATTGAAAAGGGTGAAAAGAAAAGTGACGTTGGAAGGCGTTTTGAACTAAGTCAATCCACTGTTGCTACCATTTGGAAAAACCAAAAAACAATTCTACAGGCGGCGCTGGAAGGAAACTCTTCTAAAAAATTAAGAAAGCCAAAATTCGAAGACTTAGATCAGGCAATGTTGTCGTGGTTTAACAATCAGCGCCAGAATAATGTACCCATCTCGGGGCCAATTGTAAAAGCTAAGGCTGAAAAGTTTGCCAACCAACTTGGCATAATTGACTTTAAAGCATCTGAAGGTTGGCTCGGAAAATTTAAGCACCGTCACCAAATTACGTACGGTAAAATGAACGGAGAGGCGCGGGATGTCGATATTAATGTGACTAACAATTGGATTAGTACAGTATGGCCTAAATTAAAGATGAAGTACTCACCAGAAGACATTTTTAATGCAGATGAAACTGGCCTTTTTTTCAAGTTGACTCCCGACAAAACTTTAAAATTCAGAGGGGAAAAATGTGTTGGAGGAAAACTGTCTAAAGAGCGTATTACAGTTCTAGTGGCTGCCAATATGAGTGGCACAGAAAAAAGAAAGCTCTTAGTTATAGGCAAATCGAAAAACCCTCGGTGTTTCAAGAACATAAAACAGTTGCCAGTTACGTACAAAGCAAACAAGTCAGCTTGGATGACATCGCAGATTTTTGAAGAGGAAGTGAGAAAATGGGATGCTGAATTAAAATCACGGAAAATCTTGCTTCTAGTAGACAATTGTCCTGCTCACCCAATCATATCTAATCTTCGAAACATAGAGTTAGCATTTTTCCCAGCTAATACAACCAGTATTCTACAACCAATGGATCAGAGTGTCATTAAAAGCATAAAGGGCCACTATAGACGGAAAATGTTGATGGATATGATCGAAACTGACGGCAAGGTCTCGATCAACATGCTACAGGCAGTGAACTTCTTATCAAAAGCCTGGGAAGAGGTAACAGCAGCCACTATCCAACATTCTTTTCGACATGCTGGATTATGTAGTAGCCAAGAAACGAACCAATTTGACAGTGAAGACAATCTACCACTGAGTGAATGGATAAGCCAGTTCGACATACCAAACAATTTCAACGAAGATCTACAATCGTACGAAAATATAGATGAGGATGTAGCCACAACTGGTACACTTACAGATGAACAAATTGTTGATTTAGTGTCAAAAAGTCAGGAAACACCCGATAATCAAGATGAAGAAGATGATCAAGTGGACAAAGCCGAATCACCACCAACAATTCAACAAGCCCTAGATGCCGCTAAGTTGGTAGAAAAATTTTTGCTGTTTAATCAAGACGATTCCACCACACATCTAGATATGAATAGAATACATAAAATAATACAAAACAAGTACTGGCATAGCAAAAAACGTCAAACAAAGTTATCAGACTATATGTATAAACAATAATTTATAATACATACATATTAAAAAATCTTGTTAATATGGTTGTTTTTTTGTTCACTCCATATAACGAAAACTCTCTATAACGACAAAAAATGCTCAGTCCCTTGAGTTTCGTTATAAAGAGTTTACACTGTATATGGTCTCAACTGAAAGGCTATGTAGCCTCTAGAAATGTGGGTATGAATTTAACTACAGTAAAAACACTATTGACTGAAAAAGTAAACATGATCGGGGCTGAAGAATGGAAAAAGGTTTGCGATCATGCAATCAAATGTGAGAATGAATATAGAAGCATTCAACACGGTTTAGACAATTACACTGATAGACTAGTGATAAATACGACTGACAGTGACAGTGATATTGACATGTTTGAGAGCACAGATAGTGAAATGGAAGTAATTGAGAATTAGAACAATTATTATTTTTATTACAATGTCTCATTTCAACAACAGGTATAACGGTGTTTCTTATGTACACTACAGCTGTAATTTTTCAAAATAATTAAATACGTAAACATAATGTGAACATATTTTTATTTTATTTTACCTTAACCTAAAACCAACACTTACAGAAAATTAAATTATTGGTGTATTTTATACAAAGAATAAAAAAAAAATCAAAAGAAGCAAATCATAATTGTTTTAACAGCTCCTAATAGATACCGGACTGTTTGATTTCGTGCGACAGAGAAAACGCTCTACGAAGCCGAAATTAACCGATTGTCTCTTTCCAAAGGTCGATGTGCAATATTTATCGCCGGGTACTGTACGAATTTTATACATTCGTGATGGTTTTTGTTAAAGATGAAACTTTGCCAGCACTGTGCGAACCATAATACAATAGTAAAGTTAATGACCGTAGATACGGAATTAAGAATTTTATACATTCGTGGTGGTTTTTGTTAAAGATGAAACTTTGCCAGCACTGTGCGTACCATAATACAATAGTAAAGTTAATGACCGTAGATACGGAATTACGAATTTTATACATTCGTGGTGGTTTTTGTTAAAGATGAAACTTTGCCAGCACTGTGTATACCATAATGCAATAGTAAAGTTAATGACCGTAGATACGGAATTACGAATTTTATACATTCGTGGTGGTTTTTGTTAAAGATGAAACTTTGCCAGCACTGTGCGAACCATAATGCAATAGTAAAGTTAATGACCGTAGATACGGAATTACGAATTTTATACATTCGTGGTGGTTTTTGTTAAAGATGAAACTTTGCCAGCACTGTGCGTACCATAATGCAATAGTAAAGTTAATGACCGTAGATACGGAATTACGAATTTTATACATTCGTGATGGTTTTAGTTAAAGATGAAACTTTGCCAGCACTGTGCGTACCATAATGCAATAGTAAAGTTAATGACCGTAGATACGGAATTACGAATTTAATACATTCGTGGTGGTTTTTGTTAAAGATGAAACTTTGCCAGCACTGTGCGTACCATAATACAATAGTAAAGTTAATGACCGTAGATACGGAATTACGAATTTTATACATTCGTGATGGTTTTTGTTAAAGATGAAACTTTGCCAGCACTGTGCGTACCATAATGCAATAGTAAAGTTAATGACCGTAGATACGGAATTACGAATTTTATACATTCGTGGTGGTTTTTGTTAAAGATGAAACTTTGCCAGCACTGTGCGTTGTAACGTAACGTTTATTTGATATTTTATTTAAAATAGTTTATTATTTGTTGAACGAAAGAAATAGGAAAAAAAAAAGAATTTTTGAAAGGTAGGTTGTCAGAGGATGACAGAAAGAAAAGGAAAAAAAAGATTTGAGAATTTGGGAGAGACTGGTGGATCTTGAATAATTTTTTATATTTAAGTATTCTTTTGGAAGCTTAGGCTTCCAGGCGTGCTTGCCTGGTTGGATTCGAGGTTAAAGTATCTTCCGCTTAATAATTCACGGAAGCTCCGGTGTGTCTTAAATATTTTTGCAGTTATTGGATTTTCCGAGAAAATTTATATGATACAGGATGCCCCTTTGTGTAAAGGATTTTTAACAATGTTTAATGATGTCAGCTGAAAAGGCTAAACACTAACGGAGAAGGGATATGTGCGGTATTTATAGTTTTGTTTAAATAATTGACATTGCGGTATCTATAGTTCGGTTTTAAATTTGATTGATGCGGTATCTATAGTTTGGTTTTTAATGTTTGATGTCAGAATAATAATTAATTTATAGATTTTGGTTTATATGGAAATGCAGAGAAAATATATGTAAATAGATTGTAATTTTAACTTTTCTTTCTTTAAAATTTATTCTTTTGTTTTTGTAATTTCGAATTGGTTAATTAAATGTTTGTTTGTCTTAAATTGTTTTATTTTTTTTTTTTAAAATCTTTAAAATTATTTTGATTTAAAGATTATTGTTCAGTCTTCCTCTAATCTCTAGCCGGGTTTAGAGGGGGTCTGACAATTGGCGCCCAACTGTAAATATAATCTATATACATGTATATTTCATTTTATTCTGCATTTACCTAATTGTTTTAAAATTTGTTTTAGGGTTGTAAATTTGTTCTACGTAAATATAATATTGTTTTTTTATTATATTAATTTTGTTTATATAAGAAATAGATTTGTTTTATCTTTTTATTTTAAATTATAATTTGTATCGTTACTCTGCATTCTCCACAAAATGGATAAATTATTTAAACCTCATTTATTATTAAAAGATGAACTTATTTATGAAGTAAAGATACGTTTAGTTACACCGGAAAACACAGTCGATAAACTTCGTAAGCAGTTACAACAATTATTAATTGAGATACCTTCCGATGAAGTTTTTGAAACCGATTTATCTTTTGAGGAGGAATATGACATTATAACAAGCAAATTAAAGGACCTTCAGTCCAGATGGGATACTTATTTTGATTCTTCGGATAAACATTCGTTATTAAGATCACGTGCTCTAGCGGCTCATTTGTATCATCGTATAAAGCGTTTGAATGCAACTTCTGAAAAGCAAGTTATTTTGGTAAAGGAATTTAATTCTACTTTAAATAATTATTTTATTTTATTGGACAAGGTGAATATGAGTGATACCGCGTTTAACTTCACCGTTCCGGACAAAACTATTAATTTTAATTGTGAGTCGAAATGTATTGCTAAATGGAACCTCACTTTTAACGGTACTACGGATCCATGGGAATTTATAGAGCGAATTGAAGAGTTGTCTTCCGCGTATAATATTAGTGAAGAGAACCTGTTTAAGTCTGCTGTTTTATTATTTTCTGGGATTAGTTTGGTTTGGTATAGAGGCATTAAAGATGAAATTTCTGATTGGAAAAAGTTAAAATTTTTATTTTTTGATGAATTTAAACCGGATGGTGATTATAGGTTGATAGGGGATATTCGTGCGCGAATGCAGGGGATGGATGAATCTGTTACTATTTATTTTTCTGTTATGTGTGGAATGTTTAACAGATTGAAAAACCCACTTGATGAAGTAGATAAACTAGATATATTATTACATAATATTAGGCCTTATTATGGTGAACATCTTGCTTTAATAACTATATCTAGTGTTAGGGATTTGCGGGATAAATGTAAAAAACTCGAGTCCGCTAAACAAAGATCTGATTCGTTCATACAGTCGACACCGTCTTTAACTATGAATTCCAGATCTTTTCCTAATAAAAAACCTAACCCGCATATTTGTGTTGTTGATCAGGCTCAGGATAAAAACATGTTTTGTCAGAGGTGCAAATCTCATTCGCATCATTTTAAAAATTGTCCTGCTTCGAAAATTGTTAAATGTTTTAATTGTGGTGAGGTAGGTTACACAATTAAAAGTTGTATAAAATGTAATAATAAGGATGCGTGTCCAAAAAACGTGTAGGTTGGAACCGAAGGTCAAAACCAATCTTTGATGAATCGGAGTGGGCAGATTGGTTGTGTTTTGTAAAGAAATTTATGTCTTACGACGTATCTTCGGTTCTTTTTAAACCTGAGCAGTTAGATAATAGGCCTTATTTAAGTGTTGATATTGGTGACATGAAACTGTGGGGTTTGTTAGACTCCGGTGCGGCAGTTTCAATTTTAGGAAATAACTCTCAACAAAAACTTGTTGATTTAGGTTATACTGTACATAAAGGTAGTTTACGTATTTCGGTAGCAAACGGCACAGAAATACAGTCGATAGGCGAAATGTTACTCCCTGTCAGTTTTCAGAATAAAATTGAGATTATTCGATTTTTTGTTATTCCGAGTGTTGTTTCTAATGTTATTTTTGGTGTTGATTTTTGGAAGAAGTATAATTTAGCACCTGAAATTTTTAAGAATGTTGCTTGTATTACGAAGCCTATTGACTTTTTAGAAAGTCAAAAGGGTAATGGGCAAAGTGATATTCACTATATTCGACCTTTGGAATCATTTTCGGAAGAACGGAGGGAAACTGCCAATTCTATGATTGAGAATTTTATTTCTATTTCCTCAGATAGTATTGGATTAGGCAGAACTAAGTTAATAGAGCATACTATTGATACGGGGGATTCGGCTCCTATCAAATGTCGTAATTATCCGTTGTCGCCTGAGAAGTTACGGGAAATGCAAAAGGAGTTGCATAGGATGTTAGAGTTAGATGTCGTGTCGCCGAGCGAAAGTCCATGGAATAATCCAACACTCATGATTCCAAAGAAGAATGGTGAGTGGCGGTTTTGCTTGGATTGTCGTAAACTAAATGCGGTAACACGGGGTGATGCTTATGCAATTCCTTATATTCCACAGATCTTAGATAGTCTAAAGGAGGCACGGTTTTTATCTTCGTTAGACCTTAGTTCTTCGTTTTGGCAAATTCCGTTAGAGAAGTCGGCCCAGGATAAAACTAGTTTTACTGTTCCTGGCCGCGGTTTATTTAAGTTTAATGTTATGCCTTTTGGTCTTTGTGGTGCTCCGGCGAGACAGCAAAGGCTGATGGACATGTTATTTGGTCAGAATTTTAATAGTGATATAGTAGGTGGTTACGTTTTTGTATATATTGATGACATTATTATAGTTAGTTCGGATTTTAATACTCATATATTATTATTGGAAAAGGTACTGGATAAATTAAAATCGGCAAATTTGAGTATTAATATTGATAAGTGTAAATTTTTTAGAAAGTCTCTTAAATATTTAGTTTATGTTGTAGATGATAAAGGTTTGAGGACTGATCCTGATAAGATTAAAGCAATATTAGATTTTCCAACACCCAAAAATGCCAAAGAGGTAAAAATGTTCTTAGGGACGTGTTCTTGGTATAGGCGTTTTATCAGAAATTTTTCTACAATTGCGGCACCTTTAAATAAATTAACCAGTACCAAAAATAAATCTTTTATTTGGAATGAAGATTCTGAATCTGCTTTTAATAATTTAATTAAATCTTTAATTTCTGCTCCGATCCTTGCTTGTCCCGATTTTAAGAAACCTTTTGTTGTACATTGTGACGCATCTAGTTATGGAGTAGGAGGCATGCTTACACAAAATATTAATGGATCTGATCATCCCATTGCGTATGTCAGTCGCACTCTCAATGCTTGTGAGAAAAATTATAGTGCTACTGAACGCGAAGCATTGGCGGTAGTTTTTGCAATTGAAAAATTTGAACCATACTTAGGTACTAGACGGTTTACGGTAGTTACGGATCACGCTTCTTTAAAATGGTTTATGAAGTTGGAGAATCCGACAGGTAGGTTAGCTCGTTGGGGTTGCAGGTTGTCTCAGTATCAATTTGATATAGAGCACAGGCGTGGTAAGGACAATGTCATACCAGACACTCTTTCTCGACTTATAAAAGTAGATGCCATAGGTGATATGCCAAAAGATGATTGGTATGAAAATATTTTAGAAAAGTGTATTAAGTTTCCAAAAAATTATCCTAATTATTATATTAAGGATAATATATTATATCGGTTTTGTAAGTCTAAATATTGTTTGACAAGCGAATTTGATTGGAAGGAAGTTGTTAGGAAAAGTGATAGGGAAAAAATTTTGCAGGAAAATCATGCTTCGGCAACTTCTGCACATCTAGGTGTATTTAAGACACACAGAAGACTATGTTTAAGATATTTTTGGCCGGGAATGTTTCAAGAGGTAGTAGATTTTGTTAAGAAATGCGACATTTGTTTGGCTTATAAACACCAATCAAAATTGACTCCTGGTTTGATGGGAAAGCCGAAGGTGTGTTTTAGGCCTTTTCAAGTAATTTCAATAGATCTAGTAGGACCATTGCCGAAATCGCGTTCGGGTTACAGGCATTTATTCGTCATAACCTGCTGTTTTTCAAAATACACACTTTTGTTCCCGTTGAGAAACCCAACCAGTCTGGCTGTTGGTAAAGTTCTCGAACAAAAGGTTATTCTTGTTCATGGGGTGCCGGAAACTGTAATTGCAGATAATGGGGTGCAATTTACAGGAACCGAATTTCGCAATCTGTTAAACCGTTACCATATACCTAATATACACTATGGACCACGATACACACCACAAGTAAATTTAGTAGAACGATACAATAGAACTGTTATGACAGCAGTGGCATCTTATGTAAAAGATGACCATCGCACGTGGGATAGTAATTTAGAAAAGATTCAGTTTGCTATCAATAGTTCTGTAAATGAAACAACTGGTTTTTCTCCATTCTTTTTAGTTCATGGTAGAGAACCAATTATAAATGGTGAATTTTATAAAAGACAAACTGAAGGTGATTATGAAATAGGGGTTCCTAGGGAGGAGTATGCGGGTGAGTTTGGATGCTTAAAGGAAATTTTTGCTAAAGTTAGGGAGTTGTTAGTGAAATCTCATGCTTCTAATGCAAAATATTATAATTTAAGAAAAAGGGATGCTAAACTGAGTGTAGGTGATCAGGTGTGGAAAAGAACATTTATACAAAGTGACGCAGCCAAATACAAAGCATCCAAATTAGCTCCGAAGTATGAAATGGTCACTGTTAAGCGTGTGTTATCCCCATTAGTGTACGAGTTAGTGGATGGAAATGGGAAGTCGTTAGGGAACTTTCATATTAAAGACATAAAAATTTAAAATTAACATAATTTTTTTCTATTTTTTTGTTCTTTGTTTATAGAAATTAGATTTGTAAATATATATTTTTTATTTTCTCCTATTTTTTTTTATTATCGCTGAGGACAGCGTAAGTTTCACCCGCCTGAAACTTTCCTTAGGGGAGGGGGTATTGTAACGTAACGTTTATTTGATATTTTATTTAAAATAGTTTATTATTTGTTGAACGAAAGAAATAGGAAAAAAAAAAGAATTTTTGAAAGGTAGGTTGTCAGAGGATGACAGAAAGAAAAGGAAAAAAAAGATTTGAGAATTTGGGAGAGACTGGTGGATCTTGAATAATTTTTTATATTTAAGTATTCTTTTGGAAGCTTAGGCTTCCAGGCGTGCTTGCCTGGTTGGATTCGAGGTTAAAGTATCTTCCGCTTAATAATTCACGGAAGCTCCGGTGTGTCTTAAATATTTTTGCAGTTATTGGATTTTCCGAGAAAATTTATATGATACAGGATGCCCCTTTGTGTAAAGGATTTTTAACAATGTTTAATGATGTCAGCTGAAAAGGCTAAACACTAACGGAGAAGGGATATGTGCGGTATTTATAGTTTTGTTTAAATAATTGACATTGCGGTATCTATAGTTCGGTTTTAAATTTGATTGATGCGGTATCTATAGTTTGGTTTTTAATGTTTGATGTCAGAATAATAATTAATTTATAGATTTTGGTTTATATGGAAATGCAGAGAAAATATATGTAAATAGATTGTAATTTTAACTTTTCTTTCTTTAAAATTTATTCTTTTGTTTTTGTAATTTCGAATTGGTTAATTAAATGTTTGTTTGTCTTAAATTGTTTTTTTTTTTTTTTTTTAAATCTTTAAAATTATTTTGATTTAAAGATTATTGTTCAGTCTTCCTCTAATCTCTAGCCGGGTTTAGAGGGGGTCTGACAGCGTACCATAATGCAATAGTAAAGTTAATGACCGTAGATACGGAATTACGAATTTTATACATTCGTGGTGGTTTTTGTTAAAGATGAAACTTTGCCAGCACTGTGTATACCATAATGCAATAGTAAAGTTAATGACCGTGGATACTGAATTACGAATTTTATACATTCGTGATGGTTTTTGTTAAAGATGAAACTTTGCCAGCACTGTGCGTACCATAATGCAATAGTAAAGTTAATGACCGTAGATACGGAATTACGAATTTTATACATTCGTGGTGGTTTTTGTTAAAGATGAAACTTTGCCAGCACTGTGCGTACCATAATGCAATAGTAAAGTTAATGACCGTAGATACGGAATTACGAATTTTATACATTCGTGGTGGTTTTTGTTAAAGATGAAACTTTGCCAGCACTGTGCGAACCATAATACAATAGTAAAGTTAATGACCGTAGATACGGAATTAAGAATTTTATACATTCGTGGTGGTTTTTGTTAAAGATGAAACTTTGCCAGCACTGTGCGTACCATAATACAATAGTAAAGTTAATGACCGTAGATACGGAACTACGAATTTTATACATTCGTGGTGGTTTTTGTTAAAGATGAAACTTTGCCAGCACTGTGTATACCATAATGCAATAGTAAAGTTAATGACCGTATTTCAACAACGCATTAAAATTCAAAAAGCAACTTGTCGGACCGCAATACAGAAATTGGTGGAAAAATTCGAGATGTTGGGACAACTTAGTGATGTGAAGAATAAAACCCGTGCACGTCGCTCAAGAACAGCCGAGATTATTGCTGCTGTAGCCAAAAGTGTTGAAGAAAACCCAGGTTTGTCCATCCCTCGTCTTTCTTTGCAATTAGGCATTCTACAAACGTCATTACACCGTATTTTGCATAAAGATTTGGGTCTTAAGGCTTATAAAGTTCAGTTAACTCAAGCCGGCCGATCATCAACAACGTCGTGTCTTTGCTGATTGGGTCTTTGAAATGCATGAAAATGATCCGGAATTCCATCGAAAAATCATCTTGAGTGATAAGGCCCATTTCCACCTCGGTGGCTTCGTCAACAAGCAAAATTGTCGCATCTGGGGCTCGGAAAACCCAAGAGCTATTGTTGAAAAGCCTCTCTATCCTCAACGTGTGACTGTTTGGTGCGGTTTATGGTTCGGCGGAGTCATTGGACCTTACTTTTTCGAAAATGAGGCTGGAGCAACAGTTACGGTGAATGGATTGCGCTATCGAGAGATGATTAATGATTTTTTATGGCCGGAATTGAATGGTATTGATCTGGACAACGTTTACTTTCAACAAGACGGCGCTACGTGCCACACAAGCAACGAAACCATTGATCTTTTACGGGAAAAGTTTCCGGGCCGTGTTATCTCTCGAAGAGGTCATCACAATTGGCCACCAAGATCTTGTGATTTAACACCTTGCGACTTCTTCCTTTGGGGCCATGTGAAAGAGAAGGTCTACGCCGACAGCCCAGCGTCAATTCAAGACCTCAAAGATGGAATTCGTGAGGCTATCGAGGACATAGGGCAGCCACTTTGCGATTTGGTTATGGAAAATTTCATGAAAAGGATATGGTCCTGTAAGCGTGGTCGTGGTGGTAATTTGCCTGATGTTATTTTCTACTATTAACGGCATACCTTCCACTTTATAATGAAATAAATAACCGATCATTTTATTGGAAAACCCTATACAATAGTAAAGTTAATGACCGTAGACACGTTATTACGAATTTTATACATTCGTGGTGGTTTTTGTTGAAGATGAAATTTTGCCAGCACTGTGTATACCATAATGCAATAGTAAAGTTATTGACCGTAGATACGGAATTACGAATTTTATACATTCGTGGTGGTTTTTGTTAAAGATGAAACTTTGCCAGCACTGTGCGTACCATAATACAATAGTAAAGTTAATGACCGTAGATACGGAATTACGATTTTTATACATTCGTGATGGTTTTTGTTAAAGATGAAACTTTGCCAGCACTGTGTGTACCATAATACAATAGTAAAGTTAATGACTGTAGATACGAAATTACGAATTTTATACATTCGTAGTGGTTTTTGTTAAAGATGAAACTTTGCCAGCACTGTATACCATAATGCAATAGCAAAGTTAATGACTGTAGATACGGAATTACGAACTTTATACATTCGTAGTGGTTTTTGTTAAAGATGAAACTTTGCCAGCACTGTATACCATAATGCAATAGCAAAGTTAATGACTGTAGATACAGAATTACGAATTTTATACATTCGTGGTGGTTTTTGTTAAAGATGAAACTTTGCCAGCACTGTATACCATAATGCAATAGCAAAGTTAATGACCGTAGATACGGAATTACGAATTTTATACATTCGTGGTGGTTTTTGTTAAAAATGAAACTTTGCCAGCACTGTGCGTACCATAATACAATAGTAAAGTTAATGACCGTAGATACGGAATTACGAATTTTATACATTCGTAGTGGTTTTTGTTAAAGATGAAACTTTGCCAGCACTGTGCGTACCATAATACAATAGTAAAGTTAATGACTGTAGATACGGAATTACGAATTTTATACATTCGTAGTGGTTTTTGTTAAAGATGAAACTTTGCCAGCACTGTATACCATAATGCAATAGCAAAGTTAATGACTGTAGATACGGAATTACGAATTTTATACATTCGTGAAGGTTTTTGTTAAAGATGAAACTTTGCCAGCACTGTGCGTACCATAATACAATAGTAAAGTTAATGACCGTAGATACGGAATTACGAATTTTATACATTCGTAGTGGTTTTTGTTAAAGATGAAACTTTGCCAGCACTGTATACCATAATGCAATAGCAAAGTTAATGACCGTAGATACGGAATTACGAATTTTATACATTCGTGAAGGTTTTTGTTAAAGATGAAACTTTGCCAGCACTGTGCGTACCATAATACAATAGTAAAGTTAATGACCGTAGATACGGAATTACGAATTTTATACATTCGTGGTGGTTTTTGTTGAAGATGAAACTTTGCCAGCATTTTACATTCGCATATAAAACGTGTGAAAAAACCATGAAATCGGTTAGAAACGTCCTTTAGACAACTCTATCTGGGCTTATAATTTCTCGCTAATAGACTAACATCCAAGAAAGCGACCTGATATACATATATACGCATATTTTTATTTGTTTCTTTTTTTTTTATTGACAAACAAAAAAATTGGATAATTATTTTAACAAGATGGTTGCCCAGCGCATTAAGCTCGTCCTGTACTATTGAGCGAACACACTGCAATATTTGGAAATTTGTGAACACAGTACCCAAATATATGATCTAGGGTGTCGATTTTCAAAATTTTCAAAAGAATTCCTATTTACACTTATCCGAGTAACATGGATTTTATTTTTAATTTTTTACAGTACTGGTATAACCTAGCCTATCGCCCCGTACCCGCTTGACGTTGAGTTTCGGGACATCCTGTATATCTTAATGCCGAAAGCTATCAAAAAACCTAAATTTCTAGCTAGCCCATTAAATAGTATATTTCAAATAATAAAAGATCGATTAAATAAAACGTGTACAATATGCAAGGGAAATAATGTAGACAGGCATCAGCAGCTTTTGCCTACGCAGATCTCTAAAAAAAATGACTGCTGTTATAGTATTTTTTTTTTACATATAGTGCATTTCGGAATGTAACTGACGCCGCTTCTACCGGCCATACGATCTGTCATTCTTGTCATTACCTTATCGTTTTTGTTACCCACGTTTTGCTGTGAGCTACCCAATACACCAGTACACCATTTCAGAAGTGGGATATGGGGCTAAAGTTCAGAAGCCAATCTCGTTTTCATTTGGGGGACAATAAAACGTCAAATCCAATATTTTGTTGTCAATTCGATCAAGTGACAATTATTACGAAACATGCAGCCCGGGACTGGTCACTGGCTGGACACTTCTCAAACCCAATCATCGATGGGCATTATCGGATCGATTGAGTGTAGAAAAACAAACGGCTTCATATGCAATAGAAAGTGCACTTAAATTCATTGGAAATAAGCTTTCAATTACTTCTCGACCCACCGTACTCTCCAAATTTGATTCATAACTACTGCCTTTTTGTATACCTAAGGTGAAAGTCAACACCTGAGCACCCATACATTTTGTTTTACAACATTGTTTGAAACATAGCAGATTTATGTTGAAATTAAGTAATTTTATAACTTTCTCTGAACTAATTATTATCGCAAATCACTATAATAAACAAATAGCTACGGCACAGAATATATAAAATGCATTTTAAATATTTTAAACATTTTATATATTCTGTGTTGTAGCTATTTGTTTATTATAGTGATAGTGTGGGGACGCGGTGCACTTTCCAAACTAGGTTTTTATTAATCAAACATGTTTTTTTTCCGGATTTAACACTTCCTTGAATCAAATTCTTTAACGTTAAAGCCAACACTTGAGCGTCTATACATTTTGTTTTACAACATTGTTTGAAGCATAGCTTTATGTTGAAATTAGGTAATTATTATCGCAAATCACTATAATAAACAAAATAGTACAGAATATATAACATGCAAAAATATTTTAAACATTTTATATTGGTTATATTTCACAATTTACTTAATTTCAACATAAATTTGCTATGTTTCAAACAATGTGGTAAAACAAAATGTATGGACGCTCAGGTGTTGGCTTTCACCTTAATAAAAAAATTACCTAACCTAACAGTACAGATGGGGAATTTAAATGTCCCCTAGTTAAATTGTTATAGAGGTCATTGAACCCTGAACATTAAAATTCCACACTTCAATGAATAACACTTAAAATCTAATAAATACTTGAAGATGTCAAGCTTGCAGACTCGCGATCGCCATGTTGACAGCACCTTCCTTGCTCGTGTTACCGCCAATGAATCCATTACTATGACAAAATATGCAGCCTTCGATACCAGATAATTCACACAGCCTAGTGTCTCTCTCCCCCCACCATTTCTCACAGAGAGGCTTCCTGAAAGTATATATAAAATTAATTATTTTAAAGAATGTAATAACCGTTTTTAATAACTAATAGCGGCCGTGGTCTAGCGGTAAGATGCGTGAACTCACGATTGATGAGACCCGTTGTCCGAACCTCGCTAATTCTGACCGGTAAAAATGTAACTTTGTTATATGTACTTTGGTTGCTCAGTGCCTGTAGGTACTATTAA
Source organism: Tinea pellionella (assembly GCA_948150575.1). Taxonomy (NCBI): domain Eukaryota; kingdom Metazoa; phylum Arthropoda; class Insecta; order Lepidoptera; family Tineidae; genus Tinea; species Tinea pellionella. The sequence continues at coordinate 554,884 of OX411263.1, read as the reverse complement.
AGAGTGGTAGGCAGACTGATGATGGTTACTAGCCCAGTTTACCATCCTGGGGTAGTACCACCACTTTCGAATGTAACACCTGTGAAATGACCTTATCACGTTTCGGGAATAGTTTGAAAAGGAGCCAGGTATAGCAAGAGGAGTGTGCACTGTCAATCTAGATGGTGCGTGCTCGTCTCTTCAAGCCGGCATAGCGAAGGCGACTTGCTGCCAGTAGAGATTTATCTGTAGTAGCAGTTGTTTCCGTTCATAGACCGCACTCTAGCTTTACATCGGGAAGAGTGTTGTCACATGGAGAGCTATAATAAAAAGGTAATTACCTCAAAACAAAGCTATCATGAGCAACTGGAACCCCTTGTACTCTCCAAGAACCAGGTTTATCAATGAAAACAACATACTTGGTCACTCCCTCCAGTTCAAGTTCATTTTCCAAATCAAACAAGTGCTCCTTCCACGGAAACCGTTCGCTGAACACTAGAATACTGCCAGAGGGATGTATATTTTTTCTATCATCAAAAGCATTTTTCAGATAATCCCTGGCCGGCAACCATACATTACTGTAATAACCTATTGCATACAAAAATTCATCTTCTACAATCTTCATTGCAGTTTTAAATAAATCATCTAAATTGAACGCTTGTTTTGCATTCCAATTTGGGTTTAAACGTCCCACTCTCTTGCTTATATCTGTGTGAATCCTATATTTTGGTTCATCATCAGTCATCGGCACACCATTGTCGACAGCATCAATCTCTTGAACAAACGTCTCATAAACTTTACGATACACTGCTGACAATTCTGTTGGACTCAATTTCTTGTCATTATTAATCTGTTTAATTATTTCTTCACCATAAAATGTGTAAATGAGACCAGCTGAACTTAACCTGAAAATTTGTATAATATCCTTGTATAGCCGTTTCAACTAGGGTCGCTAACGGTAATATTGGAAAATAAAGAAATTGTAATACTGAAAACGTGGCTGTGTGGGCTTTAATCCCTTTGCCACCAGAATGGGATAAGATAACAAAAAAAAGTATAGTTTCAATACTACTTTCAAGTTTTGGCGGCCATCTTGAGACATTAGGTTGTCTGTCTTGAATTATTTTCCTAAACTTGTGTTTCTTTGAGTGTTAATGTGTAATAATGGTGGATTATTAACCATCAAGTGCGTGAATGAGTATGGGAAGGGAACAATTCAATAGAAGAGAACATTTGTTTTCATTTTCCCTCCAAAACTCCGTAGGAAGTTTCAGTAAAGATTCTACCACTTACTGAAGTAATTTTTAACTTGACTACGACTTGGCCTGACTGTTTAGTGTGATGAATGATGCACAATATTAACTTGGTGCAAAAATATTTACTTTGACACTGGCAAATTGTTATAATGCCATGTAACGATGCCGATTCAACAAGACAGACTCTGCTAATAATCACCATAAGTCTGCATACCTCAGTTTCAATCTAGAGATGTTTGAAATCTCGAATTTGTTTTCATTAATAACATTGGCTGGCTGACAATTTATTAGAGATGCCACGAATAGTTATTTGGCCGAATATTCTGCAACACTTAGTACTTTCCGAGGGTGACAAGTCAGAACTCGTCACTTATGTGTTTGAACTTGCGTCGCTGAAGTAGTACATAGGCGCGGGCAGTTTTCTAGATCGGATAGCAGACCCTTACAAGTGGTGGTCAGCAAACGCAAAACAATATCCAACCTTTTCACAATTAGCTAAGATTTATTTATCATCTCCCGATAGCAGTGTATATTGTGCTATAATGCTAATTAGCATTAAGTTCGCCTGTGTGCACGATACACTAAGATTTAAATAAAAAATATATATATATATATGGTGAGCGGCTGTTTTCAGAAGCAGGTAAAATTTATGAAGAAAAACGCAATCGTCTGTTATCGACAAATTGTTTTCATCCATCATAACTTACCACTGGTAGGTTTTAAATATTAATATGTTAATTTATTGGTTAAATAAACATCTTTGTGAGTAATATTTTAAGTTCTTTTTTCATGATTTGCTATTCAGTATTCAGCCGAATAGTCTGCAATATTCAGCCGAATACCGAATAGTTGCCGACTATTCGTGGCATCACTACAATTTATAGATCTTACCTAATATCATATTTAGATCCAAGATCAGACCGTAAAGTACTCATTGTGTCCGTAAACTCTTTCTGATGATGATCATAGCGTTTCTTTCCATGATCAAAGACTGCACCAACATCCACTACTATATCACACTGATTTAACACCTCAATATTACGGGTACGAACTATTTCTGCATCCTTATATTCCGGAAGAATCTTCAGCATAGCACAAGCTAGGACTTCATCACAGTGGAACACGCCATCATGCGTACCAATCTAGAACATTAATAGTTTATCTCAAACTAACATGATCTACAAATGTAATACCTTTAGGTTTTTTGTCACAATGCGCTTCTTGGTGCGTGGTATTTTTTGCGATGAAATCAGCGTCCTTTATGCACACAAGTTTAGAAATTTAATAAATACAAAGGAAAACAATGTTCATTAAAAACGTGTTCAGGCCTAACCTTATTATAAAATTAATTATGCACGAATGAACTCAGTTTATAAAGGTGAATTTTTTAAACGTGCTTTACTTATTAAATATGTCTTACTGAAAAAAACACTCACCTTCATTTTCTCGCAGTTATGCCCCGTTGATAAAAAACGTAAATAATTATTTAAAATAGAACTCAATTTGTGCAGTCGTTTTATAGTTGGTATGTTTAAAACATTGTTAATATTTAACATCACACATGAGAAGCAACCCCCAGCCCCTGCGGTCGTCAGAAAAAGGGTGGAAAATACTGGAAAAGAACCGATATCGATTATGGCCAGAGACATTTTTTTTTTTTTGTTAATTCTCCCATTCTGGGAAGGCAAAGGGAACAGAGCCCATACAGCCATGTCTTCAGTAATATAATATATATCTCATTTGTTATAATTAGGCATAGCCTTGTCTTCAATATATTTTTTGTTTTTTGCCGCAATTATGTTATTTTTTTCCAATTATTTGTTTAAAAGTTGTCTTAGTCCAATAAATTGTTCCATTTCATTACATAGTTCTTACAGTATTTTTGATGTAGTTATAAACTTTTTTAAAATTTTGAGGGTTTTTTAATATATCCTGTAGTGTGCGCGGTATATTTTGAGGTCCCTCACATAATGCCTGAAGAAATACTGAACGTTGCGAATCAAATGTGGGACAATCAAAGAAAATGTGCTGAAGAGATTGTGGCTGATTTCTATTGCAATATGTACATGACGATGACGTTATCATTTTCATTCGATGAAGGTGTTCATTAAAACTACCATGGCCAATTCTTAATCTATTAATTATCGTATAAAAATGTCTATTGTAGTATTCTCCTGAATTAAACCATGGTTTTGTTATTTTTGTGTTAATACTTTTATACCATGTTCCTTTAACTTGTGAGGTGGCAGCCCAATTTTGGTTCCATTTAAGTTTCATAATTTTACTAATTTCACACTGTAAATCTGATTCGGGTAATTGAATACTTTTAATAGGTGCAGTCGGGACGTTTGTAATAAGTCTGGCTAATCTATCTGCGTTTTCATTACCGGCAACACCAATATGTGAGGGTGTCCAGAAGAATATAATTGTCTTCTCCGACATTTGTATGTATTTTTCTTTGATCTCGTGTATATAATACGGAGTGTTCGCATTATGAGATGGATTCGAAAGAGCCATGAGTATACTCATGCTGTCAGTGATTACCACCCAGTTGCTACAATCAGTCATTTCAATATAATTGAGCGCCATAAGGATAGCTTTTCCTTCGGCAGTGTAAATACTGGCGATTTTAGGCAACTTAAACCCGTGCCCCATTCGCGTTTCAGGATCATAGAAAGCCATAGATACATTTTTTGAGTTTTTAGCTCTATCTGTATAAACTTTTCTGTATCCATTCCATTTAGATAATATCTCATAGACTTCATATTTGTTCGTCAATGTCCTATCTATTATTATATTCATTTTACAGAATTTACTCTCAAAACTTCCAGAGTAGCAAGGCCAGTTATTGCTTTGGTATATATTGTAAAGATTTTTAAACCTTGTTATTTCAGAAATATTTGTACATAAGTATGTATCAGAAAGAGAATGTAATTTTGAAAGAAGGCTGTTATTAGTTGTACTAAAAAATTTAGAAATAAATTTATATTTTAGATAGTCAAATCTTATGAAAATTGGTGGCATGTTACATTCCACTTGCATAGAATTTATTGGAGAGGTGTTCATAGCACCTAATATTATTCTTAAATTTTTATTTTGTATCTTTTCAATTTTTTCGACTAATTTAGAATTTGAGGCATAACAGAAAAATGCATAATCAAAGTGACTTCTAACCAAAGATTTATATAGTATTGATAATATATTTGGATCGGCTCCCCATTGAGTGCCGACCAAGCATCTGAGTATATTAGTAGCTTTTAGTGACCGTTCTACTAAACAATCGACATATTTATTCCAGTTTAAATGTTGCTCAAAAAGGACTCCCAGAAATCTTGCGCTAGACACTATTGGAAGTGGATTGCCATTATAAAGTAAGTTTATTCCAGGTGTATATACGTTTTTAGGTCTAAAAACTATTACTTGACATTTGCTAATGTTTACATCTAAATTTAAGTAACTAAAATATGTGTACAAGTCTTCAAGGGCTTTGTTCAATTTAGTATTGATATCTCTGATCACTCTACCACTACAATAAATTGCTAAATCATCTGCAAACTGTAAGTTTCTTATGTCATTACCTAAGATTTCATTCAAATTTTGTATATATAATATGTACAGCAATGGACTTAAAATTCCACCTTGGCAAACTCCCTTATGCGAATATCGAGAGCCATATAATTTATTATTAAATTTAACACAAACTTTTCTATTATTTAAGAATTCATATATCCACTTTATTATTTTTACAGGCAGTCCTATTGAGCCTAATATGGATACTAAGATATTGAGATTAACATTATTGAACGCTGCAGAGATATCAAAGAATATGCAGACAACTTTATGGTTCTGTTGAAAGGCATGCTGTATATCAGTATGAAGATGAGCAATACTCTCACGAGCGGAGCGCCCGCGCCGAAAGCCAAATTGATTACTAGGTAATAAACTATTACTTTCTACATAAAATTCGAGGCGTTGTTTAATTAATTGTTCAAAAGTTTTACCCACACATGATGTGAGAGTAATTGGACGATAAGAGTCGATTAAATTCTTATCTTTTTTAGGTTTCAGTATTGGTATTAAACAGTCAGTTTTCCACTGCTCTGGTACATGAGACGTGCACCACAAAGAGTTCAAAATGTCCAAAAACAAGTTTAGGTTTTCATAATTAAGGCATCGAAGCATTTTGTATGATATACCGTCTAATCCACAAGTAGTGTCTTTACGTGATTTTATTGCAGAGCTTAGTTCTATTAAAGTAAATGGATTGACAAGATAAGCGTTAACTGGATTAATTGGAATTCTGTGCTCTATGATAAGGGGAGGTTCGACGAAGTCTGGCGTATATTTGTCAAGAAATTTGTCAATCCAAGAGGGATCGTTGAATGGATATTGTTCTCTATTAATGTACGTTTTGTTAAATTTGCGCATTGTGTTCCATATCTTTGACATTGGAGTGGATCTATTAATTTGAGAACAAAAAAAATTCCAGCTTAATTTCTTTTCATTTTTAATAACAAGTTTTTTCACTGCCTGCATTTTTTTAAAATTGATGAAATTTGCTATAGTAGGATCCTGTTTAAAAACCAAATAGGCTTCTTTACTCTCCAGAACTGCCGTAGCACACCGCTCATTCCACCATGGGACGGAAGACTGTTTTAATGTCTTTCTGTTAGAAGTGTTATTTTTCTTCTTTTTAACTAAAGACATATCAACAGCTGTACAAATTATATTTGAAAACTTATTATAGCTACTTAAGGGGTCATTAAAGTCGATAACAAAATCACATAACAAATTATTTAAGTTTATAGAATAGACATCCCAATTTAATAACCTTAAATTTTTAGATGTGTGTTCATTATTATACGTGCTTTCATCTGTAGTGTTATTTATGGTAATGTTTATTATTGTAGGTAAATGGTAGCTACCCATTGGATCGTCGTGAACGCTCCACTCGCATGACAAGGCTAAAGAATTACTGACCATGGATAAATCCAGGCCGTTTGGTTTCCAGAGATTTGTGCCGACTGTTGTAACCTGACCATCATTCAACAAAACCATTTCAGCGTCGTCCACACATTCCAAGATATCTCTGCCTCTTGGAGTAACATAGTTACATCCCCACACCGTATGATGTGCGTTAAAGTCACCAGATATAAGAACTGGTTTAGGTAAACTGTTTAAAAAACTTTTGAACTTCATTTTTGTAAAACTTGGTGTACATATTTTTGGACAATAAACACTTGCTATGGTTATGAATTGATTTTTTATTTTAATTCTTACTACTATATTTTGCAAAGAATTGTCAAAATAAGTGGATATTTTATCAAATGGAATGCTATTGTGAACAACAATAGCCACCCCATTATGATCATTTCCACAATCATTACGAATTACAGTATAATTACGAATATTCAACTGCTGACTCGGTTTCAACCAGGTTTCACAAAGAATTGCAATATGTATAGACTTAGAATAAAGGAACTGTGTAAAATAATGTCGATTGCATAGTATACTTTGTGCATTCCACTGTACAATATTTAATTCATTGAAGATGACTTATGTTCTGCCTTTTTACTGAATGTTTCAGTCAATACTTCTAAAACGTTTTTAGTACAAATTGTCGTTTCATTTGTTTTATTTAATGAGATGAGTTTTACAATACTTTCTACCAATAATGTAAGAGATTTGTCGTCTGCAGATAGCAGAGTTAATAGATCTGTTTTTTTATTATTATGTGTGTTATTTAAAGATGGAAAACTTTTTGTATCAAATATACTAGCAAAGGGAGCTGGCTGATATTTCTGTCTGTTTTCTGTAATTTTTTTCTGTTTGATAGGACATTGATTTGAGATAGAAATGTGATTTCCTTTACAGTGGAAGCATATAGCTTTCTCTGCAGGTATTATACATTCTTTGTAACTGTGATTTTCACTGCAAATTGAGCATCTAACTGAATTTTTGCAGAATTTAGCAAGATGTCCATACCTTATGCACTGGAAGCATTGCTTTACAGGTGGTACATACTGTGTTATGTTGTGTCTCCATCCGTTCAGTTCTACATATTCAGGAAGTATGGCAGCTGCGAATGTAATGGCTACGGTCTGTGTGGGCTGCAGTTCATAGCCGGACGTGTTCCTTATTTTCTTCATAAATCTGCGCACACATATTATTTTTTTATGACTGTGTAGGATAGTGAATATCTTTTTATTTGATACCTGGGTGGGTACATTTCTTATTATTCCAGTAACTTCTGTGGAATTGGCTGGAATGCTTGCGATAAATTTGTATGAATTAAGAAAAGTTTGGTTATTGAGGAATGCATTAGCAAGCCCTGCTTTTTCAAAGAATACTCCGATTTTGTACTTATTTATATATTGTAAATATTTCACGCCTTTGTTAAAACGTTTTAGACTAGGACTCAGAGATAACAAATCTCTGGACCCAATAGGTTTATTTTTGTCCGAAGATTCGACAAAGACTACATATTCCGTAGCCCCGGAATCCTCTGGATATCTCCTTGCATAGTCTGTTACAAAATAAGTTTTATACTTATCATCCTCAACATTTGTTTCAGAGTCCGAAGAGGATTCGTCCGCCGAAACTTCTTCACTTTTTTCATCTTTTTTTCTTTTTTTATTCCCTCGTTTCGTCATATTAAAACATAAATTAGCAATTTACACACTTAAATTAATATTTACAAAATTATTTATAAGAAATAACAGTTTAATTTATTATTTTAATAAATATAATTTTGATAACCCGCCAATATCGTCGAAGGTTTCCCGCGCTTTTTTCATGGCCAGAGACAATTAATAATAAATATAGATAGCGGAAGCCGGTATGTCAGTCAGAGGGCTAAGTATGAGTTTTACATTTACGGTTTGACGGCGTAACAGCTAAATTGGCAGAGTCGTTTATTTAAAATTTAAACTTGATTTTAAGCAAATAATCAGAAAAGCAAATAATAGTGTTATTATAATAAGAAGACATAAATTTTTTTCAAATATCTGTATTTTTAGGATGTTTAATTTTTCATGCGTAATTAAAAACACGTAATAGTACGTTAATAAGTAGGTTAATTGTTTTCGCTTTAAATTAATTTTTTGGATCTTTATAGAATTCTTCGATTATTCGAACGATATAGATTATTTAATTGATATAAATTGCATTTTGTACTCATAAGAGGAAAACAAAAGTAAATTATTATGAAGATTCGGAGTGTTTGGCGCGCTTTTGCCCGGGAAGGTTGAGGTGTTTTTTTTATCCTTTTCCTTAATTAGTTTAGTGGTTATTATTGTGTAAAATTTGTGTTATTTTGCGTAATTTTATGCTGCGCATGTGAGTAATTGTGGAAACATTAAAATTCAACTTTGTTCCCTTTGCCTTCCCAGAATGGGAGAATTAACAAAAAAAAAAAATGAAGATTCATGTTTAAACCCACCAAAAGATGGCGCTGTACATTTGAAACTAATAAAGTGAAACTATTTTACTATTTTGCAATCATACTAACTTGTAATAAGTTCTCTTCTACTTTATTGTTTATTTAATACGTACTTTTTTATAAATATAGATTCTATTGGTCGCTGTAGAAAATATATAATTATTAGGAATAATGAGACTTACCAGTAATAAGCGCTGATGGTAGTACTGGAGGGCGAATAATACGACTAACGGAAATTTAGCAGACAGTGCACTGTTGGATCGAGAGGTTTCTTCTTAATATTATTAATACTTACAATATAATATATAGATTAGCGGACACTTAAAACGTTATAACAATAGTAGTTCTTCCTTTTGCATATTTTTTCATCATCTGGCTGATCTGTTCTCGAAAGACAACCACTAGTGTCATTCTAATATTTTTTATTTAGTTAGGTTGGGTGTAGTGTACAACCTTTTTGGTTGACACTATTATCCAATCTTAACAATAATGACCTAATATTTATAATTTTGTTAAAATATTAGTTTTCCTTATTAATATTGTTACCGGCATGCTAGCTAGTGCTTAAAGGAGGCGACTGTTGCCTGCAGATATCCCTTTGTGGTAGCAATCGCCTGCTGATGGACCGCATTCAAGCTTAATGATGAAGGCCATGGCCACGTTTATTCCCAGTTTAGTCCCAGTAGTTAGAGCGCACGGCGTTACTCGGGTAAGGGTTGTCTAATAATATACTATAGTACGCAAAAATTTCAACTTATTACTGATAGGGTTCTGCCCGAAGTCATATTATGTAGTTGTAGACAATATTAACACAATTTCAGAATCCAAGTAAACCCTTTTTGGAATGATAATTACAATTTACGATTTTCTGAGTACTATAATATTTTATTATTGTAAAATAATAATTTAAAAAAAAACTAATCCGGGGAAGTTTTTTTGGCAATCCTAGACGTAACTCACGGAAACTTTGCTTCGAAAAATGTTTTAAGAAAATCAATAATAGTAATCTATAAGATATTGGTCACGAATATCCTATTTGTTTACATAATTAATGAAAAAAATAGAGTACTTTAGATTATGTTATACCGGGTGTAAAAATAAAGGCGTGTACCCGCGAAAATAACAAAAACAAGCAATGTAAATGCAAAGATTGGTATACCTGTACTACTGGTGTGGCGACGGACTCGAAGCACGTGAGGTCATTCAATTCATAGTTGATAAACGGACGCATGCGCTGGTATTAGCGATGGTAATGTGACATTACCATTTGATTAATTTATTTTCCTAAATTTATGTTTCTTCGATTGTTAATGCGTAATAATGGTAGATTATTAACCATTTAGTGTTCGTGAACGTGTGTGAGTGTGGGCAAACAATTCAAAAGAAGGGAACCTGTGTTTCCATTTTCCCTCCAAAACTCCGTAGGAAGTTTCAGTAAAGATTCTACCAATTTACTGGAGCAATTCTTGACTTGATTGAGACTTGACCTGACTGTTTAGTGTGATGAATGAATGACTCGTGGAGAATATTATTAACTTGATGCAAAGAATATGTACTTTGATACTGGCAAATTGTTATACGCTATATAAAAAAAAACCACGTGGTTAAAGGAAATTGTTTACGCCAGTCTGTTTTTACACCTCGAGCGTTTTCGTGAACAGTAATTGGAAATATTCGTTATCTGCATTGATATATACAACTAGATGTGCAATAACGCTCCCAATGTGACACGAGAGAAAAGATGACCGCAGTCACCTTTAGGTTCTCTGTCAGTTAGTATTTTTTTATGTCAGATGTATGAAGTTTGCACCTCTAGTATATATCTCTATGGTTATCTGTCTTAAATTTTTTTCTTCGAACATAATGTGTAATAAATAAATAAAATTATTATTATTATCCATTAAGCCAAGGGTTCGTGAATATAATATACGTGTTTCTGGGCAAATCATAGACAAACATAAACAAAATAAGGGATGAAGGTGCGTTTTCATTTTCCCTTCGAGTTTCCTATTTTTAACTCAACTGGGACTCTACCTTTCTTTTACGTCTCAGGGAAGACGACTAGGTGATGTCGAACTCCCCAATACCGGATATACACGACTAAAAACCCCCACGGTGTCCCTCACTACGTCATATGGTGAGGTCACGGGCACGCTTTCCCATTCATCCGCGACCCCACCGACGCTTGGCCGTTAGGCCTCACCTCGTCAGGAAGAAATACCATTCCAGCCAAGTAAATAAGCGGCAGTCTAACCCCGGGACTACCGCTCTTGACTCGGGGCGAAGGAGATAACGCTTGGTACCCCGCTACCGCCTCCGCCCACGCGATGAAGGGTCGTCTCTCACTCAAGTCTTCTTTGAAAGCAGAGTGTGACCCGAGGAGAGACCCCACCTTGCTGGTTTTGGTTCCCGCCGGGGTACCCCAGGTAGGTATCCCGGGACCCTCACCACCTGAGGACGCGCCCGATGGGAGACCAGCAATTCCAACAGTGCCTCCCATACGACACTGTCACTGATTCTACCTGCCTCTGTGACTAATGACACGTGATGCTATATGTGTATAATATTAATTTCATTATTGCATTTTTACTCTGAATAGCTACAAATGAAAAATAAATAATTTGTTTTTTATTGTAGCTCGGCATATTACAAAACTCTGCTTGATGTTAAGCTAGAGTGCGGTCCATGAATGGAAACAACTGCTACCCGATGGCGGCGCTAGACCAAACCTAGATGTTGGCGACACCGCTCACCGGTTTTGGCAAAGCCTTATGCCTCTTTTATTTTTAGGTCAATCAAATGAGCTTTTCTTAGCTCGGTATGCTGCTATTAATTCACTTTTTAACTTATTCTTTATTGCGAACCCCCGGCGGCGGATGCTTACCACTTACCATTGCTGCTATCACAGAGAAATTCCTGCAGGAAGAAGTCGCCTCCGCTATGCCGGCTCGAGGAGGGGTGTATGCATGCACATCATCCAGTTTTGACAGTGCAGACTCTTCTTGTTATATCTACTATTAGGTGGTTTTTTTTGTTGTATCTCGGCATAATATGTCAAAACTAGTGCTAGAGTGCAGTCCATAAACGGAAACAACTGATACCACACAGAGAAAAATCAGTTGTCTCCGCTATGCCGACTAGAGGAGACGAATGACCGAGACGCGACTAGAACCAGGACGGTAGACTAGACTAATAATAATAATCAGTCTGCCTACCACACTGACATTATTAAAAAAAAATTATTATACTATTTTTTCAGTGCTCTTGCAGGTTCTATATTTTAGATAAGAGATTCTTCAGCGAGAGAATCTTTGGGACGAAATAGAGAGAGAGTGTAGAGACCAGAACGAAAAGAGGTGTGTAGACATGGTTAGGTCTTATAGAAAATAAATCAACTGCTCTAAAAGGGTTAGGTTGACAGCATGGCACTCATGTATGAGGAGAATTTAAACTCTAACCCTACCTATCCCAGTAGAAACATGGGCGTGAGTTAAGTTTGTATAAGATTCTTATTGGTTTACTATAAAGATGGACTTGAATGGGCTAAATAAGAAATCAATCAAGTAGTATTTATTATCAGTAACGTTATCTCTATATTGTAAAATATTATTTTCGTGTGAATATCATAATGGAAGAGGCTTTGGTAGTATCTTTAAATTATGTGGAAAATATAGATAAATTAGCTAAACTAAAGTACTTCCGAATTCCTAACACATTTTGGAAGCAGCGCTCTAGATAGTGCAGTATAGCAACTTAATGATTCGGTTCACCGACGAGACCGACTCCAGTAACACGCGTGACATTGTGCGGGGCGCACGTTTATATCGACGGGCGACGCTCCGCGAGCGAACGGGACCGCGCGCACGTATTCCGGAAAAGTTAGAAAAACTCAACTTTCAATGCGTACTGAGAACTCCTTTGAGTAATATTTAATAAAAATCGTAGAATAATATTGCGAGTGGACTTAGATTTAGTTTTGCGGCACTTTTGAAAGTGGCGGCAGATTTTAGAATTGGTAATTGCATAACGCGCGGTAGGGAACGACGTGAAAAAGTCGACTTTTCTTTTGCGGAAATTAGTTTTACGGAGGTGTAATGGGTTCGGTATACGGCACGTGATTGTTTGTGGGATTCGGGCCGTTTTCAGTGCATTGACTTGTCCGACTGCGTTGTTACGAAATCGCTCCAGGCGAAAATTTAGCGAGAAAAAAACCGTCCCTTCGCCGAGTAATTTTTAACTAATTGGTTAGCAATCGTCGCGGGGAGGTCTCATTTTTGTGAAATGACTGTTTTATGTGTACAAGGAAACGTGTGAGATTCGACATTTGAGCATAAGTATTGTTAAGTATGAATTACACGCGACGACCGCAAGATAACATGATCTGCTGAGATTGAAAACTTCTGGACTCTGGTTGAGAAATACGCGGTTTGGAAAATTTGCCAGTATACTGTTTCTAGTGTTTGGATTGTTCGAATAATTGTTATATACATTATTGGTAAGTGAATAAACTGTTTTATTATTACTATTAACTTTTTTTTTTTGTACCATTTTATAATACGTTCGCAATTAAGAATGAAACTAGCTCAAAAGAATTTTAAAGGGCTCAAGAAGGAAGCGATATTTTTATTAGGTTTTTGTATTTAATAATGAATATGTAATTATTAAATATTAATAAAAATTACTGCTGAAAGTTAATTTAAATAATAAATAAGAGATTAAGGATTGCAATAGAAGAACGTAAAGTTTTAAATTTTAAACATGTTTTTTACAAATTCAGGCCTTCACATCTCAGCCACAGGTTCATCTCTAAGTTAAGACTAGTATCTTTTGAATTGTATTGTATACTTTAATCAGTAAAAATACGTTAGTAATAACATAGTAAAACCTATATTAATTATCTGTTAGATGGCACAGGGATGAGTTAAGTGACCTTTTTCATTCATGCTCTACGATTGTAGGGACTTTTTTTGACTACCTACAAATGTCACCGATTTGATTGATCGACGAAAAAGTTTTGCCCAGAAGTAGGGAATTAGGTATAAATGATAATTGCCTACAGTGTAGTTTATCTATAAAAGATTTGATTTTTAACACTGATAAGTATAAAAAGTAACATGAAGAACGATAACGCTGTCGAGAATTTTATTTCATGTTTAACACGCACGTTTATTATACAGGATGTAAAAAAAGGGATTCATCCCCGCGAACCAGATAATTTCATTTATTTATTTTTTGTTTTATTTTTTGCTTTATTTGCATTTATTATTTATTTATTTGTATAATAACAACTAAATTACGAATGTAACACCCGTGAAGCGACCTTGTCGCGTTTCAGGAATAGTTTGAAAGTAGCCAGGTATAAGAGAGGAGTGTGCACTGTCAATCTAGATGGTACATGCCCGTCTCCTCAAGCCGGCATAGTGGAGGCGACTGCAGCCCGTAGAGATTTCTCTGTGGTAGCAGTTGTTTCCGTTCATGGACCGCACTCTAGCTTTACATCAGGCGGAGTGTTGTCACATGTCGAGGTACAATTAAAAAAAAAAAAACTAGGTCTAACTATACTACTTTTTTTAAAAATTATTTTAGCACGTCAAATGACCGCACTCCGCCTGATGTTAAGCTAGAGTGCGATCCATGAACGAAGGCGACTGCTGTCAAAGAAGGTGTAGATGTAGATAGATCTGTAGACAGCAGTCGGGTCCGCAATGCCGGCTTGATGAGATGCCCCTCACACTGCGCTTGAAGGATCCCATTGGATACTATATGGAAATATCAAAAACAAGCAATGTGAATGCAAATAGATATACGGCTAGCGTCGCGTAGGCCTAGTAGTACGTACAAGGTCATTGAACTCATAACTGATAGGCTGCCGCGCGCGTTTCTCTTACAGTCTTTATTATGACATTGCTCCTTGATTTTTCATGAAAATCTTTAAAGAGCTAAACTTCTATAAACCTATTTTAACACCCTGTATTACATCAACATATCCTTAGAATGGATGTCGAAAAATTTAACTTTGCCAGGTCTGTCTAATTAAGTTGAAGACTGGATGGATATAGGATGGTGCACAGTTGTCTCATCAAGCCGGCATAGCGGAGGCGACTGTTGCCTGTTGATATTTGTTGTTTCCGTGCATGGACTGCACTCTAGCTTGACATTAGGCGGAGTGTTTTCATATCCTGTGTTACTATTAAAAAATATTGTGTTAGAAATAATTATTCTACAGATCTAATGCAGGGGGTCTACTGCGATCTTGCATAGATGCGTTTTATATTTAATTGAACCTTTTTTTACATACCTAGTTTATATTTGAGGTCTAGGGTTAATAGTTAAATAAAGGTCTCGGGTTCGAATCTCGTAAAAACCAACAAGTTTTTTTTTGTAGCTCGACATGTGACAACATTCCGCCTGATGTAAAGCTAGAGTGCTGTCCATGAATGGAAACAACTGCTACTACAGAGAAACCTGTGCGGGCAGCAGTCGCCTCCACTATGCCGGCTTGAGGAGACGAGCATGTACCATCTAGATTGACAGTGCACACTCCTCTCTTATACCTGGCTACTTTCAAACTATTCCCAAAACGCGACAAGGTCACTTCACGGGTGTTACATTCGAAAGAGGTGGTACTGCCCCAGGACGACAGACTGGACAAATAACCATCATCAGTCTGCCTACCACTCTTTAACCAAAGTACATATAACAAAGTTACATTGGTACCGGTCTTTAGTGAGATTCGAACACGGGTCTCATCGATCGTGAGTTCACGCATCTTATCGCTAGACTACGGCCGCTCTAAGTACACATTAAGCAAAATATGCCCACTTATTATTTATTTAGTATAGCGAGAGGAGTGTGCACTGTCAATCTAGATGGTACATGCTCGTCTCCTCAGGCCGGCATAGTGGAGGCGACTGCAGCCCGCACAGCATTGTCTGTAGTAGCAGTTGTTTCCATTCATGGACCGCACTCTAGCTTTACATCAGGCGGAGTGTTGTCACATGCAGAGCTACAATAAAAAAAATATATATTTATTCAACAACTCGTAAAAAATAATTTCAGGTACCAAATAGTTAAAAATAAAAAAACCGGTGCTTCTGGTATTTAAATTATTAAAAAAAATGTTTATTTTTAAACTTATAAAACATCTTGATTTATGTTTAAGATAATGTTTGGTTATGTGATAATTATGTTATAACTAAGTTACAGTTTTATATGGCCGTGGTCTAGCGGTAAGACGCGTGAACTCACGATCGATGAGACCCGTGTTCGAACCTCGCTAAATTCTGACCAATGTAACTTAGATCGTTAAGCCTATAGACACTATTAAAAGAGTGGTAGGCAGACTGATGATGGTTATTAGCTCAGTCTGCCGTCCTGAGGTTTCGAATTACTCACCCGTGAAGTGACCTTGTCGCGTTTCAGGAGCAGTTTGAAAGTAGCCAGGTATAGCGAGAGGAGTGTGCACTGTTGGTGCATACTCGTCTCTCCTTAGGCTGGCATAGCGGAGGCGTCTGCTGGCTGTAGAGATTTCTCTGTAGTAACAGTTGTTTCCGTTCATAGACTGCACTCTAGCTTTACATCAGGCGGAGTGTTGTCATATGCCGAGCTACCCCAGGAGAGCAGACTGGGCTAATAACTATCATCAGTCTGCCTACCACTCGTTACTTTTTAATGATTTTTTTTAAATAAAATTGTACGCGTGTCAGACGATACGCCTAGTAGATAGTTGGTCTTCAGTTTTCAGGAAGTTTGTAAATATTTAGATGATTTCTATACAATCAATTAATCAATTTTCTACATAACTATCAATAGTACAATTTTTTTTTATATTGACGCGACATGTGACGTCGACTGGCCTGGTGGTAAGCACAGTGGAGGTCCATGAGCGCCGACGACTGGAGAACCGCGGTACACGGTGACCCCAATTTTCTCTAATTAAAAAATATCTTAAAATTCTACATCTGAATTCAGCAACAAAAACAAAAAAGAAAACCCTAGATTTGTCTACAATTCTTAAAATAACCAAACCGAGTCTTGTGTTATTCAGAAATAAACCTTTCTCAATTACAATAAGGTTTAAATTATTGTACTGAATACGTAATCATTCTTCAATTGTTATGTAAGTGAAAACAACTGAACGCTGCGACCTAAAATCATGAAATCACCTGTAGCTGTAGCTAGACTAGATCTAAACTTATTTTTACATGACAGAAAAACTGATCGTATACGAGATAAGATAAAGTACTGTTTAACCTCATTATTTTAAGTCAAATTTATCCATTAAAGGAAGACCTGTACGCCGATTGGTTCAATTATAGCGACCCGCGACCTCGTAAGCGAATTCATAAACTTTTTTAGAGTTAAAGGCAGACTGATGATCAGAGGCGGCTCTAGCCCTTGTGGCGCCCGTGTGCAACCAGTACCATGGCGCCCTCTAGTAGGAGCGGGGTGAAAATGGAATACTTACAGTTATATTTTCAAACGGAAATTCGGGTGCAAATAGTGCAATTTTAAATGATGTCGGGAAATGAGTAGTGTCTTTGGAGGTGTCGCATTAGATTAGAGGGTGCTCGGCGCCCCCTTGGACCCGGCGCCCGTGTGCGCCGCACACCCTGCACTATAGGTAAAGCCGCCTCTGCTGATGATGGTTATTAATCCAGTGATTTCATTTCATGGGTGTTGACATTTAGCAATGGGCAAGGTCCTCAAAAACTAACCCATGTTAAATCGAAAACCATTTCGAGATGTCGAGTTACAATAATTTTTTTAAAGAAAAGAGCCATAGGTGATAGCCCTGCACGAAATTCATTCATTCGAAAAACAATTGAATTTCTAAATTATAGAGCGGCCGTTGTGTAGCGGTAAGACGCGTAAACTCACGATCGATGAGACCCGTGTTCGAACCTCGCTAAATTTTGACCAGTACCAATGTCAAATGACAGCTGAGTATGTCGCAAAGTATGCCGAAATCTTACTATTATCTCTTTTCTACTGTTTACACAAGAATATACACAATCAAATTTCAATATTCATCGAAATATTTTATGATAGCTACACTAGAATGCGGTCCGTATTCCAGGCAGCAACGACTTCTATGCTGCCTCTCATTACACTTAAAGAATCCCAGGCTGTACTACGATGATAGAGGAAAGATGTAGCAACGATCGTTCTGCATGCAGTTGGCTTTGTGTCATTTTAAAAAATCTTTTCTAATTTAATAGAGATATCTTATTTAGCTTTTAATTGCTTGTATATTTATACGTAGGTATTTCTTTTATGTTTATTTCCGACCGTTAAAACTTACAAGTGCCCATTAACAGTACGATTTCAGATAAAATGTTTATGAAGCAAACCAACAAAATATTTACTTTTGTTTACAATTTACCTGAATACAGGTTAATTTACAGTTCTCGTGTAATCGTTTGAACATTCGATTTAATCGGCTTGGAAGTGTGCATGTACCGACACGACGTGATCTGATGGCAAGCACAGTGGAGGTCCATGAGCACTGAAATGAAATGAAATTTTATTGCGTGAGACACGGTGTTAGTAAAAGGGTGTTATTACAATTTGTCCACATGTTTCGCCACATTTTGCGGCATGCAAAACTTTGTATAAACATATATAATAAACCATATTCTAAAATTACAATGATTTTTTATATACAGTGTAAACTCTTTATAACGTTATCCTTTATAACGATAAACTCCCTATAACGTTGAAGTGAGCCCAACTTGGTTGGTTTGCGTTAAAACCCATATATTGAAACACTCTTTATAGCGATACGCCATTCTCTATTACGAAGAAATGTGTTCATATTTTTAGGCAGTAAATATTTATTATCGGTATTATTGTTTATGTTATGTTATCAGGTAACAAAAAACTTTGAAGCTCCGAAACATCCGATGTCGGTCTAGCTTTTGTTATCCTTAATTGCCTTGAACACGTGCAGTAAGACGCATTGTTTTCTCGGAAGTGATGGTCTTCGACCAAGCATACTGGGTACCTATCGTATTATCAGTCGTAAACCTACTTTGAAACTGTTAACATGGCCAGTAAACGGAAAGCGATTAGTGTTGACGAAAAAGTTTGTGTGATACGTGCGATTGAAAAGGGTGAAAAGAAAAGTGACGTTGGAAGGCGTTTTGAACTAAGTCAATCCACTGTTGCTACCATTTGGAAAAACCAAAAAACAATTCTACAGGCGGCGCTGGAAGGAAACTCTTCTAAAAAATTAAGAAAGCCAAAATTCGAAGACTTAGATCAGGCAATGTTGTCGTGGTTTAACAATCAGCGCCAGAATAATGTACCCATCTCGGGGCCAATTGTAAAAGCTAAGGCTGAAAAGTTTGCCAACCAACTTGGCATAATTGACTTTAAAGCATCTGAAGGTTGGCTCGGAAAATTTAAGCACCGTCACCAAATTACGTACGGTAAAATGAACGGAGAGGCGCGGGATGTCGATATTAATGTGACTAACAATTGGATTAGTACAGTATGGCCTAAATTAAAGATGAAGTACTCACCAGAAGACATTTTTAATGCAGATGAAACTGGCCTTTTTTTCAAGTTGACTCCCGACAAAACTTTAAAATTCAGAGGGGAAAAATGTGTTGGAGGAAAACTGTCTAAAGAGCGTATTACAGTTCTAGTGGCTGCCAATATGAGTGGCACAGAAAAAAGAAAGCTCTTAGTTATAGGCAAATCGAAAAACCCTCGGTGTTTCAAGAACATAAAACAGTTGCCAGTTACGTACAAAGCAAACAAGTCAGCTTGGATGACATCGCAGATTTTTGAAGAGGAAGTGAGAAAATGGGATGCTGAATTAAAATCACGGAAAATCTTGCTTCTAGTAGACAATTGTCCTGCTCACCCAATCATATCTAATCTTCGAAACATAGAGTTAGCATTTTTCCCAGCTAATACAACCAGTATTCTACAACCAATGGATCAGAGTGTCATTAAAAGCATAAAGGGCCACTATAGACGGAAAATGTTGATGGATATGATCGAAACTGACGGCAAGGTCTCGATCAACATGCTACAGGCAGTGAACTTCTTATCAAAAGCCTGGGAAGAGGTAACAGCAGCCACTATCCAACATTCTTTTCGACATGCTGGATTATGTAGTAGCCAAGAAACGAACCAATTTGACAGTGAAGACAATCTACCACTGAGTGAATGGATAAGCCAGTTCGACATACCAAACAATTTCAACGAAGATCTACAATCGTACGAAAATATAGATGAGGATGTAGCCACAACTGGTACACTTACAGATGAACAAATTGTTGATTTAGTGTCAAAAAGTCAGGAAACACCCGATAATCAAGATGAAGAAGATGATCAAGTGGACAAAGCCGAATCACCACCAACAATTCAACAAGCCCTAGATGCCGCTAAGTTGGTAGAAAAATTTTTGCTGTTTAATCAAGACGATTCCACCACACATCTAGATATGAATAGAATACATAAAATAATACAAAACAAGTACTGGCATAGCAAAAAACGTCAAACAAAGTTATCAGACTATATGTATAAACAATAATTTATAATACATACATATTAAAAAATCTTGTTAATATGGTTGTTTTTTTGTTCACTCCATATAACGAAAACTCTCTATAACGACAAAAAATGCTCAGTCCCTTGAGTTTCGTTATAAAGAGTTTACACTGTATATTAATATTACATTTAAATATGTATGCCAATTAAAAATTAAATTATTATTATTACGAGTATGTCAAATTTATGAAATCTATTTATTTTATTTACTGGATCTAACATCAATACAATTTAATTATAATCGAAAAACTCTTGCACATTATAGAAACATTCCTGCATCTCGAGAACCGCTTACACGGTGGCTCAGTCGCCCTTACTATGTCGGCCTGAGAATTTTTTTTTTCTTTTTGTTTTGATAGCCCGCTTTTTTATATTTAGATGAAATCAGCGATAGAATGGAAATCTTAAATCCGTATGAGTAGGTAGTACAAAGATATTCAACGCTTCCGTAGACCGAGTGTGTCTACATTTGCTTATTAGCTGTACAGTACCCATGCAGCGGGTATTGTTTACGAATACCTATTTAAAAAAAGAGTATTTAATTTAGTTTTAAATATCAACACTTACTAATTGACTGTTAAGTGTATACGTTTATTCTTAACATCTGCCTTCTTTAATTAGAATAAAGTAAGCTAATGTATTAAGATTTTCCTGAATAAAAGAAAATTTTCGAGCGTCGCAGCTTCAAAAACTCGTAGGGTTGGCCGCAGTTTTATTTACTGTCGAGAAGTAAACTGGGAAACGAGATCACCATCATCATAGTCATCTTTAAACTCACCTTCATTATCCTTGAAGACTGTTTGTGCTTGTTTAAAAAGCTGATTTTCGGTCGCTTGGATATCCCCTAATAGAAATCAGTTTGGATCCCTAATTGTCTAAAATAAAGGTTATCATCTAAGTCTGATATTTTGGGATAGTACCACCACTTTTAAGTGTAATGAAATGAAATATTTTATTGTGCTTGATATTAGGTAAATTTGCTATCAGTTTACATTATCCAACTAATGCAGGTGTACACACATTTGTCAGTTTTAACTTTATTCTATATACAATGAACAAAAAATCAATTGTACAAAATTTAATTGAACGTCAAACTCTTATATTATAAAAATAAATTCGATTCAAACTAATGTCACAGTATAAAAATCTCTAAATTAATGTCAGAAAAAATATTTAAAAAAAATGTGTAACAGGTGACCTAGACTCGTTTCGGGGTCAGCTAGGTATACTGAGAGCGCACCCTGTCAAAGGATGATGCACTGCCTGCAGGCTATTCTTTATATTACTCGTAGTAGTTTCAGATCGCACTCTAGCTCAACATCGGGAGGAGTGTGTTAACAATGTAAGTAAACAGTGGAATGCCATCATTGAGGATTGTTGACCTAAACACGACACAGTCTTTTAATAGACAACGACGAGACAATGACACACGTCATAAGATAATTACACTACATACTTCCCTCATTCATAAAGGAAAACTAACACTTTTTCAACTATCTTTCTACGTTAGTGTTGCCCAAAAACGATCTTGGTCAAACAGTCAATTGAAGGCTAAAAACCGCTTTCCATAAAACTCTTTTTTTTATTATTTAACACGTCATATGACCTCACGCCGCCCGGTGTTAAGCTAGAGTAGAGTAGAGTAAATAGAGGCGACTACTAACAGAGAAGGGGATCTGCAGACAGCAGTCGCGTCCGCTATGCCAGCTTTGTGAGATGCCTCTTCACACTGCGCTTGAAGGATCCCATATTCTAGGAAGGAGGAAAGAAAGACGTGGCTGGGTAGGTCGTTCCACAATCTTTTTTGGTGGAAGGCAAAACTATTTTTCTCAGTACGGCTCAGCTATTTCCCGTTCAATACCATATCTTGGTGAAAGATTAGACCTCGGTGGAAATAACTTCATTGAAAGAGAAATTGTTAACGAATATTGTCCCACGTTTTCTCTTACTATGTATATCTTGAAATTCAATTGATTGGTTCGTGTAGTTTGGAAGAAATATTGCTGGTTACGACCACACATGTGGTAACAGCACTAACAGCTAATATTCGTAATAAACAAGACTCAGAACAGGCCTTTGTTAATGTTGAATACGACACGATGTTCACTTGACAATGTGGGTTAAAAATCCACTTAGAAAACTTTCTGTTATGATCTTATTTCACGTTTTACTAGTATTTTTTAGTTATTTCCGTGTTTTAATTTGTATATTTTTAATACTTTGTGTGTTTTATTATATATTAAATACTGATAAATAAATTTGTCTCAAAGTTAGCTAGAAATTTTAAGTCTGATTTAGAAGGGTAGGCAGATTAATAAAATAATTTATCAGCCCCGTCTTAAACTTATGATCTTTTAACAGTACTATCATTTTTGACGATCGCGACCTAATCCCGTTTTAAGATCAACTTGGTAGTAGTTGGTGCTTGTTTGTCTTGTTGGCCGGCATAGTGGTGGTGATTGCAGAGATTTCCTTTGAGCGCATTTTGTTGGTAATATCACAGCAGGTTTTCAAATACATTTCCTTGGTATCGTTTATTCTTTTCTGCTATCAAATTTGTAGCTTTGACGAAGTTAACTTGATTCGTGCTTTGGGAGCAAAACTTAAAAACTATTGTTAATAAAAGTACAAATAATATTTAACAGTAAACTTTCGTTTATTATTCAAATAGTTACTCTAGTTAACTAAAAAAAGACGAGATAACGGTCTAAAGATGATTCGAAGATATCAGTTCGAAGAAATCCGTTTGATAATTCTCTATTAGTAGGTAGATAAGTTATAATTATTATTTAGGCTTTGTACTTATTATTGTAAATTAACGGATTTTTATTGTTATATCTAACTTTATTATATTTAATAAACTTTCTACTGAGTGGCCTGATCGATGACGACATGATTAAATCGATTTAAAATGCTTTATTCGGCTTACTATGGGAAATTAATTAATCAAAATTATCGCATTAGTAAACCGTAAAAAAAATAAGGAAAGGTAGGCAGAATTATGATGGTTATTAGTCCAGTCTGCCGTCCTGGGGTAGTACCACTACTTTCGAATGTAACACCCGTGAAGTGACCTTGTCAACGAGAGGAATGTGCATTTTCAATCTAGATAGTCTGGGTGATTCGTCTCCTCAAGTCGGAATAGAGGAGGCGACTGCTGTCCGTAGAGATTTCTCTGTAGTAGCAGTTGTTTCCGTTCGGTAGCACTCTAGCTTTACATCATGCGGAGTGTTGTATGCAGTGCTACAATAAAAAGTGTGACATTCCTGAAGCCTCATAGCGGAGGCTACTGTGGTAGGAGTTTGCTCTTGAATTGCACGCTACTGCTAGGCGGATCACATTATTTTTTTTTTTTTTTGTAGCTCGACATGTGACAACACTCCGCCTGATGTAAAGCTAGAGTGCGGTCCATGAATGGAAACAACTGCTACCACAGAGAAATTTCTACGGGCTGCAGTCGCCTCCACTATGCCGGCTTGAGGAGACGAGCATGTACCATCTAGATTGACAGTGCAAACTCCTTTCTTATACCTGGCTACTTTCAAACTATTCCCGAAACGCGACAAGGTCGCTTCACGGGTGTTACATTCGAAAGTGGTGGTACTGCCCCAGGACGACAGACTGGACAAATAACCATCATCAGTCTGCCTACCACTCTTTAATAGTGCCTATAGGCACTGAGCGACCAAAGTACATATAACAAAGTTACATTGGTACCGGTCTTTTAGCGAGGTTCGAACACGGGTCTCATCGATCGTGAGTTCACACGTATTACCGCTAGACCACGGCCGCTCTCATTATTATACTAATATATAGCTGCAATACCACTGACTCACTCACTCACTGACTGACATCAATTATTTCGTACTTGCCGGTATGGTGGAGGGTAGCGGTTTTTTGAGTCGTATAGAGGGCGTTCCAAAACCGTCGAGAAAAATACGACTTTGACCGGAAGTCGATTCTGGACCGGAAGTGGTAGCGATATCTCGGAAACGGAAAGAGATGAGGCAAAAGTGCCGGAACAAACGTCGTAGGGAATGCCCTCTAATTTCGAAAACGACACTTTTTTTTTCAAAATTGCTCAAAAAAAATTTTTCCTCGATCGTATTTCTATCCTTTTCCCGCCGGTACGCCAATATGAAACGGAGCATGGCGGTGGGCGTGGCCTAACAGCATCCGCGACGAGGCATTTTCGGGACGAACGATCGAAACGGCTTTACCTCGGTCAGTCGGACGGTGAGCGCGGCCGCGTGAACATCGAATTTGCTCCGCGCGGCGGGCTTTCTTTTAAATATCTCAAGAAGTAGATACGTCAGAGTAACCATGTAAAGAACAATTTTGTTCAGTGTGACCAGCACTATTTTTTTTAATTTATGTTTTTGTTTTTTTTTTAATTTTTTAAAATCTTCATATCTCGAAAAGTAGATACGTTAGCGTCACCGTGTAAAGACCAATATTGTTCAGTATGACCAGCACTATTTTTTTTTTAAATTTTTGTTTTTTTTTTTAATTTTTTAAAATCGCCATATCTCGAAAAGTTGATACGTTAGCGTCACCGTATAAAGACCAATTTTGTTCAGTATGACCAGCACTAATTTTTTTTTAAATTTTGTTTTTTTTTAAATTTTTTAAAATCGCCATATCTCGAAAAGTAGATACGTTAGCGTCACCGTGTAAAGACCAATTTTGTTCAGAAACGTAAACGCTTTTAGATGGCGAGCTAAATATTTTCAAAACTGCCTAAAATCTATTCGATCTAATACGTTTTACGACAAAAAGGGCCTCCGCGGGCCGCTTGCGCCCGCGGCTTTTACCCAACAGCTAGTTTATATATATATATATATATATATAAATTTATTCCGGAATTCTGTGATTTTTTATCTTTCCTGAACGCATATTCTGAAGAATTAGTGTGGCGATATATTTTTCCATAAGTGTGTGTAGGTAACACATCTTTTTGCATTTAACTAGTAGACAATGTACACATGACCTCGACTAGAGGAAACCTTGTAGTATTTTATAGTCCGTTGAAATGCTGGGAAGCTACAATGCAAAATAAATTTTAAATATTCTAATTTTATGGGACTAGGCGTATTAATTTAACAGCTCCCGAAGTATGAAAACTTTTCTCCCCAATCCCTCTCTCTCTTCTTTACGCGATAACCCGTGAAAATTTTGTCCGATTTAGTGGGCAAAGTCGATTTTTATGCCCACTTGATATTTAATAGTTTGTTAACAGAATAATGTTCTCAAATAATATCTTTTTTTTTATAGCATGTGACAACACTCCGCCTGATGTAAAGCTAGAGTGCGGTCCATGAATGGAAACGACTGCTACTACAGAGAAACCCGTGCGGGTAGCAGTCGCCTTCACTATGCCGGCTTGAGGAGACGAGCATGTACCACCTTAGATTGACAGTGCACACTCCTCTCGTTATACCTGGCTACTTTCAAACTATTCCCGAAACGCGACAAAGTCACTTCACGGGTGTTACATTCGAAAGTGGTGGTACTACCCCAGGACGGCAGACTGGACAAATTACCATCATCAGTCTGCATACCACTCTTTAATAGTGCCTATTTCGATACTTTAACAAGGATTTTGCCAAATTTTAGTCTGGAGCAGAAGTGACCCTGATATCTCGGAAACGGAACGAGTCCGGAAGGTTAATTTGGAACAAAAGGCATAGAGAATACAATCTTATGGCGAAATAAAAATAACAAAGAAAAATGCTCATTCATCTAAGAAAAATGGACACACAATTTTTTTCTATAGTTTGTCGATAATTTTTAGTGCATTTAGTAGGAAAGCAAATCTACATTCTTTATTACCAATGAATAATAATAACAATTGAGTCAGTCAGGATTTCTTCTTTTACACATACATAACAGATCACCAACCATTTAATAATCACATTGTATGCATTTAAGAAGATGTCGTCCATAAAAGATAAGATATAAAAGGTGTCATTGACCTCGTGACGTATTTAAATAAAAATACATCCGTGAGAATGGTGATGCCGGTCCGATAATTAGACTCGAGGTACTCGACTATTTTCAGACTGAAAGTTTTTTCAGCATTTTGGCACAAGTATCAAGTGTAGCGTTTAGTGTTGCTTTCAAAATACTAGTTTTTCATTTTCTTTTGATGTTTCTACTAGACAAATTGGTTCAAATAGCTTTTTGATTGTTTGAAAACATATTGAATCAATTAATCTGTAATTTGTGTTGTTTCCTGTGGGTTTTGGGTTTTTTTTAAATTTTATTTATATTCTTTATTGTAAATTTACAAAAGGTGGACTTAAAGCCGTGAGGCTTTATCTACCAGTCGACCTTTGGGTAAGTGAGAAGCGGTAAGGGGGATAGAGTATATAATTATAGTAAATATATAAATAAAATATACAATATATACATACACACAATAAAAGAAATACTACTATAAAATATAATAAATATACTACGCTATATACAAAAAATACTGTGACGAGAAGTTTTCTGATAGGCAAGGAGACGACTTGTTGAGCGTCTAGGAGAATAGGGTGTTGCAACTTTATCCAGCGTTTTATTTTATCCACTTATATAATATCCACCATTAATTTTATTGGAGCTCGGCATATGACACTCCGTCTGATCCGGTTGCAAAACCATTAACAGAAACAACTGCTACTACAGAGAAATTTTGTCTCCGCTATGCCGGGGAGACGAGTATGCACCATGTAGATTAACAGTATACTCCTCTCGTTACACCTGGCTACCTTCAAACTGTTCCTGAAACGTGACAAGGTCACTTCACGGGTGTTGTCCGAAAGTGGTGGTACTACTCCAGGACGGCAGACTGGGCTAATAACCATCATCAGTTTGTCTACCACTCTTTATATTGCGCGAACAGTATTTATGCGGCATCTTTCTCTCTCTCCTCGTCGCTTCCTCATTGTTGAGGATCGTGACTCCTGGTGGCTCGTTCAATTAGATGTCTCCATCGGCTGCGACTGCTTGCCTGATGGAGAGCTTTATGGACCGGTATCTCCAGACAAATGAAAACCTGGTCTTTTTTTTTTATTGTAGCTCGACATG
Organism: Tinea pellionella; assembly: GCA_948150575.1. Classification (NCBI taxonomy): domain Eukaryota; kingdom Metazoa; phylum Arthropoda; class Insecta; order Lepidoptera; family Tineidae; genus Tinea; species Tinea pellionella. Next base: position 527,569 of record OX411263.1, on the reverse strand, counting down.
TGACAACACTCCGCCTGATGTAAAGCTAGAGTGCGGTCCATGAATGGAAACAACTGTTACTACAGAGAAACCTGTGCGGGTAGCAGTCGCTTCCACTATGCCGGCTCGAGGAGACGAGCATGTACCATCCTAGATTGACAGTGCACACTCCTCTCGTTATACCTGGCTACTTTCAAACTATTCCCGAAACGCGACAAAGTCACTTCACGAGTGTTACATTCGAAAGTGGTAGTACTACCCCAGGACGGCAGACTGGACGAATAACCATAATAAATCTGCCTACCACTCTTGATATATACAAAGGTACATTGGTACCGATCAGAATTTTTGCGAGATTTGAATACGAGTCTCTTCGATGCAAGTTCACGCCTTTTAATGCTTTTTTTTGTTCGGTCCTTATCTTTTTAATTGCGTAATTATTATTGTAGTTTATATTAAAGGAGAATGCCCATTCGCCCGAGAGAAATGGGCCACAATGATTTTCTCGAGTTTGTCGATGATTTTTGGTGAATTTTGTAAAAAAAAATACATCTACATTCCTTATGACCAATCAGTGTTAATTTTTTCCCGGGTTATTGAGTAGTTAGACGTTTTCTGATGCGAGATTTGTTTTTTTTATGTATACTATTTGTAGATAATCCTGAAAACAACGGTATGAGGCGAGGATATGAGATGTACTTTGCAACTTGGGGCGCTGACGTCAGGTACAGCGCTAGTTTATTTGATTTTTTTGCAACAGTAATAATCGTTTCTCTATTTATAAAAAAAACATTTTCGATGTAAAATTGGACGTAGAATATGATGGTCATACTTAGAATACGCTAAGTGGTGGGTTTCGTTGTTAAAAATTGATTCAAATACATAAATTGTTTTTCGATATAGAACCAGTAAAAAAGTTTCAGCCAAATCAAAAATGGGTCGGTCAGAATGTTGTTCGGTTTGTAAAAGAATTACCCAATTCAATATTGTCTGTCTATTGCTGGGTTGGAAATAAATGAAAAAATAAGATGATAAAATATTGTTTTGTTACCAAGCTATTAAATATTCAGTGGGCCCTAAAATGGGCATTGTCCTTTGAAATATTTAATGATAATTATGTGAACACAGGTTTTTGTACGTTTATCTCAGAGGAATTATTTCTCAGATGTTTTAAATAGAGATGCTATTAAATGACATTTTTAAATTGAATATTACGATTATTAATTGACGGGGGTTATCGCTGATATCTTTATTTACAAATATAAAAAATATACCTACTTGATTTCAAATGCACGCGTCTGTGACAGGCTGCGGAGAGGATAGACTGCCAGATTTCGCGATTGCACGGAAAGGGTCAGGTTAGGAGCACCCTCAAGCGGCGTCGTGCGAAAGTAGTTCACAAGTGTGTCATTTTTAATTATATTATAGCCGGCACAGCGGAGGCGACTGCTGCCCGTACAGGTTTCTCTGTAGTAGCAGTTGTTTCCATTCATGTCTCGCACTCTAGCTCTACATCAGGCGAAGTGTTGTCACATGCCGAGCTACAATAAAATTAAAAAAAAAAGTTTAGTTTTTTTTTCTTAGTTATTAGATAGTGGTTTTGTTTAAGTATTTCATGTCGTGGACACTATTTTGGGCCATATTACGTTACAGCACAAACTTGTAAAATTTATATTTATTAACATGTATGTAATGTGGCTTGTAAGAGTATGTTTAATATAAACCATAACCAAAATTATTTTTAAACACTACTTTGCAACTAATTTCCACTAATCAATGTTAGTGAGGGTAGGTACACAGTTACATCAGCTGTCAATGTTAGACCCTTCACCAACATGCAAAAACCTTTCGACGCATTTCGCCTCACCACGTGGCATCCTCAGGAGATGTGTGGTCGCTTCGACTTTGCTACCCTCACTAACATTGATTAGCGGAAATTAGTTGCAAAAGTAGTGTTTAAAATAAATAAATAGTATCTACAAAGTCTACAGACGAGGAGCACCCTCAACCGTCATGCATGCATGAGGGGAGTAATGGATGTGGTCGAAGCGAAAGTGGTATGCAGAAAGAGGAGTCGCTGGCGCTTCATAGTTTCTGCCTACCCCAATGGGAACAAGGCGTGAGCTAAGTAGTAGAAAGTCTAGAATATCTCTGGCGCCGCTCCATAGCCTCTGCTTATCCCACTGGGACAGGGCGTTAGGTATGAAAGTGTACGCTGTTTATTTAAATAAATACCTACGTAGATATAACACAAATCATAACATAATATTGGGAGCTGGTAGTGACATGAGACAATACGGTCGGTGTTCCAAAATTAGAATTTATATTTTGTGCGTTACTATTTCTAGCGGTCTAGAACTCGGGTCGGCTAGATCATACACGTTGGCGCTCAATGAATTCTTATTGGTTAATCTGTTCATTAGATTATGTCATCTTATTCATTATTATGTTTTAGGGCGGTAGGCAGAATGATGATGGTTACTAGCCCAGTCCGCCGTCCTGGGGTAGTACCACCACTTTCGAATGTAACACCCGTGAAGTGACCTTGTCGCGTTTCGGGAACAGTTTGAAAGTAGCCAGGTATAACGAGAGGAGTGTGCACTTTTAATCTGGTGGAGTTCGTCTTCTCAAGGCGGCATAGCGGAGGCGACTGCTGCCTATAGAAATTTATCTGTAGTAGCAGTTGTTTCGGTTCATGGACCGCACTCTAGCTCTACATCAGGCGGAGTGTTGTCACATGCCGAGCTACAATAAAAAAAGACAGACACTCCTCTCGTGCTACGTTCAAATTGCTCCCGAAACGCGACAAGGTCACTTCGCGGGTGTTACATCCGAAAGTGGTGGTACTACCCCAGGACGACAGACCGGGCAAATAACCATCATCAGTCTGCCTACCACTCTTTAATAGTGCGACCAAAGCACAAATAACATAGTTACTTTGTTTAGAATTTAGCGAGGTTCGAACACGGGTCTCATCGATCGTGAGTCCCAAGGTATAATAAGTGCGTTAATTTTTTTTTAAACGTGAACTAAATCCTATAGCACCTACTTAAATTATTGGGGTAAGTCAACTTTCTACAATTAAAACCAATTCCCATTAGAAAAGGTACATGAAGGAATAATTGTTTATTTAATTCACATACATTTGTACCAGTTACGACTCGTACGTATTTGTTATCAACATAAATTGAATTTAATCTATTGACAGCTCTAGAACACGGACTTTCATAGCCTATAAATAAATAGATACGACAAACTTAGAATATTACCCCCGGTCTAGCGGTAAGACGCGTAAGCTCACGATCTATGAGTCCCGTGTTCAAATCTCACTAAATTCTGCTTAATGTAACTATGTTATATGTACTTTGTTCGCTCAGTGCCTATTGTGCTCAGTGCACTGACTTGAGTTTTGGCGGCCATCTTGAGATATTAGGTTAATTGTCTTGAATTATTTTCCTAAACTTGTGTTTCTTCGAGTGGTAATGTGTAATAATGGTGGATTATTAACCATTAAGTGTTTGTGAACGTGCGTGAGTGTGGGCAAACAACTCAAAAGAAGAGAACACGTGTTTAGATTTTCCCTGCAAAACTCCGTAGGAAGTTTCAGTAAAGATTCTACCACTTTACTGAAGCAATTTTTGACTTGACTGAGACTTGACCTGACTATTTAGTGTGATGAATGAATGACTCGTGATGCACAATATTATTAACTTGATGCAAAGAATATGTACTTTGACAATGGCAAATTTTTATAATGCCATATAAAACAAAAAAAGCACGGACTTAGTATACACATTTAAAAAAAGCATTGATATATACAACTAGATGTGCAATGACGCTCTCAATGTGAGGCGAGAGAAAATATGGCCACAGCCACATTTAGGTTCTCTGTCAGTTGGTATTTGACTTGACGTAAGCCGGGATTGACATTGTCAAATCGTCTGAAACGGCCTACGCCTTTTTTATGTCAAATGTATAAGGTTTGCTCCTCTAGTATATGTATATCTCAATGTATAAACGTCTTTTTTTATCAATGGTCCATCCGAGCTCTTCATGTTGGTCATCTTTGTCCATTATACTTTCAGGAATTAATATGTAGGCACGCGTACTAAATAATGACGTGACGCTGCATTTTTAATGATGTGGAACTAGAGTAGTCGCCTCTCGGCTTGAGGAATTATATCTGGCTGCTTCAAAGTTGATTTTAAGTTATAACAAAGTTACATTAGTCCTTGCCCTCGTTTTGATAGACATGAACACGGGTCTCTCGATGGTGAGTCCTCGAGTTGAACCGCTCGGCCACATCTAGACTTATTTAGTACTTAAATTGTACAAGCGTATACCAAAAATGGTAACCCACGTGCACTAGCTGTCAACATACTTTGACGTTAAGCTATATTATTATTTATTACAATGGCAGTTAAGATTATTTTCCTATGATAGTTTATTAAACATATGTTTAGGTTATGCGAGGTTGATATCTTGTATAAAACGAGATTAGGCACAACTGTCCATCGAGGAATATCATCTTAGACAGACTTGTCATGATTGATGGCTAATACGAAAACTGTGTCCTACATATATCCAGTAAATTATTAACTAACGAGAGGAGTATGCTCTGTCAATCCGGATGGTGCACTTTCGTCTCCTCAAGCCGGCATAGCGGAGGCGACTGCTCCCTGTAGAAATTCATCTGTAATCTGTAGTAACAGTTGTTTCCGTTCATGGCCCGAACTCGAGTTTTACATCAGGCGGAGTGTTGTCAAACATCGAGCTACAAAAAAAAAATGGCAACCAGTGTCACATTTGTTTCTTAAAGCCAGTATAGCGAAAGCGACTCCTACTTGCAGACGCATTTAATGTAATTTTCACTAAATAAATATTATTATATAAATATTTAAATTAATATAATAAAGTAAATTTACTGTAATTTAGATTTGGGTATAAATATAAATCTTATTTTATTAATGCCCTTGACCTGGTATTTGTTAGGTATACTTTTGAATATAGCGACAAACTAAACGCATTTCAAACAAACTTTTAATTTTTAAAAGTTCCTGTTAATTAAAACATCGTGTTTATAGTGTAGTTTTGTTTTAAAAATTACAATAGTTACTCGTATAAAACACTGTTATTGTTAGGAAACACATACAAAAGCTATTTGACAAACTTGTGAGGCGACAACCATAGACAACAAACAATCTACAAAACTGTTCGGTTGTTACTTTGTATTCTATCTTGTCAAACTGTCCGAACAAGGCCGATCGCGTGTCATTACAGTTTTTCAAATATCTCCGTGATTTTAAAGTTTTTTTCAGACAGGAATCATAAAATACATCTAATTGAAATATTATCTCGAAATGGTTTTCGATTTAACATGGGTTAGTTTTTGAGGACTTTGCCCATTGCTTGGGTTGATGTCAAAAGATTGTAAATATATATTTTTTGTCGCAATATTCAAAATTAAGCCTCCAAGAAGTTCAAGTTGACATCTGTCTCATTAACTAATAAAAATTTAAATATAAAAACAAGCTTTCTAAGATGTCTTTAAGGAAAACTTCGCGCGTTTTTCTTGTTACAAAATGTTTTTGTTGAAAGTTTTATGTTACAATTAATTACTAATACGAGGTATATATATGCGTTTCACTAAAATTAAAAATAAACAGAGTTGTTGTTTTATTTAAGGCAAAGGGTTCATTTCCCACACAGCCTAGTCTTCAGAAAAATGTTTGGTCTTCAGTTTTCATGTTTTTTTTTGTAGCTCGGCATGTAACAACACTCCGCCTGATATAAAGCTAGAGTGCGGTCCATGAATGGAAACAACTGCTACTACAGATAAATCTCTACGGGCAGCAGTCGCCTCCACTATGCCGGTTTGAGGAGACGCATACTCCTCTCGTTATATCTAACTACTTTTAGACTGATCTTAAATCCCAAATTACCTAGAGATAGCGTAACCAGGCTATAAATTAAAAGCAAATAAAGGTTAATATTAATGTAGCATGAAATTGTAAAAAATCCGTTTCAAAGGGACGTAAATTTAAGTAATTAATCAATGAGTTCTTTCAAAGAGAGATCGATTTTTATTTGCGTTAGAAAACTAAATAACGGTACGGCGAGTTTAACTTTTGGGTCAACGAAAGTGATTTCTGATAATTAAGAATTTTAAACTAAATCAATAGATGTCATGGACCTTTGACGTGGAAAATTATATGAAATAAACCCAACTATCCACCTAAAGCGGCTGTACAGTCTTGCGGTTGAACGCGTTAACTTGCGAACGATGAGACCCGTGTTCGAATCTCGCTATTCTGACAGGTATCAATGTAACTTTGTTACATGTACTTTGGTCGCTCAGTCCCTATAGGCACTATTAAAGAGTGGTAGGCAGACTGTTGATGGTTATTAGCCCAGTCTGTCGTCCTGGGGTAGAACCACCACTTTCGAATGTAACACCCGTGAAGTGACCTTGTCGCGTTTCGTGAATAGTTTGAATTTAGCCAGGAGTAACGTCCATAACGAGAGGAGTGTGCACTATCAATTTGGATAGTACAGGCTCGTCTCCTCAAGCCGGCATAGTGGAGGCGACTGTTGCACGTAGAGATTTCTCTGTAGTAGCAGTTGTTTCCATTCATAGACCGTACTCTAACTTTATACCAGGCGGAGTGTTGTCACATGCCGAGCTACAATAAGAAACCGTAGTTTAGTTGCTCAGCGTCTATGGTAAAATATAGGCATCAAATAAGGAGTGGTAGGTAGACTGATGATGGTTATTAGCCTAGTCTGCCGTCCTGGGGTTTCCCCACCATTTTCAAGTGCAACATCTGCGAAGTGAAATTGTCGTGTTTCGGGATCAACTTGGAAGTAGCCAGGTATAATGAGAGGAATGTCTTCTCAAGCCGGCATAGTGTTAGCAGTTGTTTTTGTTCATGGGCTTGCTCTAGCTAAACATCAGGTAATTTTTTGTAATATGTCGAGCTACGATAAAAATAAATTGTAATGAATTTATATGTAATTTTTACTTCTTTTTTATTTTAAAACTGTGACACGCCCACCAGTAAAATTATTTACGTTTATTTAAAAACACATAAAGTATGGTTTCAGAAGTCACCTAACCACACCCCGGAAGCTAGAAATTGTTAACCATAGCTAGTTTATGATAGTTTAATAACCTATAACATTATTATTGCTCCCTAACTAGAAATATGGTATAAATAGTTGTTGTAAAATAACATACACATATAATATACAATAATATAACATAAAATAACATAACCTAGTCGGTTAGACCTGGGCCCGTAATTGTCTTTTACCCTCGTATGATAATACTAATCACCTCAGGTAAAGATACAAATAAAATTCTACTGGCAGCACTCGCCTCCGCTATGCCGGCCTAAGAATACATTTTCAGACTCAACTGTCGAGAGATATACAAACAAAGGATGGTGCTGTCAAAATTAATTTATAACGATATTTTAGTAACGACATCGATTTTCGGGGCCAAACTTTTTTCGACACCTAAACTTAACCCTTAAATGCATATTGTTGCCAAAAGTATACATACTATCTTTTTCAAAATATATATTGTTTATTAGTATCTAAATTTCTTGTGTCCATTTGCACCATATGACTTAACTATTACTGTCACGTTAAAGTAACGGTTAAAGTTAAAATTGGTTTGCTTCAAAAAAAATCTGTCACATTTGACGATTACTTTAACCTTAACCGTTACTGGCGAATTTCGGCCTGTCAAAGTTAAAGTAATAGTTAAATCAATGTCGCTAACGTCAAATCTTTGAAAAGCCGCTCTTGTTTGTATTGAGAGAATTCATTTAAATCTTGTATTATTTATCTAACTCCTCATTACACCAGCAACCCTTTTAACTATAACGAATTAATTTACACGATGGTGCAACTCGCGTGGTATAAAAGTAAAGATAACTGTCAAAGTTAAAGTTAAAGTTACTTTAACTGGCCTTCTCTGGTGCAAACCACCCTTATAATATATGATTTTATTAATTCAAAACAAAAAATCATGCATTAAAGGGTTAAAAGTTTATCTAAGAACTATCTATGTTTTGGAGTTTTTTTTAATTTAAAGCCTAGATATTTATTGGGAATTGTTTAAAGATGAGACTTAAAAAATAATTTATAAAAAATAAACTTTAGATAGCGATATTTTTAATTCTATAATAAATCTGAAAAAATCAAAACGTACAAACCTAGATATCTGTAATTTGTTAAACCATCTCAAATATCATCAAAATCCATAAACGTTTTACAAAAAAGTAAAATTTCACTCCACCAATTTATGTACATAGTGAAAATTATTTTAGGGTGCAGTGATGTTATTATGATCAATTTAAACATAAAATCTCCTCGACACTGCACCTGTAAATTTTGATTTTTTGTTTTGAATTAATAAAATCGTAGGTGGTAATAAAGAATATATATTGAAAAAGATAGTACTCGTATGTATACTTTTGGCAACAATATGCATTTAAGGTCTAAGGGTTGAAATTTTATATGGGAATTTGAAAGTGGCCTAAATTTATTCACAAGTTCGAGCGTGATTGGCATAGAAACAAACACGCTTTCTCATTTATTTACTAAGGGAGTTTAAACTACATACTATCGTCGTGTATACGAATTCTCTGTACCTTTCAAAATGCAATAAAAATCAATGCAACAACTAATGCAATGTAAAACCAGTACGTATTGCGTAAGAAGCCAAGGCCTTCCGTAACTTAACATCTTAACCGTCCACGTTTCACACTTTTAAACGGCAAAATTAGTGATGCACAATTGTTTATTCATTATCGATAAATATATGCACTGAAACGTATTAAAACATTTTGCTTATTTTACTCTGTAAATGATTATAAATAGTAATAATTAATTTAATTATAACGATTAATAGTAATATTTAATTAATAATACATAAGAATATAAACTGATTTAATAATTATCATCCCAGCCATTAGCCCAGACTGCCTTTCCTGGAGTAGTACCCATTGATAATGCAACTAGACTCCCAATGTGAGGCGAGAGAAAATCATCTTTTCTTCTTTTCAGTCACAATAGAGAGTACATCACTAGACATAACTCTGTCATCGAATGTTTTACTTTTATTTGTAAATGTCGTCAACTTCCGAATACTTTAATAGTTTTACATGCATACGATAATACGTTACTATTTGAATGATATTTGCTTTCAACAAAAACAAGTTCCATTGTTTACAAATGTTATTACATATAGCGGTAATTTTGTTACTATATCCTATTATGTAATGTACTATGCATTTGTTAGAGATGCACAAAATCACTACGATTTTGCGACTTTTCCTAAAAATAAATTAAAATACTTTAATTTAGATTATTTCAGATACTTCGCATTAACTTCATCGCGAATAACTTTAAGAAATATTTTTGTTCAAGTTGTTCATTCCTTGTTTCAGATATAACGCATCGCGATATGACATAATCGCGAACGAGCGAGACCAGGAGCAGGATGCGCTCGTCGGAATCGGTGCACCCGATAGATAGACGAGCGGAACCATAGAGGGCAGAGCGGGGCGGCGACGGAGCAGTGACGGCGCCGTGCCGGTCGTCATGGGCGCGGCGGGCCGCCCTCGTGCCGCGCTGGACGAGCTCGCTGCGCCTGCTGCTGGCGCTCGTGCTTCTGGCGACCGTGACCGCGGCGCCGGGCCCCGAGCGACCGCAGCGCTCCGCCAACCTCAGCCACATCACGGGCACCTCGCGCAACATACAGATGTTCCTCAAGAACCGTTATCTGCAGCTGCTGCCCGACGGCACCGTCAACGGGACCACCGACGGCACCAGCGTTTACAGTGAGTAGTACACCTCGACTTATATTATGAAATATCTCCGTGAGAATATATTGGCCACTCCTATTGATCGACTTTTTATATCATAACATCTAGCCGAGTGATCGTTCGTCGAAGTCTTAAAATTTGATCGTTCCAATTAATAATGATTCTTTCTTTGAGATAAGAACATCGATGCGATTGTAACCGGAATTACCTATTATTAGACTGTAATAAACTTCATGCATATTAGCAATTAATTAAACAATATCATATTGAGAGATAATGATAATTTTAATATTAAAGTTTTGTTCATTCGAGTCGATACAATACGGCCCGAAATTGCGAATACGTTGGTTAAAATGCTAAATTTTGTATTAATAAGTATCATGGTTCTTAAGAACTAGGCCACACAGGCACTACACATTTATAAAGATCGTTGCTGCACGCAATAAAAAAAAAAACAAATAGACAATCTAATTACAAGTCTGTCCAAATGCTAGACACATAAATAGCTGTGTAATAATAACATAGGCTTAAAAGTCTTTATTTAAAACTTGATATAATTATATGCTCCCAAAATAATGCATGCAATCGCAAGGCAATCTGTTTAAGTCAAATTATCAGAACGACTCAATAGAATTGGAAACTGCTTCAGGGCGAATTAGATCACCTGATTTGTTTCTGTTAAGAGTATAGTTTTATGTCCCATCGGTGTCTTTGTGACCCATAATTTACTCATAAAATAATTTGCATAAATGTTTATAAACTACAACAAGGAAATAAACATTATATGAAGTGCGCAGTAAATAAATAGAGTAAAAAAAAACCTAATTGACGGCTATTATTAACCCAATCCGCCGTCCAAGTGTAACAGTCATCAAATCGCGTTTCGGGACTAGCTCGGAACTAGCCGGGTATTACGAGAGGAGTGTGCGCTGTAAATGGATAATCCGGCACAGTGGAGGGGACGTTAGCAGTTGTATCATTTGTTTCAGCTCATGCGTTGCACTCTAGCTCAATATCAGGCGGAGTGTGGCCACATGTCGAGCTACCATAAAAACATGGGATGCATGAGCACCAAAAGTTGTCTTTGGATGAATAAGAAACAAAATTAAGCCCGCGTGTCTTCGTTTGTAGTTATGACGGTGGTAGACACATAAACTCTAATCAATGAGAGAGCCGAAAGCTATACGTTTGCAAAAACTGACCACCTCTGAGAAGCAAATTTTAATATGGTGTCTATATATGTATGTCTGATGTAAAGCTAGAGTGCGGTCCATAAACGGAAACAACTGCTACTACAGAGAAATCTCTAGAGGCAGTAGTCGCCTCCGCTATGCTGGCCCGAGGAGACGAGTATGCGGCATCTACATTGACATTGCACACTCCTCTCGCTATACCTGGCTACTTTCAAACTGCCCCCGAAACGCGACAAGGTCACTTCACAGGTGTTACATTCGAAAGTGGTGGTACTGTCCCAACACGGCAGACTGGGCAAACAAACATCATCAGTCTGCCTATTCTTTATATATTTTTTAATTGTTTAAATACATTTACTAAGCTTGTGCTGGTATCTCCGTACTTTAGTCGAAGTACATAAAACATAGTTACATTGGTACCGATGAAAATTTAGTGAGATTGGATCACGGGTCAAATCGATCGTGAGTCCTTTACCACTAGACTACGGCCGCTAGATACAAGTCTATAATCTAGTGCATCTAGAACGCTTTTAGATTTTGTTTAAATCAAGCTTATCTCAAATCTTGATTACTAACTACTAGGTCGAGGTCTTTTTTAATTTCTTTACCTATAGTATATATACTAGCTGACCTTTTTGTCGCAAAACGTATTAAAACTAAAAATATTTTAGGGTAGTTTTGAAAAAATTTGGTTCGACATCTAAAAGCGTTTACCTTTCTGAGGAAAATTAGTATTTACGCGGTTATATATTTTATTTAAATTAGTATTAATTAGTAATTAGTATCTGTAGCAGTTTATAATAGAAATATTGCTCATCATACTGAACAAAACTGGTCTTTACGCCGTTAGGTTAACGTAATATTCACTTATAAATTTTATTGATATCAATTCCTAACACTTTGATCTATACAAAAAAAAAAAATCTCGTCCGATAGGAATTTTCTGTACTTTTTAAGATTTTTCCGCTAATTCTATCTGAGTATAAATACTTTTTGAGATATAGCGATTTAAAAAAAAATTAAACCAAAGAGAAAAATGTGCAACAAATCCAGTATTAGAATATATGTCAAAAATTAATAAAAAAAATGTATTTTATTAACCAGTTTTAAAGTCTTTTTTATTATTTTAATGCTTAATAAACGCGATGGTTCGGCGAATTCAAAATATTTATGATTTTATTTCGTTATTGGGTGGTTGGTGAGCTATTTTGTAAGGTTGCCGGGTTCTTTGGAAGCGATTGTAATAACACAGGTTTTAGTTTTCTGTCGTTGAAAAATGAGATCAATCTTCTATTACAGTTTACGTTTTAAATATTTGTTCATTTTTTTTTTATTATATAAAAAATATCAACGCGTACACACAACTTGGCAATTGGGTTGAGATCGAACCTAGATCTTCCCCTTTGCGCACAAATGCTTTGATCACTAAGTTATATCGACATTCTTCTGTTTAAATTTTTTCCATATTTTCTTGGAATTATATCTTAATTTAAAAATTTAGTGAATTACATTTCATCCGGCTCGAAGGACCATAATCTCTATGTCAAATATTTATTTTACTAAAACTAAATCTTTTTCATCAGACTTTAATATGACCATATCCAAGTATACCACCCGTTAAGTGACTTTCAGGTCGTTCAGAATTTTCGGTCAGCTTAGAAATCCACTCGCCCGCCCTGTCAATGGATGGTGCATATTTATCTCCTCAAGCCGGCATAGCGGAGGTAATTGTTGTCTGCAGACATCTATCTGTGGTAGTAGTTGTTACATTCATGTACACTGTACAGCTTAGCTTTTTTTATAAGTAATAAAACTTATTCAATATCTAAGCTTGTAATAAATGCATTTTTTTTATCTTATACAACAACAATGCAATTTAAACAGAAGCGGGTTAATATTTGGCACAAAAAATGTCGTGTACATATTTTTATTCGCAAAAAGGGCCGCTGTTTCGACAGGTAGTCGTTATCGGAAGCACTTAGTGACACAGATACAAAAATAGTCTAGACACGGCTTTATTTTACAACAGGTCTTTGACCGAATTTGTATAGTACTGTTTAGTAAACAATACTTAACTTAGTTATCTATATTTTTTTTACAAACATACATAAATTAGATAGAAAACTACTTTTTTAATAAAATAAAACAAATGATAAAAACAATTGCGACGAATGAGATATATTTTGTAACAATTTAATATTTTAGCATCTATTTGGAGACATTAGGTTGTCTGTCTTGAATTATTTTCCTAAACTTGTGTTTCTTCGAGTGTTAATGTGTAATAATGGTGGATTAATAACCATTAAGTGTTCGTGAACGTGCGTGAGTGTGGGCAAACAATTCAAAAGAGGAGAACATATGTTTCCATTTTCCCTCCAAAACTCCGTAGGAAATTTTAATAAAGATTCTACCACTTTACTAAAACTATTTTTGACTTGACTGAGACTTGACCTGACTATTTAGTGTGATGAATGAATGATCCGTGATGCATAATGATATTAATTTGATGCAAATATTTACTTTGACATTAGCAAATTGTTGTAATGCCATATTAAAACTTAAAAAAAAACGCTATGTAGGAGGCGCTTTGTAGAGAAAAAGTTCTTATAATTATATGTATACACATTACATAAATACATATCGTCTAAATAAGAACTTTTTTTATAATAAGCTTTGTTTAATATGGCAAGCTCTATGACTTTTCTAAGTCTACAATAATTTGTACGTTTGAGTAATTTCGTCGGTTGTATCACAATATTTATACTACAAAAGAAAGAATAGTCAGCTACATAAGTTATTTGGCACTTTGTAATTATTTTTTTTTGTAATCATTGAGATTTTTTATAAATATAGTAAACTAGGCATGCGACTGTACTTCATCTGAGAAGCTAAGCTGCAGTCCATGGACTTACAAGAAATGTTTGCAGCCAGTAGTCGCTTCTAAGCTGATCCCGAAGCGTGACTTAACCGGTTTTACAATTGAAAGCGGTGGAAAATAGAGCCTAGGACGGCAGACTAAGCTCTATCTAACACTCTTTAAAAATCCATACGAAAAACAACCTATAAGCAAATATAACACCCAGACCTGAAAGTAATACTTATTTTTTTAACTATTTGTTGCGACCGAAAATCGAAACCGTGTAACGGAATTGCTAGATGTCCGGTTTTTTGCATGACTGTCCAGTCTGAAAAATCGCAATCAAGCGGACAATGATAATTTTACTAATTTTTGATGTTCTGTTAATGAATTTGTAACTTTGTCCGGTTTTTTCCAAGTATTCGTACATCTAGCGAGTGGCATCCCTAATGTAAAATACGTCTATACTTTTGTTATTGATTGTACTGGGATGTAATCCACTGCATATGTCAGTCTCATGCACGTTAAAATCTACCGACTTGATTGTGTTTTTGGTAATTTCGACGTGTTAAGATATCATCAATGAAAAGTTTAATTTTAAAGCATAAAATATGTTTTTTTTCCTTCGAATAAGTTGCCTGACAAATCTTTCATTGTGTTAAGTTAGATAGATATAGGTTTTTTATTGTAGCTCGGCATATGACAACATTCCGCCTGATGTAAAGCTAGAGTGCGTTGCAATAACAAATGCTACCACAGAGAAATTTCTACCAGCAGCAGTCGCCTCCGCTATGCCGGCCTGAGGAGACGATTATGCACCATCCATTTTGACAGTGTTGTGTGCACTTTCGTTATACCCAGATACTTTCCCAAACGCGACAAGGGTGTTACATTCGAAAGTGGTGGTACTACCCCAGGACGGCAGACTGGGCTAATAAACATCATCAGTCTGCCTACAACTCTTTAATAGTGCCTATAGGCGCTAATCGACCAAAGTACAATTATAATAGCTACATTGGTACCGGTTAGAATTTAGTGAGATTTGAACCTTGGTCTCATCAGCTATGGTTTATCCACTCTTTTGGTTCGTATCACATGCTTAGCGTAAATTGACAATGAATGGATTTACAAAGCGGTTCAAGGTTTCGTCCCATATGTGGTTCAATGCATGTGTTTATAATAAAACTTATAAATTATTATATTAAATACAAAAATACAGAAGGAAGCTATATGTTAATCATCGTTTTTAAAAACACGTTTTGTAAATATATAATTTTCGTAGTCTAGCGGTAGGACGCGTGAATTCACAATCGATGAGACCAGTGTTCAAATTTCGCTAAATTCTAACCTATGTAACTATGTTATACTTTGATCGCCAGTAGACACTAATAACAAATGGTAGCCAGACCGATGATGGTTATGGCGTTTCGGACACAGTATGGAAGTAGACAGGTTTACATTCGTCGACATCAGTCGCCTCCACTATGCCGGCTTAAGGAGAAGAATGTACCGTCAGACAGCGCACACTACTCTCACTATACCTGGTTATTTCCAAACTGACCCCGAAACGCGACTGGGTCACTTCAGGTTTCGCTTGACAGTGGTGGTACCACCACCACGACTGACTGACTGGGCTAATAATCACCATCAAAAAAATTAAAATGATTTTTTTTTGTCGCGGTCCAGGGTTCGGTTCCCATGATACAGATTGAATAAGACATTAAACATATGTAGTGAGTAGTTAGAGGTGTAAATTGGTGTGTAAGGAGGCGGTTATCAATCTTTTCGTCAATACACATGCAACTAGGTTTAGTTCCTGTTCTACCTCCTCGGTTTTCATCCTTAAAATATTCTTTTTTTTAAGTCTATGCTCTACAAACACTATAGTGGAGTAAACACGAACCAAACTTCGGCTATCGAAGAGTTCGCTTCGAGCACTTTTGTTGGCAACACCATAGGACAATTGTCAAGAGGAATATTTCGTTGGGTGTAATAATAAAAAATAGTATTAAAAATAATTGTCTAAAGATAAATTAAAACTTGTTAATTATATTAGACAATTACTTTTTACTCTATTTAGGGTGTTTGCCGATCAAATCAGAGACATCCTTATGAAAGCTGGGCTGCTTAGTGCCCATAACCGTCGGGCGTGTATGAAGAGAATTGTGGATGTGTGGTTCCGTTGTATCTGCCTATCCCTGTGGGAAAAAGGTATGACAATTGTATTGTATTCTTAATAAAGTATTTCTTTGATAGTTATGAAGTGGTGTTGCCAATAAAATGTGTTCTGTACGAAAATTTAAAGTTAGTGCGTGCTTACCCCACAAATCTTTGCTTTTATAAGAACGGGTTCAATCTGGTTTAGTTTTTCTTTTCTAACACTTCCACTAACCTCAGATATTCATAATACGTAATAGATTTGAGGAGATAAATGTCGAGTGGATTGGAAACAAAATTTGTCATCGCAAAAGTGTCGCCTCATGAATATCGATTGTCGTCGATTTAATATACGTTTTCTGTCGACCGGTTTATCGATACTTTTTTGTACAGTATGTAAGTATTTCGTGGAAATGTGTCCGATTATTTCTTTGATGTTGAATTTATGATGAAAGTTATTTTTATTGTTGCTATGCGAGTTTGTATGCACTTTGTTGCATTTCACTAGCTTTCTTAGCCCACGCCCATGTGACACGTCTCTACCGAGGTGGGCAGAGACTATGGAAGGCAGCTAAACTAGCAACTTCTCTTTCTGGATGCATCATTCGTTTTTTACTTGCGTAACGTAATAAAAGAAGTGCGCACTGTCAATAGATGGTACACATTCGTCTCCTGAAGCCGGCATATGGGTGTGCCCGTTGCCTTCATAAATTTCTGTGTGTTATTAGTTGGTTTCGTTCATGGACCTCACTCTAGTGTTACATCAGGCGGAGTGTTGTCTTGTGCCTCTCGTTATACTTGGCTAATTCCAAACCGCTCCCGAAACGCGACAAGGTCACTTCACGGGTGTTACATTCGGAAGTGATCGTACTACCCCAGGACGGCAGACTGGGCTAATAACCATCATCAGTCTGTCTACAACTCCTTAATAATAAGCGCCCAAAGTACATATAGCATTGGTTAGAATTTAGCGAGGTTCGAACACGGGTCTCATCGATCATGACTTCACGTGTCTTACTGCTAGACTACGGCTGCTCTTTTACTTAATTTACGAATTAATGCATAGTATATTAAGGTACAAATATTTAGATAAATATTTAATATAGTTAAGTAAAAACATATTTGAACCTTTTGTTAAATAAATGCAATCCCACACAGATTCAGATACTATTGTTTTACAAACGTGTATTCGAATGATTTTAGATAAAAACCGAGACTTTAGTAATCGTAACTCGCAATCGATGAATACGAGATTTATTTGACATCGATGCATTTCTAAATACCTATACGTACTTGTGAATAAATATTGACATTTTTTATTCCTAAAAGAGGTAGGCAGAGATTCAGTCATCAGGCGGAGTGCGGTCATATGACGCGCTAAAATAAAAATATAAAAAAATGGGCCCACAATTTTTTTCTCAAGTTTCACGATCATGTTTACTTCATTTTATGAGAAACTAAATCTACATGCCTTATCGCCAATCAGTTTTAATTTTTTTCACCCAAGTTATTGAGTAATTAGACTTTTACTGATACAATATTTGAGGTTATTATTGTATTAAAAGCTTTAATAATTTGTAATATTTAATTTTTATGTTATTAAATATTGTATATTGATTGGGAAACAATGTTTTAATATATTAAAAATAAATTAATGAAGAAATAAGGTATATTTTAGAATATTGTTTTGTTAACAAACTATTAGGTGTCAAGTGGGCCCAAAAATGGGCATTCTCCTTTAATAAAAAAAACCACAAAAAAGGTAGATTTTGCTACGACTATACCTAAATTGCATAATTTATAATTAATTTAATGTTATATAATATGATAAAAGAAAAACTGACAAATGTGTATACACCTGCAAAGGTAGGAATTAGTTGAACAATGTAAATTATAACAGCAGAATTACCTAAAACCAAACATAATAAATAATATGTAGGAATAGGGAATAGTAGGTTTTTTTTATAATACATTACATTGATATGAGACAACGAATACTCTCGTGTAATACCTATTCACAAATTGTCAAAACCGCAAGTTTAATTCAAATAAAACCTAACAACAATATGTAGTAAATATGTTATTTGAAATAAAACGTCTTCAATATGACACTATTTCTACTTTCACAAACTTAAGCAACTTACTTAAACTATATATATTTTTTTAATTGTAGCTATCGGACGTCCAGGCACCCTGAGAGGTACCATCCGTTTATGGTTCAAGTTCCTAAAGTGCGTACGAGGCGTTTTGACAACACGTTCCTCGTGCGTACTGCGAAACTGTGGAACTCCCTCCCGGTGTCTGTGTTTCCCGACACGTACAACATAGGTCTCTTCAAATCGAAGGTGAACAGGTACCTCACAGGCAGGCGTACTCCACCTTAGACCACATCACTGCTTAACACCAGGCAGGGTGTGGTCAAACGCTTGCCTATTAAGCATAAAAAAAAAAAAGCTCGGCATACGACAACACTCCGTCTGATATTAAGCTAGAGTGCGGTCCATGAACGGAAACAACAACTTTGTAGTAAGTTACCTCCGCTATGACTGTTTGGGGAGACGAATCATTACCATCCAGATTGACAGTGCACACTCCCCTCGTAACACCCTGCTACACTTCAACTTACAACTCTATTGTGTATTTATTATGTCACGTTAGCGTTAATGTTAATGGCTACGTTCAACTACGAGATAATTAACGCGTTAAAAATTACGCTATTAAAACTATGATATTGTTCGAGCGTTTACTCGTAACGTGTAATGCCAATAGTATTGACGTCAATAACGCGATAGTCGCGGCAAGCCTAACGTAATTGCACATGCTGGCTTGAGGAGACGAATGTGCATCATTTAGAAGCTAGATTGACAGTGCACACTCCTCAGTTATAGTTGGCTACTTCCAAACTGATTTCGAAACGCGACAAGCTCACTTCACGGGTTTTACATTCGTTACATTACTACCCCAGGACTGGGGCAGACTGGGCTACCCATCATTAGTCTGTCTAAAAAGCTGGAGCCCTAGGATCATGCCACTGAGCGATCAAAGCCCTTATAACATAGTTACATTGGTTAGAATTCAGTGAGATTTGAACTATCGGAAATTCTTTGAGACGTAAAAAATTCGGGTTTTATAAATGACGCCACAGACAAGTTGGGTTTAATAATAATAATAAGAATAATAAATAATAGTTTACTTACATGCGTGTTATGGGAGAAAAGTTTTGTAACACCCCAGCGAAGTTATCTGTATCACCATGCACTGATAATTTAGATAACAGTGACAATAACCGGATCATTTTGATAACTCATATACATATAATAATGTCAAGCAAACTAGGTACCTACTTAAATCAAGAAAGATTACAACATAATATAATATACTTCATAATATTTGGACAAAAAATATCTTACATAAGCTCTTAAACTTTTGAAAAACACTTTAGGCGCTTCTTCATTTTTGTACATAAGTACTGCCGCTTCTTCTCGTATCTAATGCACTGTAAAGTACACAAGTAACATTGCTATCAGCCAGGATTTAAAAGGAACCACGCAGCCACGGACTCGTTTCGTTTATTTATTTTTGTGTAAAGTTGCGCTTACATGGGTAGTACCACAACTTTTTCAAGTCTCGAAGTGATCGGTTTAAAACGTTGTATAACAAAAGAAGTGTGCCCTGTCGATGGATTTTTTTACTATAGCACGGCATGTGACAACACTCCGCCTGATGTAAAGCTAGAGTGCGGTCCATGAATGGAGTCAACTGCTACTACAGATAAATCTCTACAAGCAGTAGTCGCCTCCACTATGTCGGCTTGATGAGACGAGCATGTACCATCTAAATCTAGACAGTGCACACAAACAAACTATTTCCAAAACGCGACAAGATCACTTTACGGTCGTACCTTTACGTGGTGGTACTACTCCAGGACGGCAGACTGGGCTAATAACCATCATCAGTCCGCCTACCACTCCTTAATAGTGCCTATAGGCACTGAGCGACCAAAGTACATATAACAAAGTTACATTGGTACCGGTGAGAATTAGCGATGTTCGAACACGGGTCTCATCGATTGTGAGTTCACGTGTCTTACCGCTAGACCACGGCCGCTCTGGATGATGTGTATTCGTCGTCGAGCCGGCACAGCGGATGCAACTTCTGAATGCATCGATTTTTCTGTGGTAGCACCTGTTTCCGCTCATAAATCGCACTAGCCCAGTCTGTCGTCCTGGAGCAATACCATTAGATTAGCTTATCATCAGACAAAGTGCGGTCACTATAAAAAAATAATAGATTAAATGCGGTAATTTTATTCGTGGTAGTCGTAATTAATTTACCTAATTAACAAAACCGCTGTCCTTAAACCTAAAAATAACGAACGAAACGCATAAATCACATAAAAAACTATTTGTCAAACAAATTAAAACATCAAGGATATATAAATTAACAAATAGACAAACGCACACAAAAATAATATAAACAAACGCACATAAAAACATTCAAACAATTAAAAATATCCTTTAATTTATTGAAAGGTAAAACTGAATTAATTGGAACAGGCGCCCAGGACCACCAGTTTGAAATAATTAAACATATATTAATTTTTATTGATAATAACTTTAAGAAAGAAAACTCGTTCTCATTTTTTATCATTCTCGTCACTTGTAAATTAAAGTAATTGTAAAGTTATCTATATATAAGTCCCGTAAGTAGTGGTGTCAACGGTATTTTACAGATAGAGGGGTTCAATATCTACAATATAACTTGGTGATTTTTTTTTTATACCTTCTGGTTTAAAAGTTATGACATTTTTAAAGAATTATCATTCTTTCCCCCGTTTTATCACAAAATAATGTTTTAAAAATGTGTTTACAATTATTTTCACTGGTCTTTTTATTTAAGTGGGTTAAGAAAATACAGGGCTTTCTAATTAAAATGTTATTTGTAACCAATTAATAACCATGATTAAATAAAAAATTAAAATCTAAACAAGATTTAATTTATCGAATTTTAAGCAAAATATTTAAACGAAGCTGGTGTAAAAAAATTGTATGTAAGATTACGGGACTATTATTTGAAAAATATCTACAATTCACACGGATTCTAAAAACGTATAATAATGTTCACTATCATTTTAATTACAATGTTTTTTCGACATAAATACAACAAATGGGCGTCGATTTTTAATAATGCATTCCGATAATAGGACGGATTTTAAGATTTCTTTTACAATCGGAAATTTTTCACTTTTTCACGTCTTAACCTACTGCTTGTAGTTCCAATCTCATTTTCATTTCGGTTCCTTAATTTGACTTTAGGGATGTTCAAAGAGGGGTAGGCAGACTGACGCCTGTTTCCACTCATACTTCATTCAGAGATTACGTACCTTAAGTACATTAGGCAGAATGTAATCACATGCCGGACAAAGAAAGATTATTAAGTAAATAATGGTGTTATTCTTTTATTTTATTGTAGCTCGGCATGTGACAACACTGCGCCTGATGTAAAGCTAGAGTGCGGTCCATGAATGGAAACAACTGCTACTACAGAGAAACTTCTGCGGGTAGCGCAATAAAGTTTATTTCATTTCATTTATACTCGTCAACTCAGGCCGGCATAGCGGAGGCAGTTTGTCTGTAGTAGCAGTTGCTACCATTCATGGAGCTCACTCTAGCTTTACATCAAGCGTAGTGTTGTCATATACCGAGCTGCAATAAAAAAACGCTGTTTACACATATTACGGACAACCCTAGTCCCCAGGCACGTACGGTGACATGAATCGAGTTTAGTGTTCGCGAATGTTTCGTACAGTGACGCACGTAACTGTATCAATTGAAATCTGTTCGACATTTGACTTTAATTATCTGATAATTATTATCTTAATTAATATATTGGTCACGGGTTAAATATACATGTATGTAGAAATGTAGGTATGTTATTTTTTTAATGTTTTTTTTTATTTTGACACGACATGTGACCTCGACTGGCCTGATAGTAAGCGCAGCGGAGGTCCATGAGCACTGACGACTGGAGAACCGCTAACACGGTGGCTCCAGTCGCCGTTGCTATGCCGGCCTGAGAAGGTGCTTTTTCACACTCCGCTTGAAGGATCCGAGGTGAAAGGACTGGGAGAACACATGGGAGGGCAAAGCATTCCACTTGTTAACAACCGTTTCGTTTGGCTACCGATTCGGTGGACAAAATGTGGATGCTTCCCCCTCCCAGTACGGGTGTCTGTATTAGGCTGGTGTGGCACACACAGTTATATTGGTATCGGTCAGAATTTAATGAGATTTGAACTATCTCATCGATCATGAGGTTCGTTCTCGACCACGACCGCCTAAAATACATAATCTATATAATAAAAATCAACTGCTGTTCGTTAGTCTCGCTAAAACTCGAGAACGGTTGGACTGATTTGGCTAATTTTAGTTTTGAATTATTTGTGAAAGTCCAGGGAAGGTTTAAAAGGTGAGTAAATATGAAAAAAATGCTTGGAATATAGTAAAAACAACAATTTCGCTTTCCCTTAGAAACTTTCCTTTGGTTTTGAATGTCAAACATTTGATATTCGTCCCCGCGTCGTTTAGAAATCAATTAAAAGTCGTTCAGAAATGCTTTTTCATTTATTGATTCTGAGGCGGTACGTAGTTTACCGGGTCAGCTAGTGTGTAAATCTCAATTTAACATTTATTGCTATAGTATTCGTCAAGCCGGTATAGCGGTGGTGACTGGTAACATCGAGCGGGGTATGGTCAAATTTCGTGTTGCTAAATATAGCATATCAATGCTTTAATTTAGAAAGATAACTAAATTAGGTAACGTTTGTAAGCAAATTAAACCCAATCACAGATCCCTGTTACCCCCTATAATAGAATTGCACCTTGAGGGCATTCAAACAAATCTAAATTGCGCTTAGAGCGTGCACAATAAATAATAAAATGATAACAATAAATCAAAACCCGTCATACCATAACTGTTAAACCATTGACACTGAAACTTAATGATTTGATTAATTATATGAATGAATTATTTCAATATTAAATTATTATGAAAATATTAGAGTAAAAAAACGTCTGTTCGAATACCACCTCAGCTCATTTACTTTGATCGCGTTTTTTCTATAAATTTTTAATCATAATACAAAAGTCTATATACTAGATCATCGTTTCTCAACCTTTTTAGTGTTTTCCAGCTAAAGAATGGGTAGGAAGAAGAATGCCTATTAGCCTAAGACAAATGGACCCACAATTTTTTCTCGAGTTTGTCGATGATTTTTGGTTCAATATTATTTTATTAATTAATTAATGTGTACAAAATTTATTGAGACGCTGTTCCTGCATACTTCACTAGGATAACCCGTGCTGAAGTTATGCAGAATTCCAGTCCTTAATTTTCTAGTAGCATTTATGTGAAAAAAAAAACACCATACTTTTATCATACGATATGTCTATAATATTTGAGGTTATTAATTATGCTTTAATAATTGATGATGTGTGTTTTATTGTAATTAAACATTGTCTATTGATAGGTAAACAATGTGTTGATATAATTGGAATAAATTATTGAAAAAATAATAAAATATTGTTTTTTAACTATTAGATATTAAGTGGACCCAAAAATAGCTATTGTCCTTTGACTAATAGGATTTCGTGTTTATTTTCGATTTGTTAAGTTTTATAAAAAGAGGTGTGAGTACTTACAAAGCTTGCGTGGATCAGTCAAAAGTCCACCACCACTTTTCTAGGGCAACCCTAACCTTTTTTTTTTCGAAAACACTTTTCCACCACACCAAAGATTAACTGGTAGAAAATGCCTCAAGGCATTAAGTTCGCCTTTTACAATTTTTATGTTGTGCAATAAAGTATTATTATTATTTTTGACCAGCACCGCGTTCTTTAAGGGAAAAAGCTTCCACTTTCTCTGTGAATAAATCGTTTCAAGCTATTTCTCGTGTATTTGTCAGTTTTTTACACAAAATTAACGTTCAGCGTAAGTTTAAATAAAAAGCGATAAGATCCGAAGCTTGTATAGTATTTTTTCCATCTAATCGTACTTTTATCCTTATCTTTCGGTGTCAAATTAAAATCTTCCACTGTTTGTTAAAATCTAGGTATACTTACTGAACGAGTTAATACTTAAAAAAAAGAATACACGTGCTTTTTTTTTTATTGTAGTTCGGCATGTGACAACACTCCGCCTGATGTAAAGCTAGAGTGCGGTCCATGAATGAATACAACTGCTACTACAGATAAATCTCTACCGGCAGCAGTCGCCTCCACTATGCCGGTTTGAGGGGACGAGCATAGACCATCCAGATTGACAGTGCACACTCCTGTCTGATACGTGCTTTTATTTATGTAGAAAAAGATCTCTTTTTTATATTTTACACTAACAATTCCCCTCAATTACGTATCCATGTAATTAGTATAATGAATTTGGCGTTCCCGTACCATCCCTATGGAATCTTTCTGTCTAAATCTAAAAAAAAATGATTTTTCTTTTTACGGCATTATTGTTATTCAGTGTTCTATTCTTCTATTTTATAATTATGTTTAACACTAAACTTGTTTATCATTTCATTTAAATTTTTTTATATCTACTTATTATTTAACTTTTGTGTGTAATTTAGTCATAATTAAGAACGAATGTACAACGACAGGACAAACCATTGTGGTTTACTGGCGTGAAGCTAAATTGTAAAAAAAAAACAAAATGTTTATGGTACATGCTCGTCTCCTCAAGCCGGCATAGTGGAGGCGACTGCTGCCCGCACAGGTTTCTCTGTAGTAGCAGTTGTTTCCATTCATGGACCGCACTCTGGCTTTACATCAGGCGGAGTGTTGTCACATGTCGAGCTACAATAAAAAAAAAATAAAAAAAAATACCACGAATAAACATTTATTATTATTATTAGCAACCTCTTATTAAAATATATTTTTCTTTTAATTTACTAAGCAGTAAGTTTAGAAGAAAAACGATATTGCTTGTCGTATTTTTTTTTGTATTTTCAGGAACTTTAGGTGCCCCTAAGAACCTGGCTGCTCTAGGCCTATGCCCAAAGACGACTCTATTTTTTCTCTCTTAAATAAATAATAATAAAATGTATTTGTGCATTGAATCAAGAGAGATTTATCATGACCCAGTGGGCGATGACAGACGTAACTAAGGGATATTTTATTCGATACCAAGTCATGCTTTGTCGGTTTTATTATACTAAGGTAGCTGATTATTGTGATATGTATTATGAGATAGTGATGTGCTTTATGCGAAAATGTGACAGGTGTCAGAGATAATTTGTGTTTAGGTAGGTACAACACTACTATAATAAGCTGTAGTTTATGAAAGTGTTTTGCTGTTCAGTTATTTATTACATATTCTTTACGAGTTGCTAGTAATTTTTGTATTGTATTTTTTTGGCATATTAAACAGATAGGGTTGTTATTAAATTTTATCTGTCGTCCTATAGACTGAGGCGTTCGGCAAATCGGTCCGTCACCTTGGACCTCGGAGTCTGGATGAATGCTAAAGCGTGTCCAGACTCCGCCCATGCATCGAGTGAAACACCGTGGGGTTTTAGTCGGTATACCAGCGCCAAGTGCCAAGGTATCCGCAATAAAGATTTCCCTATGTAAAAAAGGGTTGTTATTAAATTGTGATGAAAATTTTACTGAAAAAAAAAATACATGAACTCGCTTAATTCAGCATTTTCTGTTTCAGTTTGGGGTTTTTTATTAGAGATTTTTAAAATAAACACAGTATTGTAATTTTTTTTGTTGACCATACATGCATGTATTGAAGAAGGATGGTGCGCTTGCGATCTTTAATGCTTTTATCTATTTATGTTCATAATTTTGGTATTCAGACTAATTATGATTATTAGTCTGCCGTCCTGGGGCAGTACCACCACTTTCAAGCGTAAAGTGGTGATTGTGACGACCTTGTCGCGTTTCGGGATCAGTTTGGAAGTAGTTAGCGAAGAGCACTGTCAGTGGATGGTGCACGTTAGTTCTGTTCTGCAGAAAGAAAATTGCCCATTCGCCTAAGAAAAATGGGCCCACATTTTTTTTTTCGAGTTTGTCAACTAAAAGTTAATTTTGTAGAAAAATAAATCTACTTTCTCATTGCCAATCAGTTTTAATTTTTTTCACCCGGATTATTGAATAATTAGATGTTTTCTGATGAAATAATTGAAGTGAATAATATTTTAAATGCTTTATTTAATGATTGTATCTGTTTTTGATGTAATTAAACATTGTATATTGATTGGTAAATGATGTGTTGATATAATTAAAATGAATTAATAAAAAAATAAGATATTATTTTAGAATATTGATTGTTACCAAACTATTAGGTATCAAGTGGGCCCAAAAATGGGTATTCTCCTTTATCTGTAGTAGCATTTGTTTACGTTCATGGACCGCACTCTAGCTTTACATCAGCCGGAGTGTTGTCATAATTATGTAGAGCTTTAATAAAATAAATTGTTTTAATATTTGCATGCGTGTGTGTATATTTTATGTACTTGCCAGTTGTCATTTCTCAATTAAAAACAAAGACAGTGTAATTAAAAGTTTAGAGTATTTAAGAAGCGGTTGTAAAATGTTTTTTTATAGTGACATTTTATTACACCTCGTTAGTACAACTATATTGGGGACAGTACTTGATTGACATAAATTGACGGTAGTTTTACAAGCATTATTTTATTATTCTATCTATTTTATATGCTTTGTATTTATATTGTGTCCAACCGTAACAATTTTTTATTGCCGTAACAGAATTTCGGTTTCTGGTTCAGGGGCCTTTTTTAAGGTTAGTTAAATAAAGTTTTTTTTTTTCCTTTTTTTAATTGATCAAATATTCTGATATGTTATATGCATTAGTTAAGCCAAAGTGCGTTCTGTAAGCAGGGCAGCGTTACCAGATTTTTTTTTTGCCAAGTCGGGATTTCGGAACTTTTTGAGTGAAAAAAGCGGGATTCTTTCTTCGAAACCGAGACATAGTAAAAAACATATATAATCAGAAGTGTTTAAATAAAATTTTTATTTGAGTTTTAAATTACGTTTACGTGACAATAGATAGCACAAATAGCCATAGAAAATGTACTTTAATAAAAATATGACATTTTATATCAGATTTACCCCATCGTTAGGTAGTTGGTCTTCTTATGGCCGGTTTCTCAAGCTTCTCAAGTCCGAGAAGCGGGACTGAGCCTGTCGGGACGTCTGGCAACGCTGAAGCAGGGACAACTGCTATTCGTCGACAGCGATCGTTGATTTCTTTTTGTCGATTTATTGTACCTCGGGCCTGATGTAAAGCTAGGGTGCGGTCCATGAACGGAAACAATTGATACCACAGAGAAATCTTTACAGGCAGCAATTACTCAACAATGCCGGTTTGAGGAGACAAATGTGCATGTTGTAAATTAGAATCCAATAGTGGTAAGATGATGGAGCTGACATGTTGCTCATGGTACGTGTCTAAGTCGAATAAAGATGTGTAGTTAGACAGGCATGTGCAGCCACTCCTTTTCGCTGTATAATAGCTTTATAATATAAAAAACAGGTTCAAATTTAAATTAGTTACATAACAAAAACAAGGTGCATATTTGTCAAATTTTATTGTCTTACGATGATTGGTAAAATAATGCGTTTGTTAGTAATGTTGTTATACTACTACTACTACTTAGCTCACGCCTTGTTCCCACTGGGGTAGGCAGAAACTATGGAGCGCCAGCGACTCCTCTCTCTACATACCACTTTCGCTTCGACCACATCCATTACTCCCCTCATGCATGCACGTCGGTTGAGGATGCTCCTCGTCTGACCCTTTCTCAGCAGTTGACCGATCTGACTGAGAAATATGTGTTGTTATAGTTCTGTAGAAATACAAATGTACAAAAAAGGACAATCCCCATTTATGGCCCACTTCATATCTAAAAGTTTGTTAACAAAACAATATTCTTAAAATAATATCTTATTTTTTTATTAATTTATTTCAATTATATCAACACATCGTTTTTTAATCAATATACAATGTTTAATTACATAAAAACAGATATCATCAATTATTAAAGCATTTAATATAATAATAACCTCAATTATTGCAGTAGAAAAAGTCTAACTACTCAATAACCCTGGTAAAAAAATATAGATTAGTGATAAGAAATGTAGAACTATTTTTCTACGAAATGACCTAAAAATTATCAGTAAATATCGAGAAAAAAATCATCCTTTCCTCGTAGTTTTAAAATATCCTTCAAACTAAAGAGTGGTAGGCAGATTGATGATGGTCTTTATGGCTGGCGTCCTGGATAACAAGAGAAAAGTGTCAATACGCACTGTCAACTTGGATGGCGCACATTTATTTGTATAGTCTTAGCAATTGTTTCCGTTCATGAACCGCACTCTAGCTTTAAATTCAGCTGAGTGTAGTCATATGCCGAACTTACTAGATTAAAGATTTTCAGTTTCTAGAAAACTAGAACTAGAAAGTCAGTTGCATTTCTTATAACTATAAATATTTAGTATACATAAGTGTATTTTGTACATAAAATAATAATTGATTTTACAAGAAAATAATAGTAGATTATTATAGATATAATAGAAAATTTATAACATGACAGTGGCTAACTCATTTCATTTAGACAACCGCCTACCGAGTCACGAGAGATCTTCCTAGATCATAGAAATATGAATAGATATGGCAAATTAAACCTAACTTTTTTTTTTGTTTTATATGGCATTATAACAATTTGCCATTGTCAACGTAAATATTTTTGCATCAAGTTATTAATATTGTGCATCACGAGTCATTCATTCATCACACTAAACAGTCAGGTCAAGTCTCAGTCAAGTCAAAAATAGCTTCAGTAAAGTAGTAGTTTAGGCACGTTTCTATCTGCAGTTACTCCAATAACTGGAGTTGACCGTATTTTTTTTTCTTGTCAATTTCATCATAATTTTTATATGTTACATGTTAGTAATCCATTAAAGTAATAAATAAATATGTTTTACCTAGTTTAAGTATGTTGTAAGTTTGCTAGAGTGAGAATTGAAGTGATAGCGTCAATTAACGATTGTTTTCAACTATTATGTATATTTCAAGAGTGGTAGGCAGACTGGCAGACTGGTCAGACTTTTAAGAGATTTCTAGTAATTAGGATAAGATGTAAACAAAGGAGTATGCTAAGGTTCAGTCATTTGGAAAGGATGGATGTAAGGAGAAGAGGAGAAAAGACCTTCCACATCCGTAATACCCGTACTAGGTACTTTTTGTGTCGAACAATTGACAAGTGGAATGCTTTGCCCTCCCATGTGTTCTCCCAGCCCTTTCACCTTGAATCCTTCAAGCGGAGCGTGAAAAAGCACGTTCTCAGGCCGGCATAGTAATGGCTACTGAAGCCACCGTGCGAACGGTTCTCTAGTCGTCAATACCTTACACCTCTACTGAGTTTACCACCAGACCCGTCGAGGTCACATGTTGTGCCAATAAAAAAAAACTAAAAATATTTATTGCGGAAAAGTAGATGGCTGTGTCGGAATGGGGCGCCTTAGGGCCCCTTTCTGAATCAGATTGATCAACTGCTCAGAGGGGATTAGATGAGGAGCACCCTCAACCGATGTGCATGCATGAGCGGAATAATGGATGCGGTCGAAGCGAAAGTGGTATGTAGAGAGAGGAGTTACTAGCGCTCTATAGTTACTGCCTACCCCAGTGGGAATAGCATGCGCACTAGATTGCCCGTTAAACTATATTCTTTATTAACGCCATTTTTTTTTAATTTTAGCACGTCATATGACCGTACTCCGCCTGGTGTTAAGCCAGAGTGCGATATATTTGAAACATTTAAGTGATTCCCTTGGGATGGGAACGGAATGTACTAACTATACGCATACGTTACTTGTTGGTGACAGCTAGTAATAGCTTAAAGTTCACTGACCCTATACTAGGTTACCTGTGTACTATGTCAACACATTAAACACCCGAAAATATAGATACACGTATTATATACAGGTGATAACTAGTGCCAGTAATCTAGCAAGCTAGTACTTCTGACTACATAAGTATAGAACTAGATTCATATCTGGGCTAGTAAACTAGTAAGGATGCTAGTAAGCCAGTGTCTCAAGCCAGCAAAGTATTTGCTTGCAAAACGCGTCTCGTGTATTCCGTACATATAAAATAAAAATAATAGTTTGAAAGTAGCCAGTTACAGCGAAAGGAATGTGCACTGTTAATTTGGATGGTGTACATTCGTCTCCTCAGACCGGCATAGGGGAGGTGACTGCTGTCTGTAGAAATTTCTCTGTAGTAACAGTTGTTGGACTGCATTCTAGCTTCATATCAGGTGGAATGTTGTCATATGTCGAGCTACAGTAAAAAATGTGTGCAAGAAAAAAGAGCAACCTGTATATGAATATTCTGTACCGACCCGGAAACGAAAATGGGCCGTTTTAAAAAACACAGACTTTTAATAAATAAAAACACCTTATCTATTCTTATTTATTGTTTAATTTGTTGTCTAAATAAGGTATCATGAAGCGGTTAGTAAAATGTCTCGCGTCAATCTGTTAAGTTATTAATCTTAGAAGATTATAGTTAGCTATCGTGCGAACTTAGAAGCATATAGCAATTAACTTAGAACTGTTGACATTTAGATGTAATAGAGCGGCCGTGGTCTAGCTGCAGAGGACCACACGATCGAGTCCGGTCCATGAACGAAAAAACTGCTATTACAGATAAAGGAGCATGTTCATTTTTGGGCCCACTTGATACCTAATAGTTTGGTAACAAAACAATATTCTGAAATAATAACTTATTTCTTATTTAATTCATTTTAATTATATTAACACATCATTTACTAATTCAATAGACAATGTTTAATTACATAAAAAACAGATGTCATCAATTATTAAAGCATTTAATATAATAATAACCTCAATATTGCATCAGAAAATTAATTACCTAATAACCGGGGTGAGAAAATTAAAACTGATTGGTAATAAGGAAGTAGATTTATTTTTCTACAAGATTAACTAAAAATCATCGATAAAAAAAAATTGTGGACCCATTTCTCTTAGGCGAATGGCATTCTCCTCTCTACAGGAGGAAACGAATCTGCACCTCTCGTTATGCCTGGCAATTTCAAAACTGATCCCGAAACGCTTCACTTCTGTCAACTAGAAATCGAACCCTAGACGTCCGTTTAACAAACTATAAAAGTTTTGACCGAGTTCGTAGGCGGACAAGAATCCCGCACAGCTGATTCTCATTTTTTTTAGTTTTAGTTTTATATGGAATTATAACAATTTGCCACTGTCAAAATAAATATTTGGATCAACACTAAACAATCAGATCGAGCCCCAGTCAAGTTAAAAACAGCTTTAGTACAGTGGTAGAATCTTTACTAAAACTTCCTACGAAGTTTTGGAGGGAAAATGTAAAGAAGCATTCTTTTGAATTATGTGGGACTCACGCACGTTAACGAACACTTAATGGTTATTAATCCACCATTATTACACATTAACACTCGAAGAAACACAAGTTTACGAAAATAATTCAAGACAGATAACCTAATGTTTCCAGATAGCTGTCAAAACTTCCGATTCTCATGTTAATATCATAGCGATGTTATTTTAAATTTAATACTATTATTTAGAAGTTATAGCATTCATTGTAATGCACAAAAAGCGCGGGAAACTAAACCAGTTTAATAAAGTACCGTTTTTACTTTCGATATGAAAAAGATGCTTTAAAAAAATGTGTGACACGGACAGGTTGACTGAGCATAATGTATGGAACGTATTATGTAAATAGACCGCGGTTTCTCAACGTATCGCTATGCAAATATGCAAACACGTTCACTTGATAACGTACTGATGGATGTATAGAAACCGGGGCTTAACACTAACATGCTCAACGGGATATTTTTCAAATTGAATTTGAATTTTACGACCTAATGATTCATTTAATCTTAAATTCATATGCAGTTGGTATTTTAAGTTGTTTATGCGACAGGAATTACATAACCATTAGCTAAAAGTAACGGCTACACTCCACACGAACTAATCAGCGATTTTACTATTGATATTTACCACTAGAGCGGCCGTGGTCTAGCGGTAAAACACGTGAACTCATAATCAATGAGACCCGTGTTCAAACCTCGCTAAATTCTGACTATAACTATGTTGTATGCATTTTGGTCCCACTAGTAAAGGGTCTTGGGTTTAATATCACCGTTTACAAATGTAACATCCGTGAAGTGACCTTGTTGCGTTTCGCAATCAGTTTGGAAATAGCTAGGTGTAACGAGAAGAGTGTGCACTGTCCATATGGTTCAAGCCGGCATAATGGAAGCGACTGCTGCTTGTAGAAATTTCTCCGTTTCAATTCACGTTCTTTTTTCTTATTGTAGCTCGGCATGTGACAACACTCCCCCTGATGTAAATCTAGAGTGAGGTACATGAACGGAAACAACTGCTACTACAGAGAAACTTCTACAGGCAGCTGTCTCCCTGCTATGCCAGCTTAAGGAGACTAATGAGCACCATCCAGTTTGACAGCGCACACTCCTCTAGTTATACCTGGTTACTTTCAAACTGTTTCAGAAACGCGAAGAAGTCACTTCACGGGTGTTATAATAATAATAAAATACTTTATTGCACAACATAAAAATTGTAAAAGGCGAACTTAATGCCTTGAATCATTTTCTACCAGTTAACCTTTGGGAGGCGTGAAAAGTGTTACATTTGAAAGTGGTGGTACTAATGGTGGTAAAGCACGTCATGTTAAAAGCGCAAGCAGATAGTCTATGGAAGCGATTAAATTAAAATTCAATTACATCGGAACATATGAAACAAATTAGTGAAGACAATTATTCAATTAATTATAGATTTTATCTAAACAGTGGCTGAAACTGGAAAATAACGCGACCGTGGGCGATACCAATGTTATTTTATTACTTTGGTAGCTCAGTGCCCCCTGCTTCTGATCTGGTTATTTAACAACGACAAAAATCTGCAATAACTTGCATCAATAAAGGAGAATGTCTATTTTTGGGCCCACTTTATACTTAATAGTATGGTAACAAAACAATATTCTAAAATAATAACTTATTTTTTTATTAATTCATTTTAATTATATCAACACATCGTTTACCAATCAATAGACAATGTTTAATTACATAAAAAACTGATATAATCAATTATTAAAGCATTAAAAATAATATTAACCTCAAATATTGCATCAGAAAACATGTAATTCCTCAATAATTCGGGTGGATAGAATTGAAACTGATTGGTAATAAGGAAGTAGAATTATTTTTCAACAAAATTAACTAAAAATCATCGATAAACTCGAGAAAAAAATTGTGGGCCCATTATTTTTAGGCGAATGGGCATTCTCCTTTAGTAAGGATGCGCCCTGCTGGATCCTTTTTTTTATCGTAGCTCGACATGTGACAACATTCCACCTGATGTAAAGCTAGAGTGCGGTCCATGAATGGAAACAACTGCTACTACAGAGAAATCTGCGCGGATAGTCGCCTCCACTATGCCGGCTTGAGGGGACGAACATGTACTATCTAGATTGACAGTGCACACTCCCTCCTCTCGCTATACCTGGCTACTTTCAAACTATTCCCGAAACGCGACAAGGTCACTTCACGGGTGTTACATTCGAAAGTGGTGGTACTACCCCAGGACGGCAGACTGGACAAATAACCATCATCAGTCTGCCTACCACTATTTAATAGTGCGACAAAAGCACATATAACAAAGTTACATTGGTCAGTATTAGCGAGGTTCGAACACGGGTCTCATCGATTGTGAGTTCACGCGTCTTACCGCTAGACCACGGCCACTCTAGGCTGAATTTAACTCTTCAGAAATTGCAGCCAGGAGCAGTGCCTCGTTTGTATCCCCACACGCGTTTTACATGTGTCCTAACCCGCAAATATTTATCCCTGAACGAGAGGTAGGTAGACTGATAGTGGTTATTATTGTGGTTATTATTGTGGTTATTAACCCAGTCTGCCGTCATGGGGTAGTACCACCACTTTCGAATGTTAGACTCGTAGCCAGGTGTAACGAGAGGAGTGGTCAAGATGTAATCAAGATGGTGAATACTCGTCTCCTTATACCGGCATAGCGGAGGCGACTTCGGCCTGTACAAATTTCTCTGTAGTAGCAGTTTTTCTGTTCATGGACCGCACTCTGGCTTTACATTGGGCGGAGTGTCGTCATATAAATACTTACTTAAAATTACTTTTCGGTACTTTTATTCCTGTGGGGTAGGTACAGACTATAGATTAGGGAATGCAATCCCGACTCGAGATCGCAAATTCGAGATCCCGCAGGATTAGAAATATCAATCCTGCGAGATTCCGGAATGTTCGAGATCTCGTCTAGTTTTAAAAAAATGTAAAGTTCGGATGACTGAAAACGATGAAAACTCAAACAAATAAACCAATAATATATTTTTTTCTGCAATAAGCATTATTAGTCGAACGACAATGCTTTTATCTTGTTTAACAACTCCTTTCGAAACGGAACTGTTTTTGTTTACAAACAGTTGATGGATTCAACTGGTTTCGCTAAAAACGAAAAACGGTTAACTCAGTGACAGTAGAACAACAGTTGATAAAAACAGTTCTTTTAAACAACGCCCATCTCTAGTTAGCCCGAGTAGATGTGTGTAGCGTTACAGACCACTGCCGCCCAATCCCGTCAATCTCGAACGGGATCTCGTCATATTACGCTTCGGGATTGATCCCGAAGAATTACACGAGATCCCGCGAGATCGGGATTGCATTCCCTACTATAGATAGAGCTCTAATCGGCTTCTCTACATTTTTGTTTCATCGACACCCATCTTTTCTCATACAAGCGTGCACATCGTCGTCAGTTTTTTTCTTTTGACTAAAACACGAGACCGTAAGACCATATTTACAAATGTACATGTCAAAAGTGGGTTCACAAGAAAAGTAAAAATTAAGTGAGATAGGGTATGGTATGGTAATAAACTTTACAATGTTAACATAGTGACGTCAAGTGTCAAATTACACGACTAACTCACTGATTTGAATCTTCGTGTTTTTTTGATATAACTCACTCCTTTAATTGTAAGTCCGTGACGGTAATTATTTTCTTCACTCATTTCTGAAATAAAAAATTTAATTTTATTTTGTTTTATAAAGGACAATACCCATTTTTGGGCCCACTTGATACCTAATAGTTTGTTAACAAAACAATATTCTAAAATAATACCTTAATTTAGTTTAAATTATATTAAAACATCGTTTTCCAATCAATATACAATGTTTAATAACATAAAAAATAAATATTACCAATTATTAAAGCTTTTAATACAATAATAACCTCAAATATTGTATCAGAAAAAGTCTAATTGCTCAATAACTTGGGTAAAAAAATTACAACTGATTGGTGATAAAATGTAGATTTATTTTCCTACAAAATTAACTAAAAATAATCGTGAAACTTGAGAAAAAAATTTGTGGGCCCATTTCCCTTAGGCGAATGGGCATTCTCCTTTTCTCCAGTCGTCAGTGCTCATGGATTTCCGCTGCACTTACCATCAGGCCAGTCAATGTCGTGTCAAATATAAAGAAAATGTATTTTTACTAATTTTTTCTTAATTTTTTTTATTGTAGCTCGGCATGTGACAACACTCCGCCTGATGTAAAGCTAGAGTGCGGTCCATGAATGGAAACAACTGCTACTACAGAGAAACCTGTGCGGGTAGCAGTCACCACCACTATGCCGGCTTGAGGAGACGAACATGTACCATCTTAGATTGACAGTGCACACTCCTCTCGTTATATCTGGCCACTTTCAAACTATTCCCGAAACGCAACAAAGTCACTTCACGGGTGTTACGTTCGAAAGTGGTGGTACTACCCCAGGACGGCAGACTGGACTAATAACCATCATCAGTCTGCCTACCACTCCTTAATAGTGCCTATAGGCACTATTAAAGAGTGGTAGGCAGACTGATGATGACGGCCGCTCATAACTCGTAACATAGTTACATTGGTTAGAATACTTATAACGAGTTTTGAACACGGGTCTCATCTAGTGAGATTTCACGCGTTCTGCCACTGGACTACGTCCGCTTTCTGTTATATTGATTATTAATTTACTTTTAGGAACAATTAATAGGTAATTTTATTAAATTTATCTTCTAAATATCTATAAATATTCATAATCGTGCGAAGTCGCGGGTTTATGTCTTCGTAAAATAAACTATAATGTTAAAGTTAGAATGCACCCTGTCTCGTCTCTCTGTACACGGACATGACTTTAATGAAGTCATTTTATGTTCTAAACACGACATTTTGACGTAGCGTGCGCGTTTCCATTGTACTAGTAAAATATATTAATTCAGGGACTGAGAACGTTACCATCACCACAATACCTCTATTCGATAGCCAGCTGTCAACGGTTCGCCTTCGTCTCCTCAAGCCGGCATAGCGGAGGCGAGAAAGCCTGTAGAAAGTAATACCACTTTCGAATGTAACACCTGTGAAGTGACCTTGTTGCGTTTCGGGAACAGTTTGAAAGTAGCTAGGTAACAATCAACATTGTGTATATTCGTCTCCTCAAGCCGGCATAGAAGTGCCTGCAGAAGTTGTTTCAGTTCATGTACCGCACTCAAGCTTAACATCAGGCGGAGTGTTGTCATAAGCGAGCTACATTTAAAAAAGTGGCTGATCCCGAAACGTTGTCGCGTTTACATTCAAAAATGGTGGTGCTACCCCAGGACAGCAGACTGGGCTAATAACCATCACCTCATATTTCCATTCATTTATATATAACTTCATTCTAAAGTGCCGTATACACTATTGTATGAAACGTTTACTTAAATAATATAAATAACGTGTCGCGTAACAATGGAAACGTGTAATCAAGACCTTAACAGGGGCAAGCTGTCAACAACAAAATAAGAGATCTTCCAGCGTTGGCATTAATCACTATACATTATACATTGAATAGTTTGTACAGAAAATAGTTGTTTGTTCTTCATTTATAGCGAGCATTGTACTCTAATAATACAGCCGGCATAGCGGAGGCGATTGCTGCTTGCGGAAGCTTCTTTATGGTAGCAATTGTTTCTGTGTCGTTGTAGAGTCAGTTACTATAAAAAAAGTAATTATCTAGTGACCTAAACAAACTTGCATCCTATACAGCATGTTTCTTTAGACAATTAGTTCTTATAACACTCTGTATATAGAGATGAAGTAATTATAACACGGTTCCCCAAAGAAACAATAATAAAACAAAAGTTTATAAATAAGTTATGATATAGACTTTATCTGAAGACCTATCTTGTAATAACATAGGTAACTTTGAAACGTATCTGCCGCTTGCATCTCACCTGTATCACACGCTATTATCACCTCTAATTCCACTTTTATTAGAGCCCAAAACTGCTTGGATATTATATTTAAAAAATTGTACTCGAGTATCGAACTTGATAAGGGAATACAACCTTTAAATGTAATCGGTATTAAGAGTGAAAGTTGCATGTAAATGTCTTATGGTTTAGTAAAGATTCGCACGTGTATATCTCTATTAGGATTCAAATAGAACAATTACGCTACTGCATTTATTGTGCATTTCAAAATTTTATAGGAAAAAATTTTAAAAAAAACCACGAAAATCCATTGACGGATCTTTTTACACAACGTTGACAACTAAATGAGGTGCAATATGTAACAAACATATAGAAACATTATATCTCTTTTACTTATAATGCAATCAGAAAGAGAAGGCAACTGTAATATTCCGATAAACAATTTAAAAAAAAACTGGGACTGCTCCCCTGCTCTTGATAGTAGGTACGCCACAAGTTAGTTCTTAAAAAAAACTATTCAAATTAATTCAGAATTAAAATGGACTTAGAAGTGTAAAAAGATCCATCAATATATTTTTGCAATGGATTTTATGGAAGCTGGGCTGCCTAGTGCACATAACCGTCGGGCGTGCATGAAGAGAATTGTGGATGTAAAGGAAGCGAGGGTGTTGTGTCAGGATCGTGGTAAGTGGCGTTCCGTTGTCTCTGCCTATCCCTGTGGGAAAAATGCGTAACAATTGTATTGTATTGTATTTTAGTGGACCTAAAACATCTACCATTTCCATTCAATAGTTAAAGTTTATAGAAACATTAACAACGACATTAAATTAATAAATTAGCTGCATTGTAATTAGTTTGTTTTTTGCTAACGGTACGTCTTTAATTAAGTACGGTATACAGTTATGTACGTATATTATTTCATTTTTCTTATATTAGTGTTTGATGTAAGCAGATAATTTAGAATTTAAACAAAAAAAAAAGATTAGTTTATACTTCTTGCCACTATTTTCGATTGTGTGGATAGAAACAGCTACTACAGAGAAATCTCTACGGGCAGCAGTCGTCTCCACTATGCCGGCTTGAGGAGACGAGCATGTATCATCTAGATTGACAGTGCACACTCCTCTCGCTATACCTGGCTACTTTTAAACTATTCCCGTAACGAAATATTTAGACTTTTGGTGAGAAAGAAAGAATTACATGTTTCAGAGTTTTTGCAATTTATCATCCCTTAAGCGTGTAAAACAACCCCCCTATTTTATATAAAGCGTGTATATAAAACTCATAATCTAAGTTAAACGCATAAAATTAATTATATATGTATACGAACGGGCAACAGCTTTTATGCTCTGGGTTAATATTTTTTTAAATTTTTTTTCATGGCATTTAACAAATTGCCAGCGTCAAAGTTGGGGAAAGGTCCGCGATATTGGAACGAATATATTTAGGAATGGATAGTGGATACATAAATATATATAAATATATAAAATACAAATAAATAAATACATGTAACTACAGTTTGATACTGTTTTCTATTATAAATAATTAATGAATTAATATTGGTGGGAAATGGAATGTTGTTCAGTATAAGATGATCTTTGAAGTATCTCTATTATACAATGGGCATGAAAAAAATATATGATTTAAATCCTCTGGGTTAATATTAAAAACAAATTTGCCTTTTACTTTTAAGGCTCTGGATGTTTGTTCTTTTCATCCATACGGTGCGTATCAAATGATGGTGTTGCCAGCCCACATTAAACAAATACTGGTTTTATTATTCAAATGACGTTCCGAGCAAAATTAAATATTAGTGAATTAACAGCATCTGTGTGTCAAATCTAAACAAGAGAAGGTCAACGTACTCGTTGCATAACGATCTTACGTCAAAACTCGATCAAGGTAACACATATTCTACTCACTTATACGACCTTGATTTGTAAACAATTTTAACTTTTATGCTTTAGATTTTAAAGTATAAATTCCCGTGTAATAGAATAGTTGATATGCCATTTTAGAATTTGATTTTTAAACAGATCAGATTTTTATATTTCTGACAAATTTTTCTTTATTATTCGCGCGTTTTATCGACAATATGGACGATTTCTGTTCATCCTAATCGATTTAATAAATTTATTTAGACCACTAATACAAGATTAACAACTTAATCATAAGTTTTTTAAGTTTATTTACATCTATGCCGTAAGTGTATGATATTCTTTTTTTTTTTTTTTTTTTATGCTTAATAGGCAAGCGTTTGACCACACCCTGCCTGGTGTTAAGCAGTGATGTGGTCTAAGGTGGAGCACGCTTGCCTATGAGGTACCTGTTCACCTTCGATTTGAAGAGACCTATGTTGCACGTGTCGGGAAACACAGACACCGGGAGGGAGTTCCACAGTTTCGCAGTACGCACGAGGAACGTGTTGTCAAAACGCCTCGTACGCACTTTAGGAACTTCGCACGGAACTTTTTTTTTTATTGTAGCTCGGCATGTGACAACACTCCGCCTGATGTAAAGCTAGAGTGCGGTCCATGAACGGAAACAACTACTACCGTAGAGAAACCTGTGCGGGCAGCAGTCGCCTCCACTTTGCCGGCTTGAGGAGACGAGCGTGTACTATCTTAGATTGACAGTGCACACTCCTCTCGTTAAACCTGGCTACTTTCAAAATATTCCCGAAACGCGACAAGGCCACTTCACGGATGTTACATTCGAAAGTGGTGGTACTACCCCAGGACGGCAGACTCGATCATCAGTTTCCCTACCACTCTTTAATAGTGCCTATAGGCACTGAGCGACCAAAGTACATATAACAAAGTTACATTGGTACCAGTCAGAATTTAGTGAGGTTTGAACACGGGTCTCATCGATCGTGAGTTCACGCGTCTTACCGCTAGACCACGGCCGCTCTATTATATATTTTATTTATTATCCATTCGAGTCTAGCGTCTCTGCTTACTCCAGAATTGTTTGTTGCAGACGGCCACTAGCATACCACACGTCTGTGTCAGTCTATTTAACAGGGTCCCGTGCTCTTCAACATTACGATGCTTTAGATTTCTATTTCAAGTAGTTTACATCTCGGTTGGATATTGTCCAAAATGTCACGCACGTGTAGTGTTACTTTTTACTGGGGTAGGCAGACCTTTATGCCTTTTTTAATCGTAGCTCGGCATTTGACAATACTGCGTCTGATATAAAGCTAGAGTGTGGTCCATGAATAGAAACAACTGCTACTACAGAGAAACCTATGCGAGCAGCAGTCGGCTCCACTATGCTGGCTTGAGGAGACGAGCGTGTACCATCTAGAATTCTAGATTGACAGTGCACACTCCTCTCGTTATATCTAACTACTTTCAAACTATTCCCGAAACGCGACAAGGTCGGCAGGACGGCAGTCTGGGCTAATAACCATCATCAGTCTGCCTACCACTCTTTAATAGTGGGACCAAAGCTCATATGACATAGTAACATTGGTCGGAATTTAGCGAGGTTCGAAAACGGGTCTCATCGATCGCGAGTTCACGCGTCTTACCGCTAGACCACGGCCGCTCTATTTTTCTTTTATGCCCTATGTTAAACTCGCTAGAAAAATGATTTGAAGGCAGCGGTTGTCTCCGCTATACCGGAATGGCCATTCCCTTTGCATTAAATAATTTTTTTGACATATTTTTATTAGCTATTAAAGGAAAAAGCCCATTCGTCATTCACCCCGTTCGGAAATGGGCCCACAATTTTTTTCTCAAGTTTGTCAATGATTTTTAGTTCATTTTGTAGGAAAATAAATCTACATTCCTTATCATCGAACAGTTTTATTTTTTTAATCGGATTATTAAGAAATTAGACTTTTTTAATGTCATTTTTAATTTTGAGGTTATTATTATATTAAATGCTTTAATAATAATTGATGATATATTTTTTTATGTAATTAAACATTGTATTTTGATTGCTAGACGATGCGTTGATATAATTAACTTAAATTGTTAAACTTAAAAAAAAAATTAAACTTAACTGTTGTTCCATTCGTAATCAAACTCATAAAAAAAAAAATTTAATTTGATTTGATTTCTGAACGATTTTTAAATTTAATTTATTTCTAAACGACGGGACGAACATCAAATGTTTGACATTCCACAAAGGAATAGTTTCTAAGGGAAAGCAAAATTGTTATTTTTACTATATTCCAAGCATTTTTTTCATATTTACTCACCTTTTAAACCTTCCACAAATAATTCAAAACCAAAATTAGCTAAACCAGTCCAGCCGTTCTCGAGTTTTAGCGAGACTAATGAACAGCAATTGATTTTTATACACATATATATATAGATTATTTATGTATTGTTAACAAACTATTAGTTATCAAATGGGCCCAAAAAATTGACATTTACTTAGTTTATTGTAAATAATAGTAGCAATTGAACGTGCTATACCTTTTATTAAACTTATTGATCATATGGCACCGTTAATTTTAATAAGGTTTTAAAAACGACGCCGTCTCCTTTTGATAGTATTAAAGGAATAAATATCATTATAATCCGATTGTATTTATAAATAATTAATTGTGATTTATTACATTTTTGTCCTAATTTATGGGAACACGCTATGGGGAAGGTCCGAAAAAAGGGACATATGTTAAATCGAAAACCATTTCGAGATATCACCTCGCTCAGACGTATTTTTTGATTCCCGTTTGAAAAAAACTTTATAATCGAGGAGATATTTATAAAACTGTGATAACATTGGTTTGACGATTACTTTAACTTTAACCAGCCAAAATTCGCTGGTTAAGGTTAAAGTAATCGTCAAAAATGACAAGCGCGACGATGCATGCCGCGATGGTGCAACTCGTGTGGAGTAAATGTAAACCATAATGTAAACGTAATGGTTAAAGTAATAGTTAAAGTAACTTTAACAGGCCTTCTGGTGCAAACGGACCTTAATTAAAAACATTTTTTAAAAGGGTATCTAAACCGGATCCTACATTTTTACATATTTTGTACATGTGACAAAACGTTCAATCAATAACGCAGTAATTTTTTTATAAGGAAATAAAAGCTTTTAATTATAACTAACGAAGCAATTTTCATAATAATCCAGTTGTTTATATTTTGTTGATTAAGCCCACCCAAACTTTATACACCAATAAACTACTCTTTATAGTAACCATGATTTTAGAAAATGTAGGTATTTTATTCTGTGTAATTTTTATCATAGCCTTTCACGGCGTGAATGTAAACTCGTACCTCAGTTCAGGCTGTTGAAAGCCTTAAAGATATTATAATTTTCTTTTAAAATTATTAATTGAAATAACATCAAAAATTTCTATATCTAACATCGAATATAAAACAACCTGAAAGTGATATTTTAATCCAAAAGTATGGTCACCCTATTTAATAAGTTATATATTGCGTACAAGTTATATAATTTTGTTTAATAGTTTATAAGTTGTGACATATGGTTTCCGACTTTCACCGCCCTTTTAGATCATTTGTTTTGATATCAATAAATATGTAACTATTTCTAAAGCGATTTGTAACGATTAGGAGAAATTTACATTAATTAGCTGTAAAGAATTTTTATGTTAATGAAAAGTTTTATAATATACATAGATGAGTGTGCACTGTCAATCTGGATGGTGCACCTTCGTCTCCTCTGTTATGAATGTCTATAGTCTATGGCTCAACATCTTTGCCTCGTCGACTGTAGTCTATGCCAGTCAAAGAGACTTGTAAAAATCTTGTATTAGAGGTCGGTTGAGAAAACATCGAATAAACTAAAATCCGGAAGCATCTGTTTTATTTTCAACACGAACCCACCAAAATATGGTGTCAGAAGTTGGTCGCATCACAATAAAGATGCAAGGAAGCGGAATTTTGCCAATGAAGATGGACGGCGATTTAGCGTTCAATTGGAACAGGTGGCGTCAATCTTTTCAGTTATATATGAGGGCT
This sequence comes from Tinea pellionella, assembly GCA_948150575.1. Classification (NCBI taxonomy): domain Eukaryota; kingdom Metazoa; phylum Arthropoda; class Insecta; order Lepidoptera; family Tineidae; genus Tinea; species Tinea pellionella. The sequence continues at coordinate 484,221 of OX411263.1, read as the reverse complement.
AGCGGGCTCGATGATGAAAAAACTGAGCGGAAAGTCGCGTTGTTGCTTCATTATATTGGACAACAATGTGTTGATATATTCAATTCCAAAAATTTAGATGAAAATAAAATAACATATGAAGAAACATTACAGGTATTTCAAAAATTTTTCGTGCCTAAAAGAAATCTTACTTATCAGTCGCATAAATTCTTCACATATAGACAAGAAGAAGATCAGTCGATGGAAGATTATATTACAGTATTAAAGAATTTAGCTCTGACATGTGATTTTGGAGAAATCCAGGACAGATTAATTAAGGACATCTTTATCTGTAATATGCATCAAAAATATCATCATATTAGAGAAAAATTGCTAATGGAAACTGATTTAAAACTAGAAACAGCAATAGATATTACAAAAAATTGTCTGCTGTCATACAAGCAAGCCATATCGTTACAAGAAGCTTCCGGAAGTCAGTCATCAATCATGTTCAACAAAGTCTCAAGTCACAGAAACAACTCAAATAGATATAGAAGCAGAGAGAGGTCACAGTCAAGACTACCACATAGGTCTAATTCACAGTCAAGTCGCACAAATTGTGGTCGGTGTGGACAAATTCATAGAAATTCTTGTCCTGCAAAAGGTGTCACGTGCCATAAGTGCAAAGGAAGAAACCATTATATGTCAATGTGTAATTCAAAAAGTGTAAAACAAGTCAGCGTGGATGAAAATGTGAGTACAAGTGATGAACTTTCTCGACAAGTCGAAAACTTATTTGTAGGTCATGTCTTAAGTAATAGTAATAATTCAAATAATGATTGGACAATAATAATTAATATGAATAATGTAAATGTAAAATGTGTATTAGATACGGGTAGTGATGCAAATATTATGTCTATAAATGTTTTCAATAGTCTTAACCTACAATATTTAACAAATTGTAATTACAAAGTAACGTCTTATAGTGGAAATAATGTCCCAGTCTTAGGTGTATGTAATATTAAATGTGTCTTACTTCATAATCATAATAAATTGTCTTGTGATATGAAGTATATTATAGTCAATATTAATTCTCCGACAATAATTGGTCGTGAAACATGCACAGCCCTAGGTCTTGTTAAACGTATCTATTCTATACAGTCAGATAGTAATAATTAAAAATCGTCTCCTTAAGCCGGCATAGTGGAGGTGACTGCTGCCTGCACAAGTCTTTTCGTAGTAGCAGTTGTTTCCATTCGTGGACCGCACTCTAGCTTTACATCAGACGGAGTGTTGTCACATGCCATGCCATGCCATTAATAATTAATAAAAAGTCAAAATTCTACTATGATAGAAAGTCGAAGTCCTTACCTGAGCTAAAAATAGGGCAAGAGGTAATGTATAAAAAGTCACCACAAAGTAATTGGTCTTTGGGTAAAGTCACAAAACAATGTAAAGAGCCGAGGTCATATTTGATTGAGTCGCCAGAAGGTCAAGTCTACAGGAGAAATCGTCAACACATAAATATATGTGCAAGTCCAGGTAAATATTTTAATCCTTATATTACCCCTACAGTGTCCTCCACCTCTGAGCTACCACCACCTCAAACAAACAGTCTACATGAGTCTAATATGTCTAATAATAATGATAGTCATAAATATTATACTAGGAGTGGTAGAGAAATCAAAATGCCATCAAAGTATGATGTTTATTGTAAATATTAAGTTTTCTTATTTGTCAATAAATACTTGAAATAATAATTACATTTAATTTATGTTTAATGTCATAGGTCAGTTAGTTTACTCATTATAGTAAATTGTCACATAGATTTTGTTAAATGTAATTGTAATTTATATGTCAATATATTAAGTTAGTCTAATATTTTAAGAAAAATTTATTATTTAAGTTGATGTTGAGTAGTCATAATTTCAGGTCTGAAAAATATTATATAGAATATTTTTGTTTTCTTTATTGTCATGTCATATGTCTTAAGTTTCAATTTTTATATTGTTTAAATATTTTATTATTTTTTTTTTTTTTTTTAAAAAAGGAACATGTTATGAATGTCTATAGTCTATGGCTCAACATCTTTGCCTCGTCGACTGTAGTCTATGCCAGTCAAAGAGACTTGTAAAAATCTTGTATTAGAGGTCGGTTGAGAAAACATCGAATAAACTAAAATCCGGAAGCATCTGTTTTATTTCAACACGAACCCACCAAAAAGCCGAAATAGTTTTTTAAACACTACTTTGCAACTAATTTCTGCTAATCAATGTTAGTGAGGGTAGGTACACAGTCACATCAGCTATCAATGTTAGATCCTTCACCAACATGAAAAACCCTCTCGACGCGTTTCGCCACTCCACGTGGCATCCTCAGGAGACATGTGGTCCCTTCGACTTCGCTCCGACGAAGCAAAGTTTTAGTTGCAAAGTAATGTTTAAAAAATAATTTTGGTTACGGATTTCCGCTAAGTAACGCCTAATACTATTAAACATATCCTCAAGCCGGCATAGTGGAGGCGACTGCTACCTCTAGATTTTTATCTGTAGTAGCGGTTGTTTACGTTCATGGACGCCACTCTAGCTTTACATCAGGCGGAGTGTTGTTTCGTTGAGTTACAAGAAGCTATAATTATGCACGCGAACTACGTAATGACTCGGTTAAAGTTTGTAATGGTAAAGTACTTCCACTGTCAAAGAATGAGCGAAGCTGGTTCTTACTCGAATTAGTTCTACATAATAATGTCAAGTGCCAAGTCATGTTTTATTGTGGTTTAATATGTTTTTCATACATAAAAACAATGTTTAACTATCGACTTATCACTTTCCACTCACAACACTAATAAAATAGTGATGGGAAACGCTCCAAATAGATATCGACACGGGTACTAAATTTATCGATAATCATACTTCGATCGGGGGTCGAAAAGTCGTAAAATTTTTTATGAGTCCATCATCAAAGACCTATAAGGCGAATTTAGGCGAAATTTGAGATTAGGCAGTAGTAAAAAAATATATGTAAATTGCTTTTTGATTGCGTTCGGGACCATTTCTGTTTGATATTAGTTCGTAATAAAATTGTTTTATCAACGTTAGTCCTTTTTCTCAGGGCATTTTTTTATGCCGCGCCTGGAATTATCTGTGACCGGCTTCGCTTAATGGACTTCAATTTTTAATTATCATTTAATTATTTAATTTTTATGACGCACTATTTTATGGTCATCCTTGTATGAATTCCTAGACAGACATTGTGAAACATTGCCTTCGACGTTTTAAAACAAAAAAAAATGTAGCTCGGCATACGATAACACTTCGCTTGATGTTAAACTAAAGTGCGGTCCATGAACGGAAACAACTGCTACCACAATTAGATTTCTGCACGTAGCAGTCGCCTCCGCTATGCCGACTTGAGCAGCAGCTGCACTCTCGTTAAACAATTAGATTTCTGGGCTTCCGGGCTTTGAACGTTAACTACATAGACACTACATAGGTCAGAATTTAGTGAGTTTTGAACACGGGTCTCATCGATTGTAAGTTCACGCGTCTTACCGCTAGACTATGGCCGCTTTAAATATAAAGATGAAGGTGATTAAATAATTTATTAGTTAAAAAACATTGTTGCAGACGTGATTTCTGCATAACGAATCAGTTTTCGAGTCACGGGAGCAGATAAGAACATTTCTGATTAAATAATATGGATAACACTTTTTTTTTTATTGCATATATCGTCGATATATATACAGTACGAACCAAACTTTGGGGCTCGACGAGGTGAGAGGGAAGGGCAAGATATCTACTTATTATAGGTTTTTAATATCAAAACCAGTAGCGGACTAAGGCTAGGCAACATTGTAATTCCGGACCTATTTTTCCGTCATGATACATACTTTACGTACTTCGGGCCCCAAAAATTACAGGCCTTAGGCACGTGCCTAGGTTGCCTAGGTCTTAGTCCACCCATCATCAAAACCTAGAACCAAACCTAATAGGCTAGTCTAGCCTTTAGATATTTTTCTGTTGCCAGTTATCTCTACTCATGGATTACGCTCCAGCATCCGCAGCCCTCTATTGAAACGCTTTTGTTGAAACGTATTAATGGACATAAAAAATCCACTAAATTCTTTCGTACCTACATGAAATAATGTACCTGCTTGATATGTTTATGATGTCTGAATCATGTATTTGTTGATAACACTGACATACGCCGGAGGGTTGTTTGCCCAAATTTGCTACCTATTTGATACCTGTATACCTTTCAAGTGTGCCTGGATGGCCAAGTCTGAATAAGTTTAATTTATTAGAAAACAGTACTTTAAAATAGTAGTTTTTTTTTAATCAACACTTTCTTTTAGTTTACTGTATATTTTGAAACTGAATTACTGAATAGTTTGATAGTAGTCAGGTATAACAAGAGGAGTGTGCACTGTCAATCTAAGATGGTACATGCTCGTCTCCTCAAGCCGGCATAGTGCAGATAAATATTGACAAAATAAATAGAATAAACTAATAAATGAAGTATAAAGTTAAAATAAAAGATTAAGTTATTAAAATATAATTCTTTTCGCGCGGTATGTATGTATGTATTTTATATACTTTTTTGTAGCAGCTCATAATTTTCTGCAGACGGCTGTCGCCTCCTCTATACCGGCTCGAGTAGACGAATGTGCACCATTGTAACTCCAGTGCAAAAATGATTTCGTAACACTTCACTTGAAAGTCGGCAAACTGGACTAATAAACTTCATCAGTCTGCCTACCACTCTTCAGAATAGGTACCTATATTATAAAAAACAGTAATCGTAACTGCTGACCACCCGTCAGTAATAAAATATTCCTTAAATAAGTTTATTAACCATTTACAATATAATTCACATCGGTATATTGGTTTTGTATTAATTTATATAAATATTTCCATTCTTAGTGATTTAAGGGATCGCCTATTATTCCCGTTCTTACAGTCTTGTACGAAAGCTCACTATAGATATGACTTTTAGAAATCAATGAAAAATTCAACATTCAATGAAATATAAAGGAGTAAACTAAGTAAAAAGGTGATCGTCGCCGTCACCGTTAACTTCTCAATCGATTACCATCTAGTTAATTTATACAGAAGCTCAACCTACTACACCTAACCCCACGCAAATTCTGTTTTGTTTCTGGTAAGGGTACCTTGACTGATTTTATATTTACAAACTTTTTTGTTTCTCTCTCTCTCTCTCTCTCTCTCTCTCACGCTCTGTTCCCACTGGGGTAGGCAGACACTACGGTGCGCCTGCGACTCCTCTCTCTACATAGTGGTATGTTAACCCAGACTCAGTTATGTAACCCAGACCACATCCATTCGCCTTACCTTTTCTGAATATTTGACCAACTCTTTTTTTTATTTTTTTTATTGTAGCTTCGCATATGACAACCGCCTGATGTAAAGCTAGAGTGCGGTCCATGAATGGAAACAACTGCTACTACAGAGAAATCTTTACGGGCAGCAGTCGCTTCCACTATGATGGCTTGGGGAGACGAGCATGTACCATATAGATTGACAGTGCACACTCCTCTCTTATACCTGCCTACTTTAGAATTATTCCCGAAACCCGACAAGGGCACTTCACGGGTGTTACATTCGAAAATGGTGGTACGGCAGGACGACAGACTCGTCTCCTATTTATTTTAATCAAAGTCATATCCACCCATTTCTAACACATACAGGAAGAAATTAAAATCAGTTTAAGGATGTTTATAGTGGGCAGCCCGTCCCGTTAGCGCTCACTAGCCACAAACTAACTTAATCGATAGTTTCACATCCCTAGCGCATGCCACTAATTCTTGTTAATCGATATTTGGATCACATTCACGTCACTAAATGCTTCCTGAGCATGCGATGCGGGGGTAGCGATGCTTTTTTGTATAATTCGATTGAGAAGGAATCGAATCCGAAACTTTTACATAATAATATACATATCTAACTGTAGTCTATGTAAAATTAGCATATGTTAGATCGGTTTTTTTTATTGTAGCTCGGCATGTGACAACTGATGTAAAGCTAGAGTGCGGGCCATGAACGGAAACAACTGCTACAACAGAAAAATATTTGCAGCCAATAGAAGCCTCCCCTATGCGTCACTTCTCGTTACACCTGGCTACTTCCAAATTGATTCCCAAACCCGACAAGGTCACTTCACTGGCGTTACATTCGAAAGTGGTGGTACCACCCCAGGACAGCAGACTGAGCTGTAATGCCTTTTTTCCACAGGGATAAGCAGAAATAACGGAAGGCTACCGAAAACACCCTCGCTTCCCACACATCCACAATTCTCTTCATGCACGCCCGACGGTTATGAGCACTAGGCAGACCAGCTTTCATAAGGATGTCTCCGTTTTGATAGGAAAACACTCCTCTTGGTCTGCCTTGTTTAACGCATCCATTTACATCAGATATATATATTCCGTGATTGAGCGGCCGTGGTCTAGCGGTAAGACGCGTGAATGCATGATCGATGAGACCCGTGTTCGAACCTCGCTAATTCTGACCAGTACCAGTGTAACTTTGTTATATGGTAATTTGGTCGCTCAGTGCCTATAGGCACTATTAAAGAGTGGTAGGCAGACTGATGATGGTTATTTGTCCTGTCTGCCGTCCTGGGGCAGTACCACCACTTTCGAATGTAACACCCGTGAAGTGATCTTGTCGCGTTTCGGGAATAGTTTGAAAGTAGCCAGGTATAGCGAGACGAGTGTGCACTGTCAATCTAGATAGTACATGCTCGTCTCCTCAAGCCGGCATAGTGGAGACGACTGCTACCCGCACAGGTTTCTCTGTAGTAGCAGTTGTTTCCATTCATGAACCGCACTCTAGCTTTACATCAGGCGGAGTGTTGTCACATGCCGAGCTACGATAAAAAAAATCCTTTCGTCAATCTCCTTTCCCTCATCCTTTCCATGGACCAGTTTGGAAGAGCCAGGTATAACGAGAAGAGATTGAATTCTGGGACCCAAGTTTATATACAGGGTGTCCCGTAAGTAGTGGTGTCAACGGTATTTTACAGATAGAGGGGTTCAATATCTAGAATATAATTTGGTGATTTTTTTTTATACCTTCTAGTTTAAAAGTTATGACATTTTTAAAAAATTATCATTTTTTCCCCCGTTTTATTACAAAATAATGTTATAAAAATTTGTTTACAATTATTTTCACTGATATTTTTATTTAAGTGGGTTGAGAAAACACAGAACTTTCTAATTATAATGTTATTTGTAACCAATTAATAACCATGGTTAAATAAAAAATTAAAATCGAAACAAGATTTAATTTATCAAATTTTAAGCATAATATTTAAACGAAGCTGGTGTAAAAAAATTGTATGTAAGGTTACGGGACCATTATTTTAAAAATATCTACAATTCACATGGACTCTAAAAACGTATAATAATGTTCACTGTCATTTTAATTAAAGTAATTTTTCAAAGTTAAACAAGCAACAAAGTACTATTTGTCGAAGAAATTTCATTATTACCTTATGCGAATTCCAATAAAACCAATGTAAATAGATACGGATAAGAAAACAATTTATTAAAGTAAATGCTCAAAATGTCCTCCTCTAACTCTAATGCATAACCGACATCTTCTAATAAAGATTCTCCTGATATTTCCTAGGGCTCTTTGATTATTTTTAATTCTTTCGGACACGATATTCAATTTTGGCGTAGTTCATATTCATTATTATTACATCTCTCATAAACAGCTTCTTTAAAGTTAACAACAGCAGACTGATGATGGTTATTTGTCCAGTCTGCCGTCCTTGGGTAGTGCCACCACTTTCGAAAGTAACACCCGTGAAGTGACAGTCGCGTTTCGGAAATAGTTTAAAAGTAGCCAGGTATAACGAGAGGAGTGTGCGCTGTCAATCTAAGATGGTACATGCTCGTCTCCTCAAGTCGGCATAGTAGAGGCGACTGCTACCCGCACAGGTTTCTATGTAGTAGCAGTTGTTTCCATTCATGGACCACACTCTAGCTTTACATCAGGCGGAGTGTTGTCACATGCCGAGCTACAATAAAAAAAAACACCATAATTTACTTAATAATCTTTGTTTTAATAGTAGTCCGGCATGTGATTACACTCTGCCTAATACTTAAGTATTTACTTAGTAAGTACTTAAGGTACGTAATCTCTGAATGAAGTATGAGTGGAAACAGGCGTCAGTCTGCCTACCCCTCTTTAAAAATCCCTAAAGTCAAATTAAGGAACCGAAATGAAAATAAGATAGGAACTACAAGCAGTTAGTATCTTACAGTAGGTTAAGACGTGAAAAAGTGCAAATTTCCGACTGTAAGAATTCTTAAAATCCGTCCTATTATCGGAATGCATTATTAAAAATCGACGCCCATTTGTTGTATTAGTGTCGAAAAAACATTGTAATTAAAATGCTAGTGATCATTATTATACGTTTTTAGAATCCGTGTGAATTGTAGATATTTTTAAAATAATGGTCCCGTAACCTTACATACAATTTTTTTACACCAGCTTCGTTTAAATATTTTGCTTAAAATTTGATAAATTAAATCTTGTTTAGATTTTAATTTTTTATTTAATCATGGTTATTAATTGGTTACAAATAACATTATAATTAGAAAGCCCTGTGTTTTCTCAACCCACTTAAATAAAAATATCAGTGAAAATAATTGTAAACAAATTTTCATAATATTATTTTGTGATAAAACGGGGGAAAAAATGATAATTCTTTAAAAATGTCATAACTTTTAAATCAGAAGGTATAAAAAAAAATCACCAAATTATATTCTAGATATTGAACCCCTCTATCTGTAAAATACCGTTGACACCACTACTTACGGGACACCCTGTATAACCATCTGGCCGCATGTCTTATTAAGATTAAAATAATAATAAATGATTTAATGAGTTAGTTACCGGTTTCCTTTTTGGCTCTTAGGTTAGGTTTAGCTCTTTTTTTGGTAACAGAAGCGTCAGATCAAATTGATCGTTAAGGCGATTTGTTTAATGCATATTTTATTTTATTTGAACTTGAAAAGTGATTAAAGATATTGTCTCTTCAAACAGGCATAGCGGAGGTTGTTTGTAGACATATTTCCGTGCGCTCTAGTTCTACTATCAAACTACTAATGAAAAAATAAAAAATTGAATTGACTTTAAAATAAGTAAAATATGTATTTTTACGCGTTTATGACGAGACGCTTCAAAAGTAATGTAAATAATATAAGGGAAAGTCGTACCACTTTTTGACGTCAATATTTCATCTACAAAAAGACTTACACATATGATTGACTATTACAATTATAGATCAATATCTTGGCTATTACATATTAAAAAATTGCTGTCATAGGTTGCAACTAAGGTAGTCAAAAATGTGTTTTTCGGGAGGTCTACTAACGGTACAATTTAGCCAAACTAGTCGTTTAAATCGTACCACCGGTATTTTAAATCGTACCAGTAATAAAAACTATTCTAAAATTATTTATTTACTAAAGAATTTAATAAAAAAATATCCGTGTATTAAATGAAAGTGTATAAACTATGAACTGATAAAGTCATTATACGAGTATAAATTGGTTAAAAAAAGAAATCGAGTTAAAACAAACAAAATTAAAATGGTAGTTGTTAAGTGTACGATTTTTGGGTGAATTTTTGATCACTTCATTGCTTATAATGATAGCATAGTGTGGTGTTATTGTCTGATCATTTGAGATGCGCTCTTTGATACCTACTTTATTTTAAAGTCTGTTATACACTAAACAATTTATTTTTATAGTCACATTCCGCCTCATGTTACGAATTAATAACTACTACTACAGAAAAATGTCAGCTGTATGTAGTCGCTTTCACTATGCCGGCTTTAGGAGACGAATGTGCACCGTCCATTAACACGATAATCTCTCGTTATATCCGGCTGCTTTCAAACTGACCAAGGTCTAATTGTACCAAAACGCCCATGAAAGAAACTACTTTGACTGTTACATTTTACGATAACTTTAACGGTTACATTTACTTTCTGTCCACTGTCCACACGCGTTGCACCATCGTGTAAATTACACTATCGATTAAAGGGTGACTGATGTAATGAGGATTACATTCCCAAAAGATTAATAGAAAATCATATTTGGCTTCTTTTCATACACTGGACGTTAGTGACATTGGTTTAACTATTACTTTAACTTTGACCGGCCGAAATTCGCTGGTTACGGTTAGCGTTAAAGTAAACGTCAAAAGTGACAGGGTTTTTTTTGAAGCAACCCAAGTTTACTTTTAACCATTACTTTAACGAGAGAGTAATAGTTAACTCATCTGGTGCAATTTGCTAATCACCTTAGCGAGCACCTTAGGGTGTTGCACTTGAAAGTGGTGGCACTACCCTAGAACGGCAGACTGTGCTAAGTTCAGTCTGCCGTCATCAGTCTGGCTCTATCTCTTAATTACGTATTTATTTCTATGAATACCCAAACCACCTTGGGGATAGTGCCAAGGTTTCTCAGATACCCCAAACTAGCACTTAACAAAAAACAACTCAGAATTTTCCTCTCGGACGTCATAAGGTTCTTGACACCCACCCAGCACGGTTATTTCGTTGTTTTCATACGGGGTGAAAATGATACGCAAAACACAAAATTAATCCGAACTGTATTATTAATTCAGAATGCAATAGGGTTGTGAGTTAGTTTGAGTGAGTAATTTAACCAGTTTTTTTTTAAGTTAGCCATTATTGTCGCCTTAATAAAACGTTAAGCTAAAATATACTTTCGAAAATTTATTATTAATATTTTTTAAAATTTTATAGAAAAACATCCCATGCTCTTCGCTTTGCGCGGAGATGTTTTGACCACTAAGGGTGGTTTGCACCAGAAGACCGGTTAAAGTAACTTTAACTTTTACGTTTACACTATTGTGTATATTTACTCCACACGAGTTGCACCATCGTCACGCCTGTCATTTTTTACGGTTACTTTAACCGTTACCGTAACCAGCGAATCCTGGCTTGGTTAAACTTAAATAATCGTCAAACCAATGTTACTAACGTCAAATGTATGAAAAGAAGTCAAATATGTTTCTATTATTTTTCGAAATCAGCGATATTTAACGATAACGACAATATGAATTTACACGATATTGCAACGCGTGTGGAGTAAATGTAAACGTTTAACGGTCGTCGTCGCCGTAAAAGTAATAGTTAAAGTTACTTTAACCGGCCTTCTGGTGCAAACCACCCTAAGTTATACAGGCATTAGAACTTTACGTGATGATGTTGAAATAGAACATATATTTTTATCGGCAGCCCTTCTAACATATTTTAATTAGTTAAATATGTTTTTCAAACATAATTTTATGTAATCTAAAAAAGTGAATATGTATGTACACAACCTAATGTTAAATGACTCACAGATCGCCGACGTGTTCAAACGTATGTTTTGTTATAATTTTGCTGATTTTGTAAATTGCTAACTTACATTTTTATGAGGGTTATTTTCAAAGAATACGAACCAGGCGTTATAAGAGTTTGCTCTCCAAAAGGTTTCTGTTTTTTAGTTATTTTTTTAATTTAACTTTATTTTGCTGTCGTGTTGGGGCAGTACCACCACTTTCGAATGTAACACCCGTGAAGTGACTTTGTCGCGTTTCGGGAATAGTTTGAAAGTAGCCAGGTATAGCGAGAGGAGTGTGCACTGTCAATCTAAGATGGTACATGCTCGTCTCCTCAAGCCGGCATAGTGGAGGCGACTGCTGCCTGTAGAGACTTCTCTGTAGTAGCAGTTGTTTCCATTCAGGGACCGCACTCTAGCTTTACATCAGGCGTGTTGTCACATGCCGGGCTACAATAAAAATAATCATTTTTTAGATAAACATAACGTTTTAAATTTTAAATTTAATCAAATCTCTTTTAAAGAGATCTGAAATAAAGTAAATAATTTTCTTTTATGTTAATATTTTACTTTGCCATTTTTTTTTTATATTGACGCGATTTGTGACCTCGACTGGCCTTATGGTAAGCACAGTGAAGGTCCATGAGGACTGACGATTGAAAAATCGCTTACATCGTGCTTTCTGCTGCTTTTCCATGAGCATTCGTCTCCGCTATACAGTCTTGAGAAGACAAATGTACAAATTCCAAGTTGACAGTGCTCACTCCGACTGGGATATTTGATAGTTACCCCAGGACGGCAGACTGAGTTAATAGTCACCACTATGCCTACCATTTATAAACGATAAACCTAATCTTATATTTTTGTTTATCGCATGTTTATGTAAGATTATAAAAAACTTTTTTATGTATTATATGAAAGGTAAGTCACGTTTTCAGCCTTTTTAGTGCTTTGATAATGAGTACTGAAACCCTAAAAGTCAACGAACTTACATTTTAGGGGTTGAAAAGGTAAAGGTAATTTTATCAGCTCGTCCGCAGAACTTCCTAACTACCCCGAGGGTCGTGAATATAAAATACTTTAGCAATTTTCAGTGTATTTCTTTTAGGAGGAATGCAAATTATTATTTTTTTAAAAGGTACAACGACCTGTAAGTTATCTGCTGACATTGCTGATTTTTGCTGTTTTTATAGCTACGTTCATTAGGGTTAATATTTATTTTATTTTAAACCGTTAAGGGTTGTATTTACATAAAAATATACACTGATATATGTAAATTTATTTCCTTTAATGTAAAATTAAATTTTATATTATGAGTTTGTTTGGAGTCAATTTATTTTTATATTAGACTCAGAAATAGTCGCCTCCGCTATGCTGGCTCGATACCTAAAGACTGCCAGGCCTAATAAGTGGAATGCCTTGTCAATGGTTGGAGCTAAATAGGTAGGCAGGCTGACGTTTATTAGCCCAGTCTGCCGCCCTGGGGTAGTTTCAACACTTTTTAGTTTAGCGAGGGAAGTGTGTACCGTCCACCTGGATTGTACGTATTCATCTCCTCATAGCGGAGACTAAGCTTCTGCGAGTCGCCTCTCGTTATAGCTGGCTACTTTCAAACTGATCCCGAAACGGGACTAGGTCACTTTATAAGTGTTGAAAGTGGTGGTACTACCCCAGGACGGTAGACTAGGCCCATTATTAGTCTAGCTACCACTCTTTGAACTCCCTATTATGTGTTAAAAAAGCTATTATCAGCTTTTTTTTTTAATAATAATAATAATAAATAATATAATAATCGTTTATTGAACATAATAATATTACACTTACATACTATAGGAACTTAAATTTATGAATTAATATCAAATTTCCTTTAATTTTCTATATTTAACAACAAGTTAGGAAATTTAAGCAGACTCTTTGGCATCCGTACTAGGAAAGAAAACCTGTGTTACGGATGCCATTACATTTCAGTGCTCCTGGTTGTACAACTAAAGAATTTAATCATAAATATTATTGTTAATTTAAAGAATAAAACGATATAATAAATAATTATAAAGTAGAAGGAAAATATATAAATAATATAACAAATAGATACACATATTTTTTTTTTTTATTTTAGCACGTCATATGATTTAATTTGTTTTTTTATTAATTTGTTCTTTATTAATTTGTGAGAGGTTATGAATGAAAGCAAATCTTTGCATGTGTGTGTAAGAAGGAAACGATAAATCTAATATCAGACATAATTACTGGTCTATGACCTAACAATTAATGTTATTAAAGTTTCCCAACTAAATATAAGATATAACTAGATTTTTTTTATTGTATATACAGGGTAATTTTTTTAACTGGGACAGTATGGGGAAATCCTAAACCACAGGACATACGGAAAAACTGTCTTAGGAACCATTTGCTCTTTTTTTATGAAAACGAATTTGGCATAGTAATTTTTCTGGTCAAGCTTGAGGTGTCCATGGAAATGAGTCATTTTGATGAAAAATTTTTTTGATGCGGTTCGACTCAGTTTCATGTAAGGATCATTTCATTGTTTCGGAAGAAAAAAATCGGAGCAGCAGAAGTTAGTCAAATTTAATGAAATGTATTCCCATACAATTTGTAAGTAATCTGATGGTTGCATTAATAATACTAACGCAAAAATGTTACGGGCACGTTTCAGAACTATTCTATTGACAAAAAGTTGTGTGGTGAATCTTGTTAAATGATAAAGAATTGCGTTGTATGATATTTTATTAAGAATTAATGAGATACGACATAAACTCGAAACTCGTGACTCCACATGGAAAAATTCATCTGCATCACATCGGCTGAACGTCATGGTCATTTATCAGGACCGCCGACCAATGTGCCCATCTAACGACCTAGATAGTGTTCATCAAAAACCGTTTACTCGTTGTACCATTGTGAGGAGGTGCACCATCTTGTTAGTAGATGAAATTTATTTGAAATGGTCTCATCCAAATCCACAACTACATTTAACATCTCTAGATATTTGACTTGTAAACATACTCGTACATTATTAATAAAAATCACAGTATTAACAACGTTCGTTCTAAACTTTTTAAAATTATGTTTAACCGTAACTCGTAAGATCATAGTGGTTCTCTTCTAATTCTTGAGTGCGAATAAAATTTAGTTTTTAATTATGGAACACTTTTTGAGTGTGTATGTATCGACTATGGTTCATTCAGTATCTACCATGTATTGGCCCGTTGTATGACAAACCATTTCATTAAATTTGACTAACTTCTGCTGCTCCGATTTTTTTCTTCCGATACAATGAAATGATCCTTACATGAAACTGAGTCGAATCGCATCAAAAAATTTTTTCATCAAAATGACTCATTTCCATGGACAACTCAAGCTTGACCAGAAAAATTACTATGCCAAATTCGTTTTCATAAAAAAAGAGCAAATGGTTCCTAAGACAGTTTTCCCGTATCTCCTGTGGTTTAGGATTTCCCCATACTGTCCCAGTTAAAAAAATTACCCTGTATATTGTATATTGTATTGTATATTTTTTATATATTCTATTTTTCTTTTGTATTAACTTTTATAGTTTGATAATTGAGGACGATAAAGATATTAAAATAACTTGGTAAAAGCATATAAAACGTTGTTTTATTATAGTTTAAGAAATAGAAGTACAATTTGTAAAAGCGTTGACAAACCGAATAACAAGAAGGTTACTATGGTAATAGCACAGATGAATTAGGATTTCAGAGATATATTTGTTACAGACAAATATAGATCACCGAGTCTTTACAGAACTTAAAAAAATATATATTTTTAACTATTTAGCTTTTGTTAGACATTGAATGTTGTGCATATTTGTAATTGGTTGCATATCAGAAAGAATAAAAAATAGAGCGTAAAATATTATATGTTAACTGTTAATATGCCATTAAATAAATAAATAAATTGTAGCTCGACATATGATAGGCAACACACCGTCTGAGAGCGGTTCGTGGACGGAAATAAATACTACAGATTTTTTTTGCAGACAACGGTCGTCTTCGCTATACCGGCTTGACGAGACGAATGTACGCCAGTTGACAGTACTGCCATTTTCGAATGTAACACTCGTGAAGTGTTTTGGAAGTAGCCAAGTGTAACGAGAGAAATATGTACTGTGAACCAAGAATCGTGCACATTTGTCTTCTCAAGCCGGCATAGCAGAGTCGACTGGTGCCTCTTGAAATTTATCTGTAGTAGCAGTTGTTTCCGTTCATGGAGCATTAAGCTAGAGTTAAACTCCGAGGTACAATAAAAAAACTACCCCCAGACGTCACAGAATTACGTTTTTTTAACTATATTCATGTAAATTATTCTCTGTTTAGTTTCTATGATTTTAAATATAATATAATATGTAGTCTATATAAAACAGTATAGTATAGCTAACCACATGGTCTGTCGGGGCGATCACCTCTTTGGCAAGGCCGTGTAAATTTTAAATTAGATATTATACACGAGTCGTGACTAATGGAGTATGCTTTCCATACATTTTTTCATTAGGTAATAAATACCTCATACTGGTTTCCGGATCGGAAAGGAATCTGCGTATTTTCTTTTAAACATTGTCAATAAAAAACAAATCTTTTCATGGAATGAATCAAATGTACATTTATTATTTATACTATATATATATTTTTTTTATTGTAGCTCGACATGTGACAACACTCCGCCTGATGTAAAGCTAGAGTGCGGTCCATGAATGGAAACAACTGCTACCACAGAGAAATCTCTACGGGCTGCAGTCGCCTCCACTATGCCGGCTCGAGGAGACGAGCATGTACCATCTAGATTGACAGTGCACACTCCTCTCTTATACCTGGCTACTTTCAAACTATCCCCGAAACGCGACAAGGTCACTTCACGGGTGTTACATTCGTAAGTGGTGGTACTGCCCCAGGACGACAGACGGGACAAATAACCATCATCAGTCTGCCTACCACTCATATAGTAAAGGAAAAAAGTTTATGTTGGAAAAATATATCTACTAATTGTTTTTTTTTTTATTAAGGTGAAAGCCAACACCTAAGCGTCCATACATTTTGTTTTACCACATTGTTTTAAACATAGCAGATTTATGTTGAAATTAAGTAACTTAATAACTTTCTCAGCACTAATTATTATCGCAAATCACTATAATAAACAAATAGCTACGGCACAGAATATATAAAACGCATTTTAAACATTTTATATTAGTTATATTTCACAAGCATTTTATATATTCTGTGCTGTAGCTATTTGTTTATTATAGTGATTTGCGATAATAATTAGTGCTGAGAAAGTTATAAAATTACTTAATTTCAACATAAATCTGCTATGCTTCGAACAATGTGGTAAAACAAAATGTATGCACGCTCAAGTGTTGGCTTTCACCTTAAGGCATATACTAAGCTAGTGGTCGTATCACAAGCACTGTGCTACCTAAGTACACTTTTTATTTATTGTAGCTCGGCATGTGACAACACTCCGCCTGATGTAAAGCTAGAGTGCGTGAAAACAACTGCTGCTAGCTATAGAGAAATCTCTACGGGTAGCAGTCGCCTCCACTATGCCGGCCTGAGTGACAGTGCACACTCCTCTCGCTATATATGGCTATTTTCAAACTGCTCCCGAAACGTGACAATATCACTTCACGGGAGTTACATTCGAAAGTGGTGGTACTGCCCGAGGACGGCAGACTAAGCAAATAACTATCATCAGTTTGCCTACCACTCTTTAATAGTGCCTATAGGCACTGAGCGACCAAAGTACTTATAACAAAGTTACATTGGTACCGGTCAGAATTTAGCGAGGTTCGAACACGGGACTCATGGAACGTGAGTTCACGCGTCTTATAATATAGATTGCGGTTAGAATTTAGCGAGGTTTGAACCCGGGTCTCATCGATTGTAAGGCCCGTTCTTTATCGCTAGAAACCACGACCGCTTTAATAAGTTGGTGACTATTTTTTTATATTTATTTTTTTATTAACATTTCAATATTTTTATTAGTGGATGGATTTTCCCTCTCCTAAATTATTATTTGTTTTTACAAGCTACGCTGCTAAATGTTAGCAAAACTATTTATTTTTTCAACTTACCTTGAGAGTTTTCATAGAAAAGCGTCAAGGTAAAAAATGCGGGTAACGTATCCTCTTATTGAAGTAAAATTATTAAACTATATTGTACTGTGATTGTTTAAGAATTGTTTTCGTGATGGTTGTCTCAAGATCGATTCCCACAAGAAATATGATGTTATTTGAAAAATAAATAAATAAAAAGTTATTTTTTTTATTTATATCTTTATTTATTTGTAGATTATTTTTCTATATTTGTGTTTAGTATCCGTGTTCGAGTATTCGTGGACCATGTATTTTTATTTTCCCTCCAAAATAGTTTGAAAGTAGCTAGATATAACGAGAGGAGTGTGCACTATCGATCTAAGATGGTCCATGCTCGTCTCCTCAAGCCGGCATAGTGGAGGTGACTGCTACCCGCACAGGTTTCTCTGTAGTAGCAGTTGTCTCCATTCATGGACCGCACTCTAGCTTTACATCAGGCGGAGTGTTGTCACATGCCGAGCTACAATAAAATAAAAAAATAAAATTCCGTTTGAAGTTTTAACAAAAATTCTTTACTGAAGCCTTTATTAAAGTTATTTTTGACTTGACTAGGGCTCGATCTTATTGTATTTACTGTGACACTGTCAAATTGTTACTATGCTATAAGGAAAAAAGAAGAAAAATATAAAAGATTTTTTTGCGACTTTGCTGACATAGTTACAGTGTTACCGGTCAGTGAGATTTGAACACGGGTCTCATCAATCGTTACGCAGACTGGACAAATAACCATCATCAGTCTGCCTACCACTTTTTAATAGCGCCTATAGGCACTGAGCGACCAAATTACATATAAAAAGTTACATTGGTACCGGTCAGTGAGATTTGAAGACGGGTCTCATCGATCGTTAGTACACGCGTTCTACCGATAGACCAGGGCCGCTCTAATGATAAGAATAGTGTTATCTTCTTAATTAGGGTTTGTGGGACTCTAAAACTAAACAAAAACAAACTAAAATATTGCTAAAAGTAACATTTTTAGGAATTAATTAGTTAGGGCAAAGTTATTTACGTTTTAACACCACATATATTTTTTACGCGTGTAACACCGTAAGTGTGTCGTCGGAAAAAGAGCGTTTTAATGTAGCACGCGTACGAAATAATGACAAGTAGAACGGCCGTGGTCTAGCGGTGAGACGCGTGAACTCACGATAGATGAGATCCCTTCAAGCTAGATACGGTCCATGACTACAAATAAATTTATACAGGCAGCAGTCAGCTCCGCTATGCCAGCTTGACGAGACGAATGTGCACCATCCACACTAATAGTTCAAAACGCATCAAGATCACTTCACGGGTGTTACATTCGAAAGTGGTGGTACTACCCCGGGACGGTAGACTGGGCTAATAACCATCATCAGTCTGCCTATTACTCTCAAAATTATGTCAAGCCAGAGTGTGATCTAGAAAACGGAGACGCCTACTGTCACAGATGAAGATCTACGTCCTCTATGTCGGCTTTGTAAGATGCCTCTTCATAATGTGTTTAAAAGAAGTAATTTCTTAATTAAAGATTTAAATTACTAATTAAATCCTAATAAGTGTTTAAACATGGTTGTTACCCTATAATGTTCATGGTTGTACCTACAAATCGCTCGTTGCTGACGCTCGTCGCCTCTTCGGCTCAAATGTCTGATGTGCCACGGCGAGTTATCGATGTTTATGTAACAAGTGTTTGTGTTTTGTTTACATTACATAGGCTGTTAGCGATTTTGTTTAATATCACGTATCAAGAGGCGAAGTGTATGTTGTCCAATATTCTTTTATTTTGACACGACATGTGACCTTGACTGGCCTGATGGTAAGCGCAGCGGAGGTCCATGAGCACTGACGACTAGAGAACCGCCAATACGGTGGCTCCAGTCGCCATTACTATGCCGGCCTGAGAAGGTGCTTTTTCACGCTCCGCTGAAAGGACTGGGAGAATTCCACTTGTCAATTGTGTGACACAAAAAGGACGCGCCAAACCGTTTCGTTCGACCACCGATTCGGTCGAAAAAATGTGGATGAATAAATAAATTAATACTATAATTTCTTATTTAAACTTTATTGTATGCTAATATTGTAAATGTTAAAGTATGTTTGTTTGTTTACTAATTACGCTCAAACGGATGGACTAATCTTGACGAAATTTAGTATGGATGTAGATTATGAGCTATAAGATACTTTTTAATAATAATAGTAATAAAGTAGATTTATTGTGGAACAGCTTCCTTCTACTCCAGTAACACCCGCATTGGGCGGGGGAAGCATCCACATTGTGTCGACAGGATTGGAAGCCGAACAAAACGTTCTTTTTATATCGCCCGATCGATAAATGTAATGCTTTGCCCTACCATGTGTTCTCCCACTCCTTTCACCTTGGATTCTTCAAGCGGACCGTAAAATAGCACCTTCTCATAGTAA
Organism: Tinea pellionella; assembly: GCA_948150575.1. Taxonomy (NCBI): domain Eukaryota; kingdom Metazoa; phylum Arthropoda; class Insecta; order Lepidoptera; family Tineidae; genus Tinea; species Tinea pellionella. The sequence continues at coordinate 464,344 of OX411263.1, read as the reverse complement.
TGGCGACTGGAGTCACCGTGTAAGCTGTTCTCTAGTCGTCAGTGCTCATGGACCTCCACTGAGCTTACCATCAGGCCAGTCGAGGTCGCATGTCGTGTCAACATAAAAAAGAGATTTTACCATTTTACATTTAATGTTTTTTTTTTTGCAATAATGAAAGCAGAAGGGGAGGTACAGCTGTTTTAATACATTTAAAAGGTTATCCAAGAATGGAACAGGAAAGTTACGAAGTAGTTTTACTGTTATTTATTTTTATTTTTTAAATGATTTCGGCAACAGCTGCTTTAGCTAATCGCTTCTCCCATGGAATGTGTTCCTAATCAGTGTAATAGGATATGACACGCGTGCCTCGACTAGATCCTTCACCTCTGTCACTTTCTTTGTCTATAGGTTTTTTAATTACATGCTTTATTGCCCTGTAGTCAGTCATTTAATGTATTTAAATCATGATCCAGACCAAAAAAATACATGTTAAATGGCGATAGTATAGACAGGTATAAGAGAGAAGTGTGCACTGTCAATCTAGATGGTACATGCTCGTCTCCTCAAGCCGGCATAGTGGAGGCGACTGCTAGAGATTTCTCTGTGGTAGCAGTTGTTTCCATTCATGGACCGCACTCTAGCTTTACATCAGGCGGAGTGTTGTCACATGTCGAGCTACAATAAAAAAAAAAATTGTTAGAAGTACTCGTACAACACCTGAGAAGTGATTGAGTCGTGTTTCGGGGATAGCTTTCCAGTACCCGGGTAAAACAGGATTACTTGTCGAGCTACTATAAGAAAGTATGGCAGACTAGGTTAATAATAATCGTCATCAGTCTGACTCTAATACTTCCATCCATAGAGATGCAAACTTCATACATCTGACATGAAAAAAGCGTAGGCCGCTTCAAACGATTTGACAATGTCGCCGTCAAGTCAAATACTAACTAACAGAGAACCTAAACGTGGCTGCGGCCATGTTTTCTGTCGCGTCACATTGGGAGCGTTATTGCACATCTAGTTGTATCAATGCTTCCATCATATATAATTTATTTTTATACGCGTGTATATTTCAGTTTCCCTTTTTTTATAATATTTGAAGAGTAGATATGCATTATAAAGCCCTTTCGTGGTCCATATATTAGCTCTGCTTACCCCTGTATAACGTGGCCTATGTATAATAAATAATATTTTTTATTTTCGTTTTTCAGGTAAGTTCGTATTAATTTCTTCTTGTTAGCTGTAAGTTTTGGTAAGTTATTATTATATTTATAGAGTTATTTTATTTTAATAGTAATTAATAAATGTTTAAAATTACTCTTTACTTTATTTTCTGGCTAGCTTGCTAGGTCAAAAAAAAATTTCAAAGTCGGACTAAGTGGTTTCGGAACAAACAAAGAAACTTTCATTCTATTAGATAGCATTGATTCGTCCAGAATATTGTATTTTTAAAGCCAGTTTTATGCAGGTTTTTTTTTGGTGAAAACTCAAAAGGACAATGTCCATTTTTGGCCACTTGACATCTAATAGTTTGTTAATACGATAGGATATTTTTTATTTAATTTATTACAATTATATCAACACATCATTTACCAATCAATAGACAATGTTTAATTACATAAAAAACAGATATCTTCAATTATTAAAGCATATTAAATAACAATAACCTCAACAATTGCATCAGAAAACATCTAATTACTCAATAACCCGGGTGACGAAATTAAAACTGATTAGTAATAAGGAAGTAGATTTATTTTTCTACAAAATGAACTAAAAATCATTGACAAACTCGTGAAAAAAATTGTGGGCCCATTTCTCTTAGGCGAATGGGCATTTTCCTTTTCTTTTAATCATTATATTTGCAAAATCATGTTTTTGTTTTTTTTTTTAATTAGTGTATATTAAGAGGAATGTGAAAATAATAAGGGTTTCCGTGCTGTGAAGGTCGGAGCAATCGTATGGTCAAGGTGATTTGCTGTGAAGACCCTCACCATACAGCTTTTGCCTATACAGGTACTCCATGCAGGTCCTCACTTGGGTTATATCTCTAGATATTTGACTTGTAAACATACTCGTACACTATTAATAAAAATCACAGTTAGAACAATGTTCGTTCTAAACTTTTTTAAATTTAGTTTAACCGTAACTCGTAAGATCATAGTGGTTCTCTTCCACCTCTTGAGTGCAAATAAAATTTAGTTTTTAATTATGGATCACTTTTTAAATGTGTAAATGTCTACTATGGTTCAGTAGGTAGGTACCATGCGTTGGCCCGTTTAATTTTATTAAATTTGACTAACTTCTGCTGCTCCGATTTTTTTCTTCCGATACAATGAAATGATCCTTACATGAAACTGAGTCGAACCGCATCAAAAAAATTTTTCATCAAAATGACTCATTTTTATGGACAACTCAAGCTTGACCAGAAAAATTACTATGCCAAATTAGTTTTCATAAAAAAAGAGCAAATGGTTCCTAAGACAGTTTCCCTGTATCTCCTGTGGTTTAGGATTTCCCCATACTGTCTCAGTTAAAAAAATTACCCTGTATACCTCGTAGTTATTAAAGAGCTATTTTCAAAATTACGTAAATAGAATCCCTAATAAAAGTGAAAATTTATCGGTTGTGTGTATTTAATAAACGTGTTGCATACAATGTAGTAAATTAATGTGATGCTGTTTAAAGATCAGTGATTCTGTGATCATCATCTTAGTCAAAGTTTATGTTAACCGCAATATAATTCATGACATATTTGTTTAATACATCTTACAGAGGCCTGTAATGTGTTTACAAGTAATCTCCGCCATCTCCATTTTTTTACCTTAGATATTAATATTGTCTGATTAGTAGTTCACTTCACGCCGTGACATCGTATATCTAAACACATACTTAGTCCTCAGTAGTCAAATAAATCTAGTCAGAATTTTATTAATAGTTTTTTTTATTGTGACAACACTCCGCCTGATGTAAAGCAGGTACAGAGTAACCTGCAGAAAAACCAGCAGTCGTCTCCACTATGCCGGCTTGAGGAGACGAGTATGTACCATCTAGATTGACAGTGCACATTCCTCTCGTTATACCTGGCTACTTTTAAACTATTCCCGAAACGCGGCAAGGTCACTTCACGCGTGTTACATTCGAAAGTGATGGTACTACCCCAGGGCGGCAGACTAGGCAAATAACCATCATCACTGCCTACCACTATTTAAAATTGAGCGACCAAATGACTTATAACAAAGTTACATTGGTTAGAACTAGCGAGGTTCGAACACGGGTCTCATCGATCGTGAGTTCACGCGTTCACGTTTTTCATGTAAAATCATTTATTTAATACCAAACCTGAAGTGGTGTACCCAACTTACCTACATGACAAATATCTATCGCCGCCCCAATATAAATCATAAAATCACCACTTACATATAAACAAATGAACTGTCACTTCTGCTCGCCCCAATCGTTAATTTGAGTCGTGATTATACACCGCCGGTACAAATGTACGCCTACTGTCATCGAGGGGTAGCTAAGATTATTAATATTAATTTTATCTATAAGGGAACTGAGAAAATAATACTATTTTACCTATGTATAGGTTTGTATACATTTTCTTTAAGGTGAAAGCCAACACCTGAGCGTCCATACATTTTGTTTTACAACATTGTTTGAAACATAGCTTTATGTTGTAATTGAGTAATTTTATAACTTTCTCAGTACTAATTATTATCGCAAATCACTATAATAAACAAATAGCTACAACACAGAATATAATTATAAAATGCATTTTAAATATTTTTATACATTTTATATTAGTTATATTTCACAAGCATTTTATATATTCCGTGCCGTAGCTATTTGTTTATTATAGTGATTTGCGATAATAATTATTAGTGCTGTAAAAGTTATAAAATTACTTAATTTCAACATAAATCTGCTATGTTTCAAACAATGTTGTAAAAAAAAAATGTATGGACGCTCAGGTGTTGGCTTTCACGTTAATCCGTTTGGTTGTTACGCTTGAGTGAAAACAATTGTTACCACAACGTGATGGCTGTAGGCAGCAATCGCCTCTGCTATGCCTGCCTAGTGAGAAATTAGCTTAAACGCTAACTCAAGCAACACTGGAGCACCTTCTTAGGCCAGCATAGTGAAGGCGACTGGGTCCCTCATGTGCTGCGGTTACTCCAGTCGTGGCGCCCATGGACCTCCACTGTGCTTCCCATTAATCCAATCGATGTCACTCAATATAAAAAAAACACAAATGTGTAATTTTTAATGCGCTATTTAACGCGCAATTGAATGCAGCCATTAATATTAACGCTAATGTAGATGGAGCCGTAGCATTAAGAAGATTTAGCGAAGCGAATAGTTTGAAAATAGCCAGGTATAACGAGAGAAGTGTGCACTGTCAATCTAGATGGTACATGCTCGTCTCCTCAAGCCGGCATAGTGGAGGCGACTGCTGTCCGGACAGGTTTCTCTGTAGTAGCAGTTGTTTTTATTCATGGACCGCACTCTAGCTTTACATCAGGCGGAGTGTTGTCACATGCCGAGCTACAATAAATAAAAATAATAAGCTTTTTTTCTGTAATTCACAGCAAGTTACAACATTTTTATTAAATTAGTGTTTAGTTGGAATTGTAAATAAAACGGTTCACATGTAAATAGATTTATTTATGTAACTCATTTCGTTGACATTTTTTAGTTATATTTACGTTGGATTATTCGTGTAATTTACTAGTTCAGGGGGCCGTAACGCTCAAACGCGTAATTTTTTTATTATTAGTTTTTTTTAAGAGTGTAAATGTCGCAATGGACGCGTAACCCGCTGACAAAAGCACAGTCGCCCCTCTCGCGAGGTCGGCCGTCGCGACACGAGTCGTTTATCAATTCTTACATTTACATTGCTTGTTTTTTGATATTTCGATGATGTTTTGTGTTTCTTAACAAATAATGGTAAAAATAATATGTAAAAAATATGTTTTTTTTTTTAAATATGTTCTCAAAAACAAGAGATATACACTAGAGGAGCAAACCCAAACAGACCTCCCATGTATTCTCCCAGTCCTTTCACCTTGGATCCTTCAAGCGGAGCGTGAAAAAGCACCAGGCCGGCATAGTGGTGGCGACTGGTGCCACCGTGCGAGCGGTTCTCTAGTCGTCAATGCTCATGGACCTCCACTGAGTTTACCATCAGACCAGTCGAGGTCACATGTTGAGCCAAAATAGAAAAAAAAAAACCTTATACATCGGACATGAATAAAGCGTAAGCCGCTTCAAACAACTTGACAATGTTGCTGTCGAGTCAAATACTTACTGACAGAAAACCTAAAAGTGACTGTGGTCATCTTTTCTCTCGCGTCACGTTATTGCTTATCTAGATGTATAAATCAATGCTTGTACCGCATCAGGATGACGTATACAACTTCTGGTCCACGGAGTTTGCTTGTCAAGCCCTGGACGATATAAACTTTTTTTGAGCCGGCGTGGCGGAGGTGACTGCTACCTAGTAAACATTTCTCTGTTGTTTAGCATTAAACGGAGTTCATGTTATTAAATATCTCTAGAAATCAAATGACTTGTTAATTATAATACATTACATCATTTGACAGATAGTGTTAGCATGAGTCGTTGTACTAAACGGTTGTCAGTTAATTTTGCAGTAAAGTGTATAGTTTAATAGTGGTAAGTGGTAATAGACGAGGTCGTCGTCACATACCGAAATAATGTGTAACGTAGTTTCTTCAGATGAAGACGGTTCGTTAGTCGCGGAGACTTTATGATAATTCGTAGACGATAGGGTTACCATCGCTTTATGTTATAGAAAGGACAAAACTAGATACATTTTAACCAGTTTTTTTTTATTAAAAGCTTTTTTAAATAGATCTTTTGTTCTAGGGATGCGATAATGCTATTTATTTTCCTTTACATGATTTTAGACATCGTTTCCTCAAGCCGGCACAACGGAGATACTGTTTGTAGAAATTTGTCCATGGACCGCACTCTGGCTTAACATCAGGCGGAATATTGTCATATGCCAAACTAATATAAAAAAATTTCATTGATAAAACAAAACGAAAGTAGCCAGGTATAAGAGAGGAGTGTGCACTGTCAATCTAGATGGTACATGCTCGTCTCCTCAAGCCGGCATAGTGGAGGCGACTGCAGCCCGTAGAGATTTCTCTGTAGTAGCAGTTGTTTCCATTCATGGACCGCACTCTAGCTTTACATCAGGCGAAGTGTTGTCACATGTCGAGCTACAATAAAAAAAAAAAAAAAAACTCTTTGAGAGGTCAGATAATACTGTGCTACTGTCGTTCTGCCGCTACGTTTAGCTAGTACCTTTACATTTTACGACTGGATCACGCACGAATCACCTTCCTGTCCACTTAACAATACCTCTGTCTATCCCATTTAACATGAAGGGGTTTAAAACCCTGGTCAGTTAACAGCGCGGGTTGAAACACCATTTATTTCAAATGACTTTTAATTACAAATGCTGTAGATTTTATGTAAATCTGATTCCTCCCCTAATCCATTATGAATGCATTCGTTTCGTATTCACCCTTTTGTCAAATTATCATTTGACTGTATTGATGAGATTTTAAATATTTAAATGAATATATGTCTGGGAATTTGTGCTTGCTTTAATTTAGTTTAGTTTTGTTTAAAGTTGTTTTCTTCACGATGGTTCGATGAATTTTTCAGTATTGCGATTAGGTATTTAACGCTGGAAGGTTCAAACCTTCGTAATAAATAATATTTGCTTAATGTCTATGAAAAATAATCAAGAACTTTATTATTTTTTAAACACTACTTTGCAATTAATTTCCACTAATCAATGTTAGTGAGGGTAGGTACACAGTCACATCAGCTGTCAATGTTAGACCCTTCACCAACATGCAAAAAAAACCTGTGGACGCGTTTCGCCACTCCACGTGGCATCCTCAGGAGACGTGTGGTCGCTTCGACTTCGCTCCGACGATTACAATACAATACAATTGTAACGCCTTTTCCCACAGGGATAGGCAGAGACAACGGAACACCATTTACCGCGATCCTGACACAACTCCCTCCGAACTTTATTAGTATTTTAATATTATTATTTTTCATAGTAGCTACACTCCGCCTGATGGTAAGTTAGCGTGCGGTCCGTGTACGGGAGACATCTGCTTGCTACAGAGAAATATTTGTAGGAAGGCAGTCGTCTCCACTACACCAGCTCCATTACCAGAGCACACTTCTTTCGTTATACCCGACTTCCTGTAATGTTATTCCATGCGCATTCTGCTAAAATAATATAAGAATGTTTGTTCAAGTCTAGAAATATTTATCCCGTAAATTGCATTAAAAGATTGTTGCACTACAGCAAGCAGTATTAGCATAGGAATAACTGCACCGCCTTATTTATGTAAACTTGTCCTTCTCTTTATACAAGTATTTATTTATTATTTGTTCAACATAATAACAAACACGGTATTCCCTATTCCCGTTAACTTTTACCCTATTGATTGCTACATTTTGTAGTTATTTAGATAACATGGTTTATATGTTTAGATGCAAATTGATTCTGATTTATCTACTTGAGAATTGGATAGAAAAAAAATCATACATACTTTTTTAAATTAAATTTTCATCATAATTTAATAACAAGTAAATCCAGAGTTTTATTTAATCATCATCTTCATCATCAGAGATTGTCACGCCTTTTTTCTACAGGGATAGGCAGACACAAATTTATATATAAACAAATCCGGAATTTTATTTAATAAAATAAATATTATTATAATAAGAAGGATTTATTGTCTATGTATTTATTTATATCTATCATCAACATTATCGACGCCTTTTTCACACAGGGATAGGCAGATACAATAAAACACCACGTGCCATGATCCTGACATAACTCTGCTCTCTTCACATCCACAATTCTCTACATACAAGCTCTACAAATATAGGTAACCCAAATTTCATATTTATATTTATATGTATGTAGACGTGTAGATGTTTTTTATTATTGTCACCATTAAACGGCTGAAGAGATCTTGATACTATAGAAGTAGATTATGGTATAAATAGACAATGGGATAACTTTTTGCGTTAGTTTATTGAGGAAGTTTTTGAGCGTTTTATTTATTTGTTTATTTTTTTGTTTCACGTGTTTGTAAATGCGGGATACAGCTATTTTTACCCATTTAAAAGGTTTCTTAGAGATGGGAATCAATACTAATTGTTCGCATCCAAAGCTTATTATTATTTAACTGTTTGTTGTTAATAATTAATCTAGCAAAATTAGTCATTGTAATTTGAGACCTAGTTTTATGATAGTAGGTCGTTGTGGTTATTATTTTAGAATGTGTCTAATAATAACTTATTTGGTTAATTAAAATTTAAGATTAATTCCATTTTTTTATGTCAAATTGCTTATAAAGTTTTTTTTTGTTTTATACAATTTAACATAACTGTAATCATGGAGATGTATACAAGAGGTGCAAACTTCATGAAAAAAGCGTAGGCCGCTTCAAACGATTTGACAATGTTGCCCTCAAGTCAAATACAGAAAACCTAAACATGGCTGTGGTTATATTTTCTTTTACGTCACATTGAGAGCGTTATTGCACATCTATTTGTATATATCAGTGACGGTAATTGAGTTAGATTAGTTTGAAAATCATTCCTGGCTAACTAGGAGGAATAGGAAACCTAAAGTGTAACAATGATGGATTATTAACCATTAAGTGTTCGTGAACGTGCGTGAGTGTGGGCAAACAATTCATTATAAGAGAACCTGAGTTTCCATTTTTCCTCCAAAACTCCGTAGGAAGTTTCAATAAAGATTCTACCCCTTTCCTGAAGCAATTTTTGATTTGTCTGAGACTCGACCTGACTCGTGATCACAATAATATTAACTTGATGCAAAGTATTTACTTTGGCACTGGCAAATTGTTGTAATGCCATATAAATAAAATAAAAAAAAATTACAGGGAATCGAGCCCGCGTAACGCAGTAGAGGCCGTCAAATGAAACAAATAAATTGTATTCTTTTTTAATTCTACCTACCCTATAAAAATATTTAAAATGTATTCCATTAATAATAAAAATATACGTTAATTAACATAATTATACTCCTGTTATACCATATAAAAAAAATGATTGGCAACACTGAGGTGTCAAGTTTCGCGCCAAATTACTAACTACCATAATAAATCTGCTTATAAATCTCGGAAATTAGTGTTACCAAGAAAAAAATGAAATAAAAATGGCGTAAATAAAATAAAGATTATAATGCGGTAAAACGAGTTTGTTTTACGTTTTTGTCAAGGTAATTAACCCTTTTGTTAAAAATACTTTTTGCGTAATTCTATTTTCTATTTGTATTTACTGTTTTCCTCTTCAAGACTTAAATTATTACGTGCGACTACAGCCTAAGGTGAGGATCAAACCCACGTCTTTCAATTTGCGCTTCACGTGACCCGCGACAAAATTCCTCTATTATATGTTTACACTCTATTGCTTTTTAATAGCTATTTTTTTTTTGTAATAGAAAATTTATAACAAAAAATAACTGATTATCTAGTATATATTAATAAAGTGTAGTATAGGGACTGATGGAGAAAGTACCAGGTAAGTTGTTTTGGGAGACGTGGGTTATCGGTTGCGATTTCACGTTTAATTTTGCTAACTCTACCGTAGTGACTCTCTGATGAATGAATGAATATAAAATCTATCGAGAAGACCGAATTAAAAATCTTTGTTGATATTATTTTTAGAAATCATGGGTTTTTAGTTCTAGTGAACTTTGTTTCCCGAAAACGCCGATATCAAACAAAAAACCTAACAATCTAAACATTGTATGTATTTATTATTTTTTAATACACGCTTTCGTCTGGCAACATTAGGGTTACCGTGTAATAAAAGATTCATTCTTTTTTATTTAGTATTTTATTTATTCATATCGTAAAGTAATTCGTCTTCATAAGCCAGTATAACGAGGACGTCTGCTGCCTGCAGACTTTTGTCATTGGAAGTTAGTCGTATGAACTGCAAAAGTGCAAAAACAGACTACTAAAAATCATGGTAATAATATATCTTTTTGTGTACATTGTGTATAGGCAAGCGTGCTCCATCTTAGATCGCATCACTGATTAACATCAGGCGGGGTGCGGTCAAACGTTTGACTATTAAGCATTAAAAAAAAGATTCACTTAGGCGATTCTCACAATGCCCCGCATCACGCAGCGCAGCGCAGGAGTACGTGTTCTTACGTTGTTTGCAAGTACTTACCTTTGTTTGTATAGCAAACACGCGTAGTGCAACACACAAAACGCATTCACGTGCCGTGTTGCAGATCACGCGCCTACATGCGAAGAAACCGCACCCCGCGTGGGTTCACATCGAGTATTGTGCTTAATTTTGACAGAACTAGACGTACTATTGGGGAATGGATTTCGATATAGCTGATGTGAATTGAGGTCTCTAGGCCACCGCATGACGTACTGCAGCCCCGCGCGTTTGTGCGGAGAAATCTGCATGAAAATGCAGATCTGCACTCCCGCACCCGCGGCTCCGTAGTGCGGGGCAGTATGAGAATTGCCTTAGTCTAACATACGGTCCTAGATACTATTATTTAAGTAAATAAAAGGAAGAATGTCCTTCCATATAAAATATTTATGGTAACCCTATCGTAGTGTAGTAATACTGGTAAATATCCGTCTTATAAGGTTATTATCATATAATTAACAGCAACACCATACGCTATAATTTATCATAATTTGCCTATAAACTTGTCCATAACGAGGGCTTATTTTTCTAGTTTACTTTATGAAGGATAAATACTAAATCTAGGTCATTTAGAAGCGTTTAAACACTTACAATATTTTGTAGGAAGTTGCTTTTTTACGAGCTCTGTGATGGAGTGGTAAACACTACGGATTATTCTTGGTTGAAGACAATTATATTTAAGTGAGGTCAGAAAGTTTTAAGAATTCTTTCATGACCGCAGGTATATGCCGGTCACTCCCGCAATGCCGGCTTAACAATACACACTCTTCTTAACATACCTGGTTATTACTAAGCTTATCTCGAAAAGGTAATTGAGCAAGAAGTCGGGTATAACGAGATCTGTCAATGAATGACGAATTTTCATCACCTCAAGCCGGTATAACGGAGATGACTTCTGCCTGTATACTAGTTTAGAAATCTCTGTGGTAGTAGTTGTATCCGTTCATGGACCGCACTCCAGCTTAACATCAGGTGTAGTGTTCTCATATGCCAAGCTTTAATACAAAATAAAATAATACTTATTTAAATTAGTAAATAAATCATTGTTGTTGACAGCTGTGTTAATATATAGGTGTAGATAAAGCTGAGATGCACTTGCGACCAGACTTATACGGAAGCAAAAGTTCTTCATCGGAATGCTAATGAGCCGTGAACTTTTATACCCTATACTTGACTTATATACGACACCTTCACTTTTATTATCTTAACCTTTATTGCGTTAATAAAATAACATTGAAATAAATGGGTTAATTAAGGTAAAGAGTGATAGGCAGACTGATTATGGTTATTTGTCCAGTCTGTCGTCCTGGGGCAGTACCACCACTTTCGAATGTAACACCCGTGAAGCGACCTTGTCGCGTTTCGGGAATAGTTTGAAAGTAGCCAGGTATAAGAGAGGAGTGTGCACTGTCAATCTAGATGGTACATGCTCGTCTCCTCAAGCCGGCATAATGGAGGCGACTGCAGCCCGTAGAGATTTCTCTGTGGTAGCAGTTGTTTCCATTCATGGACCGCATTCTAGCTTTACATCAGGCGGAGTGTTGTCACATGTCGAGCTACAATAAAAATAAAAAAAATAAAAAAACCTGTATAACTATAAATGATGGATTATTTATTTTTTATTGTAGCTCGGCACATGACAACTTCCGCCTAATGTTAAGTTCTATAAACGGAAACAACTGCTGTCACGAAAAAAATTCTGCAGACTGCAGTAACCTCCGCCTAGCAGCAGTAACCTAGCCATCATCAGTCTGTCTACAACTTTTTAGGAAAACTTCTTTAGATTCTTTTTAGTGCTTTGACATAGGTGATTACACTACGTTTGCTGTTGAATTACGATGCAATCTAGTCCTAAAGCAGCGATAACCGCTGGCAGTCCAAAAATGTGTGCAAGCAAAAAACCCCTCCGCTATTCCGTTTTAATAATATGACTCTCATTATACCCCTGTTTTATAGAGTGATTATTATTCAAATTACAATAACATACTTTTTATAATAAATAAGATTACGTCTCTCGTAAGTTTTATATTTGGTTTATTAGTCTAGTATAGACCACTTTTGTGTTGAACAGTGGTTAGGATTAAGCGATTTGCAGCGGTCCATTTCAGTCAAAATGCTATGTGCGAGTGCCTACCTACCTACAACATGAAATACTCGAGTCTAACACTATTCTAGGAGGTTATTAATATTATCTTTATTGTCACTATTAATAATATTTATCGTACATTTTATATTTAGAAATAGTAATTTTATAGTACGTCCACGCTGATGCTATTTTTTTGCGGAAAAAAAAATGTTCACCTAATTTAAATAAATAAAAATAATAATGTAATGTGTAATTGAATGAACTAATTCTTCTATGAAAGGAAAATTTTGAGATTTACTAACGATTCGACATTTTATCGTTAATACCACACCGACCTGTCTAACGCGTGACGTGTTCGTAACAGATGTAGCTATGCGTGTCCGACTACGACGCGACGAGACGGTAAGAACACTTGCCCAAATAAACCTCGTATAAACACACAAAATCCTCATTTTTATATTACGAAAATACTTACATTAAATTAAAAATACAACGAATATATTCCCAAGATTAACTCGGAATCGAACGGGAAATGTCAGCTTAATTAACCTCTTTGATTGGCACTGATCACTACACTAGAAGATAACAATTTAACATAACTCGTACTTTATATTATTATGTACCTTATTACGTATGCAATAAGACTGCGTCATATAAAAATAAGATTAGGAACCTGTAATTGAACCAATGAGGTTTAGTTTAGTTAATAAACTCAAATATTTAACGACATAATTAGCCGTTATACGTATATCAAACATTATCATACGATAGTGCCGTCAAAAATCTGTTTTTTTTTTATTGTAGCTCGGCATGTGACAACACTCCGCCTGATGTAAAGCTAGAGTGCGGTCCATGAATGGAAACAACTGCTACTACGGAGAAACCTGTGCGGGCAGCAGTCACTTCCACTATGCCGGCTTAAAGAGACGAGCATGTACCATCCAGATTGACAGTGCACGCTCCTCTCGTTATACCTGGCTACTTTCAAACTATTCCCGAAACGCGACAAGGTCACTTCCCGGGTGTTACATTCGAAAGTGGTGGTACTACCCCAGGACGGCAGATTGGACTAATAACCATCATCAGTCTGCCTACCACTCTTAAATTTGTTAATTGACACATCGAATATTACATGCACAAGTTCAAGGTTCCATCTAGATCTTCATAATGATGTAACTTTAGTAGCTCAGAATAAATAAAATACGTCTCAATTAAAATAGAAATCATATCAATTACCTCGCCCACATTGCAATTGAAATCCACTTAATCACATCGCGTGAGGGTAGTCGCAAATTCAACTGTCAATATTGCTAATTTATGCAAATTAAATTAGTGGACAGTCGACGCGTGGACGTCGAGCCGAACGGACGTGCGTATCTGGGGCGGGCAATCTTATTGCCTCAATTATCACGCAAAGGGCGTTGAGTCTGATTTAATATGACATCGTAAAATAGTTATTTACATTTTATGTACTATCCGTTGCATTTAGTTCGCGTTTTAGTCTCATTTTATGCTAATTCTATTTAATAAATGTATTTTGCTACGACCTATCATTGCTTAGGGTTTAACACAATTATCAATGATGTACTCGCGAGTAGCATAGTAGTATGTTCACAAAAAAAATCTCAAATTGAAAGCCAGGTAAGTCCAAGCCAGTATGAGGAGTGGCCGATATTTCTTTAGTTTTATCTTTATTGTAACTCGGCATGTGACAACACTCCGCCTGAGTCCATGAATGGAAACAATTGCTACTACAGATAAATCTCTACGGGCAGCAGTCGCCTCCGCTATACCGGCCTGAGGAGACGAGCATGCACCATTCAGAATGACAGTGCATACTCCTCTCGATCTCGATACACGATCGTGAGTTCACGCGTCTTACCGCTAGACCACGGTCGCTATACCAAATCATTTAAGTGCCTCCCAATAGTCCCTTGTATTTCTTTTTTTATTAATTTAGCCTTTTAGAAACACCCACAGACAATAAAACCTAATTTAATTTGTCTGTGGTAACACCTAAGTACTCGTTAAGAGCTTGTCTTTCAAGAATAAAAGTAACGATTTATTTAAATCGCGTGATATGTAACTTTTATTACACCTCTTCCCTATCACTACCCCTTTGCCAATTCCTGCGGTGTCAGCTGAAAATCAGCGCTCTGACATCTGCCAGAGCACATGCTGAGCTGATTTCCCTTTTGTCACCTCACCCTGCACATATCTAATAACATCTGTACATTATGACAAATAAAAGATATTCTATTCTATTCTAACTTTATTTTACCTGATGGTAAGCCGCGTGATGACTGATTTGGGCGGCACAAAACCGTTTCGTTCCACTAGGACTTATTATTTTTCCATAGCAATATCCACATTGCTGCCTGAAATATCTAATTTTAATACCAACAAATATAGAAACAATAAAATTTAATTGATTTCCAAAAATATCCATACAACGATCGATTTATTGGTCATTAACTTGCCATTTGTGAATGGAAAATGATTTCTGACATTTTGGGTGGTCTATTTTTGTGCCTAAGATATTAATATTAGGGATATACGCGACGAAAACGCGCACTTAAAAATTGTCTTAATTTTTTTTAAATGTCTGTACTAAGGCAGTGCTCGTATCACAGGAACTAAGGGACTAAAGTACATAAAACATAGGTACATTGGTCAGAATTTAGCGAGGTCTGAACACGGCTCTCATCGATCGTGAGATCCGTCCTCTGCCACTAGACCACGGATGTTCTGAATGACCAATCTGTTCGAGAATTGTTTATATTTTATAGTGGTGGGAATCAATGAATCATGCTTTACAGTGATTGATTATTTTTTTGGTAAATGATCCACCTTTAGGTGCCACATCGTACACAAAGAAATGAAAATTTAAAAAAAAATCAAAATTAAAATTAAAGTTAAAATTAAAATTAAAGTTATCTAAATATATATTTCGTTAACGTAAAAGCCAACACCTGAGCGTCCATACATTTTTTTTACAACATTGTTTGAAGCATAGCAAAATGTTGAAATTAAGTAATTTGATAACTTTCTCAGCACTAATTACTATCGCAAATCACTATAATAAACAAATAGCTACGGCACAGAATATATATAATGCATTTTAAACATTTTATATTAGTTATATTTCACAAGCATTTTATATATTCTGTGCCGTAGCTATTTGTTTAGTATAGTGATTTGCGATAATATAATTAGTGCTGAGAAAGTTATAAAATTACTTCATTGCAACAAATCTGCTATGCTTCGAACAATGTGGTAAAACAAAATGTATGGACGCTCAGGTGTTGGCTTTCGCCTTAATATGTTCCGTTAATGACTTCTCCTCCGTCCATGCATGGGCGCCGGCAGGGGGGTGCCAGGAGGTGCACTTGCGCCCCTTGGGAATCTCGGGATCAACAGGAGTTATTGAAATAAAAAGCCGTCTGTTGGAAATCAGTTTTTTATTCACGATAATTAGTAGGCAGTAATTACACAATTCTCATTTGAAAAGCAACTGCAGCCGGCGCTTTTTTTTATTAACAATCATATACGGCGAAGATTGTAAGAAAACTAAAATCTGCACCACCTGGAAATTATTTCTGCCGGCGCGCTTGCATCCATGTAATTTAAAATGTAATATATACCTACCTATATAGAGTATTTCTGAATTTCGCAAAATTTAATCCCTTAGTCACCTGTTACGACAAAAACTCTTGTAAAACAAACTCGATTCCGTCAATGAATGGAGTTTTTTTTTATCTCTCGAAGCAAATACAAAGCCCGCGTCACTTCATTGACGAATGAAGCTGATCATATAACTGGTCCACTATTAAGGTGGCTGTTTGTTATTATATTTATTTCTTTACATATTTTTTTAAATATTAGATATATCGCGATCAAGTGTCATGTAAGTCTAATTTTAGTTTATATTTAATTTTGTAAACATCAGGCTATTTAATTTTTTTAAAAGCTCATAGAGCGAATCTAATTCTTTTGAGCTTAATCAATTTCTTTAAATCTACGTGTCATGTAGACCAAAATATTGGTCTTCTCGACTATATTGTGTACTTAGTTTAGTTTTTATTTTATTAACCTATATTTAAACCTAAATTCCTGTGGCTCCGTGACATCCCTGTTCTCACACTTTCTAGAAAGGTATGTGGATGAAAATTTCGGGACATATAGAATTCGATTTTGACAAAACGTGTACTTTGGGCCGAGATCGCTTTCGGCCCGCGATGTATAATATGTTCCAAAAACGAAATGGACCAGACTGTATTGCCGAAACAAAAATTGTAGTCTTAAAACTAGCCTTTGCCAGATATAAGAGAGGAGTGTGCACTGTCAATCTAGATGGTACATGCTCGTCTCCTCAAGCCGGCTTAGTGGAGGCGACTGCAGCCGTAGAGATTTCTCTGTGGTAGCAGTTGTTTTACAGACGGAGTGTTGTCGCATATCGAGCTACAATAAAAAAATAAAAAATGTCGAGAGACAGTACTTGAATAATGGGAGCAAATAAATTTCATTTCATTTCATATCACTATCTTAGAACAAGGATTAAAGTCAAAATTTTTCAGAGTGAGTACCGTCCCATTTATTTTTGAGAACTTTAATGACCGCAAAAGTCCGCAGTAGATCAGAATGTTTCGCCTTAAAGATGGCGTACGTGACAAAATAGCATGCTCGTGCGACGACCGCGTGCTGTCGAATTTATTATGATCACATGCCGCGCTATTTCTATTACGAATACACATTAGTAATTTGTAATATTAATACACCTTATGATAAATACATATATTTAGTACATTTGCATATGGCACTCATAAATCCGTTGTAGACACATTTCCTTATTAGTTAATATTGCAACTAAATTACAAGCTACTATCTTTATTTATACGTTTTATTTTATTGTAGCTCGGCATGTGACAACACTCCGCCTGATGTTGATGATGAATGAAGCTAGAGTGCGGTCCATGAATGGTAACAACTGCTACGCCTCCACTGTGCCGGCTTGAAGAAACGAGCATGTACCATCTAGATTGACAGTGCACTTCTCGTTATACCTGGCTACTTTCAAACTATTCCCGAAACGCGATAAGGTCACTTCACGGGTGTGTAATTCGAAAGTGGTGGTACTGCCCCAGGACGGCCGACTGGGCTAATAATCATCATCAGTTTGTCTACCACTCTTTAATTGAGCGACCAAAGTAAATAGAACAAAGTTACATTGCGAGGTTTAAACTCGGGTCTCATCGACCGTGGGTTCACGCGTCTTACCGCTCGACCGCGGCCGCGCTCTAAATAAAGCTAAAGAAAAAAAATAAACTTACACTATACACCTGTTTAAAAAGTAGTAAGGTCTACTGTCGGTAAGTTCTGTGGTTATTAGTCCAGTCTGCCGTCCTGGGATAGTACCACCACCCGTGAAGTGACCTTGTCGCGTTTCGGGAACAGTTTGAAAGTAGCCAATCAATAGTCAATCTAAATAGTGCATATACGTCTCCTCAAGCCGGTATAGCGGAGGCGAGTGCTGCCTGTAGTTTCTCTGTAGTAGCAGTTGTTTCCGTTCATGGGGCGCATTTGATGTAAAGCTACATCATGTAACAAGTAATTATGCAGTTGTCGAGAACGGAACTGTAGAGCCCAATTTTCTTCATCCATATGTCATTCATCGTGTAATATTGTCTAAAAATATATTGTAGTTTTTGTATGCGCGGAAGTATCAAATGCAGTTTTCTCTTTTAAATGTAGGTTACTCGAGTAAAAATGAATTTCTATCTATTTTTGTTGATTTTGTTAACGTTTCATTGGACTTAGACACGTGTTTTGTTCGAAGGACTATTGTTGCAATTTTTAATAATAAATCAATTGCTGTTCGTTAGTCTCGCTAAAACTCGAGAACGGCTGGACTGATTTGGCTAATTTTGGTTTTGAATTATTTGTGGAGGTCCAGGGAAGGTTTAAAAGGTGAGTAAATATGAAAAAAATGCTTGGAATATAGTAAAAACAACAATTTCGCTTTCCCTTAGAAACTATTCCTTTGGTTTTGAATGTCAAACATTTGATGTTCGTCCCGTAGTTCAGAAATCAATTAAATTTAAAAGTTGTTCAGAAATGCTTTTTTATTTATTGATTCTGAGGCGGTACGAAGTTTGCCGGGTCAGCTAGTAATTTATAGTTTATACAATGCCCTCGCGAACTAAAAGGTTCCACTAAATTGTGGAACGACTTTCCCAGGCACGTCTTTCCTCCTTCGTACAACCTCTGATCCTTCAAGCGCAGTGTGAAGGGCATCTCACAAAGCCGGCATAGCGGAGGCGACTGCTGTCTGCGGATCCCCCTTTCTAACTGCAGTCATCTCCGTTCATGGATCGCACTGTAACTTACAAGAGTACGCTTTTATTTACAAGGTGTAAAGTAGCCTGTTATTACAAGAGGATTTTACACGAGTGTAGAGAAACAGAAAATTGTTTTATATTTTCGGTTTTTGTAGAGCAAAAAGTGTAAAGAATAGATTCCGAAGATATGTTTTTTTTAAATAACACATTTTTCCGGGTGTTGTGGGTCGGTTATCTAATGTTTGTGTTGTCTAGAAACCCACAATATAGGTTAATTGTACACGCGTTGTAAACAATTCTATATGAACTCACGCCTACTGACCTGCGTATATCTGTCAATTACATTACCAAATCAGTTTACGCACACGTCACGCATGTACGTGTAAGTGTGGCGTACAATCTAATAGAAATTTGCTTCGACACATTTTTGTATTCGCTACGGCCATCTTGAGACAGGTTATCTGTTTTGAATTATTTTCCTAAACTTGTGTTTCTTCGAGTGTTAATGTGTAATAATGGTGGATTATTAACCATTAAGTGAACGTGTGTAAGTGTGGGCAAACAATTCAAAAGAAGGGAACGTGAAGGAAGTGTTTCCATTTTCCCTCCAAAACTCCCTAGGGAGTTTCAGTAAAGATTCTACCACTTTACTGGAATAATTTTTGACATGACTGAGACTTGACTGTTTGGTGTGATGAATGAATGACTCGTGATGCACAATGTTATTAACTCGATGCAAAAAATATTTACTTTGACACTGGCAAATTGTTACAACGCCATATAAAACAAAAAGAAAAAAAGATCAGTTTCTGAAGGGTGATTGACCGGAACAGTTGTGCTATGATTTCTGATATATTTAAATTAGTTTTATCTTATTCCGACTGTTTTATTATAGTATCATATATAAGTATATTTGACATTTATACGAATCAAGAGCGGTAGTCCCGGGGTTGGACTGTCGCTCGTTTACTTGACTGGAATGGTGTTTCTTCCCGATGAACCAAGCGTTGGTGGAGTCGCGGATGAATGCGAAAGCGTGACCTCACCATATGACGTAGAGAGGAACACCGTGGAAGTTTTAATCGTGTATACCGGTATTTGGGACTGGTACTGCGAAGACCGACATTACCTCGTCGTCGTCCCCGAGACTATAAAAGATAGGGTAGCAGAGGTTATAGTTTCGGATTTTCCCATATTGTCGCAGTTAAAAAATCAACCTGTATATAAGCATCTTGATTTAATATGAGTTATTGCAAATGAAAGTAATTATCGACACGTTTTACACGGTTAAGGAACTTTGTTAAATGCCGAGATGAAAGTGATAATTTTAGCGAGAATTTATGTCTTAATATTGTACATAAATTTGGCCAACGATTAACTGCAAAACTGTATACGGTTTTTTTCTGTTTTTTTTTTCGAAGATGTTATAATATTATTAATTTTTTTAGGTTTTTTACAGTAGTCCGTCTGTACCTCGTGATGTAAAACTAGAGGTCCGCAAATTTTTTTTTGTAGACCACTTGCCATTTTGTGTAGATCCCCTTACTTTTATTGAATTTTGCAAATTCATTAAATTGAGTGGTGGAGTATGACGAGCTAAAATAAAATTTAAAAAAAAATTACGCGTTGAGTTCTCTTTTTGTTGAAAAAATCATTGTGCTCTTAATTCCAATGATGCAATTTGTTATTTAAAGAAATTAGATAAATTAAACTTCTTGTATTGCATAACATTAATTAGGACAAAAACTCTATCAACGAATACAATTTACTCATAGATATTGTGAAAGCATAGTGTGTATGAATGTTATTATCTATGAACATTTAAATAGGCTCATCTGTCGACAACATCGCCTGTTAAATAATTCACATCCTATCTTAGATTTAACACTGATTACCTAATCTTAGGGCGAGGTCATAAATTAAACGGATTTGAAACTAAATAGTCCCTATCTTAAACTACACTCCATTCGAATTAATAGTAGCTCGGCGTATACAAATAAATTTCTACAGACAGCAGTCGCCTCCGCTATGCCGGCCTCGAGGAGACGAATATGCACCATCCAGATGACAGTGCGCACTAGCTGTAACGAGATGAATGTATCCTGTCAATCCGGCGTAGGCGACTGCAGTCTGCAAAAATTTTATTTATAGTAGCAGTTGTTTCCGTTCACGGACCGCACTCTAGCGAAGTCACATACCATTTATAGCGCGTAACTGTTAGAATCTCCAAGTATCTAAGAAACTCTGGCTAAATCCACGGCAACACTGAATAAAAGTTATTTCCACAGAATATTGTGAACAAATCCTAAGAATATAATCTAAAACAGATCTAGATAGAATGCAGCTTAGACTCCACTATGCTAATATCGTAGATGGACTTATCTGGGCTGGGCTTAGCTGTCCACTAACACTAACAATTTTATCGATAAATTGTTTAATTCTTGCTAATATAACTGTTTAACCTACTATCTATACATTCTATATATCTAAATAAACGCATTCTCGTTACCCCAAACTAGGTATTATGGGTATCAGAATAAGGACGAAACAGACTTTAAAACAGTCATACTAAAAATTAATTAACTTTTATTTTTTAAGGTCGGTTTGCACCAGAAGGCCCATTAATCTTACTTTTACGCTTACTTTAACCGTTACGTTTACATTATGGTTTACATTTATTCCACATGAGTAGCACTATCGTCGCGCCTGTCATTTTTGACGTTTACTTTAACGCTAATCGTCAAACCAATGTCACTAACGTCAAATGTATGAAAAGAAGCCAAATATGTTTTTCTATTATTTTGTCGGGATCAGCCACCCTTTTAACGATAACAATATGAATTTACACGATATTGCAACGCGTGTGGAGTAAATGTAAACGTTTAACGGTCGTCGCCACCGTAAAAGTAATAGTTAAAGTTACTTTAACGGGCCTTCTGGTGCAGACGGTTAAATATTACTTTTAAAACAGATCGTCATGTGATATTAAGCTTGAGAGAAACTACTACAAGCAATAGTAGATTCCACTATGCCGACTTAATGAGTGTACATCATCTAGGTCTTTAAATATTTTTTATTGTAGCTCGGCATATGACAACATACATCCGTCTAAAGTTAAGTTAGAGTGCAGCCTATAGACGGAAACAACTGCTACCATAAAGAAATCTCTACTGTCAGCAGTCGCCTCCGCTATGCGAGACCTTTAGACGTGACAGTACACACTCCTCTCGTTATACCTGGCTACTTTTAAACTGTTCCCGGAACGCGACAGAGTTTTATTTATTTAAAATTCATTCTACAAATAAATACGAAATAAACAAAATAAATTGCCTTCGTAATAAAATTCAATAGACTTTAGGATTTATAATAAGTACATATGTACATAATCAATTACATGTATTCAATAATGAAATTGTATTTAAAATAATCCTTTTATACAAACTACGGTCCTGGGTTTGACTTCCGTTACATCTTACTATTTAAAGTTATTACCTAAACTAAACTTATTGCGGTGTCTAACTTAAGTTATTCTTAAATTCATTAAGGCGATGTTTCAATTTATTTATTTATTTGGAAAATTTACAGGTGCAGTGTCGAGGAGCCCTAACGGATGGGCCCATTTTTCTTAGGCGAATGGGCATCTCCTTTACACACATATTTACCCCTTATCTATTTTATGCGTCGATTAAAATAAATTATAGACCTAAGAACTTAATTTAAAATTGTAAAACATAATATTTCTATTATTTTATTAATGGCTTAGTTATTCACTACAAAACAGCGCCTTAAGTTAAAACATATTACCTAGACGTCTTAAGTTATTCAAGCAGTTCTAAGCCCTTAGGTCTTCATGTCACATTACTCATTACTTAAGTTATCGATACGATCACTTAACTTGTCTGAAACTTAAGTGAGATGTTAACTGGATGGGATTTGTCCGAATGAAATAGGATTTTATTAATTTATTATACGGAAGGGTTTAAGATGAAATTAACCTATGAAGACTGATGATATTTATTAAGCCCAGTCTATCATCCTGGTGGAGTACCATCACTTAGGGAGACTACCACCTCTTTCAAGCGTACTACAGAGAAAGCTGTCCGGGCAGCACTCGCCTCCACTATGCCGGCTTGAGGAGACGAGCATGTACCATCTATTGACAGTGCACACTCCTCTCGCTATACCTGGCTACTTTCAAACTATTCCCGAAACGCGACAAAGTCACTTCACGGGTGTTACATTCGAAAGTGGTGGTACTACCCCAGGACGGCAGACTGGACTAATAACCATCATCAGTCTGCCTACCACTCTTTAATAGTGCCTACAGGCACTGAGCGACCAAAGTACATATAACAAGTTACATTAGTCAGAATTAGCGAGGTTCGAACACGGGTCTCATCGATCGTGAGTTCACGAGTCTTACCGCTAGACCACGGCCGCTCTTAAAAGTTTCGGGATCAGTTTGAAAGTAGCCAGGTATTACGAGAGATTTATTTATTTATTTGGAAAATTTACAGGTTTAAAGGAGAATGCCCATTCGCCCACAATATATTTTTTTCAGTTATAGAAAATATGGCCACAGCCACGTTTAGGTTCAGTTGGTATTAGACTTGACGGCAATATTGTCAAATGCACCTCTAGTATATATCTCTGTGGATTTTAAGATGTTTTGTTAAGAAATTTGGTATTTTCAGTGCTACTTGTTTTACAGTAGGTATACTTGTAAACAATGCAGATATTTCCCCTGTAACAGATACTCAGATATACCAAAATAGTTTTTAATATAAATAAAATAGAAATCTTACTAACGAGGTGAACGCCCAAACAAAGAAAAAAACTATTTTAAACACATATACAAGAGGTGCAAACTTCATACATTTGACCTGAAAAAAGCGTAGGCCCTCAGAGAACCTGACAGAGAACCTAAAGGTGACTGCGGTCATCTTTCTCTCGCGTCTCATTGGGAGCGTTATTGCACACCGTTATTGCAGGCAGGGATCCCCTCCACTATGCCGGCTTGAGGAAACGAACTGTCAGTTGTAAAATGCCGTAATAGTATATTGTTTATTTACATATAATTAGGTATAACAAAATAATTTCTTATGAAACGTGCCGTGAACAATAACATTAAAATTTACGTTCGGTTAAACTCCACTATTATAATTAGTAAACCTATTTTACTATGTAAAATATGCGTACAAATTCCTCACATATTTACTAAGAACGAACGGTTGACTGATGATGGTTTTTAGATCAATCTACCAACACTTTCAATAGGCAAGGTTCTCAAAAACTAACCCATGTTAAAACGAAAACCATTTTTTTTTTTTTTATTGTAGCTCGACATGTGACAACACTCCGCCTGATGTAAAGCTAGAGTGCGGTCCATGAATGGAAACAACTGCTACCACAGAGAAATCTCTACGGGCTGCAGTCGCCTCCACTATGCCGGCTTGATTTCGAGATATCACTTCAATTAGATGTATTTTTTGATTCCCGTCTGAAAAAACTTAAAAATCGCAGAGATATTTGAAAAACTGTGATGACACGCGATCGACCTTCTTCGGACAGTTTGACAAGTAGAATACAAAGTACCAACCTAACAGTTTTGTTGATTATTTTGTTGTCTATGGTTGTCGCCTCACAAGTTTGTCAAATATCTTGCCTTGCCCATTAGAAAAATGACGTACGCGTCTATGACGAGACGCCTCCTAATTAATTTTTTTTTTTTTATTGTAGCTCGACATGTGACAACACTCCCCCTGATGTAAAGCTAGAGTGCGGTCCATGAATGAAAACAACTGCTACCACAGAGAAATCTCTACGGGCTGCAATCGCCTCCACTATGCCGGCTCGAGGAGACGAGCATGTACCATCTAGATTGACAGTGCACACTCCTCTCTTATACCTGGCTACTTTCAAACTATCCCCGAAACGCGACAAGGACACTTCACGGGTGTTACATTCGAAAGTGGTGGTACTGCCCCAGGACGACAGACTGGGCTAATAACCATCATCAGTCTGCCTACCACTCTTTAATAGTGCCTATAGGCACTGAATTATTTTTATAAGTTTTAATATGTCATTTAGGCAATTCCCTTAACCGTTGCAATAACACATAAATCTCAAATTCAATTGCAGCGGCTGAAATAATAAAATAAACTTGATATTTGTTTAAATATGCGTTTTCAATTAGGGTTGTCGCATTACCATCAATTCTACTCCCGCTAGAGTGCGGTCCATGGACAGAAAAACTTCTAAATACTACAGCTAAAAAAAGGGGTGAGAAGACGAATGTGAGAATGACGAGTCTCGTCTCCTCGAGCCGGCATAGCGGAGGCGACTGCTGCCCTGTAGATATTTCTATGTCTCCTTAACATCAAGCGGAGTGTTGTCATACGCCAAGCTATGATTTAAAAAAAGTGTAATACCTAGTAACACCTTGTTGGATTTTGGGGAACAGTTTATTTTTTTTATTTTATACAACAGGCCACAGTCAGCACAAATTGTACACGGTGAACCATTAACCTATTAAATCAAAAACATAAATGTCACGTTAACAACTACTACATACAAACAACAACTAATAAAGAATGGAATAATACAATGTCTTATTTACAACTTATTTAACTAAATCAACTATGAGCGGCCATGGTCTAGCGGTACGACGCGTGAACTCACGATCGGTAAAACCCGTGTTCGAACCTTGCTAAATTCTAACCGGTACCAATGTACCGTTTGTTATATGTACTTTGGTCGCTCATTAAAGAGTGGTAGGCAGACTGATGATGGTTATTTGTCCAGTCTGCCGTCCTGGGGTAGAACCACCATTTTCGAATTGACCTTGAGAAGAGACCTTGTCGCGTTTCGGCAATAGTTTGAAAAGGAGTGTGCACTGTCAATCTGACTGCCGCCCGTACAGATTTCTCTAGTAGCAGTTGTTTCCATTCATTGACTGCACTCTAGCTTTACATCAGGCGGTGTGTTGTCACATGTCGAGCTACAATAAAAAAAGGCTTGCATAGACTCAGTGTGTGTCGACGGAGAGAAAGCGTGATGTATGTATGGCCCATAAGCCATGCCGTAATCCTCTATCATCTCGTGTACAACCCTATTAGATTTAATACAGCTTGATGAAAAGTTTTGCTTTTCCTTTAATTGTTGTTTGTTATTTCAATGCATTCGGCTCTTTGATGATCAATAAATTAGGTTAAAGTTTCCCATATGCGTATAATCATAAAACTTATTTTCCCCCCTATAATAATATAATAACATATTTTAAAAAAAAGCGGAAGTACGTAGTGCTCGCGAACTCGTAAAATATCTATAAAAGAAACCGAATGAACTGAAAATAAGATTTAAAAAGGACAAAGTGCGTAATTATGTCCACGTACACGAAACTACGCAAACACTTTCCCATTTAAAATAAATAATAAAATAATACTAAACTATATAAATCTTTAAGTTAACATGAATACGTAATAAAGTTAATTGAAATTTTTAAATAGGAATCACTTGTCAGTCAATCATACGTAAAACCGTGTTGAACTAATTGGAAATATTTTTCTATCTAGTTCTATATGTAGAACTACGTGTAGAACTAGATAGAATGAACACTCGGATTTTTTTTATTGTAGCTCGGCATGTGACAACACTCCGCCTGATGTAAAGCTAGAGTGCGGTCCATGAATAGAAACAACTGCTACTACAGACAAACCTGTGCGAGTAGCAGTCACCACCACTATGCCGGCTTGAGGAGACGAACATGTACCATCTTAGATTGACAGTGCACACTCCTCTCGTTATACCTGGCTACTTTCAAACTATTCCCGAAACGCGACAAAGTCACTTCACGGGTGTTACATTCGAAAGTGTTGGTACTTCCAAGGACGGCAGACTGGACTAATAACCATCATCAGTCTGCCTACCACTCTTTAATAGTGCAATAGGCACTGAGCGACCAAAGTACATATAACATAGTTACATTGGTCAGAATTTAACGAGGTTCGAACACGGGTGTCATCGATCGCGAGTTCACGCGTCTTACCGCTAGACCACGGCCGCTCTTTAAAACCAATACCTATGTTTTTTCTTCTTTAAAAAAAAGCAAAAAATAATACTTTATTTCTATAGAACTCTTTAACTTAAGTTAATTAAAGTATTTAAATAAAAATCACTTGTCAGTCATACAAAGTCATACGTAAAAACGTAACGTAAGATGGTCAGACGCTATAGAATACTTTTTTTAAGTTAGGTAACCCTAAACGGATTCTGCGTTGGAGAAAAACTGTTAAAATTCTACTGAAACATATAGAGATTTTACCTTCACTCGTTTCGTTAATTTGTAATCAATCGTGGCGCGTCTACGCCGAGACGCGTCGTTAGATAGTTGCGGGGAGTAATTCCAAAGTATCACATGAGTGTATTTCTAGTTTAAATTTAGCAGCCATTAGTTGAACGATGCCGGTAACATGGACTTGTTTCTTTCAAAGATAAAAAGTTACAACTGCAATAAAATAGTCTGCTACTTGTCACATTTTGTTGCGTTAATGCTATACAATCACGCGGGTCCATTGTCATATACAAACTATACATTGTCTATGAAAATATACGCTTTAAGGGTTAGGTCCGAGGAAACAAATGCTACCACACAATTTCTAGAGGCAGCAGGCACCACGGCTATGCCGGCTTGTGGAGACGAATGTGCACCATCCAAATTAACAAGGTAGACCAGGAAACGAGAGATAGACCATCATCAGTCTGCATACCACGCTTGGTTCATCCAAGATCCGAAAAAAAATCTATTTATCTATTATACAGGTAAATATTGTGACCGGGAATCAAAGGTACGTCCAACGTGACGAATTGGCGCCTTAACCGCTCTGCGACTCAGGCGATTCTTTCTTACAACGCTATATGTTATATAATTCAAATAAAAAGGGCGATAAAACCTGCGCCTGCACATCTCCACGTCCAATTATTATTTATATTTGTTTGACAAGTGTCAAGATTGGAATAAGATTAACAGCGATGAGAGACCGCACACAGCCTCCGCGGCTGTAACACTGTGTTTATTACTTATTTTATTATTAAGATCCCTGTCTATTCATTTTATTTGAAGTAGCACGGATGATTACATGAAGGGTGAGGCCACATATACGCGGTCTCATGTAGGGGACAGGCAAAGGCTACAAATTCTATACAGCCACGTCTTCAGCATTATATTTTGCAGGAAGATCAACATATGAACGTTTTTACGGTATGAGATGCCACAAAAAACTACCGCTTACTGCACCATTTAGAGTCCAATCAGCACCTAATGCCTAAGAGAAATGATCACACAATTTTTTTCTCGAGTTTAGCGATGATTTTTAGTTAATTTTGTAATAAAATAAATTTACATTTCTACAGTCAGTTTAATTTTTTTCACCCGGGTTATTGAGTAATTTGATGTTTTCTGATGCAATATTGGAGGTTATTATTATTTTAAATGCTTTAATAATTGATGTGTTTGTTTGTTTTTTGTTTTTTTTGTTGTTGTTGTGTTTGTTTTTTTACGTAATTAAACATTGTCTATTGATTTGGTAAACGATGTATTGATAAAATCGAAATAAATTAATGAAAAAATTACTTATTGTTTTGAAATATTGTTTTATTAACAAACTATTAGCTAAATAAAATAAAAAGTAGGCACTCCTGACACTCGTAGACTTTGTCTGTTTGTAATATAAAAGGCCCACTATCTACAGACACCTTTATACGTCCGAAAAAGCATATCCAATAAATATAAAATATTACAATAATACTTTTGTACATAAATATAATAAACTTAAATACATGAATGCAAACAATTCACAATAGCAACAAATAAACACTTGTCACACGGATTAAAACATCCGACCATTCATTCTCTACGAATACGGCTACTGTTGTTAACGACAGCGATAACTTAACATCGGTAGAATTGGTAATTTCGTAGAAAAACTGAATGGAAAGGGGTATGTTGAGGTGGTTCGGTCATTTGTAAAGAAATAATGAAGATCAGATTGTTCAACTGCTCAGAAAATGCTCGGTGAGAAATACGCTCAACCGACGTGCGTGCGTATGGATGTAGTCGACGCGAAAGTGGTACATGTTGTATACCTAGACATACATTTAAAATAACTACAAAACATTGCCATGGATTCACGGTTGTTGATTGTCAAACGAAGATACGAAATACAATCTTAATCTACAATGTGTTTAGCGTTTTATTATGCAACAGTTTACAGTACGTAGAGAGAGAAGTCGCTGGTGCTCCATTCTGCCTACCCCGTTGGGACAGGGCGTGTGCTAAGTCCAATCTTATCTACACATAATAATGAAATAATTTCAATTGCATGGATATATATTTGTAATTTAAATTAGCGTATAATCTAATACTCTAAGTGACTAGTAAATAATCAAATGATAATAAATTGAAAATACATATTTATCAAGGCTAACGCCAATTCGTTACAAAATACAGAATGGAATCGCGATAAAATCGAATAAGGTATAATAAAATAAAGATATAAATCGTATCTCTATGAATCTGCGCACGCGCAGGCTCCTATATTCAGATGTCAATTGATTTTCCATATTTATGTTGTCCGCAAAGAAATGGAGGCGTCTTGCATAAATCTCCAATCTTCATACTTTATGACTACATTCAATAAAGCCTACATGATTTTTGACATTGTAGATTCGCATCAGGACTTATTATTATTATTATGAGGTACACGTACATTAAAGTACAAGTCGTTTTCTTTCTCCTAATATTACTTGAAAACCGCTTAGTTTTGGTGGACACGATGCAAACGGAGAGGAGTGGAGGAGATGATTTATTTTTATCTGTATTAGAACGCAGTTCCCCGTCACCCACATAACAACGGAATTCTCGCTTTATGTCTTACGCGTCATCTCTTATCATCTCAGCTCCGCTCTACGCTAGTGTAACACCCGTGAAGTGAGCTTGTCGCGTTTCGGTAATAGTTTGAAAGTAGCCAGGTATAGCGAGAGGAATGTGCACTATCAATCTAGATGGTACATGCTCGTCTCCTCAAACCGGCACAGTGGAGGCGACTACAGGTTTCTCTGTAGTAGCAGTTGTTTCCATTCATGGACCGCACTCTAGCTTTACATCAGGCGGAGTGTTGTCACATGCCGAGCTACAATAAAAAAACTCAGCACACATTTCAGATCCACTTTGCTACAGTTATATTACTTCTCTCCTCCCTGCCTATCGTCTTTAGTATACGCTAACGTTTAATGTAATAATGTGTTACTATTACACACGTGGATAAAGGGATTGATTATCTGTAACACCCTGTATCATAAAATCCACTGTAAAGTAGAGCAATTTTAGTTTTATTAATGTATTAACTTTATAGGATTGTGAGTTCATAGGGTTGCCACATTTTAATTTTAATTGCGTTTTTTTTTAAATTATTTTTATTTAGGTCAATTTAATTATTTTTATAAATATATTACCAAGTGTTAATTTAATCTTTACTGATTTTATTTATTTCTTTGATCCGTAGCTCGAGTAATTAATTATATTGTTCACATTCCGCCTTTTTTATTGTTAATATAGAAGGCAATTTCACTTGCACAATATGTTGTTCACATAATATTTATTGTACAACCCTATCGGGCACGAGCTAAATAAAAAAAGGGGTGACAATTTCATATTTAAAATTATGTTCTTAAGGAATATAATTTCGGGAGATCAAACGTACAAACCGGTAAAACACATAAATAACTATGAACAGGAGAAAAAAAACTACAGATTTAAGTTGAGATATTAAGAATTTATGACGTAAAGACTCCCTTTATTGTTAGGGATGCTATTAATTCGTAAAGAACTAGGATATTATTATAAGAAAATATATTTGTATTTTTTATTGTATTATTGCAGAATCAATAAATAAAAAAGCTGAATGATAATTACAGAATGTTTCAACTTTAGTAAAAAATGTGGCCAAAACTTAACCGGAACAAAAAGAATTCGTAATCAAATAAAAAAAATAAGTTTAATTTGATTTCTGAACGACTTTTAAATTTAATTGATTTCTAAACGACGACACGAACATCAAATGTTTGACATTCAAAACCAAAGGAATAGTTTTTAAGGGAAAGCAAAATTGTTGTTTTTACTATATTCCAAGCATTTTTTCATATTTACTCACCTTTGAACCTTCCCTGGACTTCCACAAATAATTCAAAACCAAAATTAGCCAAATCAGTCCAGCCGTTCTCGAGTTTTAGCGAGACTAACGAACAATAATTGATTTTTATTATATAGATAATACAATACGCTGTTCGAACCACGCCTGATTTTTTTCTTTCATTTTTCATCATAATTTACAAGTAGTCCTCAAAAGATTATAGAATTGACATAAAAAAAAGAAAACATAAAGTTTTATTTGTGGCGAAGTACACCATAATAATAAGTTTGTACCCTGTAGCTGAAGTCTTCAAAGGTGTCAGATATTCCAGTTTAATGTCTGGGCTTTTTTATACATAAAGAGGCTAGAAGGAGAAGAATAGAGTTTTACAGTCTTTGACCAAAATTTGACGAGATATGACTCCCATACAAGATGGGTCGAAAAAACCGACTAAAAGTAATTTTGTATAAGGGTTTTTTGGAGGGATTTTTGTCTTCAAGACACACCAGCCTCATTGAACATACTTATAAAAAAAATTAGTAAACTAAGGAGGGAAAGAAGTCGTCAATCTTAATGCTTATATACGAGTATCTTCATCATCGCTTTCCTCTTCTTCTGACTTTTAAAATATTCCATCAACAAATTGTTAAGGTTTAAAATGTGGTAGTGAAATCAAATGTCCGTATAAATTTAGAATTTATGGAAACCCTTTTTATAAAGATAATTATTAAAGATAAATACGTTTTTTACACGAAAATTATGTTGTAATTTAAATATGTATGTAATGTTGGATAGAATAAGGAATAGGTTTTTTTTCTGCTTGATGACATTTTTTTGAAAAAAAAAAGCTCTTACTATACCTGCTTTTTTAGTAAAAGTTAACACTAACATTACAGATGTGAAAGTATATTTAGGAGTGGTCTAGTGGTGAACTCACGATCGATGAGGCCCGTGTTCAAATCTCGTTAAATTCTGACCGGTACCAAACGTATCTTGTATGTAGATACTTTGGCCGACTATTAAAGAGTAGTAGGCAGACTAGGTAGAAGTGGTACCACTACTTTTAAATTTTTCTTTCAAATACTAATTATACTTTGGTATATTTGGTAGGCAGACTGATGATGGTTATTTGTCCAGTCTGTCGTCCTGGGGCAGTACCACCACTTTCGAATGTAACACCCGTGAAGTGACCTTGTCGCGTTTCGGGAATAGTTTGAAAGTAGCCAGGTATAAGAGAGGAGTGTGCACTGTCAATCTAGACGGTACATGCTCGTCTCCTCAAGCCGGCATAGCGGAGGCGACTGCTGCCCGCAGAGATTTCTCTGTGATAGCAGTTGTTTCCATTCATGGACCGCACTCTAGCTTTACATCAGGCGGAGTGTTGTCACATGTCGAGCTACAATAAAAAAAAATTTAAAAAAAATACTTATGCAAAGTTGTGGGTAATAGCTAGTATGTACAAATACACATATTCAAAAATGTTTAAACTAGTTTTTCTAACACTTCTTTTGTCATGAACCCTAGAAAAGTATAAAAATACATTTAAAAAAAAAGTGACACAAAAAGACCGTTGAAAATGGCGCGTAAACTATAAATATTTGAATTAAGAACAACGTGTGACTGATTTAAAGAGATCATTCGTGACAGTGTCTTCTATTATGTCGCGACTTTACTATTTGTTCTGCTGACGAAATTGCTTAGATTTTAATTCAAGATCGTTACGGTCATTGCTGACGGTACTTCTTTTTTGTTGCTATGGTAACTATAAGATAAGACACTTAGGTCCGTTTGCACCAGAAGGCCGGTTAATGTAACTTTAACTATTACTTTAACCGTTACGTTTACATTATGGTTTACATTTACTCCACACTAGTTGCACCATCATTTTTGACGTTTACTTTAACGCTAACCGTAACCAGCGAATCTTGGCTGGTTAAAATTAAAGTAATCGTCAAACCAATGTTGCTAACGTCAAATGTATGAAAAGAAGCCAAATATGTTTTTCTATTATTTTTCCGGGATCAGCCACCCTTTTAACGATAACAATATGAATTTACACGATATTGCAACGCGTGTAAATGTAAACGTTTAACGGTCGTCGTCGCCGTAAAAGTAATAGTTAAAGTTACTTTAACTGGCCTTCTGGTGCAAACGGACCTACGTGTCTTATTTAACCGCTTACCTTAGACACGTATCTTGAAGATTGTACGCACTTGTTGCCTATAGAGAAAATATATATTGTGAACACCCTAGGTCACTTGCCTAGTCGCGTTTCGGGTACAGCTTACCATTAACCAGTTATATCGCAAAAAAAAGTACTTTGTATCCTCAGATCGACATAGCGGAGGCGACCGTTGTCCGCAAATATGTCTGTAGGCAGTCTAAATATGATAACATCACACATGTAGAAATACTATAAAAAAAATATATTAACAATTTACAATATTTACACAGTGAGTTCAATGAACTTTTTAAACGAAAAGATAAATGTAAATTAATAACTAATCCATTGATGATTTACTTATGAATTGTTCTCAAACGTTTCTTTTATACACGTCAATGTACGATGTAGTGATTTACGTAAAACTACACGTTTTCTCAACGTAAACATAGCGAGCGATCTTTTATCTTATTTGGAGAAGATATAATAATGAAAATTGTTAGTTAAAAATGAAGTATTTTTAACGTTATAGGTTATCGGCATGTCTTTACATTTAGTCATAAGTTTTGTGCTAGTTTTCGCACGTGACGCTACGGAGACGTGCCAGTACGCACGTACGACACGAGTTTAGTGAAGCGCTCATGAAAACATATCGATATTAATTTAATTTATTTTATTTTGTAATTCATAACTTTACATTGATATTTTAAAACAGTAGAAATATAATTAAATTATATTGTAATAAATCATAGTGTTGAGATTTTTATCGATATGTTAATGATCATACATCACAGCGGAAAGGTGACAAATAGTATAATTTAATAAATTTACGATAATTTTTTAAACATCTAATTATATTTGAGTTATTTGTTTTATTTTATCTCGTGATTTACATTGCGCAGTTACATGGCAATAGTACTTCACATATTTATATGGCAAACCAATGGAAATGATTGATGATGAAATCAATGACACCTCCTCTCGTTATACCTGACTAATTTCAAACTGCTCCCGAAACGCGACAAGGTCACTTCACGGGTGTTACATTCGAAAGTGGTGGTATTTGGTTTAACAATATTTCAATAGAAAATTAACATTAAACGACAAAAGTCTAGTAATTATGTAAATTATAATCAATAAAAAAAACTTTAATAATTTAATTTATTGTCGTGTATTATGTTTTGAATAACAAATTGTTTGATATGAATCAGGTTTTTATCGATATTCACGATTTTGTGTGATCATTTTTCTATGCTAATACTAACATTTCGCATTTTATTGTGGTTGCTGTAGTTTTCATAACTGTTTCTGCGGATTTAATGCAACACATTTCGTCTCTTCAAACCAGCATAGCGAAGCCTGCAGCCGTTTCTCTAGTGCAGTTGTGTTACACATAGTTTTTTTTTATTTTGGCACGACATGTGACTACAACGGGTCTGATGGTAAACGCAGTGGAGGTCCATGAACATTGACGACTAGAGAACCGCTCGCACGGTGGCTCCAGTCGCCACCACTATGCCGGCCTGAGAAGGTGCTTTTTCACGCTCCGCTTGAAGGATCCAAGGTGAAAGGATTGGGAGAATACATGGGAGCCCTCCCAAAGCATTCCACTTGTCAATTCCAGTATCAATTAGGTAATTTTATCGGTATCCTCTCAAATAAACTGGTATGTTTCTATCTTTAAAAGTACACTCAGAATTGTTAATTATATTATAATTAAATTGTGAATAAAGGACTATAAAAAAAATTAGTGTATCTTGTGATTAGTGCCTCAATTATTTCCTTCGCAATATCGACAGACAGATTAATCTACATTTGTTAACGTTATCGATAACTGAAATATTACATATACTAACTACAACACTAGAACAGTTTTATTCTCGTAAAGTATGAATTATCGAGGTAAACATCGATTGACGGTGTAACTATTTCTGAAAACAATGCCGACGTCTGAAAATTGTATTAAATTTATGAAAATTTTTCCTACATTTGTACAAATAATCTTGTAATAAGCCTAATTGCTTTTAATTTAATTTGTTTTTGTACATAGATAATTATTACGAGTATGTACACGTGGGTTAATGTTCTTTGTTACTAAATACAGTGAGCGGCCGTAGTCTAGAGGTAAGACATGTGAACTCATAATCGATGAGACCCGTGTTCGAACCTCGCTGAATTCTAACCAATGTTAAATGTAAATTGGTCGCTCAGTGTGTTTCGAATGTAACACCCGTGAAGCGACCTTGTCGCGTTTCGGGTATAGTTTAAAAGTAGCCAGGTATAACGAGAGAAGTGTGCACTGTCAATCTAGATGGTACATGCTCGTTTCCCCAAGCCGGCATAGTGGAGGTGACTGCTGCCCGCACAGGTTTCTCTGTAGTAGCAGTTGTTTCCATTAATGGACCGCACTCTAGTTTTACATCAGGCGGAGTGTTGTCACATGCCGAGCTACAATTTAAAAAAAAATACTTTGTCGCGTTTCGGGAGTTTGTATGTAGCCAAGTATAGCGGGGTCGCCTCTGGAGGCGGAGTGTTGTCATTTGCTGAACTACAATAAAAAAGACCGCTTATCCATTGACGCGTCTCTTCTTAATCGCTTATTGGTTCTAGCAAGTTTTTTATGAAATTATGGAAACCTTCCACTACGAGCGAACTATGGGCTCCATAATAATATAAAATATTGAATTTGATTTATTTAAAATAAGCAAATATTTAATTTAGGTTAGTATAATTTATAATATATTTAGTTGTTTTTTTATTCAAATATAAATATTTTTTAAATTGCGTGTGCGACATAATTTAATATATCTTTTCGTACCACATCGGAAGAGCACTGGTACCCTAGTACGGGTATCACGAACTCAATGTTTTTATTGTTTGTTTTAGTACCAAATAAACATTAAACGTTGCTAACTGATGATGGTTATTATTCCAGTCTGCCGTTATAGGGTAGTACCATTACTTTTGTAACACCCGTGAGAAGTTACCTTGTCGCGTTTCGGAAATAGTTTGGAAGTGGGCAAGTATAGCGAAAGGAGCGTGCACTGTTGGTGCATACTCGTATCTTCAGGCCGGCATAACGTAGATGACTGCTGCCCGTAGAGATTTCTCTGTAGTAGCAGTTGATTACGTGCATAGACTGCACTCTAGCTTTATATTAGACGAAGTGTTGTCATATGTAAAAATGTTGTCTACAATAAAAATAAACTTTTATTATTTTTATTATTTTATCAATATCAATACAAAACAAGATTATATTATTAATACAAAGTTCAAGACTGATGATTAAGATATTTAGATGTATAATATCTGTAGTTAAGATAACAGCAATCTACGTGTTTATAATAATTATTATGGTGAAAGTATTTTTAAAGGTAGCTCATGTTAGATGGCGCGGTCGTTAGTGTGACTATAATTTTGAGTAATTTCGTGGAAGTTGTCGTGTTGACAATTTAGTATGGCGCTAATACTGTTTACTTTTTTTTTATTGTAGCTCGGCATGTGACAACACTCCGCCTGATGTAAAGCTAGAGTGCGGTCCATGAATGTTATTTATGATTTTCATTTTACACGCTGAATAGCAGAAAGAAATTTTTATCTAAGTAAATAAATTTTATATGTTCAGTAAATATAAATATCGCTACTAAATTGAGGTTGTCCTAACTATTTTAATGATTGTCTTGGAAGAGGTTAGCCAGTATAGTGAGAGCTAATTTTAAAAACGTTTCTTTTCACGTACAGCGTTTCGGATCGACTATAAAAATATTTTTCGGAATTCCCTTTTTAATTTAAAACATGGTGTTACTAGCAATGAACCTCAAGACGGGACAATCTTTGCTTTCGGTATAATTTTAAGATATTTTTTTATTATGAGATACACTAAGATTGATAGCCATAATGGGGTATTTATTATTACGTAACTTTATTTTTAATAAATAAATTAATTCAATTCCCCAACCTTAAACTAGAATACCACAAAACTATAACACCTATCGAATATTTTTTTTTGGTTTTATAACAATTTGCCATTGTCAAAGTAAATATTTACATCAAGTTAATATTATTCTGCATCACGGGTCATTCATTCATCACACTAAACAGTCAGGTAGAGTCCAGTCAAGTCAAAAATTGTAGAATCTATTTAAACCTTTATTTAATAATAACACATAAAAAATTTTTTTTTTTATTGTACGGTCCATGAACAGAAACAACTGCTACTATAGAGAAATCTACCGGCAGCAGTCGCCTCCGCCATGCCGGTCTGAGGAGACGAAAACGCAACAAGGTCACTTCACGGGTGTTACATTCAAAATATTTGTTCCGACCCGAAATCGAACCTAAGATCTCCGCGTAACAGACTATAAGTGTCCCAAATACAGCAACTACAAATAGAAAACAAGATGTTTACACAAATTATCTATTTCATTTGTACAAATTATCTCGTGGGCTGGTAAGACACGTCCGCCACGTGTGTGGTCGTCGCGTGACTGACACCGTTTAGCCATTAAGTGCTAACTAGCGCCATCTAGTTATATACTTAATTAGTTCAAATTAACTATAATGTACACTGATTCTGCTCTTAGATATATTACTTATAAACAAAAACATTTTTTTAAATCTGATAACTTTTTTTTTCTACGATTTAAATGTGACTTATGTTACAAATATTTGATAGAGGTTTTTGGTTTTTGTTTTCTTTTTCTGATCTGGTTCCTCTGGACGTCGCCGGCGTTGATTACGTTTGTTCTTTTTTTTTTAAATTGTAGCTCGGCATGTGACAACACTCCGCCTGATGTAAAGCTAGAGTGCGGTCCATAAATGGAAACAACTGCTACTACAGAGAAACCAGTGCGGGCAGCAGTCACCTCCACTATGCCGAGTTGAGGAGACGAGCAAGTACCATCTTAGATTGACAGTGCACACTCCTCTCGTTATACCTGGCTACTTTCAAACTATTCCCGAAACGCGACAAAGTCACTTCACGGGTGTTACATTCGAAAGTGGTGGTACTACCCAGGGACGGCATACTGGACAAATAACCATCATCAGTCTGCCTACCACTCTTTAATGAGCGACTAAAGTACATATAACAAAGTTACATTGGTCAGAATTAGCGAGGTTCGAACACGGGTATCATCGATCGTGAGTTCACGCGTCTTACCGCTAGACCACTTTTTGCTTGAAAACAGCTTGTTTTCTACAGTGACAAGTAAGATGAATACGCAAAATTAAGTATATCTATATTTTTTCTATTGGCAATTTAGCCAGTGAATCATTAAAATTAAATAAAAACTGTAATTTATGAGGCTGTCTCTTCCCCCTCCCCCTTTCTATATTTTACCCCTAATTATCCCTACTTCCCATTTAGCAATTAAGTGATATACTTAGTGCGCGAACTCGTAAATGTGAACTCATACTGTTACTAGATCCCACAGCACAGGCCAGACCTAGTATGGGGTCCACCAGTAAACAAATCCTGTAAACATTATTATTTTAAATAAAGTTATTATTATTATTAGTCAATTCTCAACAACACGTCACTACGCCTGATGTTAAACCAGAACGCAGACAGCGCACTGATGAACGCTTCCGCTATACATAATTGGGAAGAGATTGAATGACAGGGCACACTCCTCTTTTTTTTTTATTGTAGCTCGGCATGTGACAACACTCCGTCTGATGTAAAGCTAGAGTGCGGTCCAACAGAGAAATCTCTACAGGCAGCAGTCGTCTCCACTGTGCCGGCTTGAGGAGACGAGCGTGTACCATCCAGATGTAGTACAGTGTACACTCCTCTCGTTATATCCGGCTACTTCACTGGTTACACTACCAAAGTTGTACACTACCTCAAGCTGATAATTTTCTGCCTACCATTCTTTTAATAAAAGCCGGTATTCCTTTAACCACTAAGCCACCGCTATACTATATGTATAATTAAGTCAGAATAAAAACATATGTAATTGATTGTAAATGATTGTTTTTCAAGAGAACGTATCTTTGCGGTGTGTAATTTATTTGTACGTGTAAAGTAGAGACGCGACTGACTACCACAGAATCAATTTGCCAATTTTACCCGAGGTCGTCGTTTCAGTGATGCCTTTTTTATATCGATATTTAACTTAATTCATTTCAAAACAAATTTCATTTATGTTTAATTTTATAATAATTGTAACTCTATCAAGGTTTTAGAGTCAAGTATTCGTAAAAAAAAATTATTATAAGCAACTATTTTTCTTTATAAATAAATGATTAATTAAAGGCTTGAACTTTATTAAAAACAATTGAATAATGATTAGAAATTATATAAAATATCGATAATGTTCAATGCACAGCACTAAATAATAAGTTCAATTATAACTAGGTGTTAGTGGCTGCACCTGACACTTATATCGATATCGTCAGCGTCAAATTGCTGCACAGCCCTAGGCCATGCTATTTACTGTGAATTAGCACTTTGATATAACTACCACTTTTACAGTAATAGCTAAAGTCGATCACTCATGTTATAAACACTAGTGATGTAGGTACAGACTGTCGATAGATTTGAATTTATTTATCATAGTTATTTTATACAGTGTTACGTGGGTTGATAATTATAGTTTTGTTCAAGTCTTGTTGAAGGATTATTCATAAAGCATTTTTTTATTATTAAAGTTACCTATTTCTCTATATGTTTTTCTGCTGCGTGCTTTAAATTTTGTAAGTAACTTTATGATAGATAAGTGTATTTCAGACAAATACATTTTTAGTACGGGCGTCTAGCGGCTGAGAGCGTGAACTCACGATCAATGAGATCCGTGTTCAAATCTGGCTGAATTCTGACCAATGTAACTATGTTACATGTATGTACTCTAATCGATCAGTGCCTGTGATACGACCACCAGATTAGTATAAAGTGGGAACTTTTTATTTTTTTCTAATTTATTTACATTTTTTAAATGTAGCTCGGCATGTGACAACACTTCGCGTGATGTAAAGCTAGAGTGCGGTCCATGAGTGGAAAAAACTCTACTACAGATAAATCTCTACGGGCAGCAGTCGCCTCCGCCATGCCGGCCTGAGGAGACAGTGGAGCACACTCCTATCTACTTCCAAACTGATCCCGAAAGGCGACAAGATCTCGTGTTACATTCGAAAGTGGAGGTAATACTTCAGAATGACAGACTGGGCTAATAACCATCATCAGTCCTAATTTCACGTGGCGTGATAATAATATACATAAAAAAGAACCAAAAGTAATTAATTTTAACTGTAATTTGTAACTTTTAACCAATGTAACTTATTATTTAAGATTTATCTAAATTATAGATAGAGATAACTTTATTATGAATATTGCTTTGCTAATTTTATTGCTCCAATTACTGTATTTCCTGCCCATCCATCGTGTTTTGTATTAGGGTTGGTATAACTTAAAACTGTATGAAGGAATGCCATGTACGTAGAGTCCAGAATCAGTTTGAGGAGTGCGTTTAACCAGCCTGGCGCGTTTAACAGGAGAAGTGTGCCACATTCATCTTATCAAGCCAGCATAGCGAAGACGACTGCTGCAGACAATTCCCTGTAGTAGTAATTGTCTCCACTCATGTTTGACTTAACGTGAAAGCCAACACCTGAGCGTCCATACATTTTGTTTTACAACATTGTTTGAACTTTTGAAGCATAGCTTTATGTTGAAATTAAGTAATTTTATAACTTTCTCAGCACTAATTATTATCGCAAATCACTATAATAAATAAATAGCTACGGCACAGAATATATAAAATGTTTAAAATATATAAAATGCACTAGCTGAGAAAGTTATAAAATTATAATTTCAAAATAAATCTGCTATGTTTCAAACAATGTTGTAAAACAAAATGTATGGACGCTCAGTTGGCTTTCACGTTAACTGGCTATGTAATTATTATTTTTTCAGGAATTTTACATATGTAGGCTCTAATTCTATAGTATATTAATTTAAATAAATATTTATTTATTTATTTTCTATTGTGCACACTTTGTTTCTATCTCTTATACTATTCTCCATCCCCTATAGGTTGCCTGGAAGAAATTGCTGCTCAGTAATAAGGCCGCCTATTGTGTTACCTAATTTTCGAGAAATTGTATAAATGTTCTGTTTATTTTGTTTGCACAATAAATAGTTTTATTATTATTATTAAATACATATTAATGTGTAGTATAGTTAAAATAATAATAAATACTTAAAGAAATAAAAAAGAATAATATTCCTAATTTATTTTTTAATTTTTCAATACTTCGTTTCTTTTATAAATATATTCCAAGTTTGCTAACCCTGTAGAGTTAGGGCGCCGTGAAGGCGTGTTCAATGTTTTATATTTAATGACTGTATTAGTTTCATTAATGTAATTAACTTATCTAAATACAGATCGGATTCGTACTGATAAAAATGTCGTCTTTCAACATTTATGAGAGAAACGGAACTTGTTAAGCCCACTTTGTGACTTAAAGCTAACTCGTTACTCAAAAGCTTCTCCATTCTTACTTGAGACCCCTACTGCTGAATCACCTTGACCATACAATTGCTCCGACCTTAACAACGCAAAAAACCCTGCTGTTCTTACATTATCCTTAATATAAATTGAATTATTAAAAAACCATGTCTTAGATCATGATTTTTAAATATAATGATGGTAAATAAAAATTTATTTAGAACTCATTTCATTCATCTTCTCGATTTTTTTAATCATATCTATAGAACAGTGGTTCTCAACCTTTTTTTTAATGCGGCACACTTTTCACGATTATAAATTTGGCGGCACACAAAGAAAAAGATAAGTTTAAAAATTATTTACTTACCTATAACACACTGTGTAAAATAGTTTATGGTAATAATTTTAAATGTGCTAAATAAAATAATATGTACTACAAAAATAACAGTACGTTTATTAAGGGATTAATTACAAGTTAATAATAAGAATACTTGTAATGCAATTTTTTTTCTTTAAATCATATTATTTAATAATATTAACATAATTATATTATCTAAAATTTGGCGGCACACTTTTAGAATTTTGCGGCACACAAAAGTGCCGCGGCGCAGTGGTTGAGAATCACTGCTATAGAACATAATTAGGAAGAAGAAAAAAAATATACATGTGGGAATATTGGAGAAGCAGAGAAATAAAAACATCAATCGTGTATTAACTTTTTTTACTGACTCTCTAAACGTCAAAATTCGCTCGTAGTTCTTTTTTCGTTGTGTGGCCAAGCCGTCAGTTTATTCATCCACATATATATGTCTAACTAACTGGAACAAAATGAATACGTGGTCATGAGTACAAGCACTAACTGAATATGAAACAAAAGCGTCGTTACGCTTTGACAGTCTCTGAAAACACACGACGCGGAGGACGTTGTGACTTGTTTGTGCGGAGGAACTGTCGTGTTTCAGCATATTTGCTAAGTTATCGCCCACAAATGGAGGATAGAAGCCGTGGACCGCTCTCCAGTTCTGTTATCTTTTATTTAGACTCGTATAACAAATGTAGCGCTCGTGAGGTGATGACCTATAGATGGTGCGCGTTCGTCCTATAAAGCCGGCATAGCGGAGACTCATCAGGCGGCATATAGTCCATATACTCCATATTGTACTGTAATAAAAAGCTGCGATGACTTTATTCATAGCATGAATATTACGGAATCGTGTCGCTAAACGAGTAAATATAACTTCTCGTATAAAAGCTAAATTTCTATGGTATATTATTTATGTACATTACTTCCTTAAGCAGTACAATTCCACATAATTACATTAAAAAGGTGAATTGTATATCAAATAAGGAATTTAATATTGCAACTATATTTTAGGAATTAAAGAAAAGTTGGTGTTTTCAAATGGAATAAGTATACAAGAAACACAACTATTATATTACGAACGAATTACACACCCGTGAAGTGACCTTGTCGCGTTTCGGGAATAGTTTGAAAGTAGCCATGTATAACGAGAGGAGTGTGCACTGTCAATCTAGATGGTACATGCTCGTCTCCTCAAGCCAGGGTAGTGGAGGCGACTGCTACCCGCACAGGTTTCTCTGTAGTAGCAGTTGCTTCCATTCATGGACCGCACTCTAGCTTTACATCAGGCGGAGTGTTGTCACATGCCGAGCTATAATAATAAAAATAAAATCTTAATAAGAATATGTGTGTTTAGGTATAATTAATATATTTTTGTTTGTTTCAGCGATACTTCAGCGTGCGACGTTCAAGGTTGGCCTCCTCACGATCCAGGGGGTGTCCACCTGCCTATACTTATGTATGGATGCATGCGGATTCCAATACGCTCATGTATGTATATTATATATTATTTATCATACGGTCAAAAAATATATATCGTAGAGTAGTATAGTGGTCAGAACATGTGCGCACAAAGCACAAGACACGGGTTCGACAATGGATTTTTAATAAAACCAATTCAGCGTTTTATTATAAAAAAATTAAGCCATCAGGGTTATTGTATGGGATTTCTTTATTTGTCCTATTTAATTTATTATTTAATTCGCTATAAAATTACATTCTCTACAACTTTTATTCCGGAACAAACCGTTCCGTTTCCGAGAGATCGCGGTCAATTCTGATCAAAATTTTTCAAAATCCTTTCTTAGTGCACGCTTATACTATTTATCATAATGGGCAAGGTCCTCAAAAACTAACCCATGTTAAATCGAAAACCATTTCGAGATATCACTTCAATTAGATGTATTTTTTTATTCCCGTCTGAAAGGACTTAAAAATCGCAGAGATATTTGAAAAACTGTAATGATCTTCTTCGGAGAGTTTGACAAGATAGAATACAAAGTACCAACCTAACAGTTTTGTAGATTATTTTGTTGTCTATGGTTGTCGCCTCACAAGTTTGTCAATCTTTAGTTTGTGTTTCCTAACAATAACAGTGTTTTATACGAATAACTATTGTAATTTTTAAAACAAAACTACACT
The DNA here is from genome assembly GCA_948150575.1 of Tinea pellionella. Taxonomy (NCBI): domain Eukaryota; kingdom Metazoa; phylum Arthropoda; class Insecta; order Lepidoptera; family Tineidae; genus Tinea; species Tinea pellionella. Next base: position 420,361 of record OX411263.1, on the reverse strand, counting down.
ATAATCACGATGTTTTAATTAACAGGAACTTTTAAAACCTAAAAGTTTGTTTGAACTTTTGACAAATGATTATTTTTTCTTGTTCAAAACTTGTCGTCACGATTGCTATATTACAATCGTAATTTTTTAAAATTAATAAAAAAAGAACAAAGCAATTATAAAAGTTTTCCAGAAACACGTGTCGACTAAATTAATCTATATTATCTAAAAATATGTAAAAAAGATAGCTGTCACCAGATACACCTCCCCAATTTTAGGTGCATTATGAATCGGTCGCTCAAGCAGTCAAGCCTTCTTCTTTTACATATACAGGAAGATTGTTTTATATCTCTGTGATTATGTGTAATTAGTGATGAAATCTAAATGTGGTATTAAAAATAGTTGAAACAAAATTTTTGATATTAAAAAGTAATTGAGACTTCCTCTCCATTTGAATATATTCATTTATACAAATTTTAAATTAATTTAGACATTATTTTAGTAATTTACGATAAGTTTAATTGGTCGGTAACTTTATGATTAGATAATGGCTTGTTAGTTATCTTATTATTTTAGTTAAAGTTGTTTCTTACGTAATTTGTATGTTCCTTTTGACCAGCGCGTGAGAGTATGATTAATTTTAGAGTTATTCGTGATTGGAAATCATTAAAAGTTACAATTATGAGATGGAATTTGTTAATATGAAAGAGAAAGTTTTAAAAAGTTTTTTTAGCAGCTCGACTTGTGACTAAACTCCGTTAGATGTTAAGCTATAGTGCGGTACATTGCAACAACCCCTCCGCTATACCGGCTTTCAAAGACGAATCTGAATCATTAACTTAATATTTAACAGTTTATTGAGAGACTTTCACATTTTATTAGAATTTCTCAATATTAAATTTATCATATAAATAAAAATGTAAAAGTAAAAATGTCCTTTTACAAAAGCATAATATTCAAACAATAATTAAGATATAAATAACGTTGGTGTTGCCAGATATTTAAATTTATGTTTAAATGTTTGTTCACATTTTTGGTTTAGCAACACTGGATGCGTCATAGGGACAATGTAAGCCAATGATCTATGGGGTTCTGCTGATAACTCATGATTTAAGGCTGGGTATGGTTTATGTGGAGATCAACTTCAATTTAATTATGTGAAAATTGAACAGAAAAATAATATATGCCATCAGTTAGAAGGGTTGCTCATGAAAAGATACTCGAAAAATTAAGGAATTTCCAGTATTCGAATACCGCAAAAAAATATATTAAAAAATATATATACTCGTATAATTAATGAAAATAATTATAATATTAATATCCCTAATAAAAGGTTTTTTTATATTACCTCGGCATAATTATGATAACACTCCGCCTGGTGTAAGGCTTGAGTACAGTCCATGAACGGAAATAACCGCGACTACAGAAAAATCTCTACGCCAGTACTCGCCTCCGCTATGCCGGCCTGAGGAGACGAGTATGCACCATCTAGATTGACAGCACACACCTCCTCTCGCTATATTCTGTTTTTCGCAGTTTTCTAGTAATGGAAGTAATTAATATAATACTATAAGATAAAAATAAGTTCTTTCCACAATAATTAACATGCGGTATATTATATCCTTGTAGCAACGATCCGGGGACAAAAATTATGAAACAAAATAAAACAAATAAACGATAACGATCCGGTTCGTTGATTATACGCCACACCAACAGATTTGGGGAAAAGAAGTAGAATAAAAACTTAATTACCAAAGAAACTGCGAACTATATTGTTAAAAACTAAACAAAAAATGGTGCATTGGTACCGATGTATGTAACATTCAAGGTGTAATATTTTTTTAATTGTAGCTCGGCATATGACAACACTGCCGTACACCATCCAGATTGACAATGCATACTCTTCTCACTATACTTGGCTACTTCCAAACGGATCCCGAAACGCGACTAGATCACTTCACGGGTGTTAAATTCGAAGGAGACGGCTCACTGGGCTAATAACCATCATCAGTCTGCCTACCACTCTCAAATATTGTACGGTTGGCAACCCTAAATCTGAACTCCTTCCCGGTGTCTGTGTTTCCAGAGAAGTACAACATGGGTCTCTTCAAATTGAAGGTGAATAGTAGCGTTGCCAGACTCCCGCAGCGTCCCGATTTTGGCGGGACGTCCCGATTTTTAAATCAAAATTAAATGTCCCGCGCGGGACAGGCTCAGTCCCACTTCTTGGACTTGTGTGTATATTGTAACTCACTCTTCAGACTATTATTTGAAACACCACATTTTTCTAACGGACACATCCCCATACATTTTAATATAACTATCGTTTACGATCTGTCAAATTTGTATGGTTATAACGGTTTGTTACGCAAACCGAAGAATTCAGAAATCGGCCATAAGAAGACTCAACTCCCTAACGATAAGGTAAATCTGATTTAAAATATCATATTTTTATAAAGTACATTTTCTATGGCTATTCTTGCTATCTATTGTCACGTAAACGTAATTTAAAACTCAAATAAAAGATACATATTTAAACACTTCTGATTATATATGTTTTTACTATGTCCCGCTTTCAAAGAAAGAATCCCGCTTTTTTCACTCAAAAATCCCGAAATCCCGACTTGGCACAAAAAAATCTGGTAACGCTGGTGAATAGGTACCTCATAGACAAGCGTGCTCCACCTTGGACCGCATCAATGCTTAACATCAGGCAGGTTGCGGTCAAACGCTTGTCTATTAAGCATTTAAAAAAACCATGAAGATCCATTGAGCTAAATCCGAAAAACGAAAGGAAACTGACTGATTTATAACAAAATAGGAATTTAATTTGTAAGTTTGAATGTAAAATTAATAAATCATTTAGTTAAATGCTTTCTAAACAGCAGTGAGTGGGAAATGGCGCCTGGCGACTGACGACTATTCGTCTTATTCAAGCTATAAAAGACAGAGGGATGCAATATAATTTGTTTTTGAATAAAATGTTTTCATTGGATCGTTTATAAGAGCAGCCGTGCTCTAGCGGTAGGAGTTAGGACGCGTGAACTCACGATCGATCTTCTTCTTCTTCTTCTTTTGTTAAATGGCCTCAGATGTCATAACAACGACAATTCTGCCAATGTCGAGTAGTAAATTCTTGATGTTTGTGCATCAAATTGCAATGGTGTTTTACAATTTCACGCTTTCTTCGAGTATTTGGCGGCAATTCACCCGGTCACGTCACAATATGAGCGTTTTCACGGCATGAGATAACCACAGAAAAACCGCTTCCGTTGCCTAATATTGAGTGAATTTTAATGTTTCCACAATTACGCAAAATAATACCAATTTTACACAATAATAACCAATAATAAAGGGATAAAAACACCTCAACCTTCCCGGACAAAAGCGCGCCAAACACTCCTTACGATGGATGACACCCGTATTCAAATCTTGTTAAATTCTATGTGCTTTGGTCGCTCAGTGTCTATGGTAGGAGTATAATAAAGGTATTAATTAAAGAGTGGTAGGCAGGCTGATGATGGTTATTAGCCCAGTCTGCTTTCAAATGTAACATCCGGTAAGCGACCTAGTGACGTTTCGGGATCAGTTTGAAAGTATCCAAGTATAACGAAAGGAGTATGCATCGTCAAGCCAGCTACTACAAAACTAAGTCTAGGTGGGCTCAGTGGTCACAACAGTGGAGGTATCGATCACTTACCAAAGACAAAAGCGTTGACACCAATTATTTTAAAATTCAAAGTTTATAAAAGGTGTCCGATTACGCGCTACTAATCGAATACTTAGCTCCTATCTAGTTGATCCCATTAGGGAGGCAAATGACACAGTATACGATATTATAGTAGGCAGACCGTCATTTCTTATTTAAATTTTATTTATGTTATTCTTAGAGCCCTTCAGCTGCCCATCATCTTGACCATGCGATTGCGCCGACCTTGACCGCGACTCTAAAAATACCCTATTTTTTCCCATTACCTTTAATACGTATTTAATTTTAAAAAAACAATGAACTGCATCATGATTTTGAATTGTAATGATATAAAAGAAAATTTTAGTCGATAAGTTTTCACTGAGCAAAGCTGCATCAATAATTGATCTCATTTCACAAATTTTTTCTCACATTTATAAGAAAAAAAAGAAGCAAAAGAAGAAGAGGTGAGACGGCTAAACGTCAAATCTCATACATTTTGTTTTCGATTCGATGAAGTGACAACTTTAATTATGCTTTTGACTTAGGCCCCTGTAGTTTGATAAATATATAAACATTTTCAAAATAGTATGCTGGCAACACAGTAACAGTAATGCGGTAGAATAATTATAAATATTTAGCGACGGTTAATACACTAGAGTACAAATTAATTGTCTACATACCCGCCACATTTTTGTAGTAGGTGCCAAGCAAACGTTTATAGATATACTTGATATCTAGGAAGATATCTAGGTGTATTTCCCATCATAAAAACATATAATAAGTTTCAGATTTCAAAACAGCTTCTTGAATTGGTATAGCTTGGCACCTATTCTAAAAATATGGTAGGTATGTAGACAGTTAATTTGTACATAATAAACACCTATTAGTGTTTATGTTTATTACTTTGTGTGTAGATGCTCTTGTAAAAAAATATTTTTCACTTTTGAGTGCTTTTAATGTTTATTGAAGTTGGTTCAACTTTTTTTAAATACAAAATAAAAAAGGTTTTCTATACACATACTATGTTTGTATAAAATGTTACATGGCGCAAAATGTGGCGAAGCATGTGGACAAATTGTTACATAACACCCTTTTACTAACACCATGTTTCACGCAATAAAGAAATTTCATTTCTTATAAAATATCACTGTAATTATCTACACTATGGGTGAGCACTAGTGCCATATCCGAGATAGTGGATGTGAAAAGGAGTGGTGAAGGAAGACGCGGAGTAGACATCATTAATCAGATTGTATTCATTAGGAAGGTGCGTGGCACATCACTACAATTTGTCATAGTCAGATGTGTGGTCCGAAATGGAGAGATATTCGAAGGAAAATGGATCAGGTGAACTATTGTAACACGTTTAATGGATTAGAAAATGTAACGGGATTTATTATTTTGTTATGAAAACACTCTGCCGAAAGTTAAGCTAGAGTGCGGCCCATGAACGGAAACAATTGCTACCACACGAGAAATTTTTGCAGACTCTATACCGGCTTGAAGAGACTAATGTACACCATCCTTTTTGTCTACTACTCTTCTTGTTATATCCGGGTATCATTAGAAGTTAAGTTTTCGTGTTAAAATCTTGAAAAAAAAAATTTTACCAGTACCAATGTAACTTTGTTATATGTACTTTTGTATTTGTTAGCTTAGTATGTACGAAAAATGCGTACGATCTTATTTTTAAGATTTAGATACTTTATCTTACAAAAGAAACTTTCAAACTAGGCGGTCAAAATTAAATATAATAAATAAACGACATATTTAAATAAACAAACATATATAAAAACAGAATAATACTTTTATATTATATTATAAATTATGACTATTTTGGGAGGGTGGTTTTACACTTTTTTTATCCATTGGCAACCCATTTGTTGTTTTTTTGTTTAAGCCCTTAGGGTCGTTTGCTCCAGAAGGCCGGTTAAAGTAACTTTAACTATTAATTTTACGTTTACTTTAACCGTTACGTTTACATTATGGTTTATATTTACTCCACACGAGTTGCACCATCGTCGCGCTTATCATTATTGACGGTAACTTTAACCTTAACCGTAACCAGAGAATCTTGGCTTGGTTAAAGTTAAAGTAATCGTAAAATGTATGCAAAGAAGCCAAATATGTTTTTCTATTATTTTTTCGGGATCAGCTACCCTTTTAACGATAACAATATGAATTTACACGATATTGCAACGCGTGTGGAGTAAATGTAAACGTTTAACGGTTACGTCGTCGCCGTAAAAGTAATAGTTAAAGTTACTTTAACCGGCCTTCTGGTGCAAACGACCCTTAATCGCGGCGCCTGTGGCGTTACGGCGGCAATGCCTATTTCTTTGAATTTTGATACAGTTTAGTTTTTTGTCCTTTCCTGCATAAACCAAGTGTTAAATTATTTTTTAACCTGTTTCTTGTTTTTACGAGTTCTATGTATAAATCTATTTTCGTAACTGACATAAAACCACGATCCGCTCGCTATTAAAGCTCAGTTACTACCAGACAGCAGTCGCCTCCGCTATGCCTGGCTGATAGTGTACACAATACAATACATATGTCACGCCTTTTTCCCACAGGGATAGGTAGAGACAACGGAACGCCACTTACCACGATCCTGACACAACACCCTCGCTTCCTTCACATCCACAATTCTCTTCATGCACGCCCGACGGTTATGGGCACTAGGCAGTCCAGCTTTCGGATGTTTAGTGTACACACATATTATATTTTTTTAAAGTTAAGAAAAATATGCCGTAATAAATTCAAATTTATTTAAAGTTTTGTGAAATAATGCTAATTAATACATATATTAAGTAAGAATATACTAGCTAGTACATTCTACTTTTTACATACAATGCTTTTGACCCTTGAAAGTTTTTTCTTATTTATTATTGTAGCTCGACATGTGACAACACTCCGATGTAAAGCTAGAGCACGGTCCATGAATGGAAACAACTATAGATAAATTTCTACATACAGCAGTCGCCTCCGCTATGCCGGGCTGAGGTGACGAATGTGCACCATCGAAATTGACAGTGTACACTCCTCCTTTTTACACGACTTTCTTATGGCTGTCTTCTCGTCATATGCCTTTCCGAAGCCAAAAGTAGATTCTGACGATGAACAAGTGCATGCCGAGTCCATGCCTACGTTAATAAAGGATTTTCATTTCATTTCATTACACCAAAATTATTGTAGGCTATCGATTGATAAAAAATAAATAAATTTTCCTAGTTTAACATCAGGCGGTCAAATGTCGGTCGCTTGTGCCTGGATACGAGCATTAAAAAAGCGGGTCAAATTCTCAAGATCTAAATAAATTTAAGGTATAAATAGTTGATATTTAGGTAAGTGTTCATAGCCAATGACCCGAACGTTATTAATCCTCTTCCAAGTGTTATCTATAAACGTTTTATTGTTACTTTTGTCTGCTTTTAAAACATGCCATTAATTTAGGTTCAATTCCGATCACATTATGTAGAACATTGTTGATTAATTATGTGGTTTGTAAAGTTACTTCTGAAGACAAGCTGTAAGCTTTCTCGGGTTCTCTTCCCAATGACAAATCACTTTAAAGATTTCGTATAAAATTAGTAATTTTGTTATTTTAACAATTTTCAATATTTTTCTTCTTTTATTCATCACACTAATCAGTCAAGTCAAAGAAAGCGGTAAATATTCGAATATATGTAATTTGGGGTAGTACCACCACTTTCGAATGTAACACCCGTGAAGTGATCGTGTCGCGTTTCGGGAATAGTTTGAACGTAGCCAGGTATAGCGAGAGGAGTGTGCACTGTCAATCTGGATGGTACATGCTCGCCTCCTCAAGCCGGCGTAGTGGAGGCGACTGCTGCCCGCACAGGCTTCTCTGTAGTAGGACCGCATTCTAGCTTTACATCAGGCGGAGTGTTGTCACATGCCGAGCTACAATAAAAAAAATTTGGTCGCTCAGTACCTATGGTTTAACTTTCAAGAGTGGTAGGCAGATAATTATTAGCCCAGTCGTCCTAGTGTAATATCACTGCTTCCTAGTGTACCACCCGTGAAGTGTGCCCTATCAATGAATGGTGTACATTCGTCCCCACAAGTCGGCACTTCGAAGGCTACTGCTTTCTAATAGTTCTCCGTGGGATGCGTTCCAGCTTAATTGGAGCATTATTTACTAAAACTTCCCCGTTTTGGAGGGAAAATAGAAGTACACGTTTCTATTTTATTTACGCACACTCGAGCACATTGACAAACGCCTTTTTTAATGCTTAATAGGAAAACGTTTGACCGCACCCTGCCTGATGTTAAACAGTGATGCGGTCTAAGATGGAGCACGCTTGCCTATGAGGTACCTATTTACTCTTAATTTTAAGATGCCCATATTGTACTTCTCGGGAAACACAGACACCGGGAGAGAGTTCCACAGTTTCGCAGTACGCACGAGGAACGTGTTGTCGAAACGCCTCGTACGTACTTTTGGAACTTGGACCATAAATGGATGGTACCTTTTCGAGTGTCTGGACGTCCGATAAAAGAAAGGGGACGGTAGAACTAGGTTGTGTAGCTCTTGCGCACACTCTCCGAGCATAATCCACTATTTACATGTTAACGTTCAAAGATATATAAGTATATAACTAACCTAACTCCAGTTGCCCGCCAAAACAAAGTTAAACGCAAGGGTTCAACTTATAAATAATATAGATTTAGAACAACAAAGTCCCAAACTGATGTCCCATAGGGATGTTTTGCATTCCAACAATAATAGATTCCTGTAAAGGGTAGATTCCATTGCACATTACAGAATATATTTATTTTCCAAGTATAAAAGGGGTTGTCGAGGTATTTTTACTATTTGACATTCTCTGAATAAATTACAATACAGAGTTTTACCAAAATGTATCTTACAAATACATTCCAAGATTGGTACGAAAATAAATAACTTAATTTAAAATGTATTTTATAATAGTAGTCCGACGTATGACATAACCTAAATATAACACTATGCAGATTGACAGGGCAGACTCCCTTTCTGGTCTAACCTGGACAATGTAACATAATTACCTCACAAACTAAAAGGTTCGAGCAGTCCTTTTCGAAAAACGAGAGGAGTGTGCAATGTGCATTGTCAATCTGGATGGTACATGCTCGTCTCTTCTAGCCGGCATAGTGGAGGTGACTGCTGCCTGTAGAGATTTATCTGTAGTAGCAGTTGTTTCCTTTACATCAGGCGGAGTGTTGTCACATGCCGAGCTACAATAAAAGAAATCGCGTCTTTTACAACCTTCAAGCGCAGTGTGAAGAGGCATCTCACAAAGCCGGCATAGCGGACACGACTGCTCTGACAGCAGTCGCCTCCGTTCATGGATCGCACTCTAGCTTAACATCGGACGGAGTACGGCCATATGACGAGCTAAATAAAAAAAAGCGATTCCTAGCAGACTTTTCTCTGTAGTTAGCATTTGTTTTCGCTGAAGCGCTTTCTAGCTAACTCTAGCTTATGAGTGTAGTCGCCGAGCTACTATTTAAAAAAGCTATAAAACCTGAGACTTCAGTGACTTAAGTACACTCAAAGCAACTATAACATGTCTAAGATATCGATTACACTATTATTCATTAATATATTTATATCTCATTACAATATTATCATGAGCCTAATCTCTCTATAAAGACGACCGCGGTCGCCTTTCATGCAAGAATTTATAATAAAACCACCGATAAAAGGAATTTGTCGTCACTCCAAAGAGAAAAATTACATAAAATTTTGAGATAGTTTTAAAAAGTTTTTTTTTAATACGCTATAAAAATAGTACAATATCCATAATAAAATCACGTTTTTATTCTACTTTTTACGATCTGCTAACATCTTGTTATACATGATTATAAAAATGGTGTAGGCAGAGCGTCTGAACTACTCTAAACATGCTTAATTAGGTATTTTACGTTTTAGTCCATCAATTAATTTGATAGACTATTGTAATTGTCTTTTTTTTTTAATTGTAGCGCCCATGAACAGACAGCAGTCGCCTCCGCTATGCCGGCTTGAGGAGACGAATGTGTACTATCCAGCTATCTTTGACAGTACGCACTCCTCTCGCTATACCTGGCTACTTTCAAACTATTCCCGAAACGCGACAAGCTCGCTTCACGGGTGTTACATTCGAAAGTGGGTAGTATACCCCTACCACTCTTTAATAGTGCCTATAGGCACTGAGCGACCAAAGTACATATAACAAAGTAACATTGGTCAGATTTAGCGAGTTTCGAACACGGGTCTCATCAATCGTGAGTTCACGCGTCTTACCGCTAGACCACGGCCGCCAGTTAAAACGGAGGTTAAAAATAAACTAAAAAAGATAACAAGCGTCGTCTATTACTATGTCATTACTTACTAGACAAAAGTCCCAGTTTTCTATATTATCATAAATTTTATTTTAAATCTCGTCATCGATATAGCGTCTCGATCGAATTTGATATCGAATCGTAAACTTTTTATTACTTCATTTCCTTTTATTTTCGTCTTTTACAGTGGTTCTCAAACCTTTATATTTAGATATAAAAAAAAATATTGAAAGAAGACTTGGTTGCAATCGAACTCTAAAGTATTATAAAATAGATTTAAATTAAATTAAATTATTTTTATTAGCATAACCATTTTCTTAGCCTGCTTTTTTTTGTAGCTCGACATGTGACAACACTTCGCCTGTTGTAAAGGTAGAGTGCGGTCCATGAATGGAAACAACTGCTACTACAGAAACCTGTGCGAACAGCAGTCGCCTCCACTATTCCGGCTTGAGGAGACGAGCATGTACCATCTAGATTGACAGTGCACACTCCTCTCATTATACCTGGCTACTTTCAAACTATTCCCGAAACGCGACAAGGTCACTTCACGGGTGTACGTTCGAAAGTGGTGGTACTACCCCGGGACGGCAGACTGGGCTAATAACAATAAATTTGTTCTACGTCAGACCCTACCATAGCTTCGGAAAGGCATATGACGAGAAAACTGCCCCATGAAACTCGTCTGATCATATCATATTTAACAAAATAAAAACTTGTATTTAAAATTCAGAAAAATATCTTAACTAATTGGCATCCATAAATCCCCCGAAAGTTCTGCAGGTAACTGTCACCATCGCTGTGAAGAAATTAGGAGACGAATGTGTACTATACAGGTTTGACAGTGCACATTCCTCGCTATACCCCGACTATTCCAAACTCATCCCAAGACGCGACCAGATCACTTCATGGGTTTTACATTCAAAAGTGGTACTACCCCAGAACGGCAGACTAGTCTAATAACCATCATCAGTGTGCCTACCATTTTTAAGTTGCAAAGAGGTACTTGAAATAAATTTCGAGTTAGAGATTTTTATTTAAAACAGTTTGAGAAGCACTGAAATGTACCTTTTGTTTTTGGGGACATTTTTTTTACATTTGACCGGGGCGCAGGTTGTCATCTAAAAAACACACCTCAAACCGTTTCGGTGTCGTGTAATTTTTCGTAAATAAACAATAAAATTTTACTGTTAAGTAAAAACAATAGTTTAAAAACGAGATCACTTTTTTATCGTTAAAAAAAGAGTTAACTTTTAACTAAATGTCTTAAAATGGTATCTTTGTTACTTTATTAGTTTAAACATTTTATTATTACAAGGATTTTTTTTATTGTAGCTCGGCATATGACAACACTTCGCCTGATGTAAAGCTAGAGTGTCGACCATGAACGGAAACAACTGCTATGTCAGCTTGAGGAGACGAGATATCTTGACAGTGCACACTTCTCTCGTTATACCTGGCTACTTTCAAACTATTACCGAAACGCGACAAGGTGTTAAATTTCACGAGTGTTACATTCGATAGTGGTGTAGTATCCCAAAACGGCAGACTGGGCTAATAACCATCATCAGTCTGCCTACCACTTTTTGTACCCCAATGTTTATTTATTTATTATTACAATACCACAACAGATATTAAGCCGGCATAGCGGGCGCGACTGCTGTCTGCAGATCCCCTGCTATGACAGCAGTCGCCTCCGTTCATGGATCGCACTCTTAACATCAGGCGGAGTACGGTCATATGACGTGCTAAAATAAAAAAAAAATAAAAAAATCTACAAACAGCAGTCACATGCTTGGCTACTTCCAAGCTCTCCACGTCACTTCTCTAGTGTTACACTTGAAAGTGGTGGTACTACCCGGACGGTAGACCATCATCAGTGCAATCAACCTAATCTATTACCATGTAAGAAATAAATAAGCTAACAAGGCGATAAACCATTAAATAAATAATAAGGCGTGATACTCGTGACCGGGTGCTGAGGTGGGGGCGGTCTACTCCCGTGTGGCATGCTTCTCTCCTTACTGCTCGTCTGCATAGTTTTTCATTTTCATTTTTTTCTATTAAACGTATGTGTGTTGGTACCTTTGTGGTTGAAACATAGGTTGCAATATTAATATATAATTTTCTTCATTTTGGTGCCCCATATTGTGGTAAAGTTATGTTTGTTAAATTAGTTACGACTAATTTTTTTTTGTTATTATAAACACAGGCTATAATTGACGAGTTTCTTATGGCTGTCTTCTCGTCATATGCCTTTCCGAAGCCAAAAGTAGATTCTGACGATGAACAAGTGCATGCCGTCCATGCCTACGTTAATAAAGGAATTTCATTGCATTACAATTCTATTTCATCACTTTTTAATGACAACATAAAAATAGCCACCATTGACGAACTGTCTACAAATCCAAACTATTTCCTAAATGAGCATTCTAAACACCCAAAGACCGGCGTATTTCCTAGTATAGACAACGTTTCTATGAAATACAAACTTATGGCGGCGCCCTTATCAAGCGAAAACCGTCACAGTTCACACGGTTTAAAGGTATAATGATAACTTTTTTTTAATTAAGAGCCCGGTTGCTAACTGCATACTTTTCGAAGCAATACAACCTTGATAACTATCATACTTAAAATCATATATATTTTTTTATATAGAAAAAAAAACAGTGGTAAGCAGACTGATGATGGTTATTTATCAAGTCTGCCGTCCTGGGGTAGTACTACCACTTTCGAATGTAACACCCGTGAAGTGACCTTGTCGCGTTTCCGGAATAGTTTGAAAGTAGGCAGGTATAATGAGAGGAGTGTGCACTGTCAATCTCGGTGTCAACTAGTCTGCTCAAGCTGGCATAGTGGAAGAGACTGCTGCCTGTAGAGATTTATCTATAGTAGCAGTTGTTTCATTCATGGACCGCACTCTAGCTTTACATCAGGCGGAGTGTTGTCATATGCCGAGTTATTAAAAATAAATATATTAAGATAGCGCTTTTATCAGAGGTACTGAAAGACCAAAGTACATAATATAACATAGTTACATTTGTACCGGTCACAATTTAACGAGATTTGAACTTCGGTCACATTGACGTGAGATGCTTACATCCCTCTGGAAGCGAGGGAGTTGTGCCAGGATCGTGGCAACTGGCGTTCTGTTGCCTAACCCTGTAAAAAAAAAAGCGTGACACGATATTTGTTTTGATATTTAAACATATTAATAAAAACGATTTCTTTTGTTATTATTACCACAAACTAGCTTTAGCGGAACTGTAATCATATGTTGAGCTACAATAAAAAAATTATATGATGAAAATTAAAGAGAGAAAAACCTCGCACACCCATTAGTCAGGCCCTGTTTCAATAAACCATTTTATCATCGTGGTAATTGCATTTAACATAAATACAAAATTTATAGTTTTACAAACGTGTTTAGCTTACATTATGTATTATGTTGTTAGAAAATTTGTGATTTATGTTTTTACATAAATTAATTATATATTTTATACTTTTATTATGAATTATTTATTAATACCTATGTACCACCATTTCCAAGCCACTACAATGCATTTTACTAGTCTGCCGTCCTGGGATAGTAACACCACTTTCAAGTTAAGTGACTTCGAAGTAAGTCAAACGAGAGGATGGGGCATATTTGTCTTCTCAAGTCGGCATACTGGAGACGACTGCTGCCTACAGATAACTCGTTGGAGTTGGACGGGGCTATTCAAGAAATCTCAGCACAAACAGATCAAAATCCATTTAAAAAGAAGAATGCTCATTTTTTGGCCCACTTGATACCTAATAGTTTGGTAACAAAACAATATTCTAAAATAATATCTTATTTCGTTTTTAATTCATTTTAATTATATCAACACATCGTTTACTAATAAAAAGACAATGTTTAATTACATAAAAAATCAGATATCATCAATTATTTATTTATTTATTTTATTTTATTTATTAGGGCATCGAACAGCTTTTATAAAACATAACTTAATATAAATATATACATCTAAGAGCCATTAATTGATACCACAAATATGCAATAAACTAATAATACAGTACAGTTCATGGACACGATGCAATAAAGAGTACACTAAAATAATTATAAATTATTAAAGCATTTAAAATAATAATAACCTCAAATATTGCATCAGAAAACATTTAATTACTCTGATTAATAACCCAGATGAAAAGATTAAAACCGATTGGTAATAAGGAAATAGAAATAATTTTTCTACAAAATTAACTAAAAATCATCGACAAACTCGAGAAAAAAATTGTGGGCCCATTTCTCTTAGGCGAATGGGCATTCTCCTTTGAATATTCAATTTATAGAGTTAAGTTTAGAGATTTCTTAAGTTTATCGACATAATAGTAGATCGTTTGAATCTTTATAAGATATCGACTATCGATTTAAAAACAATTTTTCTTATCGATATATTTTAAAGTAGAGAAAGTTATGTTGAAGCTCCCCACTACCTCATTTACTTGATATAAAGTTTTCTTCTTGTTTTATAAGTATTTATATTTAATGTAGTTTTCTAACGGACGCCTTGCTTACCCCTATTTCGTGTTAAAGGATTGATGTTTATAAGCAAGTTGCTCGCGGGCGTCGCCGTCGCAGCGGGTGGTAAATGAATGCAGTGTCGCTACCGGTTCTTATATTAATTTGTTCCAATTGAAAATCTGTATAGAAGAAGTTCTGACTAACTGATTGATTGATCGGCTGATTCATAATCAACCTACAGCCAAAACTATGATAGGTCACTGAAATTTGAATAGCAACAGAATAGCGTCGTAGGCGTGCACTAAGAAAAGAATTTGCAAAACGGTACGGAGATTGTTCCGACCCAAAAGTTGTAGAAAACGTCATATTATGGCAAATTCAATAAAATTTAGATACAAATTGATCGTTTTTCGATCGCACTTCCGAGGTATGGAGAGAAAATTCGGGATTTGTTAACTTGATATACACTGGCAGCGCGAGTGCCGAGCACGGTCAACTAGTAAAATATATTAATGCAATTTATTATCTACTGTTAAGGAATGTTTTATATAGAATAATTTACTATAGGTGTGTCAGGGAATTTAATAGACTTATTTGTTTGATTTCCAAGGGGGTCTACTCTAAGATGACGTAAAACGGCGCGAATTTTAATTAGAACTGGACAAAGACCACGTCGTCATTAGTCATGCTCATAAGGCTGTGTTAGAATGCAACTGGAATGTTAATAGACCTTTATCTATTGTTTCAGAAGGATCTCTCCGATGACTGCATGTTTGAAGAACATATTGAAGATAACAATTACAACACATACTCGCGAATACGAGCTGGAAAGAAGACATTCCTCGCGCTCGACAACAGAGGACGCTCGAGACGAATGCAAATACCAGCTGACAGGTCCCTAGGAAGCCTATCTGGATACGCGCTGACACTGACCAGAATGTGGGACGGGGAGAAAATAACCACCTGCGCGGCCCGAAGACACAGAGGGAAACTAAAACGACCTCCTCCCTTCCATCGAAACTGTCAACGGAGAGTACAGAAGCAGAACTTGCGTCACAGGAGAATGCAGAAGTTGAAGAAAGCGAACGAACCGCCGAAGAAGAGACAGAGGCAGCCGAAAACGAGACGAAAACACGAGAGTATTTATTGGACTACTGAAGAGATGTGGGACGACTCCACGACTGAGATGGAGTTTTTTCGTTCGGCGACCGCGCAGGAGGCGGTCAGTCGAGCTTGAGTCGCTCGTTACTCGCTGTCAGCGCCGCCGTTGCTCTCTCGTCATAGCACGCTTCCACTTTGCTACTACGGCATTCCTTCAACTCTTATAGAGGCACCTTAATTAAGGTCTATTTACTAGAGATGAAACAGATATCAGGTAACTATCCGATATCCGGCCTAAATACTATACTTTAAAATAATTAATTGCTTTATTTAGTTAGTATCACTTAAGAAATGCAATCAGTAATCACAAGATAATTCTACAACTTAGAATTAGTACTCATACGGCACTAAAAACAAATTGTGGTGAATTAATACTAATTTCTCTGCATTAAGAGGTAGCAAGCGGTTTCGCTTGTCTTCGTAAATAAGGCTAGCTTCAGAAAAAAGTCTTTCGCTGTACACACCCGTTCGCGTACGTAAGCGTGCTTCTTGCGATGCACCAAACGGCAACGTTCCGCCAAATATCCATTCGTCGGCCGAATATCCGGTATCCGGCTAAACTGCTATCCGTTTCATCTCTACTATTTATACTATTTCTTGGTAGAAGAGATGTCACTTAGTTTTCTTTATAAGTAGGTATTATTAGTGTTTAGTTAAAAAAATACTCAGTATTTATGTTAGAATGTTTTATGTGGGTAGGTAATTAAATGACAATTATGATATTGTATATCATCTACCAAAGCTACTGTTTATTCCTATAGTAGGCTATTATTAGGCGACATTATTACATTTTATAATGGTGAAGTGGAACCGTGTTATTGAAGGGTTTAATTATATTCTGCTAACGATTTAAAAAAAAACAATGCCTGAAATGTGTGCACTGTCAATAGATGGAATATATTCGTCTCCGTAAGCCGGCATAGCGGAGATAACTGCTGCCTGTAGTTTCTCTGTGGTAAAAGTATTTTCCCTATTTAATAGTATTAGGCGTTACTTTGCGGAAATCCATAACCAAAATTATTTTTTAAACAATACTTTGCAACTATTTTTCGCTAATCAATATTGGTGAGGGTAGGTACACAGTCACATCAGCTGTCAATGTTAGTCCCTTCACCAACATGCAAAAACCTCTCGACGCGTTTCGCCACTCCAGGTGGCATCCTCAGGAGACGTGTGGCCGCTTCGTAGCGAAGTCTGAAATGTGTGCAGTGTCAATGAATGGAATATATTCGTCTCCTCGAGCCGGCTTAGCGGAGATCAAAAATTTCTCTATGTTAGAAGTTGTTTCCGTTACCGTACACGCATCTTAAATATGTACAAAAGGTTTTCACAATGCGAAATGAGTGTTAATTAAGTAAACCTCTCAACTTTATGCGGATAAGTGTTTGGTTAAATTTACTGTTGTATGTAATCTTCAAATAAACTAACTGTTTGAGCAGACTTTGCTAACTTTAATAGCTGTAGATGGTAGCAGAGATTATTCTTTAAAAACCAGAAGCGGTTTCAAATCTCGGGTCTATCTTAAGGTTATATTTTTTACAGTAGCTCTACATATTATGACAACACGTAATATGACAGCCTGATGGTAAACCAGAGTGCGATTGGGCTTCCTTAATATAATACCCGGTTATACTAAGAGGAATGCACTTGACGCTAGCAGGCATAGCGGAGGCGACTGCTGTATGTAATTGGTATTAGGTAGTAATTTTTTCCGTTCATGGATCGCACTCTAGCTCAACATTAGATAGAGTGTTATCATAAAAAATAGTTTTTGGTTGCAAAATACCGTTGATTACTTAATGAAAATGAGTCAAAATCATAAATTCCTAGAATGATATTTTTATTAAAATAAATAAAAATGGTTTTATTACGTCAATTTAGTTATTATGTTTATTTTTAAAGTATTGTCGTTATGTTCCGTTACTCTTTATCAAAAGTAATTGTCATAATGGAATGTCTTGATGCTCGAATTCTAGTTTTATCATCTTTTTAGTTCGTTTACACTGTTCAAGTACTTGAACGAATCCTCATGCTATAAATCTAGCTCGAATATGTACAAATTGAAAATAAATTTGTTAACTAAAAAATATTTACTACATTTCAAAGAAGTCCCTGTAGATTTCTTTGTTCTTAAGTTTTCTATTCAAAAACAAATAAAAAAGATTTCAGTACGCCAATAACCTTTTTTCACAGTTTGCTTCTCAGTTGTCAAGCGCGTAGTGGCCATAAAAGAGTTTATTTTTAAAAATATTTCACAATAAAACTGCCTATTTAGTATTTACTCTTGCCTAATGTGACATTATACCAATAATAATAATGATTTAATTAAAGCAAAGTAAACACTTAAGCATGTGCCGTATTTTCAAGTTATCTGATAGTTGAATACACACTTGAATCGTGTAAATAAGCCGTCTATAAATTGCCGTTTCAAATAAAGTGTTAGAAGTGTCTCTCCGTATAAATTAAAACAAATATTCGTTAACAAGAGCTTTTAAGTTTCAAAGATAACAATTTTATTAGCAATAATAATTTGCATATCGTTGTTAATGAACTTAATTATAATCTTGTTTATTTATGGTTTATTCCATTAACTCCCATCGCAACCGACGAGCATGCGAGACGAGAGTTATGAAATGTTATGAAAAGCAAAAGAGAAAAGTCGTATCTCACTCACTATCTATAAATTTCGTATTCTTTGACATTTTGAATTGACTGCACTTCAAAAGAAAGTAAAAAATATTAGCGGTAGACAAGCTGATTTTACACCCCTTGAAGTACAGCAAAAGAAATGTGCACGTTCGTCTCCTGAAGCCGGCATGGAGGTGACTGCTGCCCGTAAATATTTGTCTGTGGTAGAAGTTGTTTTCTGGACCGTACTCTAGCTTTACATCAGGCGGAGTGTTGTCATATTCCAAGTTACAATAAAAAAAATACTTGATTGAGTTTCAGGATTATCTTGAAAGCAATTAGACAGAAAAATTTGACGGTGCACATTAATTTCCTTAAGCTAGAAAAGCTGTCTGCAGACATCTTTGTATTATCACAGTGATGTAATGTGCTGTGGTCACAGTGGTCAGCTTTAAAAACATACACCTACTCCATGTATTAAATTATCGTTAGCAGAATGAAATTATGAAAGTACTGTTCGTTTGAAAAGTATATTACGGTGAAATTTCAGAGGAAATTGACTGAAAATATGGGACTGAATTAATAAGTGTATATTGTTGATGGGACGAGGCGAGACACGGCGGCAGACATACTTAAAAATAATGTTCATTTGTTTCATTAAAGACGAGATTAATTTATTTATAATACAATTTAGAACCGCTATCCACCGAGGCGTGTCATCATAGACTCGGCACAATTGCAGAGACGACCAAACCGTGTCTACGCGAATTGGTATTAAGGATTTATTTCTCTTAATTTTTTCTATCGTATTGTACCGTCTATGATGACACAAATCGCTGATTAATGATCCTTATTTGTCTTATTACGGGATGCGATGATTAGTTTATACCTTTTATTATCACAGGAAGCCAAATTATTACGGGCCCAAGGAGACCGGACGATTCCGACCTCCAATAAGGACCTGCCAGGAATATATGAATAAATTTTTATTTAATTTATTTAGTTGTGTCTGCTATATAAATTATGCTTTGCCATAGAAATGTTTTCTTCCAAGCGTTAATTCTTTTCAGTACCACTCATGGTGATTAGGCAAATTGTAATAGCATGGCAAATAAGTAATCCGCGCTCTTTTAATTCGTTAACTATATTCATAAGCGCCCCCCCTTCTGGGTTCCGTCCTCCATCCAAATGTAAGTTGTCGATGGTTATCTGTTTACGTAATAAGACAATTAATGCAGAATAGAGTTTAATAATGAGATTGCATATGTTATGTGTAACATCTAAGTACGTCTTTCCTTCCAGTATTTTTGTCTGTATAGCTTATGGCACGAACTTATGCAAAAAAAATAGTCTGTACTTTATTCCTATTCGTCCCAACGATAGAACTAGTGGTACAACTAGGATTTTTTTAAATAGTTCCATGGGAATGATTTGATATTGTGTATTTATCATAAGGTTTTATTTAAATTAATCGTCATTTTTTAACCTCGAATTTCTATTTTATTTTTAAATTATGTATTACTCGATCATGGATATAACTAATGAATTTTTATTTAAAAAATTATTTATTATAACAATTATTATTAAATCCAACATAAATCCCGTCGAATGGCTGATAGCCGGATAGCATCGAGCTATTTCTCTAAAATGTAAATAAAACTCTCGTCTTATTATTAGTGTTTAATTAATTAATTAAAGAGATATTGTAGAAGAAAGTGAAGTGAATTATTTATTATAATTATTTTTCATAGAAAATGTCGGTACTTTGTTAACGTTCTAGGAATCTATATGATATTTTGTTTTATTCACCCGTAGAACCGTGGATGTAGTATTTAGTAAATATACGCTTGTGATTTTTATATACTTTTAGTTTATGTATAATATATCTCAGATTTTAATAGATACTTGTATCATAAAGTTAATAATTGGTCGCATATTTAAAAAAAATTATAAATGGCTGTATGGGCTTTGTTCCCTTTGCCTTGCCAGAATGGGAGAATTAACAAAAAAAAATATTACTGAAGACATGGTTGTATGGGCTCTGTTCCCTTTGCCTTCCCAGAATGGGAGAATTAACAAAAATATATATATATATATAACCTATAATGTTTCTCTGGTTTAACGACAACAAGATATCGTTAAAAGTAACGTTATTTCTCTGATTTAAACGTGTACTCGAAAAAGCATCGATGCCGGATTAGAAATCATAAGCAAGGGCTAGATAACGATTAACGTTTTTCAAATTTAACGCTATGTTTTTGTAGCGTTACTTTTAACGCCTTTGTCTGGTTATCGATATCTAAATATCGATATTTCAGTCCCAAGTTTTGGTCTTTGGCTTCAAAGTTTTTAAAAAGTTGCAATTAAAATAATCAAAATAAAAGCGATAGTAGGAATAATTCAGGCCTCCGTGTTAATCTATACAACTGAATTGGTCTTAAAAATTTACCTAGTTACTTATACCTAATTCGTGTTACTGCTTACCCCTAACTGAAGAAATAAACGTATATATTATGTACTTTATGGTAAAATTATCTGTTAAAATCGTTAATATTAAAGTAAACGACGTTTTGAACAACGTTGAAATTCCCTGCATTAGTTATTAGTTTTATTTCGGAGTTTATCAAAAAATATAATATATTTAATTAATTAAATTTTAATATTAATAATCGGCAGCCATGTTAACAGAAATGTTAATGCAAAAGAACCTCATAAATCGTCGTATTATATTTTCTGATAAAATTTCAAATAAAAAAAGTATTTTTTTTAGATATATTTCCTAATCTGATATTGTGTATGAAAGAATGAGTGCGTGAATGTTTTTTTTTAAATATACTTATATTTTAGGTAATAACTTGAGGGAATGATGAACAAACTTTGTTCCTGTGCAGTATAAATATTTTTAAAAATAAGTTTGCTTATTATAGAGCGGAGCCTAAAGTGTGTTTATTATTTTTATGTCGCTATTCATTGTAAAAAGAATGTAAATTCAATGTTTATTTTAATAGAGATTTTATTAAATTACAAAATAAATTTAATTTTTATTTATCATTTAACTCTGACGAAAAACATGCATTTTTTATTTTTTAACAAAAAAAATAAATATTAAAAAAAGTACGAATAGGACGTTGGCGATAATTTTATATAAAATGTGACGTTCTTGTTAAGTGATAAAAAGAATGATTATTTGGCTACACGTTTATTGTAATTTTCTTTAAAAATAATATTATAATTTATTGATACGCGACGACTTCTTCCCACATTTTTATCTTTGACTGCATAGGCAACGAAACCTTTGCCTTGAAACAACGACATTAAGAAGCAAAAGAATGAGGAGTGATCCCACGCTGTGAAAATGCTGTGAAAGGCTGCCAGAAACAGTAACTCAATTTACAAGGCACACATCGCACACATTATTATTTTTTATTTTTTAAGAAATATTAGAATAAATGTAGCCAAAATGTGATCTATTTAATAGTAGTATAGAATGATTATTTCAACTTTTAAACATCATCCATTAAAGTATAAAATAAACTAGTTTTGTAGTTTTATATAAAATTGAAGACAGAGTTGTATAGTTGAGTCTCATGGTTTTTTAAATTTATTTTTCGAAGAATAGTTGCACAAAATTGTTAAATGTACATAATAATTATATTACCTGATGCTTGTGGTCTTTTTGTATAAGAAAAAATATATTTCATTAATTTAATATACAATTTGTAGCTATTAAGAATGTAAAATTTAGCATATAAATGCTAAATAATTAGTTCCCGCCAATATTTTTATAGATTCATCCCGCTAAGATATTATGTTCGTATAATAATAAAATATGTGCCATAAAAAACAAAATAATATTATTTATTTATCATATTTTCCTACAATGTTAATTTATTCTTACTCTGACAATAAAACTCATAAATAGATCTAGGTTAAATCAGTATTAAATAAAATTAACGTGGAATATTTATTGTATTAAATATTTTTCATTTTATATGTAGGGTAGTGAACACTATATAAGCGGCAAATTATACTTATATCTACAATATGTGAATAGTCAATGGTTGCAGTATGCACGACTAACTAGACTTCTAGATCAAAACTTATTCAAATCAAAAATCGCACCCTCAATTACTCCGCACCTTCATTTGATTTTTACCACTGACCACTACGTATTTCGCTCCAGACAAAGACTACTGGGCAAATCAACCGCCCCGCTTGGGCACTCACACCAGCCAAGGCCGAGCTTGGGCGACCACGCATCCTAACTTTGGCATGTAGCGCCGCGCGCGCCACACATTTTTTTGTTAAACAGTTTTGATCTAGGGTTGCATTATTTCATGTAATTATAAAATAATTTATACCGTGCCGTTGTATCATTATTATTTACACAAAAATAATAAAGTGCTCTGTATACACACGTTTGTTTTATTTATTAAGAGACAATTCTACACTCATGTAGGTATACCCTAATAAATAATACCAAGGTTTATAATGAAGCATGTTTGCAGGGTTTGCCAATTTTACCATCCGTAGATCTAGATGTAGTATTATTATAATGTGCGATAATATAATAATAATTAAAGATACGATGAAATAGTTTAGTGAAAAAATCGTATCAACTTCGAACAACTTAGATCAAACAAAAATAAAACTTGAAGACCCAAGCCATAGTAATATTTAAAAAAAAAGTAAAGTTGGTATTACTGGGAGTTGTCAAAAAGAAGCGAGATAAGTTATACGAAATAGGCATATGTCAGAAAAAGATAGATATAATAGTGAAGTTTACGGCTTTTCGATACTTGGCGATATTCATCGAGTACGCGCATGAACGCCATTTTGGAAGCTTCGTGGAATATTTATTCGATATTTTAGTAATCGTTCAATGAAATTAGTCTCTATTTATTTGGCGGCAAATCAACTTATTAAAAAATGAGGAAGAATTCATTAGTGTGGCGCTTTTTCGATCGTGTCGAAAGTGAGAGAGGCATATGTACTGCAGTTATTTGTAAATTATGTGAGGTGCAATACAGATTTTTCGGCAATACAACGAATTTGCGAGTGCATTTAAGTCGAAAACATCCAATACAGTGGGAATTGGCACATGAAGATCCCAACATCAGTTTCACGACTGAAGAAGACTCTCCAGAAGGTGGACACGTTAAGAAAAAACGTAAATCAAAGGTTAGGTGTAAATATTTTACCAATATAAAATAGTAAACTAAAGCAACATCAAAGTTTTTGTTTTGTTACACGCAAGTGATATAAAAGTAATCTCAGGCATCGGTTACGATTTTAACTGGAGACCTTAGAAATTCGAGTAAATAATTATTACGTTAAATCAGACTCAGTTAAAGCTTCAATTTGGTACCACTTTCATCTAAAGCAACACTCAATTTTAATACAAACCTAAATGTAACTAACCTATTTGTAATGAGTACAAGGATTTCTGTATGGCAATCGCCTCGCTTCGCTCGGCTCTTGCATTAAATGGATACAAACCTAAACCTAAACCTAACCTATTTGTATCAGATGAAAGGATTTCTGCATACAAACCTCAAGTAAACCTAACCTAACCTATTCGTAACGGGTAGAAGGATTCTGACAATTAAATGTAATTATGTATTAAAAGTGATTTCAAAATTAGTTTTAAGTGTCTGAGAACCTTTGGAACTCTAACTGGGACTGATTTAACCTAATAATTATCCACTGGAAGTATCTCAAAGTTTTAAGGTCTGTCCTCTAATAGCTAGCCCAGGCATCTCCTTCGGTTCTTTTAACACATTTTGATGTATTCTGCACCCCAACAAATATTACAATTATCTAACATGATACTTAATTTTTAGATAACGATGGAGGATGATGACAGTGACAGTGGAACTCACAATGATGGCGATACTTTAATAGTTAAGGGCAGTGACGAAGAATGGCTGGAGGAACTATATGAAAAGATAGAATATCCGCAGCCTAAAACTTTTAGAATCAAACGGCGGATCAAACGCGAAGTTGAAGATGATACAGAATGCAACTATACAAAAGATATAGAATCTACACATTTGGAGCAGGAGACGGAGGTGAAGGATGAGTATTCTGCTTTTGGAGAATACATTGCTACAAAGCTCCGGAAACTGAAGACAGCACGCACAAGAGGCAATATTCAACAAATAATAACGACTGTATTATGGCAAGCTGAATATGGTGTTTATGATAATGCAGACACGGTTAAGAATTTATTAGTTTCATTCTCTCCAAACATAAATGTCAATTTAGGCGAAACAACCGTTCCGGATGCTTCTATCCAAGTCGAAATGATTCCTAATGAATCTGAACAATTTATGAATTAAAGATTGCTACTTGGTCAGTCAGTTAGTGTAACAAATTACGGACCAATTTTGGGTTAAAAAAATTTATTTAAAAAGACAATGCCCATTATCGTATCCACTCAATATCTAATAGTTTGTCAAGAAAACAATATTTAAAAATAATATTTTATATTTTCAATAATTTATTTCTATTTACACATTAACGTTTACCAATCAATAGACAATGTTTACGTAAAAAACAGATATCAATAAATAATTTAATACAATAATAACCTCAAATATTGCATAAGAAAAACTCAATAAGCCGGGTAAAAAAAAGTAAAATTATTGGTGATGAGGAATGTTGATATATGAACTAAAAATCATCATCATAAAAATCAAACTTGAGAAAAAAAATTGTGGGCCCATGTCTTGGGCGTTTGGGCGTTCGCCTTTGTTAAATTCCTGTGTATATATGTGTATTGAAAACATCTACTTAATATAATTTTAGAAATATTTCTTGTTTTTTTTGTTATATTTTTTATTGCCTAGTTTCGACAAAAATTGAGGCTCGGATTGTCTTCGCCTCATTAGATAATATCTAACGTCAGTAGCGGGTTACTGTCAGCTGTTCGATAAATATGGCTACATTAGGCAGGTCCGCGACGAATTTGTTGAAAATACCTATTTCTCCTGTAATTTCGCGTAATTTCAACCATGCCAAGATTAAAAATAATTATAGAGGAGTTATTGCAGCATGTGCTTGTGTTATTGGTGGGGGTTTAGTGTTATATATCGGTGATAAATATAGGAAGAATTCGAATAAAGTTTACGCGCTCAGAGTAAAGGTAAGATTTTGCTTTTATATGTGATAATAAACTATTTTTATGAATTAATTGCATGAATGTTTCTGTTTTAAAATATTCTTAGATCTGTTAGCTGTGTATTTACAAATATTCGAGCGTATAAACGTATTTTTATGCAGCTTGTTTATAAATAGATACAGTGACGTTATTATTCGTTAAGTATACGAGTATTTTGGTTCGCGAGTTGATAATTGATTACTTAATACTTTATCACACATTCACAGTCAAGGTTTCTTAAATATATGTCTAGATAGTAGGTTTGTAATCTGAAATGTTTTGTATGGCGTTTAGATATATGTTGCAAAATTCCATGCTATCATGTCGTTTGAGTTTATTGTTTGTAGAGTGACCATGCTCTTGGGTTAGGGCTTATGTCAGATTAATTGATACACAGAATCTTATCTAAGGTTCTGTATCCTACAAGTGTCCTAAGATTATGAACAGAACAGGAAATACCTTAAAGTGGACCTAGGTGAAGATTTATTTGAAATAATGACAAGAACTGTATTGATAGATTTTTGACCCTTATCTGATGCAAGCATGGGTAGGGGCGTCGCATGCACTCAACTCGTCGGGCGTCAACTTTACCATGGCTTCAGAAAGGTGTATGACGGGGAAAGATTACTACAAGTCAACTATAGCCTGTGCATATAATAATTAACAAAAAAACTGAACTTTAGATATACCAAACCCACATTGCAACCATAGCATTCATGAAGTGACCTTGTCGCGTTTCGGGAATAGTTTGAAAGTAGCCAGGTATAGTGAGAGGAATGTGCACTGTCAATCTAGATTGTACATGCTCGTCTCCTCAAGCCCGCATAGTGGAGGCGACTGCTGTCCTCACAGGTTTATCTGTAGTAGCACTTGTTTTCATTCATGAACCGCACTCTAGCTTTACATCAGGCGGAGTGTTGTCACATGCCGAGCTACAATAACAAAAAAAAACTCCCAATGGTTAGCTGGGAGAAAATGTCTAATGGCATTAAGCTCGTCATTGTATAACATTTATTTGTGCATCAAAGAATTATTCTTATTATTATAGAGGTTCCAACACAACATGAAAATGAAAAACAACACTTACTACAGTATTAACCATGAGTAGAAGCAACTGCTACCATAGACAATTGTCTGCAGGCAGCAATGTGCACTATGTCAGGCTGAGAAGACGAATGAGCACTGTGCAGGCACTCCTTTTGTTATAATCTGATTATTTTTAAGCCGATTCTGAATATGACAAGGTTATTACACAAATGTTACACTTGGTTATAGTGGTACTACTCCAAGATGGCAGCAAAGTCACATGTCTAACTGCCAAAAAACGTATATTTGAGTCCTGAAGTGTTTCAGGATCAGTCTGGAAGAAGCTGGATACCTAGCACCAGATTTTGGTCACAGGCTAATATCAAAAGGGATAGTACAATGCCCAATTTTGGGCCCACTTGATAATAATATCTAATAGTTTGTTAATTTCTTTATAATGCCCATACTATATACAACAAATGGCGCTAGTATCACAAGCACTAGGCGTTGTTAACAAAGTAATACTTATTTCTCATATCTTATTTTTTTAAATTTAACTTTAATATTTTTGTCAATCAATTGTCAATGTTTAATGATATTTTATTATAAAAAACGAGATTATCATAATTTCTCCCCTCTCTGACAGCAGTCACCTTCGTTCATGGATCGCACTCTAGCTTAACATCAGGCGGAGCGCGGTCATATGACGTGCTAAAATAATTTAAAAAAAAATTTCGTCGAGTCGAACGTGGAGTCCTCTACCTACCCCAGATGTACGCAAACGTAAATTCACTTATAAAAATTATATAAAACAAAGTTTAGTAATATAAGTTGTAAGTGCTGTGTAAGTTTCCCGCCGATCACTAACGTCTGGGATGTGCAAAAGTGGATGGCAGTGTCGGAAGGGGGCGTCCTAGGACCTTACTCAGTCAGATCGGTCAACTGCTGAGAAAGGGTCAGATGAGGAGCACCCTCAACCGACGGGCATGCATGAGGGGAGTAATGGATGTGGTCGAAGCGAAAGTGGTATGTAGAGCCCCCCCAGTGTATGTAGAGCACCCCAGTGGGAATAAGACATGAGTTTAATAGTAGTATAGTAAGTTTAATAGGATAGGCTTCTATTTTTTAAAACATACTGGATAGTGTGTGTCCCAGGCGTAAAACGCACGCATAACCCACCCGCGGTGACAGTTCTCACGTTTTTTGGCCTTTTAAAATGCCACCGGAGACAATAATAATGAGGATAATTAATTCTATTGGATTCACGCGGTTTGAGCGCATTCCGTGCTCGAGGAGGTGACATACTAAAAGTTTGGTTCAAAATTGTGGAGTGAATCTATTCAATTGTCTATTCGTAAGCGTTTTGCTCACGAAAGCGAATGTTTTTATGTTCTTGTGAGTTAATAAATAATAAAAAATTAATTAAAATAATTAATAATAAAAAATAAATAAAGATATTTGAGCCAAATTGAAATTTTTTGGTTTTTGATTTAAATATTAGGAAAATGTTTCTTTTGTGTAACAATTAATATTCACGATGTTTAATGTAGCCATAGTTTTAATGCAGGAATTTTTAACGCGCTAATTATCACGCAGATGGACGCAGCCATTGAAGATTAAAGCAGGTGGCATTAGGAAATTGTTAATTAATTTAAATAAAAAAGTAAGTAAGTACTTTAATAATAATAAAAAAAGGTTCTAGTTTTAGTAATTCTCACAAGAGCCCACAGAGGTAGGTCATCAGATTCTTGTTTATTGGGTCAGGCCAATTTCTAACCATTTCACTTGGAATTAAAATAATTTTAATAATTTATTTTGAATTTTCAAATGGAAATGAGTTTGGGGTGGCCCCAATTACTTCTTCGCACCAGGATCTTTGACTACTCAACTACGCAACTGGGGCTAAATCAATATCGAATCGAAAACAAAATGTATGGGATTTGACGTTTGGTATCACTCGGGTGACAGTAAAACGTCAAATCATATGGTACAACATGGTACGTAGCCCCGTGGCACCTACGCGTACCGAGTATTTTTGTAATAAATGCCTCCGTGAACAGTGGCCCTAAATATTCAACATATGTTTAATTAAATACTCCCCTAATCTCCTATGACATTCTCTTTTTTGTAGTCTGTTTTTAATAGTAACACGTGTAAGTTAGATTTATTATATCACAGTTCGTTTAATGTTGATTAGATGAAAGAATAATTAATTTGTTTGTTTCTTGTCTTTCTGTTGATTTTATTTATTTAGTGGAGCATCGTACAGCTTTATTATTATACATAAATTCTTATAAATATGCCTGATGTAAAGCTAGAGTGCGGTCCATGAATGGAAACAACTACTACAGAAAAATCTCTACGGGCTGCGGCCGCCTTCACTATACCATCTAGATTGGCAGTGCACTCTCCTCTCGTTATACCTGTCTACTTTCAAACTACTCCCAAAACGCGACAAGCTCACTTCACGGGCGTTACATTTGAAAGTGGTGGTACTACCCCAGGGCGGTAGACTGGACAAATAACCATCATCAGTCTGCCTACCACTCTTTAATAGTGCCTATAGGCACTAAGTGACCGGTCAGAATTAGCGAGGTCGAACGGGCCACATCGATCGTGAGTTCACGCGTCTTACCGCTAGACCACGGCCGCTCTGAATAAATACATTTAAGAGCCAATAAGTTTCTTCCTGCTACTTGACTATACGCCTCTGCGAAATCTTTTATTGTAAAATTCTCTGCTAGTCGCCTCCACTATGCCGGCTTAAGGAAACGAGTATTCGTGATCCCCTGATACCGAAACGCGACAAGGTAACTTGACGGGTGTTACACTTGGAAGTGGTTGTACTACCCCAGGACGGCAGACTGGGCTAATAACCATCATCAGTCTGCCTACCACTCTTTAATAGTGCCTATAGACACTAAGCGACCAAAGTACATATAACAAAGTTACATTGGTACCGGTCAGAATTTAGCGAGGTTCGAACACGGGTCTCATTGATCGTGAGTTCACGCGTCTTACCGCTACACCACGGCCGCTCTCAGTATAGAATTATAGATTATTTACAGTAATCGAATGATGTATGACCAAAACGCTCATGTAGTGTGTCGGAAACTTATTACGTTTGACAAGTAATGGTTTGATCACAGATTGTAGATTGCGAAATGTCATTTTCTACAAGGATTGATCATCTTTGCCATGCTGTCTTGTTATTAAAACTATTTTAATCTTATTTGAGATTGTGAACGGTGGTCTCGTCTCGGGGGTGTTATATTTGAATCAAATCTGTATTTTTTTTATTGTAACTTGACAAATGACAACACTCCGCCTGGTGGAAAACTAGAGTGCGGTCCATGAACGGAAACAATTGCTACTACAGAGATATTTCTACAGGCAGCAGTCGCCACCACTATGCCGGCTTGAGGAGACGAGCATGCACCATCTAGATTGACAGTGCACACTCCTCTCGTTATACCTGGCTACTTTCAAATTATTCCCGAAATGCGACAAGATCACTGTAGTAGCACAGAGAAAAATTTTACAACAAAGTTACATTGGTACCGGTCAGAATTAGCGAGGTTCGAACACGGGTCTCATCAATCGTGAGTTCACGTGTCTTGCCACTAGACCACAGCCAAAAGACCGGCTTTTTTGATTTTTGAAAAAGGAAATTTTGAAAAAAAAAAAAACAAGCGCAGTGTGAAGAGGCATCTCATCAAGCTGGCATAGCGGGCGCGACTGCTGTCTGCAGATCCCCTGCTCAGACAGCAGTCGCCTTCGTTCATGGATCGCACTCTGGCTTAACATCAGGCGGAATGCGGTCACATGAGGTGCTAAAAAAAAAACACATGCTGTATTATTGCACCATACTATAGTGTCGCTAATAAGGATCAAATTCTGCAGTCATGGCAAATGGTCAATTAAAGAAGCCTCGAGGCTCGTTTGGGTATTTTACGCTATTGCTTAAAGTTTCGGATTCACGTTCACATTTGGATTCTTAACCCTTACAGCATTTGGAG
Organism: Tinea pellionella; assembly: GCA_948150575.1. Lineage (NCBI taxonomy): Eukaryota > Metazoa > Arthropoda > Insecta > Lepidoptera > Tineidae > Tinea > Tinea pellionella. The sequence goes on along the minus strand of OX411263.1, from coordinate 389,858 downwards.
CATCTTACTTAATGGTTACAGATTAAATTAAAAAAAAACATAAACCAATAAAAAAAATGACCCAAATATTTGGGAAACACAATCCTTTCCCGCATTGAATGGGCGATAATATCAATGTGACTATTATAAGTAAATCTCTATGGTCCATTCACGGCAAGTGGGCACTAAATCTCATAAGCAACCCTTAACAATAGAATCGACAGAGTTAGGGCGGTTATAGACCACCAACGATGCACATTTTGTACAAGCCTTTATTTTGAGTTTGTCTACGTTTTTTTTTTTGCCTATTTATTATATTTATTTTTACTTTGTTATATGTACTTTGGTCGCTCAGTGCATATAGGCACTATTAAAGAGTGGTAGGCAGACTGATGATGGTTATTTGTCCAGTCTGTCGTCCTGGGGTAGTACCACCACTTTCGAATGTAACACCCGTGAAGCGACCTTGTCGCGTTTCGGGGATAGTTTGAAAGTAGCCAGGTATAAGAGAGGAGTGTGCACTGTCAATCTAGATGGTACATGCTCGTCTCCTCAAGCCGGCATAGTGGAGGCGACTGCAGCCCGTAGAGATTTCTCTGTGGTAGCAGTTGTTTCCATTCATGGACCGCACTCTAGCTTTACATCAGGCGGAGTGTTGTCACATGTCGAGCTACAATAAAAAAAAAAAAAAGAAGTCACTTTAAATTCTTTATATAGGTTTATACTATACTACTTAACTCACGCCTTGTTCCCACTGGGGTAGGTAGAAACTATGGAGCACCAGCGACTCCTCTGTCTACATACCACTTTCGCTTTGACTACATCCATTACATTACATCTCACCTGAGCAGTTGACAAAACTGCGTTTTTTTAAAGTAGCTCGGCATATGACAACACTCCGCCTGATGTAAAGCTAGAGTGCGGTCCATGAACGAAAACAACTGCTACTACAGAGATATTTCTACAGGCAGCAGTCGCCTCCACTATGCCGGTTTGAGGAGACGAGCATGCACCATCTAGATTGACAGTACACACTCCTCTCGTTATACCTGGCTACCTTTCAAACTATTCCCGAAACACGACAAGGTCACTTCACGAGTGTTACATTCGAAAGTGGTGGTACTGCCCCAGAACAGCAGACTATCCTACACCGGTTATCAGTCTTGCCTACTATTCTTTAATAGTGCCTGTAGACACTGACCGACTAAAGTACATATAACATAGTTACATTGGTCAGAATTTTGCAAGGTTCGAACACGGGTCTCTTTGATCGTTCCACCGCTAGACGACGACCGCGCTTCAGTTCACTTCACTTCAGTTCGACTACTTTCGAGGAGGATTGAAACTAGGTATGTGGAGAAATAAGAAGAAAAGTAGTCGATAAATTATAGTATCGATGTTATTATTAAAGTATCGCGACACTAACAAATTCCCTTTTTATTCTTCCGACATCGGCGTGAGCGCAAAGCTACGGTGCAATACTATACTGTGATCTTATTACTTATTAAATAGGGATGTACGTTTTACTTATCGATGTTTTTTTTTATTATAGCTCGACGTATGATAATACTCCGCCTGATATAAAGCTAGAGTGCGATTCATGAACGGAAGCAACTGCTTTTATAGATAAATTTCTACAGGCAGCAGTCGCCTTCGCTGTCCCGGCTTGTAGAGACAGTGTACACTCGTCTCGATATGGGTTAAGTCGGCAAAATGATAGCGATAAATCTTGTTCTAATAATAATACATAAAGTATACTAAACTTGTCTGTTAGGTTAAAGAAAAATATAAAATCACTAGAGCCACGAGAAAATATTCGATATCGATATTAGTTCGTCACTAAACGTCACTTCGTATTATGATGAGATTTGCGAGACTCGTCCTGGAGGCGCCCACCTCGGGTGTTCAGACAAAAATGAACAAATAAATAAGTGCAAGTTACTAACTGGTGATCATTTTACTCGAGGTACTTTGTTACAAATCTGATTATTCTTGTTTGATAATTGTTTTAAATTTTGCATTTCGATGACTTCGCAAGTATCGTGACGTGTGGTTACCAGAATGATGACAATTTAGGAGAAAAAAAAACCGTTTACGTGGATTCGATTCCCACCCTAATTCAGGCTTTGTATGCATTTTTTCTCTTTATAGTTATCGTCGCAGTGCAGTCCTGTCGTTCCATTAAATTGTGGAACGACCTTCCCAGCCACGTCTTTCCACCTTCCTATAACATGGGATCCTTCAAGCGCAGTGTGAAGAGGCGTCTCATCAAGCCTGACTTCTCTGACAGCAGTCGCCTCCGTTCATGGATCGCACTCTAGCTTAACATCAGGCAGAGTGCGGCCATTAGACGTGCTAAAATAATAAAAAGAATCGTCAATGTACCAACTGTCTCAGTGACCATATTATTTAAAACGATCGGGTGTAAAGATGACCAAATTGTAAAATTCCCAATTAACATATAGGACATAATGGGACATGGCTAGATAAATCAAAAAGAACGCTTGACTTAATGTTACTTGGGCAACTTGCGTAGCCGCTCATTTTGCTACATAGATGATTCAATACTAAGCCAAAAATCCACACATTGTTTCATATGACCAAAAAACTCATTGACGCAACAATTATGATGATAATTTTCCTCTTGGCATTTCCGTCATGATGATCTGATTCATTCTGATTGCATCAATAGTTGATTCATTTATTTAGAAACTCAACACATATATAGTTAAGTACGTGTGCAAGGCAGTTTGTGGTGAGAATAAATGAATTATTTATATTGCATACGAATATACGTGCTAACTATCATGTCATAGGATTGTTATTTGTGTGTGTTTCTTTTCCTCAAAAATTAAGTAGGTACATGCATATTTTGTAATCTCCTTTGCCCCTTTGAGTTGTGTTTTCATAGAACGTTTCAGTTTGAAAAAGATTAAACTACATTCAAAGAGTTGTAGGCAGACTGCTGATGCTTATTACCCGTCTGCCGTCCTAGGGTACTGACTTAGTCTCGTTTCGGGACCAGCTTACAAGCAGCCGGGTATAGCGAGAGGTAAGTGTGTCAAACTGGCAAAACCGAGACGACTGTGGCTCGGCATGTGACAACACTCCGCCTGTTGTAAAGCTAGAGTGCAGTCAATGAATGGAAACAACTGCTACTACAGAGAAACCTGTGCAGGCAGCAGTCGTCTCCACTATGCCGGCTTGAGGAGACGAGCTATCTACGTCGAAGAATACCTCGAATATTGCATCAAAAAAGGTCTTAATTACTCAATAGCTCGGTTAAAAAGAATTAAATAAATAAACATTAATGTTAAATTCGAGAAAAAATTGTGTACCTATTTTTCTCAAACGAAATGAGTATTTCTTTCCCCGCACCCTGTATTCAACGGTATATTCTTATAGAGTTATTTAAACAAAACAATACTATAAATATTAACAAATTCCCTTAAAATAGAACCGACATAGGTTCCGCATTATACAATTCCCCATTTTTTCTCCCCTCGATTTTCCACAAATTGCCCCTTCAATTAGTCCCGTTTCAATCAACGTTTGTGTCACGTTTAATCGTTTGTAAGTTGTACGTTTCGCGCTACATTAGTACACAATTGTGGGGGTAGGCTGAGATTAAATGCCTTTTACATGTGCCCTGTATTGAAGTACCATTTCTGTTAATCTAACTTCTCATTTTGAGTATTGGTTTTTTTTTTTTTTTTAATTTATTTATTGTAGCTCGACATGTGACAACACTCCGCCTGATGTAAAGCTAGAGTGCGGTCCATGAATGGAAACAACTGCTACCACAGAGAAATCTCTACGGGCTGCAGTCGCCTCCACTATGCCGGCTTGAGGAGACGAGCATGTACCATCTAGATTGACAGTGCACACTCCTCTCTTATACCTGGCTACTTTCAAACTATCCCCGAAACGCGACAAGGTCACTTCACGGGTGTTACATTCGAAAGTGGTGGTACTGCCCCAGGACGACAGACTGGACAAATAACCATCATCAGTCTGCCTACCACTCTTTAAAAAGGTTGTTGGTTCCTTTCGCGGTTAGATCATTAAATAATTTGTATCTACATTACCGTTTTATACGCGTTATTATTGTCGCCAGATGATTTCGCCATTGTACCACCACTTTCGAATGTAACACCCGTGAAGTGACCTTGTCGCGTTTCGGGAGCAGTTTGGAAGTAGCAAGGTATAGCGAGAGGAGTGTGCACTCTCAATATAGGTGGTGCATATTCGTCTCCTCAAGCCGGCATAGCGGAGGCGTCTGCTGTCTGTGAATATTTATCTGTAGTAACGGTAACGGTTGTCATTGATGGTGAGTTCGCGTCTTCTACAGGTGGACCACGGTCGCCCAAATACTCTAGGCAATATTAGGTGAGATCTTGCGACGAGTCGTACCTATGGAAATACAATAGCAAGATTAAATCAACATCTTTCTAAACATGACCTATCCCAAACTATTGTAATGTGACCTTTATTTTAATAATTTGAATAGTACAAACTAAATTACTCCCTACGGTTCTATAATAAGGACTTTATTTACTTGAGAATCTTTATTCGTAATCGGGAAGGCTGGAGTCATGTGTTTTGAATGTAGATTGATAAATTCCAAATAAGACAAGTATACAGCATAGGGGATGGGGATTACAATATTGGTTGTGCTGTTAAGGAAACTTCTGCAATAAATATCCAATAATGTAATGTTATCAATCGCTAAACTCATTTCTGACTTAAGGGAAGATCATCTTACTTATAGCAATGTATGCCCCATTATGCTTGCCGAGTTGAATCGAATCAAGTATCTATTTACTATGTAAATTGCGTCTAGGAGACGAGTAGGAGCAGAGAATCGAATCACTCGGGCATAACTCGTCAAGCGAACTTTGGACGAGTGACAATTCGATACGATTCGCCTCTAGTGGACGACAGCATTAAAACGATCTTGGACAATTTTTAAAGTCAATTAATTGCAGAATTTACTGCAAAAGTTACTTTGACTGTTACATTTTACCGTGACATAACCTTTAAACGTTTACATTTACTCCACACGCGTTACAATATCGTGTAAATATTGTTATCGTTAAAAGGGTGGGTGATCCCGAAATAATAATAGAAAAACGTATTTGGCTTCTTTTCATACATTTGACGTTAGTGACATTGGTTTGATGATTACTTTACCTTTAACCAAGCCAAGATTCGCTGGTTAAATGTAAACGTTTAACGGTTACGTCGCCGTAAAAGTAACTTTAACGAGCCTTTTGGTGCAAGTGGACCTTAAAATTAAGAAAGGATTGGATTAAGAGTGGCCATGGTTTAGGGACAGAAGGCGTAAACTCACGAATACTCACGATGGATGTGACCAGTGTTCAAATCTCGCTAGCCGGTATGTTACATTACATATACTTTGATACCATCGCTGGCTATCATCATAATTGATTACACAGGTCAACATGGTTTTGTTCCAAGAAAGTGAAGGGTCATTCCCGAAGTAATTTTTCATGTAAAATCTGACGTCCAAATTGCTCTATCACGTCAGGATTTTAAGATATCCTAACTTAAAATTGGCTAATGTGAGGTTATTTTTATTTTTTATTTTTTTATAGTAGCTCGGCATGTGACAACACTCCGCCTGATGTAAAGGTAGAGTGCGGTCCATGAATGGAGACAACTGCTACTACAGAGAAACCTGTGCGGGTAGCAGTCGCCGCCACTATGCCGGCTTGAGGAGACGAGCATGTACCATCTAGAATGACAGTGCACACTCCTCTCGTTATACCTGGCTACTTTCAAACTATTGCCGAAACGTGACAAAGTCACTTCACGGGTTTTACATTCGAAAGTGGTGGTACTACCCCAGGACGGCAGACTGGACTAATAACATCATCAGTCTGCCTACCACTCTTTAATAGTGCCTATAGCCACTGAGCGACTAAAGTACATATAACAAAGTTACATTGGTACTGGTCAGAATTAGCGAGGTCCGAACACGAGTCTCATCGAACGTGAGCTCACGCGTCTTACCGCTAGACCACGGCCGCTCTTACGGTTATGTAGCATCGCGATATTCTTTCTTCTAAAAAACGACCAACGGTACCTTAAAGTGTAAGTCTTGCTAAAATAGCTTATTCCTGCATGAGCATCCGAATTCGGATACTTCGAAAAAGACCCTTTACTTTTTTTAGAACAATTCAAACATCTTTTTTGCAGACCTGTCTTATGAAACAATCAGTCAGGACTTCTTTTATATATTCAAATATTTCATAGTAGATATACGTAGGTACAAGTTGGAAGGTCTCATGTTCGATTCCCGTCAACAATAAGCCATTACAATTAGGACAATAATTCGTTGCGTGTAGAGCAACAAAATGATGTATGCCGTGATAGTATCAAGTGTGCCGGAATAAATCACCCTCAATAGTTTCGGCGTTGTTGTTTGTCCACTTTAAAATTACGCCTGATGTAAAGCTAGAGTGCGGTCCATGAACGGAAACAACTGCTGCTACAGAGAAATTTCTACAGACAGCAGTCGCCTGAGGAGACGAATGTGAACCCTTTACATTGACAGTGCATACTCCTCTCGTTATACCTGGCGACCTCCAAACTGATTTTGAAACGCGACAAATGTCTCTTCACGGGTGTTACATGCCTGCCTACCACTCTAAAGTACTAAATTAAGTATTGTATTCATTGTGAAGTATTTTAACATTTTAAAAGACAAGATTATTTTAATAGAACGTTCGTAGTCTAGAAGAAGTAGGTGTGAACTCAACTTCGATGAGACCCGTGTTCGAACTTTTTTTTATAAAAGTTTGAATTCTCCCAATCCTTTAACCTTGGATCCTTTAAGCGGCATAGTGACGGCGACTGGGGCCACCGTGTATCGCGGTCCTCCAGTCGTCGGCTGTGGCTCCACTGTGCTTACCACCAGGCCAGTCGACGTCACATGTCGCGTCAATATATATATTTTAAAAAAAAGACTCCTACCAAAGGCAGTTGCGCTCAGAGAACAATATGCTGCTACAGATACCTCAACATCAATCTAGCAGTTTGGACCACTCTTTCTCTGTTCAAGCCGCCCGTTTATGGAATGAACTCCCCATCAACATCAAGAGAGCTCCTAATCGAGCTTCTTTTAAGACCATGCTTCAGCAACACCTGGCTGGATAAAGCTGCAACACCCTATTCTATATTCGCTCAACAATTCGTCTCCTTGCCGATCAGGAAACTTCTCGACACAGTATTTATTATTTATATGACAGAACGGGAGAGCGGTCCGAGGCTTCTATCCCCCCTTTGTGGGCGATAACTAAGCAAATATGCTGAAACACGACAGTTCCTCCAGACAGACAAGTGGCAAACGTGTTCGCCGCGTGACGTGTTTTCAGAGACTCTGTCAAAGCGTAACGACGCTTTTGTTTCATATTCAGTTAGTGCTTGTACTCATGACCGCGTGTTAATTTTGTTCCAAGTTAGTTTCCGTAACCGTTCAAATTAGAGTCCGTATTCATGACCGTTCCGACATATATAATGTGTTATATTTATTTTATAGTAGTATTTGTTTATTGTGTGTATGTATATATTGTATATTTTATCAATGTATTTACTATAATTATATAATCCATCCCCCTTACCGCTTCTCACTTACCGACTGTCGACTGGTAGATAAAGCCTCACTCACGGCTTTAAGTCCACCTTTTGTAAAATTACAATAAAGTATGTAAAATAAAATAAAGATGGTCGTAAATCGTAATGTATATGTCATTAACAAATTGTTAGGTAATATTAAAGTGGTCATATCGACAGCACATTGTTACGTTTGTTGTTTATCGTCGGCATAGTGAAGTTGTGAGACCTGCAAGATTGATTACAAATACACAACACATTCCTTATTGTTACGTATTTTTGGGTAATGTTAAATGTACGATGCTAACAAGCATACTTCATGTTATAGAGAAAACTTTTATTTATTACGAGGAAAACAGTAATAGGTATAAGCCGCGCCAATAAAGAAACGATTTAAAATTGAAGCTTGGTATTTTATAGTACGGTCAACAAAAAAAAAACCACATGATTATATGTATATAATATTTTATTAGTTATAATTTATTTTGTTGATAAACTCCTGTTCATGAGGGAAGAAAGATATTTAATTTTCCCTCCAACACTTCGCCAAAAGGTTTTAGGTAAAGATTTCGTTATTACTGAGATTTTATTAGAGTGGTACGCAGACTGGTGATGGTTATTAGCTCAATTTTCAGTTGTGTTGTGGTACTACCACTTTCAATTGTAACTAACACTGGTCAAGTGAGCTAGTTGCGTTTCGGGACCAAGTAAAATGAGAAGTGTACACTTAATCAATTTGAATGATGCGTATTATTAGTATCCTAATAAAGCTCGATTACCACTGACTTACTCACTTATGGAGCACTCGCTGGGGGATTATAGAGATGATCCTTTTTGGGGCGTGTAGGGGGCGCTCCCGCGACCTCAGTAAAACCTCGACTTTGACCGGAAGTGGCCTCTGGACCGAAAGTGCTGCCGATATCTCGAAAACGGAACGAGATAGGGCCGAGGTGCCAGAACAAAAGTCGTAGGGAATGCCCTCTAATTTCGAAATCCATAATTTGTTCTTTCAAAAAAATTTTTTTTTTCAAATGTACCCAAGAAGCGCGTCCAAAAAACTAGTTAGTCTCCTATAGCCGTCATAGCAGATGAAAGTGTTGTCTGCATAGATTTCTTTATGGTAGCTGTTATCTCCGCTTAAGAACAGCACTCTAGCCAAGTATGATCACATTCCAGGATAGTATAAAACAAAAAATATTTTTGGGTCGGCAGACTGTGGCGTGTGATGATAGAATGATGCTCGATTCTTAGAGTGGTTTGCACTAGAAAGCCGGTTAAGGTTACTTTAACCGTTACGTTTACATTGGTTTACATTGACACCACATGAGTTGCACCATCGTCGCGCCTATCATTATTGACGCTTGCCTTAACCGTAACCAGCGAATCTTGGCGGGTTAAAGGTAAAATAATGGTCATACCAATGTTACTAATGTCAAATGTATGAAAATAAACCGAATATGTTTTTCTATTATTATTTCGAGATCAGCCTTTTAACGATAACAATATGAATTTACACGATATGCAATGCGTGTGGAGTAAATGTAAACGTTTACCAGTCGTCGTCGCCGTAAAAGTAATAGTTAAAGTTACTTTAACCGGCCTTCTGGTGCAAACGACCCTAAATGTAAATATTCATTTTGACAGTGGCAAATTTTTATAATGTCAAAAAAAAAAATTTGGTTGTTATACGTTTTTAATAGCAATTCTAAAAAAAGGCTAAACGTTAAAAGAACGGATAAACAAAGTAAAGATTTACTTCATAGTAATCACATTACCGGTCATGAGTCCAATTTCTACTAAAATATTCAGTCTTGTAGAGTCGACGGGTGATAGTCGGCGCCTCAGAGGACTCGGCTATCATATCTATAATCTTGATTGAGATTTATTTGACGTATCGAGCTCTCGATATTGTATAAATCAATAATAGTGTTAGATGAATGTCTAGTTTAAAGTTTAATAACGATTTTTTTTATTGTAGCTCGGCATATGACAACACTCCGCTTGATGTAAAGCTAGAGTGCGGTCCATGAATGGAAACAACCGCTATTACAGAGAAATTTCTACGGGCAGCAGTCGCCTCCACTATGCCGGCTTGAGGAGACTGCGACTGCTCTCGAACCTGCGATAAGGTCATTTCACGGGTGTTACATTCGAAAGTAACACCACTTTCGAATGTAACACCCGTGAAGTGACTTTGTCGCGTTTCGGGAATAGTTTGAAAGTAGCCAGGTATAGCGAGAGGAGTGTGCACTGTCAATCTAAGATGGTACATGCTCGTCTCCTCAAGCCGGCATAGTGAACGCGACTGCTACCCGCACAGGTTTCTCTGTAGTAGCAGTTGTTTCCATTCATGGACCGCACTCTAGCTTTACATCAGGCGGAGTGTTGTCACATGCCGAGCTACAATAATAAAAAAAAATTAAAAATTAAAAATAAAAAAAATAAAAAGTGGTGGAACTACCCCAACACGACAGATTGGGTTAATAACCATCATCAGTCTGCCTTGGTTCGCACTTCGCATCGTTCGCGATTGATGTCGGTTTTTTGTCACTCGCAAAAGCTTTGAATTGACTGTTTACGTAACTTAGCGAGTTGTGGAATAACACATTTTTGTCGCGCGAGTGTAGAGCGTGTCGTCATTTTAAAGTAGACAAGTGTATATAGTTAGGTTACGGTGTATGACTCCGAAGTGATGATTTGTTTTGACTGTTCGTTAAGTTGATGTTGTCAGGAAGGTCGCATCGCATACCTCGTCGGCATAAGTTTTGCTTTGATTGCACTTGATCTAGGCTTGATATAGGTGATCTAGGATTTGTTGGATTGTCTAAGTTACTGATGCTGTGTTGTGTTGTAACATAGTTGTTTTATATTTATTGGCTTTTGTGAGAGGTACAGGTTCGATTTCGTATTGAATTCAGAAAAAAAATGTCTGTGTATGTAATCTATGCTCTTAAATATAAATTTAAAAGTAACATTGTATGTTTGTTATTTTTTCACGTGTTTTGCTGAACAGATTTCTTTGAAATTTGGCAAGAAGTTAGATTGCTTTTTTTTTTATTGTACTGTGTATTTTTTTTATACTGTGCGGGTAGCAGTCGCCACCACTATGCCGGCTTATGGAGACGAGCATGTACCATCTTAGATTGACAGTGCACACTCCTCTCGTTATACCTGGCTACTTTCAATCTATTCCCGAAACGCGACAAGGTCACTTCACGGGTGTTACATTCGAAAGTGGTGGTACTACCCCAGGACGGCAGACTGGACAAATAACCATCTATTCTATCATTCATCATGATAACAAATGCCAAGTCAAAACAACACTAACAAAATGGCTGGCATCCCAAAATTATACGGATGTTGAAAATGTATTATTAGTGGTTCAATAAATTTTATGTAATTATAATTAGGTATTTATATTTGTAGCACAATTATTCATATTGTATATGCTTCTTGTATATTTGTAATTGTACGTTTGTCCCCAAATCTCCTGAAATACAGTGTATAACTAGTTCAGGAGTCAGGGTATCCGTGTTCCTTGTTATTATTACTAACACTAATATAAGTTCATCTATACTAACCTGTGTGTGTAACTTTAAATAGACAAATAAAGATTATTATTATTATTCGTTTATTTTAAATGTGATAATAACAAGTAAGTGGCGATCGCTTTCTTTGAATATCAAAAGTAAAAGTATTGTCCTTGACCTCAGCATTGAAACAATGCCGTGCTCGTGACTCCATCCATCTTGTGAAGCAGCATGACAGGGCACCTTACAAACAGACCACACGCGCCATCCATATTTATCCTCCATTTTAATTGCGATCTTATTTATTGTTGTATGAAGTAGGTTTTTTTTAGTTTCTTTTTAGGGCATTATAATAATTTGCCACTGTCAGAGTAAATATTTGCATCAAGATCACCGCCACGGGCCGCCACCACACCACAAAAAAAATTAAATCGGTAAAGGCTTCGTAGAAACAAAAAATACTGAGTTTTGTTTTAAATTTTGTGTTATCTTATTTAGTTGCTCTCTTCTTTACCTCGACCTTAATAGAAACTTTCAACAGTTAACCACAAACGATTTGAGGGCCTCCACAACATGCTCTGCCTATGGGCCGCCGAAATCTGAACCCGGCGCTGAGTAGCTTCTATTGGCTATTAAAATTCGCAAAAATTAAAAGTGATAGAATGATCGTGGTTGCAGACAGCAGCCGGTTCCACTATGCCGACTTGCGAAGACGACAATGTGTAAATTGACAGTACATACTACTTCTACGAGCTGATCCCGAACCTTGAAAGTGGTGGTACTGTAACCACATCATCAGTATGCCTACCACGGTTTATTTTTGCGACAATAATATCAACGTGGGTGTTTAGAAAGCATCGCGACAGCAGTTTCTACTAATAATAATGTATAATAAAAGCTCGCTCCGTAAACGTTTCTCGTCATATGGCGACATGATTTGTGACATTGTAAGGGAAACCGTTCTTAACAGATCCAGTTTTTATCGTTCAACTAATAAATTATACAACAGACACGCTCCTTAAGAGATCAGGCCGTTTGTTTTCGAAAATGTATTATAAGGTTATATTTCGAATTCGACGACAATTGCAAGTTGTATGTCGCGTTGTTCAGAAGTGTGCCCTTATTTTGGAAGTGTATTCTGGTTTCTTTTTAAATCTTACTCACTTAAAGAAAGAGCGACTGTGGCCTAGCAAAGCGTAGACTCACGATCGGAGAGTCCCGTGTTCAAATCTTGCTAAATTCTGATCGGTACCAAGGTAGTTTAATATGATCATAATATAAGCTCTAATTAATGAGTAGTAGGCAGGCTGATGATGGTTATTAGTTCAGTCTCCTCGAGTCGGCATAGCGGAAGCGACTGCTGCATGCAGAAATCTATCTGTGATTTATTTTATGGACCGCAATCTACCTTACTCAGATGTATGCCGAGCTACTATAAAAAAACCTGACAATACACTCAAAATTTGCGCAAAATTTGTGTAACAAAAAATGTAAACGTACCTCTTGTCCGTATTTATAATAATAATAATAATAATAAAATTCTTTATTGCACAAAAAAGATACAAAGGCGAGCTTAATGCCTAAAGGCATTCTCTACCAGCTAACCAGAAAGATTATGTGGTGATTTGGAGGGTGCAGGATAGAAATATAGGGAAATAGTGAGATAAGTAGTAGGATAGGACAGTAAGTATATAATAGTAAACTAGTTTTTTGGGCGCGCTTCGCGGCGCTGAAAAAGTTTTTTTTCGGGTAGTTTTGAAAAAAAATTTTTTTGAAAAAACAAATTATGGATTTCGATATTCGATGGCATTCCCTACGACTTTTGTTCCGGCACTTGTGCCCTATCTCGTTCCGTTTCCGAGATATCGGCATCGCTTCCGGTCCAGAGTCCACTTCCGGTCAAAGTCGAGGTTTTCCTGGGGTCGCGGGAACGCCCTCTACACGCCCCAAAAAGAATCATCTCTCTAACCCCCCGGCAAGTGCTTCATAATATATGTCAGTGAGTCAGTCAGTGAGTGGTAATCGAGCTTTATATAATATGATACATAGATAAATATATATATACACACATACATAAACATACATACATACATAAACTTACATATATACGTATATAAATATATAATATACATATAATATACAATGTGTAAGATAATACATATAATATATTTTTATAGTTTTTAATTATTATTCCTTTGTTTATTTAGAAAATGTTTATAGAGTAAATTTTTGAATCGGTTCGGAGACTGAGCATTTCTGATGCAAAGTGGTAATTTGTTCCATTGGCGAGCTGTCGAGACTGTGAAGGAGTCAGAGTAGGTAGAAGTATTATGCTGTGGAATTTCTAGTTGGTTGTTGAGGGAAGAACGTAGAGAGAGAGTGTGCGAGTCGCATAGGAATTTAAAACGGTCACGCAGATAGGCGGGAGAGTTCGGATTGTACAAGGTACCATAAAGAAGAGAAAGAGTGTGTAACGACCTGCGATATCGTATGTTGAGCCAGTTTAGCTCATTTCTATATTCAGAAACGTGATCATATTTGCGCAGGCCGTATACATAACGTATGCATAGATTGAGCAGTCTGTCCAGTTTGTTGAGAAGGTCTTCAGTGATATCGGGATAGCAGACATCTGCATAGTCTATGATAGGAAGAAGAAGGGAGTTGACAAGAGTGAGTTTGGTGGGAGAAGGGATAAAGTTTTGGTATCTCTTCAAGGAGTGCATAGCCGCGAATATCTTTTTGCTAATTTCAGTGACATGGTGGTTCCAGGTGAGATCGCTGCTGATATAGAGACCTAGATTCTTCACGACCGGGCTTAGTGACAGTGATACATTGTTGAGAGTGAGAGGAGGTAAAGCAACCGAGTTCAACCTACCAACTGCTCGCCTTGTCCCCACCACTATAGCTTGAGTCTTACTGGCGTTGAGTTTTAGTCCAATTTCTTGGGCCCTGGAGTTGATGGCTTCCAGGTCGGTGTTCATTTTCGAAAAAGAACTCCCTATATCCGCTAAGTTGAAGTTTAAGTAAAGTTGCAGGTCATCAGCATAAAGATGGTAAGAGGAGAATTTAATATAGGAAGTAATATTGTTAATAAAAACGGAAAATTAGAGTAATCCGTGATGATAAAGCATAATAGGCCTAATTAACATACAGCTTAGAGACAAGACAGGTATAGATTTAGATAATTTTTGAATACACGCAACAGTTCAATAAACTTTTGGAAGGATTTCTTATCGAACTTGCTAGATGTATGTCTAGAAATAATATGATTGTGTTACATCTTACTAAATCACTCGAAAAGTAATTTTGGGGGTCTATCCGGATAGTAAAAAGAAATAAATAAAAAATTTCAACGAGGTCCAGAAAGAGTAAATATGCCTTTTTAATTGTTGTATTGTTTACTTGTTATACTTTTAAAAAATGTCGATTCGGTATTTTTACCTTCCTCAGTTCGCCAGTTACAGACCTCTGTACTAAAGTCTAGGTTTTTGCAAGTCCTTGAAAGCCGGCCAGGTATAACAAGAAGAGCGTTTCTGGTGACCTGGACGGTGCATTCTCGTCTTCTCAGGTCGGTATTGTGAAGGTTACTGATATTTCTCTGTGTTAGAATTGATTCCGCTGTTATGGAGACTTTTTGCTACCTTTTTTATTGTAGCTCAGCATGTGACAACACTCCGCCTGATGTAAAGCTAGAGTGCGGTCCATGAATGGAAACAACTGCTGCTACAGAGAGAAATCTGTACGGGCAGCAGTCGCCTCCACTTGCCAGCTTGAGGAGACGAACATGTACCATCTTAGGTTGACAGTGCACACTCCTCTCTTATACCTGGCTACTTTCAAACTATTCCCGAAACGCGTCAAGGTCACTACACGGGTGTTACATTCGAAAGTAGTGGTACTACCCCAGGACGGAAGACTGGACAAATAACCATCATCAGTCTGCCCAACCACTCTATAATAGTGCCCATAGTATATATAACAAAGTTACATTGGTCAGAATTTAGCGAGGTTCGAACACGGGTCTCATCGATTGTGAGTTCACACGTCTTACTACTAGACCACGGCCGCTCTCTTCACATACACCTTTAATAATCGAAGACAACATTGTTATAATAAATGTTAATAATATTAATTTGATTCAGCATGTTAATGAGTAGATTGTACTCGCAGCTGACTTATTTATGCGAGTTATTTAAGTTTGTATGTTGTTTATTGATTTTAGTTTTGCATTTAATGTTGATAATTGCAATCAAATTCTTGTTCGTCCTTCTCTTACCGGTACGAACTGAAATTACTGATTTAACGTAACGGTACTTACGCCCTTAATCTAAATCTAAATACTTATATAAAATGCTAATGTTAGTACGTAAATACAGGGTTTTCTCCATGATCACCAACTCCAATCTGCTTCCCGTTGGGGTGGTAGATACCCCTCGGTCTCCTGGTGAAAGTAAGGGAGTTTGGTCGCGGTGGGTGCAAGAGGGTGGTTGTGGGAGGCGAAAATCTCAAAAAATGTATATCTGTCCTTTTCTAACTACTAAGTATATAGAGAGAGAGAGTACTAAGTATAGATTTCTAAAATTTTTTGAAATAATCTAGAAAACTCCAAAATGTGTGCAACAGTTACAATTTATCTAGAAGGTTCTAAAAGCTTCGAGAATGATCTAGAAAGTTCCAAAACGTTATCAACTGCTAAAATCGATATACAATGTTCTAGAAGGTTCTAAAAATTTCAGGAATGATCTAGAAAGTTCCAAAACTTTATCAACTGCTAAAATAGATATAGAATGTTCGAGAAAGCTCTACAAATTTCTGGAATGATCTAGAAAGTTCCAAAATGAACGCAACCGTTAAAATCGATATGGAATGTTCTAGAAACATCTAAAGACTTCTAGAATGATCTACAAACATTAAAAATGTGTATAGCTGCCAAAATCGATATAGACTGTTCTAGAAAGTTCTACAAATTTCTGTTTACACATTTACTAGAGTATTTCTGATTTTCAATTCGTTAATTAGTTAATTTGATGATTTGATTTGATTTACTCTATAAGCACCGTATGTTTAATGGTCAAATAAGTCTCTCAATACCTAAGATTGAAATCTACAATATCTACTTTAAAAACGGATCCCTAAATATTTTTTATACCATTAAACATGCGATGTATTTTAACCCGAGCAACGCCGGGGTTTGTCGCTAGTCTGATGTAAAACTTAATAGACATATACATAATGAGTAAAATTCTCAAGCTCCGTCGTTTACAAAGGGATTATGTCCATTGTAATTTTTGTGTTAAAGTCAAAATCACTTTTCTAAGTCGCATCACCCTCGCATTGTCCTCTCTTGACTCTCATAAATAAATTAGTCGTCGTTTTTATCCTGAGAGGGACAGCTCCGGAATGTCGTCGTCGATTTACTAATTCGGCAAGAACGCTTCGCATCTGTAACGGTAAAAGAGGGTTGTAATGGCGTAATTGGATTGTTTTGAATTATTTGAAGGATATCCCATTTGAGAGTTCTCTCATATGTGCCGCTACGCTCTACTTATTATTTTGTCAGCACTCAGGTCATATGCGATAGTTCAAATTGTTGACCGGTTTTTGGTGTCAAGGTTTATTATTTTTGTACTGGGGAACGAATCTCGGATCTACGAACGTTTTCATAATGTTTAAATACGAATCTATTGTCGATATAATTTAAAAATATTATTGTGAACAGCGAATCGGTGCTTTTGTCTCGCTGTCACGTCCGATTGCCAAAAGCACGGCGGCGCGCGATGTAAATCATCGATCAAGCATCCCTGTCATATATGCGTGATCGAGGACGACACAATCTTCCCATAAGCGACGCATCTGCCGAATTTGGCGTACTCCCGCATGTAACTGTCAAAATTCATGTTCCTCCTGCAGCTAGTTTGACGGGCGAGTGTAAAAACAATGAATATCTGTATCATTTTCAAAAGCTCTCCTGTGATTAAGTACCGGTTTAAGTTCTGTATCGGTTTTTATTGCCTATTCAAAGTTGACAAAAGAAATATAGGCTGCTTTGATTGTTGGAAATATATTTGTCTTTTTTTATGGTCTTCAAAAGAAAGAGGTAGAGAACAACTGATATAAGAATACTTGGATTCAGCGAATGATGGTATATTGCTCTGAAGTTTAAAAATAGTATAAACAATAAATATGTTTTCGCAAAACAATATCACATGACAACAACATGGAATTATTCCATTAACTGCCTACTTTAATGTCTATAAAATGTACAATGCCAACATTCGTTAAATTGGCTATTGTTGATTTTACTACTGCTTTTAATAAAGTCTGTTATTGTTGTTGATTGATAGGAAGTTCATTGATCTTATTGCTTATGAATTTGGTCCCTAAATTTATGATGACAGCATCACAAATCATTCGCCGCACCACTATGATTTATCGCCAGTTACCTAATATAGGAAACACGTTTGGTGTACCACAAGGTTGCATGATAGGCCCTTGTTCTTTTTCGGTAACATTTTACTTTATCTTTGACCGGTTCCAAGTAATCATTTCATTATACGTATTAAATTGTTGTCATCATCGTCTCTGGGTTTGTACGGTTATTTCTTACTCAATATTGGGCATTTAAACTGACATTTGCTGCTTATCTGGTAATCTAATTATTGGTATACTCGAATAGAAGTTTTAGAGCTGCAACGAACCGTAAAGTTAAATAAGTAGATAAAGTGGGTATAGTTAGAGCCAATTTGAAACTGTAAAAAATCAATTTGGATACGTAAAAGAACCGGTTCTCGGAAATCCAATTGAATCGTTGGAAGTTAATGATGTTTTCATATTTAACATATAATTTTGTTTAAAGGGCGCTCCCGACAAATTGCTGGTAACCCTTTAAATTGTTCAGCCTTTCATCCCAAATGTGTGTTTAGTTAATAACATTATTCGTTGCTATTATTATGTTAAATAGTTCTGTTGCCAGAAATCGCCATGGCTGCCGTATTACTGTCGCTGATCCCGATTTAGCCTTTGATGTAGATATTAAAGGTTATATTATTTACAAGATCACATCCGAGGAAATCGTGACGGTGTAAAATAAAATTGCCTTTTAACGAAAAAAACTAGCTTTAGGCCCTTTGTTATTTATTATTTTATTACTTGCTGATTGGATCGTGATCTGTAACTTCCGCTATTGTCTCCGAAGATGACCGCAAAATTACTGGAATGGCAGATCAAAATGATTAACATGAAAAAAATTGAGTGAAAGGCAGACTGATGATGGTTATTAGCCCAGTCTGCTGTCCTGGGGTTGCTCTTTCAAATGAAGCTACCTTGTCGCGTTTCGGGAGCAGTTTGGTGTGCCCTGCCTATCTGGATGATGGACATTCGTCTCAAACCAACATAGCGGAGGCGACTGCTGCCTGTAGAAATTTAGCTGTAGTAGCAGTTTCCATTCATGGACCGGACTCTAGCTTTACATCAGGTGGAGTGTAGGCATCTGCCGAGCCACGATAAAAAAATGTGCTCGAAAAACTTTTAATTTATCTTAATTATCTTTATTACTATCGTTATATCTTAATATCAAACATAGACAATAATAATATATTATCTTTAAGTACAAAAGTATCGTCGGACCTCCCACTAGTTTGCAAACTTTATTCTCGATGATTTAAAATCTCAGCATTGACTCCATAATTAGCAGTTCGCGTGCCCTCCTCATTAACATGCTCTTTGGCTTTATGTCTTGTTTCGACACATTCTGCTTTCGTTAACGTCTTATTTGGGCAAGATTTTCGTTTTATAGAGAATTTAATTTTGTATCTATTTATATATTTCCTTAAGCAAAAACGAAAAACGAATTCTTGGAAATTATACAACCTACAAACTTGAAAGGATCTTGCAAAAGTTTATTTTGAAGTTATTTAATATACATTAGTGTTCTGATATGCTGATAATTATATGTTATAGACTATTTTTATTTTGACGCGACGTGACATCGACCTTCCTGGTAGTAAGCACAGTGGAGGTCCCTGAGCGCCGACGACTGGAGAATCGCTGCACACGGTGGTCCCAGTCTCCGTCACTATGCCGGCCCAAGGAGGTGCTTCCACGGATCCAAGGTTAAAGAACACGTGGAAGGGATCTGTCGAAATAGTAACATGGCAAATAGGAAACTATGTTCTGTGAAATGCTTTTGCATGATTATCTTCAATGATATATGGTATTTTGATGATTGCTCTGTTATTTATTTGTTTTAGAATTAGTCCAGATTGATTTGCGTAAATGCTTTTTTCTCGGATATAATTAGGATACAGTGTAGGATTAATATTTTTAATAAATATACGTATGATTCATACATAGTATATGAATAGTGGATGAGGTGATGTTTACACAAAACGCTATAACAGTTTTTAATATAAAAATAAAAGTAAAACTTAAGTGAGGATTGTGGAGAGATTATTTGAATAACAATAGTTTGGGTGTTTGGATTGTCTAGTTTAAAATAAAACACATGTACGTTTCGAGCGTTCTAAATCTAGTACAGCTAGGCGTGAGCTCACGATCGATGAGACCTGTGTTCGAACCTCGCTAATTCTGATCAATGTAACTTTGTTATATCTTATGTACTTTGGCCTGCCTACCACTACTTCAATAGTTCCTGTAGGCAGACTGATGATGGTTATTTGTCCAGTCTGCCGTCCTGGGGTAGTACCACCACTTTCGTGAAGTGACCTTGTCGCGTTTCGGGAATAGTTTGAAAGTAGCCAGGTATAGCGAGAGGTGTGTGCGCTGTCAATGTAGTTGGTACATGCTCGTCTCCTCTAGCCTGCGTAGTGAAGGCGACTGCTGCCCGCACAGGTTTATCAGTAGTAGCAGTTGGACCGCACTCTAGATTTACATCAGGCGGAGTGTTGTCACATGTCGAGCTACAATTAAAAAAAAACTATGATATATGTAATTTTGCCGCTCAGTGCCTGTAATACAAGCACTAATAATTGAATTCTAGATTAGTACAGATAATAAGGTCCGACTGAGACGGGCCCGATTTGATCCGAGCATGGCTCAGACGAAGATGAGCTTGATTTGTGTCGCGCATGGCCCACGTCGAGATCTCGGCCGGACTTTTACGTTGTTCTATTACCTTAACGTGAAAGCCAACACCTGAGCGTCCAGACATTTTGTTTTGCAACATTGTTTGAAACATAGCAGATTTATGTACAAATTAAGTAATTTTATAACTTTCTCAGCACTAATTATAATCGCAAATCACTATACTAAACAAATAGCTACGGTACAGAATATATAAAATGCTTGTGAAATATAACCAATATAAAATGTTTAAAATTTATTTATTTAAGTTCATTATAGTGATTTGCGCAAATAATTAGTGCTGCGAAAGTTATAAAATTACTTAATTTCAACATAAATCTGCTATGTTTCAAACAATGTTGTAAAGCAAAATGTATGGACGCTCAGGTGTTGGCTTTCACCTTAATAAAGGAAGGTGTATTTGAAACTAGTCATAGTATACTGTAGTCAGGGCGCTGTCGGACGATGTCACGCAACGTAACGGGAACAATAAAGCGTTTCTATTCGATCATTTTATTAAAATGTAAATGTGTAACGTGTTAAGTGATGGAAGGTCCTTTTCATGTTAACAAAACCCACACCATGTGTTTGTGGTGCTGCTAAACCGTTGGTTTTTCTAATGGTGGATCTACATTCATATCTCAATCATGAATTATCTGTCCCCTGTCATCGTGGGGTAGTACTACCACTGTCAAGTATAAGTATAGTAGTTAGTCGCCTTTTTGGGTGGTTTGCACCAGAAGGCCGGTTAAAGTAACTTTAACTATTACTTTTACGGCGACGACGACCGTTAAACGTTTACATTTACTCCACACGCGTTGCAATATCGTGTAAATTCATATTGTTATCGTTAAAATGGTGGCCGATCTCGAAAAATAATAGAAAAATATATTTAGCTTCTTTTCATACATTTGACGTTAGCAACATTGGTTTGACGGTTACTTTAACTTTAACCAAGCCAAGAATCGCTGGTTACGGTTAAAGTAACCGTCAAAAATGACAGGCGCGACGATGGTGCAAGTCGTGTGGAGTAAATATACACCATAATGTAAACGTAAAAGTAATAGTTAAAGTTACTTTAACCGGCCATCTGGTGCAAACGACTCTTAGGATCAAAGTGCTGCCTGTAGAGATTTCTCTGTTGTAGCATTTGTTTTCGTTCATGGACCGCACTCTAGCTTAACATCGGGCAGACTGGGCCAATAACCATCTCCAGTCTACCTGCCACGCTTTTTAATTAATACCGTTTTATGATGCTGCAATGATCACATGAGAAAAAGGTGTTATTAAGTACTTCTGCCCACCCGTTACCATTAAGTGACCGATTCTCATTTGAATTAAGAGAAATATGTATGCATCTCATCTCATATGACATTAGCTCAATATTGAACCGGGGACCCCCGCAGTTTTAAACGTGTCCGCTGAGTTACCACACCGCACGCCATCAATATCCCCTGTCCACTACGAACGCGTATAATGGCCGTAATGATATTTGATTGTTCATATATTTAATTTTTTTTTTAAATTAAAATAGTTATTTAAATAAATTGCGTTTACGTGTTGCGCTGTTAAATAAAAACTGGATATAGTAAACTATGGCCGGCATAGCGGAGGCGACTGCTGCCTGCAGAGATTTCTCTGTAGTAGCAGTTGTTTCCGTTCATTTACCGCAGTCGTAACTTTAAATCAGAACACACAAAAACCTTGTGTCTTCTAGTTATTACTATGTAGTATAATAAATCTGGATTCTTATTACGCGTGAGATATTGTCACGCCTTTTTCTCACAGGGATAGGCAGGGATAACAGAACGCCACTTACCACGATCCTGACACAATTCTCTTCATACGGTTATGAGCACTAGGCAGACCAGCTTTCATAAGGATGTCTCCGATTTGGTCGGAAAACACCGCATCCATTCACGTTAGATTTATAAATTCCTTTCGTCAATCTCCTAGCTTTATTTCTGGGCTAGTAAACTAGTGTCTCAAGTCGTGAAAGTTATTAGGATGGGATCATACTGACTTACTGGACTGGCTTGCAAAACTGGCATCATGTATCCAGGGCGTTAAGTCTTTTCATATGAACAGAGCGCGGTCCATTTTTTTTAATTGTAACTCGGCATGTGACAACACTCCACCTGATGTAAAGCTAGAGTGCGGTCCATGAACGGAAACAAATGCTACTACTAAGAAACCTGTGCGGGCAGCAGTTGCCTCCACTATGCCGGCTTGAGGAGACGAGCATGCACCATCTAGATTGACAGTGCACACTCCTCTCGTTATACCTGGCTACTTTCAAACTATTCCCGAAACGCGACAAGGTGTGTAATTCGAAAGCGGTGGTACTACCCCAGGACGGCAGACATGAGCATCATAATTCAATATCTTATGTAATAGTAAAAGAGGTAGCCCAAAGTGATATTCTGATAAAAGGTTAATGAAGATAATTAAATTATATCTCATCAATGGCGGAAGCTGTTTTAGTATCAGCTGTATATCATATAACGCCTACGGTATTATACAAATTATTTAACTTAAACAACTACTCTTTAATTAGACCACGATACGGTTTCGATCTGAATTGGATTCGGTATTTTTTGAACATTAAGTTAAACAACACAAAGAGCGGCCGTGGTCTAGCGGTAAGACGCGTGAACTCACGATCGATGAGACCCGTGTTCGACCGTTATATGTACTTTGGTCGCTTAGTGCCTATAGGCACTATTAAAGAGTGGTAGGCAGACTGATGATGGTTATTTGTCCAGTCTGTCGTCCTGGGGCAGTACCACCACTTTCGAATGTAACACCCGTGAAGTGACTTTGTCGGGTTTCGGGAATAGTTTGAAAGTAGCCAGGTATAACGAGAGGAGTGTGCACTGTCAATCTAGATGGTACATGCTGGTCTCCTCAAGCCGGCATAGTGGAGGCGACTGCAGCCCGTAGAGATTTCTCTGTGGTAGCAGTTGTTTCCATTCATGGACCGCATTCTAGCTTTACATCAGGCGGAGTGTTGTCACATGTCGAGCTATAATAAAAAAAAGTACATTATAAGTCCTAAACAACAAAAGAAATTATGCTATGTCTACAACTTCGTAATTTTAGGAGGTAGTTCCAGAACGCATATGAAATAAATATCATGATCATCATCATCACCATTTATCACACGAAGAAATAAGTAGATCTATATTGTTATTATTATTTCAATAAATGTTTTGGTAAAAGTCACTTTTTTAATCAGAAATATCATCTAAATTAGCCTTAAAATTAAGAAAAAAATCGATTCTCACAATATAAAAGTGGTAGGCAGACTGTTGATGGTTATTAGCCCAGTCTGCCGTGTTGGGGTAGTACCACCACTTTCGCAATTAACACCCGTGACCTTACAGTCTTGTTTCAAGAACAGTTTGAAAGTAGCCAGATATAACGAGAGAAGTGTGCACTGTCAATCTAAATGGTGTATACTTCTCTCCTCAAGCTGTCATAGTGGAGACGACTGCTGCCCGCTCATGGACCGCACTTTAGATTTACATCAGACGGAGTGTTATCATATGAAACATTCTAAATAGAAAGATCGAATAAATCTATCCAAATTCGATTCAATCGAGTGTGACCATGACCGATGTCAATGGTCAAGATTAACATAATTGAAATCAGTAATGTATTCATTGGTTTACGTAACACAATCGATTACGATACGATACTATTGTTTGGAACGGAACGTGATTGATTGTTTGTTACTACGATGGTGTATTCTTATTTATTGTCTATATAATAGAAATCAATTGCTGTTCGTTAGTCTCGCTAAAACTCGAGAATGGCTAGACTGATTTGGCTAATTTTGGTTTTGAATTATTTGTGGAAGTCCAGGGAAGGTTTAAAAGGTGAGTAAATATAAAAAAAATGCTTGGAATATAGTAAAAACAACAATTTCGCTTTCCCTTAGAAACTATTCCTTTGGTTTTGAATGTCAAACATTTGATGTTCGTCCCTTCGTTCAGAAATCAATTAAATTTAAAAGTCGTTCAGAAATGCTTTTTTATTTATTGATTCAGAAGCGGTACGAAGTTTGCCGTGTCAGCTAGTATTATAATAAAGTTGTTAAGTTTGTTTGTATGTCTCGCTAATCTCAGTAAATGATAATTATATTAAAACAATTATTTTTGTTTTATTTATTGTCTATTGAGGAACGTTTTGGATTCGCGTGAACTCACGATCGATCAGATCCGTGTTCGAACTTCGTTAATTTCGTGACCGGTACCTTTACCTTGTCGCAAGCTTGAAAGTTTCCATTCCACAGTCCACGAGTGTTGCAGTTGAGTAGCAGTTGTTTCCGTCCACGGACCGCACTCTAACTTTACATCAGACAGAGTGTTGTTCTTATGTTGAGTTACTATAAAAAATACGAGTAGCCTAAGTGAAGATTAGACCTAGGTTATGTTCAAATCGTACGAGTATGTAAAATAAATTATATATCTAATAATATAGTATTAAAAATTACCTTGGACCTAATCGTGACAGGTAATAAGGCTTATAAGGTTATTTTGTCCTCATAAGGTCTAATTGCACCAAAAGGCCCGTTAAAGTTATAAATAAATAAATAAAGTTACTTTGACTGTTACAGTTTACGATGACTTTAACGGTTACATTTACATTTACTCTCCACACGCGTTGCACCATCGTCGCGCCTGTCATTTTTGACGCTCACTTTAACGCTAACCAGCGAATCTAGGCTTGGTTAAAGTCAAAGTAATCGTCAAACCAATGTTACTAACGTCAAATGTATGAAAAGAAGCCCAATATGTTTTTTTATTATTATTTCGAGATGAGCCACCCTTTTAACGATAACAAATATAATTTACACGATATTGTAACGCGTGTGGAGTAAACAATTTTTTTATTTATTAATTATATTCACGTTAAAATTAAAAGATGGTATGAAGAAGTTTAGTAGGTACCATATATCTGGGAGAATCGAACTGATGTCCCCTTGTAACTTATCAATTAATTAAAACAAGCCAACACAACTAAAATGGTAATGGAATTTGTCAAAAAAACTTAACACAATCTTACTTTGGAATTTTACAACGATACGGTCTACTGTTAACGCTCGAATTATATTTATTATAAGAGCGGAAACAACTGCATCAGAAAGAAATGTCTCTAGACGGGAATCGCCTCCGCTATACCGGCTTGAGAAGACGAATGTGCACCATCTAATAACACTGCACATTCCTCTCGTTATACCCGACTACTTTCAAAACTATTCCCGAAACGCGACAAGGTGTTGGGCTAATAACCATCATCTTAATACATGAAAAGGTCTTAGGTTTAATCCTCATCATCAACTCTGTACTATGACCGCACTTCACCTAATATCTTTGAGCGGCCGTGGTCTAGCGGTAAGACGCGTGAACTCACGATCGATGAGCCCCGTGTTCGAACCTCGCTAATTCTGACCTATGTAACTTTGTTATATGTACTTTGGTCGCACTATTAAAGAGTGATAGGCAGACTGATGATGGTTATTCGTCCTGTCTGCCGTCCTGGGGTAGTACCACCACTTTCGAATGTAACACCCGTGAAGTGACCTTGTCGCGTTTCGGGAACAGTTTGAAAGTAGCCAGGTATAACGAGAGGAGTGTGCACTGCTAATCTAGATGGTACATGCTCGTCTCCTCAAGCCGGCCTCAAGGTTTCTCTGTAGTAGCAGTTGTTTCCATTCATGGACCGCACTCTAGCTTTGCATCATCGTCTGGACGCAATTCGGCCGTTAAGAGTAGAGGGGCTGATAAAAATCACGTTTCGATTGTTGAACTTGTAAAAACTGTTTAATGAGTAATTTGTCGGCGATTCATTACATTGTTACTTTTGTACTTTTGCCGACTACGTGATGTTGGTGAGCGTCAGGATTACTGTACCACGAACCTTCGACTATGAACGAGTTCGCTTCGACCACATCTCGTTAACACCACAGCACAATGGACAAGGTCCTCACAAAATTAACACATGTTAAATCGAAAACCATTTCGAGATATCACTTCAATTAGATGTATTTTTTGATTTCCGTCTGAAAAAACTTTAAAATCGCAGAGATATTTGAAAAACTGTGATGATACGCGATCGACCTTCTTCGGACAGTTTGACAAGATAGAATACAAGGTACCAACCTAACAGTTTTGTTGATTATTTTGTTGTCTATGGTTGTCGCCTCACAAGTTTGTCAAATAGTTTAGTTTGTGTTTCCTAACAATAACAATGTTTTATACGAATAACTATTGTAATTTTTTAAACAAAACTACGCTATAAACACGATGTTTCAATTAACAGGAACTTTTAAAAATCGAAAGTTTGTTTGAACTTTTGACAAATGATTATTTTTTCTTGTTCCTTGGTAATGGTTTAGTTCCGGCCGAAACGTCACGATTACTATATTACAATCGCAATTTTTAAAAATTAATAAAAAAAGAACAAAGCAATTATAAAAGTTTTCCAGAAAATCTGAAAATATGTAAAAAAAGATAGCTATCACCAAATACACCTACCCAATTGTCAAGATAGATAATAATTCGTTAGATGTAATAATAAAAAATGTTATAAAAATCCTTATTACGTTTTGCAATAAGGTCGAAATCCAAATAAATTTTATTGCATAGCGAGCTACTAAGCTATATCCTTATTTATTATATTGAAAATAATAATAATAATAATACTTTATTGCACAACATAAAAATTGCAAAAGGCGAACTTAATGCCTTGAGGCGTTTTCTACCAGTTAACCTTTGGTGTGGTGGAGGTGGTTTTCGGTGCAGAAACAAAAATATAAGAATAAATAAGTGAAAAATAAATAAATGTAAAATTATTGAATAAAGGCAAAACAGCATAGGAATTTAATAAACTAACAAGAAATATAGGATAAATATACATACATATATATATAAATAATAATATATAAAGAAAATAACTTATTAGATTGATGATAGAGGCAATATAAACTGATTCTCATGGTAAATGCTATTTACAACTATATATCATTGTGTAATAGGCAATTTGCTTGGCGCTAAGAACTGTGCAATTCGATGCAAAGAGGAATGTAACTAGAAAATACTGAATTTTGAGTTATTTGTTAAAATTTATTTATTATTTAAAATTCTGAACTGAAATGGGAACCGTATATATTATACGGTTATATCTAGCGTCAATATTTCCCCCCCTTGTGCTATCTTTGCGTTAGCTTCTTTTTTTTTATTGTAGCTAGGCATGTGACAACACTCCGCCTGATATAAAGCTAGAATGCGGCCCATGAATGGAAACAACTGCTACTACAGAGAAATCTCTACAGACAGCAGTCGCGTCCACTATGCCGGCTTGCAGAGACGAGCATGTACCATTCAGATTGATAGTGCACACTCCTCTCGTTATACCTGGTACCGGCCAGAATTGAGCGAGGTTCGAACACGGGACTCATCGATTGTGAGTTCACGCGTCTCACCGCTAGACCACGGCCGCTCTAATTAATTTTATTCAGATAAAATTAATTTTCAAATAACCGATTTTATTTATTAGGTTACTCATTTTAAACATTACTTGATTATAACCGTTCTTCCAGGGTAGACTATTTCAATAGCTCGCACTATGCTTTTTATTTCCTTTTTTTTATATAGTAACTCGGCATCTGACAACACTCCGCAATGTAAAACTAGAGTGCGATCCATGATCAGAAAAAACAAATTTCAGGTGTTACATTCGAAAATGGTTACCCCAGGATGGCTGCTCCATCATCAGTCTGCCTACCACTCTTTAATAGCGACCAAAGTTATGTACATAGTTACATTGTTTAGAATTTAGCGAGGTTCGAACCCGGGTCTCATCGCTCGTTAGTTCACGCATCTTACCGCTGGACCACGGCCGCTCATCGTAACCAAAAATATTTTTGTTGCCAATTATAACCTTATTCCCTTAAACAAGAACAAGTTGTAAGTTATGGATGTGAGGTACACTCGTGCTCATAATCGTTGGCTAATTGAGATATTTTTTATAATAATACCTGTACAGTATGAAGTGTAATCATCGGCAGATTTATTAACGTGTGCTACTTTTATTTTGTATGCAGGCATAGGGTAGGGTGACATCGTTATGGATTGTACTCTATTTGTCGTATTAGGACTATGGTGTGAGTGAGATAGAATGGAAGGCGTTAATTGTGACGGTGACGATCACCTTTTTGTTTTTTTAATGCCTCGTGCTTGAAGCTTGCATCACACCGAGGGACTAAAGTACATATAACATAGTTACATTGGTCAGAATTTAGCGAGGTTCGAACACGGGTCTACAAGCCTCACGTACTACATATTTTACTCTCATTTTTTATTTTATTTTTTTGGGATGTTGCACATTCGTCTCCTCAAGCCGGCATAGCGGAGGCGACTGCTACCTCTACAAAATTTATCTGTAGTAACAGTTCATGAACCGCACTCTGCTCGTGTACTGTTTTAGTTTTTTTGTTTATTGTAGCTCGGCATGTGACAACACTCCGCCTGATGTTAAGCTAGAGTGCGGTCCATGAATGGAAACAACTGCTACTACAGATAAATCTCTACAGGTACATTATAACGTTTACAGTTGCGGTGCACTTACCCTATCTATATCTAAGACGATAATAGTCGAGTACGCGTTATGAGGTGTGAAATATTATAAAATGTTTTAATATGCATATAGTAAGTAAACTGGTTATTGTTACATATACTTTTGTTATAGTAGCTAGACATATGACCACCAAGCTAGACGGACTGATGCTGGTTATCAGCCCAGTCTGCCGTCCTGGGGTAGTACCACCACTTTCGAATGTAACACCCGTGAAGTGATCTTGTCGCGTTTTAGGAGCATTTTGATATAGCGAGAGGAGTGTGCACTGTCGATCTAGGTGCATATTCGTCTCCTCAAGCCGGCATAGTGAAGGCGACTGCTACCTGTAGAGATTTATCTGTAGTAGCAGTTGTTACCGTTTATGGACCCCACTCTAGCTTTACATCAGGCGGAGTGTTGTCATATGTCGGGATACAATAAAAAAAAATGAACTTGGAAGTTCAGCTTTTTAGAGCGGCCTAGTCTAGTGGTAAGACGCGTTATATCACGATCGATGAGACCCGTGTTCGAACCTCGCTAAATTCTGTCCAATGTAACTTTGTTATATATAAGTACTTTGGTCGCTCAGTGCCCATAGGCACTATTAAAGAGTGGTAGGCAGACTTGTGATGATTATAATTAGCCTAGTCTGCCGTCCTGGGGTAGTACCACCACTTTCGAATGTAACGCCTGGATTCAGCCTGAAAATTGTTAGGTATAGTAAAAGGGAAGTGCTCTATTAATTAATGGTTGGTGCACATTCGTCTTCTCAAGCAGGCATAGCGAAGGGGAATACTTTTCTTTGTAAGTAAATATTAAATATAAAATGTATGTAAATATTTTTAATATACCGTGGTGATGTCGGAAGTGTGTGCTGAGGCGATAGTGTTGTGTTGACAGGGACATGGGTTCTGGTGCAAATTATGTCGTGGAGTACCAGATAGGGATAACGGGAGTTGTGACTTATTGTACGACGTTAGATATCTCATTCCACACACACGTGACGTGTTCCTTTGTATTTTGCTATTTTCATTTTATCAAAAAACCAAACTTCTATTCAATTGTCATTTATTTTTGTTTTTGGCGGTTTAAATTATTATAAAAATTAATTTGCAAAACAGAATGATGGTATCGCCTGAGAGAAATGGGCCCACAATTTCACGATAATCTTTTAAGTCATTTTCTAGAAAAATAAATCTACATTTCATATCAATCAGTTTTAATTTTTTTTACCCGAGTTATTGAGTAATTAGACTTTTTTTAATGCAATATTTGAGATTATTATATAAGGTCAGCTAACCCGGCAAACTTCGTACCGCCTCAGAATTTGATTTCTGAACGACTTTTAAATTTAATTGATTTCTAAACGACGGGGCGAACATCAAATGTTTGACGTTCAAAACTTATTGAAAAAATAAAATATTATTTTAGAATATTGTTTTTATATTAAACTATTAGGTTTTAAGTTAGCCCAAAAATGGGTATTTTCCTAATAGAAGAAATTCAACACGCAACGCACTCTTTGCTTTTTCTATTTACAATACACGGAGGTGAAGTTTTCAAGTGTGCGAGGATAGCCAAATCCGAAACTACAAGAGTTAGCAATAAATACTCAAAGCAATCTCGAAGTTTGATGAAAAAGATTCGCCTAAGAGAAATGGGCCCACAATTTTTTTCTCGAGTTTGTCGATGATTTTTAGTTAATTTTGTAGAAAAATAAATCTACTTCCTTATTACCAATGTTTTGTTACCAACTATTAGATATCAAGTGGGCCCAAAAATGGGCATTCTCCTTTCATCATAATTTCTTACTAATTTTAATTTATATCTTCACATAATTTCGTACATTGAAATACTCGCATATAATAAGAAACATTAAAATGCAATTTGTTATTTGTTTTATATAAATTTTAGATTCGTAAAACCAAACTTGTAAGACCTAAGACGAACGGGTTAAAAGCAGGAACTCCCATACTTACTACTTAGGTTATCTAAGCGTGATAAGTTTGAACCTGTAGATTTTATGCAACAATCTTTCGGCTTAATGATAACCTTTTAACATTGTTTATACACAGTTATGAACGGTGAAGTGTTCTAGGCATATTTTTTTATTGTAGCTCTGCATATGACAATACTCCGCCTGATGTAAAGCTAGAGTGTGGTCCATGAACGGAAACAACTGCTACTACAGAGAAATTTCTACAGGCAGCGGTCGCCTCCCTCGTTGGGAGACGAATGTGCACCATCCAGATTGACAGTGCACACTCCTCACGACAACGCGACATAGTCACTTCGAATTTGTTACATTTCAAAGTGGTGATACTGCCCCAGGACGGCAGACTGGGGTATTAACCATCATTAGTCTGCCTACAACTCGTTAATAAAGCGATATATGTCAGAATTTAGTGAGGTTCGAACACGGGTCTCATCGATCGTGAGTTCACGCGCCTTACCGCTAGACCACGGCCGCTCTGAATGCGGTGTAAGTAAAATCAGTTTGTAAGTTAATTTGCAGTGTGGTCTCGTGAACATATTCTCGTACATCGTAAATATTGTGATACCATCTGTGGATGGGTGTTACCAGACTATGTGGGTGTATGTCTTTACGATGTTTATTGTGCGACTGTTTCAATTCAGTATGTTTTCGCTATATAATTAAATAAATTAATACATACGGTGACGAGCTAACTCGACAACTGCATTATCGTCTTTTCTGTTTACCGTTCGCTTCCAGCAATGTCTTGCACAATAGCCCCTTGCTTCGCATGTGCCGTGGTTTCAATAACTTATATGAAAATCACATTGACCTGGACATTTTTTATCTAAACACTAAAGCATTCAAACATAATTTGCACAAAATATATCATAGGGGAGTAGATCAGTGAATGCTTATATTTCATACTTAAATACGAATCTAATCTTAAATAAATTATTTCTATACTATTTATACTTCACCTCACTTTATATATTTGTTTCTGTATTATGTAATTATATTGTTCTTTTTAACAAATGTTATGTATAACTATTAGGTTTACAAAATTTGTAATGCATGGTGAATTGGTTGGTCCAAATAATATTTGGTCGATAACCTTATAAAAAACACATTACACCTAATATTTTTTATTGCGTAAGTAATCCGACACTATAATCGGTACAATTAAATAGAAAGTGACAAAAATGTACTTTATAGTGTATGCGGTAGGTGAGGGAGATTATCGCTCAAGGCGCCTTAACCTTATACTTTAGGAGATGCACGTAAAAATAAATAAATCTTTATTGAGTAAAAAATAGTTTACAAGTTACTTGGGTTGAGGACCCCGTACTAGACTATAATCTGTATTACGGCTGTCCTCGCTCTTTCCTAAAACAATAACAATTTCAAAAACACTTGTGTGTATACGTGTGCGTGTCTCTGCGTGAACGGAGGCGACTGCTATCAGAGAAGGGGATCTGCAGACAGCAGTCGCGTCCGCTATGCCGGCTTGATGATCTCATCTTCTGCCTCTTCACACTGCGCATAGCTATTTGTTGCCGTTGCAAATAAGTAAGAAGAAAAAACCAACAGCTCTCCGTCTACCTTCAATCTAGATAAACATCTGTGATACGTTTGATAATGTTTTGATTGAGATGCTCAGAGGTATAACGGTGAAGGACGCTGCCACACAGCATGATTAACACGTACGTCAAAACAACATGATGTACAATTAATTGGTTATCGTGAGGGATTGACAGGCACCAGTACAGATAAATAGATGCCGGATTGCGATTCTAACAGGACCAATGTAACTTTCATCTATGTACTTTGATTGTGTACGATACCATCTAGTGAGTTTAGGTTTCTCTCTCCTCGTCGTTGAGGATCGTGACTCCTGGTGGCTCGCTCAATTAGATGTCTCCATCAGCTGCGACCGCTTGCCTGAAGGAGAGCTTTATGCACCGGCATCTCTAGACAAATGGACAACTGGTCTGTCCAGCGGCTTGGGCTTCTACCGCACGGTCTTCTGCCATCAACCTTTCCTGTCACCACGAGCCTTTCTAGATCCTTACGCGCTATGTGGCAGAAGTACTTCAGGATGCGACGCAGGCAAAGCAGATATGAAAAACTGTATTTATTATGAATCAAAAAATTACTACCATTAAAATGCCGTATACGCATTGTTTATAAACTTATGGTTAATAACAAAGCTTCGTTAAAGAGGTAGAAGTGTTGGGGTAGTACCACCACTTTCGAATGTAACACCCGTGAAGTGACCTTGTCGCGTTTCGGGAATAGTTTGAAAGTAGCTAGGTATAACGGGAGAAGATCTGGACGGTACACATTCGTGTCTGCAAGCCGGCATAGCGGAGGTGACTGCTGTATGTAGAAATTTATTTGTAGTAGTAGTTGTTTCTCTTCATAGACCGCAATCTAGCTTAACATTAGGCAGAGTGTGGTCAAATGACAGCGGACCACGTCTTTACCACCAACTCGGCCACGGAAGCAGGCATGGTTGACTAAAAATAATAGTCTTTATTTACTGCATCTTTCTATGGCAATCTATGGTACCTATTGGTTAGGGCTAACGCCCGAAATTAATAATCAATCTTCCCCTTCCCCAAAATCCCTTTTTCACGGACTCAGATAGAAAAATCAATCCAGATTTTGAATAAAGCGTGCCATTAACCTATCTATAAATCGAAATTGCCAAACGAATTGTCAAAAAAAGGATTGCAGAATTTTGTTATTGGGACCTAGATTAGAGATCTATCCGTCGATATGTATTAATCTAAGATTGTTTTCGATTTCGGATTGTGGATGCAATATTAATTTCGGGCGTAAGAGGTCAATGAATTCAGAATAAATAGAGACATGAAAGAGATAAATCTAAATTTAACGGAATTTATATAAATCGTAACATTCTACGCCGTTTTAGACATTCTCGAAGTATTCTAGACATTTGCTTGCTAATTAACTGTGAGCGTCCAAGTTTGAGCCTAAACTACGATTTTAAACGATACATTTGTTTTGTTATTGAATTATGATGTTAATAGGGGAGGTGTATCCGGTGAAAGCTATCTTTTTTACATATTTTTTAGATAATATAGATTAATTTAGTCGACACGTGTTTCTGGAAAACTTTTATAATTGATCCGTTCTTTTTTTATTAATTTTTAAAAATTGCGATTGTAATATATTAATCGTGAGGTTTCGTTCGGAACCAAACCATTGCCAATGAACAAGAAAAAATAATCATTTGTCAAAAGTCGAAACAAACTTTTGATTTTTAAAAGTTCCTGTTAATTAAAACATCATGTTTATAGTGTAGTTTTGTTTTAAAAATTACAATAGTTATTCGTATAAAACACTGTTATTGTTAGGAAACACAAATAAAAGATATTTGACAAACTTGTGAGGCGACAACCATAGACAACAAAATAATCTACAAAACTGTTAGGTTGGTACTTTGTATTCTATCTTGTCAAACTGTCCGAAAATCGAAGAAGGTCATTACAGTTTTTCAAATATCTCCTCGATTTTTAAGTTTTCTAATTGAAGTGATATCTCGAAATTGTTTTCGATTCACCATGGGTTAGTTTTTTTGAACCTTGGCCATTATGATGTTAATTGAATAAAAAAAGTCTAAGCAGGATCGAACCCTCGCCCTCGGCCACTAACTACACCGCTTTGCTTAACATTACAGTAACAAAATTCCTCTATTAAATCTTTCCATTTGTAACTCTTCCAACTTCTGAATCGATGTTTCATACAAGTTTGGGCTAAATTGCAAGAAGATTAAACTTGTGTCAATGTGGGCGGCCGTGGTCTAGCCGTAGAGGTAGGACCTCGCGATCGATGAGACCCGTGTTCGGACCTCGCTAAATTCTGACTAATGTAACTAGGTTATATGTACTAGCTACTACGTCATCAAAAAAAAAAACTAAACTATTCAAAAGCGACATTTTAAATACCAAAAGTTTTTTTTTAATTGTAGCTCGGCATGTGACAATACTCCGCCTGATGTAAAGCTAGAGTGCGGTCTATGAATGGAAACAACTGCTACTACAGAGAAACCTGTACGAGCTGCAGTCGCCTCCACTATGCCGGCTTGAGGAGACGAGCATGTACCATCTAGATTGACAGTGCACACTCCTCTCGCTATACCTGGCTACTTTCAAACTATTCCCGAAACATGGTCACTTCTCGGGTGTTACTACCCCAACACGGCAGACTGGACAAATAACCATCATCAGTCTGCCCACCACGATTTAATAGTGCCTATAGGCACTGAGCGAGGATCGAACACGGGTATGGTCTCACGCGTCTTACCGCTAGACCACGGCCGCACTAGCAAAACCTAAAAGTTGTATGTCTATTATTAACTTCCAGTGCTATACATACAAGATGCTCACACACATTAGTTTTATTTGAACAATTAATTTATTCATGTTGTTGTTGTAAACGTGCGCACGCGCATGTCAACTTTCCGCCAATCACGGTCACTCCCTCATTTGACGTATGAGTGATTTAGGGATCGGGGGCTGTTTGCAACATATTTAGACATCATTAGGTTTTATTGTATTGTTTTGTGGCGCCTATTTTAATAATACCCACAGATACCTACATGAGAAAGAGTGGTAGGCAGACTGATGATGGTTGTTAGTCCGGTCTGCCACCACCACTTTCTTCAAGTGAACACTACTCCCACGAAGTCAGGTTAAATAGTGTGCACTCACAACCTGGATTGTGCGCATTCGTCTCTTCAAGCCGGCATAGCGAAGGCGACAGATGCCTGTAGAAATTTCTCTGTAGTAGTCAGCGTTGTCAGATTATTTTTTTTTGCCAAGTCGGGATTTCGGAACTTTTTGAGTGAAAAAAGCGGGATTCTTTCTTCGAAAGCGGGACATAGTAAAAAACATATATAATCAGAAGTGTTTAAATATGTATCTTTTATTTGAGTTTTAAATTACGTTTACGTGACAATAGATAGCAAAAATAGCCATAGAAAATGTACTTTAATAAAAATATGATATTTTAAATCAGATTTACCCTATCGTTAGGTAGTTGAGTCTTCTCATGGCCGGTTTCTGAATTCTTCGGTTTGCGTAACAAACTGTTATAACCATAAAAATTTGACACATCGTAAACGATAGTTATTTCAAAATGTATGGGGAATGTGTCCGTTAGAAAAATGTGGTGTTTCAAATAATAGTCTGAAGAGTGAGTTACAAATTGTAACTCTTTTACACAGTTTACAGTAAGCTTTATACTCATCCGACGTCACAATACACACACAAGTCCGAGAAGCGGGACTGAGCCGTCCCGCGCGAGACGTTTAATTTTGATTTAAAAATCAAAATCGGGACGTCTGGCAACGTTACTAGTAGTAGTTGTTTCCGTTCACGAACCGCACTCTAGCGGTCACATAACACGTATTAATGTACTAACGATATAAAAGGGCCCTTATTCATTGTTTTAAAGTAAATGGTATTTATTTTAGTATATAAATATTGCATATTGTAGCTGTTAATTATTGTTAAAAGGATTCGCTTTTATTGTTCATTGTTATTTTGTATTGCTTGAAAAACTTTTTAGAAGTAAAATCGTATATTTGATTGAAACTAAACTAAAAGAACAATACAAAATATGTATTATTTCTTGGTACCACCTCTCCAACTCAGCTGTTGTGTGCGTGTTTCTACAACGGTCTCGTATAAGCAGCGTAGCGTAAATGTCCTTGTTCCGTAAGTGACCTTGTTTACATTATTAATTAGTAAACAACTTCGACGAGATCTTTCTCGAAGCTTCTTCCTGTTTGAGTATAAATACCGACACCCGAGTGTCCCAAAGAGTAGTCCCATTCTGGATGGGATACAAGCAACTCCTGCGATACCAAGGCTATCCAGCGCCTATCGTACCACTTCTGCTGCACTACCTTATTGTGTGTCGTATGCAATAAATTGGTGTGAAGACCGAAGTCCTGTATTATTTTCGTATTATTTTATTTGGTTTGGCATTATAACAATGTGCCAGTGTCAAAGTAAATTATTGTGCATCACGAGTCATTCATTCTTCACACTAAACAGTCACGTCAAGTCAAAAATTGCTCCAGTAAAGTGGTAGAATCTTTACTTAAGCTTCCTAGGGAGTTTTGGAGGGAAAATAGAAACACATGTTCTCTTCTTTTGAATTGTTCACCCAGACTCACGCGCGTTCACGAACACTTAATGGTTAATAATCCACCATTATTACACATTAACACTCGAAGAACACACAAGTTTAGGAAAATAATTCAAGACAGATAACCTTACGCCTCAAGATTGCCGCCAAAACTCATGTCCTATCTTCTAAGATTTCAGCTAAGTCTAGTGATGTAAAATTAAAGTAGAAAGTTCGTTCGAATCGTCTATATGTATCGATCGATTAACCTCGTTATAGTATGTTGATAAGCTACGAGCACAACTATAATGAATATGCCATTATAAACACATAAATAACTTCATCGGCAACGTGTTAAAACTATAATTATAATTTAACGCGAAATAAGGTACAGTTTACACTGCGACATCGCTTTGCACCATAACATCCATAACATAACTAAAAACTGTTGCATTTACATTGGTTGTTTCTGATATTACGATGATGTTTTGTGTTTTTTTTTTAACAAATAATGGTACCCTAATGTTGTGTAGATGATATTGGACCAAAAAATATCAAATAATAAAATTTGAACCACATTTGAATTTGAAACCAAATTTGAAACACAGTTGTTTCCACTCATGGACCGCTCTCTAGCTTTACATCAGGCGGAGTTTTGTCATATGCCGAGATACAATTAAAAAAAACATCGGTACAATGCATGCAACTTTAGGTTAGCTAGAGTTCTAGTTGTCTTTAATAAAAAAAACTGTAAACAGCAAATGTTACCATGTGAATCCGAAAAACGTAAAGCTCAAAACGGCCTATCTAACGCTAAAGGAATTTTAAATAAAAGTACCCTATAACCTTCTCCCGCCTATTTTTTTATTTATTTTTATATTTTAAGGGCGACCAGTGGTGGGAATCATTATATCATGCTTTTGTTTAGCAGACCAATCCTATGGCGAATGATCCACCTTTAGGTGCCACATCTTACACAATAAACCAAAAAAATATATATATATATATAATCTACCTCTCTACTAAATTTCATAAAGATCCCTTGAGCCGTTTAAATGCTATTGGGTGACAAAAACGTTCTTTCACGTTAATCATTTTAATAGGTATAATTAACAGAAGACCAAAGTTTAGGGGTTAGTTTGTGCGAAATATATCGTTAACGAACACTATTAAAACTTTCTTAAGAGGAACTCTCATTATCCCGGCTCATTTACTACATCATATTTTTGCAAACAATCCTCTGTCACGAACAACTAGTTTATTATCTTATGATTGAAACCTACTCGTATAAGGCGATAATCTTTGTACAGAACGTTTCCTGTTTTGCATACATATTTTTTATAGTAACTCAACATAGTCGTACTCCGCCTGATGTTAAGTTAGAGTGGGATCCATGTGCGGACTTAACTGCTACAGCAGTGATATGCCTGCAGGCATAGCATTTGTAGCTGCCGTGGTCTAGCGGTAGAACACGTGAGACCAATGTTCAAACCTCGCTAAATTATGACCGGTACCAATGTACGAGTATTTATTGGCACTATTAAAAGAGTGGTAAGCAGACTGATGATGGTTATTAGACCAGTCTACCGTCCTGGGGTGGTACCACCACTTTCGAATGTAACACCCGTGAAGTGACCTTGTCGCGTTTCGGGAATAATTTGAAAGTAGCCAGGTATAACGAGAGGAGTGTGCACTGTCAATCTAGATGGTTCACGCTCGTCTCCTCAAGCCGGCATAGTGGAGGCGACTGCTGCCCGCACAGGTTTCTCTCTGTAATAGCAGTTGTTTCCATTCATAGACCGCACTCTAGCTTTATATCAGGCGGAGTTTTGTCACATGCCGGCTACAATTAAAAAAAACTCAATCTAGATGGTGCACATTCGTCTCATCAAGCCGGCATGGCGGAGGCGATTGCTGTCTGTAGAAATTGTTGTCTGTGGTAGCATTTGTTTCCGTTCAAAGAGCGCACTCTAGCTTTACATTAAAAAACCGGCTACTTCCAAGCTAGCTACACTTGAACGGCACTCGTATGAAACTGTTTCGTCCACATGTGAATATAGCTTAAATAAGATAAGACAATAAACTGTATTTATAGCGTTATAAGATTAAGTTGTAGTGTTTGGGAGCTGCGAATAAATTCACCATCGTTAAATTTAACTCTGATATACGTAGTTGAATAATTTATATCATTGTAAAGATGCCGGGACCGCTTTACTAACCTACTTTATTCGTTTTCATTTATACTTTATTACACACGCCAATCAAAGCCTATGTCTACACACACACCTCTGTGAATGTTCGTTCGTTTGTCTCCCAATTTCGAAATTTGTGTTTATATTGCAATTGTAAGTGAATTTATTAAAATTCTTATGAGTAATAAAGACTATTGAATAAGAGAAGAGAGAATAAGTGAATGAGGGGGAGTTACACCTGGGGCTAAAGTGAAGAGCTAATCGCTGGCCTCGAATATCATAACAACGACAATTCTGCCAATGTCGAGTAGTAAATTCTTGATGTTTTTGCATCAAATTGCAATGGTGTTTTACAATTTGACGCTTTCTTGGAGTATTTGGCGGCAATTCACCCGGTCACGTCACAATATGAGCGTTTTCACGGCGTGGGATAACCACAAAAAAAACCGCTTCCATTGCCCCATATAGAGTGAATTTTAATGTTACCACAATTACTCACATAAAATTACGCAAAATAACACAAATTTTACACAATAATAACCATTAAACTAATTAAGGAAAGGGATAAAAAACACCTCAACCTTCCCGGGCAAAAGCGGGCCAAACACTCCAGTTGTCACTTGATCGAATCGAAAAAAAAAAGGATTTGACGTTTTAGTCACCCAAGTGATAACGAAACGTTTTTTTTTTTTTCGATTCGATCAAGTGACAACTGGAGTGTTTGGCTTTTGAATGTAGCCCCTGGTACTGTCTCGTAATAAATTCCAGGAAGTCTGTCAGAGAATCTGAAAGCTTTGCGAATACACACCAAAAACCCGGTCTATGTCTTCAACACTTTATTTATACTCGTATGTGGACCAGTCTGTTATTTATTTATAATTTAATATTTTATACAAACCTCCGGCCATAGTTGCCTGCCCCTTCAGACAATTATTGATAGAATGTTTTTGGGTATGTCATAAATTAAGGTCCTACCGGGTTCGAACCCGAGACGCAGCGACATCACGTCGGCATTGACATACAAACGTATCCAGAAATGGTATTAGTGTAGAAATAAATCTCTTATCGCTATTATAAATCACTAGTCAAATAAAATCGCTGCTTTGAACCCATGTACAACTATTAAATGGCTGTTTTGTCATATGCAGGCGGCGCTATTCTTTGTTTTTACACGATTTTAATTCGAATTCAAATTATGTTGTCAAATCTTTCTTCAACTACATTTAACTTCGGAAAAGTTCTCGTAGAAGGCCACAAGAAACTCGAAATCGATTATATGTATCAATGTACACATAGAAATAAAGAAAAATATATATATAGAAAAAATATCGAAAAGATGCTATTTTAAGCTTGATACATTTACCTGAAAATATTTATCAACTTTAAAACTTTAAACGTAAAAATAAATAAAACAAGATTGTGTTTAAACTTGAATCGTGATCGAGAATAAACCTCCAAAGTTATAAATACAGAAACAGTCACCCTTAAAATTAGTTATAAATTATTTGAAAAGACACCCCACAAGATAAAAGGTGCTAATGAAACCGCGGGGGTTGATACGTGTCGCTCCACATTATTATGCAATTATTTAAAATACACTTTACATTTTACCTATATGGTAGTTTTTTATTTTCATTGTTAGATACCTGCTTGTTTTTATTTATATTTCACTCTTTTTTTTTCTTAATTTAAGGGGATGAATTAAATATTATATAAATATTTAGACGAATCTAAACGTACTTGTTTAAAAATGTATACCATGACAAATTGAGCTTTATTTTTAATACATCTGGAGTTTACACACATTTTAAAAAGATATCTGTACTGAAATTTAATTTAATGATAATATTTCGGCATAAATTCTGCAAATTTCTTGCAAATACTTACCTAATATTTAGACAGATGTTAAGCGGACGTAATTTAGAATTAAATCTATTGTTTCAGCCGGACGAGATTCCAAAATCAGTGAAGTTAACATCGAGAGAAAGACGTTTCATCAAGTTTGCCAGCGTCGAGTATGGCGGACAGGTGTATATGTCACCGCAAGACTTCTTGGAGTCTGTTGTCGAACAGGAGCCCAGACGTGAGTGATGCCTTCTTCATTGGGGTTAAGCAGGGGTGATGAACTTTCCAACCACGTCTTTCGTCCTTCGTGAATTGGACGCGAGTTGTTTGCAGATACCCTTCTCTGCCATCCTCCCTTCATGGATCGCGCTCTAGCTAATCATCAGGCAGACAACACTCCGCCTGATGTTAAGCTAGAGTGCGGATATCTACAATAATTAAAATTTACATTCTGACCGGTACCAATGTAACTTTGTTACATCCGTACCTACTTTAGTCGTACAGTGCCTCTCTCTATAACATGGTTTGTTCTTTTCGTATCTTATTTTTTTAAGGATCGATCTTCAATTGTCATAATAATTACTTTCAGCCCGCCTGAAACGCAGAGTGCTTACAACTAAAGAAATTGAACAGCTCAGAGATAATACACCGCCACTCAAGAAGAATTCGTCGCAGATGTTCAGGAATCTTAGGGATAAAGGTATTTTTATAACTATCTGCTAAAAAAAAACAATCTTTTGATGAATTCTAAGGCTATCCAGTTTAAATAATGGTAGGCATACTGATGATGGTCTATTCTACCATCCTGAGATACCACCAAGTTAAATAATCTAATCGCATTTCTGGATTAGTTTAGAAGTAGCCAGGTATAACTAGAGGAGTGTGCTCTGTCAATGTGCACATTCGTCTCATCGTGGTGGCTTAGCCGAGACAGTTCTCTTTGGTAGCAGTTGGCTTCGCTCATCAGGTGAAGATTTGACTACACTCGACTTTAAAAAAAAACGCGTCGGCTAATATATGTTATGTTAGTTCTATAATGATAAAGTTTGTTTTTTTTTTTCAGGAATAATATCCTACACAGAGTACCTGTTTCTACTGTCTATATTAACAAGTAGGTAATTTGTAATTATCACTTAATATTGTTGTATATATCTTTATTGTAGCTCGGCGTATGACAACACTCCGCCTGTTGTTAAGCTAGAGTGCGGTCCATGAACGGAAACAACTGCTGCGGAGAAATTTCTACAGGCAGCCTCCGCGCAACTGGTTACTTCCAAATTGATCCCGAAACGGGACAAGGTCGCTTCACGAGTGTTACACTCGAATGTGGTGGTACAACCCTAGGACGGCAGACTCTTTTGTTTGTATGTAGCGTGTACGTATTATTTTTCAGAGCCAGCATCAGGTTTTCAGATTGCATTCAACATGTTTGACACGGACGGCAATCAGAGGGTGGACAAAAATGAATTTCTAGTCGTAAGTTATAAACACCCTTTATTTCTTAATTGTAGTGATTTTATTCTTCCTTAGATTTAAGACGAAAAGAGGAAGATACGTTACGCTCGATTAAAAAGTGAATTCCGCGAACTAGGTCTAACTGACATACGTAGCATTCTCTCTCCCTCACGTTGCAGTTTGGCAACGTCTTTCTATCTTTGTCTCGTGTGTATGAGTATGTCACTTTATTAGTGTGGGTGAGTGCATGTAGCTTACAATAGTAAACACCAGAAAACGTCCCGTATCTTCCTATTTTTGTTTAAATCTAAGGTTTTATCGAGTTTTAACGTCTCAGGAAAATTATTGGTGACGGGTGGTTTAAATAAATATTACTTTTATTAAATTGTGATGAAAATGTAATAGAAATAAATCGATAGCTCGAGCTGAGGTGGAGGTCGAACTCATGACCTCCGCTATGCACAGTGCACGCGGATACTTTTCTATCCACTTAGCTACGTAATTGCGTCGTAAGTCCTTTTTTACGTGGGGGACATCTTTTATAGATGCCTCAACATCTCGAGGAAGACGACGAGGTTATGTCGGACGCCCCGGTACTCCGCAATACCGGGTATACACGACTAAAAGCCCCACGGTACGTCATATGGTGAGGTCACTTCTTCTCTGAAAGCAGAGTGTGACCCGAGGAGAGACCCCACCTTGCTGGTTTCGGTTCGCGCCGGAGTACCTCAGGGAAGTATCCCGGGACCCTCTATCCACCACCTGAGGACGCGCGCGATGGGAGACCAGCAACTCCAACAGTGCCTCCCATACGACACTGTCACTCACGATCAAAGGATCACGAGCCACGGGGTCGTAAGTCTTTTTCTCTTTCCGTTCGACAACCCTTCCAACTGCTGCATGACGTCACACATTACCTGCTCATATCTATTCAATTTTCATCATAATTTAATAGTGAAACACGTTTTTTTAAACTTCTCGAGACGGTTAAAAATATTTATTATGAATGCACTTAAAAAGGAGCTCTTTATGCGACAAAGAACCATTTTTATTTATTTATTTTATGCATGTTATTATTATTATTTCTTTTATTTATAATAATATAGATTCAACGTCTGCTTGGTGGCACATTAAAGCAACGCATTGACTTGGACGAACAAAGTAAAAAGGCTGTGAGTTTTGGTTTCAAAAATACGGGATTTTTCGTGTCTCATTTTTCTTAATGCCTTATAATAAAATTGCAAAACGATTTACTATTTTACGTTCAGTACATGGAGTTAAGCACATTTTTTTTATTAACGTAAACCTTTAAAATACATTTGACAGGGCCTCCTGCTGAAAATATTATTCGAAAGATACATGTTAATTTTTCTGTCAAAAATGTATGAACTGTAAAAGTATATAGAAGAATAATGTTATTTTTGTGGTTTAAAAATATGTTGATATAAATTTAAATTATTGATAATTTAATCAATTCGGAGATTTAGTTTTTTTAGAAATTTAGTAGTTTTATTATTTGGCAAAATTATTTGTTTCAGTCGTTCGTTATTTGTAACAATTATTTTACTGTCTTTAAACAATACTTCTGTGTAACTTTGTCACTAAGTGTTTTTTTTCTTCTTTCTAATGTGTCGTGTCACTTACCAATAATATACTCGTATATATATATTTTAAATTATAATAACACACAGATATATTTCTCATTTTAATAATATGATATGTGTATATACTTTTCTTGATTAACTTTAATTAAGGCAGACTGATGATGGTTATTTGTCCAGTCTGCCGTCCTGGGGTAGTACCACCACTTTCGAATGTAACACCCGTGAAGTGACTTTGTCGCGTTTCGGGAATAGTTTGAAAGTAGCCAGGTATAACGAGAGGAGTGTGCACTGTCAATCTAAGATGGTACATGCTCGTCTCCTGAAGCCGGTATAGTGGAGGCGACTGCTGCCCGCGCACAGGTTTCTCTGTAGTAGCAGTTGTTTCCATTCATGGACCGCACTCTGGCTTTACATCAGGCGGAGTGTTGTCACATGCCGAGCTACTATAAAAAAAAAATATATTTAATCATACATAACAACTGACATTTGAACCAAATTATCTACTTTTGTTTTTGTAAATTTTGAAGAGCGTTTGGTAAACTGGTTTGATTATTACCCCTGTCTGCCGCAGTACCATCGCTTCCCAGTAACACTCGTGAAGTGACCTAGTCGCGTTTCGGGATCAGCTTGGAAGTTGTCTGGTATAACGAAAGGAGTGTGCACTGTCGACCTGGATGGTGCACATTCGTCAGTTCAAGGCAACTGCTACCTATTTTGAAATGGAGACA
Source organism: Tinea pellionella (assembly GCA_948150575.1). Lineage (NCBI taxonomy): Eukaryota > Metazoa > Arthropoda > Insecta > Lepidoptera > Tineidae > Tinea > Tinea pellionella. Next base: position 345,047 of record OX411263.1, on the reverse strand, counting down.
GGAAAAATATTAGTCTTTGTTCACTTTTTCTATTTGTAAATCGTCGCAGAGAAATTCGATTATTTTAAAGTTACACTAAGCTATATATGTACTTATATGTGTTTATATATGTATTCAACACGTGTAGCTGCATTCTATAGTATCTGCCAGTGCTATGAAGAATTCTATGGAGTGTCTACAAAAAAAAGAATCCACTGTAAGTTTGTCCAATGTCGCAAAATTTGTGGTTTTTATATTTATTTATTTTTTTCGAAATTGCATCATCAATTTGTAATTTTTATTAAATTTTTCTATAAACACGATTTCTATAGATTTTAAATTAAAAATTGCTAAGATGTATGGCTCCGTAACGTAGAATGTCGACCGAATACATTTGGCGCTTTTTCCTTTCAAATGTTTCGTGGGTTTCAATTGGCTTTTTATTTTAATAGAGTAGAATTTATTTGTGCAATTTTTGTTTAGATTATTTTTTGGGTAAGTAAAAATATATTTGTTTTTTTATTTATTAATTTTTGGCATATTCAAATTTAAAATATTGAGGTTGTTATTATTTTTTTAAATTATGATGAATGTTGAATAAAAAAAATCGCCATGCGCATGCGTTCTAAGGTAAGACTCGTGACTGCGTCGTATAAATTCCTCTATTCTATATTCTTTTGTTTCATCGGTAGTTTTTTTACACTGCAGGCTCTACGTTCATTAGATCATAAGAGGTCATTATTTCAAGTCGTACAATATTACTTTTTTGACATATCACCTTAGCAACCTTAGTTTGTGTGGCGAATTTTTTTTTATTCAATTTTATTTAATTTAAAAATACCTTATTTTACATGCTTATTATATGCACTAACTATTTAACATAAACTGTTTTCTTTTATTGTATTAACTAACAGTTTACAGATGTGTTTTCTATCATCGTATTTTAGTTTAGCTTCAAATTAAAATTGTTTTAACTGCTTAATATAGAATTGTCTATATAGCGAGATGAGCAGCCACGCAAGTTGACCAAGTAGCAAAAATGTTAAGCGCTCTATTTGATTATACAACATTTTTAATATTTGTACATGCTGCCGCCTATCTAGCCATGTCTATGTTATAGGTCACAAACCTATAATTTAATTGGGAATTTTACGATTTGATCATTTTTACAAACGGACGTTTTAAATACGGACATTTTGCTAAATAGACAATGAAATACTAAGTCTTTTTTGTTATGTAATTAGGTTTTTAATGTGTTAACATGAAAGCCAACACCTGAGCGTCCATACATTTTGCTTTACAACATTGTTTGAAGCATAGCTTTATGTTGAAATTAAGTAATTTTATGACTTTCTCAGCACTAATTATTTGCGCAAATCACTAAAATACCACAGAATATATAAAATGCATTTTAAACATTTTATATTAGTTATATTTCACAAGCATGTTACATATTCTGTGCCGTAGCTATTTGTTTATTATAGTGATTTGCGATAATAATTATTAGTGCTGTAAAAGTTATAAAACTACTTAATTTCAACATTTTGTTATGTTTCAAACATTGTTGTAAAACAAAATGTATGGACGCTCAGGTGTTGGCTTTCACGTTAATATAAATTACATATTACAGAGTACTAGTAAATTAAAAGATTAAGTGTTTTATCCCGTCATTTTTTATATTTGTACGATTTTCGGTCTCGGACACAGTTAAATGAAGTCTTTTATTATAGTAGCTCGACATATGACCACATTTTGCCCGATGTTAAGCTAGAAAGCGGTCCATGCGCGGACCACGCTTGAGGAGACAAATGTGCACTATCCAGATTGACAGTGTACACTCCTCTCGTTATACCCGGTTACGTCCAAGCTGATGGACATCTTTGGAGAGTGGTGGCACCAACCCCAGGATATCCGGGCTAATAACCTTTAAATGGAATTTGTTTTTTTTTTAATATTAATGATAGAATAAACATTTTTAGATGGAAAAGATCTTCAGCTACGCCTGGAAGGACAAGCGTGGTTTGAGTAAAAGTGATGGGACAAGTGACCAACCACACGACTCCTATATCAATGATGATCAAGGATTGCAGCGGAAGCATAGTGTTGACACGTTTTTGCAGGTAAACTTGATGCCACGTAACACCGTAAAGTGACATTAGAAGTAACCAGGAATAACAAGAGAAGTGTGCACTGTTAACCTCGACGTGATGGTGCACATTTGTCCCCTTAAGCCGGCATAGCGAAGGCGTCTGTTGTCAGCATAAATTTATCCGTAGTTTGTAATAAATGATGAATGCTTTTAAAAAATAAAATTTTTGATATTTTAATTTTTCTTTACACTAATCATGCATAGATTCAAATCCCAAACCTGACTACTAGACGATAAACAACATAAAATATAATATAAAACTGCATATAAACTTAACTGCACACACGGCTTGGGTGCAAGCCGAACTGTAATTTGTAACAATAGTGACAGGGTATAAACAATTCGTAGGTGCACTTTTTCGGCAAGAAAGGGACGAACGATCTCAAATTTGAAGGCTTCAAGCAATTTATGGAGAATTTGCAGACTGAAGTCTTGGAATTGGAGTTTCACGAGTTCTCTAAAGGTTGGTTTTAATTTTAATATTTTCTATTAATTAATCTGAAAAAAAACCGTTTGATTTAGCAAGGTTCGAACGAGGATCTCATTGATGGTGAGTTCACGCGGACCATGGTCTCTCTCAATGATGCGCTCTGGATGATGTTAAATTTTTTTAATCATTTTTAGACATTATAACAATTTTCCAGTGTCAAATATATATTTTTTATTTAGCGGCCATCTTGAGACTTCAAGTTATCTGTCTTGAATTATTTTCCTAAACTTGTGTGTTCTTCGAGTGTTAATGTGTAATAATGGTGGATTATTAACCATTAAGTGTTCGTGAACGTGCGTGAGTCTGTGTGGGCAAACAATTCAAAAGAAGAGAACCTGTGTTTCCATTTTCCCTCCAAAACTCCTCAGGAAGTTCCAGTAAAGATTCTACCACTTTATTGGAGAAATTTTTGACTTGACTGAGACTTAACCTGACTGTTTAGTGGGATGAATGAATGACTCGTGTTGCACAATATTATTAACTTGCTGCAAAAATATGTACTTTGACACTGGCAAATTATTATAATGCCATATAAAACAAAAACAAACTTCTTCTTACATTAGGTCATGAAACAATATCGGAGGTGGATTTTGCGAAAATTCTACTAAGATATACATACTTGGACACGGACGAGTATGACATGTACCTGGACAGATTACTGGATCGGGTGAAGGACCAGAGAGGCATCACGTTTGAGGAGTTCAAAGACTTCTGTCAGTTCTTGAATAATTTAGAAGATTTCACTATTGCTATGAGGATGTATACACTCGCCGATCATCCTATATCTAAAGGTAAATTTAAAAATACTAGCAGAGTCGGCATAGCGGATATTGGTCTGCTCGAGTTTGACTCAAAGATTGGGGAGTAGTTTTTTATTGTAGCTCGACATGACAATACTCCACCTTGGCGTAAAGCTAGAGTGTGGTTCATGAATGGAAACAACTGCTACTACGGAGAAACCTGTGCGAGCAGCAGTCGTCTCCACTATACCGGCTTGAGGAGACGAGCATTTACCATCTAGATTGACAGTGCACACTCCTCTCGTTATACCTGGCTACTTTCAAACAAGGTCACTTCACGGGTGTTAAATTCGAAAATGGTGGTACTACACACAGACTGGACAAATAACCATCATCAGTCTGCCTACCACACTTTAAAAAGAGTTTTATTGTAGCTTTGCATGACAATACTCTACCCTGGTGTAAAGCCAGAGCGCGTCCCATGAACAAAAACAACTGCTGCAACAAATAAATTTCTGCGGACAGTTGCTTCCGCTATGCCGGCTTGAGACTCTCGCAATTTAAAAAACTGATCCCGAAACGCGACAAAAAAAAATTATAGTAGACCGGTGTATGACTACACCCTAAGTAGACTGATGCGAAGACAACAGCTACCACAAAAATTACTGTAAGCAGCAGCCTCCACTATGCCGGCATTAGACGACGAATGTGAACTATCCAATACTTCCTTCCAACCAGGAATCGAACTCACATACTTTATTTAATATAAAAGATATATTAACCACTACATATTGGGAAAGGTTTACCATAGCTATGTTAAAAAGTACTTACATATTATGTGTTCACCCCGCAGACGAGTTCCATCGCGCCGTGAAGATATGCACCGGTATCAGTCATTCGAAGCATCTTGTGAACACTGTCTTCGCTATATTCGATTCTGATGGTGATGGGTTGCTCAGTTACAAAGAATTCATTGCCATCATGAAGGACAGGCTGCAGCGAGGCTTCAAGGTCAGTTTCATCTTTTGGAAATGGATCAGAGACCATATCGAGCTGAGACAGTAGTCTATAGCGAGAAAAGAATGTGGACCTGCATTTCCGTTGTTATATCGCTTCAAAACTAACACCAAAACTTTTTTTTTTTATTATAGCTCAACACGTGACAAAACTCCGCCTGATGTAAAGCTAGAGTACGGTCCATGAATGGATACAACTGCTACTACAGAGAAATCTCTTCAGGCAACAGTCGCCAGTATGCCGGCTTGAAGAGACGAGCATGTTCCAGATTGACAGTGCACGCTCCTCTCGTTATACCTGGCTACTTTCAAACTATTCCCGAAACGCGACAAAGTCACTACACGGGTGTTACATTCGAAACACGGCAGACTAGACTAATAACCATCATCAGTCTGCCTACCACTCTTTGTCCATAAAACTGTTGTAGATGGTAACCGAACCCTGCTCACAAAAGTGGTACAATACGGTCGACAGGCACGAGAACGAACCGAGCTCACGGTGAGTACCTGGCTTCCTTGCCGGAACCTTCCCTTACGGCTTTGTAATGTATTTGGACGAGCTCCGATGGGCGTTCCCTGTTGACCGTGGCTCGTCCAATTACATTACAAAGCCGTAAGGGAAGCTTCCGGGAAGGAAGTCAGGTACTCACCGTGACTCACTGTAAGCTCGGTGTTCTGTGGTTGGATTGTGGTACGTGTGAGTTCAACTTTGATTTTAGGAAATATGTTTTTAATATTGTTAATTTTATTGTTTCAGTCATATGTGAAGAATGAAGGTTGGGAAGCATTCAAGTCCTGCGTCAAACAGGAAATGAAGAGTGCAGTTTGAGGAATTCATTTTGCTAATTAACTTCTTGCGTCTTAACTAACAAAAATTGGTAAATAATATACTAGGTACAATCAGCAGCACATTGGCTTAATCATCTTAATTAAGGGCGTAATGGTCAATAAGCTAATTCCTTGTCGCTTGGACATTGAACAATAGAAGTCGGTACAAATGTATCTTTGTACTTTAATACGTTTTAATGATAAATTTATAATTTAAAAATTTTCTTTTAATATTTCTACCCGCGATTGTATCTATTGACCCGCGCTGTCAATCTAGATGGTACATGCTCGTCTCCTCAAGCCGGCATAGTGGAGGCGACTGCTGCCCGCACAGGTTACTCTGTAGTAGCAGTTGTTTTTATTCATGGACCGCACTCTAGCTTTACATCAGGCGGAGTGTTGTCACATGCCGAGCTACAATAAAAAAAATACTTGTAACTAATGTTATTTGGCGTTCCCGTTCCTAAATTAACGGCATATTTAACTTAGAAAAAAGATTATAAGCTATTCTTCCTCTATACTAAATTTAATCAAGATTTGTTCACCTGTTTGAGTGTGATTGTAGAACAAACAAACACACATTTATATTATAATAGATATTAAGTTTATCTAAGTCATTTTAACTAACGGTTGTTACCAGTGAGATTATATTTTTTTAATTTATTAATTTTTTTGGTGATTTTTTTATATTATTTTTTCATAAGAATATTAAAATGTAATTATTGTAACTTTGTTACTAAAATATTATATAGCATTCCTGGAACAAAACTGTTTTAACTCAATAAACACTAAATCTAAGAATACTCATAAAAAGATTTTGTAATATGCCTAATAGGCCGTGGCCCTAGTATGAGTTTACATTTACGTTGTCACGGCGTAAACCGAGTACTTTCCACCAATAGGATCGCTTCATTTGAACTTTACACCGTGACTACGTAACTCATACTTGGCCCCCTGATCATAGTATACGTATATCATTCAGACCTAAAAATAAGGTCGATTATTGAGTTGTTCAGGTTTGATCTAAAGATGCGATTTGTAAATTATTATTTTTTAGCGGCTGTGGTCTAGCGGTTAGACGCGTGAACTCACGATCGATGAGACCCGTGTTCGAACCTCGCTAATTCTGACCAATGTAACTATGTTATATGTACTTTGGTCGCTCATTAAAGAGTGGTAGGTAGACTGATGATGGTTATTTGTCCAGTCTGTCGTCCTGGGGTAGTACCACCACTTTCGAATGTAACACCCGTGAAGTGACCTTGTCGCGTTTCGGGAAGTTTGAAAGTAGCCAGGTATAACGAGAGAGTAGTAGTACTGTCAATCTAAGATGGTGCATGCTCGTCTCCTCAAGGCACAGGTTTCTCTGTAGTAGTAACAGTTGTTTCCACTCATGGACCGCACTCCAGCTTTACACCAGGCGGAGTGTTGTCACATGCCGAGCCACAATATAAAAAAAACACGAAAATGGTTCTTGTGTTACAATTATTACTTACGCCTTTAAGTAAGTGCTGTTAGGGGTAGGTAGAATTTACTTGCCAAGTCACTAACTTTAATTTATTGTTATTTAGAGAAATATATTGCTGTTTGATGCTCGTTTAATATGCAGCCTCATTTGCCATTTTCAATCCAAAGATTTATTTAAAACTAACAATTAACCGTATGATTTTTTGTTTTGAATTAATAAAGTAATCCAGAAAGTAAATAATTAAAATAATTGAATAATTTTATGTGAAAATGAATGTAGACAATTGGCAACAATATATATTTAAGGGTTAAAGGAGAATGCCCATTCGCCTAAGAAAAATAGGCCCACAATTTTTTTTCTCGTATTTGTCGATGATTTTTAGTTAATTTTGTAGAAATATAAATCTACTTCCGTGTTACCAATCAGTTTCAATTTTTCATCCGGGTTATTGAGTAATTAGATGTTTTCTGATGCAATATTTGAAGTTATTGTTATATTAAATGCTTTAATAATTGATGATATCTGTTTTTTATGTAATTAAACATTGTCTATTGATTAGTAAATGATGTGTTGATATAATTAAAATGAATTAATAAAAAAATAAGGTATTATTTTAGAATATTGTTTTGTTACCTAACTATTAGGTTTCAAGTGGGCCCAAGAATGGGCATTCTCCTTTAAAACAAAGTAATAGAAAATATCTACTAGAGACAGTGGCATTGCTAGGGTAGCTCGATGCGAAAAAGCTTTAGACTCGAAACATTGCCTTTTTTGTCCCATGGGGTGACCATCACGATCACAATGCCCATACTCAAAACTCTTGCCGCGTGATAATCTTCGAACTGTCAATCTAGATAGTGCATACTCGTCGCAGGCCGGCATAGCGGAGGCGACTGCTGCGCTAAAGATTTCTGAAGTAGCAGTTGTTTTCGTTCATGGACCGCACTCTAGCTTTACATCAGGCGGAGTGGTGGTAAATAAAAGGTTTAGTCTAGCCCCCCCCACTGTTCTCTAGTATGTTGTAGGTTGTAATTCAATATCTTCATACTTGCTACTCGTTTTAGGGGCAGGCAGATTTCTTAATATTATATTTCTTTGTTTTTTTTTTTAATGTGAATATTATTTAAACAAATAACAATCTAGTCAATGTTTTTTGTTTTGTACTTAACGCTTATTTAATTGTGTTATTTGTTGTAATTTTTACTTAAAATTCTCAAAGAATTCTATTAAACAATTGTCATAAATATAATTTGTTTGTTATTTTATTGATTAGTGCATAGAGATATATACTAGAGGTGCAAACTACATACATCTGACATAAAAAAGCGTAAAAACCGTCAAATACTAACTAACAGAGAACCTAAAGGTGACTGCGGTCATCTTTTCTCTAAAGCGTTATTGCACATCTACTTGTATATGTCAATGAATTAGTGCACAAATAAAAATAAAGTTATAAAATAAATAAAAACAAATTGTTTTATTCAAATAAAACGTTAATAATATAGAAACAAGGTTACTTGGGAATGTAAATGAGAAAAATCTGTTTTTATTTTTCAAGAATTTTATTTAACAATGAAAAATAAAATTATAATTACATACTTTAAAAAGTGGTCGGTGATGATGGTTATTATCCCAGTCGTGGGGCTGTACCACCACGGCGGATCGGGTTGCACACCATCGTCAGTCTAACACCCGAAGTGACCTATTCGCGTTTCGGGATCAACTTGGAAGTAGCCGGCTAGTCGCAAACTGCACATTCGTCTCCTCAAGCCGGCATAGCGGACGCGACTTCTCTGTGGCAAAAAAAAGTTTAGCCCAGTCTAAACCTGGGCCTGTGAGAAGGAAGACCAAGAAAGAAAAACAATCATATATCTCAGTTACCGGAAAGATACATTGGTACCGTTGTTATTTGTACTTTAATACTTATTCTTTTACATTTGTTGAGGAAGGCTCACGATTCCTTCCCGTCTAAACAATAAAATAAATAAATAAATATAAAAATTAATTTATAATATAGAAATAGTCTTGAGCACTAATAACCTCACGTCAATGGGGATCCTCACGCAAAGCTCAGCGCAGAGGGCGCTAGCGGCGCGATGGCCATGTCAAATCGTTGTGGCTTTGTTTACGTCTGGGTTTGTTTGCATTTTTTTGTGGTAGGATCGGTCTATTATTGTTATTGTTAATATGTATTCTACCAGGAAGCTCAAAGAATTGAAAGACGAATTAAAAAAACGAGGAGGAAAGATAACTGGAAAGAAATGTGATCTTGTTGAGAGGTAGACATACTCCTATTAAAATATTTTTTGACAGTGATATTATCTACATTTGTAGCTTTTGTTGGTTGTAAAGTGTTAATTCATAGTTCATTCATCTTAAGAAAATTTACGAAGTCAGAGACCGTTACTTTAAATTTATATGGATTTTTTTATTTTTAGGCTAGAAGTTATGACCGAAATTTTAATTTCGGCGACCAAAGTTCTCAAGCTTGTAATAATTGACTGAAATATATACTTTAGCAACTCACCTGTATATGCTGACACTCCTACATAGTCAGATTCTTGGAAATGATTCCGGCATAACCTACTATGTTGTGTCGCAACAAAATTTTTGCGACGTAGGTATAGCTTTTCCCCGTTTTTTTTTTAATGTGGGATCTTTGGGAAATAAATGTACACCAGAAGTTGTACATCCAGGTACAGCACATAAAGGCATTTTTCAAGAAACTTGAAATTTACGGATTGATAGGTTAGAAAATATATGGAAGTGACAGTTTTCGATGGCCATGGCGACGATGCGCCATCTGGCGTGATAAAATGGCAGTAATGATCCCTATTCGTTATAATCATTCCTTGAAAGTTATTTCATTCAAATTCAGTCGATCAACTACTATAAAGTCTACTACTAGTCACTATCGAATTTTCATACATGATTCAAAATCGAATGATTATAATTGTTGAGTGAGTTTACGTTTACTCCGTCACGGCGTAAAGTGAATACTGACTACCAATAGGATGCTTCATTCGATGTTTTGTGTCTAATTAGTGGAAACCGCTCACTTTTACGCCGTGACAACGTAAAAGTAAATTCATACTTTGCTCTCTGTACGTAATTCAGCCCAAAATGGAGTTTAAAACTTTTTATAGAATTAATTTTACAGTTTATTATTTAAAAGTAAAATTTTGATAGAAAAATTAGCGCGTATGACGTAACGCCCCAATGGGCAGAACTACCCAGAGCGGGCGCGGTTCAGGACGAAGGGGTGGCTCGATTACTTGCATGAACACACTCAATATTAAACTTGCCGTACTATTTTTTTTATTGTAGCTCGACATATGTTAAGCAAGAGTGCGGTCCATGAACGGAAACAACTGCTACCACAGAAAAATCTCTACAGGCAACAGTCGCCTCCGCTATGCCGGCCTAAGGAGACGAATATACCTGGCTACTTCCAAACTGTTCCCGAAACGCGGCGAAACCACTTCACGGGTGTTAAATTCGAAAGTGGTGGTACTACCTCAGGACGGCAGACTGTGCTAATAACCATTATCAGTCTGCCTACCACTCTTTAATACATATAACATGGTTACATTGGTACCGGTCAGAATCTAGCGAGGTTCGAACACTGGTCTCAACGATCGTGAGTTCACGCGTCCTACCGCTGGACCACACCTGCTCTGGGCTTTAACTTAACATGTTTAATACAATACTGTGTTATTAAGTGTCAAATGTTCATTTCCTGGCACAGAGAAAGAAATCCTGTGACGTATCATGAATGTAGCCAGAACTGAACAAACCGAGCCCGGAGTGTCTTCATGGACAGCATGACCGCAGCGGGAGAGGACACGAAACTCAAATTTCCCTGCAAAATGTTAACTTTAATATAGCTCCCACTATACTGACTCTATAATAATAATAAAATACTTTATTGCACAAAATACAATATAAAAACGCCTTAAGGAATTTTGTACCAGTTAAACTTTGGAAGATGTGAAAAGTGTTTTCAGTGCAGAAACAAAAATATAAGAATAAATAAATGAAAAATAAATAAATCTAAAATTAAAACAAATCTAGTATAAGAATTTAATAATCTATATAATATACACAAAGGAAAAATATTTAAATTGCAATACTATTTTTTATTTATTGTAGCTCTGCAAATGACAACACTCCGCCTGCCCATCCCATTAAAAATAAGTCCGGCCGGCATAGCGGAGGCGAGAGATTTCTCTGTGTTAGCAGTTGTTTCCGTTCATAGGCCGCACTAGCTTAACATCAGGCGGAGTGTTGTCATATGCCGAGCTACAATAAAAAAAGAAAAAAAACCTAGCTGCGACAGCGATAGTTGCAATGCTTTCAAAGTAAACGCGAGTGAAGCATTTTATGCATAAAAACTTTTACTTGAGTCAAGTAGTTATTATAATTGTACCAAAAATATTATATTATATTAAATAATATGTATAATTATTAGTTACCTTGCATTTGTCCAAGTGTAAGGTTTGTATCCAACCCATCAATAGATGCCAGCATCAGTATCTTCGGTGCTCTGACTGTCAGAAATAACTCAGATAATCCTTTGAACCATCCCGACCAATGTTTCTCTGTGGCTGATAGATCAATACGCCATTTGTATCTAATAAAAGATTAAAAAATATAAAATAAAAATTGTTTATAAACCCATCGATATATACAACTAGATGTGCTATCACGCTCCCAATGTGACGCGAGAAAAAATATGGCCACAGCCACGTTTAGGTTCTCTGTCAGTGTATGATTACATACAGATAAATGTCTAGGCAGCTGTCACCTCGGCTATGCTGGCTTGGCAGATTGACACTTTTAGGGTTACATTTGAAACTGGTTATATACTAGTGGTGCAAACGTAGGCGCTTCAAACCATTTGACAATATTGCCGTCACAAAAAAAGTGTCAATCTGCCAAGCCAGCATAGCCGAGGTGACAGCTGCCTAGACATTTATCTGCAGCAATTAGCAGGTATATTTGTTTAGCAGTCTAAAGGAGCTCATTCACAATCAGCCATGGCAGTCTACAGTGCCGGATTTTAATCGGTTGATGGGTAGAGTGATCAGAAATCGAGAGATCTCTGTATGGAGCTCATATATGGTAAGCAAACATGGAGCAACTGCGGTTATCGAATCAGTAAAAACTATTAATTAATATGCATGGCGTCAAATCACCACTAAGAACTTACTTCATTTTACTTTCAACAGCTGGTGCTTTGAACTCACTGCTACTTGTAGATTGACTGTTTGTTTGTTCGTCTATTTGTGTGTCATCCTCCTCAGTAATAGTATCCTTTGAAGTCGGTAACGGATCGCGTTTCGATACATTAGTACTGCCCTCAGGCACGTATGTATCTATCTCGTTTGTTGCTAATAAGTTTGTTTCGCAGCTGGAATTTTATTTTACCATTTATATATTAAATTTTTTTCTGATTGTATCTCAGCATGTGACAACACTCCGCCTGATGTAAAGCTAGAGTGCGGTCCATGAATGGAAACAACTGCTACTACAGAGAAATCTCTACGGGCAGCAGTCGCCTCCACAATGCCGGCTTGAGGAGACGAGCATGTACCATCTTAGATTGACAGTGCACACTCCCCTCGCTATACCTGGCTACTTTCAAACTATTCCCGAAACGCGACAAGGTCACTTCACGGGTGTTACATTCGAAAGTGGTGGTACTACCCCAGGACGGGAGACTGGACGAATAACTACCAACAGTCTGCCTACCACTCTTATTATGAATTTGACGCCCCATTAAATTGGCACCCAGGACACACGGCCCACGTAACCCCGCCCTAGGCGATCCTGGGCCGAGTGCCACAGTTTACGTGTTTATTGCAGTTTAATAACATAACAACTTGGCTACTCTTTTTCTAAAAATAAATATACGTGTCTTACTTAATAATTTGTCCTGGCATTGAGACCCTAGCAGACTCGACATTACGAACTTGGCCACTGCGGACACTGAAACAAAGTTTAATAGTTACTAAAATTATAACTAAATAAAAGTTTAAAAAATATATGTTAGTGAGGGTAGGTACACAGTCACATCAACTGTTAATGTTAGACCCTTCACCAACATGCAAAAACCTCTCGATGCGTTTCGCCACTCCATGTGGCATCCTCAGGAGAAGTGTGGTCGCTTCGACTTTGCTCTGAGCAGAAATTAGTTGCAGTATTGTTTAAAAAATATTTTTGGCTATGGATTTCTGCAAAGCAACGCCTAATACTATTAAACATAATTAAAAGTTGGTAAATCTAAAATCAGGAACTCACCACCACTCAATGGCGTGTTCGATCGATCTGAAATGTGACGGCCTACATCGGAGGAAACTCTGCATGCTAGACAAACATTCCATGGCTGTACCTGATTTATACAACATTATCATATTAATTATTACATTATATTTATATTAAAGTGGTAGGTAGACTGAAGATGGTTATTAGCCCAGTCTGCCGTTCTAGGATTGTACCACACTAAAGTGACTTTGTCGCGTTTCGGGAATAGTTTCAAAGTAGCCGGGTATATCAAGAATAGAGTATACTGTCAATCTAGATGGTCATCAAGCCGGCATAGTGGAGGCGACTGCTGCGTGTAGAGATTCATCTGAAGTAGCAGTTGTTTCCATTCATGATCTGCACTCTAGCCTCACATCAGGCGGAGCGTTGACATATACCGAGCTATAATAAAAATATACATTTAACAATATGTGATACACAATTCAACCTCTTTATTGTTCCAGCATATGAACCCAGTAAAACCTGTAAATATACACATACCTTCTACAACATCAATAACAGCTACCCCATGCACATTGGGCGATAACTTTTCACTATGAGCGACTCTGACGGCCAAAGCACCTCCCATAGAATGACCAACAAACACCAGAGGTGGCAACTCTTCATACATATTCAATAATACTTCTTCTACGTCACTAAAATGCAACAAAAGGATTCCTCATTATAACAAAGGTACCAGCCTATATTTTTACATGGGGAAATCCAGTTCTTGAATGCCCTGACCCTAGGAGAAGGAACCAGGGTTATGTCAGACTCTTTAACCTAGTGCTGGAATACAGACTTAAAACAGCTTGTTTCACTTGATACATAGCAGTATTCAGCCAAACCAACCTTGAGGCTCACTTAAGATGGCAAACTAATGTCATAGGGCACCAGAAAACCGGTTAAAGTAACGTTAACTATTACTTTTACGGCGACAAATGTTTACATTTGCTCCGCACGTGTTGCAATATTGTGTAAATTCATATTGTTATCATTAAAAGGGTGGCTGATCTCGAGAAATAATAGAAAAACATATTTCACTTCTTTTCATACATTTAACATTAGCAACATTGGTTTGACGATTACTTTAACTTTAACCAAGCCAAGATTCGCTGGTTACGGTTAAGGTTAAAGCAACCATCAAAAATAACATGCGCGATGATGGTGCAACTCATGTGGAGTAAATGTAAACCATAATGTAAACGTAACAGTAGTAGTAATAGTTAAAGTTACTTTAACCCGCCTTCTGGTGCAAACGACCCATAGATCACATCATAGGTAATCTAAGGTGACCTCAGAGATTTAAGGATACTTGAAATATTGTTAAAAAGCTATTTAAGTCATTTTGTGATTCAAAATTGCAGGTTAGGGTCCCAATTATATTAAACATGGATAACTTGGAATAATTATATTAATTCTTACTTAACAAGTGTTTCGGTGCTCAGATCTTCCGGTTCCTTAACTTTTGTCTCTCCATGCCCTCTGATGTCCATTGCTATAACTTGACATTGCACCAACTGTGTGATCTCTTTCTGCAATATTTAAGCATAACCTAGGTATAAATAGGCTGTTTTTTGCCAAATGCATATGACAACACTCCATCTGATGTAAAGCTAGAGTGCTGTCCATGAACGGAAACAACTGCTACTACAGATAGCAGTCGCCTCCACTATGCCAGCTTGATGAGACGATCCGACACAGTTACTTCACAAGTGTTACATTAGAAAGTGGCGGTACTACCCCAGGACGGCAGACTGGGGTAATAACCATCATCAGTCTGCCTACAACTCTTTAATAGTGCCTATAGACACTAAGCGAACAAAGTACATATAAAGTAGTTACATTGGTACCAGTCAAGAGTGGAAAATCGACTAAGTTCACGTGTCATACCTACACGCTATACCACGGCCGCTCAAAAGTTATGGAACAGAACAGCAAAAGTTCTGTTCAGAACATGCTACTCCAAAATTGTTTTAACTTGAAAAATATATAACAAATTATATGGATAGACGCTTTCTATTCTCACATTTAAGTGCTGACATAATATTTTACATAGAATGAGTGAATATTTCACATACAATGTTTTTTTATTTGAAAAATATGCATGAGGGCTGTTTCCAATTAGAGAATACACAGCGTATCACTAGTTTGTTACCTAAATAAACAAAAAAAATCACTTACAGTAAACAGAGCCCAACTTAACCCAGAATAGCCTCCACCATGTAGTGCTACTATCCTGGGTGTCTCTGGATGCGAAGGTTCTTCAGATAAATACACCCTGAATGTCCCCCCACTCGTCTCCACGTCTATTTGCTTTGCAAAGTAATCTTTCCATGATACCGGTGTGTAATCTTTCTTCCTTGACACTCCAAAAGGCGCTAACCTACGTTTTACACATATAATTTTATAACACAAATCGAAAAGGAAGAGAATGTATAAAAAAATTGTAATGCACAAACTTTTTCGCAGTACTCTTAGGTATACGAGGCGGTAATTTGGATTTCTGTATAGTTTTCTGTAATTCAGACATATTTCAGCATTCGCCCCAGCTTTCCCACTGTCTGTTTATTTATTTTACGATGGAGAAAAACACGCAATTTTTTAAAAATACGACACAGTGATGCCCTTAATGATGACTACTACTCACAACAATTTGTTCGATATTATCAATTAAATTGTTGTTATTCTACTCACTAGGCACTAGTTCAATTTTAAAAATAAAGTTGTCAAGACGTTCGTAAACAAATGTGTATTTTAGACCGCGTATTAATTTTTTACAAATTTACAACGAATAGTAATGTTTGTACGGATAAAATTAAATTTAAATAAATTTTCAACATCGTGACTTTTATGAAAATGAATTTAGACTTCAATGCGATATGCAGGGTTTGTTTAGAGACTAAACCAACTTCCTACGACTTATTCACGAGTTACGATGCTAAAAGAAATATGTTATATTGCCAAATGTTGGATATATGTACTAAATTAAATGTAAATACTAAGATCATTACTTATTTATCTATGTTTCTAAGTTATATAGCATTTATTTGATGTTCAAAATGTATGATTTACAGCCTTACAAAGGTGATGGCCTGCCTTCTTTAATATGTAAGTCATGTTGTCAGGAGCTTAAACGAGCGTATAAATTTAACGTGCTATGTATAGAAAGTGATCATAAGCTATGTTCTGTAAAAGAGACTAAAGTAGACCATGATCAACAAATTAAAAATGAATCCAAGGAGGAAATAAACACAAAGATAAATGTAGAAGTTAAAGATGGTAAATATTGTCTTGGTAAATTCTAATATATACGTAGTTTAAGTCGCCTCTGCTATGCTGGCTTGACGAATGTGCAGTCCAGGTGCCTGTGTGTGGATTTTTTAAAAAATAGGAGTATGTTTTCATTTTCCCTCCAAAACTAAAAGAAGTAGTTTTTGTTCACGTGTAGTCTGTATGTTTCAGAACCAAGTTTCTTAGAGGATTCATGGCAAGCAGATGATGATAATGTATTTTTAGCTGAACTGAAAACTAAGAATTCTGGTAAATATTATTAATTCACAATTAAATTGGTTTTAAATTTAAGAAAAACTATTTGTTCTTTACTGACATTAGAATATAAGTTTTTATTTAATGTTACAAATAATTGTCTTAATAGTTTGTGGGATTCACAAATTGAAAATAAATCATTAGTAAATATAACTGCGAGGCTTACAAAGTGAAGAGGTATTTGTAACAGTTATAAGTTAAGAGTGATCTGGAAAGTAGACAAGCCGGTGACTGAGCTTACTCTCTTGTTTTTTTTGAAATAGTAACTTGGAATACGATCATGAGGCGGACAGTTGTAATATGCCAATCTACAACAAAAATATATAAATAAAACAATTGTTACTTATATGTATTATTTAAAATAATAAATAAATAAAAATTATAATATATTGGTGAATTTGCAGAATTCCATAACTAAAATTGTTTTTCAAACACTACTTTGCAACTAGTGTCCGCTAATCAATGTTAGTGAGGGTAGGTACATAGTCACATTAGCTGTCAGTGTTAGACCCTTCACCAACATGCAAAACCTCTATTAAGGTTGGTTAAATATTGGTTAATTTTTACAGAAATCACAAATATTACAGAAAATAATGATATTAAGACAAAGGAAGCGAAAACTAAGAAAGGTGTTTATATATTGTTCGAATACACACTTGATTACTTGTTAGTAATTGATTACTTTTAATTGAGAATGTTTTATGATGTTTTAGATTCATCTGAGATTAAAAATAAAATAATTAAAAGAAAAAGGCAAAGAGGTCGACCTATGACAGGTAATATTATATACTATACACACATTAATGTTACTTATTTGACGGGGCATAGAGAGCGTAATCAATTATTCGCTTACAACTCTATGGTTTCGAATATATTCACCTCACTAATTTAATGTAACGCTGAAAGCTGATATTTGATGCTATGATTGATTTTAAAAATAACATCAAATTATATTGTAGATATAGAACCCCCCTCTATCTGTAGAATACCGTTGATACCACCACTTATGGGACATCCTGTATAGTATTGCTGTCTTATTTACACCCCTTAGGGTCGTTTGCACCAGAAGGCAAGTTAAAGTAACTTTAACTATTACTTTTACGTTTACTTTAACCGTTACGTTTACATTATGTCATTATTGATGGTTACTTTAACCGTAACCAGTGATTCTTGACTTGGTTAAAGTTAAAGTAATCGTCAAACCAATGTTGCTAACGTCAAATGTATGAAAAGAAGCCAAATATGTTTTTCTATTATTTTTCGAGATCGGTCACCATTTTAACGATAACAATATGAATTTACACGATATTGCAACGCGTGTGGAGTAAATGTAAACGTTTAATGGTCGTCGTCGCCGTAAAAGTAATAGTTAAAGTTACTTTAACCGGCCTTCTGGTGCAAACCACCCTTATATTTTATTTTTTGTAGTAATATAATTACTATGTTTTTAGTTAAAGGTATTTACCAGTGCGATATCTGTGGCAAGGTACTAAGTAATAGTTCTAATTTGAAACAGCATAAACTATGTCACACTGATATTAGACCTTACGCGTGCACCGATTGTCCGGCTACGTTCAGGTAAATCATTAATCTAAATACTTATATAAAATGCTAATGTTAGTACGTAAATACAGGGTTTTCTCTATGACCACCAACTCCAATCTACTTCCCGTTGTGGTGGTAGATGCTCCTCGGTCTCCTGGTGAAAGTAAGGGAGTTTGGACGCGGTGGGTGGAAGAGGGTGGTTGTGGGAGGCGAAAATCTCAAAAAATGTATATCTGTCCTTTTCTAACTTATGTTGAGTACTAAGTCTGTCTTTTTCTAACTTATGACATGTTGAGTTTTAAGTATAGAGTTCAACGTTATCAACTGCTAAAATCGATCTAGAATGTTCTAGAAGGTTCTAAAAATTTCAGGAATGATCTAGAAAGTTCCAAAACGTTATCAACTGCTAAAATCGATCTAGAATATTCTAGAAAGCTCTACAAATTTTTGGAATGATCTAGATAGTTCCAGAATGAGTGCAACTGTTAAAATCAACATGAAATGTTCTAGAAGGTTCTACAAATTTCTGGAATGATCTAGAAAGTTCCAAAATGTGCGCAACCGTTAAAATCGATATGGAATGTTCTAGAAAGGTTTAAAAACTTCTAGAATTATCTTCAAACATTAAAAATGTGTATAGCTGCTAAAATCGATATAGAATGTTCTAGAAAGCTCTACAAATTTCTGTCTACACATTTATTAGAGTATTTCTCATTTTCTATTCGTTAATTAATTTGATTTGATTAACTCTATAAACACCGTATGTTTAGCAGCAACCGAGCAACGCCGGGTTACGTCGCTAGTTTAATATAATACACATAGTAACACCATAGAAACCTAGGAGAGAATAGAACGAGACACTCGGCTAGATTGGTGTTTTTTTCCCGATGAGGTGGGGTCGCGGATGAATACGACCAGCACGTCATCAAGCAGGCATAGTGAACCCGATTGCTGTCTGCAGATCCTCTGCTCTGACAGCAGTCGCCTCCGTTCATGGATCGCATTCTAGCTTAACATCAGGCGAAGTGTGGTCATATTATGACGTGCTAAAATAAAAATAAAGTGATGTAGAGAGGAACACCGTTTTTTTTTTAGTCGTGTATAAAAGATTTACCCTATAAAAAAAATTACTTTTTCCCTGTTTCTTATCTTAGCGTTAGTGTTCCTAGTACTGTGAAAATTTTCTCTACATTTTCTTAAATTGTTCACAATGAACGAACTGTCATTAATTTTATATATTAGAAATGCTAGATTTGTTTTATTATTAAATTATTATGAAACCCACAGTGTTGAACCCATGTCCTCTGGCATGCACTCTGATGTTCTGAGGGCAAAGTATGAATTTACATTTACGAGTTCACTGTGTAAAGTGAGATGTTCCCAATTTTTATAGTTTCACTGGGCTTATTGAGTAATTAGACTTTTCCTGAAACAATATTTGAGGTTATTATTATATTAAATGCTTTAATAATTATTGATATCTGTTTTTATGTAATTAAACATTATCTATTGATTAGTAAACGATGTGTTGATATAATTGAAATAAATTATTTTGTTAACAAACTGATTGAAATTGATATCTATGGGCCCTATGGGTGGGCATTGTCCCTTCGTAAACGCCGTGAGAACGTAAGGTGAAATTGATACTTTGCCCATTGATCACCTATTCTAGTTTCTAATTAATCTAAATAATATAATGCATGTAATTGGTCTTCTTTTTCAGAGGTTACAGTGCATTGTTTCAACATAAGAAAATACATACTGGGGAAACACCATACCATTGTCAATATTGTCCTAAACAATTTTGCAGACGCACGGGACTCGTTAATCATATAACGACACACACTGGTACTTTTTTTATTTTTTATTGTAGCTCGACATGTGACAACACTCCGCCTGATGTAAAGCTAGAGTGCGGTCGATGAACGGAAACAACTGCTAGTGGTACTACCTCAGGACGGCAGACTGGACAAATAACCATCATCAGTCTGCCCACCACTCTTTAATCAGCGACCAAAGTATATGTACAAAGTTACATTGGTAACACCCATAACCATCATAGCTCTGCCTACCATTTACTAATTGTATTATTTTTTTATTTAGGTGAAAAGAAATACGTGTGTGGTGTTTGTTCTAAATGTTTTTCACAGAACGCGCAATTATCTACGCACATGAAGAGGCATAATGGTGATAAAAGTTATCTGTGTCAAGTGTGTGGTAAAGGTTTGTGTCGTTTTTTCATCTTTTTTAATTTACCATATTATATAAAGCTTGATTACCACTCACTGACAGACTGACATCAATTAGCCCCTGCCGGGGGGTTAGAGAGACGATTTTTGACACAGTAACATTCAAAGGCATCGCCAAGAGGGAGCAGGGAGAGGCAGATGCGTGTCCCCCCGTCCCCCTCCTTAGAGATTCTAAAAAAGTTGTCAAATGTAAAGAGACCAAAGTCCTAGGCCTAAGTGTGACTTCTGTTGCTTGATCGATCATTATTGTATGTCGAAACTCGAATGAATTCCATTCCTAATATTCTGTATACTCAACTATTACTTACAAGTTTTATTTATTGTACAGTCAAGAGCTCTTGTAGCTTCACACGTTGGACTTCGTACCGTTGTTATAACAATCGCCGTAGATGTAAGGCTTGTACTACAAGTCAAAGCTTCATGTGTTCTAAACTTTACCTACTATTCATACATTTCTCATCCTCCATATCAACTCGGCTGGCGACGCCCTTGGTAACATAAAGTGTATGTATGTTGGCAGGGTTTCCTGTGAAAGCTGATCTCCGTGTCCACGAGCGTATTCATAATGGTGAGAAGCCTTACGCGTGCCATTTGTGTCCGAAGAGATTTGCGACAGCCGGAAACCTGTCAATTCATGTTAGGATACATAAGAAAGATGTCAGGTGAGTTCATTTATAAAGGAGAATGGCCATTCGCCTAAGAGAAATGGGCCCACAATTTTTTTCTTGAGTTTGTCAATGATTTTTAGTTAATTTTGTAGAAAAGCTACATTCCTTATTACCATAATTTTTTCACCCAGATTTTTGAGTAATTAGATGTTTTCTGATGCAATATTTGAGGTTATTATTATTTTAAATGCTTTACTGATTGATGATATCTTTTTTTTATGTAATTAAACATTGTCTATTGATTGGTAAATGATGTGTTGATATAATTAAAATTAATTTTAAAAAAATTGGATATTATTTTAGAATATTGTTTTGTTACCAAACTATTAGGTATCAAGTGGGCCCAAAATGGGCATTCTCCTTTCAACACTGGAGCAGCTAGTTACTGAGAAAGATATCTTGTCGCGTTTCGGGATCAGTTTGAACGTACCCAGATATAACGAGAGGAGTGTGCACTGTCAACCTAGATGGTAAATGGTAGATTTCTCTCGGGATCTTTATCCGCAATTAATCACTGCAGCCACCTTTTTTTAATTGTAGCTCGGCATGTGACAACACTCCGCCTGATGTAAAGCTAGAGAAAGCTGTGCGCGCAGCAGTCGCCTCCACTATACCGGCTTGAGGAGACGAGCATGTACCATCTAGATTGACGGTGCACACTCCTCTCGTTATATCTGGGTGCGTTCCCGTACGTCCCGAAACGCGACAAGGTCTGATATCTCTCGACAACCTGGATGGTGTTCTCTCATCTCCTTGAGCCGGCATAGTGGAGACGACTACTAGAAACACGGTTGCTATTATAAAATTTGAATTTGAATTACAGATATCATTGTAAACAATGCCAACGTGGCTTTGTCACTTGCAGCTCGTACAATATACACGTGAAGAGGCATTTGGGGCAGAAGGATTATGTGTGCGACTGCGGGAAGGCGTTCTACACATCGTCTGGTCTCAAACAGCATAAAGTGGTGCATACGGGCGAGAGGAAA
This sequence comes from Tinea pellionella, assembly GCA_948150575.1. Taxonomy (NCBI): domain Eukaryota; kingdom Metazoa; phylum Arthropoda; class Insecta; order Lepidoptera; family Tineidae; genus Tinea; species Tinea pellionella. The sequence goes on along the minus strand of OX411263.1, from coordinate 323,071 downwards.
TATCAGTGCAATGTATGTGAGAGGAAATTCTCACAAAGCAGCCATTTAAAGCGACACAGTAAGAAGGAGCACGCTATTGAGATACAGATCGATATTAAATGTGAAGAAAAATGAGTTGGGGAGTCTAGTCGTGAACGTATGGCGCCGTCGAGAAGCACCGACTGTCAAATTTAGTTTTTTATGGCATTACAACTAGGGATTGCAATCCAGCGGCGTTTTCAATCCAGCTGGATTTTTGCTGGATTGACCTGAATCCAGCTGGATCCAGCGCGGATCCAGCAAAATGTGAAACGAAAATAAAAAAAGACATTTTTAAGACTTTATTAAGTAATTTGTACTTCTTACGATAATCTATGAAATCTTTCACTCATTTGGTGATACCTTATATCAATTTGCTTTGGTTTCTTAACCATTTGAGATCAAAAGAATCAACTTAAAATTAAATAACATAATCTTCTCCGCACTTGTTAATATATGTTATGAAAATCGAAAGCTGATAATTAGGCAGTTTAAAATCTGACGACAATAGAATGACTATTTCATTTTTTGAATCCTCTGGAAGTAAGACCTTAAAAAACAAATTTTATCTATAGTCTTATGTCCCAACCTGCTTTGCACAGAACTGCATATGTAGCCGGCTGCTGGTCAGTTTTAGGGTCATTAAATAGTCATAAACCATAGATAAATGTTCACCTCGCACTCCTTCGGTCTCATTTCGTTCATTTCTTTTTTCAGGACCTTTTCGTAATCTAACTGACCACTTGGCTTTGGCTTTTGTTTATTAATTTTTTATTATTATTCTTATTAATTTTGTTTATTAATATTCTCTCTTTTAAGTTCCATCTCAAGCTCTTGCTTTAAAGTCATTTTCACGGGTTCTGCGTCATCATATAGATTCTAGACCATTCTCTTCTAACTCCATGGTATCTTCATCTTCTTGCACCGGCTCTACAATATTTTGTTTATTTACTCGTTTTAACATAGTTTTCATCTCCTGCCGCAGCGCATTCTTTTTTGGTAAAGGAAAATAGCCAGATTTTTTTACTGCTTCATACTTTTTTGGATTTTTCAAGTACACTAACGTACCAGTAACTTCGGAGAGGCGCCGTTCTGCGATTCTGTTGCGTAGTGCTTCAGCTAGCTCGGCGCTTAGGGTAGTGCCCTGGCTATATAGCTTGTCTAAGACAAATTTCGAGCAATTCGAAACTAAACAATAGAAATTGATACGTTTGCGGATCCGCATCGCTGGATCCAGCACTGTATGCTGGATCCAACATGTTTAAAAAGCCGCTGGATCCAGCTGGATTGCTGTATGCTGGATCCAGCAATTGCAATCCCTAATTACAACAATTTGCCAGTGTCAAAAGTTATTCGCATCACATTAAAAAGTCAAGTCGAGTTCTCACCCACATTTTTTTTTAAATTTTGACACGACATGCGACCTCGACTGGCTGATGGTAAGCGCAGCGGAGGTCCATGAGCACTGACGACTGGAGAACCGCTAACACAGTGACTCCAGTCGCCATTACTATGCCGGCCTGAGAAGGTGCTTTTTCAGGTTTTTTTATTTAGGTCCATTTGCACCAAAAAGTAACTCTTACGACGCACACTGGGTCGATTTCGAAATTTGAGGACTTAGGAACAGACTTGCATTTTTTACTTTTTTCTTTATGGCAATGGCTAAACCTAATTAACCTAAACAATAGTTGTTCTCTTCAATTTTTTTCTAAACCTTATAGTTTGGACAGAAAAACCAAATTTTAAAATTTGTTGTATGGGACGAATAAAAAAAAAGTGAATTCCTGCTTTATCCCGATCGATCCCCCTACGAAACCTATTTTTTCTTAATCCTTGCCTAGTCTGCTATATTTCTACACATTGAGCGTGTATATAAACTTGCATGTTTGCCAGATAAATGGAGCCGAAAAATGACAAAAGTTTAAATATTTCAAAGAAAAGTGAATTCCTGCTTTATCCCGATCGATCCCGCGTAACCGTTGAACATTTACATTTACTCCGCAAGCGTTGCACCATCATTGCGCCTGTAATTTTTGACAACTCGTGTGGAGTAAATGTACACCATAATGTAAACGTAACAGTAATAGTTAAAGTTACTTTAACCGGCCTTCTGGTGCAAACGACCCTTACTTACATTCATTTCCATTTGTCTGCCTCAGGTCCATTTATTGCACAAAATTTGTGGCTGGTACATGGAAAAAATACACTTCTTAAAACATCTGTTTATTATTTACATATAAATTAAGGCGTATCGTCATAGACGCGTACTTTTTAATACGATTTGACGTACTGTTTCAGTATTCACTACAAAGGGGTTGTTACCATATTTTAATAAAAAAAATTATACTCAAATAATATTAAAAAGTTTTATAGTCATTTAAGTAATAAATTATATATTTTTAAATATATCTGTTTTTAATTTAAGTGCCAGAGTGAAATACAGAAAAACAAACGGAGGTTTAAATGTAATTTTACACTTGCAGTATAGGTAGACAGGGTAACACTAGTTAATTAACTAGTCGCGTTTCGTTAATAAGAGAAGTGTGCATTGTCAACCCCCACGTGCATTTCTTTTCTTCTTCTTCTTCCACCCCCACTTCTCAAGCCGGCATAGCGGAGGCGACTGCCAATTGCAGACATTTTTTGTGGTAGCAGTTTCTGCTCATGGCCCATGGCTCATGGTATTCTAGCCTAGCGTGGTTACATTCTACACTAGATACTACTGGGAGAAATAAATATCATGAATAATCAACATATAAAATTAATTTATTGATTCATTAAAAAAATTCAATTCGGAAACCAAACTTCATATTTCTACATATTTTTCTGTGAATTGTTTGTTTTAATTTAATAATAAATTTGAACTAAACACCAATTAACTAGATTAAAAATTAAATTACATAATAATCAACAAAACTAAATGGTTTTTTAATAGAGATAATAAAATTTAAATAAAATTGTCTACATATTTTCTAATACATACAAAGAAACATAAAACACAAATTTCACTTAAAATTAAACATTACTTAATATAATTCAATTTCGTTTAAAATCATTTTATAATAAAAATATATTTTATACAATTTTCATACAAGAAAAGTTTCCATTCTCATCGGAAAATTGAGTCAAAATTCTTGATGTACATACGTCCATTCTCAGAATGGAAAAAATTATAAAAATACCTAAATACAACTTAAATATCAATTTTCGGTCGATATTGCAGTCTCAGCGGCGGATCACGGAATCTCCATCGTGTTACATAAACAAACTTTAGCGTATGATCCTTTCCGAGTAGTTCGTCATTGCAGAGAATATCCAACTGGAAAATAAAAATAAAATATAGTTTTTTTTTTTTTTCAAGTAATAATCAAAGTTGTAAGTATCAGTAACGTATTTAGTTCTGTCTCGTACCGCCGAAATAGCTCAGTTGGGAGAGCGTTAGACTGAAGATCTAAAGGTCCCCGGTTCGATCCCGGGTTTCGGCAGCCTGGCTTTTTTGTCATTTTGTTTTTTTTTTCATTAATTTGTAACATGTAATTCATTGGTAGACATTTTCTCAAAAAAAAAAAAAAAAGGAAATATTTAAAACTATATTTTTTATACAATACAATTGTCACGCCTTTTCCCACCGGGTTAGGCAGACACCGGAACGGCACTTAACGCATCCATTCACATCAGATTTATATATTCCTTTCGTCAATCTCCTTTCATTCATCCTTTCCGTGTGCCAAAACTTTTTTTTATAATATATCAAAATATGTTCTTAATTTACAGAAAACAATATAGGGATCTATTATATCTTTAAATGTAACTCAAGTCAGTCACAAAACAAATAATAATAGTAAACCATAAATACTTACATCTCTATAGCCATCGACACCATTGAGTACTTTCTTAGCAACAAATTTCTTAAGATGCGTAACAGTGGCCTGTGCTGAACATCTCAAATAAGCGCGACGGAGTGATCGCAGAGATGCTGACACACATTCTAGACATATGTTGACCTGTAAGAAAAAAGTATAATAGTTAACACGATATAACTGAATAGAGCTGCTGTGGTATAGTAGTACAAAGCGTGAACTCATTGTAGCTTGACATAATAATATGACATTACTCCGCCTGATTAAAACTAGAGTGCAGTCCATGAACAGAAACAATTGCTACCACAGTGAAATCTCTATAGGCAGCAGTCGTCTCCGCTATGCCGGCTCGAAGAGACGAGCATGCACCATCTATATTGACAGTGCACACTCCTCTCGTTATACCTGGCTACTTTAAAACTGCTTCTGAAACGTGACAAGGCCACTTCAAGGGTGTTACATTAGATTAATGATGCTCAAGTCTCGCAAAATTCTGCCTGATGTAACTATGTTGACCACTCAGTGCCTGTGATAGAAGCAAGCCCTAAAAAACCCGAATTACATGACGTCAAGAAAGAGTTGGAAGGGCTGCTGATGGAAATTTTTATCATAATTTGATTACGAAACAAAGGTAATACATAAATAAAGTCCTTTACTTGTGTAGTAAACATTTAATAGAAGGGAAGAATGAACAAAGTTCTCTCGACAAAACTGAGGTGCAGAAAGTTAAGCAATAGACTTGTGAACTTATTTCCACAATGAACCACAATTCATTATATGTGTGTGTGTGGAGATTTTACGATAAATATATTGTTTCTAAGACAAGACCGAGAAACATGTAACAGGTTTCAACAGACAACTCTAGAGACTGGATCACTAGCTTTTTTTATAGTAGATTTATTACACACGTGTTCACACTCCATAGGGTACTTGGAGTAGGGACAACTGCCACCTCCAAGCAGGCAATCACCTCCACCCTTTCACATCCCAGAAAGATGAATGTGCATCTTTCAGGTTGACACAGCACACCCCTCACATTATACTCTGATACATTCAAGATGATCCCAAAACATGACTAGATCACCTACCACTCTTAATTGTGAATATCTCCTTTAAATTATAAGCAAGAGTTTATTGTAATACCTGTTCATCTTTCCGATGGCAATCGGAATTGTCTGGAGGATCTGGTTCATCACCTCCGCTTTGTTTATCACCAAGTGCTGCGTCTTTCGGACATGGTAGACCTCGGGCGCGGTAGAAATCTCTCTCACATTTTAGTTCATCTGTCGAGTGGTAATTTGGTGCTGTTTACTTTTCCTCACTATCAAATATGTAGCTATAATCATTGATATATACAACTAGATATGCAATAATGCTCCCAATGTGACGCGAGAAAAAAGATGACCGCAGTCACTTTTAGGTTTTCTGTCAGTAAATATTTGACTTGATGGCAACATTGACAAATCGTTTGAAGCCACTTACGCTATTTTCATGTCTAATGTATGAGGTTTGCTCCTCTAGCATATATCTCAATGGTTAAAATACGATAAAAATATAAATACTACAAAAAGAGTGATATGGAAGTTGCATGTCTGATTCTTCTTCTAGAATTATTCAGATAATAATGTACTTTCTTTATCAATACAGATACAGAGATACTCTCGTAATGGTAAAACAAAAACTCACTATCTTGAAGGTTTGGTACCAATTTGTAGACCATATCCTGCATAGTACGGTCCAAACTGATGTACTGTAGCGGATGTGACTGATGTATTACAATACTGCATGTTGGACATGTGTGGGAGTCCTCTAAATGCTTTACTAAACAACTTTTGCAAACTAGAAATTAAAAAATAACAATTTATTAAAAATCAATTATAATTGTCATGTATACTATATGGAAAACAGATAACAATCATGTCTTTCTTTATTTGGTTTTGAAATTCACAACTTTTTACTAATTAATTAATTTTTAATAACTCACACGTATGGAGGCACTCAGTTACAGTTGTGGCATCAATAAAATAACCACGGCATATTTTGCATGTTATATGACTATTTAATGTTTTTAATTTAATTCTTCTGTCCATTGTCATTGTAACATAAAGTAATACACCTATTTAACTATACATTTATTATAAAAAATAACTAAAATAATAATTAATAAAATAAAACAAAACAATGTCAACTATGTCAGACGCTGCAAAAAAGAAGAGAGAGATCCATATGGTCTGTGAGAAAGAGACAAAGAAAAGCGTTTCGTTATTCGCCATATTATTTGTCAAACAATTACAAAATCGTAATTAAATGTAAATTATTAATTCAATATAGAATTATCAGGCTATATAAAAATTGATGAATAATACCGTATTTTATTTTAGCATCAATAATTTAGCCTTATAAAGAATTGCAACTTTGCAACAACATAACGCGTAGGCACTGATTTTATTGCAATTTTTCCAATTCCCTATATTTTATTTATTTAGAAATTAATTATAGTGCTTTAAATACGAATTATTTTAAATTTTATATTGACGTCAATTTATAATAAACTTTTCTATAATATTTTGTATCATATTGCAACATCGCTGTGGGGGTATTGACGGACGGATTTGTTGCGAAAATGAAGAAAATGGACGGCTGATTGCTTTTCTTTTTGGCACGTGAATTTATTGATATTTTTTTAGTTTTCTACATATTATCGTCAAGCTGGGTGCCAAAAACGTAGAACGGTTTTTTGACCTCGCGGACTGTAATTTTCTTGACGATGTTAACGACGACTTGAAATGTTTTTTAGCGGAAAAGGACAAAAGCAGGTAAACAATTCAGCTCGGTGCCTTTTATCTTCTCAAAAATATTCTAGGAGTTAGTTATAAATATACTATTTAGTGTAAATTGTTCTTTATGCGTTACTTTTTATTTTGGCTTTCTTCGATTTGTTCAAGGCTAATAAATGAGTCAACAACGCGTTGGTAATTCGGGCGGCTAAGATGACACCTTGAAATGCTAATAAATATTCATATACATATACAAAAAACCGCTGTTGCTATGTCACTATTAAAATTATAGCACAAAGACTCTCAAATATAATTTTAAAGTGAATTTACAATAAAAAATTTAGTTAAAACTGTTATAAATAGTATTTCAATATTTTCGTGAGCAGCCGTGGTCTAAGGACGGACCTCAGGATCGATGAGACCCATGTCAAACTTCACTAAATTCTAACCGGTACTAATGTAACTATGTTATATGTACTTTGGTCGCTCAGTGATACCAGCACTACCTTAGTACAAAAGAATTGGCGAAAATTTTGTTTTTGAATAAGTAAAAACAGATTTATATTTCTTATTTGTTCATAGCTGAGCCTGACCATTTGCATTGCTTTCAGTGTCCTAGTGTTTCCTCCAGTGAGCAACTATCGGAGGTTTTTGATACACAAATGTGTGGAGACTTTAGGTAGGGGTGATGTGTCTACATTCTCTATTGGATTTCAAGATGAGAGACGTACTGTTGTATGTTATTCTGAAGCTTTATTGAGGTAGGTTCTCTATTATAGCCAGGTATAACGAGAAGAGTGCACTGTCAATCTGGATGGTACATTCTCATCTCTTCAAGCTAGCATAGTGGAGGCGATTGCTGCCTGTAGAGATTCCTCTGTATTCATGAACCACACTCTAGCTTCACATCAGGCAGAGTGTTGTCACATGCTGAGTTACAATAAAAAAAAATTTGACACTTAGCCCTGATATCCATTGGTGTTTCTTTATAGGCAGTACAATTTACAGCAAAATCTATTTAGATATTGATATTACAGATTCTGCATCTGCTATGACTTAGCACTTTTTTTTATTGTAGCTCTGCATATGACAACACCGCCTCATGTAAAGCTAGAGTTCACACTTCATGCATGCCATGGCTCCAAGAAACTCCAAGAAAGCGTCAAATTGTAAAACACCATTGCAATTTGATGCACAAACATTAAGAATTTACTACTCGACATTGGCAGAATTGTCGTTGTTATGACATCTGAGGCCATTTAACAAAAGAAGAAGAAGACTTTTTAATAGAGATTGCCACACTGGTTTTTTAAAATTACTTTATCAGTTCTTTGAATATTGAAAATTGTCAATTCTTCGTCCTGGAGTCGGTTTCGGGAACAGTCCTGTTCAAAGCGGGACGTATGGTCACGTTAGTCATCCAGTATATTTGTTACAGTGATGTAGCATGCGCAAAACCAAAGATGGGGTTAACATCGACAGATACTAGTCAGTGCTTGCAAGGTTAGTTACTGCTATTTATATTTCTCTAGGCTCTGTTTGCACCAGAAAGCCCGTTTAAGTTACTTTAACTATTACTTTTACGGGGACGACGTAACTGTTAAATGTTTACATTTACACCACACGCGTTGCAATATCGTGTAAATTTATATTGTTATCGTTAAAAGGGTGGCTGATCTCGAACAAATAATAGAAAATATATTTGGTTTCTTTTCATACATTTAGCGTTATTGACATTGGTTTGACGATTACTTTAACTTTAACCAGCTAAGATTCGCCGGTTAAGGTTAAAGTAAGCGTCAAAAATGACAGGCGCAACGATGGTTGGTGCCCAGTCTGGGCTAATAACCATAATCAGTCTGCCTACCACTCTATGTATAAAATAAACAAAAACAAAAATATACGAATCCTTTTCACAATGACCTTCCCAGCCACGTCTTTTCGCCTTCCTATAACATGGGATCCTTCAAGCGGGTGTGAAGAGACATCTCATCAAGCCGACTGCTGTCTGCAGATCTCCTCCTTTGACAGCAGTCGCCTCCGTTCCCATTAGGCGGAGTGCGGTCATATGACGTGCTAAAATCCCTGCCTACCCAATTAGGCAATAAAACGTGAAAATGCTATCTAACCTCATCTGGAATGTTAAACTTTCACGTTCCACTAAAGTGTGAGTATCAAACGACCTCAGAGTTGCATCACGTTAGTTATATCATAGCGATTTGTGTATGTAGAACGAAATGTTGTTTTTTTGTGGACGTGAACCTCTCAGGTCACATTTTTCTAGTAACACAATGAGTTTTGTCACGTTACCTAACGGTTTAATTGCAGTATTTGGCTGTGGGAATTTGTTTCTTAAGTTTTGCGCGAACATCATTTAACTGAATTAAGATTTTATACAGTTTTTTTATTGTAACTCCGCATATGACAAAACTCCGCCTGATGTTGAGCTAGGGTGCGGTCCGAGCGAGAAGAAAGGCGTTCCGCGTGCGCCCGGCCAGTATGTCAGTGTGTTTTTTTGTTACCTGTGGCCACGCACGCGAAACGGCGGCAAAATACTAGTTTAGAAGTCTATAGCGGTTCATGAACGGAAACAACTGTTACTACACATAAATTTTTACAAGCAGCAGGCGGCTCCGCTATGCCGACTCGAGGAGACGAATATGCACCATCCAGATTGACAATGCACACTACTCTCGTTATACCAGGCTACTGTCAAACTATTCCCCAAATACGACAAGGTCACTTCACGGGTGTTACATTCGAAAGTGGCGGTACTACCCCAGGACGGCAGACTGGGCTAATAAATCAGCCTACCACTCTTTAATAGTGCCTAAAGGCACTGAACGACCAAAGTACGTAAGTAGTTACATTCGTTAGAATTTAGCGAGATAGCAGCTGCGGTCTAGCGGTAAGACGCGAGAACTTACGATCGATGATACCTGTGTTTGAGCCTCGCTAATTCTGACCGGTACTAATGTAACTTTGTTATATGTACATACATACTTTGGTAGCACAGTACCTATAGGTGACCTTGTCTCGTTTCGGGTATAGTTTGAAAGTAGCCAGGTATAACGAGAGGAGTGTGCACTGTCAATCTAGATGGTACATGTTCGTAAAAAAAAGATTCGAACACAAGTCTCATCGATCGTCTTACCATTAAATCACAATTGTTATTTAACGTTTCCCTACCTCCTACATGAGAATGTCAGTTCGCCTTTCCTTTCCTGTATCTAGTAACCGGGATAGTGGTTACATAATACCGGTTTGTACGGCTTTACGGTCGACTAGGAAGAGAATTCACTATTTCCGCTTTAATACCTTTTATGGTGATCATATTTTATGCGCATACGTTTTGAATTAATAGAATATAATAAAGTTTGCTTGCGATGTTTTGGTTACTTTGAAGTGAAGACAATTTGTAGGCTTTTGAATCTGTATGAAAAAAAAAACACGTCTTCAACAACCTTAAGCTAATGTGGAGATCGAACCCGCGTCTTCAACTATGCGCGAAGATATGCAGACCACTAAACTACACAGTGGCTTTCATTCAATATTTTAATTTGTCAAAAATAAAAAAACGTGCTTTAATAATTGATGAATCTCTGTTTTTTTTTATGTAATTAAACATTGTGTACCTATTGATTGGTAAATGATGTGTTGATATAATTAAAATGAATAATATAAAAAAATAAGATATTATTTTAGAATATTGTTTTGTTACCAAACTATTAGGTATCAAGTGGGCCTGAAATGTGCATTCTTCTTTAACCGACTTCTAAAAAAACTCACTAAAACGTAAAAAATAAAATAATATTAATTGAGAGTATCTACACATAATTTAATAAGCATAAACAAGAATACATGCTTATTATTTATTTACAAATAAGTCGGTGCATGTATTTGAAATATGTTTTACGATTGGTAATGTCACTAGATTCAAACAATGCGGAGTTTCATATTTGGTCGGCACCGACTTCAGAAACATGTATATAATATGTTTTTACGAGATTTTTATTTTTTCTCTTCTGTTAGATTAAGTTAGGTGAGTTTTAGGTTTATTTTTATTAATGTGACTTAAATCAGTTTTCATCCATTTTAAGTTAACATATTTAAAACAGTTCCTTAGGGATGTAACCGCAGTCAATATAACAGTTCATTAACCAATACAGCCAATCAGACACGTGTTTGAGTGACAAACATACAAACATTCTAAAGTACCTTAGAATTAAGATTGTTATTGTTGTGCAGGTACGGACGGTAGGGCTCACACGGCGGACAGAGATCGTCGCAACATAGAGAATGCAAGGTAAACTAACTTACATTTTGTTACTACTACTACTTAGCTCACACCTTGTTCCCACTGGGGTAGGCAGAATGGAGCGCCGGCGACTCCTCTCTCTACATACCACTTTCGCTTCGACCACATCCATTACTCCCCTCATGCATGCACGTCGGTTGGCGCTCCTCATCTGACCCTTTCTCAGCAGTTGACCAATCTGACTGAGAAAGGTCTTCCTAGGGCGCCTCCTTCCGACACTGCCATCCACTTTCGCACAATAGATCTTTTTTTGTTAATCTCCTTTCATCCATCCTTTTCAAATGACTGCCCCACCTTAGCATACCCCTTTCCACTCTGGTCACAGACTGTCCTTGAGCTCGCAGCGATTTCTTATCGCATCGTTTGGGATTCGCTCGCTCAAAGATATTCCACACACTTCTTAGCGATCGCATTTCTATTTTGTTAATATACGAATAATATAGATACATATACTCGTACATACAATGTAGATATCAAACACATATAAATGGGTTAGATGTGGGTTGTAAGATGATGTAGTGACGAGGATTGAGAAAGGAATGCTTCGATGGTTTGGGCACTTGGAAAGGATGAACGAAAGGAGATTGACGAAAGGAATATATAAATCTGATGTGAATGGATGCGTTAAACGAGGCAGACCCAAAAGGGTGTTTTCCGATCAAATAGGAGACATCCTCATGAAAGCTGGGCTGCCTAGTGCCCATAACCGTCGGGCGTGTATGAACAGAATTGTGAATGTGAAGGAAGCGAGCTGTTGTGTCAGGATCGTGGTAAGTGACGTTCCGTTGTGTCTGCCTATCCCTGTGGGAGAAAGGCGTGACTATTATATTATATTGTATTGTATATAAATGGGTAAACACGCATAAAACATGGACTCCAGACAGGCTGGTGCATGGCGTATCACCACAAATACTGTGCCACAAACGCCGTCAACTATAAAATCATGGAAATGAAATCGATTGCCAATGTCAATTTACTATTATTACGGCTCCAAGTGCATCTTAGCGCGTTAATTAATGCATTACGTTAATGTGGCCAAAATTTTACCACGTTAAACGCTAACTCAAGCAAAACTACGATATGATTATATTAAACATATTATACTAATTGCCTAAGTACTTGTGATTTACCTACTTATCCCAATTAGTTAATTGATTCAGGTATTTCCTTATCATTACCTTACCATAACATCTTTATTGTTATTTTTCGTGATTACCTAGATTCTATTCTAATGAAATGTAATGTAAATCTTGTGACGTGGGAAACAAACGCAGAGCTAATGTTATGCAGCTGATCATCCCTAGGAAACCTATCTGTGCATATAAAGCTTTCTAGATTGACAGTGCACACTCCTCTCGTTATACCTGGCTACTTTCAAACTGCTCCCGAAACGCGACAAGGTCACTTCACGGGTGTTACATTCGAAAGTGGTAGTACTACCCCAGGACGCGCAGACTGAGCTAATAACCATCATCAGTTTGCCTACCACTCTTTATTAGCGACCGAAGTACATATAACAAGTCAGAATTAGGGGGGTTCGAACACGGGTCTCATCGATCGTGAGTTCCCGCGTCTTATCGCGAGAGTCTACTTGCAATAGAAAAAACTCGTCTTTTTTTTTTATTGTAGCTCGACATGTGACAACACTCCGCCTGATGTAAAGCTAGAGTGCGGTCCATGAATGGAAACAACTGCTACCACAGAGAAATCTCTACGGACTGCAGTCGCCTCCACTATGCCGGCTTGAGGAGACGAGCATGTACCATCTAGATTGACAGTGCACACTCCTCTCTTATACCTTATATACTCTATTATAAAATGGATCAAAAGAAATAAGTAAACGATTTAAATTCCTTACAAAGTCATTACGGTAGTAAGTAAATAAACTCCGTGCTCTTGCATCAATGCTACTTCATTTATGTAACGCTATTTTAAAAGTTAACTTTCGACCTTATTCCTATCGTCCATTGAGTCTAGTTTCGTTCGCATATTCCGTTAAATTTATTAAAGTTTTTAGTATCATTTGGATGTAATGCTTCCTCGATCATTTGTGTTTTGTACTTCGTGTTGGAAGGACGTGTTTTGTGTTTAGTTGTTTTTTTTAATGTGTATTGATAAGGATTTGTTATTGTAAGTTTTTTTTGGGTTCGGCATGTGAAGTTAGACAAACGATGCCACAGATCAATATTATAAGTTAGTTAATAACCATCGTAAGATATTTGGTACTATTCAAAATAGTCGAATTTACACTTCACGTTAAAATCAAAACTATGTGTTATTGCATTATTATCAGCTATAGAGAATCGAACCCTAGACGCAACTTGTCATCGGAAATAAACGGCCGTGGTTTAGCGGTAAGACGCGTGAACTCACGATCGATGAGACCCGTGTTCTCGCTAAAAAAAAGACCGGTACCAATGTAAGTTTGTTATATGTACTTTGGTCGCTCAGTGCCTATAGGCACTATTAAAGAGTGGTAGGTAGACTGATGATGGTTATTTGTCCAGTCTGCTGTGTTGGGGTAGCACCACCACTTTCGAATGTAACACCCGTGAAGCAACCTTGTCGCGTTACGGGAATAGTTTGAAAGTAGCCAGGTATAAGAGAGGAGTGTGCACTGTCAATCTAGATGGTACATGCTCGTCTCCTCAGGCCGGCATAGTGGAGGCGACTGCAGCCCGTAGAGATTTCTCTGTGGTAGCAGTTGTTTCCATTCATGGACCGCACTCTGGCTTTACATCAGGCGGAGTGTTGTCACATGCCGAGCTACAATAAAAACAAAAAAAAGAAGGATTCCATTTCAAAGCACGTTTCCTGGGTACGCCAAGAATGGCGTAATTGTTATCAAAATGTAATTTTCTTACGATTACATTACGTTATCGGACATTGCACCAATTTTGTTTTCCACAATTTATTGCGACTTATTTCATAATAATTGTTTTTTCCTTAAAGTTATATATACTTACTGCTCATTCTAGCTTCACCGTCAAAGTATGAAATAATATTGTATCTATACTAATATTATAATTATAAAAGTTTGTTTGTTTGTCTCGTAATCACACTCAAACCATTAAAATCAAATCCAGAAAAGAAGTAGATTTCAAAGTAAATAAAATAGGTTATAGGATGCTTTTTTGCTTGTACTATATAGCCCGTTTATTGAGGAAATGTAAATAAAAACGTGATTGATGTTAACTCATTGAAAAAGTTCCCTAGGAACGGCTGGAAAGGGAACGCTTAATGCATAATACTAATTGAGTAGTTATTTCATACGAAGCTAGTTAGAAAAAAAAAACGTTTTTACAAAGAAAAAAATTATGAATTAATTAACTTATTACAACAAATAGATAACAGTTGAATAAACATTCTTAATTTTATTATAATTATGCTTATTTTGTTGCTAATAAAGTCCAAGTTTGCGAGATAAAATCTAAATTAAAAATCGCCAAGTATGTAGTTTTTATTATTTTGATATAGTTCCAACTTATTTGTTAACAAATTCAAGGATAATAATTAAGTCGGATAAATTACCTATCAATTAGTTTGTATTGGTATACGTGCATCGAAACCGAAAGTATAGTGTATGTAGGGCGCAGTGAGTGGCCGATTGAATAAGATTCTACAATCACTGGCGACCTTGTAACTGTTTTGTATTGCGTTACGTTTACACAACACTGCTAATGCCTTTTGTATATGACTATATTCGTGAGAAAGGACATCGGGATGAGCCGGGATAATATTCAATGTCTTCTTGTCCACCAGGTCAGCACCAACGAAGCCGCGTCGCCCCGATAGAGCCGTGTACGTGCCGCGAGCACTCCGCTCGGCGAACTCGTCCGACGACAGAAACTCGAGGAAAAGATCGCAACAATCCACCGATTCCGATGCCAAATCTCCCAAAGAACCGCCGCAGAGGGATAAATCGGCCCCCGGTACACCGAGACGATCGATCGACAAGACGTATTGTAACGTATACACGCCGCCGCATCTCAGGAATCAAAGATCTCAATGCCCAGAATCTGTGCCCGCTGACACTACGGTGCCGAATAGTTTAATATTCGCGAACGATGACGTCATAGACAATAGAGAAACAGAGAACTTCTATATAGGTGATTACTTCGCTAACGGACAATTAGGGTTCTACGACCGACCGTTTTATAATAACGAAGAGAACAAACATAACGTATTTTGTGATAAAGATAACACGGAGGAGGTGGAAGCCATGGCGCACGATAATACTAACTTTATTAGTGAAAATTATTTAGGTTATAGTAAGGATGTGGAGGACTACGAGAAAGAGGAGCTCAAGAGAGCCTCGCAAGAGATGAACAGAGGCAGTAAGAGATTGATCAAACAGAGTTTCGATAGTGACGTACTCGTCATATCTGATCCTGTTCCGGAACCTATAGCCGAAGTTAATAAAGTAGAACAGAAACTAGAGGTCGTCGAAGTTAAACCAAAAGTTAAATTAGAAGCTAAAGTATCGTTGAAAAGGGAAGAGAACGATTGGGATGCGGTGTTCGATGATAGCGGCGAGTGTTTAGATCCGTCTTTGCTGGAAGAGTTGACGGCGACCGTCGGCAAAGTTCATATAAGCAAAGCTAAAAATAATTATGAAAGTTACCAGACGAAGGGACAAGTGTTATGTAGTGGACCTTACGATGAAACGTTCGGTCATGTTTTGGAAGTGTACGATTTCCCAAGTGAGTTTAAAACGAACGATTTGCTATCAGTGTTTAGTGATTATAAGGATACTGGATTCGAGATCAGATGGGTGGATGATACGCATGCGCTTATTGTGTTCAGCAGCGCCAAGATTGGTGAGTTATTCGTCTTTTTTTTATATATAGTATATGACAAGACTCCGCCTAATGTAAAGCAAGAGTGCGGTCCATGAAAAGAAACAACTGCTACTACAGATAAATTTCTACAGGCTGAAGTCGCCTTAGCTATGCTGGCTCGCCACTTCACGGGTGTTACATTCGAAAGTCGTGGTACTATCATTAATATTGTTATCTCTGTGTCCCTCTGAATCTTCCGATCATCTCGGCCGGTACCAAAGTATATTTGTTATATGTACTTTAATCTCTGAGTTTCTAGTTAAAATCGCTAGTTTAGGTATGACTTTTTGATTGAAATAAATGAAACTGAACTGAATTGGGGTAGGATTCGAACCTACGCCTCCCGATAAGCATCCGCGCGTCTAAACTACGCCGCGTCTTACGTCACTGTGTCGTAATTCCTCTATTCTATCTTTCCATCCTGCAGCCCTTCCAACTGCCCCTTATTGAGTAAATTATACCAATAATACGGTAAAGATAGAGGTCAAACACGGGTCTCCATCGAGAGTTTACCGCTAGACCATAATCGCTTACTGTTGATGGCGTGTTGATTTTTTTCTATTCAATTTTCATCATAATTCTGTTCTTCATATGACGATATGCATTGTGATGGACAAAAAGTGCAGTCTACCAAAAGCAGAGATATTGCGTGGCGTCGCTGATAATAATAGAGGAGGTGTTACGTAACTTGGTAATGCCTAATTTGTGTGGTTATTGACAAATATACTTATTCAACATGTTTTGCACAATTTTCAAGCGCTTTTATGCTTCCTTTTAGATCATTACGACTTTATTTCCTATTTAGGCGACAGTGCACATTTCTCTCGTTATACCTGGTTACAACACCCCAGCGGACGACAGGCTATATACCACTCTCAATCTGCCTACCACTACTAAATTAGAAGCCTAAGAGAATTTTTTTCTCTAGTTTATCGATGATTTTTAGTTAATTTTGTAGCAAAATGAATCTTCATTCCTTATTAATCTGTTTTAATTTTTTTACCCGCGTAACTTTTTTTGATGCAATATTTGAGGTTATTATTATATTAAATGCTTTAATAATTGATTATATCTGTTTTTATGTAATTAAACGTTGTTTGTTGTTTAGTAAACAATGTGGTGATATATTTAAAATAATTTAACATACTAAATTAGATAGATTTTAGAATATTGTTTTGTTGACAGATTTAAATATGAAGCGAGTCCAAAAATGGACTCTGACATGAAATCCTTTATTATTTCAAACCTCTTAATATAATAGGTAATATATTGCAAAATAATCGTACCTAATAATAGCCTTCATTATTATGTAACGGCTCGCCGTAAGATCAAGATCGTTTATGTAGAACAGTTAGTCGTCTAGTTAAATGTCATAGTCGAAATTGCGAGCGGCTTAAATGTAAGCTGAAAGCGATGAGCGACAGCGGTTTACATTTTGGTTGTATTGAATAATCGCTCTATGACTGAATTCACTCGGCTGTAACATTTTTTTCTTATTGTAGCTCGGCATGTGACATAGAGTGCGGTCCATGAATAGAAACAACTGCTACTACAGAGAAACCTGTGCGGGTAGCAGTCGCCTCCACTATGCCGGCTTGAGGAGACGAGCATGTACCATCTTAGATTGACAGTGCACACTTCTCTCGTTATACCTGGCGACTTTCAAACTATTCCCGAAACGCGACGAAGTCACATTCGAAAGTGGTGGTACTGCCCCAGGACGGCAGACTGGACAAATAACCCTTTAGCTTCATATTGTGTCGTTTTCTTCTTCGACCTTTAAAGATGCATTCTCCGACATCGATAATTGTCACTTGATCGAATCGCAAATATTTGGGATTTGACGTTTCACTGACACCCGAATGCAACAGGTACTGCCTGGTTTTTTGTTTTTCTTAGTTATGACATATAAATATGAAAACGTTAAATGAGCTCTAAATTAATTTTGATGCAGTTTTGTTCGGCGAAAACTTGCCAAATAAAATCTTAAGGTCGGAGCAATAGGGCGGCCGTGGTCTAGCGGTAAGAGGCGTGAACTCACGATCGATGAGACCCGTGTTCGAACCTCGCTAAAGACCGGTACCGGTGCCTATAGGCACTATTAAAGAGTGGTACGCAGACTGATGATGGTTATTTGTCCAGTCTGTCGTCCTGGGGTTGTACTACCATTTTCGAATGTAACACCCGTGAAACGAACTTGTCGCGTTTCGGGAATAGTTTGAAAGTAGCCAGGTATAAGTGAGGAGTGTGCACTGTCAATCTAGATGGTACATGCTCGTCTCCTCAAACCGGCATAGTGGAGGCGACTGCAGCCCGTAGAGATTTTCTCTGTGGTAGCAGTTGTTTCCATTCATGGACCGCACTCTAGCTTTACATCAGGCGGAGTGTTGTCACATGTCGAGCTACAATAATAAAAAAAAAAAGAATAGGGTCATAACATTATATATATGAAAATGTGTGTGTATATATTCCGCTATATTGCGAACTCTACGCCACACGTTCCACTTTCATTCTCATTTCATCCGTTGCATCGGTCCAATAGTTTCGGCTCGTAACACTTTCTTTACACCGCGAAATTGTTACCTTGACCTCATATAACATTCTTTATAACATCTATACTGTAAGAACAAAAGTACCTTATTACAATTCATTAACTTTCAAAATTCCTAAGTCGTTTTGTCCCGGGGTAGTACAAAGAGATTTTTGTAGCTCGACATATGACAACACTCCGCCTAATGTAAAGCTAGAGTGCGGTCCGTGAACGGAAACAACTACTACAACAGATAAATTTCTACAGGCTGCCTCGCCTCGAGATTGACAGTGCACAAGGAGGTTATTTCACGGGTGTTACATTCGAAAGTGGTGGTATTACCCCAGGATGGCAGACTTGACAAATAACCATCGTCAGTCTGCCTACCATTTTTTTTCTGATAAAGGAGAATGCCCATTCGCCTAAGAAAAATGGGCCCACAATTTTTTTCTCAAGTTTGTCGATGTTTTTTTACTTAATTTTGTAGAAAAATAAATCTACTTCCTTATAACCAATCAGTTTTAATTTATTCACACTGGTTATTGAGTAATTAGATGTTTTCTGATGCAATATTTGAGGTTATTATTATTTTAAATGCTTTAATAAATTAATTGAAGATATCTGTTTTTTATGTAACTAAACATTGTCTATTGATTGTTAAGTGATAATTAAAATGAATTAATAAAAAAATAAGAGATTATTTTAGAATTTTGTTTTAAAGTTTTGTTACTATACTATTAGGTAGGTATCAAGTGGGCCCAAAAATGGGCATCCTCCTTTTTGATGCAGTCGTTGTCCTTGAAAATTCATCATAATTTTTTTATTATTATCCGAAATCGTCTTTGAACGTCTCGTTCTACCTTTTTTAAAGTAAATCTGTAATATTAGGCGTCATTGGAAAATGATAGGCTTTTGCGTGTTTAAACTCTGCCAAGGTCGATGCAATGGTATGGTCAAGGTGATTGGAGGATATATAGGCCTCTTACTAAGGCATTTTTATTGTTAATAATAATAATTTTATTGTTTAGAGCAGGGCTTCCTAAACTTTTTTTATTCACTACCCCATTTATGACTGCGAGTTTCCTGGCGACCCCATATAAATATGAAAGATTAATAAATATATATTTTTTGACGATTTATTTATTAGGTAACAATATATACATATACATGTGAAAATATATAGTTTTAGAATTCGTTTAGAAACATACGAAAATCTAAAATTAAAAATTGCACAAAAAGTTGTAAAATTGTATTTATTAAAGTTACAAAAATTATATGCCCTATTTTTCATCAAAATTGCATTTTTTGCAATAACATAAGTAAAAGGGAATTCTGACCGTCTTAAATACACATCTAGACGTTATAAAATCGTATATTTAAATATTTGACATTAAAATCTCTCGCAACCCCAGAATTTTGCTACGCGACCCCATTTGGAGTCCTGATTTAGAGAAAAAAATAAAATCAAAGTCATGGTCTAGCAGTAAGACGCGTGAACTCATGACCAATGAGACCCGTGTTCGATCTACTTTGGTCGCACTATTAACGAGTGGTAGGCAGACTGATGCTGGTTATCAGTCCAGTCTGCCGTGTTGTAGTAGTACCTCCACTTTCGAATGTAGCACCCGTGAAGTGACATCGTCGCGTTTCAGGTTCAATTTGAAAGTAGCCAGGTTTCAAGAGGAGGGTGCACTGTCAATCTAGATGGTGCATACTCGTCTCCATAGGGAAGGCGACTGCTGCTTGTAGAGATCTGTAGTAGCAGTTGTTTCCGTTCATGGCCCGCACTCTAGCCTTATTTCCCACTATGAACAAATGTGCACTTCTTAATCCAACAATATAGAAACTTAATGCATACAATGTTTATATTCTCATTACTATTGTAAAAATGCCGGAACCGCTTCGTGTACCATTTTCTTGTAGACGTTTAAATAATTGTTAGTGTGTTTTTTGTTGCTGTAAATATCTCCACAACGTCGGATGTTACGGCACGAGTCGCTGCGTTGAATGTAACCGTTCATGTTTAACTTCTTTCTTTGCTACGTATCTTATCTGTATTTACTTATTTTGTAGGTTTTCTGTATATCTGTCATTTCCGTTAGATATTAGTAGCATATGATCTAGAAAAAATAATTTGATTTCCTCCCTTGATTGCCCTTTTTACCTTGGATCCTTGGATCATAGCGTGAAAGAGCACTTTAGACCGGCATAGTGACGGCGACCAGCTTAACAAGCACGAATATAATATGTAGTAGTGTAGTCTGTGGACTGTTTGTAAATTTAAGGTGACGGCGACGGTCACATTTTTTCCTGCTTTACTCTCTGGAGGTCGAGCGCGTTATAACGAAGTTTGCTTCAAGTATTCAACAGCGAAACCTACTATTTATCTAATTACAAAAATAGTAATCAAAAATTAAAATGTTTTACCTTTAGCCGATTATCGCAAAATTGTTATTGTTGACGTTTTAAAGTTTATTGTGCTAGTTAACGTTGCGTCACTGTTACTGCGCGACAATTTGAACTCGACGAAAAGTATGCCACGCGATACAAATCTAATGAAACGCGAATGAAATATTAGGAAATTTGTCGTGCCTTCCGCGATGTTTCTCTTTCGAGATGCTATTGCCGGTTTGTGTTTTAGGAGATAAAGAAATTTCAGATATTACCTCGATATAATATATTGGGCATATTTTAACTTATAATAGATTAAAACAAATACAGGAAGATTCTTCTGTCGTTCCATCAAATTGTGGAACGACCTTCCCAGCCACGTCTTTCCCCCTAATGTGACAGATTTTTTTTGAAGCAAACCAATTTTAACTTTAACCGTTACTTTAACTTGACAGTAATAGTTAAGTCATATGGTGCAAATGGATATAACACTCGAAGAAACACAAGTTTAGGGAAATGATTCAAAACAGATAACCTGACGTCTCAAGATGGCCGCCAAAAATCCTATATTTTGTTTTCGATTCGTTCAAATGACAACACTGTCGATCGGCTTCTGTCTTTAGCCCCTGTGTTCGAATCTCCCTAAATTCTAACCGGTACCAATGTAACTTTGTTATATGTACTCTGGCCGCCTATAGGCACTATTAAAGAGTGGTAGGCAGACTGATGATGGTTATTAGTCTAGTCTGCCGTTGAGTGCTTGTAGTTGTGTTGAGTTTGAGTGCAGTACACATAAGTAGAACTACACGGCTTGACTCGACTTATTCAAAACATACAGCTTTGTCAATACTAAACAAGCTATGTATGTTAACTTGATTAATTTTAACAACAAACTTTGCAAACTCCCTTGATTGCAAATAGCAATAATTTGGTTATTGGTAACCTTTACGTTCTCAGCCACGTTTTCCTTCATGCGGGTGTGAAGAGGCATCTCATCAAGCCGGCATAGCGGACGCGACCGCTATCTGCAGATCAACTTTTCTTAACATCAGACGGAGTGTGACGTGCTAAAATAAGTTTTAAAAAATTGCATTATTTTAATGTATTCAATATTTATGTGTATTCCAGCCGCTGAAGTAATGTCAAGCGATCGTCCGCTGGTTCGATGCCGGCCACTACACGCCGCCACTTTAGAATCAAGAAACAAAGCTAAGAAATGTGCCGAATTCTTGCAGCCATATAGGTAACTTGTTAAAGAAAGTTATTCTCTTATTTCGGATAGGAGCGGCCGTGGTCTAGCGGTAAGACGCGTGAACTCAAGATCGATGAGACCCGTGTTCGAGCCTCGCTAAATTCTGACCAATGTAACATGTACTTTGGTCGCTCAGTGCCTATAGGCATTATTAAAGAGTGGTAGGCAGACTGACGATGGTTATTAGTCCAGTTTGCCGTCCTGGGGTAGTACCACCACTTTCGAATGTAACACCGGTGAGTTGACCTTGACGCGTTTCGGTTATCAGTTGAGAAGTAGCCAGGTGTGCACTATCAATCTGGATGGTGCGCATTCGTCTCATCAAGCCGGCACAGCGGAGGTGATTCCCGCCTCTATAATGGCAGTTCTTTTATTTGGGTGTGGTATTAGTGATAATTAATCAACGAATTGTTTGTGTTAATTGCAGACAACGACCTGAGACATGTACGGCGCTGGCTCGGAGGCTGGTGTCGGGCGCTCTCGGAGTCAAACTCAGTACGGCCAGAGAAGAAAGAGACGAGGAGAGGAGACTTATTACAAGAGCCAGAGGTTAGTTTTGTTCATAGCTTATATAGTATCCCAAACTCTGACGTACATTAAAAAAGAATAGAGACGGACCGAATCGCATTTCTACCGCATGCATCTATCATAGACGAATCGGACCGCATTACCATGTAGTGAGTGTGTGTACATAAAAAAAAAGTAAGGTCCGTTTGCACCAGAAGGCCCGTTAAAGTTACTTTATGGCGACGACGACCGTTAAACGTTTACATTTACTCCACACTGGTTGCAATGTCGTGTAAATTCATATTGTTATCGTTAAAAGGGTGATCTCGAAAAATAATAGAAAAATATATTTGGCTTCTTTTCATACATTTGACGTTAGCGACATTGGTTTGACGATTACTTTAACTTTAACCAAGCCAAGAATCGCTGGTTACGGTTAGCGTTAAAGTAAACGTCAAAAATGACAGGCGTGAAAACGGTGCAACTCGTGTGGCGTAAATGTAAACGTAACGGTTAAATTAAGCGTAAAAGTAACTTTAACGGGCCTACTGGTGCAAACGGGCCTAAATATAATTAAATAAATATAAATATTTCAGAAAAGAAACGTCAGGCCGCGTTACACAAGGAGGCTGCATGGGAAGGATCTCTGACGTCACAACATACGTGAAATAATCGCAAAGAGGGAGGGGACAACGTTTTATTAAGGTTTATTCGTTTCGTATTGTGCTTGAATCTCAAACCGCACTATAGCGGTGCGGTGCGGTGCGCTACATTCGGTTCGTGTTCTTCTGACCCTCTCTGTGGGGTCCTTCTGTGCTTATACAAGCCATACAATTTCCTCCATGAAAGCCAGTACACCCTCGATGTTCCGGCACGCCTTAGGAAATATTAACGGAGTCTTCAGGAATCAAGTTTCAGGGTTTCCTCCTGTTACAGACATCCTCTGCATAGAGAGCTGTATGTAACATTTATATTGTAGTCATGTCTGTTTAAGGCCAGGTGTTCTGCAATGACGCAGTTTGACAGTATTTTTTTATAGTAGCTCGGCATGTGACAACACTCCGCCTGATGTAAAGCTAGAGTGCGGTCCAAGAATTGAAACAACTGCTACTACAGAGAAACCTGTGCTGGCTTGAGAAGACGAGCATGTACCATCTTAGATTGGCGGTGCACACTCCTCTCGTTATACCTGGCTACTTTTAAACTGCCCCCGAAACGCGACAAGGTCACTTCACGGGTGTTACATTCGAAAGTGGTGGTACTACCCGAGGACTGCAGACTGGATAAATAAAACTATCATCAGTCTGCCTACAACTCTTTAAGTACACGGTATCTGATGGAAGAAGTTTAAGATTGGTAGGCAGACTGATGATAGTTATTAGTCCTGGAGTAATTTAGCCCAGTCTGCTTTACTGGGGTAGTACCACCACTTTCGAATGCAACACGTGAAGTGACATTGTCGCGTTTCGGGAATAGTTTGAAAGTAGCCAGGTATAACGAGAGGAGTGTGCACTGTCAATCTCGAGGCGACTGTTGCCTGTAAAGATTTCTGTAGTAGCAGTTGTTTCCGTTCATGGATCGCACTCTAGCTTTACAACAGGCGGCGTGTTGTCACATGCCGAGCTACAATTAAGAAAAGATATAATCGCGCAGCCTTGCCATCGCACGGCATTTCCATATAGCGTACTAAAATATTATGCGGTCGTTTGAACCGCACCGCGCCGTTTTAGTGCGGTTTGACTTAAAATTTAATTAGTTTTATATACTTGTTTTAGCGAAGTGCTCAAATTGTTCCCTCTACTATATTTTCACGTCCGGAATTTTTATATTGTTTAGTATTTAAAAAAAACCAAGAGGTTTTGATATATGAGATATACAAATGCTATTACGTATGGATAGATTGGTTGCGTTAACTCGGATACAGTTTTTTAATTATTCAATTCGGTTAATTGAATGTACGGACATTTTTCACTGCCTAAACATTATCGATTTTAGTTGTTTTATCAATTGATTTTCGACATTCTTTAAACGGCAGTAAAATCGATAATGGTTTGGCAGTGAAAAATCTGCGATGCGCCTCGCCAGATATGCGAAATGCAAAAATGTATTTGTACTTCCATTTTATTTTCTAGATTGGTACACCGCAGCTTTTGCTAGTAGTACATTAATTTTGCATATTTAATCTATCCCTATGTAATGTGTTTGTTTATTTAAGTGAATTCGTGGGTTGTAAACTATAATTATGGTTTTGGGAATATTTTTATATAATTTGTGCAATTACTCTCTCTAGTGTTAATAGGGCCGGTATTTCGATTGTAACTAGAGTTTAAAAATTGTACTGAAAACTTGCCTTAATTGAAATGCCGACCTTACGAGTTGTATTCTTAGTGTGAAGGGCAGGCAGAGTACGAGGTATCGATAAAAATTATTACTTTTTAATTGTTAAAAGTATTTCAACATTTCAATCCTTGAAGTGACATAGAATTCGGCTTGGAAGTATCCGGGTATAAGGAGAGTAGTGTGCTCTGTCAATGTCAAGGATGTACCTTCGGCATGGACCGCAAACTGTGGCCGGACTACTTTTTTTAGTGAAAAATTATAGTTAACGTAAATATGTCGTAAATTCGTACTCGACCCCCCATTATACATCTCATAATCTCAGATTATAACAAAAAGAGGAAGGTATGTCACGCACGATTGAAAAGTGGAATCCGTAAACTATTTTTTTTTTTTTTAGTTTGGCATTATAACAATTTGCCATTGTCAAAGTTTATATTTGCATCGAGTTAATATTATTGTGCGTTACGGATCGTTCATTTGTCACTTTAAATAGCCTTAGTCAAGTCAAAAATAGCTATAGTAAAGTGGTAGACTAATGATAGCTATTTGTCCAGTCTGCCGTCCTGGGGCAGTACCACCACTTTCGAATGTAACACCCGTGAAGTGACCTTGTCGCGTTTCGGGAATAGTTTGAAAGTAGCCAGGTATAGCGAGAGGAGTGTGCAATGTCAATCTTGAGGCGACTGTTGCCTGTAGAGATTTCTCTGTAGTAGCAGTAGCACTCTAGCTTTACATCAGGCGGAGTGTTGTCACATGCCGAGCTATAATAAAAAAAAACTGAAAATATTATATTTTATAGAGAATACTATATTTTCCTCTTTTTGTATAAATTTAAGATATATATATTTAATAGTATTTTTGTAACCAAATATTAGTTATATTTATGTATGTATTTTAAATATATGTATCTAATTTTTTATTGCGATCTCAACATTTGTAACTAGAACGTTTAATCCTCGAAATATTTCTTCTTTTATATCTTCGATCGGCTTTGCGAGAGTCAAGTCAAGTCTTTTATTCAGTAAATTAATGGAATCTTCATTGAAACTTCGACAAGAGTTTTTTTTACACAGATAAATACATATTTTATCTTTTTTTTTTATATATAGTATAAACTGTATATATAGTGTATCAGGCATCGTGTAAAAAAATTAAGGTAAATATTAAGTAAGGGGTGAACACCCCTCAAAAAATAAATTTACTAAATAAAAGTTCTCGTGTATGGTATTATCACAGAAACAAAATGTCTATAAATGGACCGGCCGACGTGGACATCGAGCGTTACGAAACTACGAAAGTACAGCGGTCATAAAAAATAATTTATTGAGAAAGTAGTAGAACAAAAGTGTTTTAGTATAATTGACACAATGACACAGTTTACTTACTAAAAACAAAAATATCTTCGAAAAGTGTCTATGTTACTCATAACAGGTGTTCAAAATGGCGGCCATTTCGCGCTAAACACAGTGATACCTTCAATCCGCCTACGAAGTTCACCGCGGTCGTTGACCTCACCGTCTCTGTCAGAATACACGCGCCGCTTTATGTCTGCCGATAATTAAATATCACAGGACGTTAAGTCTGGGGAGCGAGATGGCCACTCGCAAAATGCAATGCGAGCTTGTACGGGTGTAGGTCTTTCTTACGTAATAACCTCCGCGCAAGATTTTGAACAATTCTTAATACGCGTCGTACGGAATCGTGTAAGATACCGTTCTCTTCACAAACATAAGGTAGCACTTAAATTTCCACCACTTTCTCCACACAAAAGAACGATCACAAAGTTCAATGTTCGAAAGTGACATTGTCGCGTTAGTGTTATTTCGCATTCACCGTAAATCTTACGAATACGCGCACGTGTACACAGTTACGCGGCCATTCGGCAACTGACAGAATAGTCGTTGCAGGTGGGCCGGCACCTGGTTTGTCGGCGCGAAATCAAAGGCGAGGCGGCAAAGGTTGTCGGCGTCGATCAAAGGCAAGGTCATTTGTTTGATGCACCGCCGGCCGACACAACGATTACACGTGTTTGTAGCAAATTACTCGTATGTATGTTTCTACAAGGAAAAGGTGGACATTTGGATAAAAAAAAAAGTATTTATTTTGTAAATTAATTTCTGTCAGAATCACCTACTGAGTCATCTCTTAAAATTTTTTACACGATGCCCGATACACCCTGTATAGTATAAACTTTTTTTTTAAATAAAGGAGAATGCCCATTTTTGGGCCCACTTGATACCTAATAGTTTAGTAACAAAACAATATTCTAAAATAATCTCTTATTTCTTTTATTAATTCATTTTAATTATATCAAAGCATCGTTTACCAATCAATAGACAATGTTTAATTACATAAAAAACAGATATCATCAATTATTAAAGCATTTAAAATAATAATAACCTCAAATATTGCATCAGAAAACATCTAATTACTCAATAACGCAGATGAAAAAATTAAAACTGATCGGTAATAAGGAAGTAGATTTATTTTTTCTATAAAATTAACTAAAAATCATCGTAAAACTCGAGAAAAAAATTGTGGGCCCATTTCTCTTATGCGAATGGGCATTCTCCTTTAGATTAGATTGTATTGTTATTAGCAATTGATATAGTGTTTATTAGCTAATTATTATTATTATGTGCCTTATTATTAATTCTAGTCCTTCATTTTAGTATATTATGATTATTATAATGTTGGCGACTGTCAAGTTTACGCGGAGGACAAGCGCACTAATAAAAGCTGTACACTTGTGCACAAAACTTGTTCATATTTATTTCTTCAGCACAATAAACTGCATGCCCTTTTTTTGTTTAAAAAAAAGCAATAACTACAGTAAACAGGCTCGTCTCCTCAAGCTGGCATAGTGGAGGCGACTGCTGCCCGCACAGGTTTCTCTGTAGTAGCAGCTGTAGTTGTTTCCACTTATGGACCGCACTCTAGCTTTACATCAGGGGGAGTGTTGTCACATGCCGAGATACAATAAAAAAAAATTAAACTGTAGCGCCCAGGCTTACATAGCCTTGTCGCGTTCGGGATCAACAACACGATCGCATGCCGGGCTACTATTAAAAAAATATTAATATGCCAAAGTTTTTGTAGAAAATAAAATTTGTTGCATATTATATAGCTTTTGTGTGCGAGTGTACCTGCGCTTGCCCATCCGCTTCTTTCTTCGTTCGGTGGCTAACTTATAATTTTTATATAGAAAAAAAATTGAGTTTTCAAGTGATGTGCAAACGGAGAAATTTTATAAAACCTAGTAATGGTATTCGATTGTAATCAATAATATAACTTTATTGTGTAATTATATCTTGAACAAAGAAAATTACAGTCTGAGAAGGGAATAGAACCCGCGTCTTCGCTCATACATATGAACCGTGAAATAATTACGTTTGCACAACGCCGTTTGTTTACAAGAACGGGGTGACCAAATAAAAAGAAATATCATGCATGATTTTTTAATATATATTTTTATATTGGTATTTTAATTTTATATTTCCTGGTCACCCTTTCTACTTGGTCTACTTGAGGTTTGATGTCGCATGAAATGCCGAGCTAACTAATCAACATCTCGATTTAAGGGTCGCTTACACCAGAAGGCCGGTTAAAGTAACTTTAACTATTACTTTTACGGCGACGTAACCGTTAAACGTTTACATTTACTCCACACGAGTTGCACCATCGTCGCGCCTGTCATTTTTTGACGCTTACTTTAACGCTAACCGTAACCAGCGAATCTTGGCTGGTTAAAGTTAAAGTTAAAGTAATCGTCAAACCAATGTCGCTAACGTCAAATGTATGAAAAGAAGCCAAATATGTTTTTCTATAATTTTTTTGGAATCAACCACTCTTTTAACGATAACAATATGAATTTACACGATATTGCTACGCGTGTGGAGTAAATGTAAACGTTTAACGGTTACGTCGTTGCCGTAAAAGTAATAGTTAAAGTTACTTTAACCGGCCTTCTGGTGCAGACGACCCTAAAACGTCAAAATGCTAAACCGATGATTCCCAATTGGTTTTTTTGTGCGTACCACTTGAAGAAGGAGCTTAAATTCTCGTACTTCTTATAGCAGAAAGGACTGTGCCCATTTTTGGGCCCACTTGACTTCTCGTAGTTTGTTAACAAAACAATATTCTCAAATTATATCTTAGTTAGAAAGAATTCATTGATTTTATTACATCAAACCTCAAATATTGCATCAGAAAACGTCTAATTACTCAATAACCCGGGTAAAAAAATTACTTATTGGGGATACGGAATGTAGGGACCGTAGAAATCTTTCCGCCGCTCAAATTGAAGATAAATTGAAATAAAAAAAATACTACTTAGAATATAGTAGATGCCGTCATCCACTAGGCTCGCCGAATCGAATCACAGAAATTAGTTTCTGACTTAGGACCTACGCAGTTGAAATGCGATTCGATTCAGCGCATCTCTAGTGGACGTCAGGCTTTAATAATATATTATATTTTAATGTAGCAATAATTGTAATATAGGAAAAAAAAATAGTATTTTTTTTGGTTAAGGGATGTAACGATGTCGATATTATGCAACAGATTATGTAGATTAAAACCACCAATAGGGAGGTATAGCGAAGGCGACTGTTTTCGAAAGAAAGACCTTGGAAAATGCAACTAAATAAAAAATGGGATCGGCAGCTTTAGTAGAAAGTGACGCCTGATGGTAAGCTAAAGTGTGGTCCGTGAGTGGAAACGATTGTTCCCAAGTAATCGGGCAATATTCACCGTCGCTATGCCGGCCTCTTGTTTCTATAATATATTGTATATTTTTTTATACAAATATGTGCTCCACCATCTTTAATCGACCAAATAGAATATCGTTTTCATCTCTTTTTTTTTTATTAAAAAAAATAACGAAATTTTTATATGTGATTGCGTCATAATAAGTAGTATTGTTAATTGTAAAGTGTAGGAGTTGTAGATCGTGGGCCGGTGCTTCTAACAGCTCTGTTAAATATTAGTTTAATATACCGGCCCTCGGAGTGTGTGTTCGTTCGTGGAGATTTTAATGTTAAATTAATTTTAATTGTTTAAAAATATATTTATTATTATTATTTACTGAGTACCCGTGAAGTGACTGTCACGGTTGCACTGCAATCTGGATGGTGCACACTCGTCTCCTCAAGCCGGCATAGCGGAGGCGACTGCTGCCTGTAAAGATTCCTCTGTAGTAGCAGTTGTTTCCGTTCATGGACCGCACGAGCTACAATTTAAAAAAAAAAGAATCTCACCTCCAACTCCGTTGATATATGGTGAACATTCGTCTCTTCAAGCCAGCATAGCGGAGGTGACTGCTGGCTGCAGATATTTCTCATTGAAAGCAGTTGTTCCCGTTCACGGACCGCACTCTATCTAGCTTGACATATCGGTGTCACTCAGTAAATAAATTAAATATAAATAAATTATTAAAATTGTTTTAAATAAAATTAATATATTTTTATATTGATTTAAATATTGACTTGAATGGTCACAATACGATTGGAATATTTAAAAAAAAACACCAAAAGTAAAGAAATTTTATTGCCAATTTTAATTATAGTAAATTGTGGTCTAATTAATAAGGATAGGTTGGATGGAAGGACACATGTACCTAAAGTCTCGGATTCGAATCCACCTACAGACCGGAATCAATGTATCTTATATTATGAACTTTGGTCGTTCAGTGCCTATAATGATATTTTAATGGGTTTTTTACTTAATGACTATGAATTTGCAAGTAAATCAATCATATCCCATATGTCTTAAGTAAAAGGCCTAAATTAATGACCAAATTTAAAAAAAAATAAGTCCAAAGAGATTTATTATGAAATATATATTTTTAATGCCGGCGCTACACACTGGTGCGATCAGCCGAACACTTGGTTAGCGTGTGACGACGGCTTATATCCCGTCTAACCATTTATCTTCTATATTGAGTATATTTTAACAGCGGAGTACGTTTGGTGTGCGAAATGCAGACTCTAACTCGGGACCTGAGTAACTAGTATTTCACGACGTAAGGTGAAACCTGTGCATCAATCAGACAGGGCCTCAAGACAGGTGTCACTTGATCGAATCGACTTCTTCTTTTGTTAAATGGCCTCTGATGTCATAACAACGACAATTCTGCCAATGTCGAGTAGTACTTTCTTAATGTTTGTGCATCAAATTGCAATGGTGTTTTACAATTTGATGCTTTCTTGGAGTATTTGGCGGCAATTCACCCGGTCACGTCACAATATGAGCGTTTTCACGGCGTGGGATAACCACAAAAAAAACCGTTTCCGTTGCCTCATATGAAATGAAATTCCTTTATTAACGTAGGCACGGACTTGGCATGCACTTGTTCATCGTCAGAATCTACTTTTGGCTTCGGAAAGGCATATGACGAGAAGACAGCCATAAGAAACTCGTCAATTACAGCCTGTGTTTATTTAATAGAGTGAATTTTAATGTTTCCACAATTACTCACATAAAATTACGCAAAATAACACCAATTTTACACAATAATAACCTTTAAACTAATTAAGGAAAGGGATAAAAACACCTCAACCTTCCCGGGCAAAGCGCGCCAAACGCTCAAATCCCATTTATTTTCGATGCGAAGACCTTAGGCCCCAGATCCTATTGGTGGACAGCTTACACTAAACGCCGTGAAAGTGTATTTGTAATCTCATACTCGGACCTCTGCTGCGTAACAGATCAAATGTCAAAGATGAATGGTTCGACGGCGCGTGAAGTATGGAATGTAAGATTAACTTTGTTATTCCAAATTGAGCTTTATTTTAATTGGAATAACGGTGTGTTAAGGATGCATAATGATTATATAGCAAAATATTCTTCCATTATTTTTTTATGTTGAGAACTTTGTTTCAAGCAATAAAGGGAATTTTATAATTTTGGATTTTATTTGCCTTTGTTACTTCTTTCCTTCCTTTGTTCCTATTTCCCTTTTATTACTACTTGTAATTAAGAAAAACAATTATCCATTAGGCAGACTGACGGTGGTGGCATAGTCTGCCGTTCTGGGGTAGTCACGTAGTACCACCACCAAGTGTAACAATTATGAAGTGACCTATAATCGCGTTTGGACGTAGCTAGGTATTACGAGGAGTGTGCACTATCTCCTCAAGCCGGCATAGCAGAAGTGACTGCTTGCGAAAATTTTCTGTGGTATATATTTACTGTTTTGAAAATTATTAGATGGCGTCGATGAGGTGAAATATGAAAGTTATTAACTAGTTAATAATATTAATTAAGAACATCCCTTTATTTGATTTTTAAATCTAATCAAAATTATAATTGACTATCCCCGAGCGCATAAACAATTCAACTAATTCTATTATAGTCTAGGGCTCAATGGTCCCGAACCAGCGACGTCTGGTCAACATCCAGATGTGGCAGGCGACAGACCGCATCGGCCTAGCTAATTGAAAACAAATATTCAATAAGCAAATTGTGATTTTAGGATATTTCCCAACGTGTAACCCAATCCGTCTGACCTACCGCCCAGCATTGTCACCAAAACAATAGTTACACACAAAACGGAACCACTAAACAATACATATAAGTGTCTCATTGTACACCCGTTTCCAGTTCGATTTCGATCCGGCGCAGAGAGTATCGTTTCTAATTATGTTTATAATAAAGTTGATGTGTTTATTAGTGTGTGTGAAAGCGGACATGTCAGTGCATCATGTGTACGTCAATAGAAAGGTTAGATCGAATTCGGCGCCTGTTGAAAGTGGATTCGTTTACTCGCAAACTAATGACGAACCGGCGAGTTACACGACATACACGAGCAGTGACTACGACAAGGATATGAAGTCATCAAAACTGGACAACGATATCGAAAGACTCAAAAGCTTATCCAATTACGAAATGTCTAAAAACATTGAAAAAACGAATGCACTGTTCGATTCGTCTATGAAGATGAGCAATATCGATTTCGGTGGAGATTACCACATGGATGACGAAGACGTCAGAACTAACGCGAGGAATCTGTACGACTCTTGGCCGTACCATTATAGCCCATACGAGTATATGTATGATGTCCATTCTGAAACTGCCAAAGATAAACGCTACATACAACCCTCCGCTGATGTGAAACCAGTGCATGAATTTGTTGATGAGGAAATGCCCAATGACATGACGGAAGTACAGCATACTGAGAGATATCTACGGAACGTTTATACGACTCCTTACACGCCATTGGAACATGTATATAACGGAAATTCTCCTTACATGTTGAATAATTATTATGATAAAACTAAATACAACGATGATGACACGCTGACGTTCAAAGGATTGGATTTCTTCCACGACTCACCCGATATTTACTATGGTATTCATCATCCACCGATACACGATACATATATCTATGATAATAATAAACATTCGATTAATAAAGATATCGGTCAATATGTCACTGAGAAAGCGTATGATAAAAAACATGAATTCGACAAACACGAGAAAGGAAATAAGGATAAACAATTCCATAGAGGAGAATACGAGAACGGCGGAAAAAAACATAAAGAATACAAGGATTTTGTCGACGCTTTCGGTAATAAATTTGATTCTAGTAATATGAACAAAGACTCTAAGTTTAAGTTAGAGAACAACGCACATAAGGGCGAAAAGAAGAAGGGCTTCCATCGTGTATATCACAAGAATGAGTATCAAGAAGACAATGAATTCTTTGATAATAACGAGAAGAAAGCGAGCGCATTGGAGAACGCCGGTACTAGTTTCAATGCTGGCCATACGAACGGTCTCATGCACTCACACGGTGCGGCTTCACACGGCAATGATGGTATAGGATTCCACAATATAGGAGGAGTCGACAAAGAAAGCTTCGATAACGGCCACAGTGGACACGACGTCGTGAGAGGAGCAGACAGAGGTGTGAACGCCTTTGTCGATTTAAATAAAAACATCGGTGTTAATAATTATAGAGATCATACTCATCATTATTAATTGTTTATTTGTTAATTTGTTTATCATTCTTGTGCGAAAGAAAATGTTGTTTAGTAAACAAATACCGGAATTATTAATAAAGCTGAGTGGGACGCGACTCGTGTTAGTGCTTACTGTGATATCGATAAAAATGGACGCAAAAGTTATGTTTGTTATAATTTTTGATTTCTGTGCAAGAATAGACAGTTTCTCGACATTTATGCATCACAATGATAGAACAAATACAAAATACAAGAATGACTTAATTATGACGCTCAATAGTAAAATATCTAAAATGAACGACCATCGCAGCATTACTGATGTACTCATGAATTCAAATTTCAATTTGGTGCCGTACAGAAGTAAACCAGACCCGAGGTCGAACGCTGGACACGATTCTCAATCTCGGATTAATAATAAATCGTCAAAAGAAGAAGGAAAAGACATAGCGGATACTGTATATTCAGAAAATGATGAAGCGCAGTTAAAAACGACACCAGTAATAAAAGAATCATATACACAAAAATATACAACAAACCAACCACTAAAGCAACAAGAAATATTACGAATGAAATTAGACGATTTAATGTTTCCTAGTATTGCCGAGAGAGATTTGAAAGTAAATCAGAAACAAGGACAACAAACGGGCAATAGAAATGCGATGAAAACAGAACAAAATATAAACTCACTCTTGGGGATTCAAGGAGCAATACTCATAAACATACCAGTTAGGAAAAAACACTACCCTTATAATGATAACAAAATTAGAAATGATTTAGCGAAATCTGATGGTAAAAGAAAATATTTCGTTGATATTGTACACTTATGAGGATTTTTTAAATAATTGTGTATCTAAAAGAGATCTGTAAATTTCTGCCTACCCTTGGGGTAGGCAAACAAATTAATTTTTACATGATTAGATTTAGAATTACCTAATATGTACCAGTGGCGAAGTGTTATATACAAGCCGGCTTCTCGTGGTTTATTACGTTATAGCTTATATATTTCTATGACAGTAAGTAAGTCAGATAATAGGTTGATCGAACGAAACGAACCCAAACTGATCTTCACCACTTGTACTTATAACTTTTTCTAATTTTATAGGTACCTAGTTATTATTTTATATTTTTTTAAATTTGTGTTTTGTGTTTTGTGTTTTTTCATACCAAAAAACGCATGTAAATTTAAATGTTTAAGATTGTGTATATAGTATATACAATACATATTCGTATATGAAATAAAAAAGTGTCATTGTATATGAATTGTTTTCACTAATTTCCAAACGTTTATAATATATCCTTAACCTACACCAAAATGTAGAATTCGATTAGGCCGACTATTGTATCTGCATGACAAAAATGACTTTAATTAACCGCGACTTCACATTAATGGGTCAGTGTTATGCCCGCCACGGTTCAATAACACCACGTTGAGACCTTCATGTTACAATTTGGTTGTTTTTTCATGAGCACACTTTACGCGCAGTTATGCACACAATAAGTTTTTCATTATCATTGACACAGAATTGCACAACAAATACGCCAATGCTCAATACGCTTCTCTTAACTATATAAAACTGTCAACTTGACCTTTTACAGTTAAAACCTTATCAAACGCAGGCGCGATAACATCTATCCAATATGGATAAACTCACTCTACTAACAATATTATGCGTATATTCCACGAATGCGATGGAAATGAGAGAAACCGTCGAAAGGATGGTCATGGTGCGAAGAACGGGCAGCGATCTCCAACCGGCGGCGACAGGGTTCATATATAGGAGTGACAACAACGGGCCGGCCAGTGTCATTAAACTGGGAGAGAGCGATATTAACAAACATTTAGATAACCTTCCTATACAACGAAAAGATTATTCTGCCCCGATTCCTATTGTTGCCGCTTTAAATAATAAACTGGGAAACGAACTGAAAGCCGCATCGTATGCGAGTGAATTTGTGATACCGGTCGTCGAGACCGTCGAAGACGATTCACCGAGTGAGGAGTTCAAGTCTGGTGAGAGCGAAGGTCTAGGAGAGTATAAAAAGGACTTCGATGATTACATCGTAAATAAATACGATCATTACGCCGATGATCATCATCATGACGAGCACGGCGGTGGAGATGATTATGATGAAGCGCATCGAGCGGCTCACGGTGAAAAAGGCGAGAAGGGTCAC
Source organism: Tinea pellionella (assembly GCA_948150575.1). Taxonomy (NCBI): domain Eukaryota; kingdom Metazoa; phylum Arthropoda; class Insecta; order Lepidoptera; family Tineidae; genus Tinea; species Tinea pellionella. Next base: position 287,099 of record OX411263.1, on the reverse strand, counting down.
AAAAGCAGCCATGAATACGGCGAAGGTGGTGCAGGGAGCTACTCCTCAGAGAAACATGACAGTTATTCCATTTCCGGTGCCGGCGAACATAAGAAAGAGTACGATGAAGCGGACGCGTACGGATCGGACTTCGCACACGGACACGCCCACGACGGAGAAGATCACGGACATAAATCATATAATAGTAAAGGAGAAGAGACCGATGGATTTCATAAACATTTCAACAAAGACGAGTTCAAGAAAGACCATGACTTTTACGATGAAGAAGGTGTCGAAGGTGGACTCCACAAATTTAGTGATGGACACGTACAGCATGGATCTCACGCCGGAGGGCACGAGGAGGGAGGTAGCCATGCATCAGAACACGATGACGCACATTTCGGAAAACATGGATTCCAGAGTCACGGAGCCGATGACGTCTACCATAAAGACCATTCTGCCGAAGATGTCGGAGAGAGCTTCCACCACGAAAAGGCAGGCTTCGGCTCCGAAGGCTCACACGACGACGGCGAGGGCTACGGATACCGAATCGCGCACTGATATTTTAATATTAATATTTGTTAATGTTTTGTTGATCTTTAATTGATAATGTTTTTATAATATTTGTAAATATACTTATTTTCTACAATTGTATTCATATTTTTTATTGATTATTCGGCGGGAATTTTTTGACAGATCCTTTATGAAATATTTTATGAAGAACTGCCATGATCACTGAAATTAATAAAGCACCACCACTTTCGAATGTAACATCCGTGAAGTCCCGAGTTTCGCGGCTTTGGAAGTAGCCGAGACGAGACGAGAGTGCGCTATCGATCTGGATGGCGTACATTTGGCTCCCCGGCCCGGCATAGCGGAGGCGTTTACTATCTGTAGTAGTAATTGTTTCCGCTCATGGACCGCACTCTACATGAGGCGGATTCTTGTCGAATGACGTACTACAATTTAAAAAATTACGGGTATAGTATAATAAATAGACGTATCCTACATCTAACAAAACCTACACGTGTTGTATATCTCTACATCAATATGGTAGATACGAGAACGTCTTCGAAGACAGCATTTTAGTTTTAGCGTATTCACAGCGTATTATGGAATATACATAGACCATAGAGTGGACCCAACATACTGACAAGTGAAAAACTTCATGTGCAATACCTAGACAAAAACATAATACTTATCTACCCATAAGTAATAAAAAATATGTCTCCGTACGTTAAGATATATGTATATTGTATATTACACGCATGTTATATTAGAATTTAGATAAACGAAGAAAGATTACTAACGAGTCTAAGTAGACTTATATTGGTTATTAGGTTAGTTTACCACACACACACCTTTGTAAAGTGTAGGTAACATACGTGAAGTGACCAACAGCTTCGTGTTTCATGTGACGGGCTCGTATTTATAAAAATCATGGACAACTACCGAGGTAGGCAGAACTTTCTTCACAGTCTTACTCTGACACATCGCAACTACACTTTCTCATTAAAAAAATCGCACGGCAACATGTGTAAGTATTACATATTGAACGACACGAAGAAGTGTACCGAAGACTTATATTGTACGAATGCGTTTACATTGACCACGGAGACAGCTGACCCTAAACGTAAACTTTTTTACAAACCCAACCTCTAAATTCGCGTCACGGCTACACGGGAAAGGCATTTCTTTTGTCTCAACCTAGATATATATATTGTGCAATCGATATTAAATATTATTAGTTCACAAACATTTGAACTGTCAACATGAAGACTTTAATATTTCTATCTTTTATCTGTTACGCGGTCGCTCTTCCTTTTTCGGCGTTACCTCAAGCGACGAGCTATATTTTCCGAAGTGATAATAACGGTCCAGCGAGCTTAATAACCCTCGGAGGACCCCAGCAGTTATGGACACCACATCTACCTCTGCCTGCGTCGATACGACACGCGCCGATTCCAGCGCCGCCTCTACCGTACGTCGCACAGCCTGTCCATGAGATTATTTTAGAAGAAAAAGGTAATGATGTTGAAGAGGAAGAAGAGTCCGCTCATGGTGACGTTAATAATGAAGGTTTTGATGATCAAGAAGAACACGAAAATGCTGATTCTGGAAGTAACAGTAGTGAAGAAGAGGAGAGCAGCGAAAGCGACGAAGAGGGTGAGCATGACAACCATTATAACGAAGAAGATGTTCACGGAGAGAATAAAGAAGAGGGCGGTGAACACGGAGCGGAGAAACATGGTTTCGAGAAGGTTTTCGATAACGGAAAGGATGTCACTGGCTATCACAAAGTATTCAACAAGGATGAGTATAAGAAGGATCACGATTTCTACGACGTTGCCGATAAAAGTGGTGATTTTCACAAACATGGTTATGGCAACGAACATCACGGGTCTGAAGAAGGGGCTCACAAGGAGGAAGGGCATTCCGATTCTGGTAGTGATGGAAATCAGTTCAGTGAACATGCGCATCTATTGAAGACTGATCATGATGAGGAAGACAGCGGCCGTGATGCCGAGGAGGGTGAGGATAGTCACTATGACAATGAGGAAGAGCACTCAGAGAAATCAGAACAAGATGGACCGTATCACTCTTACGAATATGAGAACTGAATCGTGTAAAATAAGTGTTAGAATATTGTAAATTTTTATTTAATTTTTTACATATGTTTATTAAATTATGATTTTTACTAAGTAGGTATACCTACATTTTATTTTTTAGTTGTTATAACCTTTTTCTCTTATCATCAATTGTCACGCCTTTTTTACATAGGGATAGACAGAGAACAGACCGCCACTTGCCACGATCCTGACACAGTCATCTCCCTCGCTTCCTTCACATCTACAATTCTCTTCATACGAGCTCTATCTTTATGGGCACTATTGGGCATCCTTATCGGTTATCGCATCAATTCAATTCATATCAGATTTATAAATTCCTTTCGTCAATCTCCTTTCGCTCATCCTTTCCATGTGTCCAAATCACCTAACCACCTTATGAATGTATCGTGATTATTGTTAATAATTCACGCATACTTTTGCAATAAAATCGTGACGAGATGCGAGACAAATAATATTAGAAATAAATAAAATTGCGTGGCCATAATGGTGCGGATCGTAAAAATCACAATGTATAAGTAAACGCCTTAATTTACCAAAATACAAATTGCAAAATGTTTTGACAAATACCTACCTAAATTTTTTCAAACAAAATGTTATGTAATCTACTAAACTGTCAAAGGATGCGTACTGGTTTCCGGTAAAGGATAGACCAAAACAACACATTTTCGTACCCAAATTAATAATGCGATATCTTTAAATTAAGCACAGTATTTATAATTAGTTAGGTATTATTAAAATCAAACGGACATGACAAATTGATTTTTTATTTAATTATAATTTTATTTATGCTCATTTATGGAGATTATGCACTTTGCGGTTATTAAGTAGGTACACATAATATATGAGTATTATTTACCTTATCAGTAAATTAACTGAAATCTAACCTACTGTAAGCTGTCAAGGATTAATGTGCCACAGCTTAGAACGGTCTTAGGCCCTTTATTCAAATAGGAAATTATATCTATACTACTAAAAGGTTTATTCATTATTTAGTTACATGGTAGTTAACAATCGTTACGTCTCATCGATCGCGATTCGTCTTACTACAACGACTAATCGACTCATCGTAAGAAAAAACTCAACCTTGATCACATTATAATAATTTAACAAAAGACTATATAAAACAAACAATTTACTCCATGTATGTCAGTGTCGCAACCTATTTATGTTGCGAAACAATCACAAAAACATAATGGTTAACAAAATAACATTCGCCTTAACACTGATAGCGGTTTTGTTTTTAATCGATGCGTCGCCACTCAACCGCATCTACGAAGAACTAGGACTACCTAACAAATATGATGTCGAGGAGGAAGATCTAGATGATTTCAGTGGATTGTTTGACGAAAATAACAATATAGGAAAAGGAAGTAAAAGTAAACATAAAATAAAAGATTTAAAGAGGCTGTATAAATTAGTCGGAACACGCAATCAAGGCAACGACAACGATTACAATATTTATTTAGATGCCGATGCAGTAGCAGTTGGAGCTATTGGTGAAGACGTTAAACAAAATAGGAAGTATAAGAAAGGTTCCAAAACACGTGGTTTTCATAATGTTTATCACAAAGATGAATATAAAAAAAATAAAGAGTTTTATGAAGATAAAGAAACGAGTGGCGATATAACAAGATTTGGTAGAGGCGGCATCGCGGTGATGGGTAAAGCTGGTGGTGGACTTCATAGAAAGCGATTTCACCACGACCGGCAGAAAGGGCTCTACGGACTTCGTGATTACTTAGATAAAGGTTCTTCTGATAAAGAATACGATGGATATTCTGATTACGGGCTCGATGAATGATTTATTACCAAATAAATATTTGAGAGTAGACAAAAATTATTTTTTTGACAATTTTTATGTCCTTTGCCTATATTGAATTGCCTTGTCTATGCTATCAACTTGTCAATTTGCGACTGTCATCGCTGGTTCGTTTGTGGTCTATGGTTTCTCTGAAATGAATGAAGGTGTCGTGAAGTGTTGTAGATGGGTGCTAAACAAAGACGTATAAGCGAAATAAATGAGGCACAGTGAAGTTTACAAGTTTATCTTCACTCATGAGTACAGAAGAGACCCTGTTGAACATCGATTTCGGCAAACCAAAGTCATCAGCGCTAGAGGCGGATGACGGTGTGATATCTTTATCTAGCAGCGCCGAAGAGATTCGTTTAGTACCCGAGATAGGATTCGAGGGCACCGTGGATTCCTCAGGACTGAGCCGAGAGTCGCAGCCGTTGCTGGGCGGCCGCGGCGACTATGAAGACTCGTATAACAGCTTCCCAGGTACGCCTTATCACGATAACGTGACTCATATTGTTTCATTAATTCACACGGCCAGTGTTTACAGCATATGGTACTCGGTTGTTGTTTTTCAGTGACGATTTGGCACTGATATGGCTTGTGTAGATATGGCTTCGTTTGTTATTGACAATGGTTCATTAGTGATATTATGTCCTTGAATATTTGATTGTTTGCTAATTAAACTTTGGTTGATATTATTTTCATTAGTCAGGTATATTTAGAGAGCAACTTCACGTTGATAGTGGTAATTAGTTGAGTGTGTTAGTGTGTAGTATTGTAGTTGGGCAGGTGTATAGTGTATTTAATTGTAATTATGAACGAACCGTTTGAATGTAAGTAACACTATATAATTAATTTGCTTTGCACATGTTTTATTTTTCTTTTATTTGAAATTTTACATAATTATCTTTCATTGAGTGATAAGAATCTCCAAATATGACACGAATGACCCTCATTGAGTGTTTTTTTTTTTAATTTTACTTTCTGAAAATACATTTCTATTTATCATGTTTTGTTTATCTTTTTTTTATCTTATTTTTAATTTAAATATCTCACCTTTGATACCTTTTTTACACTGTTTTTGTATTCAAAAACTATTTGATACAACCTTACCCTTAGATATTTTTGTTTTTACAATTGTACATTGGACTTGTCTAATTTTTCTTCTTCTGAAAGATTCTTTCTGACTGGTACCAGTGTAATTATATATACTTTGGTCCCTTGGGCCTGTGAGACAAACAAAACTTAGTACAAGCGTTTAAAATAAATAAATAAAACATTTATGTCTTCTGAATTATCAATTATACATTAATACCAATTTAGGGATGATTTTAATCAAAATGGGGGACTTGATCATTTCTTACAGTTCATGGACTGCGCTCTAGTTTACATCAGGCGGAGTGTTGTCACATGCCGAGCTACAATAAAAAAATAGCACCAGTTTAGTGATGATCATCATCAAAATGGGAGATTTGATCATCTCTGTATTTAATATTTTATAGTTATGAAGTAAAATATATGAATGCGTAAATTGGTTGCAATTTATTTCCTTTAAACAATACCTTTATTAATGTGTGTGCTAGATACTTTATTTACATTTATGATTGTTCATTTGTGCTTAACATTGAGAACTGTAGTTGTCCTGCTCCTGACGTTGTGTGTGGAAGTGAGACAGATATAGTGTAATACTTATAGAGTTACATCTAATTAATTTGCAATTTGAACATTGTTTTAATAATTTTCAATGCTGTTTTCACATGAAAATGTTTGAAGGATTTTTAATCTCGTTTTTCCTCGTTTTTATATAATTTTTATTCATTGATTCTCTGTATCAAAGTTCTATATTTCTTTTAACGTAACATAAATGGGAAACACAAATTAGGGAAGATTATAAATAGTATATTTATTAAATATTTCTAAAAAAAAAATTAAACATTATTAAGCAAAATTTTATTAGTTATTGGCATGTGCATGAGTACAAGTAAATAGAGAGTTAGGCAGGGGTACACGCCCTCACAAGTTGATTCACAATAAAATATATTAAATGAAATTTATTTATTATTCAAGTGCTCTGTCTCTCGACATGCAAAATTACTTTAAAATATACACACAATTTATAAAATTAATAAATTATACAAATAAAATCAAATTATTAAACAATCATTAGCAAAAAAATTTGTAAAAGAAGACAATATTAAGAATTTTTTATTTCATGTATGTTTAATATATGAAATATGACAAGGCGATTTGTTAATTATAAATATATTATTAATATTATCTGATTGATGGAGAGTTCTCACTTTACTCTGTGACATTGTAAATGTATACTCGTACTTGGGCCACTGATCAGAAGTTATGAAAGGTTATAACTTGTATTGTATTTTTCAGACGATCCACAGTTTTCCGAGTTGTTGTGGCAGGCAGAGGTGGCCATAGACAATGGCATATTACCAGAGAGAATATATCAGGGCTCCAGCGGATCTTATTTTGTTAAAAATCCGGGAGCTGTAAGTATTTTATTGTATTTCTAATTGACAAAAATCGCGTAAGTTATCCTCTCGCCCTCCATGCATTCTGCCGACCCCAGAGGGACAAAGACTTGAGGTTATGACGTATGTAGTTATAATTTAAAAGTAATAAATAAGGAGTGATTAGGAATGGAGACTTTTGTATGGACAAATTGATAATTTATATTATTAAAGATGGCGCGTGATTCTTATCAGTTATAAATTATAAACGGTACACTTAACTCAGTGTTTCTCAAACTTTATCATTAACAATAATTTGGTGTAGTATTCATAAAAATATTTATTAAAAGTTTGGCAATAATTGTATTGAGATTGTAGGTTGTTCACATTAATTTAAAGTTAGTGAACTATTTTTTATTATTATTATTGTAGCTCGGCATATCACAACACTCCGCCTGATGTAAAGCTCTATAAACAGAAACAATTGTTGTCACCTCCGCTTTGCCGGCTTGGGGAGACGACTGTGCACCATCCAGATTGACTGCACACACCTCTCTTTATACACAGATACTTCTAAACGTAACAAGGTCACTTTAAGGGTGTTACATTCGAAAGTGGTGGTGGTACTACCTACCACTCTTGATACCAATGCACCATCATTGCTCAAGAATATTACTTTATAATATATTCTTATTTTACATTAGAATTTCAATTATTATAAAGTATTTTCGATAATATTGAGCATAGAGTATTAATGTCCAATACTTTGGGGTGAATTATCACGAGATTTTGATACAATTCTTTGGTATACTGGATACATTATTGTTGCTCATTTGCCAATGGTGCGGGTTCATATCCCATTCTAAGGAAGACTTTTTTTTTTAATTACAAATATGTAATTATTACTTAGTAAAGAAAGTACGTAAATTGTATTGAAAACAGAAATGTTCATTGCTAATGACTTTTGTATCTTAAGTGGGCATAGTGGAGGCGACTACTGCATGTAGACATTGCTCTCTAGTAGCAGTTATGTAAATCGCAGCGGAGTGTGGGTTTGTTGGTTGCTTTTTGTTCTGATATTAAAATATAGTGCTCTCTCTGTTGAAATTTGTTAAAAAAAATTAGTTAATAAATACGTGTAGGTAGATAAGGTGTTGCTCCTCTCAAATAAGTCCATGTGGGCTTTGAGAGGCACAAGATTATCCTATTTTATAAAGTATAAATATAGTGAATAAATGAATTAAAAAAAATATATGTATATAAAATTGCATGGTTGGTGGTACCGATTTGATGGGTAAACTCTTTTGTGTACTCTCTGAAACCACTATCTCTTAGTTTTCAGTTTTATCTAGGTAATTACCTATAGACCTGGAATCGAGGTGGGAAAGCCTGTACCATGAGATACAAGTCTCACTCATCTTCACTCATTTGTTTATTTAGGATCTCCAGAGCCTCTCTCAAAGTTTCTTTTTTTCCAGAAAATAATTGGCGTATTCAAGCCTAAAGATGAGGAGCCGTATGGTCGTTTAAATCCAAAATGGACAAAATGGATGCATAAACTATGTTGTCCATGTTGTTTTGGTCGCTCTTGTTTGATACCTAATCAGGGTTATCTATCCGAAGCTGGAGCTAGTCTTGTTGATAGTAAATTGGGACTTAAAATTGTACCTAAAACTAGGGTAAGCAGTTCGGTTTATTAAGTGTACAAATACATGTAGCGGTCTGGTGTTTGACATTGACACTTTCGTCATGCAAATAGGGTAAGCAGGGACTGAGATATTCTGTGTCCAATTTTATTTTACAGTAATACCCCGCTTTACAAGAGGGACACGTTCCGCAATAAACTCGCGTTAAGTGAGATTCGCGTATAAGGGGGTCACGTTTAAGCATAACCAAAAGTCAGTACATACTTTAATTCTAAAAACACATTATGCATTTTTTTTTACTGAAAAATGTACATATCTATTGTCTTTCCGGTTGCGTTTGGTTACGGTCTTGTAAAATATTTTCATAACACGCGACACTGTTTTTTACACAATAAAATATGGTTAAAACACAGTCATCATGACTGTCTATGCTCTGCAATATGTCCAAACCTGAATAAATCTTTGAAAGAGCCATTTGAGCGCGAAATTTGAAATTCGCGTAAAACTGAAACCGCGCATAACGGGGTATTACTGTATAACCACTTCAATAACATAGGTATTTTATGTTATTTTTTTAGTAAAATAAACAGCATTGCTGTTAATTTTTTATATTTTTAATCAGATGTTTCGAAAGCTTTGCAGCCATTTTGGAGGTTGCAAGGTGATTTTTTTTTTATATTAGTAATGAAAATTATTTTTTGTACTTTCAGGTGGTGAAACTAGTATCAGAGACTTTCAATTATTTGAGAATAGACAGAGAGAGGTCTAGATTAAAACGTGCGATAACAGAACAATTTCCTAACTTAAGATTCAATAGAATGGGGTTACCACCTAAGGTAAAAATTCTCCTAATAATTACTGTAGTAAATAATCAAAGTCGCAACACGTATTTTATAATTTTCATTTAAATATCATAAATGGGCAAGGTCCAAAAAAACTAACCCATGGTGAATCGAAAACCATTTCGAGATATTACTTCAATTAGAAGAATTTTTTGATTCTCGTCTGAAAATACTTAAAAATCGCAGAGATATTTGAAAAACTGTAATGACCGTCTCCGACCCTTCACTTCGACTTTCGTACAGTTTGACAAGATAGAATACAAAGTACCAACCTAACAGTTTTGTAGATTATTTTGTTGTCTATGGTTGTCGCCTCACAAGTTTGTCAAATATCTTTTGTTTGTGTTTCCTGAGAATAACAGTGTTTTATACGAATAACTATTGTAATTTTTAAAACAAAACTACACTATAAACACAATGTTTTAATTAACAGGAACTTTTAAAAATCAAAAGTTTGTTTGAACTTTTGACAAACGATTTTTTTTTGTTCATTGGCAATGGTTTAGCTCCGTACGAATCCTCAGGTTTGCTATATTACGATCGCAATTTTTAAAACTTAATAAAAAAAGAACAAAGCAATTACAAAAGTTTTCCAGAAACACGTGTCGACTAAATTAATCTATATTATCTAAAAATATGTAAAAAAAGATAGCTGTCACCAGATACACCTCCCCAATTGATTTATGTTTGTTTAAACAATTAGCTATAATAGTTTTGTATTGCAGGTCGGTTCATTCCAGTTGTTTGTTGAGGGTTACAAAGATGCCGACTATTGGTTGAGGAGATTTGAGCAGGAACCACCACCAGCCGCTGTTATGACCAAGTTTGTTTACAATTTTTTTCTTTCGTTCCATTAAACTTTGGAACCTACCCAGCCACGTCTTCCCTTCCTCCTATAACATTATCACGTATGGAAGTAGCCAGGTATAACGAGAGAAATGTACACTGTCAATCTGGATGGTGCACATTCGTCTCCTCAAGACGGCATAGCGGAGGCGACTGCTGCCTGTTGAAATTTATCTGTGGTAGCAATTGTTTCCGTTCATGGACAGCACCCTAGTTTAACATCAGTCGGAGTGTTGTCATATGCCGAGCTGTTTATATGAATTTTTTTAATTTTTTTAATTGTAGCTCGACATGTGACAACACTCCGCCTGATGTAAAGCTAGAGTGCGGTCCATGAATGGAAACAACTGCTACCACAGAAATCTCTACGGGCTGCAGTCGCCTCCACTATGCCGGCTTGAGGAGACGAGCCTGTACCATCTAGATTGACAGTGCACACTCGTCTCTTATACCTGGCTACTTTCAAACTATTCCCGAAACGCGACAAGGTTGCTTCACGGGTGTTACATTCGAAAGTGGTGGTACTGCCCCAGGACGACAGACTGGGCTAATAACCATCATCAGTCTGCCTACCACTCTTTAATAGTGCCTATAGGCACTGAGCGACCAAAGTACATATAGCAAAGTTACATTGGTACCGGTCTTTTAGCGAGGTTCGAACACGGGTCTCGTCGATCGTGAGTTCACGCGTCTTACCGCTAGACCACGGCCGCTCTTCTTTGTTTTGTCTTTTGTTAATTGTTTTGTCTTTTTTTCAGGTTTCAATTGGAGTTTGAGCGTCTAGTTGTGTTAGATTATATAATACGTAATACGGACCGTGGCAATGATAACTGGCTTATTAAATATGAACCGCCTGGCGATACTGACTTAACTGATACGAGTGTAAGTTTTGTAATGTTTTAAATTACTGTTTTATAACGTCTATATGGAAGCCAATTAGTGCAGTTTTTATTTATTTAGTGTATTAGTGTGATATAGTGGGGAATTCCCAAAATCATGGACCGCACTCTAGCTTTACATCAGGCGGAGTGCTGTCACATGCCGAGCTACAATAAAAAAAAAGTTAAGTATTGTAACAGACGGGCCCGTGTTCGGGCGCTAAAATGTAACTCTTCGGGCACCACGTTGGGCTCCATTTTGTAACCGGGTTGGGTTGTTTTTGTTGGGGTCTCGAAGAACAATACTAGTAGAAGACAAAGAAACACATATAATAGGTATATTAGCAAAATACACAAAATCGTCTGAAGCACAATAAATATGAACAAAGCAAGCAAAAGTAAAAGCGAATCAATCAATATCAATTAGCAAATAAAACTAAAACGTGTCAGAGTGAGTCGAAGTAAATTTAAACAATTTAAGTTATATACAACGAAAACTATTTACAAAATAAAAAACCTTTTAAAAAAAAAAGTTGAACCGACTTCAATAAACACTAAAAGCACTCAAAAGTGAAAAATATTTTTTCACAAGAGTATCTACACACAAAGTAATAAACATAAACACTAATAGGTGTTTATTATGTACAAATTAAATGTCTACATACCTGCCATATTTTTGGAGTAGGTGCCAAGCAAACGTTTATAGATATACTTGATATCTAGGCAGATATCCAAGTGTTCCTATCCTGAAATTTTGAATACCAATTCTATATAGTATAACTAGGGTTGAAACGCAAGTTTCATTATTGACGTGGTAAAGCAATTCTGCTGTTTCGAGTAAATCTGATTTTAAAAAATTCATCCAATTTTACCCCGTTTCACCTCTTTAAGGGTTGAATTTCAAGAACTGCTGAAACACGTGTGTCATTATTTATGTTGTAATCTATGTATACCAAATTTCAAGTAACTCTGACTAAAAAAAACTCAATCCATTTTGCCCCATTTCACCCCCTTTGGGGTTGAATTTTAAGAAATGCTGAAACACGTGTTTCATTATTTATGTTGTAAACTATGTATGCCAAATTTCAAGTAAATCAGAGCGAAAAAAATTACAAACTGACTTTTTTTTCGTTTTACTAAAAAACTGCACACTGTGCATCTTGGAAAAATATATGGGACCACTATGGGATGCAGCTTAACACAGTACAATTTGAATCATTGAAATCGGTCCAGCCGTTCTCAAAAAATCGATGAACATACATTAAAAAAAACATACGCGACGAACATATAACCTCCTCCTTTTTGGAAGTCGGTTAATAAAGACGAGAGGCAAGGCCCTAGATAGCGCTTGGGTATTATCGAAAAGTACGCCAGGGTTGACCCGAGCCCGACTATCCCGCAGTGCAACCCTATCAATGCGGAGGCTGTTCCGATACGGAAGCGGCCGATGCACCGACGAGTTACACCCGAGACAAGTTGGTCACGGTGTCAACACTGTTTACCCTTCTTCAAAAATAATGCCTCAAAGTTGTTCCAATGCGGAAGCGACTCAAGGTCTTATCGTGGGAGAGGTCCCTAAGGTCTTAGCTGGTCCATGGCGGGCGCGGCCTCGACTGATTTCTCCGAGCGCCCGTACCCGCTTATATAGCCCTTTTTTAGTTGAAGGTAGATTTGTCTTCACATTTTAGCGCGGGCCTATTCTGAGTTGGCGGTAGATTCGCCTTCATAATTTAAGCGCGGACCTATTCTGAGTTGGCGGTAGATTCGCCTTCATAATTTAAGCGCGGGCCTATTCTGGTCGGTGCCGATTCTTGTAGTTGTTACAGTATTATTTTTAAATGCTCGAATTATGCGATTGTGATCAAAATTCAGACTACATACAGCCCGAACATCATGTCTTACTTTTGTTACGAGTATTAATTCAAGAAGGAATTAACGTAGCGGGTACAGCCCTACTGCGCCGGCACATCACTATAGCTGTCCTTACGTGGTCGTGGGATCATGGCTCTGGTCTTGATTGTGATAAGCTGTAATCTCATGTATATAAACAATGTAAACTGTAAAACGATAAATGAATTAAAGGAGAATGCCCATTTTTGGGCCCACTTGATACCTAATAGTTTATCAAACTATTATTCTAAAATAATATCTTATTTTTTTATTAATTCATTTTAATTATATCAACACATCATTTATCATTCAATAGACAATGTTTAAATTCATAAAAAACAGATATCTTCAAATAAATAATTTAAAATAATAGTAACCTCAAATATTGCATCAGAAAACAACTAATTACTCAATAACTTGGGTGAAAAAAATAAAACTAATTGGTAATACGGAAGTAGATTTATTTTTCTACAAAATTAACTAAAAATCATCGACAAACTCGAGAAAAAAAATTGTAGGCCCATTTTTCTTAGGCGAACGGGCGTTCTCCTTTCCAATGTTAAAGTCATATTACTGGATCTACCACAATAATTCATTTTAGTAATATTTTTTTCTATTAATTTCAGTGTGTGCGTATAGCGGCCATAGACAATGGGTTGGCGTTTCCCTTCAAGCACCCTGACTCGTGGCGTGCCTACCCTTACCATTGGGCATGGTTGCCTCAAGCGAAAATACCATTCACACAACACACCAAGTATGTAATATGTAAAGATACCATAGTTACATTGGTACCGGCCATACTACGACCACTTTTAATGAAAGTCTTTTCTGATAATATCGTTCACGCAAGCTGATGCCTTTCTAGGTTTAATAGTATAAGACGTTACTTTGCGGAAATCCATGACCAAAATAAATTTTTTAACACTACTTTGCAACTAATTTCCGTTAATCAATGTTAGTGAGGGTAGGTGCACAGTCACATCAGCTGTCGATGTTAGACCCAACATGCAAAAACCTCTCGACGCGTTTCACCACTCCATGTGGCATCCTCAGGAGACGGGTGGCCGCTTCGACGACTTGTGTACCCACCTCCACTAATAGTGATTAGCAGAAATTGGTTGCAAAGTTGTGTTTAAAAAATAAAATGGTTCTTGGACCAGCAGTTGATGTGGCCTCATGTACCGACCAAAACATCCTCGTCGAGTGCAACTTTGCCATGTATTATAAAGTAAATTACTTTTCAGAGACACAATATTGCCGCTGCTGTCTGATATGAATTTTGTTCAAGAGTTATGCGATGAACTTAATTTGTTATTTAAGGTAAATTAATCTTATCACTGTAGCTCGGCATGTGACGACACTCCGTCTGTTGTTAAGCTAGAGTGCGGTCCGGGAAACGGAAACAACTGCTACTACGGAAAAATTTCTACACACAGCAGTCACCTCCGCTATGCCGGCCTGAGGGGACGAGTATACACCATCTAGATTGACAGTGCATATACCTGGCTGCGTCCAGACCGGGTCAGTTCACGGGTGTTACTTATGATTTACTTTTGTCCAATATAAAATGTTTAAAATGCATTTTATATATTCTGTGCCGTAGCTATTTGTTTATTATAGTGATTTGCGATAATAATTAGTGCTGAGAAAGTTATTAAGTTACTTGATTTCAACATAAATCTGCTATGTTTCAAACAATGTTGTAAAACAAAATGTATGGACGCTCAGGTGTTGGCTTTCACGTTAATTAGATAAATGTAATTTTGTTTTTCAGCAAGATAAAGGTTTTGATAAGCACTTGTTTGAGAAGCAGATGTCAGTCACCCGCGGCCAGGTGTTGAACTTAACTCAGGCGCTCAAGGACAACAAGAGTCCCGTGCAACTTGTGCAAATGCCCGCCGTTATTGTTGAAAGGTTATTATTATATTTCTTACTGTATAAAAGATACTAACAATTTCAAGTTTGAAGCAAAACTGATTTATTTCATAAATACCCACATGTAAAAATAATACAAAATTTGGAACTGTCAAACACAATCAAATATCTAAATACATAATATACCTTTCCCGCAACATTAGATACATATTAATATGAATAACATTTTATAACAAACATGGGATCTACAAAACAGAATTAGTAAGTGTTCGGAATGCCTAAAATCTCCGGCCACTGTTCAGGCGGTGGGATCACTATTGGTGGCTCCGGTGATGATGATCGTGATCCATCAACAATAACTGGCTCCTTTGATGGAGGCCGGTTCTTGACCTCCGGCACCGATCGAGCTAACAGTTGGTCTACATGTCTCCTATGTGCCTCTCCATCTTCCGTTCTCACAATGTAACAGCTGGGACCCTGCACTGTTTCCACTACTGCTCTTTTCCACTTTTCACTCGACCCATACATCCTTGCCAGTACCGTCTGTCCAATCACAAATCTTCTATTGGGCTCTCTATGTGCAGCCTGTTCTAGCTGTTGTTCAGCTTGAGATGGTCTACAGTTAGGGTGTAGAACAGATATTGCTGTTCTATATCTACGTCCGTTAAGCATTTCTGCAGGAGTTTTGCCCGTGCAGCTGTTGGGTACTGTACGTAACGAATACAAGACTTTGGGTATTTTCTCACTCCATGGCTTATTGCTCTCTGACAATCTCTTTAATTTATTTTTAAAAGTTTGTATCGCGCGTTCCACTTGTCCATTAGATGCTGGATGGTAGGGTGGAGAATATAAGTGTTTGATTCCATTATTTTTCAGAAATTTGTTAAACTCATCCGAGCAGAAAGCTCTCCCGTTATCGGACACAACTACATCTGGTAACCCCTGACTTGCAAAAATCTTTCTAAGTGCCGTAACCACAGTGCCACTACTCATAGAAGATACCATCTCTGCTTCCAACCATTTACTATAACTGTCTATTAGCATTAAAAAGGTTTTACCCTGAAAGGGTCCGGCAAAATCAATGTGTACACGAGTCCAGGGCTTCTCTGATGCAATCCAAGTCTGTGGGTCCCTGGGAGGGTTATTTCTAACATCTTGGCATTTTTCGCATTGTCTGACTACTTCTTCAATCTGCTGATCCATTCTAGGCCACCACACATACCCTCTGGCATATGCTTTTGTTTGGACAATACCCGCATGTGGAGCATGCAACAATTGCAACACTGCTGGTTGCAACGACGCTGGAATGATAACTCTGTTGCACCACAATAAGCAGTTTTTATTGTGTGAAAGAGCATCTCTGCGTATCCAAAAGGGCTTAAGGTCAGGTTCCCCACACGACCGTGGCCAACCATGAAGAATATGAAATAAGACCTGTTGCAAAATCCCATCCTTTTTCGTTTCGGATGCTATAATAGTAGAGTCTACATTCCACTCCTCAGGCTTATCCTCAAGTAGTAAAACTTCTCCTAGGTAGTCATCTCCATTATCAGAGGTATGTCTAATGTTTGTAGGCCGTAATGGTGGGGGTGTCCTCCACAGCTTGCGATATGTGTCATTAGAAATGATGGTTCTAGATGCCCCGGAATCAATTTCCATTCGTAGTTTAGCATTATTGAGTGTTACCTCAGCAATTATTGGTGGCTGATAATCTTCAATGCAATTATAAATGCCCATCATTGGTTCCGAAGACATGCCCGGAGTGTCAAGACCACCATCGTTAACCGTGTTGACTTTATTATTCTTCTTCTGACAGACCGTAGCGATGTGACCAAAACGCTTGCAATAAAAGCATCTAGCTTTTGCAAACGAGCACCGCTCCCCATGTCTATGCTGACTTCCGCAGTGTCGACAATCTACATCACGCACTTTATCAATTTGCATAGGTTCCGAGTTGTAGAATGGAGTTTGCTTCATGTCCCGGTTGTCTGGATATAAATCAGAGAATGTCGCCTGGTAATTGAGACATAATTGTACTGACATCTCATAAGTGAGGTCTTTAGTCTTCAACAAATCCCGTCTTAAGCGATCATCACGTATCCCCAACACTAGTCGGTCTCTTAACTGGCGCTTCAAATCACCAAAATTACAGTTGGCGCCCAATAGTCCGATAGCCGCAATGTAATCCTGCATATTTTCACCATGTAGCTGTTGTCGTTTATGAAACTTGCCCGCTTGTAGAATTTCATTCACTTCTGGTTCATAAAATGTGTCTAACACATTTAAAATATCCGTGAATGTAACAGTGGTCGGTCTGTTCGGCACTAATAGTGACACGATTAATGAATATGTTTCCTTTCCACATTGGGATAAGAACAATGCCCGCGCTTTATCGACATCTTTGTCGTCAAATCCCGCCACATGTAAAGCGCAAAGTAAACGTTCTTTATATTCACACCACTTATCAATTTTAGGGTTAAACTCTCCCGGAAACACCACATTTGTAACATTTGACGTCATTTTTAGCTGAATTACATTAAAGTTTCCTCGTCGCCATTAAAAGATACTAACAATTTCAAGTTTGAAGCAAAACTGATTTATTTCATAAATACCCACATGTAAAAATAATACAAAATTTGGAACTGTCAAACACAATCAAATATCTAAATACATAATACTGTATTTACTATACTAGACGAGCTGTTCTCCGCAAATGTTTCATCTTTTAAAAGAGTTCAGCGGCCGTAGTCTAGCGGTAAGACGCGTGAACTCACGATCGATGAGACCCGTGTTCGAACCTGGTTACATTCTGACCGGTACCAATGTAACTTTCTTATATGTACTTTGGTCGTTATTAAAGAGTGGTAAGCAGACTGATGATGGTTAATAGCCCCGTCCTGGGGTAGCACCACCACTTTCGAATGTAACACCCGTGAAGTGACCTTGTCGCATTTCGGAAATAATTTGAAAGTAGCCAGGTATAGCGAGAGGAGTGTGCACTGTCAATCTAGATGGTGTACATTCGTCTCCACTGGCCGGCAAAGCGGAGGCTAAAATAGCAGTACCTGCGTTTTCGCCCACGTCCAAAATATTTTTTAATAGCAGCTCGGCATTTGACGTCAAGCTTTAGTGTACTTCATGAACGGTAATAACTGCTAACAGAGAAATTTCTGCAGACATAGTCGCCTCCGCTATGCCTGCTTGAGTAGACGAATGTACACCATCCAGGTTGACAGTGCACATTCCTCTAGTTACATAAAAAAGTAATAATTCTAGCCCACAATTTACTTCTGACAAGGCGTGACAATTGTATTGTATTATAATATATCCGTACGGCCGCCCGGCCGTTTGTGCATGATCGGGATAGACAGACAAACATACTTTCACATGAATATTATTAGTATAATTGTAATTTTCAGATCGAAGAGCGGTACAACATCAACACGGTTCTTTGATTCGTTTCAACAAAGATTTCAACACAAGTCACCTTTCTTCTCGTGGTGGTGAACTTACTATAAGGTAAATATATACTATTATGGATTTACTAAGTTATTTTTACACTATACTAGAGCGGCCGTGGTCTAGCGGTAAGACGCGTGAACTCACGATCGATGAGACCCGTGTTCGAACCTCGCTAATTCTGACCAATGTAACTATGTTATATGTACTTTGGTCACTCAGTGTTTATAGGCACTATTAAAGAGTGGTAGGCAGACTGATGCTGGTTATTTGTACAGTCTTCCGTCCTGGGGTAGTACCCACAATTCAATGTAAAAACAGAAAAAATTATAATGCTGACGAGGCTGTGGCTGTATGGGTGTTGATCCCTTTGCTTAGTGGAAAAATGTGACATGTTACCATTCTAAAAAAAAAGTTTTTGTTGCTTTATTATTTATTACTGATCTATTCCACAGTTTGAACAACATCCAAGTGCCTTCATTGGCTTAAATACAAAATTAGTGAATCAAGATCTGTCATTTACGTTAGGAGATGAGCCGGCTCCTGCGTGACACTTAACATTGGTGGTTACTATTTTCCTGTTAGGGGCTTCATAAGGGTCCCTTAACTTAGAAGTCTGGGCATTAAATTGTTAATGCTTAACGTTGATTGATTTTTTAATAAGAATAAATTATTTTCAGATGATCAAAGCTGCAAAGTGTGATAAAGTTAAGTTACACGAATGATGTTTGTAAATAGGATTTTAAAAAAAATAACTTGATACTTAATTAAGCAAATAATAATAATGTTATTTATTATAATTTGACAGTTTTGTTTTCTCCAAATTGTATAATAATATATTATAGGTTTTTTTTAAATTATTAATGTAGCTCGGCATGTGACAACACTCCGTCTGATGTTAAGCTAGAGTGCGGTCAATGAACGGAAACAACTGCTACTACAGAGAAATTTCCGCAGACAGCAGTCGCCTCCGCTATGCCGGCTTGAGGAGACGCATGTGCACCATCCAGTTTTTATGTGAAAACACAGAATTACTTAAATAAATTAGTCTTTTGCTCGCGTTATATGGAGCTGGAATTGGTTCGATTCTCGACTCGGATAATGGACTTATTGAATGCAAGTTCTCTGTTGTTTATGTACAGAAGTCAAGTCAAGTCAAAGATAGGCTTTTTTTTAATTCTCTATATTAAAATGTTTTTTTATTTGTCGTATTAAAGTTTAAATCGCACTATAGAAGCGCGGCAAAGAGAGCATCGTGGTACGTGGTGAAATCTGTCAGATGCGGTGTACTGGGTCACTGGGACTACGCCTCCCGCCGCAGTAGTGCGGTTAATTGCCGCGCCGCACCTCTGTAGTGCGGTTTGCACTTTAATCTTAGAATATGTATCATGTGTAGATCTTTATACTTGACTGTACTTCCCTTAAATAGATGGCTCAAGGTTTTTGGGTACATATTGTGTAATATATCTTACATTTTTAATTATTTCTCATTTTAGGCTTTATTTGACAGTTAAATGACTTATTGGGGTAGATACATGTTATGAGCACTTAAGTTATTAAACTTTATCTTGGTTTTTTGTTTAAAGTATTGCAACGATGTTTCCCTTACGATTGGCACAAAAAAATAATGTATTAGTCTTATGTTTATAACGTTGATTGACAGCTCTGAAATTTTTAACCTTAGCTAATAAGTTTATGATTACAGCCTTAGTTATTAAAAGATTTTAATCTACTTACTAATGTCGAATTATGATAAATACGTAGTTTTTATGGTAGCTCGGCATGTCATCACATTCCATCTAAAATTGAGCTAGAGTACTGAGCAGCAGTCTGTCACCTCCGTTATGCTGGCTCATGTAGGCGAATGTACACCATCCATCCGAGGCACATTGGCATCTAAATAATAATTTATATTATCCATACCAGGTCTGACCGTAGCCGTCTTCGATGTGAAATTCTGCTTAATATTTTAATACATATTTGTGCCGTGAACAAACTATATTAAGAAATGAACATGTATATTTTGAAATCGAATTGAAGCATGATAACAATTACACAAAGTAGTTCTTGAGACCATTCGGGTTGGGCAGGCCTGATCCTATTGATACTAAAGCCAAAGGCCAAAAGACTTATGGCCGGTGTTGTCAGTAAAATAATAAAAAAACGAAGTTACCATCTACGATATATAAAAATAATTCACGTGTTTAATAATTCAAAACAATTTTATTGTGATTAAATTTTTTTTCAAAAATTATACATTTGTCATACGATCGAATCAGTGCCGGATTAAGCTAGCGCGGGGCCTGTAGCAAATTCTGTCAAGGGGCCCCTGGGTTTGCTTTAGGGTTCTCGAGTATAGGGTATTAAATAAATGGAAGTGAAGCATAGCCTAAGGAGCTTCGCGTTTAAGGCATGCAAGATATTTTACGGTCCTATCTAAATTAATATTTTTTTATTACGGTCAGACAGGCGTTGGAGCGCGGGGCCCCCTAATTCGCGGGGCCCGTAGCATTTGCTACTCTTGCTATGTGGCTAATCCGGCACTGGATCGAATCGAAAACAAAATGTATGAGATTTGACGTTTCACTGTCATCCAAGCGATAACGTCAAATCCAATTTTGCTTTCGTTTTGTTCAAGTGACAACTATCGATTGGCCTTGGTTACTTCCAAGTCGGGAATTAAAACACATTCATGTAATAAAAAATATACTTTATTGAAGTAAAAAATGTTAACACCCGGGGTATTTTGCAAAGCGTAGCACAATGGTTAATAGCATAGGACTTTCACAGAAATGTAGAAATAGTCAATATCAAACGTTAAACTAATAAGGTTTATAACAACACTATAAATTGATTTTGCACTTATAGTTCACAGGATATAATAATGTTACGTTCGTGGGGGGTACAAAATAAATACACGACTTCGGTCTTCACACCGATTTATTGCATACGACACACAATAACGTAGAAGTAAGAGTGGTACGATAGCCTTCAGTCGCTGTTCAGTATCGCTTGTTATCGCAGGTGTTGCTTGTATCGCATCCAGAATAGGACTACTTCACGGGACACTCGGGTGTCGGTATTTATACTCGAACAGGAGGAAGCTTCGAGAAAGATCTCGTCGAATTTGTTTACTAATTACAATGTAAACAAGGTCACAGGTCACGCCATTTTTGTGGGCGTATCCAGATGTTTACGCTACGCCGCTTATACGAGAGCTTTCTAGAAACTTCGACGCATGTTATCTCTCTCCCCAGGTGCACGTAACAATAATATAATAATACTTTTATCATATTTCAAAGATGACTTTTTTTGACTACACCGTCGCCAGGCAACTTTTGTCTCACGACGTTCCTAGCTGACATGCTAGTTTTAATAAAAAAAACTTAGTACTAATACAAGTCGATGCGTGTGTAGGGTACAAACCTGGTTGAATAAATCGTACGTATTTTCATGTCGCTGTGTTCTACTTTCTGGTATGTAGGTAGGTATGAATTACTAGATGTTGCAAGTCGTACTTTACCATAGCCATACTTTTTTGTTATTATTAACTTGATTTAATTTCAATAGTTAAAAATATTGCCTTACATACAGATAAAAACCCATTTACACTGTAATGACGTGCTTTATCTCTCAATTTTTGTTTTCTTCTTTAATTTTACTGTGGCAAAATAAAAAAAAAGTTAATTGTAATACATCTTTTTAAAGGTTTAAACAATATTAGTTATGTGTCATAAAATTAAATCAATAAATGAAAATAATATTTCTTAGATTTTTTATATATATGAAAACACTCCGCCTGATGTAAAGCTAGAGTGCGGTCTATGAACGGAAACAACTGCTACTACAGATAAATTTCTACAGGCAGCTGTCGCCTCCGTTATACCGGCTTGAGGAGACGAATGTGCACCATTCAAGTTGACAATGCACACTCGATGAAACGCGACAAGGTCACTTTCGAAAGTGGTGGTACTACCCCAGAACGGCAGATTGAGCTAATAACCATCATCAGTCTACTACTCTTAAGTAGACGAGTAGACTTATTAATATCGCTTGCTTGTTCACCCCTGAGTTTCTTGTGTTGCCGTGATCCACCCGCGTTTATGAATGGATGTTGGTTCCAGAATTAGAGATTCCACTCATCTGGTATCTCCGAAATATTGATTAAACAAATGTTTTAGCTCGTTTTTACCCGTTAGCTCGTCTCCCGTTAGTCTACACATCTTATGTCTCGTAGGGACATGACACTTTCTTGATACGGTCGAGGGTGAAATGCATCTCCTTCATCATCAAATGTCCTAAAGAATAGCTGATATTGTTCGATTCCCTCTTTGAGTCTCTCTCTCTCTCTCTGAAAACCAGGGGCATATTTCTAGAAAATCTATCTTGTTTATAGTATGACATGCAGGCTCCATGGCTTTTTAGCAGAGTTACACATTCTTGTTTTGTTCTAAGACTAATTGGGTCTTTTTCTTATCCTATTTTTCTTGCTTTGTTCATTAAATACTACTACTTATTATTTTAAAAATATTTTAATATAATGGACTTCCCCTCGAATCACCATCAGTGTGTTTGTAGCGTTTGATTCCTCCATTCTTCTTCATAGTTTTATCTATTTATTGGATAAAATTACTATTTTGATATAAGAAGGAAGAGCTGACTCCAGCGACTGAAACTGATTTCAGTCCCGCAGGTTTATTCCGAATTTTTCTCCTTCTGCTCCTTAATAAGGTTTATTTGTTCGGTGATCCCTGTTCGAACGTTGATTCGTACGTTTCTGGTTCACTGATTTTACACTTAACTACAGGGATTCTTACCGGCTGCGCCAATTAAGGTTTGGACTCTTGAAACTTATAAAGAAATTCTTTAATACCAATATTTATGTTGGCACGTCTGCTGTCATTTATCTGGCAATGCTGTCACAGCTGAAACTTTTACATTCATTTGGTCTTGTCAGCTTTGATTTCCTCCTCTTTGCACGGCCGTGGTCTAGTTAAATCTAGACCACTATCAATGTAACTATGTTATGTGCTTTGGTCGCTCACCGTTGAAACGCATGGGGAGGCCACACGGTTTTTTTCATCAGTACATCTTTTCAATAGCCGTGTCGGCTCAAATTATCTCCGAACAAGAATTTAGTAATTTTTGTCTTGTTAAATGCAAATTGGATTTATATTTGTGAACCATATCATACAATAGTCTACCTGCCTCATTATAACCAATTGCTCCAGTTGCTCTGAATATATTTTGCATCTACTCTATTTCCGTGTTTACAATACGAATCACAATAAATCTAAAATTCTATGGAGCTACAGACTCCTTTCTTTCCAATTTTCCATCATTAAGGTATTCGTCAATGTCGTGGTATGCTTTTTTGCATAGCATTTGTTTAATACATTTTTTAAAACTATTATTGGGCAATTTTAGACCTTTTCAAGTAGTTATAAGGTTTGTTTTATTTTCATTAAATAAGCTCATGTTTCAATAACATTTGTGGCAATATTTCAACCTTTTTCCCGATAGTGCGGTCTCCTCGCAGAATCTTCAGCCATGCCAGGTCTAGCACCCTTTTATTATTAAACGTGAAAGCTTTTTGTTATTACGTCTAAACCGCTGAATAAATTGCGATAAAATTTGTCGGAGATGGACTGCACCCTAGACCTTGTCGTGTTGAGCCAGATATAGCGAGAGGAGTGTGCACTGTCAATTTAGATGGTGCATACTTGTCTCCACAAGCTGGCGTAGCGGAGGCGACCGTGGTGATTTCTCTGTGGTAGCAGTTGTCTCCGTTCATATACTTGTCATATGCCGAGCTACAATTAGAAAATCAGACGCATATATAATATATACGCACTCGAAGACGCGG
The DNA here is from genome assembly GCA_948150575.1 of Tinea pellionella. Classification (NCBI taxonomy): domain Eukaryota; kingdom Metazoa; phylum Arthropoda; class Insecta; order Lepidoptera; family Tineidae; genus Tinea; species Tinea pellionella. The sequence goes on along the minus strand of OX411263.1, from coordinate 262,922 downwards.
GAGACAGCTAGTATAGTAATATATTTAATTTTAATTAAGTAAATTTTATAAATAATCAATATATGTAACCATAATAATGTTAACATAAATCAAAACTTTTTTAAAAATATTAAGTTGTGATCCTTTGGGTAGAAAATTGGACCAAATGCGCTATCATCAATAATTCGTTTACACTAAATTGGTCGTTGTATTTTCTTTCTTTTTTATTGGATACATGTACAGGGTCCCATATTTCTGGGACACCCTGTTGTTGCATTTATTGTGTAAAAAAATTTAGTTAATTTAGATTTAATTCGCTATGTGAACTTTTTAATTTAAGAACTTCTAACCCGCTGTTGGTCATGTTATTATACGCTTGTTATGTCATTATTTGTACGCTTTCGTAATAGTGTAATATTACAATTGTATAATGAAAAATACAGGCATTATGGTAATTTTTCCTATCAAAATGTAACTTGTATACAATGAGACCCTTCAATGGATAGCGGGCCTTAGTTGTAAAAAAAATTTATAAAAATTGTTATTTGTGTTGTTGTGTACAGTTATGTTATGGTTTTTTTTATATTGACGCGATATGTGACGTCGACTGGCCTGGTGGTAAGCACAGTGGAGGTCCATGAGCGCCGACGACTGGAGGACCGCGGTACACGGTGACCCCAGTCGCCGTCACTATGCCGGCCCAAGAATGCTGGAGTTAGGTCCATGAGCGAAATGGATTGCTACCACAGACATTTCTGCAGGCATCAGTCGCCTGCCGGCTCGCGGAGACGGATGTGAACCACCCAGGTGGTACACATAGACGGCAGACTGTGCTAATAACCATCATCAGTCTGCCTATAACTCTTAAATAGTACAAAATATTTTTTTAAATTCTTGTCTTAAATTATATTGCATGTTTGAATAATAGATATTCAAATGCCTTCACGTTTGGGAGAATTTATCATTTTAATTATTGTTTTTGTTTTGTATCTAAGTCAAAATTATGTGTGGTTAAGTAGAGAATTGTAAAAATTATATATAATACAGATCTAATTAAGCATGCGAGATGACGCTGGACGTCTTGTTAGGGCATGGGTTCTTTGATTTTTTATAAAAACGACAAAAAAAATAACATATACTATGCGAGCCAATCAAGGATAGTACTGTCAGGACACTATATTTACCCGCATAAATAAACATAAACTGGAAATACAAATTAAATATAGTAAAAACCACGAGAGGTTATGTGACTACTTAAATGTGATTGAGACGAATTGAAGGCGCTAACTACGTTTAAAACAACCAATGGGGGGGGGGGGGGGGGTTAAAGTCAAGTCAAAAGTTGTTACTTGATCGAATCGACGTTTCATTATCTTCTTCTTTTGTTAAATGGCCTCTGATGTCATAACAACGACAATTCTGCCAATGTCGAGTAGTAAATTCTTGATGTTTGTGCATCAAATTGCAATGGTGTTTTACAATTTGACGCTTTCTTCGAGTATTTGGCGGCGATTCACCCGGTCACGTCACAATATGAGCGTTTTCGCGGTGTGGGATGACCACAAAAAAAAACCGCTTCCGTTGCCTCATATAGAGTGAATATTAATGTTTCCACAATTACGCAAAATAACACCAATTTTACACAATAATAACCAGTAAACTAATTAAGGAAAGGGATAAAAACACCTTAACCTTCCCGAGCAAAAGCACTCCGACGTTTCGTTATCATTCGGATGTCAATGAAACGTCAAATCCCATTTTTTTATTTTATTTTCGATTCGATCAAGTAACAACTGTCTTTAGCCCCTCATTATTAGGTTATTTGACCTCTGTCAAGTGAAGTTAGCTGCAAGTCCAGTCCTATTTTCAGTTAGCTCGCGTATATTCACTCCACACATCACACAAAATAACTAATTATTTAAAATAGAAAAACTATCGTTTTAATTATTCATTTAAAATTCAACTAGTGGTTTTACTAAAAATGATGTTAAAAGCTGTATGGGCTAGATCCCTTTGCCTCGAATAAAACAATAACAAAATCATTAAAATTTGTGTAAAAATAAAGACTCTTGCGCATGTTAAATTTTTTTCTATGGTTAGAAAAGAGGATTTTTCAAAATAATAATAATTATTATTATTATCATGGATTTGTAGTTTTTTTTTAATTTAGTTATATTTGATGCTGTATTAGGTTTAAAATGTAACTACTAACTTAAGGCTGTATTGAATCCGTTTAAGACTTCTAATATGAACAAGGTTATATGTTATACAGGTCGATTTAAATTTCATGGCGTCTCGGAAATTAGCTGCAGGCGATAGTTTTGTACCCAACTTCGGAGCCGACAGAAAGTTTGGTTCGTACGCTAAGCGTATTTTATTGATAACATGTAAACCTCGTTTATGTTTATAAGTAAAATAAATTGTACAATGTAAATAAATATTATTTATATTTTAATAATTTGTTCCATAATTATTATGTAGATAATTTTGGAGGGAAATATAATCACTATTGCATGTTTGTTTTTTTTTTAACCTACTTACTCAAAAACCAAATTAAAAGTAACAACGAGTAGTGCCGGAGTTAAGAACGAGATGCATTAATTGATTTTTTTATGGCAACACTCCGTCTGATGTAAGGCTAGAGTGCGGTCTATGAACGGAAACAACTGCTACTACAGAGAAAATTACAGACAGCTGTAGCCTCCGCTATGCCGGCTTGAGGAGACGAGCGTGCACCATTTGACTAACAGTGCGCACGCTCGTTTTAATGTACTTGGCTACTTTCAAGCTGCAAAGCCATTACACAAGTGTTACATACATTATCAGTCTGCCGACCACATTTTAATAGTGCGATCAAAGTACATAATTACATTGGTATTGGTCAGAATTTAGTGAGGTTCGAACATGGGTCTCATGGATCGTGAGTTCACGAAGCAGGTTTTTACGTCGCGCCTGAGGGGACCTCATAAAACTAGTGTCACTGACTGGACTGTGGTTCGGTCTAGCGCCGCTACTGGCCTATAATAATAATTGCTTTGATTGAACAAGAAATAAACTAAAATTATTATAAACAATTTAATATAAATTGGAAATGTTATTCGACTAGATTTACTACAATGAATACATGGACATTTAACACTGTAATAATATTTAAAAAAAAAAACAATTCCTACAATACAAAACATAACCTTCAAAATTAATTACTGATATTTATTTAATACTGTAAATAAATTGCCATCGCATTACTAAAAAAAAACCGCAAAAGTTAAACGTTAAAGAACATTATGATGGAAATTCAACGATTTTTTCTGTCATAATTTAATCATAGAGATGCAAACTTCATACATAGACATAAAAAAGCGTAGGCTGCTTTAACCGATGTGACAATGTTGCCGTCAAGTCGAATACTAACAGAAAACCTAAACGTGACTGTGGCCATGTTTTCTCTCGCGTCACATCTACAATTGAATATGCTAAAAAGAGTAAGATGTTTGGTTTTGAATAGATGACCTATTTTCTCAAATTCGTATATTTATATATCTATCTACATATATCACACGCGACTAAATTTTAAATAAATAAATTATTACACAAAAATAATGGGCATAATTCGGAGAAGCGACCAGGACCACCCAAAACAGGCATTTGTGCAAAACCTATACATTAGTACTGATATTGTGTTGATGCTTGACGAACGCGATGGCTGCCAACTCCTTACAAAACTCCTCCATCACTATAAGACTCTCGATTAACTGATTGTGGACACCCCTGAAAAAATAAAATTAAAATTATTTGAGTGCGGTCCATGAACGAAAACAACTGCTACTACAAATAACACTACAGGCAGCAGTCGCCTCCGCTATGCCGGCTCGAGGAGGCGAATGTGCACCATTCAGGCTGACAGTGCACACTCCTCTCGTTATATGACGAATGACAATCCATGAACCAAAACAACCGCTACTCGTACTACAGAGAAATTTCTACAGGCAGCAGTCGACTCCGCTATGCCGGCTACACCATCCATAGTGCAATAATACGTGTATGTGTTTTATTTTTCAACATTAATGTGTTCGAATCCGTGCTGAGAAAATGGTTTTTTCAAAAATCTAATAATGCAGTTTTATTTTTCATGAAAACCGGCTTCAATACTCCTTTCAGCATCTTTGCCTATCTCTAATAGTTTCGGATTTGGCCATAAAAATCCAATAAAAAAAACCAGTAAAAGTTTAATTTTTTTTACTTACATTTCATCATAAGTCGGATCTTCACTCATGAGCTGATACCGCGTGTCCTCAATCAACTTCTTATAATTCTTAACCCTCGGTATCTCCAATGTCAATCTCTTCGCTAACTCTTGCAACACTTTGAACAGAGTTTTAGTATTTTTCGCTACTGGCAACATCGGATTCAACAAATACTCGTGCAAGTTCGCGTGCGGCAACAGAGCTAATTTCGAGAATATAGACGTCAAATGTAAATTAACTTGATAAGGTTGATCGGGTAACTTAAGTAACAATATAAACAACATATTAAAGAACGGTCCCTCGTCGAAGTGCTCCGTCTCCTGCGCATGAGTTTTCTCCTCATCCGCAGTTCTTTTAATAAACCTCTGCAGGAATATATCTTCGTAATATTGCTTTTGTTTGTCTGTATGTCTGTCTGCCTCGGGTCTGCTGTCGTAGCTGTGATTCGATGAGGTCGTATCGCAGTTGTTGACCTCCGTCATCCATTTAAATGTCGATGTTATATCTAGCCAAGCCTAAAACAAATTACACATTTTTTTTTATTGTAGCTCGGCATGTGACAACACTCCGCCTGATGTAAAGCTAGAGTGCGGTCCATGAATGGAAACAATTGCTACTACAGAGAAACCTGTGCAGGCAGCAGTCGCCTCCACTATGCCGGCTTGAGGAGACGAACATGTACCATCTTTAGATTGACAGTGCACACTCCTCTCGTTATTTATACCTGGCTACTTTCAAACTATTCCCGAAACGCGACAGTCACTTCACGGGTGTTACATTCGAAAGTGGTGGTACTACCCCAGGACGGCAGACTGGACAGATAACCATCATCAGTCTGCCTACCACTCTTTAATTTTCGGTTATAATAGAGTGTTTAGCGCCCGGGAAGGTTGAGGTGTTTTTTATCCCTTTCCTTAATTAGTTTAGTGGTTATTATTGTGTAAAATTGGTGTTATTTTGAGTAATTGTGGAAACATTAAAATTCACTCTATATGAGGCAGCGGAAGCGGTTTTTTTTGTGGTTATCCCACGCCGCGAAAACGCTCATATTGTGACGTGACCGGGTGAATTGCCGCCAAATACTCCAAGAAAGCATCAAATTGTAAAACACCATTGCAATTTGATGCACAAACATCAAGAATTTACTACTCGACATTGGCAGAATTGTTATGACATCAGAGGCCATTTAACAAAAGAAGAAGTCGGTTATCTCCTTACACCTCCACCACTTTTTTTAAAATAATGGTAGGATTCGTCCAGTCTGCCGTCCTGGGGCAGTACCACCACTTTCGAATTACACACCCGTAGTGACCTTGTCACGTTTGAAAGTAGCCGGGTATAGTATAACAGGAGTGTGCACTGTCAATCTGTTTAGTGCACATTCACCTCCTCAAGCCGGCATAGCGGAGGCGACTGCTGCCTGTAGTAATTTATCTGTAGTAGCAGTTGTTCCCGTTCATGGACCGCACTCTAGCTTTACATCAGGCGGAGTGTTGTGGAGTCTATGGACCACTGATTGAGAAGTCCCGTCCTAATGTATCTACCTGATAATGTCTATGGGCGTCCTGAATATACTCCTCATAATCGACGCCGACAGGATCCGACAATATGGCACGCGGCAACAATAACAGGAAACTGAAAATAACAAGGGCAAAAATAAAACTACAATATTTATTAACAAAACTATATTTAATTATTATAAAACTTACAAAAAAAATAAAATCACAGGTATATGAAATATATATATCACAAAATTTCGTTTAATAAACTTTTTTTTTTAAATGGCATTTAACAATTTGCCAGTGTCAAAGTTAAGTTTATTTACTATTTCAGTCCGACAATTTAAATTGATTTATTGTTACAGAGTGGTTGGAAACTCGATAGTACAAAAAAAAAGGGAATAAATGAATTGAAATAAGATGTAGAAATAATAACAAATATTCAATATTTTAATATGACAAAAATTAATTAATTAAAAACCTGTATATAACAATTGTTATTAATTTTCCAAACACCCTGTATGTTATTGTACTACACCGCACCCTAGATCAAAACTGTTTTAACACAAAAAACAAAATTAAATTAGGGTAGCCAGAGGTCCGGTTTCTGACTTTATCAAGTATTACATTAAAAAATCGTAATGGACAATATTTTTCTTTATTGTATATGACAACACTTCGCCTGATATAAACTATAGAGTGCGGTCCATGAACGGAAACAACTGCTACTACAGATAGCAGTCGCATCCGCTATGCCGGCTTGAGGCTGCTGAATGACAGTACATTGTAAATGTAATATTATTAAATTTTGAGGGTTATAAAATTTGTCCGATTTTTTTTCACACATATCTGGTAACCCTGTTTGAAATATTAAAAAAACATAGGTCAAATGCATCGTTTTGGGTTGATTTTTGAGTTGTAACAGTTTTTAACTTGGGACAGGATAAAAAAAATATGCCACAAATTAATGGCACATAATAAAAAAAAATTGCACAAATCCGTAATCTCTATATTGTTAGCAGCTCTGTTTTTGCTGTAAATTTGCAATGTGCTCCTCTACCTTCATTCTAAACGCCTCGAGCCTAAAATTAAGTTTTACAATGATTTTAATATTTATTTATTAAAATACTTCTATCGACCATTAGGCCAAGTGGAGAGAAAGCTAACCATAAAAGATACTAATTATATCTTCAAACAATTACACGCACGCACAGAAATTTATATTCAACGGAGAAAGAATTATAACGCTACTGTTTCTTATCACGGAGTTCATTATATTTTTAATTTATGACCTAAGATTCGCAGTGGTAGTTATTAACCCAGTCTCCAGTTCGTCTCCTCAAGCCGGCATAGCAGGTAGCAAGTTGCAGCAGCTGTCTCCGTTCATGGACCACACTCTAGCTACTTATTCACCGTGAAAATTGTGCGCTGACAACCTGGATGGCGCAAATTCCTCTCCTCAAGCCGGCATAGCGGAGGTGACTGATGCCCATAGAGATTTCTCTTTTGCAGCCATTGTCTCCGTTCATGAAGCACGCTTCAGCAAGCTTAACATTTTCATTTCCTAATATAATACATAATTAAATAATTAAAATCAATTTACCTGTTAATAACTTTGTGTATATAATTATTATCATGATTATTGTGCTGCGGCAACATTTCCGATATCTGTTCCGAGACATGCTCCTCGTGCTTTAACTGTTTCATTACTTCCCTGCAATAGTAATTCATTTTTAATTAAATTATCTTACTATAACTATCACAGAAAAATGTCAGCAGGTGACTAATAACCTCCGCTATGCCGGCTTAAAGAAACAAATGTCCACCGTCTATTGATAACACACATAACGGTTACATCCTAGTCGCTTCATGGGTGTCGTTTGAAAATGGTGACCCCTGAAGACACCATCGACACTCCTCGAAGGCGTATTGGCCCTCATGGAGAAAGTTGGACCCCGTATGGAGAACCTACGTGCAGAAACCAGTTCCGAGCCACAAGTAACCTTCAGAACAGCAGACTGGGCTGATATTCATCATCAGTCCCCTTACCACTTTGTTTTGAGTGCGGTTCATGAACGGAAACGATTCTTGTCAGAGAAGGGAATCTGTAGATGCCTCGTCACACTGCGCTTGGTATTCTTGAACCTGACTCTCCGCATCATCAAGAAGAAGTTCTGATCAAACATACCTGTTCATCTCCCGTTCCCTATTAATAGATACATCGTTGAGTGTGTCGTCATAACTAGTGTTGTCAGTCACTAGTGTTGTGACATATCTCCGATCAACCAATCTGCACAATACTAGACGTTGAATACACTCCGCACTCGGCTTCTCTATCATACACTGGAAAATTATATACACAGTATTAAGTGTACCCTGTCAACCTGAATTGGTAATAGCCAATAGTATTATTTTTTCTTTCGAAAAACCTGTGTTTGTCACGTTTTGGAATCAGTTTGGAAGTATCCAAGTATACAGATAGTACACATTCGTCTCCTCGGGCCGTAACAGCGGAGACGACTGCTGCCTGCAAAATACTATTTATAGTAGCAGTTGTTTCCGTATAATGACTGCACTCTAGCTTTACATCTGGCGGAGTGTTATCATATGACACTAAAAAATTGTTATATTACCTCAAAAAACTTGAGTGTTGCCAGCGTTAATTCGTGATTGCTTGTTAAACAATTATCAATGAGCGCGCGTAATATTGTCCATTCACCTAACTCATCCTCACCGACGAGCCACATTGATAATTCTGAAGAAAAAAAAACAGGATGCAATTTTTTAATTAATCACTAGCTGACCCGGCGAACTTCGTACCGCCTAACAGTCGATTCTTTAATTTTTTTATTTTTTTTATTTTTTTATTTCAGCTAGTAAGATAAAAAAGAAAAAATAAAGTTAATAAGTCAACAATTACATTATGTCAAAATAAAAATTATAAAACACTTAAATTAAACTTTATGGTATGGTATTAAAGTTCAAATTGACTTTTAAGTATTATCACGAATCTTTTGTAAGGGAGTATAGAAAAAGTGTTCTTTTTAGACTTTTTTAGGCAATTTTTTAAATTTTTCTCTTCGTAAGAACCATCCTCGTACTTCAAGGAATATTCTAAAAGATGAATTAGCGAAATCGGTTCAGCTGCTCTCGAGATTTGCGCTTAGCAACACATTTAGCGATTTATTTTTATATTATAGATATGACCACACTGATGTTCAAGCAAGAATGTGAATGGATGTGACTGCTGTCAGAGAAGGAGATCTGGAAACAGCAGTCGCATCCGCTATGCCGGCTTTGTGAGGTGAGGTGCCTCTTCACATTGCACTTGATGTAGGAAGGAGGAAAAGATATGGATTTTTTTTCGAGCATATAATGAATTTGACGGTTCTTTAATTACCTGCCCGGCCACGTAACCCCACACCAAGATTACTAACAATTTAAAGAGCGGTAGGCAGACTGGTCATGGTTGTTAGTCCAGTCTGCCGTGTTGGGGTAGTAACACCACTTTCGAATGTAACACCCGTGAAGTGAACGAGTCGCGTTTGGAAGTAGCCACGGGAAGAGTTTGCACCGTCATCCTCAAGCCGGCATAGCGGAGGCGACTGCTGTCTGTAGAGATTTCTCTTAACACCAGACGGAGTGTTGTCATATGCCGAGCTACAATAAAAAAAGACTCACCATTAAGGAATTCAGGCGAATCAACGACTTTCAAACACTTAGTAATAACAGCGGTCATTGTGACTGTAGCATTTATGTCAGTGTTTGGTATATATGCTTGTATTGTATCTAGGAAGCCTGAAAAAAAAAACGTAATTACCATTTGTTCTAGACCTGAGGTGCCTCCGACAACCATATAGCTTCATTTCATATTTTTTATTGCGGCCAAAATAATTAATAATTTTCTGATTGGTAGAGAACTCTCACTTCACGCCGTTACACAGTATAGGGGTAAGACGCGTGAACTCGATGATCGATGAGACCCGTGTTCGAACCTCGCAAATTCTGACCAATGTAACTATGTTATATGTACTTTGGTCGCTCATTAAAGAGTGGTAGGAAGACTGATGATGGTTATTAGCTCAATCTGCCGTTTGGGGCAGTGCCACCACCACCACTTTCGAATGGTGGTGAATACTCGTCGCCTTGCCGGCATAGCAGAGGCAACTGCAGCCTGTAGAGATTTCTCTGTAGTATTAGTTTTAACATTTAGTGTTGTTCATTCTATATTCTACAGTAAAAAAAAGTCCATTCTAGTTACCTAAATGGAATTGTCTGGCGAGATCACTGGCAATGGCCGGATGACTCTCCTTAACCAATGTGTCACAGAAGTCGAGCCACGTGAAGAAGCTGAATAACTCACGATATCCCGGAAACTTGTACATCTCCGATGACTCTTGAGACATGTACCTTAATTATTTTTACATATATGAAAATTATAGTTGAATGTCATCCTAAATTTAGTTCAGTCATGCACCGCCGAAATAGCTCAGTTGGGAGAGCGTTAGACTGAAGATCTAAAGGTCCCCGGTTCAATCCCGGGTTTCGGCAGACTTGTGTCCATTTTGTCGACAATGCTTTTACTAAAATATTCTTATTTTTATTATTATTTATTATTTTCTGCATTAAATTACCAATTATTAATTTTTTTGCTTTTTTTCAGTTTTACGCATAGAAATTAAATTTTATTTTATTAATAAATATTACATTTGCAAAAACTCGAAGCAGTTATAAATAATTAATTAATTAATATTAATTATAAGTAAAAGTAATTTACGAGAAGTTAAAAGTTCTATGCGCGCCATCTATTGTTGTGTGGAGGAACTATTACAATTTGTTAACTCACAAATATCTCGAGATGACGTTTTTTCACAGAACTGAACATGTTTTATTTTTCTTTTTTAATAAAAAAACTTATATTCATATTAAATTTACCGAATTTTAAAACTTAATTTATTTAAAAAAATAAACTATTAATTATAAATATTGTTTAGATGGTATTAATGTTTTTTGGAACAGTCTGTACCGCCGAAATAGCTCAGTTGGGAGAGCGTTAGACTGAAGATCTAAAGGTCCCCGGTTCGATCCCGGGTTTCGGCAGCCAAAGTTTTATTTTGCAGTTTTTTTTTTCAAATTATTTTTTCACGATTTGAAAAAAAAATATATATATTTTACAATACTCACCCCCAAGTAGTAGAGAAGCATTCCACATCGTTAGGATCAACATCTTTAGGTATAAGATTATATGTATCGGTAATTGTTTGTACTAATGTCTGACATAAAGGAGTGCATGCGGTGATTAAATGAGCTATCTCTTGTTCTGGCAACGAACACACTATCATTACACCCTCGCATGCACGTAACACTACTTGGTTATCCTGAAATTATTTTTGTACTAACTTTGAAACTGGTTAATTGTTAAAATGCCATAAATAAAAAAATAAAACAATAATAGATACAGTTTTAAACACATAACTTCACGCTTGTGTGTCTTGACACTACAGGGTAAACAGAAACTATGGACGGCAACAATTTCTTACACACAATTATTTATTAATTTAAACGTAAAAGACTAAAATAATCAAAATCACTATTTTTACTTCAAACAAATGTAATTATTATGTATAAATACTTACAGCACTAGATAAATAGGAAAGTAATAAATCAACAAGTAGAAATCTATCATGATCATCATATTTATTACAGGAACCAACTGAACCATCACTTTGGTTATCATCACTCACTACTAATGAGACACATTCCTTCATCACTTCCACCTGCACAACAATATTGCATTACAACGAGAAAGAGACATACAGAGGGAACATTCCGAGAGATTGTTTTTGAGAAATCAGTATTTGTCAAGTCCTGTTCCACTTGAGGGAAAAATTGCATCTATAATTTAGCTGTGACATCAACTTTCAGTGCATAACGTTTTTTTTACCCTTACATTTTTTTTATTGTAGCTCGGCTAGAGTGCGGTCCATGTATGGAAACGACTGCTATTACAGAAACCTGTGCGGGCGGCAGTCGCTTCCACTATAGCCGGCCTGAGGAGACGAGCATGTACCATCTAGATTGACAGTGCACACTCCTCTCATTAAACTATTCCCGAAATGCGACAAGATCACTTCACAGGTGTTACATTTGAAAGATGGTGGTACTACCCCAGGACGGCAGAATGGATCAATAATTCATCTGGCTGCCTACCACTCTTGATGATTGGAAAATAAAACAAATTAATCATGAAAATTTTTGAATTTTAAGTAATGGCATTTTCTCGTCTATAATAAATAAATAATAAATCAAACATATTATACAAATACATTAAGATTTAAGGGTTGAAAAGCGTTATGGCCTTATATATGGCCACAAGCAAAATAAAATGTTATTTGTATATTTTTAGTAAAATTACATATAAGCATTTATTTTTAAATAAATTTATAAATTAATATTCATACCTCAAATAAGGGATTCATTTTGGGCGTATGATACTTCTTAATGGGTATTAACGTCTGTACATCATCAGGTATTGCCAATAATGTGGCTTTATCTTCAATATATGGTGTTGTAAATATATTAGCGAGTCCGGGCTCCTTGCGTACAATACCACAGACTGTTAATAATAACTCAACCTCCTCTTTCTCAGTGGGTGATGCGAGACTTTCACTGCACTGCACTAACATACGCTGGAAGCATTAATTTATTTTAGTATAATACGAACCAAAGTTTATGACAGCTCCGAAGTTAGGCACAAATCACTGCGCAGTACATATTGTGGTATCAGCAAGGAGCGAGAGGGAAGGGCATACTCCCAAGCTACCCGCCTGCATGTTATTTCTATATATTCTATTCATATTTAAAATTAACTTTCTTAAGCTAACTTCTGAGATGCCATAAAGTTAGACGAGGCCTTATGATAAAATGACTAAATGATGGAACTCAAATCATCTAAAGTTGCAACAGAGGGATGTAATGAGAGAGTACAAATCCAAAAAGTTGTGTATGTGTGAAATTTTGGTGAAACAGTTTAATTTTTTTAAAAATTATAGTATTTAGTTAAATATACTGTATAGAAACTTCTGTCTTTGCTTTTGATCCCTCAATAATAAAAATAAAGCAGTAGTAAGGAAAGCTAACTATTGTTATTGCCAAAAAAAATGCAAAATGTAACCTGTAATGGCCTATAAACTGTAACATTATTAAGAAACGGTTGTCTCATCCTCCTCAGCAAAGAAGTAACAGTAGTCAATGATAGTGAACGGGCACCCGGAGGTCTGTCCGCCCCACATATTGCAGCCAATGCATCTAATAGTAATATATCTCGTTGCACAACTGATTCTAAACATGGCCCTAAAGTGCCGCCTTGCTGTTCAGATTCCTCTTCGACTATCAACTGTAAAATTAATAAAATATCATTATTAATGAATAATATAAGATTTCCTTATTTTTCATTTCACATTAATAAGATACAAAGTTACTTAAGAATAAGTAATTTGAAGGCCACACACAGATAGGCATTGTTATCTTAATACTATTACAGTACTAATTGTTTAAGATACTGACCTGTAGCATTTGATTAAGGTGGTGAGGCACCCTTGTATCTTCAATATGAATCTTACTGGATTCATCATAATTCTGATAAAAGTTAACAATTAACTTCCAGTGGTATTCAAAATCCTCTAAACGAGTAGCCGGTGGCGCCAGCTGATAAACAATACAGTTATGAATAAAACATTACATAAAGAGCACATAAAGTTTAAAAAATACGCACAACATCGGCGGCCGATTGTAGAACATCAGAAAATCGACTTAACATTTTTATTTGTTATGTTCATTTACTCCTTACATACTGTAATACATTTTAGAATGTTTTTACGTGTAAATAATCTACAAAATAATTCCGAAGAGATCACAACCATACCAACCAACACAATTTGACAGATCAATATTTATTTTCTTTCTTTTTTTTGTAGTGTGGCAACTTAAATATGTCATGTGTTAGCGCCAGTATTGTTACAGTGGTGAGTAGAACAACTACAAAAAAAACTTGAAAATTGCTAAATACCAAAAAAATTATTGAATCAAAGAAATTGCGGAATATTGTATTGAACATTAGTACAGAATATATATATATTTTCAAAAGCAAAGAAAATATTTTTTTTAATTTAGGATAACTTCTTCTGTCTTACGCCGTGAATGCGTAAATCAAATCTCACCCTCATCTTCTCTTGATTAGACTGACTGGGCTATTTTTATGCCTGACAGTTTGACAGTCATTCGTCGGTCATTGCATTAAATTCCATTAGTTCAAATCGGGTCTTAAAATTAAATGAGATATATGTGTTAAGAATCATGTCGGATGATGAAGTAATTAGATTTGAGATAACCGACTACGATTTGGACAATGAATTTAGCATTCGTAGTAGACGAACTACTAAAGAGCAGCAGATTTATGGTAAGCGCAGAGCTATAGAATTGGTTGTTAAACTTCTTTATATATATTTTTTTCATCATATCTTGACTACAAGTGTTCTTTTTTGTAGGTGTATGGGCTAAAGACAGCGATGAAGAAGAAAATGAAGACAACATCCGACAGAAGTCTCGTAAACAGAAAGATTATTCAGCTCCCATTGGATTTGTGGCCGGTGGTGTACAGCAAGCTGGTAAAAAGAAAGCGAAAGAACAAAAAGGTGTATTTTATATTTACTTGGCTAGCTATTAGAGGACAGACCTTAAAACTTTGAGACACTTCCAGTTGATAATTATTGGGTTAAATCAGTCCCAGGTAGAGTTCCAAAGGTTCTCAGACACTTAAAACTAATTTTAAAATCACTTTTAATACATAATTACATTTAATTGTCAGAATCCTTCCACTCGTTACGAATAGGTTAGGTTAGGTTAGATTTAGGTTTGTATGCAGAAATCCTTCCACCTGTTACGAATAGGGTAGGTTAGGTTTAGGTTTGTATCCATTTAATGCAAGAGCCGAGCGAAGCGAGGCGATTGCCACCCAGAAATCCTTTTACCCATTACGAATAGGTTAGTTACATCTAGGTTTGTAATAAAATTAAGTGTTGCTTTAGATGAAAGTGGTACCAAATTGAAGCTTTAACTGTGTCTGATTTAACGCAATAATTATTTACGCGAATTTCTAAGGTCTCCAGTCTAAATCGTAACCGGAAAGTATATTTTTTAGAATTACTCCCATCTGAACCGAGTGCTTCAGCAGCAATTACAGATTCATCGGACTCTGAGGGTCCCGGCAGTCCCATTGCTCAAGATACCGCAGGACTGAGAGGGACTCACAAACCAGTACATTTAGGCGGAAACCTCGGAAACTGGGAGAGACATACCAAAGGTATAGGTGCCAAGCTTTTATTGCGGGTGAGTTTTGTGTATGGGGATAATTTCATTTATTTACATAAAGTCAATTTTGTAACTCTAATTTTGTCTACGTCTGGACCGAATCACTACTCAAATTAATTAAAATTAATTTTCAACAGATGGGATATCAACCAGGTAAAGGTCTGGGTAAAGATCTCCAAGGTATATCTGCACCGGTCGAAGCCACTCTCAGGAAAGGCAGAGGGGCGATCGGAGCGTACGGGCCGGAGAAGTCTACACAAAAGGCAAAAAAAGAAGACGAAAAGAGAATAAAAGACAAGGAAGTAGAAGAAGAGCCAGAAAAGAAGTCATATCACTGGAAGAAGTCACACAAAGGCAGATATTTCTACAGAGATGCTGCAGATGTTATTCAAGAAGGGAAACCTACTTTACATACTATTGCCAGGTGAGTTATTTTCCAATGTGCCTATTTGTGTCTGGTGGGTTAAACCTTGTCTGTGTCAGTAATTCCCTGTCGCAGGTGCCAGTGATAGATATGCGCGGTCGGGAGTGTCGTGTGTTGAGCGGATATCATGCGCTCCGAGCCGTTGCTCCGAGATATGAGCATCATCCACGCAGACAGTGCACACACTTTGCGGCGCCAGAACTCACACACAATCTGGATCTCATGGTCGACATATGTGAACAGGTATTGACCGTCTGTGTGAATCGGAAGGTCTTATTTTTAAATATTCACTAGATTGTAGAATCCTCGCGGAGCCCTTTTTCCGCAATTGAGCAGCGCAGGCTGCTCGTTGTGCGTGAGAATAAATATTTACTAACCTTATAAGTTCCATCTTTTCATGGAGCTGAAATTAGCCTCACTAGACCCGTAATAGGTACCGGCTCTGTCAGGAGTCAAAATTCCACTAATAAATATACTATAACACTACTAAATATTTTTTAAATTAAATAATTGTTGACTTTCTAAACGTTTCCTGTTAATGGAATGGTTGTCCATTAAACTGACAATGCCCTTTGGGCCAACTTGTTATCTAATAGTTTGTTAACAAATATTGGAGATCAGAAAAAGTCTAATTTCTCAATAACCCAGGTAAAAAAAAAAATTAAAGGGAATGTAGATTTTCCTACACAATGCACTAAAAATCATTGATAAACTAGAGAAAAAATTGTGGGCCTATTTTTCTTAGGCGAATGGACATTCTCCTTCCAAGATGGTCCTTAATAGTTGATAACCATTTTACAGGATATTATTCAGAATGCGCGTGAACTGCAGAACGCTGAAGATGAAATGGTGGTGTTGGAGCGTGATCTACAACAATGTAACATACAAATAGCAGAACATGACGTCTATATAGGTATGAAAGAAAAATTACCACATCTACATAGTTACTCTAGGATCCTTCAAGTGGAGTACCTTGGGCTGGTATAGTGACGGCAACTGGGGCCTCCATGTGCTGCGGGTGTCCAGTCATCGGCGCTCATGCACCTCCACTATGCCTCCCTATGAAAAAGAGAAATTAACTCCATTCTTATGTTGACAGAAACAATGCAAGCAATTATAAAGAAAATTGAAGAATTAAACGACCTAAATATAAACCTCGAGGATACATTTCAAATACTTGCAGATTTAAAGGTATACATTCCTATTATTGGCGTCTATCATAGTTTATTTAGTAATAAGCCGGCATAGCGGAGGCGACTGGTGCCTGTAGAAAGAAATAGCAGTTGTTTTTGTTCATAGACTGCATTCTAGCTTAACATCAATTTCAAAGTGCCATATTATATTGCACTACAATAAAAAAAGAAAGAAGAGTGTTAGACACTTGATGATGGTGATTAGCCTAGTCCAGGGGTCGGCAACCTGCGGCTCTTTAGTTCCATACGCAAATATTATTTATTTATCAATTAACAAGGATTAGGGACCATTTCTATCTCTCAGTCACAAAATAATAATAATAAGTGCAAGTACCTATAAACTTTATCTATGCAAGTACTATTTATTGCTGGCAAGAAAATTTTTTGGCTCTAAAAAGTAATTTTTGACTCTAAAGGTTGCCGACCCCTGGCCTAGTCTTCTGTTCTTGTAGATTAGCTTCGAAGTATGCCTTGTTAATGGATTTGTGTCCTTGAGCCGGCACAGTGGAGGCGACTGCTGCCTGCAGACATTTCTATCTGCAGTAGTTGCTTTTGTTCATAGACTGTAACATGAAGTGGAGTGTATTTGTGCATTTTTCAGACACGTTACCCGTTAGAGTATGAGATATTTGGTATAAGTGCAGCAGGGGCTACCGTATTGAGTAGTTTAATATTATCTATTCCATGGAATGTATTATCGGAGCCACTTGCGATATCGCATCATTTGTTAAGAGCGAGGACTTTACTGGATGAGAATTCATACCATACTTTGTTGTATAGCTGTGTTTTCACACGGATCGAAGCGGCTGCTTTGTAAGTATTATTCTTTTTTCTCCAGCTAATGTCATGCTAAAGTCGTCCACACTATGCTGGCTTGAGGAGATGAATGTGCACCATCCATTGACAGGGCACACTCGTTTATGCGACTAGGTCGCTTCTTGAAAGTGCCATCCACGGGCGACCGACTGGGCTAATAACCATCATGATTTGATGTTTCTTTGTCATCCAAATGATAACTTTCCGGGGTAGGGCGTGTCACCGTCCGACCTCGTTTGTGGGACTGGACGTCTCAGGGCAAGGCGTTTTGGCATGAGTCGTCGAGTCCCGCCAATCTGGAGTGGTGAGACTGCGGGGCGAAACTACTAACCACACTTGACTATTAAAATAATTAAAATAATTTATGTATTAATGTAGTGTTCACACTTTGAGTTGCAGCCCAGTTTTACTGATCAGATTTTAAAACATATGTATGTGACTTTTACGGCTGCAACTTGTAGTGAGCATCTAAATAAAGACTTTGACAGTAGACCCTGGGCTCAATCTTGTCCAAATGTTAAATCAATATTTTGGACAGCTAGCAATGGCTTCTTGAATGAGATAAAATTTATTTTCAATGCTTATTTTTGCAGAGAATGGAACCCTCGCGTCCCAGAACCGATGTTAAGTGTGTATGCAATGTGTGTTGAATGCAGTAATAGTATGAGTGCGGTTAGTAAGTGCGTACTTAATAAAGTGCAGTCCGCGGTCGCTATGTGGGACCCCACCAGGGATACGCAACCTTTACATGAGTGGTTGTTACCGTGGCACCAGTATGTGGGTATGTAATTTTATGACTAAATTATTAATTTTTATTTGTTTCTTTCCTTTTTTGGGCCTTTTAGCACCATTGTGCTTATGCCAGCCACAACACACTATTATCTCTTATTAAAATATATACAGTGTAAACTCGATTTAACGACAAACTCCTTAAAATGTCGAACTTACCCGACTATGGTTGGTTTACAGTGTAAACTTTACACTTTACATTGTTGTCCGCACAATGATACACTCTATGTAGCATCGAACCAACTCAATTACCTGACTATGGTTGCAGTTGTTTCTGTTCATGGACCCCACTCTAGCTTTACATCAGGCGGAGTGTTGTCACATGCCGAGCTATAATTTAAAAAAAATTAATGCAATTTTCTATGTTATTACAAATGTCTAGCATGAACAACACATGGAACTCACAATCGATGAGACCAGTGTTCAAACTGACCGATACCAATGTAACTATGTATTTTCAGGAGAAGAATTATCATCATCCGTGTATCCAATAGTGAGATCTCGTTTGGCGACAGCTCTTCAGTCTTGGCATCCTGCTGATAGATCTGCTCTGCCTTTATTGTCAGTGTGGAAGGTTTGGGGGCCAGCTTTGTCTGTCTTTGTACAGCAATATATTGTACCTAAACTGGAGGTGTTTTTACAACAAGCCTCCGTGGAAATCGCCGCTGGGAATTACTGTAAGTTCTCTAAAGGGGTTGTAACTTTAACCTCCCTTAAACTTGATTGACATTTTGTTTGAATTGATAAAACCGTATATTATAGGAAATTTAGGTACTAATAAAGAATATATATTTTGAAAAATATAGTATGTATACTATTGGCAACAATGTGCATTTAAGGGTTAAGCTTGCTAACCATGATAAGCCAAAGCCCTACATTACACACATAACAAAACAACGAATGCATTACAAAAGTTTTATGGATGAATTCAAAATGAATTATTTGCATAGCAATTCTGCAATCCACTCTACCATGCCAGGTTTGAATGCGTACTGTAACTCGCCTAATGACATGGCGTTAGCGTTAATGGCTACGTTCTGCTGCGCGTTAATTGGCGCACTAAAAGTACGGCTAAATTATTAAAGGTTTTGCTCAAATTAGTGTTTAAAACCAATAGTATTGAAATTATGAAGAATAACGCGTTATTCTTGGCCACATTAAGGTAATGCATTAGTTATTGCACTAATTAACGTGCTAGGACGTAGGTGTCGTTGTAGCATAATAGGGACTTTTTTTGGGTTGACCATAAATTGGGTTTGTCCAAATTTCGTTACGGCATTCATAGGCTGCCCCAGATGTTGATATATCTTCTCATTTACATAACTACGTATATGACATTTGCAGCATCCTGGCAGATATGTGTGGAATGGCTTCAACTGGCAGGCGTTCCCGTTATAGGCGCGTTAGCAACCAGACATGTGTTACCTGTGTGGTTAGCCACATTAACCAGGACATTGAATACTGCCACTGAACATTCTGCGTTGCTCACTGCTTATATTGAATTTAAGGTAAATGCTAAAAAAAAGTATTTATTTTTTAAATTTATTATTCAGAATAAAAACTTTATAAGCGACCAAAGTCTATAATTATAACATGGTTACATTTGTATGGGTCGGCATTTGTGAGATTTGAACCTGGGTCTCATCGATCGTGAGTATACGCCTTCTCATGCTAGACCACAGCCATTCTATGTATATATTATATACGAACAAGTATAGATTATATAATGATTACATAAACATATACTCAATATAGACAATAAAAAAATATCTTTATTTAGTGGTCAAACCACACCCTGCCTGCTGTTAAGCATTAGTGCGGTCTAAGGTTCAATTTGAAGAGACCCATGTTGTACGTGTCGAATTAATCTAATATTTTTAATGCACTTCAACAGAAAACATTTCCCGAAGAAATATTAAAAGAGCCAACGGTGTCAAATATATTCCGTAAAGCATTGGACATGATGAACCGTAGCGCCGACGTGGACACAGACATTGAAGCACCCCCACCCCCTCGGATCACATTACCCGAACACAAAGACATGTCAAGACTCGCAGAAGTCATCGCTTCAAGCAACACACAGAAGAGCTTCTCCGAACTCCTAGAATCCAAATGTGTAGAGAAAGGTATCACTTTTGTACCCATGGCGGGGAAGTTTCGTGAAGGTAGACCGGTTTATAAAATTGGTGATACAATGCAGTGTTATGTGCTAAGGAATGTTATTATGTATTCTCCGGACTCCGGACGCACTTATCTACCTATATCTATGGATAAGCTGCTGAAAATAGTTGAAGATTAAAGCAATTTTATTCTCAATTATATTTGTTTTCCTTGTACACGTACAGGTGAATTTTTCAAGTGGGCTTTCATGGCCAAATCCTAAACTATAAGAGATATCGAAAAATGCTGAAAGGAGTATCGATGCCGATTTTGATGAAAATTAAAACTGCATTATTAGATTTTTGAAAAATTCATTTTCTCGGCCAGGAATCGAACCTGTTGATTTTGAAAAAAAAAACACTGTATTATTGCACCATCCGATAGTGTTCCCGATAAGGATCAAATTCTGGGAAGTAATGATATACGGCAATTACGGGGTATTGATTTTTAACAAATTGTCTCTTATTTCGATATATTTATACATTACCTACCACATTTATTATGTTTTGATTTAAAATCTCTGTAAAATAGCTGGCGCTCCATAGTTTCTGCCTACCCTTGTTGGGAACAGTTCGTGAGTGTAGACGTAAATGTAATAATGCAATCGGTTATTTCACAATTCAACACTACACGTTTACTAAATTTTTTTTTTAAACATTAATTTTGACCTTTGACAAAAATGAAACAATATTTAAATATTTATGGCACCTTTATTTAAGTACATGGTAAACGCTATACAAACTTAACGAAGTAATAATAGAAATAATTTGTCCAGTGAAATATTATTTACTAGGTTTATTTATTTATTTACTATTTTTTATTATTTACTATTATTAAAGCATAAAAAATTGTTATAAGAAATTAATAATTTTAATTCGTTTAGTAATAAGATAATCTCGATAAGAATATATGCATTGGCTTGACCTCTTGATATAGTTAATTGACTAGGAAAAACGCTGTAAAGAAAATATTGGTAAAAATTGCTGTATTCTTATAATTAAGAAACGAGCAAAACAATCAGCTAATTGCACCACATGACTTTTACGTTAAAGTAACAGTTAAAATTGAAATTGGGTTGCTTCAAAAAAAATCTGTCAGTTTTGACGCTTACTTTAACGCTAACCGTTTTGACTTGTCAAAATTAAAGCAATAGTTAAACCAATGTCATTAACGTCAAGTGTGTGAATAGAGGCCAAATATGTTTTTATATTAATTTTTCGGGAATGTACCACCCTTTTATCGATAACGATATGAATTTACACGATGGTGCAACACGTGTGGAATAAATGTAACCGTAACCGTTAAAGTCATCGTACAAAGTAACTTTAACGGGCCTTTTGGTGCAATTGGACCTAAAGAAAAAAGTAATATAATCGAATAGGACGCTTCGGATTAAGTTCAAATTCGTGGCAAGAAATTTTAACTAAAAAATTGCATCTAAAAATATTAAAAAACTAAATTGCTCTTGAAAAGTCAACCCTGTTGTTGAGCGAGCGCTTTCATAGCACTTTGATACTGAAATGCTCTTCCGCACTGTACAGCATTAGCCAACCCGAGCATAAAGTTACACAGTGATAAAGAATAATTAATTGGACGAATTACAAGGCAGTATCTTGTCCAAATGAACCCAGTAGCAGCTAAACTAGCCGATTGGCTCGTGGATATCTTATCCAAAGGACGGCGATATTGTTCCACGCTGGCGGCGACGAGGGCCTGAAATTTTAATCGCATTAGTATTCTAGTACAAGTCATAGCTAGTCAATTCTACAAAGCTTCAGCTAAATTTAGATGATACCAACTTATTACTCAAAGGGCCTAACACGAGTGTACATTTACGCAGTCAAGTCGTAAAGTGAACTCTACCATTCAGACAATATTAGGGTCGTTTGCACCAGAAGGCCGGTTAAAGTAACTTTAACTATTACTTTTACGGCGACGACGACCACACGCGTCGCTATATCGTGTAATTTCATATTGTTATCGTTAAAAGGGTGGCTGATCTCGAAAAATAATAGAAAACATATTTGGCTTCTTTTCATATCTTTGGTGTTAGCAACATTGGTTTGACGATTACTTTATCTTTAACCAGCCAAGATTCGCTGGATACGGTTAAGGTTAAACTAACCGTCAAAAATGACACACGTAACGATGGTGCAACTCATGTTGAGTAAATGTAAACGTAACGGTTAAAGTAAACGTAAAAGTTACTTTAACCGGCTTTCTGGTGCAAACGACCATTATTTTAGCCGCCGATGTCTATAAAATAGAAATAAAGCCATCCTATTGGTGTAGAATTCACTTTACGCCGTGACTGCGTAAATGTAAACTCAGACCCCTAATGGTCCGAGAATGAAAGCATGTAACTCCCCAGCTGTTTTGAATTGTATTGAGTTATAAGAAGGGAATACGCTAAAATAAAATTTAAATTAACAAACTAGATTCGACTATCAGTTAGAAATAATGTAGGTATCATCCAAAGTTGCTTTTCTACAATTCAATCTACAATTTTAGTGCTATCTAAACATATGTATACAGTTGGTTATTTACGTGGACAACACTTTTAAAGCCCTCTTCCATACAACTATATCACGATACTGCTGCAGTAGAATTATAGCTTATAGCAGTCCTCTGTGGATGCAGAACTTTCGCTACTCACCGCTAGGATCGCATTTTGACGTCTTCCGCTAGACTATGGTCAAAATTGCTTATATTGGATTGTAATAAACACAATTTTATTTACATTGTAGCTTGCGAGTTCTACATAATGAATTAATACTTGCATTTTAAAAGAGTAGACAAATGTAAAATTATCTAATGTTTATCGACTAAATAATATGAAATTAGGAACCTTTTTCTCTGTTATACTGAGTTTTTGGAGATATTAAATGATGATTATACAAATAATGGTGAAGGGAAGTGTGGCTGGGGGCTACTTGCAATGGATTCGCTCATAGAAAAAAAACAGCAGTACAGCTGAAAACTCTACTGTAAAAAAACCAGGCTTTAAATTATAAGTTTGCATAATTAAAAAAAAAAAGCAAATCATATCTAGTAAAAGCAATAAAACGCACCTATTCTAATTTAAAAAAGCATCCCAAATTGTTAATAAACATGCATTTAAAAAAGTTAAACAATGCATGCAAAAATAATCTTTTAGATATTTACCATTTCGATGTCTTCCATTATTCAGTACCTACACCGTTCATGTTTGTACATGCAAATTATCTTTTAAATGTATAATGACGATATTAACGTTACTATAGGGTAGGCAGCGTTCGTGTGTCGCCCGTAAGTTAATAAGAAAAAATGTGCGAAAGTTAAAATGGAAAGAAACTAAAATGTAAAGTAAGAATGTATATTTTGCCACTAAATACTACATAACAAAAGGATAAACTCACATACAAAAATAACTTTTCGATAATACATTAATAATAGAGAAGTAAAAAAAATAATACAGGATGTTACAATACAAAATTAACGAATGAAATATCTCATATTTAAGATTAATTTTTATCACAAAAATCATCATGAGTGGATCATTCTGTTATAGTCTAGGACGATATTAGGTATTCAAACATCCTGTACATAATTACCCAACACAATAACTATCACAGTTTTGTACGTAAAACACATATCACATATATTTGATATTTTTCACAATGATAATTCCATAAAAAAGTATACAATTTAGATTTACTATTAATAACCTTATTGTCTAAGTAAATCAATAACATCCTACAGGTAAAAAAAGTATACTGTGTTCCCTCTAAAATCCTCATTATTTTAACCCTCCATTATCTACGATCTAATATTCTTCATATATAAATATATTCCAGAAATCCCGGTACACCCTTTCCCCTATCTCTATAGGCAAAAATTGGAATTATAATCTATTTTTTTATAGCTTGAGTTTAGAGCGTGAGTGGAGACAAATGCTACCACTCAGAAATATCTGTAGGGAGCAGTCGCCTCCACTATCCCAGCTTGAGGAGATAAATGAGCACTGTCCAGGCTGACAGGGCACACTCTCTATCCGGGTACTTCCAAACTATTTTAATTTTTACATATGCTATGCTACTTTGCCTAGCAGTCTCCTTATGCGGATTGTTTAGCCTTAATTTTTTGTTGATGATTATAAGCTCTACCTATTTGATACAAGCTTGTTATGGCAACAAATACATTGACAGCAAAGAGACTATAGTTTTTAGGTATGATGACTAATGAATAACGTGACCAAATGAGACCTGTGGCTGCGAGAGATACAGATTGTGGTATGGAAAGTTTCTCAGCGGGACGGTTAAAGTCACTCAACCCTGCAATCACCAGACCCTGAAAGTTATGATTGTTATCGTCCAATATGTGACAATATTACTGGAGAACATATTGTCTTATCAATGATATAGATGAGATTGATTGTAGTCTTTGATTATAACACAAAAATGAGATGAAAATACCTTCTGTGGCTGACTATCTAACTCTTTTATTTTAATTACGTTTTGAATACTGCAGCTTTGTTATTTAGTTAGGATTTTTTTTTTATTGTTGCTCGACATGTGACAACACTCAGCCTGATGTAAAGCTAGAGTGCGGTCCATGAATGGAAACAACTGCTACCACAGAGAAATCTCTACAGGCAACAGTCACTTCCACTATACCGGGTGCACACCCCTTTCGTTATACCTGGCTACTTTCAAACTGTTTCCGAAACGCGACAAGGTCACTTCACGAGTGTTACATTCGAAAGTGGTGGTACTACTCCAGGATGGCAGACCGGGCTAATAATCATCATCAGTCTGCCTACCACTCTTTAAAATAAACACAATAGTGAGCCACAGATGATTTTTTAACTTAATTTATACATTCTATGCTTATATTGTTTTCTAGCTGTATACCCCAATTCAAAAGAGCAATGATTATGTTAATTTATTCTGTGAATAAAGT
Organism: Tinea pellionella; assembly: GCA_948150575.1. Lineage (NCBI taxonomy): Eukaryota > Metazoa > Arthropoda > Insecta > Lepidoptera > Tineidae > Tinea > Tinea pellionella. The sequence continues at coordinate 237,508 of OX411263.1, read as the reverse complement.
ACAAAATTGATAAAATTCTTTAGACATTAGCATAGTTGGCAACTATCCAATTTAACAAAATATACTAAATTCTTAGGACATATTTAACCTAATGAAAGTACTTTGACATGTCAGACAGGCACCCACGCGCATGCATTTCACACAAACATGATTTAAATGTCAAATAAAACTGTTAAAACTTTATTCAGCTAGCTTTTCATACACATTTATAGAATTCTATTGACCTCCATATTAATTTAAATTCCTAATAATGTATTAAACGAGTTTGTATAAATTGAATGCTAAAAACCTAATTTGTAATCAATTATTTTCTATAAAAGTGCTTTAAAGCCACTCAGCGATATCACCTTGATGTTAAATTATTATGGATATAATGATGGAGGTTTTCTAATAAAAATTTAATAACTTTATGGCCTTTGCCAGACATAAGATAATTTTCTGTTTCTACTGATAATTGACGTCTTTAATTTGGAAAGACGCTTATAAGAACTTATTATCGTGTAGATATCATATACAGTTATCTACGCCCTCCTACAAGGTCTCCGAACACAAATAGATCGACCTTGATAAATAATTTCCGCATCATGTTTTATGCAAAATTCTTACCCATTTAAATGCAGGAGCCCAAAAAAATACAGTCTTGGGGCCTGAAACATTTAACATTACTCATCAATATCATAAAATACGTAAATAAATAGAACTTAAGGAGAAAATTCTACTAACCAGCTTCATGTTCCCATAGTGGTCGAAGTTTTGTTGGCACAAAACGGTCGCAGGAAGTTATTAAAGCTCTGTATACTCTAGACATTATGAGTTCTTGAGGACCTTTTTTTAAATTGCTGGGATGGAGGGTTTTGCTAAGGTACTTTGCCAATTTAGGTGTTTACAGCGGACCGAACTCAAACATCCATTCTAATTGAGTCCAATTTGGCCGTCAAATCTTGACGTGATAACGAGGTGAGATGACGTTTCTAATCATTACGTTTTGTTTTTGCAATTTACGTTCTAACAACTAAATAAGTCTAAGTAGACTGTTTTAAAATATAAATCCTAGAAATACTATATTAATTTTTGCAAATAAATTAAATCATAAAAAAACAACTGACTACACTGCGTTCAAGATATTTCTACTAACTCCAATTCTTTCTATTACCAACAATATATCGGTAAATAAATTGTCACTCTGTTGTTATTATTTTAGAAAATAACACTTGTATTATACATATTTTGAAGATTTGAAAAGAAACATAAACCATTTTTACGTTTCTTGTCATATTTACATGTACTTGTAGCGAACGCACCTTTTATCCAAAATGGATGCTTGCATAATGTGTCAGTGTAGCGTATGATATTTTCGTTTTCTTTGTTTGTTTTGTGAAAGTGGTGCCTTAATTAGTACACAAGTGTTCCATAAAGTATCATGATGTTCGTGTAAAAACATATTTAATATGGGTACGAGCACGATGGGTAGTGATTTGCACTCTGATAAACAAGAAAAGATTCTAAAGTTACAAGCTCGAAAGAAGGAATTAGAGACTTTATTAGCGGCCAAGAACGAAGATCTTTATAAGTTATGTGTTCAAGAAGTGCAATTAACGGGCATAATGCCTCCGGAGGCGCCCTTGAGTCCCGACGTGCCTCAAAGAGAACGTCTAGGCAGTGTGAGGAGTGTCGGTGGCAATTCTGCTGGTGACGACGTCCGAGACAGTTCGGATAATACGTCGCGGAGATTACGAACGGGACCGACAGATAGACTTCACGATTCCGAGCAGAACTTACGCAAAAACATATCTCATAGACTATCGACTCCATCCATCTCGGGAATATCTACTAAGAGCGCTCCGATGAGACATGTACGAAGACCGGAGACCAATTCTAACTATTATCCATCACCGCCTCAAGACAGGTCATCTGAAACATTCTCTATGCACACGTCCCACACGTACCCGGCCTTGCCGACATTGCCTGCCCGACAAGAAGGGAATCTACAAGACATCGTTTATCCCGATTCTCAACCGAATTTGTACCGTCATCCGACAATGACAACGGAGTATATGAATAAAATATATTATACGCACACTCCTTCTGAGGCGCATAAGATATCTCGGTTGCGAGAGACTCACTTTAGTTCGAGTCATCCTGATATAGCGACTCACGGGTCCACGCAACCTCCTGTACCTCCTCATAATGGTCTCAGGAGTACACCGCTGCTGTATCAGTACGCATCGCACTTGAAAGCTCAGAGTCAGCATTTAGGTGCTCTAGGTCATCATCATCAGGCGCCTCCGAAACGGAGGACTGAGGGTGTCAGACGTAACACTCTACAGCGGACGCAAACATACCATTTGACATCACATAGTGATTACAGTCAACATCTAGAAAATTTGGCCGATAATTATAGACCACAATCTACATACCATCAGGGAAGTCCGTCAGAGCATGTGCACATGCCTCCCGAACGAGTGGTGCCGAACACGTTGCCACTGAGGGAACGTAACATACCTCGGAACCTGCATATGCAATTACAAGTATCAACAGATGATTACAAGGATGATCGCAGGAGTCACACTGATGCTTTGAGTCCAATCAGTCAGATGTCCGGATACTCGCAAGACATCGGTAAGTTCTCACCTCTGTCTCAAGAGAGTAAACCTAAAGAAAAGCAATGGTACGAGACATCATTAGATTCCCCGACAAAAGTTGAGGCACCAATGAGGAAAAATACTAATTTAAAACGCACATCAAGCGTCGGTAACTCACAGACTTATGAGATAATGATGTCATTGGGTCGTAATTCGTCCCTGCAGAGTCCCTATCAAGCGCAGTCCCCTCTGAGCCCTCCTGTCTTGTCCCCGAGTGGTGTCTCATTGGATTCTCCGACGAACCTCACTGTCATCGAGCAGGGTAAATGTATACCGTACAGAGAGGAATCTAAACCTTTTGAAATGTCAGATTTTTATAAATATTCGACTAAGTTCCGCCAAGCGAACGCTCCCAAGCCTGTGCCAACTAACGCTTATAATAAATTGCCTATGGAATTGCCACAATATGCTGAACAAAAACAATGGCATGGCTATTGATGCCTTTTTGAATTATGTCTATGCTAACCTACATAATAATAATATAGGTCTTTGAATTAATTAATAAATATTCATAATATGATGAATATTGAGTAGGAAAAAAAACAATACTCATTTTGCTAATATTATGATCAATTTTCATCATGATTTAATAAATTATTATTTTTAATATTAATTGGTTAAACACTAAGATGAAAAGTAAAGTGTTAACATTGTTAACACTGCGAGTACTTATAATTTATGTATTTGTTTATTGATCTCTAGTTTTAAACAATTGTTGATTGAGCGGCCATGGTGTAGCAGTATAAGGCTCACAATCAATGAGACCTGCATTCAAATCTCGCCAAATTCTGACTGGTATCAATGGTATTTGATCGTTCAGTGCATATGATACAGGCTCTGTATAGTATGGGCATTTAAATTAATAATAATCCTTGTGCCTTTATAGAATTGCCAGTGCTTTTAGAAATATTTAAAGTAAAATGGTAAAGTTATATAAATATGCATTTGAAATTCAGACTTAAATGAATTAATACTGTGATATAAAAAATGAAAATTGTTGATCAATTATGACAATACTTTGTTTAAATACAATACAATTGTCACGCCTTTTGCCCACAGGGATAGGCAGAGACAACGGAGATGTTTACTAAGCTATACTCCATTTTTAATACTTTATTAAATGTAAACGAATACTGCCAGAAAGTTTGTTCATGTATATATATACAGGGTGTCCCGTAAGTAGTGGTGTCAACAGTATTTTACAGATAGAGGGGTTCAATATCTACAATATAATTTGGTGATTTTTTTTTATACCTTCTGGTTTAAAAGTTATGACATTTTTAAAGAATTATCATTTTTTCCCCCGTTTTGTCACAAAATAATGTTATAAAAATTTGTTTATAATTATTTTTACTGATATTTTTATTTAAATGGGTTGAGAAAACACAGGGCTTTCTAATGAAAATATTATTTGTAACCAATTAATAACCATGATGTAAATAAATAATTAAAATCTAAACAAGATTTAATTTATCAAATTTTAAGCAAAATATTTAAACGAAGCTGGTGTAAAAAAATTGTATGTAAGGTTACGGGACCATTATTTTAAAAATATCTACAATTCACACGGATTCTAAAAACGTATAATAATGTTCGCTATCATTTTAATTACAATGTTTTTTCGACATAAATACAACAAATGGTCGTCGATTTTTAATAATGCATTCCAATAAAAGGACGGATTTTAAGAATTCTTACAGTCGGAAATTTGCACTTTTTCTTTATTTGCACGTCTTAACCTACTGTAAGATACTAACTGCTTGTAGTTTCAATCTTATTTTCATTTCGGTTCCTTAATTTGACTTTAGGCATGTTCAAAGAGGGGTAGGCAGACTGACGCCTGTTTCCACTCATACTTCATTCAGAGATGTATGTACCATAAGTACATTAGGCAGAGTGTAATCACATGCCGGACTACCATTAAAACAAAGATTATTAAGTAAATTATGGTGTTATTTTTTTTTATTGTAGCACGGCATGTGACAACACTCCGCCTGATGTAAAGCTAGAGTGCGGTCCATGAATGGAAACAACTGCTACTACAGAGAAAACCTGTGCGGGTAGCAGTCGCCTCCACTATGCCGGCTTGAGGAGACGAGCATGTACCATCTTAGATTGACAGCGCACACTCCTCTCGTTATACCTGGCTACTTTTAAACTATTCCCGAAACGCGACAAAGTCACTTCACGGGTATTACATTCGAAAGTGGTGGTACTACCCCAGGACGGCAGACTGGACAAATAACCATCATCAGTCTGCTGATGTTAACTTTAAAGAAGCTGTTTATGAGACATGTGATAATAATGAATATGAACTACGCCAAAAATTGAATATCGTGTCCGAAAGAATTAAAAATAATCAAAGAGCCCTAGGAAATATCAGGAGAATCTTTATTAGAAGATGTCGGTTATGCATTAGAGTTAGAGGGAGACATTTTGAGCATTTACTTTAATAAATTATTTTCTTATCCGTATCTATTTACATTGGTTTCATTGGAATTCGCATAAGGTAATAATGAAATTTCTTCGACAAATAGTACTTTGTTGCTTGTTTAACTTTGAAAAATTACTTTAATTAAAATGACAGTGAACATTATTATACGTTTTTAGAGTCCGTGTGAATTGTAGATATTTTTAAAATAATGGTCCCGTAACTTTACATACAATTTTTTTACACCAGCTTCGTTTAAATATTTTGCTTAAAATTTGATAAATTAAATCTTGTTTAGATTTTAATTATTTATTTAATCATGGTTATTAATTGGTTACAAATAATATTTTCATTAGAAAGCCCTGTGTTTTCGCAACCCATTTAAACAAAAATATCAGTAAAAATAATTATAAACAATTTTTTATAACATTATTTTGTGACAAAACGGGGGAAAAAATTATAATTCTTTAAAAATGTCATAACTTTTAAACCAGAAGGTATAAAAAAAAATCACCAAATTATATTGTAGATATTGAACCCCTCTATCTGTAAAATACCGTTGACACCACTACTTACGGGACACCCTGTATATCTAAATTAAGTAATGAGTTATAACTGGGTATTAGCGATGGACGAATAGTTCTGAAAAATATGGTAATTGCGCTGTAATGGTTGTCCATTTAGGGGCTGCAATTTTGTCCAGTCTGGCTTTAGGGTCCTCTTGCATGGAGGAGTTCAAAAACACATGGAATAGGGGTGTGGTGACTCCTTTACACTTTACCACACACTGAGTTCACTAATAATAATTGCCATATAAAATAATTTGATTATTTGCATTATAAGTAAATAAATAAATTAGCTACCCGAGTAAAGATCTGCCAGTTCTCTCTCCACTCAGGCGCTCTGATGATGTTCCTTCATTCAATACGTCACAGGGGTATCAAATATGAAATAATCTCTATTATTATTCAATTCCATTGTTGTTTAATAAAACGTTCATCGCTAGTAACTATGTTAAGCTAGCCAATATCTATATGAAAAATTGTTGTCAAATTAAGTTTGAAGATTATTGTCTTCTGTATAATATAGCCAACTTCATTGAATTTTAAATTATTAAATGCCATTTTTAGATAGGTAATTATAAATTTTCTTTAAGTTAGATTTCGTTTAAATTAATACTTTTCTTCCTTTGATTTATTTCCATAGATTAAAATTGTACAATTTGCCTTTATTTCGTGTAAATTTTATTAAGTAATAGTATTATTTTTTATTATTATATTTTTTAAATTCCATTCGCCCACCGGATGTTAACAATTAATTGCCTTAATTTTGAATTGTTTCTCTTAGGTAGTAAGTTGTTAGAGGGTGTCCATAAATTACGTCACACTTTAAGCCACCCTGTCGATTCAATATCTAATATATCTAAGTGTTAAAACACGCTATTGTATTACAATATATGTGACGTCACTTTAGGGAGGAGTACGTCTCACAAATGTGACGAGGGGGGGTCAAAAGATCATGAAATTCGTGTGAAGTAGGTTATGGATGGCCCCTTAGCTACTATTAATGTACTTGAATAAATTGGAGTACATATTGTGATAAACATAATTTTGCCTTAAAAAAGGGAGTGTTCATTATTAAAATAATATATTATGTATATGTATACAATTAAATTAGTCTGTGTCAAATATTAACTAATCGCATTACTTAAAAAGTATAAGAGCTTGCTGTTAATAATGTTGATTTTTATACAAATGAAGCATTTAAAAGCAGACTAAAGTCTAAAATAATTTAATGAATAATCATGGTTAAAAGGGAGCAGTGTATTTTGTATGAAATGTAAAGCTAAATTTATATTTTTGTATGTTGTTTTAAGTTAGGTGCATTTTTATGCATCTCATGGAATTAATATAATATTTAATATACTTGTTTGTTTTATTTTATTTTACCCGTTTTAATAATAGATTTCTTAATGGATCGAATTGAATGGGTGCACACACAATCTCCCTCGCTTCAAACTAGCATACAGATAGACCCAAAACAAACCGAATTTTGTAGTTTTTTTTATATAACATTTTAGCTGTTGTCTGCAACTTTGTATTATTTGTCAGTTTTTTAAGATTTAAAACTGTACATCACCGGGATGCCATATACTCGTATTTGGGATTCGTATTGAGTGAAATCTTCAGCAGTTTAGGCGTGATAACGTACAGACAGAGTTACCTTCACATTTATATATAGATACTATAAGTAGTATTATCAAACGTCTGAGAATCTTATCTATCTGAGGAGTAAGATATCATAATGTGACAAATAAATACACCGAAATACGGACAATAAATAACGTATAATATAATGAGAGTAGTTTGCGATTGTAGGCTATACATTTAATTTATCTTAATTTTGGTGCTGAAGTTTCTTCAGGAGATCATGGATAGACCTTTTACCTGGATTAAAGCCTCCATTCAAATAGCCATCGTCGTCGCCTTTGGAGGATAAAAATAAACCGTTAGTCGAGTTAAAATTATTATAAGTAATTAGTTCTAATTAAAACTTTTACCAGATCCAGGAAGTTGACCATTAATGCAACCCTCATCCCACATGTTTACACATCGCGATCGTTTGCCAGGATTAAAACCACCGTTCAGATACCCGTCGTCATCGCCTGTAACAATTTCCACAAATTATATATTTGAAAATGATTCTGAAAAAAATCACGCCATCTGTCGTTGAAGGGCAGAAAAGTTTAATACCTTTTCTAGATTATTTTTGTAGTATACTACTAGATGGCGCGCATTACAGTTAATTTAAAATAGCCAAAAGTTTTAATTTGTTTTGTAGACTACGCTAGCGCCATTGTAGTTAAGTAGTGGAATTGTAAGAGGTGGAATTAGTACCGACATTTATAACAAGATGGCGTGCAATTTCTAAAAACGAACAGCATAATAGAGCTAATATTAAACACCATAATATTTAATTATTAACCTGCTCCAGGAAGTTGTCCATTAATACACCCTTCATCCCACATATTTACGCATCGTTTTCCAGGGTTAAAGCCACCGTTCAAGTATCCGTCGTCACCGCCTGAAACGAAAATTTGTTAGACTCATTGATAGAAGATAGACTTTATCGTTATAAACTTACCTGATCCAGGCAGCTGACCGTTTATACATCCCTCATCCCACATGTTCACACAGCGTCTAGCAGCTTGGAGTCCTAAGTTATGAAGAAAATAAGTTAAATATGAGAGGCGACTGCCGTTTGAAGATATTTCTCTGTAGAAGCAGTTGTTTCCGTTCATGGATCGCACTCTAGCTTTACAACAGGCGGCGTGTTGTCACATGCCGAGCGACAGTCTATTAATCAATATATTAATGCGTAGACTATGCCAAAAGTGGCCAAAACTCTGCTACCTCTAGGGTCTTACATATGAAAATATCTTACTTTGTAATAATGGACGAGGTTCTAAGTTTTTTGCAGCTACAACTATCAGAACACTACAAAACAATAAAACGAATTTCATTTTTAACAATTAATAGAAACGCTTTTTACAAACAAACAATCAATTAATTTGATTCATAGGAAAAATCTCTTTATATAGCAAAAATATAAGGACTTATCTACTCTTAAAATTAATATATGCGATATTATATAAGTGATACTCTAGATTATTAATTAATTAACTTATTAAATAAATAAATTTATATTCAAAAGGGTGTTTATTATTCTTAAAAATTATGAAACATTTTCGTTCAATGCAATTCTTGGCTTTAATAATAATTTAATTCGCTTCCGGTATTGCGAACGCGACTTCCGCCTGCAGTTAATCTCCTGTAGTTGTTTCCGCTCATGGATGTCAATTCGCACTCTATCTTAACTTTAAGCACCGCCTAAGTAAGCCTAAAGTCGTCACACAACTCCACACGCTAATCCGTAAGACGATATTTAGTGAATAAATAGATATCAACTGCAATAGTGATACTATAAAAAGTTATTACATAAAAAAAACGCGTGAGTATCACACTCCTGTTTATTATCAAGGTAATTTAGAACAAAAAGATTGTTTTTTAATGATAATTTTATTACTCATAAGCATGATTCGGCATTACTTCATGATCTTGTACTATATGAACTGAATAAATAATTTATTCTCAGCTGTTATATCATAACTAATTTGTTATCGGTAGACATTTGACGTTGTTAGTTGAATTTTGCTAATGTTATTAATATTAAATTAAATAAAATGTTGAAATTAATAGTGTTATTGTGTTGTATACAAGTTATTTATAGTTATAATATATTAGTGATTGTGCCCACACCTGCACCTAGTCATAATATTCTGGGACACGGATATGTGAAACATTTACTTGAAGCCGGACACGAGGTGAATAGTTATTAATTTATTTTTTATAGAGATAAATCGTCTCATAAAGCCGGTATAGCGGAAGTTACTCGGGCGACTGCTACTTGCAGATGTTTTTCTGTGGTAGCGGTTGTCTCGAACCGCACTCACAGACCAATTATAGTAGTTAGACCGAACTGCTGGAGCCTAAGGTCCAATTGCAACACATGACTTAACTATTACTTTCACGTTAAAATCTGTCAGTTTTGACGCTTACTTTAACGCTAACCGTAACCAGTGAATTTTGGCTGGTCAAAATTAAACCAATGTCACTAACTTCGATTGTAACGTAACCGTTAAAGTCATCGTAAAATGTAACAGTCAAAGTAACTTTAACGGGCCTTTTGGTGCTTAGTGGTAATATAAAATTAAATGTAAAAAAACTGTTTTTATAAAAAAGGTGATATATCCATTTTTGCCACCATATATTATCTAATCTAAACTAATTAATAAAAGTTAATAAAAAACCGTGTAAGATAAGTAATATTAATTAAAATATAGATAAGTTAATTTATTTGATTATATTTCAGGTAACTTATATTACGTCAAAGTTATATGAGAAACCGCATCCGAAATTACGACAAATTGACATCACAACAAACTATAACCTTAACATTGGTAAGTTCAATCACGAGTATTTTGTTAGGAGAGCCTAACGTGGTGTACTCAAATTACCATCTAAAACCATCTGCCTCTCTCGCTCTTCCTTCTTTAAGTTTAACTTAATTTTATTTTTAATAACATTTATAATAATTAAATTAATTAATGTACATTATATACATGGGCGGACTAAGGCCTGCCTAGGGCCCGTAATTTTTGGGGCCCGAAATCTGCAAAGTATGTATCATGACTGAAAAATAGGCCCGGAATTGCAATGTTGCCTAGGGCCCGCTTTAGTCTTAGTCCGCCACTGATTATATATGACTGTATAAATTATATTTTGTGACCAGATAAATGAATAAATAAAAAAACATAACATAAAACAGAAATCAACAAAAAACAATACCAACTTTTTTTTCCTCTTTAAATGAATTCCAAAGAGGATGTTTGTTGACCGTCCAGGTTGTAGGCGCCATACTTTCCCCGTTATTGAAATAGGGCGGGGAGAATCGTGACCCCTCAATCTAGCTCCTAGACGATACTTTGTTTCTCAAGATTTTTGTTATTATTAAAATAGCTCATTTTAATAATATTATTTGAGTAATATAGGTAACCTTCAGTTTTTTACATTTGCGAAGAACCCTTTTTAAGATTCCCCTATATTTACGTTTGTCCACATCTGTGCCCTAATTCGGATGACATTTTGGTTGAGAAATAGTGGCGTTAAATAATAGAATATTGCTTTCTATAGCGACCAAGCTATATATATACATAGTCTCGTCGATTGTGAGTTCACACCTTTTTCCGTTAGACCACGACCGCTTTTATTTCAGAGGAAGCTGTAAATATAAATTTGTTTCTGAATGGTGAACCGAATTTTCCAATAAGAGAAACGTTAGAGTTCGTAATGCAAATGACGAACTCGACATTGTCGAATGTAAATGTACAAACGTTAATTAACGATGAAAATGAGCATTTCGATTTAGTTTTGTCTGAATGGTTCTATAGTGAGTTTTATTCTGGGTGAGTGAATTGTGTGGGGACGACAAATTGGTGTGGAGGTGGCTTGTTTCATTTTGTTAAACAACTATAAAAAAGCACAAATTAATGTGCCTAAATTGTTCGGAGATGATACATTGCGATTATCAATTGTTACATACTTGCTTATTTGAGGGGATTTCATTCTTAATACATTGACTACATCAGTTGCATTTTAGCCGTCATTTACTCTGATATTTTTTTATTTACGACATTTTTTATTTAGATACTAATTGTTCGCAATCAACAAGGAACTTTTAAAAAACAGTGCTTCGCGGTTTCACACACGTTAATAAAAAAATCCTAGTGTTTTGTGAGATTAGTACTAATAAGTTTATTTAGATTTTATTTTCCGAGTTAATATTGAAATGCGTTTCAATAAAATTTTATATCAATTATTGTAATAATATAAAGTAAACGATCAAATACCATCTCATCACTATCATCATCAATAACGTAACAATTGACAATTGCAATGTGTTTGTATGTTTTCATTGTATTCTTCGTAAGAAATAATATTATTACAACGAGCTATGTTGTGTTTGCTTCTGCTGTGCTTTATGTATGTGTATATACAAAAATATGTTTATTAAATATACTCAAATTGAATAAGAATTAGATACTTACACTCAGCATTAATAATATTAAGACTGATTGACTGTTCAAAACGATTTTCATTTACTTTGCATCATTGAGATAAAGTTCTTTGATGATTACTTTATATTCAAAATGATACTTAAAAATATGTTACACTCTTGCAGAACCCTTCTTTAACATAAAATATGTGTTGGAATCAAACTCTATAAAGATGAGTGATACGAGCGGGCTATTAGGGCTCATGTTTGATGTTTATAATGCAACATTGACGCATCCAAACGTACTTAATTTAATAAACGATGTTAATGAACGATTCGATTTGGCTGTACTCGAGTGGTGTTATAGTGAAGTTATGTCTGGGTAAGTTATCGATAAACACAAATGTCATTATCGATATTACAAATGTGTATTTTAAACTTATTATTACGGCCTTTATGAATGTATAATTTTCCCGCCAAAATTCCACTGAAAACATTATCACTAAGTATTTGAGTGAAAATCATTAAGTGTATTAAAGAAAACTAAAGGCTAGGCAATGCTGTATGATCTCAAGTAAAATTCAAACAATATACTACGTACATATGAAATAAAAAAATTTGCTTGCAGCCGCTTTATTATATTTATTATTTTGTTTTATTATTAGCTTTTTATATATATTATATTGTTGTTTTTTGTTGTTGATTGTTTCGGGTTAGTGGTCGTTTTGGAGATAAATAAATAAAGTGATTAAATTAAATGCTAAATGAGTTGTCGTGGAGGAACTTTATATTTACTGAAATTACAATTTATAAAGTTCTGCGTGCATTTGTAAGCTTTGTTTATTTGTTTTAATGATAAGCAGACAGCTGAGACCGTAAGACGCATTACCTTAGCTTTTCCCGCTTTCTGGGTAGAATGAAACGAGGTTTGCAATGCTTGACTTAAAAATCATAAAATCAAAAACGTGTTGCGAAATTAAGTGAAAAAGTAGCATTACTTTACTGATGATTCTGTTTAGGGTAGTAACCCCTAACCACTAACAATCGTATAATTAATTATCAATTAATTTTGATCAATATTCGATTGTAATCGAATAAACAATTCAAACAATCATGTTTTTTGGATATAACGCGACAAAACTTTAGTATATCACTAGATAACTTTATAATTAGATTTTCTTTTTATTATTATTTAGATTCGCAGCCGTATTCGATTGTCCGTACATCTGGTCTAGTACTTTAGACCCGCATTGGGTTATATTAAGAATAATAGACGAGGCTACCAATCCTGCTTACACAATCGATATTGCTGGTACTGATATACCGCCGTTGAGTTTTTTGGCAAGAGTTGAACAGTTATGGTTCCAAATTGTAATGAATGTTGTTGAAAAGTAAGTGAATTTTTAAACTACAAAGAGTGGTAGGCAGACTGATGATGGTTATTTTACCAGTCTACCGTCCTGGGGTATTACCACCACTTTCTAATTACACACCCGTGAAGTGACCTTTTGAAAGTAGTCAGATATAACGAGAGGAGTATACACTATCAATCAACGAAGGCGACAGCTGCCAGCACAGGTTTCTCTGTAGTAGCAGTTGTTTCCATTCATGGACCGCACTCTAGCTTTACATCAGGCGGAGTGTTGTCACATGCCGAGCTATAATAAATAACTTATATCTATTTATATTTGGAAAGGATGGATGAAAGGAGATTAACTAAAAAGATCTTGTGCGAAAGTGGATGACAGTGTCGGCAGGGGGCGCCCTAGGAAAACCTTTCTCAGCCAGATCGATCAACTGCTGAGAAAGGGTCAGATGAGGAGCACCCTCAACCGACGTGCATGCATGAGGGGAGTAATGGATGTGGTCGAAGCGAAAGTGGTATGTAGAGAGAGGAGTCGCTGGCGCTCCATAGTTTCTGCCTACCCCAGTGGGAACAAGGCGTGAGCTAATTAAGTAAGTACGTAAGTATCTATTTATATTCTACTCCGTCCCACAGATATAGGAAGATAATTATTATAGATGTGCAATTATAATATTTTTCTTCATTTTTTTTACACAGGTTTTATGTACCATTGGAGCACGCAGCCTACAATAAGGCTTTCGGTCCAGCCGTTGCTAAAAGGGGTAGAGTTTTACCGCCTCTGGATGTGTTGCGATACAACGCTTCAATGGTATTCGGTAACTCCAATCCACCCTTCAGTCCATCTATAAGATTGCCGGCCAATTATAAAGAAATTGGTGGATATCATATTGATGCGCATATCACGCCACTGCCTGAGGTAATATATTATTACTTATTTCTTTATAGAATCATGAAAGTAGACTAAAACAAGAAAAAAAAAACGTATAAAAAATAAATAACATTGATATATACTCATTGATACATACTTTTGTTAAATGGCCTCATATGTCATAATGTCGAGTAGTAAATTCGTGATGTTTTTGCATCAAATTGCAATGGTGTTTTATAATTTGACGCTTTCTTGGAGTATTTGGCGGCAATTCCCGGGCAAAAGCGCGCCAAACACCCGAGAGAAGAGATGACCGCAGTCACCTTTAGGTTCTCTGTCAGTTAGTATTTGACTTGACGGCAACATTGTCAAATCGTTTGAATCGGCCTACGTTTATTTCTGTATGAAACCTCTAGTATATATTTCTATGATAAATGATAACAAAATCAGTAAAATAATATTAATACAAAGTTAAAAAATTTTATTAAAAAAAATCACCAATAAAGGGTAAAACTGCGCCCGTAGTAAGTGAAGTTAGTCGCATTTAGCTCGAAAGAAACCGGATATAACGAGAAGAATATTGTCTGTCAACTTGGATGGTTTATAGACATACTTCTGAGGTCTAGCAGTTGTTTCCGTTGATGGACCAGATTCGAACTTGTATTATATTTTAAACAAATAAAAAATAAACTTTACAGAATCTCAAAAAAATAATGGACGAAGCAAAAGACGGTGTAATTTACTTCAGTTTGGGGTCAAACGTGAAAAGTAAGGACATGCCTGAAGAAATGAAACGAGGCTTAGTGAAAATGTTTGGCGAATTGAAACAAGTCGTTCTGTGGAAGTTTGAGGAGGAGCTTAATGGTTTACCTAAAAATCTTCATATTATCAAATGGGCACCGCAACCGAGTATCTTAGGTATGGTACAGTATTAAACAGGCATGACCAATGCAACAAAAGCAACTTATTTGTTATTTTCAACATTATTCAGTCTCATAGTTAGCGGCCGACTGTCCGTTGGTCAACTCTGAACCACAAATTGGCAGTTAATAAGCGCAGTGCGTTATTGAGCGACCGGCTAATGACTGGAATGAATTAGTTGTAGCTCTAGGTTTTGTCGCTGGGGTTTTAATGATGTATCCTGTAGTCTAGATGAGACGGGAATCCCCCGGCAGAGACCCCATGTATAGGGTGTAAAAGGACAGCGAGCATTTCTTACTGAAAACGTTAACTTTTTTATTATATTATATAAATTTTTTAAAAAACGTTACTACAAGTTTTTAAAAAATTATTATTAACTTTTTGAAGATTTTCAAATAAATCAAGCCGTAATGGACGCGTAACTTCGCCAACGTAAGCGCGCTAATCAGCTATAACTGGAAAAACATCGACACCGGCCGTATAACAATCGTTGCACTTACATTGCTTGTTTTTGATATTACGATGGTGTTTTGTGTTTTTTTTTAACAAATAATGGTACCATAATGTAATTTAGTTGATATTATACCAATAAATGACGAAAAAATATGTATTTTGATTAAATTTGACTTGATTAAAATTGTCTCAAAAATAAAAAAGAAATACTTAGTCCGCATCAGTAACACAACATCTGTACATAAGATTGCCAGCTGTCTTTTTACACCTGTATAGCTTCAAACTGAATATAATTGATATCTCGCATTGATCGAGCTACGACTACTTAATCCATAATTGAATACAAATTTCAGCTCATCCCAATTGCATTGTGTTTGCATCCCACGGTGGTTTATTGTCGTTGACTGAGACAATATATTTTGGTGTACCAGTCGTGGGTATACCAGTTTTTGCTGATCAATTCATTAATGTTAACAAAGCCGTCGCCAAAGGGTTCGGCATTAAAGTGGCACTCGGTGTCGACATGGCGATACCATTAAAGAAGGCCTTAATTGATATCATAAGCGATAAGAGGTCAGTATTTGTTATGATAATGAACATGAGGAAATAATCCTTAAATATTACTTGTCATTATGATTCTTGTTTTTTTTTAATTCTACCTCGGCATATGACAACACTCCGCCAACAACTGCTACTACAGAAAGATCTTTACAAGCAGTAGTCGCCTTCGCTATGCCGTCTTGAGGAGACGAGTATGCACCATGTAGATTTATAGTGCACACTCCTCTCGTTATATCTGTCTACTTCCAAACTATTCCCGAAACACGACATTGTGTAACACACGTGTTACATTCAAAAGTGGTGGTACTCCCCCAGGATGACAGACTGGACAAATAACTATCATCAGTCTGCCAACCACTCTTTAATTGTTTTTTTAATGTTTTAGTTATCGTGAAACAGCAAAGCGGCTCTCGTCTATATACCACGACCGGCTGGTGTCACCTGGTGCTGAGTTAGTGCATTGGGTGGAGCACGTGGTGCGTACTGGCGGTGCTGCACATCTCAGATCACCAGCACTCATGGTGCCGTGGTACCAGAAGATATATTTAGATTTGATCGTTTTAATACTAGCCATTGTTTATATTATTAAAAGAGTATTAAAGAAACTTTTATTTGGCAAAACTAATAGGAAGATTAAGAGAAATTAGTAAATTAATAATTCTAAGTTTTGTTAATTTGAATTGTTTTGTTATTAAATTGTTTTTTATTTATAACTATTGCCTAGTTTTTGGTTAACAAGTTATTGTCCGCGATGCCTTCCTTACCCTGACCTTTCTCAATAAGCGGGCTATCTAACGTGAAATTAATTGTAGTTATGAGGTTTACACGCATATAAATATGGGACGAATAAATAAAGATATATAAATTTTTATATATTGGAATAAACAGGCAGATATTTATTATAGTTTATAAATATTTAAGTATGGGACACAAATTGATGATAGTTATTTGGCCCAGTCTGGGGTTCTGGGGTGCCCTTCGAGTAAAGTGACCTTTCCGCGTTTCGGGATCAGCTTGAAAATAGTTTTGTATAACGAGAGGGGTGTGCGTTTCCAACCATGAATATGCCCCATTCACATTCGCGAGTTGTTCCCGTTCATGGACCGCACTCTAGCTTAACATCATGCGGAGTGTTGTCATATGCCGAATTACTATTAAAAAAGTCTGCCATTGACAATAAACGTCATGTGTATACAAAAATTTATGTGTGTTAAAAAAAATAAAACATTATTCTGCTAAAAATCAAAACTTTCCTTTCATTCCCACACTTACCTCGAAGAGCGCGAGATTTTAAATCTATATGATGATTTTCAATCATCACAAATAATACAGTGGTTATTTTTTTCAAAATCAACAGGTTCGATTCCTGGCCGGGAAAATGGATTTATCAAAAATCTAATAATGCAGTTTTAATTTTCATCAAAATCGGCATCGAGACTCCTTTCAGCATTTTTCGATATCTCTTATAGTTTAGAATTTCAAAAATTCAGCCTGTATAACATAGCGTAGATATACACTAGTCGATTATAATGTGGGCGAACATAAACAAGCAAAACAATTACATTCCATCAATTATTATTAGGGTCCAAGGTTCTTTAATAAAGTGTAATAATGAACAATAACACAATGTTAATAAGAGTTATTTTATATTTATGTATAATGAAGTGTATTAAACAGAGGTAAACAGAATAAAAGGGAGCCTCTAGTCACAGAAAAATAAACGCCACAACACGGCTGATTAAAGTATTAGGTACACTGATGATGGTTATTAGCAGTCTGTCTGCCTTCTTGGGATAGTACCACCACTTTCAAGTGGAACACCCGTGAAGTGACCTTGTCGCGTTTTGGAAGCAGTTCTGAAAGTAGCTAGGTAGCGAGAGGAGTGTGCATGCACTGTCGAAATCGATGGTGCACATAAGTCACCTTAGGCCGGCATAGCTGTCTGTAGTATATTCCATATGTTTACGAGTACGATAAAGGTCATAATGATATTTTGTACAATTAGTAAGATAATAATTTAGCCTTCGTCATCATTATTATTGTTTTTTTATCTTAGATATAAACTACTATTTATTATGTAATTATAAGTACTTAATCGTATTTAGTATTAGATTTGACACAATTGAGTAGTGTAACATTTTATTAAATATCTAAGTATAGATAAAAGTGGAAAAAGAAATAAAAACATGTATTTCAAAGCGTTAGTATTTGCTTTAACTATTATTGGTGCTAATTGCTACAAAATATTAGTTGTGTTTCCGGCAATCTCGAAAAGTCATGTTATTTTGGGAAATGGGTATGTTACACATCTACTTGATGCCGGACATGAGGTAAGTGTAGTCAGCAAATAAAATATTATATTACACAACGTGTGTTCAGAAACTTACTTGATTGGAATGGGAAAATGTACTTTTACTGTAAATAAATAATAATAAATACACCGATTAAAGGAGAATGCCCATTTTTGGGCCCACTTGATAACTAATAGTTTTGTAACAAAACTATAATCTAAAATAATGTCTTATTTTTTATTAATTCATTTTAATTATGTCAATACATCATTTACCAATCTAAAGACGATGTTTAATAACATAAAAAAATTGTATCATCAATTACTAAAGCATTTAATATAATAACTTCAACAATTGCATCAGAAAACATGTAATTACTCAATAACTCAGGTGAAAAAATTAAAACTGATTGGTGATAGGGAGTGTAGATTTATTTTCCTACAAAATTAACTAAAAATCATCAACATTCTCGAGAAAAAAATTGTGGGCCCATTTTTCTTAGGACAAAGGGCATTCTCCTTTAAATCCATTAAGAAACAAGTTTCTCGGTTGGTCATATTTTTGTTGCTGACTGTATTTAAAGAAAAGTCATTAATGGCGTTTGTAAATTTAGTCTTAAAGTTTATAGTGATAGAGTGGATTTTCGCTTAACACGTGTTCGTTGTAAATTTAAGGTGACATACATTACTGCGGAACTGATGAAGAATCCACATAAAAATCTCACTCAGGTGGATGTTAGTTCTATCACTAAACTTATACCTCGTAAGTGAATTTAATTTTTTTTTAACCCTTTATTGGGTATTAACGGTGTAAAAAGACATTAAGCGACCCCGTGAACTAGAAATTGCTATATGTATAAGTATTTCTTTTTTTATATTTGGTTGCGCCGTTTGTTAGTTGAAATTCAAACCTATATGTCAAAATGACATACACACACATACACGCTTACAACACTCACAAACTCACGCGCACGCATAGACACTACCGCCCTCTATCCCCCCTCCACCCCTCGAGCCTTCCTGAAACCTGTCAGACAGCTGGGACAGTAGTGACAAAACCGACACCGCGAGGCGCTGCACGCCGCCACCCTCGAACTATCGAACTCTCGTAAAGCGTCGCGTTGAAAGTGATAATAGTAGTGTAAGAACCAGCTCCAATACAGTCCACTAAGAAACGAAGGATCATCAGCTCCAAAATCTATATACAAAGGGTTGTCTGACGCTCCTTATAACTCCTCGACTCGAACCGCCGCAACAATATTTAATAATTTTTTTTTTGATTCTATTCATACAATATCAATTACATATTATTATTCGTTAAAAAATCACAAAATATTATTTAAATATTATAAACACGCAGTGAGAATGCAACGATTGGTATACGGCTGGTATCGCGGTCAACCAACTCACACTCACAGTAATGCCGGCCTTCGAGCGAGCGGAGCGGGCTCCATAATGACTCCGTTGAGTTCGCAATGGTAAACTTCATAGATATGCCTCCACTGTAAAAGAGTGAGGGAGCGGTCTGAAAAGGACTCGACTTAAAAGGACTCGCTCCCAATCGCAAAGCAAAACTATTTTACACAGTTCCGCTCAGCCATTACCCGCTCATTACCCTTTATTGGTGGAAGACTGGCATAAGTTAGTGCTAACCTTGTTTTGATACTCATTGACAGCGTGTTCTAGTTTAATATATTAATCTTTCAGAAGATTTAATGAATTTAAAAACAATAATGAAACAACGTGAAATGAACAATGTCCTGGTGATGTTATATTTTACGTTTTCAATTACTAAAGCGGCGATAGAACACGAGAACGTGCAGGCTCTTCTGAATGATCCCAAACCACAATTCGACGTCGTTATCGCCGAATGGATATTCAGTGACTTAAATGTGGGGTGAGGGATCCAATTGAATTTTTATAGTAGCTCGGCATATGATAACACTCCGCCTGATGTAGAGCTAGAGTGCGGTCCATGAACGGAAACAACTGCAACTGTCACGGGTGTTACATTCGAAAGTGGTGGCAGAAGTTATGACAGACCTATGAACGGTAGACTGGGCTAATAACTATCAGTCTGCCTACCACTCTTTGATCGAGCGACCAAAGTAACATATAACAAAGTTACATTGGTACCGGTCAGAATTAGCGAGGTTCCAACACTGGTCTCATCGATCGTGTTAACGCGTCTTACGTCTAGTAGACCACGGACGCTTTCTTTTTTTATATAGTAGTCTGGTAATAGTGCGGTGTGTGAGCGGAGACAACAAGAGAAATTAAATGTTAACAGTAGTCACCTACGCCATACCAGCCATCTCGTTATACTCCAATACTTCCAAGCTGATTCCGAAATTCCACTATTAGATTATTTAGCCGTGGTTTTACTACCCCAGATTAGCAGACTAAGGTAAAACCATCGTCAGTCTGTTTACCACATAAAATTTTTGACTGCAATAGTATTTACGAGTTACTTTTTGTTTTGAGTAGCGATTTTAAAGAAGACTTTGTGCTTTGTTTTTGGTTCCCTAGATTTTGTTAACCCTATTAAATCTTTCTTAGGGATGGATTGTAATCGCAAATAAATTTAGTTTTGCAGAAGTATACAATTGTCCATACATATTATCCGGTTCATTAGACCCTCATTGGTCCATTATGAGGTTGGTGGATGAAGCGACAAACCCGGCATACACGGCTGACATGCTCAGTTCAAACATACCACCTTTCAGCTTCGGAGAACGCGTCTGGGAATTGTGGAATCAAATCAAATTTAATTTAGCTTCATTGTAAGTTCAATATTGATATGAATAAAGAAATTACGTTCAAGATTAATTCATTTAATACTTGTAATAGAAGGAAAAATATAATACTTGATAGAATTTGCTTAAAAAGGTTGATCTCTACGAACAGCAGTCGTGTCCGCTATGCCAGCCCGAGTATGCACCATCTACCTGGCTACTTTCAAACTGCTCCCGAAACGCGACAAGGTCACTTCACAGGTGTTACATTCGAAAGTGGTGGTACTGCCCCAAGACGGCAGACTGGGCTGATAACCATCATCAGTCTGCCTACCACTCTTTAATAGTGCTATAGGACCACGGCCGCTCGAATATGAATATTGTGTGTTTACATACTTTCAGGGCATTTATACCAATTGAAAATTACTACTATAACCAGGCATTTGGGCCTGCCGCTGCATTGAGAGGTCGCACATTGTCACTCGGCGATGCCCGTTACAATGTATCTATGGTTCTGGGCAATTCCAACAAACCATTGAGTCCAGCTATTAGATTACCTGCAAATTATAAGGAAGTCGGTGGATATCATATTGATAGTCATAATACTCCGTTGCCTGATGTAAGATATTCGTATTGGGTTAACTTTATATATAGCAACAAAAAAATCATCAGTAGAGTCAATTGACATGATCAGTCTGTTTTTATTTTCAAATTGCGAGGGTCCTGACAAAATTGTTATATCATGGCCACCAGAACAGAAGTTAATTACATAGAGCGAATCACATGAAGCTGGGCAGCAAATCATCAAAGAGATCTTCTACGGCTTTGTTTTTTACTTAAAACTTAAAAACTAGATGTTTTATGATCAACTTCGGGACACTTAAAACTTGTTGTAAATTCTAAAATACTAGAGTCAACAATAAGATCACGAATCCAAATGATCTTTCTGATGATATCATTTCTTTGTTGCTATATGGAAAGGGATTCATCTGGTATATGATCCAGTCGCCGATCACTTATTAACAATTATTTGCAGAATATCCAAAAAATAATGGACGAAGCAAAAGACGGTGTAATTTACTTCAGTTTGGGTTCAAACGCGAAAAGTAAGGACATGCCTGAAGAAATGAAACGAGGCCTCGTGAAAATGTTTGGCGAATTGAAACAAGTCGTTTTGTGGAAGTTTGAAGATGAGCTCACTGGTTTACCTAAAAATCTTCATATTATCAAATGGGCACCGCAACCAAGTATCTTGAGTAAGAATGAAAACTAATTTATATGACGGAAAGGGAGAGCGGTCCAAGGCTTCTATCCTCCATTTGTGGGCGTTAACTAAGCAAATATGCTGAAACACGACAGTTCCTCCGGTTAAACAAGTCAGAACGTGTCCTCCGCGTGTCGTGTTTTCAGAGACTCTGTCAAAGCGTAACGACGCTTTTGTTTCATATTCAGTTAGTGCTTGTACTCATGACCACGCATTCATTCTGTTCCAAGTTAGTTTACGTAATCGTTCAAATTAGAGTCCGTATTCATGACCGTTCCGACATATATGATGTGTGACGTGTGACAATTTCTTATCCCAAACTTTCTTCTGTCTCTTTTAAATAGCATCAGTAAAATGATGGATTCTTTTTTAAAACATCGAGCAGACTTTAGGAGGAGGAAACACAATATTACATTTAAAAGCATGGGTACTGGACTCATTAGTCCAGTCCAATGGATTGCAGTCTGGGCTATAATCATGAACATTTATACAAAAGTTACCAACAACAATTTTGTCGATGACAATTTACCTATGCATTTCTTTATTTACTTACCTTAATTAGAGTGGAAAGGAGTATGCTAAGGCGATTCGGTCATTTAGAAAAGATGAATGAAAGGAGATTACCAAAAAGAAAAATTGCGCGAAAGTGGATGACAGTGTCGGAAGCGGGCGCCCTTTTTAACCGACTTCAAAAGGAGGTTATCTATTCGTCGTGTATTTTTTTTTTTTTTTTTTTTTTTTTTTTTTTTTTTTGTGGCGATGTTCCCTCATATCTCCGCCGTTTGTGGACCGATTTTGATGATTCTTTTTTTGTTGGATAGAGTATATGTCCGCATTGGTCCCGTTTCAATTTGAAGAAAATATTCCGTCTCTAAGGGTGGAAAATTAGGGGATGTTGCGCTGTTTGTGAACCGATTTCGATGATTTTTGTTTTGTTGGATAAAGTATGTCTCGTGATTGGTCAATTTTTAATTTGAAGAAAATATTCCATCTCTAAGGGTGGAATATTAGGGGATGTTTCGCCGTGTGTGAACCTATTTCGATAATTTTTCTTTTGTTGGATAAAGTACGTCTCGGGATTGGTCCCATTTAAAGAATAAAATTTTCCACCTTTAAGGGTGGAAAATTAGGGGATATTTCACCATCAGTGAACCGATTTTGATGATTCTTTTTTTGTTTGATAAAGTACATCTCGGGATTGGTCCAATTTAAGGAATAAAATATTCCACCTTTAAGGGTGGAAAATTAGGGGATATTTCGCCATTAGTGAACCGATTTTGATGATTCTTTTTTTGTTTGATAAAGTACGTTTTGGGATTGATCCCATTTAAGGAATAAAATATTCCACCTTTAAGGGTGGAAAATTAGGGGATATTTCGCCATTAGTGAACCGATTTTGATGATTCTTTTTTTTGTTTAATAAAGTACGTCTCGGGATTGGTCCAATTTAAGGAATAAAATATTCCACCTTTAAGGGTGGAAAATTAGGGGATATTTCGCCATTAGTGAACCGATTTTGATGATTCTTTTTTTGTTTGATAAAGTAGTTTCGGGATTGATCCCATTTAAGGAATAAAATATTCCACCTTTAAGGGTGGAAAATTAGGGGATATTTCGCCATTAGTGAACCGATTTTGATGATTCTTTTTTTTGTTTAATAAAGTACGTCTCGGGATGGGTCCAATTTAAGGAATATAATATTCCACCTTTAAGGGTGGAAAATTAGGGGATATTTCTCCATTAGTGAACCGATTCTGATGATTCTTTTTTTGTTTGATAAAGTACGTTTCGGGATTGATCCCATTTAAGGAATACAATATTCCACCTTTAAGGGTGGAAAATTAGGGTATATTTCGCCATTAGTGAACCGATTTTGATGATTCTTTTTTGTTTGATAAAGTACGTTTTGGGATTGATCCCATTTAAGGAATAAAATATTCCACCTTTAAGGGTGGAAAATTAGGGGATATTTCGCCATTAGTGAACCGATTTTGATGATTCTTTTTTTGTTTGATAAAGTACGTTTCGGGATTGATCCCATTTAAGGAATACAATATTCCACCTTTAAGGGTGGAAAATTAGGGGATATTTCGCCATTAGTTAACCGATTTTGATGATTCTTTTTTTGTTTGATAAAGTACGTCTCGGGATTGATCCCATTTAAGGAATACAATATTCCATCTCTAAAGGTGGAAAATTAGGGGATGTTTCGATTGATTTTAATGATTCATTTTTTATCAGGTAGGACTTGAGAGTGTCTGTCTATAAGCCCACTACTCATCACATTTTATTTGAACAGCGCGTTTAGAATGTTATCCATACAATCAATGTACAGTTACCACTAAAAATTACAAAATAAAAACATTTCTGAAAAAAATTGAACCGACTTCTAAATAAAACACAAGGCACTAAAAAGTAAAAAAATAATTTTAATTGAGAGTACCTACACACAATTTAATAAGCATAAACATGAATAGATGCCTATTATTATTTACACATTAATTATCTGCATTTTATCTAGCATATATCTGAAGTCGGTGCAAGCATTTGAAACATGTTTTATGATTGGTAATGTACCTAGATTCAAACAATGCGGAGTTTCATATTAGGTTGGCACCGACTTCAGATATATGCTAAATAAAATGTAGACAATTAATTTGTAAATAAATAATAGGCATCTATTCATGTTTATGCTTATTAAATTGTGTGTAGGTACTCTCAATTAAAATTATTTTTTTACTTTTTAGTGCCTTGTGTTTTATTTAGAAGTCGGTTCAATTTTTTTCAGAAATGTTTTTATTAGCTAGTTTGCTCAACACTGACCAGAATGCGTCAGGTGAGGAACACCCTCAACTGACGTGCATGCATGAGCAATGGTCGAAGTGCTACATAGTTTCTGCCTACCCCAGTGGAAACAGAGCGTGACGCAAGTAGTAATAATTAGATTTTTCTTAGGCGCCGTTATTTTTGTCATCCAATGATTACAACTTGCTCATAACTTACTTTTCTTTCAGAACACCCGAACTGCATACTCTTCATATCTCATGGCGGTTTACTGTCTATAACTGAAACTATGTACTTCGGAGTACCTATAATTGGTGTACCAGTATTTGGTGATCAGTTTATGAATATAAACAAGGCTGTAGCAAAAGGCTTTGCTTTGAAGGTTGAATTATCTATTGACATGGCTGAACCACTTCGCAGGACAATACATGAAATTACGGCTAATAAAAAGTGTGTTTATTTATATTACATTTTAGTCTGCATTTAAAGTAAATAATTGGTTAGGTTCCATCTTTACAGACCTTTTCACCTCTTTCAGACTAACTAAATAAATAAAAAATATATATTGCCACACACCACTTTCGAATGTAACACCCGTGAAGTGACCTTGTCGCGTTTCGGGGATAGTTTGAAAGTAGCCAGGTATAAGAGAGGAGTGTGCACTGTCAATCTAGATGCTCGTCTCCTCAAGCCGGCATAGTGGAGGCGACTGCAGCCTGTAGAGATTTCTCTGTGGTAGCAGTTGTTTCCATTCATGGACCGCACTCTAGCTTTACATCAGGCGGAGTGTTGTCACATGTCGAACTACAATAAAAAAAAAATATATTTTCTCGGCATGTGACCGGACTCTGTTTGATGCTAAGCGGAAACAACTATTACTCCAGACAGCAGGCAGCAGACTCCTCTGATGAATGGATGAAGATATGAGGAAGAGATGAATGGTGACACATACATTACACACCCAGTCCCCAAACGGGACTTGGTCACTTAACGAGTGTTACACTGGAAAGTAGTGGTAGTACCCCAGGACGATAGACTGGGCTAATAACTATCATCAGTCTGCCTACCATTCTTTAATTGTTTTTTAAAATGTTTTAGTTATCGTAAAACAGCAAAGCGGCTCTCGTCTATATACCACGACAGGCTGGTGTCACCTGGTGCCGAGTTAGTGCATTGGGTGGAGCACGTGGTGCGTACTGGCGGTGCTGCACATCTCAGATCACCAGCACTCATGGTGCCGTGGTATCAGAAGATATATTTAGACTTGATTGTTTTAATACTAGCCATTGTTTATATTATTAAGAGAGTATTAAAGAAACTTTTATTTGGCAAAACTAATAGGAAGATTAAGAGAAATTAATTAATTATATTAAATTTTATATTTTATATTTTTTTTTAAAGGTATTTTATTTGGAGCATTGGTTTAGTAGTACCACTTGGTCAAGTGGACAATCGAAAATGGGTGTTTGATTCTCACTCGCATGACTTTGCTCTCTGTAATTGCACATGCCTGTATAGATAGCAAAAAAGTTCCACAACATTATTTTTCAATAAATATGTTCCTTATTACGCTTTAATTATTTGCGCATTTGATTAATAAGAAATATACAGGGTGTCCCGTAAGTAGTGGTGTCAACGGTATTTTACAGATAGAGGGGTTCAATATCTAGAAAATAATTTGGTGATTTTTTTTAATACCTTCTGGTTTAAAAGTTATGACATTTTTAAAGAATTATTATTTTTTCCCCCGTTTTATCACAAAACAATGTTTTAAAAATGTGTTTACAATTATTTTCACTGGTCTTTTTATTTAAGTGGGTTGAGAAAACACAGGGCTTTCTAATTAAAATGTTATTTGTAACCAATTAATAAACATGATTAAATAAAAAATTAAAATCTAAACAAGATTTAATTTATCAAATTTTAAGCAAAATATTTAAACGAAGCTGGTGTAAAAAAATTGTATGTAAGGTTACGGGACCATTATTTTAAAAATATCTACAATTCACACGGATTCTAAAAACGTATAATAATGATCACTATCATTTTAATTACAATGTTTTTTCGACATAAATACAACAAATGGGCGTCGATTTTTAATAATGTATTCCGATAATAGGACGGATTTTAAGAATTCTTACAGTCGGAAATTTACACTTTTTCACGTCTTAACCTACTGTAAGATACTAACTGCTTGTAGTTCCAATCTTATTTTCATTTCGGTTCTTTAATTTGACTTTAGGGATGTTCAAAGAAGGGTGGGCAGACTGACGCCTGTTTCCACTCATACTTCATTCAGAGATTACGTACCTTAAGTACATTACAGAGTGTAATCTAAACTACTATTAAAACAAAGATTATTAAGTAAATTATTGTGTTATTTTTTTTTTTATTGTAGCTCGGCATGTGACAACACTCCGCCTGATGTAAAGCTAGAGTGCGGTCCACGAATGGAAACAACTGCTACTACAGAGAAACCTGTGCGGTAGCAGTCGCCTCCACTATGCCGGCTTGAGGAGACGAGCATGTACCATCTTAGATTGACAGTGCACACTCCTCTCGTTATACCTGGCACTTTCACGGGTGTTACATTCGAAAGTGGTGGTACTACCCCAGGACGGCAGACTGGACAAATAACCATTATCAGTCTGCTGTTGTTAACTTTAAAGAAGCTGTTTATGAGACATGTAATAATAATGAATATGAACTACGCCAAATATTGAATATCGTGTCCGAAAGAATTAAAAATAATCAAAGAGTCGGTTATGCATTAGAGTTACAGGGAGACATTTTGAGCATTTGCTTTATTAAATTATTTTCTTATCCGTATCTATTTTATTGGAATTCGCATAAGGTAATAATGAAATTTCTTCGACAAATAGTACTTTGTTGCTTGTTTAACTTTAAAAAAATACTTTAATTAAAATGACAGTGAACATTATTATACGTTTTTAGAGTCCGTGTGAATTGTAGATATTTTTTAAATAATGGTCCCGTAACTTTACATACAATTTTTTTACACCAGCTTCGTTCAAAAATTTTGCTTAAAATTTTATAAATTAAATCTTATTTAGATTTTAATTTTTTATTTAATCATGGTTAT
Source organism: Tinea pellionella (assembly GCA_948150575.1). Classification (NCBI taxonomy): domain Eukaryota; kingdom Metazoa; phylum Arthropoda; class Insecta; order Lepidoptera; family Tineidae; genus Tinea; species Tinea pellionella. The sequence continues at coordinate 209,475 of OX411263.1, read as the reverse complement.
TAATTGGTTACAAATAATATTTTAATTAGAAAGCCATGTGTTTTCTCAGCCCACTTAAATAAAAATATCAGTGAAAATAATTGTAAACAAATTTTTATAACATTATTTTGTGATAAAACGGGGAAAAAAATGATAATTCTTTAAAAATGTCATAACTTTTAAACCAGAAGGTATAAAAAAAAATCACTAAATTATATTCTAGATATTGAACCCCTCTATCTGTAAAATACCGTTGACACCACTACTTACGGGACACCCTGTATACCAACCACGTCTTTTCTCCTTCCTATAACATGAGATACTTCAAGCGCAGTGTGAAGAGGCATCTCATCAAGCCGGCATAGCGGACGCGACGGCTGTCTGCAGATTACTTTCTTTGACAGCAGTCGCCTCCGTTCACGGATCGCACTCTAGCTTAACATCAGGCGGAGTGCGGTCATATGACGTGCCAAAATAATAAAATAAAAATATAGAAAGTACGAATAAAGAAGAAGTTCTGAACTAAACTAGGATAGCTAGTGACCTGAAATTTTAAGGGTAGCTTCGTAGGCGTGGACTGGAAGTGATCGCGATAATTTGGAAGCGGAACGAGTCGAGAATATTGTTCTGGAACAAAAGTTGTAGTGAATGTCATCCCATACGAACCAGTCGGTCATGCTCAAGTCACATTGCACAAGACGAGAGCGAAGGGTATGTGAAGAAAAGTTTTCATACTTCAAGAGCTGTTAACTTGATAAACCCGGGTAGAAAAATAAAATCTTATTTTTTTAAGTTCTATATGGCATTATAACAATTTGCCAGTGTCAAAGTAAATATTTTTGCATCAAGTTAATAACATTGTGCATCACGAGTCACTCATTCATCACACTAAACAGTCAGGTCACTGGTCAAGTCTCGGTCAAGTAAATAATTGTTCCAGTAAAGTGGTAGAATCTTTACTGAAACTTCCTACGGACTTTTGGAGGGAAAATGGAAACAGAGGTTCTCTTCATTTGAATTGTTTGCCCACACAGACTCACGAACACATTAATGATTAATAATCAAATCAAATCAAAATATTTATTTTCCTTCCTGCCAGATGTTCTGCAAGAACCCCGTTGGGGCACTGAAAAAAACTTATAGATATACCTTACTTATTATTATATAAAAATTCACTTAAATTATAAAAACTATTATTTACTAAAAATATATTTAATTTATTAACAAACTTATTATAATTAGACTCATCTTTTATATGGCCAGGCAAACTATTGAAAATCTTTACAGCCACCATTATCACACATTAACACTCGAAGTACACACAAGTTTAGGAAAATAATTTAAGACAGATAACCTGACGTCTCAAGATGGCCGCCAAAACTCCAAAATCTTATTTTTTATGCTGACTGTACAGCGAGCGATTTATAATTGTCTAAGTAAAACGTATTATTAATGTACGCATACTCCAATTACAATGATTACAATATTCTTCCTTGAAAACATGACTATGCAATTTTCGTTAAAGTCAATTTCTATTATTATCTTTATGTACAAAGAACCTTGGAAATAATAATATACTAACACTTGACGATCAAAACGAACGGAAATATTTAAATAACAACTTTGACCATCAATAAATAACCATGTGCAACAATAGAAGTAATCATCTTTAAGAAAAAAAAACTTAATTTGATATTGTGTTTCTACTATTTAGGTTTTTTATAGTAGTCCGACCACACTTTTATGGCCACTGATGATAACAGTTTAGCTTAATCTTCAGCTAAAGTAGTTCGTTAGTTCTAAGTTGATCTCGAAATCCGACTGGACCATTCCACGTTATATTAAAAAAATTGTGGTAATCGTACTTCCCCAGGACTGTAGACTGGGTTAATAACCATCATTTAAAGTCTTTGTAATAAAACAAACAAAATTACCAATAAAATAATTTAATCTTTTTTTCGTTTAGCAACATTTATTAACAAAAACCTCTTAAAAATAACCCAAATATTCGCGAATATTACAATAATAATACAAATTAGATCTATGTATAGTTTTTGGTACCAGGGGACCATGAGAGCTGGTGATCTGAGATGGTGAGCTCCTCTCGTACGTATGACATACTCTACCCAGTAGACCAACTCTTCACCGGGTGTTTGTTGACGATCGTGGTACAAGGACGAGGTGTATTTCATTTCGTTTTTGTATCTAAAAAATAAATACATATTATTAGGTAGGAGGTTTTTGCATGTCGGTGAAGGGTCTAACATTGACAGCTGATGTGACTGTGTACCTATCCTCACTAACATTGATTAGCGGAAATTAGTTGCAAAGTAGTGTTTAATAATTTGGTTATGGATTTCCGCAAAGTAACGCCTAATACTATTAAAGATACAGAAAGATGCTATATCCCTGAAATAATAAGATGATCTCACCTGTTATCAGTCAAAATATTATTAATAGCCTCATAAAGATGATCTGCCAAATCATAAGATATGTCAACTCTCTTTGCAAATCCTATGGATTGGGCCCTTCCTATATTGTTGAATTGGTCAGCGAACATCGGCACACCGATCAGGGGTACTGATAGATGTATCGCTTCTGTCGTTGATAGTAGACCACCATGTGTAATGAATAGAACACAATTGGAATGATCTGGAAGAAATTTCACTTATTTTTCAAACGTTACTAGATTATATTGGATCTTCATTATCCCTGTGGGAAAACGACGCGACAATTGTTAAATTAATTAAATTAAATAAATAAATAAATTAACCATTATTACAAAATAATAAAAAATAAGAAAACTGAAAAAATGTATTTCAAACTACGTGTCCTTCAAGCAATATTATTAGAATTTAGGTATTGTTTCAGTCAGCCATAAACTTGTTCTCTAATGTTACTTGAAGTTAGGCAGGTAGCGTTTGTGAGTTCTAGTCATACTTTGGTATCTTTGGTGTATGAAAATAAATTCTTACTTAAAATACTAGGCTGCGGTGCCCATTTCACTATATGCACATTGTTTGGCATATTTGGCAATAACTCCTCAAATTTCCATATTACAGTTTGCTTCAATTTGGAGAACATTTTCAGTAAACCCGTCTTCAGCTCTTCAGGCATATCTGTACTCTTCAATACTGATCCCATACTGAAATATATGACACCGTGTTTCGCCTCGTCCATTATTTTCTTAAGATCCTAAAATGTACCAAATGATTTATAAAGTAGGTAGAAGAGAGGTAGGCAGACTGATGACGGTTCGTCCTGGGGTAGTACCACCACATTCGAATGTAACACCCGTGAAGTTACCTTGTCACGTTTCGGGAGCAGTTTAGGCGACTGTTACCTATAGATATCTGTGTAGCGATTGTGTCCTAGATGGACTGGGTGAATTTAGGCTTAACACCTTAATAATATTATCAAAGCGCATGGGAACATACCTGAGGTAACGGTTTAATAGGGCTCTCAATATGATAACCTCCAATATATTTAAAATTATGTGGAATGCTATTCGGTGTACCAAATGACACATGGGAATTCAAAAACATCAATGAAGCGTTCAGTCTGACGTCTTCATAGTCTGGTAGATGTCTTCCAACTGTCCTCGCAGATGTACTAAACAATCGATGATATTCTTTTTTGGTTTGCGGGAAGACTTTAAACCTGAAATACATATTTTAAAAGACATTTGCACATTATTTGGTGAGGGTCTATGCAACCAATCAATTAACTTGGATTTACTTATATACCAATAAAACTTCACTTCTTCTACCAAAAGGGAAAGTCTGCATGCAGCAGTTACCTCCGTTAGTGTGCACCATCCAAGTTGACAGGGTAAAGAGCTCTTGAAATAACTGGCTAATTCAACTACTACTACAGAGAAACCTGTGCGGGCAGCAGTCCTTTTCACTATGCCGGCTTGAAGAGACGAGCATATTCCATCTAGATTGACAGCGCACATTCCTTTCGTTATATCTAGCTACTATCAAAGTGCTCCCGAAACGCGACAAGGTCACTTCACAGGTGTTAGATTCGAAAGTGGTGGTACTACCCCAGTAAAGCAGACTGGACTAATAACCATCATCAGTATGCCTACCACTCTTTGTTTTACCTCATAATGGTTGAAACTTTAATCTGTAACCACAATTCCCCCAATCTCTGTTTGAATGTGAAAGGTTGTATATTGGTGGATGCGTAGTCGGCTGTGTATGCCGGGTTTGTTATCTCATCCATTATTTCCCGTAACATCCAATGGGAGTCGAGGGAACTTGACCATATAAGGGGGCAGTCGAATATTACACCTAATCTGGAAATATAGAGACGATTCTATAAACAGACAATATTATATTTAATGCTTCGTATATGACAACGCTCTACTAAAGCTAGAGTGCGGTCCATGGACGGAAACAACTGCTATTACAAGTAAATATCTAAAAACAGCAGTCGGCTCCGTTACCCCGGCCTAAAGAGACGAGTATGCGCCATCTAGATTGACAGTGCACACTGCACACTCCTCTCGCTATCTCGATAATGACCTAGATTTTAAAGTCACAAAAAATGTATTCAAAGACCTTATCAGATCGGGGAGCTCTGAGCCCTTAACTGGCTCGAATTTGAAAGAAATAATTTTGGAGAAAACATAATTTGAGGAATTACAAGAATGTTTAACTATATACAATGCAGATTACCCAGAAAACAATTCCGTAAACATCCATTCAGCTATGACCACGTCAAACTTCTCCGGCGGGTTCCTCATCAGCTCCTGAACAGCCGGTGTGTCAAGGGTGGCCGTTGCTATGTTTGCGCACAGAAACAGCAACGTTTCCACATCCAGGTTGAATTCCTTGTTTAATATCTTTTCGACATTTAACGATGATTCTATAAAATTACAAAAACTGTTATAGTAGGTAGTCATATTATGTCTGGTCGTGCCAATGTCTTAATTGACTTGTGTTTCCTCAAGTGTGTAAATGTACTAATAGTAGATTAATACACATTAAGTGTTTAGGTAAGTGTGGGCATTCAAAATAGTAGAACGTTTCACTGTCTCTCCAACCGTTGTTTCAAGATTACACTTTACTGAAGGTATTTTTCCTTTGACCGGGTCTCGAAAATAACCACTAACCTTTCTGCTGTTCAAGTATTTTGTAATTATCATTTACGTCTATTTGACGTAAATTCGTTGGCGGGTTGCTCCGTGGTGATGAAGTTATATATGTTACCTACAAATATTTAATTGAATTAAAACAAACCATTTTTCTTTCATATGACTTTATCAGTCTGTGAAGAAGTTTTAGGTGAAGGCTATTTGGTGGGAAAGGATAATAGAGTCTAGAAAGATTAACCCGCCAAAAGCAAAAGAAAAAAGAAACGAAATGTAAATAACATCTCACCTTATGACCAGCATTGAGCAGATATCTCACAAATCCATCGCCAAGAATTGAATGACTTTTCGTTGGAAATGGAAACAATAATAGTATATTATATGCATTGCAAATGTTTATTAATAATGCTATAAACAACAGATTCATGTACGTTCTCATTTTACCTAAAACATAATAAATAAATTATAAAATAAGCATCTATCGTTGCTTTTAACAACACGATTGAAATGACCGCAATTGTTACAAGGTTTTAAACAATAATAATCCGTAGATGATCTCGATACCTCAGCTGTAAGTGTAAATAATGCGAATCTTGAGATTAACTAGTTAAACTAGTTAACTAATACAGAACTTACCACTATCCTGACACAACACCCTCGCTTCCCTCACATCCACAATTCTCTTCATGCACGCCCGACGGTTATGTGCACTAGGCAGCCCAGCTTTCATGAGAATGACTCCGATTTGATCGGAAAACACGCTTCTGAGGCTGGCTTGTTTAACGCATTCATTCACATCAGATTTATATATTCCTTTCGTCAATCTCCTTTCATTCATCAATGTGTCCAAACCATCGAAGCATTCCTTTCTCAATCGGCGTGACTACATCATCTTTCAAAGCACTTTTCTTTTAATAATTAAAAATCGTGAATATATACTTTTCAAATCATGTTTAAACAAATGAACGTACCAAAGAATAGTTATGACAGTATTTACAAATATGTATCTTCGTCCATTTGATGCAACTGTTGTCTACATAATGAATACCCAGTCAGTTACTCGCATGTTTATCATTTCATAACTAGTCGTTGCTCGACTATTATTAAATACGTACTAATCAAATATTTTATTTAATGACCTATTAATTGTACTATTTCAATATGTATATACACGATGGAACCCGTATACAGATGTAACTAAAACAACCACACGATCATTAGAGATCAGTAAATCTTAATTTTTGACTTTAATACTTTAGAATTTATAACTTTAAATTGTCCCACAAATTATAATAAATTATGCGCATCGAACGCCGTAATAGTGGGTGTGGCATAAAATCCTTTTCTCAACGAGAAGGTTATAATGCGTTTTAAGAAATTAGCTCTGAAACGACTACTGTGTCTTGCGGTCAGTATTGCGAGTCGCTTTGATAGGCCCAGGTCGGTAATTTTTTTAAATGTCTTCCGGTGACCATGATACTAAAATTTTGTCAGGACATTCACAAGTAATGAAAACTGATCCTGAATGTGATATTTTTGTTGCTGTATGTAATAAAATTAGAAGAGGAAAATCCTAATCCTACCCAGGCAGAATCTATACTCCCTCTCCACGTAATCATTACTATCTTTGTGAAAATAAAAAAAGGTGAATAAATAAAAAAACTAAAAATAAATATATTAATTTAATTTTAAAAAACTTAATTAGTTTTAGACTTAGGTTTTTTGGTTTGTTTTTTGTCACAGAAATTACATTTAAAACATTTATAAGATTTATGTAAGAATAATACAATGGCTAGTATTAAAAGAATTAAGTCTAGGTATAGCTTCTGGTACCATGGTACCGTAAGTGCTGGTGATCTAAGATGTAGAGCTCCTTTTGTACGCACCACATACTCTGTCCAATGCACCAGCTCCTGTCTCGGTGCCAACGGTACGTCATGGTAAATGGCTGATAGTTCTTTCGCTTTATTTGTATATCTGAAAATAATATATTGATGATTGGTTTTGCCATCCTGGTGTGTAGAAATGTAGAAAAGACCCGTGAAGTGAGCTGCGGTTTTCGGAATCAAAGTTGAAGTAGCCGAGTGTGCACTGTTTAATAGGTGTGTGCACATTCGTCTCCTCAAGCCGGCATAGCGGAGGCGACTGCAGTTGTAGTGGTTAGCGGTTGTGGATATTGTTGTTTGAATTCAGACGCAATACAACCTTATATAAACTGATGGAATGTAATAGAAAATTATACATATGTACTTACAAAGGATTAGTAAGAATCTCCTGAATAGCAATCTTCAGTCTTTCAGCCAAGTCAAAATCAAAGTTGACTAATAGAGCGTATTGTTTGGACACAGCCATATCCATGTTAGCGAATTGATCACCAAATATTGGTATTCCAATGATCGGTACACCATAATGTACAGCTTCTGTCGTTGATAGCTTACCACCGTGTGTTATAAACATTCTTGTGTTGTTGTGATCTAAAAAAAAAATTAAATTGTAGCTTGGCATATGACAAGCCTCCACTATGTCGGCCTGAGGAGACGCGTACGCATCATCCAGATTAACATGCACTCCTCTCGTTATACCTGGCTACTTTCAAACTATTTTCGAAACGCGACAAGGTCACTTCACGGGTGTTACATTCGAAAGTGATGGTACTACCCCAGGACGGTAGACTAGGCTAATAACCATCATCGGTCTGCTTACCACTGTTTATTTTCATCATAATTTGAAATGATGACCATACTAATGATGGTTATTAGGCCAGTTTAGATTGCATAGACCGTGCAAGTGCCGTGACATTCCAGACTACTGTATAAAAATCAATGCAATTTCACTTACTCAATATGCTAGGTTGTGGTGCCCATTTAATTATATGTAAATTTTTCGGTAAATTTGGCAAATCCTCTTCAAACTTCCATAAAACAGTTTGTTTAAGTTGTCCGAACATCTGAACAAGATCCCGTTTCACTTGTATTGGTAAATCTTTGCTTTTTAGATTTGATCCCATACTGAAGTATATTATACCGTCTTTTGCATTGTCGAAGATCTTTTGCAGGTCCTGCAATGAGTTAAAGCATATGAAACAGAGGCCCTGGTTGCTGAACCGCTAGGTTGAAGCCGCGGATTCACAAACGATAGACCCGTATTCAAATCTCGCCTATACTCCGGGCTTCTGCAACACCACCTAGTCGCTATCAGCTTGGGAATAGTCAGGTATAAAGATAGAGAGAGAGGAGTTGTTAACATGGATGATGCATCGTCTCCACCAGTCGGCTTGGACGAGACGTTTGATAGCAAACATTTATCTGTTGCAGCAGTTGAAGTTGCTCATGTTCTCTCACTTAATATCAAGCGAAACGTGATCACAAGCCATGAAAAAAGTGTACAAAAACGCCTGATTTTTTAAAAATATTTGTCAAGTATAAATGGGTAACCTGTGGTAAAGGCTGCGTCTTCGGATCGATATGGTAACCACCAATATATTTAACATTCTGCGAAAGTTTAAAGGGTGTGCCATAACCCGGTTGTCCATTTAGGAACATGAAAGATGCGTTGTATGCGACTTCCTTTAATGGTGGAATTGGACGATTACGAACTTTCAATGCTTGTCCGAACATATCGCTAAAACTGGATCCATATCTGAACATGAAGAAGAACCTGAAATAATTTAATTACTTTTAGTTTTTTATCCAGACACAACTCCCTCGCTTCCGTCACGTTTTGGACACTAGGCAGCCTAGTTTTTGGGTCCAAAACACCCTTCTGGGTCTGCCTTGTTTAACGCATCCATTCACATCAGATTTATAAATTTCTTTCGTCAATCTCCTTTCTCTCATTTCTTTCTCAATCCTCGTCACTATATCTTTAAGGGTTTTTTTCTGCTTTTTAATAGTAGACATGTATTTTGACCATGTTAAACTAGGGGAAACAAAATAACTGTTGCTATTGACTAATGTCTATTTGCAGGCAGTTGTCTCCTTGCTATGCTGCCTTGAAGATAGGCAGTACCCTTTCTCTATACTCGGTTATTTTCAAACTGCCCCCAAAACGCGACTAGGTCTCTGCAATAATACTCACCAATTCAATATTTCTGTGTAAATCTGTAACCATAATTGATAAACTCTATTCCAGAAGTCCAGAGGCGGTACAGAATCAGACAGAAGGTTAATGGTGTATGCCGGACTGCTGTTCTCATCTATGAATTGAAGGACCTGATGATGAGGATCAGTTGAACACAACCAGATGAGTGGACATTCGTATACTGATGCAAAACTGTAAATTTACAATTGTTAAATTAATTATTCGCCTTAAACTTGATACTTCTGGCCGGTATCAATGTATCATACATACTTTAGTCTCTATAATAGCAAATGCCTGTATACATTATGAAATAACTATGTGGCGAGTGACGCTTTGAATTTGAAATCAGTATTATATGAGTTATTTTTAGAAGTGACACGTTTTGTCCATTTACAGATTTAATAAACATTACTTATTTACATCTAATCCCATATAAGTCACCGAAACATCGAAATATTTTTATTCAGAATAGAAAAAAACTTTACATTTTCTCTTCAAAATTCCGCTGAAAGTATTAGCAAAAATTTCTTTACTTAATACGTAGAAGAACATTAAAGAGGTGCCTTAAAAAAATTTACTAAAGATGGCTGCATGGGTAACGTATTCTTACACTTCAATGTAAAAGAAATTGTGAAAGTAATTTAATCGATTGTGGATAGATGGCGGTAGTGTTGTTTAAGAACGTCTCCCCGTTTGTTCGTGGCGTTATAGTATAGCTGTTATCGGTGGCCGGGCGTCACTCACTCCGCTGATTCGAACTTAATACATAATTTTTTATGATATAAAGCTCGGCTACTTTATATTTTTGGACGTGGACCGTCGTACTTCACCGTATGTGGGTCTACAAAAAGTGATAATTAAACTGGGGTAGGACTCCTTGACGCGTGTGAATGCTCATGCGCACTTTAGCCAGAGTGCGGTCCATGAACGGACAAACTCCCTACCAGTTGCAGTCGCCTGCGCTATATGGCAGCTTGAGGAGACAAATGTATACTATTCAGGTTGACAGCACACACTCCTGTATATCTTGATTTTTTTAAATTTTAGCTCGGCATATGTCACCATTCCGCCTGATGTTAAGCTAGAGTGCGGTCCATGAACGGAAACAACTGCTACTACGGGCAGCGGTCGCCGCAGGCATAAGGAGACGAGTATGTACCATGCAGCTTGACGGTGCACACTCCTCCCGTTACCTGGCTACTTTCAAACTATTCCGAAACGCGACAAGGTTGCTTCACAGATGGATACACCTTTACCATTCTCTCTGCAGTCTAACAATAATACTTTACCCGGATAATAGAGGTGTGAAGAACCACTCGGCGATCACAGCGTCAAATTTAATATTTGGATCAGTCAACATCGCCTGGACATTTTCATGTGTGACACCCATTAGAGGTAAGCTTTCAGATATTGAAAACATCATGAACAATGGTAACTTTGATTTTGATAATGTCGCTATGTCCGATAATCCTGTACTCGCTGAAAAAAAACCATTTTATTTTAATTGCTAAATTAAAAGAGTGGTAGGTAGACTGGTGATGGTTATCAGCCCAGTCTGCTGTCCTGGGGTAAAACTGACATTTTCGAATGTAACACCCGTGGTGACAGTAGCGGTGGCAGTTCGGCAGTAGTTGAGTAGTGGAGAATGCACTGTCAACCTGGAAGGTGCAGATTCGTCTCCTCAAGTGGAGGCAACTGTCTGTGGAATTTATCTCTGGTAGCTGTTCCGTTCATGGACCGCACTCTAGCTTAACTTAAAGCGGAGTGTTGTCATATGCCGAGCTACAATCATTTAAAAAATTAAGCTAGAGCTTGTAACCACCAAAGTACAATAATTACATTGGTACTAGGTCATAATTTAGCAAGATTTGAGCACGGCTCTCATCGATCGTGAGTACAAGAAATAATAATGCTTACTTGGCATCGTGACTGTACTGATGTTAACTTGATGTACATTTTTGTGTGTTTTCACTTTAGGGAATGGTGTTATTATGGTCACCTGGAATATAATTACAAAAATACATTTAATTAATAACCTTATACAACGCTGCAAATCTTTAAGTTTGTGAAAGACTCCCCAAGGGTTGAATGGAAATTATACTTAGTTATACATATAATTATAATACTTATTGTTAAGACGTGACAATATAAGAATTAGAAAAATAATTCTAATAACGTAGGTATCTATTTATTAAGAATTCTAACAGAAAACAAAGAATAATGTAACTTAATAACATAATGTTACCTCGTTATATTTAAAAACCTTCTGCCTACCTCTTTTTAACAATTAAACGGGTTGAGATGGGGATTTAACCCACTTCCTACGTTTTGCACACGGAAGCTCCTAACCACTGAGCTACAAAGCCGTTGGCAGTAGTCGGCACATCGAAATTCCTCTATTCTAGACATATTTCGATCAACTACCTGTTACCTCTTAATTCTTACCTCATGGCCGGCTTCCACCAAACTATCGACGACTCCATTTCCCAATATACTGTGACTCTTTCCAGGTATAGGAAACACGACTAATATTTTATAAGCACTATTTAAACCTAAAAATAATAATAAAATGAATAGACTCTTCATTCTATTACAGTATACGTCTTCGCACGACCTCTAACTATCACAAACTGATTATTTAATATACATATCTCACGATGTTATGATAAGGATAAAAATTGTAAATCACAATGACTTTTTAATATTTATTGCTTACTATCGAATGTGTAACAATTTAACAAAACTTTTATCTTATAATCAAAGACTAACCATAGCGCAGTTTCTATGGCGATAATTTTAGTGTAAATTTTACTTTTTATGGTGAAATTAACCGTATTACCTATCTTAAGCCAAATTAGACTTGTTTATAGCTTTTATTATTAAAGATTTTACCCAAAATGCATAATTTATGGAAGTCAGACGAGGTGAATTAGTAAGTAACTCGCAATGCTTTATGCACTGCAAATGCCGAGCAACAGTAAACAAACATACTAAAAATATACAAGCTGTGTGTTGCTCTAAATCATCTGAATTTTGTTTATTTTCAGAGATTTAATCATCTATGTAGCAAAATGAGCGGCTACGCAAGTTGCCCAGCTAACATTAAGTCAAGCGTTCTTTTTGATTTATCTAGCCATGTCACATTATGTCCTATATGTTAATAGGGAATTTTACAATTTGGTTATCTTTACAACCGGTCGTTTTAAATAATATGGACATTTTGCTACCTAGACGATCGGATGTCTTGGATAATTCAATACTAAGGTAGTCTCCCGTAAACACGCGTTTCAGGGCAGTTTTGAAGCCGCCGACTATAACGAAAAGAGTGCATCCTATTACACAGCGGAGGCTACCACTGCCTGTAGACACTTCTCTGTGGATAACAGGCGGAGTGCGGTCATATGCCAGTAATAAAATAATCAACCTTACCTTTAAAGAGACATACTGTACTCATTTACTTGAATTTTGTGTTCTTTTTTCACAAACCGTACTCTTCTCAAATCCTGTACTCTGAAAGTACTCATTTGTATAATTTTATACTCATTTGTATTTCTAAAACATTTTTTTAGATTATTTTATTTTAATTTTATTAATTAAATATTTAAAATTATTTTGACAGTGATTTGAATTTTACGCGCGCAATTTACTTGCCGTTTCCGGCACGTCAGAGGACAGGGCGAACACCAGACACGAGTTTGACAGTGATTTGAATTTCGCGCGCACATATGGCTGTTTTTTTTTTGGTCGTACTTATTAGTACTGAGACAATCCTCAATAATGTAGGGTGTCCGACCTTTCTACCCAAATGTCCGGCCAAAATAGCTGGTCTGTCCGGCTATTAGGTTTGGCAACCTGGCAACCCTATACGTAGTTGTGTACTCTTTTTGAACAAAAAATAGTTGGTCACCTTATTACCTTACATGTATAGGAAACCAGTAGATTATAGATATTGAGGACAAAAATAATATGACTTATCATATACAAATGCCCTTCGGCTATATTATCACTACCAGTGAGCATTAACATAATATAATAATATAAATATTTGTTGGATTGTTTTCAATTATTTGTGTTTTTTTTATTTGAGTACTTAATTATATTACTACACTATATTATTATTTATTTGAAATAGGCCTACTTGAGCTCTTTTGAAAGATCATTTAATTCTGCTAAGATAAATGTTGCATTTCCACTACAATATAATAATTTAATAGTAATACATTTATAAAAAAAATAAACAAAACAGAGTACAACAATAATATGATAGTAATTTTACAATATACCTAAAATTATTGATTGTATCAAGATAACTCGAAGTTGTATTGATTATTATCTATCAGTATCATTATGCCGGCCCTACTAACACAATATAAATATAACGCAACCGTGTGTAATGCGATATTCAAAACTATACGATAAAAACAAAACAAGTACATAAAATTAAAATGACTTGCGAGTTTTAGTAGTCGTAATTGAGATGTTTGAGATTACGTCAGCGTGTCTGCTAGCATCCAAAATATGTAGGTACTTCTAACCTAACAGGAAAACATCAATAATTCTATATATTTATTATTACATTGATAATAATGAATTTATAGTTTTTAAATAATAATTTACTAGATATGATACGTTGGAGATAATAAAATAATGTTTATTTGACATCAAAACAAAAATAATTAATGCAGTTAAATTCCTGACTATAGCCTAGTATGTACATAAATAAATGCACACTCGTCTTATCATCCCGGTATAGCGGAAGCGTCTTCTGTCTTCTCATGGATCACACACATTGCATAAGAAACGAGTATAATTGGGGAGGTGTCTCTGGTGACAGCTATCTTTTTTACATATTTTTTAGATAATATAGATTAATTTAGTCGACACGTGTTTCTGGAAAACTTTTGTAATTGCTTTGTTCTTTTTTTATTAATTTTTAAAAATTGCGATCGTAATATTGGCAATCCTGAGGATTCGTTCGGAACTAAACCATTGCCAATGAACAAAAAAAAAATCGTTTGTCAAAAGTTCAAACAAAACTTTTCATTTTTAAAAGTTCCTGTTAATTAAAACATCGTGTTTATAGTGTAGTTTTGTTTTAAAAATTACAATAGTTATTCGTATAGAACACTGTTATTGTTAGGAAACACAAACAAAAGATATTTGACAAACTTGTGAGGCGACAACCATAGACAACATAATAATCTACAGAACTGTTAGGTTGGTACTTTGTATTCTATCTTGTCAAACGGTACGAAAGTCGAAGTGAAAGGTCGAAGACGGTCATTACAGTTTTTCAAATATCTCCTCGATTTTTAAGTATTTTCAGACGAGAATCAAAAAATTCTTCTAATTGAAGTGATATCTCGAAATGGTTTTCGATTTATTTATTTATTTATTTATTAAATTCGACGCACAAAACGGCATGCAAGCATATACATGTCATAGTATGAATACAGTCGAGAGTTAGGCTGGCTTGCATGCCAAAGCATGTGCGCATACTATAAATACAATACAATGCAATACAAAATAATACAATTCAATACAAATTTTTATGCAAATTATTACAAATATTAAAATACAAATTATTATCTTAACATACAGTCTTACAAATACAGTCCAACTAAGCAGTTTTACCAACATTGTCACACGTTAAGTTAATCATTTCATACTTTACACACAAACACACTAAATATTAAGATGTCTCAAACTATTTTTGAACACAGATAGTCTGTTGTTGAAAATGTCAATGTCATGGTCATGGGATAGGTCGTTATAAAAGCGGCACATACGGACAAGAGGGTTGAAATAAGATGTATTGTTCCTATAAACGTTAAGTGCGAAGGCGGAACGCTTGCGTGAGTTTGCCCGTTTGTTTATCAAGGAGTATGTATTAATATTGATATATGAAAGCAGTGGGGCTGAGTCAATGTCGAAATGTAGGATTTTATGCAGACAGATAAGATCATAATACCTGCGACGAGACTCGAGAGATTGAAACCTGAATTTATCCAGTCTTGAGCTGTAGCTGGTCAGGGACCTGCCCAGGTTGCACCTGTATGATAAGATATTAAGGAATGTTTTCTGCACTTTTTCAATATTGTTGATATGAAGAGAGTAGTACGGCGACCAAATTAGACTACCATATTCTACGACACTTCTGACCAGACTGAAATAGAGAGTTATGAAGCTTTTGGATGATTTAAAAGGTTTGGTACATCGTGTCACAAAACCGAGTAATTTATTGCTTTTTCCTACAATGTGGTCATAGTGAGGTTTAAATGTTAATTGTTCATCAAAAAGAATACCTAGATCTTTAATAATTGGCACACGATGTAAGCCGTGGCCTCTGAGGGAATAATCAAACACCACTTTATGTGATTTCTTTTTTGTAAAAGTGATCATAAAACATTTATCAACATTGAGAAACATTCTATTGTCAAAACACCACTTTTGCAGGGAGTTCAGGTCGCTCTGAAGTCTGTCACAATCACTTTCGTTATTTATAGTGTTAAATATCTTTAAGTCATCTGCATATAAAACATTGGGGCAGTTTAATCGCGTCACCAGGTCATTAATAAACATGACAAAAAAGAGGGGACCAAGATGAGACCCCTGCGGGACTCCTGATGTGACGGCAATTGGTGCTGATAGGTAATTATCAATCGAGACCAGTTGACTCCTGTTCGACAAGTAGGATCTCACCCAACGCAGCAAACTGCCATGAATACCGTAGTTAGATAATTTATGACAAAGCAGCCGATGATTGACCTTGTCGAAGGCTTTGCTGAAGTCCGTGTAGATACTGTCAACCTGGCCACACCTGGCAAAAATAGAACACAAATAATTTTTATACACGAGAAGATTGCTGGTCGTGGATCTGCCCCTGACGAAGCCATGCTGGTTCTCCGTTATGTAGGGTTTGAAATGCGTGTAAACGCTGTCATATATCACAGTCTCAAACAGCTTAGCCAAGCACGGGAGGATACTTATCGGTCGGTAGTTTTCGCATTGGGATTTGTCGCCAGATTTAAAAATTGGCACAATGTGTGCGGTCTTCCAGACGTCGGGAAAAGTACCAGTTTGAAGTGACTTATTAAAGAGAGTGCAAAGAGGCTCGCATAGTATTTCACCACACTCTATGATGATAAGTGGGGGGATCTGATCTGGTCCCGCACCCTTGTTTCTATCAATTTGCTTGATTTTGGCTAGTATTTGACTAGGGTGCAAAACGATATTACTCAGAGTGTTATGATTGCCAGAGATCGAACACGGGCAATCCGTGTCAACATTATCATCAGATTCGAAAACGGAGCCAAAGTGTGACGAAAAGAGATCACAGATACGAGCTATGTCTGAGGAAGAGGAGTTATTAAATGACATTGTTTGCGGTAGGTATGCTCGTCCCTTTCTGCTATTGACGAAGCGCCAAAAGTGTTTCACGCTCTTGGGGTTGACTAGAGAAGCTTCGACTGATGAAATGTATGTCCTATAGCAAGAGGTCATTAGACGCTTGCACCTCGCTCTAAGCATGGAGTAGGAATCGTAATCTCTCGGGTTGCCATGTTTCTTATATAGTCTATGAAATTTGAGCTTTTCAGCCAGACATTTTTTCAGTGAATTACTGTACCAGGGCTGCCAGCTATTGTTGGCAGCTTTAGTGAAGGGGGTGAACTCATGTATTGTGCTTTCAAGTACTTTATAAAAGTTGTGAGTACAAACATTGACATCGGACTCATGGAGGACATCGGACCAGTTCTGTGATAATAATTTTTCTTTGATTTTCTTTAGATCACATTTATAATAGTTGAGTCTCTTGCCGTCGCCAGGTTTAGTAACTTTAATTGCTTCGCCTACATGTACCATGAGTGCTGGATGGTGACGATCAGGTCTAGTTAGTGGCTCGGCTTCGCTTACTGTAACATTGGTAAGAGTAGACAATATTAAGTCAAGAAGTCGATTATTGGAATTAAAAACATTATTAAACTGGGAGAGCTCGCACAGCGATACAGTCTCTAACAACAGTTGTCCCCTCTTGTCAGATGGATTGGAAGGATAAGCAGCACTGTTATGGGCTTGGAGTGGGGTCCAGGTCAGGTGAGAGTTGAAGTCTCCAATGAGAATGAATTTGTTCCTGTCTTTAGAGGTGAGTATTATTTTTTGAATATTATCATAAAATGGTATTAATTCATTTAGGGGTAGATCGGGTGGTAAGTAACATATGCATAAGTTTATCACATGGCTTGTAGTACCTTTTGGTAATATACTTATCCATATGTCCTCTAATCCCGACTCCCAATTGGGTTGACGAGTAGCATAGATTTCCCGCTTAGTGGCAACCAATACACCGCCGCCATCTTTTTTGTACTTTTGCATGTTAGTGTCACGACGATCCCTTCGAATAACATTGTAACGTTCGTCGAAGAGCTCGCCATCACACACTCCGTCAATAAGGTTAGTTTCTGTGATACAAACTATATCATAGTCATTGTGTAGTATGTTTGTGTAAAATTCTGTAGTCTTGGATCGTAGTCTATTAGCATTCTGGTAAAATATATTAAACATTAAGAGATAGTTTAAGTGAGCCTAAATAACAGGGCTAGTGGTTTGGCAAACTACTCACTAATACTATAAACTAAAAGTCTCATTTACTTTTCATTTCACATTTCAGGAACGAGTCCATGTTCTTGATGTGGATGGCGTCAAAATTGTCATCTTTGCGTATGTATACCTTTCCGAAGCGTACCCATACATATTTGTAATTGTTGTCTTTGATGAATTTTCTAGCAGCAGCATGGAGTTGTTTACAATCTGGTGACAGATGCTCCGACAAGTATATCTTGCGTGGGTCTCCTGGTATACCAACATGCGTTGTGTTGAGTCGATTGTCCTTGTGGGCTTTATTGTAGCGGTGAACCGAAGAGAGTATTGTATCACGAAGGCGGGGTGTGGTAAGAGTGACGAGAATGTTACGGGGGCGTTTTGATGTTTTGTTCATCTTTGCCACTCGTCTACATGCCCGCACATCATTATCGGATAGTCCTACCTTCACAGTTTCACAGAGATTTCTGATGAGTGACATTATATTCTCATTTTTGTTTTCAGGTATTGCCTGCAACTCAATATTACAGTCGCGCGAGATCCTCTCCATTGTTGACAGGCGGTGGGATAAACTACGAACCTCAGCGTGGAGATGAGACGTTTCGGTTTCAAGACTCTTGATAATGTTATCTTTTTCCAGTAGTGAATGCTTCAAGTCATTATGCTCAGCTGTGATAAAGTCTGTGGTCTGGGTGATGTCATCTTTAAGTTTCTGTATGGCCTTGTTGATTTCGGAGGTGACCATAGTACTGATGTCACGCAGTAGTGAGGAGTGTAAGTTTATCATAAACTCAGAGGAGGGTGAGAGCTTTGTGTCTAGCAGCTTACTGATACTCTCTAGCGAAAGTGTACTCTGAGTACAGATTCCATCGGAGGAGGTGTGACGGACCGAGGTCACTTCGGGTTCGATGCTGTGGGTGGCATTGGGCATGTTCGCCTTGACAGATCTGGTGCTGATTGGAGTGGTATCCTTGCATGGCCGCCGAGCTATATTTGTGCACGACGGGCATTTCAAAGCGGCCATGTCTTGTTTACTTAATGTTGCAGTGTTTTCTATGTTAACATTTAAGCATTGATAACAATACCTGGACTTGCAGGTGTTGCACTTTATGCAATTATTGCGTGTAATGACGTTTGTACAACCGTTACACGACATTGTGAAGGTTGTGATCAGCAATCTTTAGTAATTTTCGAGATTTTTAGGTATATGATTTAGGTTATACGGTGCGTCATATGCCGTTACAAGATTAAATTTTTGCATGAAATATAGATAAATTGTTTACACACAGACGCGACACTCACAAAGTCAAACACCATAATCAGTCCAGATGGCTATAATCACCTTTGTCGTGTAATATTTTGTGTATTATACTACACAAGATATGTCAACGCGAAACTTCGGCGCGTCACTTCGCGGCAGTTAATTTTGTTATTTGACTCACTTATAAGTTTGTTCCTAGATAGTACACATGCCTAATCCGTTATTAGAAATGATTAGACTGTATTTATAATAGGTTTTGATCAATATTTGCACTTAAATTAAGTAATTTCTTACGAGAGCACTTTAAAAAGATCCAACAGTTGACAGTGTTGCCAGCGAAAAAATTCACCATGGGTTAGTTTTTTTGGACCTTGCCCATTGCTACCCACATTTTGAATTGTGTAAAGTAACGATGATATCACTAAAATATTATAAAAGATGATAATTGAAATCAATTGATAGCAATAATAAGAATGATGTCGCAATTTTAGTGAAATAACAATTATTTATTATGTAACTATATGTTTGATACAACTTTTAATTTAATTTAAAACATAAAAAATATGTCTGTTATTTATAATTGTCATAATACAAAAGAAATTTCCCATACGTAAAGGACAAACGCCTACATTTTAATAATAACAACAGAACGATCGCATTTGCATTGTTTTGCTAATATTTTTATTCAGGCGCTTATAACATATTTTTCTAAATTGTATAGAAAAGAGCCATTATAATTTAAAATGTGTTGTTAATTAATTAATACTAGCTGTCCACACGTGAGTTTGTCACAAAAAATGTTTGAGTATTTTGTACCTAAGGATTTCCAGTCTTTATTAAATAAAATGAATTTTCTTGTTTTAAGATGAGAAAGTCGTAATTTTTTTAAGTAAATGGACGGGTGTATAATTGTATATACACCATGAATTGTATTTCGTGTTAAAACTAAAAATTGCGTAGACTATTCTAAACAATGGTGCGCCGCATGTTGCTTGCTCACTCCTTATAAATAGAATAGACCGCGTATATTTTAACTATTATACTACTTATTTTAAGATGTACCTTACACAGTTAAAACGCGCTTGGATTATAGATATTGGATAATTTAAATATTATTAAATAAATTAAAATTGGTTATTGGCTTAGTCCGCCATCCGGGGTCCTACAATGCTCATGAAGTCGTGTTGAAGTGTGTCCTGCAATGGCACACTTTCAGCCGATATAGCGGAGGTGACTGTTGCCTGCTAAAAGCCTGTGATAGCAGTTGTTTCCGCTCATATATCGCACTCTAGCTTAACATCAGGCGGAGTATGGCCACAATATGTCGATCTACTATAAAAAAAGGTGCCGGCGAGTGTAATAAATATAAGTATACTCTTGTAAATGTGATGCTATATTAATTTTAGTCGTTTAATATGTGTTAGTGGATATAGATGTGGGATTTTAGGTCAAATGTTAATTTTCTCTTAAATTCGGGCGGGAATTGTAGGTTATGGTGTTAGTGAAAAGATTGCTATGAACAGCTTTGAGTTAAATTTTAATAAAGTGTATTTTTCTTTGCATTTTTAGTGTAATATAGTTAAAATGGATTTTCTGAAAGGCATATTAATATTTTTTGTGTTATGCGCGGATAATGTTTTGTGTTATAATATTTTAGTTGTATTTCCTGAGCCGACTAAAAGTCATGGATTTTTGGGTGCCGGTTATGTTAGACATCTATCAGAAGCTGGTCATAATGTATGTATTTGAATTTTATACTTTATAATCGAAAGGTAGGAAATATAAATAATTTTTATTTATTTTTTGTGTTATTAACTTGAAAATGATGAGTTTCTCATGCAAACATTATAATAAGTGTTTATTGGTAGTATTTAGTTTTTTTTTTTTTTTACAATTTAGCTTCACGCCAGTAAACCATAATGGTTTGTCTTGGCGTTGCACATTCGTTCTTAATTACACTAAATTACACATAATTAGTTAAATAATAAGTATATACAATTTAAATGATAAACAAGTAAACAACATTAAAAAATAGAAGGTATTCTGAAATTTTTAAAAATACATTTTATATACAGGTTGCTTCAAAAGGTATAATAGTTTTTTAATTTATTTTTATAGTTTTTATTGTTTAAGCCTTTCCTTATTTCTGACGAGAGATTGTTATACACATTTGGGATTATGTAGGATGATATTCTTTTACCGTAAAAATTATTGGCTTTAGGTACGTGTAAATTATTGTTAGATATTTGTCGTGTAGTTATTCTTCCTTTCACACGCGGGTAGTTATTTAAGTTGGGATATTGCTCACAAAAGAGAAGATAGTTTACTTTATTGTGTATTGAAATCACATTACAGTGTTTAAATAAACCGTCATAATTGTTCTTAAACTCCAATTTGATTTTGTGAGGTACTATTGTTTTTAATAATCTTTTTTGTATTTTATTAATGTCGTCTAGGTAGGTTTTAAATGTACGTCCATAGCTCGTGAGCCCGTAAGTAATCAGCGATTCTGCCAATGCGTTATAGGTAGCTAGTAACACCGGGTAGGGGATTTTGTTCTTAACGAGGTAGAATTTTGAAAGTACAGCCCGTAATTTATTACAAATATGATCTATGTGATTTCTCCAGCAGAATCTGTCATCAATGATCACACCCAGGTATTTATGACTCCTGACTACTTCAATTGTATCGCAGTCGCAATGAGATCTGTTGTCATGAAGACATTGATGGTCGTGTGCTATTATGCTAATATTTGCAGACGTGTGATTGTGACTGGATTGTATGTGCATGAGTTTAGTTTTCGCCGCGTTAAGTATCAGACCTGAATCATGTGACCACTTTGTTACTTGGGTGAAATCTTCCTGCATCTTGACCAATGCAATTTCGGCGTTTCTGTCAGCAGCCACTAGACATGTGTCGTCTGCAAACTGGTATATGGAACAGTGCTTTATTATTTTTTCTAGGTCATTCACATAGGCCAAATAGTGTAAAGGACCGTTTACCGATCCTTGTGCAGTTCCCTCTGTCACTTTCATATTGTCGCTGAGGCTGTTTCCAATTCTCACGCGGTATTGTCTATTCTTTAAGTAATCCTTGCTCCATTCGAGGAGAGGGCCGCGTATGCCTGTCATTTCAAGTTTTTTAACGAGTGTATCGTGTCTCAGTGTATCAAAAGCCTTACTATAATCTATAAATACTAGTAGGACATGTTTTTTCAGGTGTAGGTGCGTGTTGACTTCGTCTGTGAATTTTGACAGTAGCATCGATGTGTTCTTTTTTATTTGGAATCCGTATTGATTTGTAGAAATTATGTTGTTGTTGGCGTAAAAATGTTGAATTTGTGTGCATATATACTTTT
Source organism: Tinea pellionella (assembly GCA_948150575.1). Taxonomy (NCBI): domain Eukaryota; kingdom Metazoa; phylum Arthropoda; class Insecta; order Lepidoptera; family Tineidae; genus Tinea; species Tinea pellionella. The sequence goes on along the minus strand of OX411263.1, from coordinate 187,098 downwards.
CTACAATTTTGTCAATTATTGGCAAAATCGTTATTGGACGATAATTGCCATGGTCATTTGATTTGCCACCTTTGTATATTGGCCTCACTATGCCTAACTTTAGTTCATCGGGGTATTTGCCTGATGCTACGCTGTTATTAATAAGATTGGCTATTGGTTCTGAGATACAATCTGCGATGGCTTTTATGTCCCGTGATCTAATTTGATCGTTTCCCGGTGCCTTGTTGTTATCTAATCTATTTATGATTTTTCTAATTTCAGATGGTGAAGCCTTTTTATAATACATCGAGACGGGCGTGTAATATTCGTGGTCTTTTTTGTTAAGCAGATTTATATCACACTTGGGCAGTATTTTTTTAACATTGAGGTCAAATTTTTTAGCAAAATCGTTAGCTAATTGTTTTTCACTGGCTTCAGTTATATCAAACGCTTTGAGCACAAAATGGTCTAGTGAATTTTTTATCCTACCAAGTATTTTATTTAGTATGTTCCAGACTTCCTTGGGATTGTGTTTGTTTTTGTTGATTTCATTTTTGTAGTAATTATTTTTTGCTTGTTGAATAGTTTTATTTGTATGGTTGCGTATTTTGTTATATTCTAGTTTAAGTGTCATGTTGTTCGGATCGTTTTTGTATTTAATATAGTGTCTGTCCCTACGTTTACATAGTTTTATTATAGTATTATTAAGCCATTTGTCTTTGTTTCTTTTAGATGTTATAATTTTGGTTAGGTATTTAGCTTTTTCATAACAATTCGAGATGTTGTGTTTTAAATTATTGTAAATAGTATCGGCATTTTCCAATGTATTTATATCGTCCCACTTGATCAATTTTAATTCCTTGTCCAATATTTTATTGTTAAATCGCGATGTAAATTTTGGAGCAACCTGTATATTGTGCAGATTTAAGAGCGATAGAACTATCATCCTATGGTCCGCCAGTGTAGTACCGAGCGCCGCGGAGTATAGGTCTTGTGAGTTGGATCGTACAAATATGTGGTCTATGCAAGTCTTACTGACTGTATTGTTATTTTTCGTATCAATCCGGGTATAATCATTGATACAACACACAAGACCGCTCTCGTACATGGTGCTTAGGTACTTTTTATGGATGCTATTTTCAGTTTTGAGGTCTATGTTAGTGTCGCCTATTATTATGAGATCTTTTACGTTCGAATATTTTTGTGTTATTCGGTCGAGTTCGCTCACAAATAAGTGCTTGTTACAATCAGGTGGTCTATACAGTGCACACACGGTATATGCGCACTTATTGGGTGTTATTAGTGTGCCGATAATACTCTCACAGTGTTGCATTACAGTTTTGTTAATATTAAAACGGTGTTTGTTTAATACATATATTGCTATGCCACCACCCTTTCGATCCGTGCGCAGGCGCGTGTGCATTGTATAGCCGTGTATATCATATAGACGAATTATATCTAGTGAACTGATATTAACTTCTGTTACAACGATGACGTCAATAGTGTGTTTAGATGAATCGATACATTGTAATAGGCCCGTGTAATTTTTGATCATCGAGCGGATATTAATATGAATGAAAGTTAGTTTTGGAGTGTTAGGCAAAAACTGTAGGTAGTCATTAATATCTGCACAATTCATAATTTCATGTACGTTGTCATCTTTGCAGCAGTCAAATTTCGAATTTGTTCCATTTATTGAGTCCGTTAGTTGGATGCCCTTGGTGATTTATCTTATAAACGCAGTTTTTTTATGTCGTCTTCGTTTCTAACGATTTCCACCTTGGATTTTTCCGACTTACGTGCTTGGATCCTGCCATTCTTATACCATACAAACTTGAAGGTGTCGCGTAGTTCTTGCTTGGCTTTCCATAATAGATTTTTATTGAATGGTGTTAGTGCTTCACGAATAAAAACTTTTAGGTTGGCCTTGTCTGCGGGTAGATTCGGTAATACATCACGAAGATGGATGTTGGTTTCGCGTGCTTTCTTCACCCACTGCTCCTTCTCGCCGGTATCACTCAATTCCACGGTCATTCGAACGGCCTGCCCGTCGATGAAGTTCGTGCATTTGATGTTTTTAACGTTATCACTGTTGACATCGATGTTCTTCGCTATGCTCTTGACTATTTGAGCCGCATCTTCCTGTTTCACGAGTGGCACACCTGCAATTTCGACCGTGCAGAACAGCTGGCTCTGCTCGAGGTGTTGTAAGCGTTGTTCCATTGACTTAACCTTTATTTGTAAGTTGGTATTATTATTGATTAGGTTTATATTCTTCCTTTCGAGTTCGTTTATTCTATGCTTGTAGGCTTCCATGCATTCTGTGAATTCCTCCATTTTATCAGTTAGGTATTCAATTGAGTTAGTCATGGAGGTCAGTTCCCTTTTAATGTTTCTTTCGGTTTCTTTGGCTATCTCCCTCAGTACTTTCTTCATACCTGCTCCAGGACTGTTATTTGTTTCAAAATTTTTTTCCTCCTCATCTTCATCTTCCGTGTCGTTATCTGGTACGATGTATGAGCTTGTCCTTTTATTTTTTTGCTGACATTGAATACAAGACCACTTCAATCCATCATCAGCTTTCAGTGCTGTTAGTTGCTTGGTCCCCAGTCCGGCGCATTGGGGAGTAGCATGCACAGTTTTATTACACTTACTACATTCCAAGCCCGGAAACTTCTTTGTGATTACTTTTAAACAGACAGCACATTTTGGCGTCATATTGAGGGTGGATTGAAATTAGTTATATGTTAAACCGAAACAAAATGACTCACAAACTAATAGATTTACACTATACACTGCCACAAGTCTAATGAAACCGTTATTTTCGACCGTTATTTTCTTTCTAGGTAAGCGCGAGCGGACGTCCACTTCGAGTCGCGGCCGACGAACGAATTGAATTCATCCCCCTATAGCCTATGACCTTCCCCAGGGTACAATCTATCTCCCTATCAAGTTTTGTCGAAATCTGTTCAGCGGTTTATCCGTAGTTACTTTCACATTTACGGCTGTTGATATAGAGATTTTTCAGGTAACATATATAACACCATTTCCATTGAAAGACATTACTGGTACACTTACACAAATTGATGTCAGCAGTAATCTGAATATGTCATCAGGTATGTTAAACATGGCATCCTTCAAGCGCAGTGTCTCATCAAGCCGGCATAACGGAATCTAACATAAAATAAAAAAATAAATGTGACTGTCATTTCCCTCTCTCTACTATCAATGGTAAGCACGGTGGAGGTCCATGAGCACGGACGACTGCGGAATCGCAGTACATGGTGTCCCCAGTCGCCGTCGCTGTGCCGGCCCAAAAAAACATCTTTCACTCTTCGCTTAAAGAATCTAAAGTTAAAGGAGTGGGAGACTGTGATCAATGTAACCATGTTATATGTACTTTGGTTACTGAGTTGGTTATAGCAGACTGGTGGTTGGTCTGCTGTCTTTGGGTAGTAACACCCATGAAGGGTCACTTTAAATTAGACGAGTATGTTAGGAGAGTGCTCTATCATTTTTAATCGAGCATAGGGGAAGCGTCTGCCGTCTAACTTAAATATAAAAATTTCAGTAATAATGTCAGATTTGAAGCAAACATATGAATCAAAGTCAAGATTCTTATTAATGTTGGGTTATTCGTTTGCAAAGCTTTCTATTAAACATATGGAGGTACAAAGATTTCTTCGTAATCCTGGAAATAAATTTGACGTTGTCGTCGCTGAGTGGATTGATTCTGAAATATATTCTGGGTAAGTGATTTATGTACTTGATAGCCACCACTATTCACAACACCTCCCTTCACATGTCTTATTTATTCAACTTCAAACTTTACTTTTGTGGTAGACAGACTGATTGTGGTCATTATGGTAGTACCACCACTTCAGCTTGTAAGTAGCCTGGTATAACGAGAGAAGTGTACGCTATCAATGATGCACATTCATCTCCTCGAGCCTGCATAGCGGAGGGGACTGCTGCCTGCAAACAAATTCTGTGTAGTAGCAGTTCTCCACTCTGTAGCCGTGACATCGATATATTTAGAAATAAAATATAAAATTTTTATTTAGAAAGCTTTGCAGCCAACGTAGTCACGATGAGATGCAAAGCTTTCAACTGCTGCAAAGATTTAATTATAGAAATAAACCTGTTGGCTTTGTTAAGTTTGGGAATAATAACTGATTGTAAAATTAAGTATCTATTATATTTAGTAGATCGTTGAAGAGTGTCATGATACTGACCTTCGTACGTTGGATGTCACTAAATTGGGTGTTCATGACAATTACAATTGACATTAATTTAGTGCGGTCAAGTGACTGCACAATGTGCACAACTTAATTAATAAAAACATATTTATTAATATACGTGAGTGTCAATTAAAAAAATCGTCTCTACATTTAGAACCGGACTCAATTTTTTATGTTTTTTTTTCTTCTTGTATTGTTCACAATGTAGAATCATTTATTCTAAATCGCGACTAGATTCAAGGTTGTTATACTTGAATGTTATACTTGAATACCCTTGAATGGTGGTACTAATCCAGGACGTTAAATTTTTTAAAATTTTTTTTCTTATTGTAGCTCGGCATGTGACAACACTCCGCCTGATGTAAAGCTAAAATGCGGACCTGTGCGAGCAGCAGTCGCCTTCACTATTCCGGCTTGAGGAGACGAGCATGTACCATCTAGATTGACAGTGCACACTCCTCTCGTTACAATTGGACTAATTACCATCATCAATCTGCCTACCACTCATAACATAGTTGACATTTGAACTGTCGCTCTAGAACCGATTAATGACAGTAACTTAATTACTTTTTCAGATTTTCAGCATTATACGGTTGTCCATTGGTGTGGTCAGTATCGACACAAATGCATTGGCAACCGCTACGTCTAATGGACGAATATCCGAACCCTGCTTATTCGGCGGATGTGAATTCGGGCTACACACCACCATTCGACTTCAGACAGAGAATGAGGGAGCTTTGGATACAGATTGAGAAGAGCTGGATTCTGTTGTAGGTACTAGTCAGTGGGGAGTTGAGGGAAATGATATACAGGGTGTCCCGTAAGCAGTGGTGTCAACGGTATTTTACAGATAGAGGGGTTCAGTATCTAGAACCGCTATGGGCAACCTTTGACATGTTGAGGGCCAAACTTTAGCGTGCAAATACGTTCGCGGGCCGCGTTTAAAAGTACTTAGTGCATTTTAAAGTAGTGATAATATTTTTTTTTTTTGCCGCCTCACTGTCACTCCCGTGAGTATAAGTACCTAATGTAATATTTTTTTAATTGGGTTTTTCAAAATGTCTCGCGGGCCGGATCATATCTTACAGCGGGCCGGATCCGGCCCGCGGGCCGGTTGTTGCCCATATGTGATCTAGAATATAATTTGGTGATTTTTTTTATACCTTCTGTTTTAAAAGTTATGACATTTTTAAAGAATTATCATTTTTTTTCCAACAAATTTTTAAAACATTGTTTTGTGATAAAACGGGAAAAAAATGATAATTCTTTAAAAATGTCATAACTTTTAAAACAGAAGGTATAAAAAAAAAGCACCAAATTATATTCTAGATATTGAACCCCTCTATCTGTAAAATACCGTTGACACCACTACTTACGGGACATTCTGTATAAGTACGAGCTAATATTTTAAACTGATAGAGTTCGGTTTATGAGTGTGACCATAAACAACTGCTACCACAGATTAGTGTCTTCGTTATACCAGCTTAAGTAGGCGTCCAGGTTAATAGTACACACCTCTCTTGTTATATCTTGGATGCTTCCAAACGCTTGATTGTGGTCGTACTACCACAGAAAGGCAGACTAGACTAATCACCACTTTTAACCTACCTACTCTAGGATTACAAAATAACGAAGGTTAAATAATAAATAATACAATTTCCAGTTTCACAATAAGTCAATTAGAAGTGGAGATTTACGATGACATATTTAGAGGAGCTGCTGAAAGTAAAGGTGGTACAATCGCACCATATGAGGAACTCTACAAGTCTTATTCCATGATGTTGGTGAATAATCATCCAAGCATCGGTGCTGCGTGGAGATTGCCGCATAATGTGAAGGATATAGGTGGATATCATGTTAAAGATCCACCTGAACCACTTTCTAATGTAAGTGAGGCAATAGACGATATCGTAGCATCCGATCCTACATGTTTCTAAAGTCCAACAAAGACTAGACCTACTAGACCTTTAGACATCGGACGTCCAGACACCCGGAGGGGTACCATCCATTTATGGTCCAAGTTCCAAAAGTACGTACGAGGCGTTTTGACAACACGTTCCTCGTGCGTACTGCGAAACTGTGGAACTCTCTCCCGGTGTCTGTGTTTCCCGAGTGTTTCCTATGAGTACCTCATAGGCGAGCGTGCTCCATCTTAGACCGCATCACTGCTTAACATCATGCAGGGTGCGGTCAAACGTTTGCCTATTAAGCATAAAAAAAAATAAAACATAGTTCACTTTAACAATCCAAACAAATTACAATCATGTAAGATTAGTTTTATTTAATAAAACTGGGATAAACATCACCTCAGTCCAGCAGAGATCACGATGGAAGCTTCCGAAAGGTCAAGATAGAATAGTAATTAGTACGTTCATGTTCTTGGTAGAACCTTTTAAATAGGTTATAATAACGTTTTCACACACGTTATTACAATATACCTTCCTCAATAAACGGGTTAACTATTCTAGCCCATGATCTACCTCTGTAAATTGTAAATATTAGCTTTGAGCGTGATTTCGCGGCAATCAAAAGTACATTAACATTTGTAATTTTATAGGAACTTCAATCAATAATGGACAATGCAGATGGCGTAATATATTTCAGTTTTGGATCAACGACAAATAGTGATGATTTGTCAAAGAAAATGAAGAGTCAATTATTAGATGTGTTCAGAAAACTGAACGAAGTCGTTATTTGGAAGATGGACGACAAATTGGATGATGTATCGGACAATGTTATTTTATTAGAATGGGCACCGCAAACTAGTTTATTAGGTCAGGATGTTTTTATTATTGTAGTTCGGCATGTGACAACATTCCACCTGATGTAAAGCTAGAGTGCGGTCCATGAACGGAAACAACTGCTTCTATAGATAAACACTATATCCAAACTGTGTTACATTCGATAGTGGTGGTACTACCCCAACACGGCAGACTGGGCTGATAACTATCATCAGTCTGCCTACCACTCTACCTACCAAAGTTGCATTAAAACATCTTATGTCTTTCAGCCCATCCGAATATGAAGGTATTCGTGACACATGGTGGTCAGCTCTCAGTCACTGAAACAATACATTTTGGTGTACCAGCTATAGCAATACCACTTCATGTTGATCAGTTCGCTAATACAGATGCCCTTGTGAAGAAGGGTGTTGCTATTCGGTTGGATTATAATGAAGATCTTCCTTCCAAATTGGAAAAGGCCCTCGTTGACATTTTTAGAAATTCCAGGTAGGATTGCTTTAATAAAGCTTCCACTGTTGAAAGAAATCTGTTACGTGCAAATTCCAGCTTCGATTCCCGGCCCAAATAAATATTAACATTTCAAATGTTTGTTTAGTTTGTTTTTTCTGTGTGTTATATTTACTAGGTATCCTAGTCTGGAGTCAGGACATTTTTTCTTGTAGCTTGGCATATGACAACATTTCGTCTGATGTGAACGGAAACAACTGCTATTACAGATCTTTTTCTTTTCTACAGACAGCAGTCGCCTCCGCTATGCCGGCTTGATGAGACGAATGTGCACCATCCATACTCCTCTCGTTATATCATTATATGTATTAATTTATTACCTGTATACATTACAGCTATAGAGAAGCCATGCAGAATCTGTCGAAGGCATATCATGACAGATTGGTGTCACCTGGTACTGAGTTAGTGCATTGGGTGGAGCACGTGGTGCGTACTGGCGGTGCTGCACATCTTAGATCACCAGCACTCATGGTGCCGTGGTATCAGAAGATATATTTAGAACTTGTAGCTATTATAATATGTTTTATTATTTTATTTGTGATTTTATGTAAATGCGTTTGGTGGTGTTGTAAGAAGATGAATTTATGTTATTGTTGAATATAATATATTATTAATCTGTCTTATTTTTTAATTGTAGCTCGGTGCGGTCCATGAATGGAATCAACTGCCACTACAGATCGACTTCTACAGGTAGTAGTCACTTCCGCCATGCCGGCCTGAGGAGTATGCACCATCCAGGATTGACAGTACACACTCCTCCTACTTTCAAATGATCCCGAAACGCGACAATATAGAACAAGGATTTCGATCATGTGATTGACTTTGTGTGAGGCTAAGGGTCGTTTGCACCTGAAGGCCGGTTAAAGTAACTTTAACTGTTACTTTTACGTTCACTTTAACCGTTACGTTTACATTATGGTTTATATTTACTCCACACGAGTTGCACCATCGTCGCGCCTCTCATTTTTGACGGTTACTTTAACCTTAACCGTAACCAGCGAATCTTGGCTTGGTTAAAGTTAAAGTAATCGTCAAACCATGTTGTTAACATCAAATGTGTGAAAAGAAGCCAAATATGTTGTTCTATTATTTTTCGGGATCAGCCACCCTTTTAACGATAACAATATGAATTTACACGATATTGCAACGCGTGTGGAGTAAATGTAAACGTTTAACGGTCATCGTCGCCGTTAAAGTTACTTTAACCGATCTTCTGGTGCAAACCACCCTTAGTGGTCAGAGCATCCAAACGCAAAGCGGACGTGAGTTCGATTACCACCTCAGTTCAGGGTTTTTTCATTAAATTTTCACGATAATAACTAAAACGACATTTTTATGTGACAAAAAAAATATTTTTTAAAAACTCTTACAATTTAAGGTATCGTCAACTGGAGTTATAAAATTATGGCAAGTTGAAATAAAACGAACAAAAGGAAAATGTAAATCGTTGAGGAAACAAATTCTGTTCTCGTCTCGACCATTAACAGTTCCATAACTTTGCCACTGACAAGGAATAATTTTATTATCAGACATAAAGAAAAATTTACTAAATCTCCGCCGTATATTTAAACAATTCTACCCCAAAGCCAAAGCTTGACTTATTATTTATTTATTTAATTGTTATTTTATGCTTTCCACATAATTTTTTTAATTGTAGCAATTCAATATTCTGTCTGATGCAAAGCTAGAGTGCGATCCATGAACGTAAACAACCGCTACCACAAATAAATTTCTACAGGCAGCAGTCGCCTCCGCTATGCCGGCCTGAGGAGACGAAACGCGACAAGGGTTACAAGTGTTACATTCGAAAGTGGTCTAGAAATTACTGTAAAACCCTAACTGTACAGACCTAAATTATGAAACTGAAATTTTTTCACAAATTCAATGTGAGGTGTTAAAAAAAGCGAACGCGTTGATTGGCAAAGTAATTTAGAATTCCGCGGCCGAGTCTCGAACTTGGGAAGTTGCGATCTCTTCTGAATCTCAAGTGAGCTTGCTAAGTTATGGCCATTATCAAAACTATTCATGGAAGCTCTCTCTTACTTCATTTGTAGAGCAATTTGTCTGCATTTGACAGTTGCATTCAAAACACGCCGATTATAAAATAAAGTAAACGCCCTGACACTAAACTAGGACATCCTGTATTATGCATATCTGGACAAGAACAACACAAACATAAACACCTATCACAAAAACAAATTCCTTTTTTTATATAATTTCGTTTCTCGCGGGAATCAACGAGAATATGTCAACCTGCACGCAACCTGGTGCGCATTAGTCTCTTCGAGCCGGCATAGCGGAGGTGACTGGTGCCATTCTACAATGGAAATTTTTCTGTAGAGATTTCTTTTGCTTATGGGACTCATTCTAGCGAATTATAGCTGTAAGCGTACTGTATAGAAAAAAATATGACGAAGATGTCCAGCGAGACATAACTATAGAAGTAAGTTATACGTATATATGTATGTTATTAATGAAATGGTGTGTTAAGCCGTCTGCAGTGCGGCCCTAACACCTTGATTTATAGTGTCACCGCCTTACACGGTCTTTACGTATGCAACTGGGAATATCATAACAATCATAGAGAACATTTTTCCCTTACTTTTATAATGGTTTACGATCTGATTTTGACATTTTGATTGATGAATCGCTTAATAAGATATAGGGTATGTTCTCTGGCTTGTGGAAAATACAACTTTTGAATCGAGATCTTGACTAAAGAACTAAGCGGCCGTGGTCCCACAATAGATGTAATCAATGTAATGGCAGACTGATGATGATTATTAGCCGAGTCTCCCGTCCTGGGGTAGCACCAACACTTTCGAATGTAACACCCGTGCGGTGAAGTGTCGCGTTTTGGGAGCAGTTTGAAAGTAGCCAGGTATTGTGCTGTCAATCTAGATGCCAATCTAGTTACAATAAAAAATAAAAAATTAAAAATGACGGATTTGTTGCGTGAATTATATTGTACTTCTTTGAATATAAAAGCGAATAAAAATATTATTTTTCCATAAAAATTAATTTTGATGCTTTTGGAATAAACGACGTGTAAATGACGTAATAATAAAAAACCTTTAAAAAAAAAAAGTTGAACCGACTTCAATAAACACAAAAAGCACTCAAAAGTGAAAAATAATTTTTCAAAATTTTACAAACTGACATTTTTTCCCGTTTTACTAAAAAACTGCACACTGTGCATCTTAGAAAAATATATGGGACCACTATGGGATGCAGCTTAACACAGTACAATTTGAATTATTGAAATCGGTTAAGCCGTTTAGAAAAAATCTATGAACATACATAAAAAAAAAAACATACGCGACGAACATATAACCTCCACCTTTTTGGAAGTCGGTTAAAAAAAGATAATAATAATAATAAAGCAATGAAACGTTAACAAGATGTAAACTATGAAAGTAGCTTGAAGCTTTTAAGCTTTTAACTTATTTGTAACTACGTTTAAGTAAGGTTTTCCACCAACTTTTTTCTATAAAGCAAAATTCTAAAAAAAGTTATTGTTCCATTTTCTACAAAGATTTTTATAAAAATGTTTGCTATTATTTTTCGTTATTAAAAACTTAATTGAATTTGTCTTTTGTTACTCCGCAGTTACTTTATTTGTTACTAGTTGACGGTGCCCGGCGCTGCCCGGGTTCTTTTAAGTTATTGTTACACCATTTTCTACAAAGATAATGCTTTATTATAAATTACCTATAGCTTTTTTATTTATAAATTACCCACAACTTATTTTAGACGATTTAGTTACATAATTAATAGAATATATTTTAAAGTAGTTTTAAAAAGAATATATTTTTTAAAGCGGCATGGTACCTCGTAGAGCTACACCGCCTCCGCCCGCCTCTCCCCGCCTCGTCATCATACGCCGCGTGTGAATTTTGTTTTAGAGTTATTTTAAAATTGTATTAACTTATAAGATGTTTATTGAAATTAGGTGATGTCAAAGACAATTGTGTTCACAGTTAAATAATCTTAATTAATAACACATTTATTTGGATAAAAATTAATATTATTATGTTGATACAACTCTGACAAATAATTTGAAATAATGCATTAATTTCGACCAAATTTGATTATCATAAAAACGGTTATTGTGAGTTAATCTTAAAAGATAGACATATACTGTCGTGGACATTTTTTTAGATAATTTAAAGAGGAATAATTCTTTCATACATATTTTTTGGGTATCTCGAACAGTTTTCGCAGCGCACGCAACGGAAGCCCTCAAAGATGAACAATTTTGATTTGATTATTATAAAAACTGTTATTGTGAGTTAATCTTAAAAGATAGACATATACTGTCTAGGACATTTTTTTAGATAATTTTAAGAGGAATAATTCTTTCATACATATTTTTTGGGTATCTCGAACGGTTTTCGCAGCGCACGCAACGGAAGCCCTCAAAGATGAACAATTTTGATTTGATTATTATAAAAACTGTTATTGTGAGTTAATCTTAAAAGATAGACATATACTGTCTAGGACATTTTTTTAGATAATTTAAAGAGGAATAATTCTTTCATACATATTTTTTGGGTATCTCGAACGGTTTTCGCAGCGCACGCAACGGAAGCCCTCAAAGATTAACAATATTCCCCGTTTTTTCCACATTTTCGACTGTATCTTCGCTCCTATTAGTCGCAACGTGATGTTATATAGCCTATAACCTTCCTCGATAAATGGTCTATCCAACACAAAAAGAATTTTTCAAATCGAACCAGTAGTTCCTGAGATTAGCGCGTACAAACAAACAAACAAACAAACAAACAAACAAACAAACAAACTCTTCAGCTTTATAATATTAGTATAGATATATTATATTATATCAAATTGTATAAATTTTATGTTTTTTAAAATTAAATTAATTAGATTATGATACTAAAAAAAATAAGCTGCGGCAATTTTTTTTTTATATTTTGGCATATGGCAACACTCCGCTTGATGTAAAGCTAGAGTGCGGTTCATGAACTGAAACAACTGCTACTACAGATAAATCTCTACGGGCAGCAGTCGCCTCCGCTATGCCGGTCAGAGGTAAATAAAACCCGTGTCCAAAATGAACAATCTAAAAATCACCCTTCATGTACAGTTTTAGAGTCGATACGAAGAAAAACGTTGCATATAGTATGTAGGTTAAGTGTTAGTTATACAGGGTATTTTTTTTTAACTGGGACAGTATGAGGAAGCCTAAACCACAGGGGATACAGGGAAACTGTCTCAGGAACCATTTGCTCTTTTTTTTATGAAAACGAATTTGGCAGAGTAATTTTTCTGGTCCTCCTGGATACACCCTGTATATACACCCTGTGTATATGTTAAGAATGAATAATAAAAACCGTTTCAATATAAGATTACGAAACAATAATACTTGTACATACAAAGTTATAATCGATTCCCGAACTTGTACTGATTTATCTCACTTAAGTTCTTTTCCTCAAGTAAAATAAGAATAATTTTATTATATTTCGTGGTTATATTATTATATGGTTCCGTATGAATTTCAAACATACTGTATTTCATTCAGAGCGAGAGCAAAACATTACAACATGATGTATCTAGTAGAAAAGCTTGTTTATATATGACTACACTCGTGTTGTTAGAGTGCGGTTCATCAGCGGAGATAACTGCTACTACAAAAGCTTCCACTATGCCGGCTTGAGGAAACAAAAATGCGCCATCCAGGTTGACAAAGCAAACTTGATATTATATAAAAAACAATTATTGTAGCTCGGCATGTGACAACACTCTTCATGATGTATAGCTAGAGTGCGGTCCATGAATGGAAACAACTGTTACTACAGATCTCTATGGGCTGCAGTCACCTCCACTATGCCGGCTTGGGGAGACGGGCATGTACCATCTAGATTGATAGTGCACATTCCTCTCGCTATACCTGGCTACTTTCAAACTATTCCCGAAACGCGACAAGGTCACTTCACGGGTGTTACATTCGAAAGTGGTGGTACTACCCCAGGACAGCAGACTGGACTGATAACCATCATCAGTCTGCCAATCACTCTTTAATAGTGCCTATAGGCGCTGAACGACCAAAGTACATAGTTACATTGGTCAGAATTAGCGAGTTTCGAACACGGGTCTCATCGATCGTGAGTTCACGCGTCTTACCGCTAGACCACGGCCGCTCTAAATATAAAATGATAATGGGTCTTTAAGCGTTTGACGCCACAAACGTTCTTTTTTAATGGGACCTTTCACATCCAGGTGTAAATTAACGACTGGTTTATTGAGGCAATTCGGACCTCTATTAAATGTTTGAAAAGGCAACGCGACGTGTAGGAACACGTTTAGTGGCCAGCTTTAAAGTTCTATTTACCCCTTTTAGGGATAAACGTTCGAAATTATTTGTACAGCGGTACCCAAAAAAAAGCAAAATGGCGTCTCCTTGACAAATTAAACAGAAATGAATTTAATTTCGAGTTATGAGAATAGCAAACGCTACGAGATGTCTCATTCCAACATAATTCAATTATATTGTTTGCCATTTATTATTCTTACCTATTTTATATTACTCAGTGATTTTAATGAATATTTCCTGCAATAAATCATTTTAAAATCTATATAATAAAAATCAATTGCTGTTAATCTCGCTAAAACTCGAGAACGGCTAGACTGATTTGGCTAATTTTGGTTTTGAATTATTTGTGGAAGTCCAGGGAAGGTTTAAAAGGTGAGTAAATATGAAAATAATGCTTGGAATATAGTAAAAACAACAATTTCGCTTTCCCTTAGAAACTATTCCTTTGGTTTTGAATGTCAAACATTTGATGTTCGTCCCGTTTAGAAATCAATTAAATTTAAAAGTCGTTCAGAAATGCTTTTTTATTTATTGATTCTGAGGCGGTACGAAGTTTGCCGAGTCAGCTAGTTAGTAATAAGTTTTAAGGAGAATTGAACGGAAATGAAATTGTAGTGGAAAACACAATAATAACAATCTATCATTTGGAAGGACTGGGTTAGAAAAAGAGGACGGGTCACGTGAAGCGCCTACACCTCAGGAGTCAGAAATGCGCAAAGGCGGAGGACCTGGGTTCGGTCAATGTTATTTTTAACTTTAGTTAATTTATTTTTAAAAATATAACTTTGTAATAATATTATAATGACATACTTAAACTATTTAGTAATTTGAGTAATTATTTGTACAGATGTAAATCGGGGATAACTTAAGCATAGTACACACTGTGCAAGTAGTTCACTTTATTTCAGAGTTACCGGCAGCAACTGCCTGCAGTTATTTCTCAGTGATAGCGGTTACTTCCGTTCATGGACCGCACTCTACCTTAACATTTACCGAAGTGTGGTTATATGTCGAGCTACTATAAAAAGTACATTTGTTAAATGTTTGCGTGTAATTGACAAAAACTGAGAGCAGTGTACACACGCCTTTACATAACACGACTTCACACACATACACCAGTAAAGAGCATACGCAAAATGAAGTCGCATGTAAAAATGTTATATTTAACATTATTAAATATATTTATTAGTGTTAATTGTTATAATATTATCGTTGTTAATAACTTTCCATTGAACAGTTACACTGAAGTATCAAATGGGATTGTTAGACATTTGTTAGAAGCTGGACATCAGGTTAGTAAAAATGCATCTCACAACGCCGGCATAGCGGGGGCGACTGCTGTCTGCAGAACCCCTCAACAAGGCGGAGTGGGGTCATATGACCAGCCAGTATTGTTTCTATTTTTGAGATTTTTTTACATCATATTTTGTTAAATATTGGTCCAATATCAACTACATAACATTACGGTACTATTATTTGTTAAAAAAAGCATAAAACATAAACTTCAAGAGTTAATTGAACTTACAGGTGAAGACAGGCGGAGTGCTTGCGTTGGCGTCGTTACGCGTCCATTGCTTCTTCATTTTGCCTACTACCGTTTTATAGTTATAGATAACTTGAACGTTATCTTATTTTGTAACCAGCGTAAACCCCTAATTAAAATAATTTGAGTATTAACCCAGTGTGCCGCGACAGCCCGGGGTTATATGTACCCCTAATTTCAAGTGTAACACCTGCGAAGCGAAATAGTAGTCAAAGCCATTACATCTATATTCCATCTCCTTATATTGATAAGGCCTCTTTGGACACGACACACCGCCTGATGTTGAGCTAGAATACGTCGCCACCGCTATGCCGGCTTGAGGAGACGAATGTGCATCGTGTAGGCAGTTTGAGAGTTCAAACTAAACGCAAACTAATAGGCGAGCCTGCGTGCCTCTATTTAGTGGGTGAACTCGTGAAAATAATACAGCCTTTCAAATGTAAAATGCTATTATTTACAGATTACATACATCACAGCTGTTTCAATCGAAGATAACAAAAACTTGAACCAAATTATCTACAACATCGATGAATCGATAGCCAGAACAGGTATGCGGGTATGTGGGCAATAAAAACACGATTTGTATTGTCCAAAACAAAAGCAGGATAAGTATTATTGCAGTTTGAGAGTGATAGGCTGACTGATGATGGTTATTAGCCCAGTTTGCCGTCCTGGGGTAGTACCACCACTTTCGAATGTGACACCCGTGAAGTGACTTTGTCGCGTTTCGGGAATAGTTTGAAAGTAGCCAGGTATAACGAGAGGAGTGTGCACTGTCAATAGATGGTACATGCTCGTCTCCTCAAGCCGGCGTAGTGGAGGCGAATGCTGACCGCAAGGGTGTCTCTGTAGTAGTAGTTGTTTTCTATTCATGGACCGCACTCTAGCTTTACATCATGCGGAGTGTTGTCACATGCCGAGCTACAATAAAAAAAAATACTAATGGGAAATTTTAGTAGTAAAATAACATTAGTTAAACAGAAGGAAGCTATTCTTCTCTAATTACAACTTCCAATTGAGAACGTTGGAAAAGTCCCCGGTTCGATACCACTAAGTTTTTCTGAATACAAGTCTTTACAATAATTCGCTTCTTCTGAAGAACCCTGTAACAACATGAGCCATTGAGAGAAGAGTGCGCGGACGTATGTTTGTCAACGGTGACGGTGACAATCATGTTTTTTCAAATTTACTTACAGGTAAATTAAACATAAGCAACTGGTTCCAAGATGCGAGGATCGCTGTATCGGAATATATCGATAGATCAATAAAAATAACAACAAAAATTATTAAAACTAAACCCGTACAGGATTTATTGAAGAATTCAAGAGACGACTTCGACTTGATGGTTGCTTTTTGGAATTTTAATGAATTAATTTCTGGGTAAGTTTTCGGGATGATACCCAAGTGATAACGAAACGACAAATTCCACACATTTTATTGTCGATTCGATCAAGTGACAACTGGGAGTGTTTGGCGCGCTTTTGCCCGGGAAGGTTGAGGTGTTTTTTTATTATCCCTTACCTTAATTAGTTTAGTGGTTATTTTGCGTAATTTTATGTTACGGATGTGAGTAATTGTGGAAACATTAAAATTCACTCTATATGAGGCAACGTAAGCGGTTTCTTTTTGTGGTTATCCCACGCCGTGAAAACGCTCATATTGTGACGTGACCGGGTGAATTGCCGCCAAATACTCCAAGAAAGCGTCAAATTGTAAAACACCATTGCAATTTGATGCACAAACATCAAGAATTTACTACTCGACATTGGCAGAATTGTTGTTGTTATGACATCTGAGGCCAAAAGAAGAAGATAGAGTAGGTTAACGCTTTTTTTACACTTCAGACTACTTCCTCAAATTTGGTGGTACCTAAAATATAATACGCTTTTATGAAGCTTGTAAACTCTTTCAATATTATATTAGTAGTTAGGAATTAATAAGGTAAGAAAAGAAAAAACAAAATTGTATAATAGCAAATGTAGCCTTGGCCTAAAACTTTTAAAAAAGATTGTGACGTCATATCTGTCAGATGTTTTTGTACGAACTATTCGGCTACTTGAGAATGTAACAAATGATATATTCTAATAAAATTTTCTTGTTCCTTACCAATCCCAACGCTTAAACAAATAAATTATGTATAATAGGTTCAACGAGTATATTAATTTATTACGGAATAATAAATAATTAGCCATGTATTAATAAAATAATAACATAAATTGAAAAATTTTAACGACCCATTTACTTTCATGCTATTAATTTTGCCCAGTTAACTTTTAATAAAAAATTCATAATTCACTGAAAATTTATTTTTAATACACAAATTTTATTTATAAGTAGATTTAAGTGGATAAAAAATCACGATTTTAAATATTGACCAATAAAATACTAGACTAGATTAGATCTACTATAGAGGGATGTCTGCAGACGCCAGTCGGCCCCGTTATGCCTGCTCGAGGAGACGAATTTGCACTATCCAGGTTGGCATATACAAATTGATCCCGGATCGCGACTATACCTGAAAGCGGACGTTAGATTGGGCAAATAATCATCATTAATCATCTCCTCAATCCGACATAGCGGAGGCGAGAGTTGCAGACAATTACTTAGTGACATCAGCTGTTGTCTGTACTAATTACAGTGTTGCCGCAATATTCGAGTGTCCAATAATGTGGGTGTCAATGAACGAGCCAAATAAAATGGCATTAAATAAAATAAATGTAATGCTGCATGCGGACAATACCAACGTATTTAACACCATCGTCGAACCGAAAACATTAGCGGAGAATCTGAACGCGATCGTCCAAAATGTTAAAATGCATCTCTCATATGTGTAAGTTTAATTTTTTAAATTATTATTGTAGCTCGGCATAGGACAACGTTCCGCCTGATGTAAAGCTAGAGTGCGGTCCATTAACGAAAACGACGCTGTTACTACAGATTAACATCTACAGACAGCAGTCGCCTCCGCTAGGAGTATGCACCATCTAGATGGACAGTGCACACTCCTCTCGCTATACCTGGCTACTTTCAAACTGTTCCCGAAACGCGACAAGAAACTCGGAACCCCAACACGGCAGACTGGGCTAATAACCATGATCAGTCTGCCTACCATTCTTTCTGAGATGATTTCTGTCTATCCCGATTGTTAGCTAAGAAGAAGATTGTTAAAATGAGATAAAATTTAGAGACGAACTGTGAAATTTAAAAAAGTGATAATTCAAATTTTCTAGTATTCGCTATCAAAAAGCATGTTCAAACGAGGTGATGGATGTGGGAAAGACGAAAGAGATGTAGAGCCAGTATCATTGTCTATTCCTAAAGTGGTGACAATATCTATAGATTTGATGTTACAGTGAAAGTAAAAATATAGAGGGTAAACTTTACTCAACCATATACAACCAAGCGGCTTCAACACGTTCTATGAAAATGCCACCGTATTTGGAGCTCGTCTCCAACTCCTCGATGATGTTATTCTCGACACATCCCAGTATTGGCAGAGGCAATGCGATGCCCTCTAATGCTAAGTTTATTGGTGGTGTACATCTTGGTGAACATGAGGAGCCGTTACCCAAGGTATATTTTATTTCACATATTTTATGGTCTACTAATGGTTCTGATCGTTGTTATTTCAAGAAGGTAGAAGACCTCCTTTAGGGCTCTGAATATGTCTTCCTACATGTATGGTTAAGATAGAGATTTCTGCTATAGAGAAATATGTATATGCAAGCAGCATTCGCCTCGCTATGCCGGCTTGAAGAGACTTTCCTTATACCTCCAGGTCAACCACGACTATTGGAATGGCAAACAGGGCTAATATCACCCTTAAAAAAGTTATGAATAAAGTAGCACATTTTCAGGATCTGATGAAAGTTATAGATAGACAACAAAACGGTATAATATATTTGAATTTGGGCAAGGATGTTGACAGCAGTACATTACCTGAAGCCATTGTGCACGATTTGTTGAAATTATTCGGTGAGATGAAGCAAACAATATTCTGGAAGTATGAGGGTGTACTTACAGATGTACCCTCGAATGTTATTGCTAACAAAACTTTACCACAGGGACAAATACTAGGTAAATTATACCATTGAGATAGATTTGAAATCGGTTAACGCCCTCGATTAATAATCATCCCTCCATCATCTTGATCCCGTTTTGGCTAACTTAGATAAAAAAAATCGATCCAGATTTTGAGTAAAGCAAACCATCCATGAGAGGACGGATCACAGATTAGAGATTGGCCTCTGTATTAAAATGGTAGTTTGTGCGTGCCAATAACCTATCTGTCGATTTTAATGGTTTGTGGATACAATATTAATTTTGGACGTAAGTGAAACGATAAGATTCGCCTATCTGATAATCCAGTCATTTTCTATTCTGTGTTATAAACATGAATACCATGATAGAAAAGAATTGGTACCACAAAATTGTCTGTAGGCATGTGATGCACGTCCATCGCCTTGTTGACATTGCACAGTTCTCTTTGTATACCCACATAAAAATAGTCAAAGGGGACGACCAATGGAGACGAATAAAATCTCAAGCTCAAGATGCTAGACAATCCGAAACGCAACGCAATAATAAGCCACAAAAATTTTTTTATTTAATATTATTACAGGTCATCATAACACATTAGTTTTCATCAACAATGGTGAGCTGTCTTCATTGAACGAAGCTGTACATTACGGCGTGCCTGTCGTAGCCATACCGCTCTATTTAGATCAATACTTCAATGTACATTTACTCGTGAAAAAAATGTACGGCCTAAAAGTTGATTTTGATAAAAATTTAGCTTCTCATTTGAAAACTGCTTTGATGACTATTCTTCAAGATTCCAGGTGATTATTTGAGGCATATGAAGCGTTTAGCGTTCCCGTCGCTTTCATAGAGAACCTTTCAGATGGATTAAAAAAGTTTTTCACCAACTTTAATATAAAATCTCAATACATTCCTCAATAAACTGCTTATCTAACGCGAAAATACATATTCAAGCCAATAATTTATCCTATTTTCACTAAAATCCGTTCAGCCTTCAAATTTGAGGGTGATTGGAGAACAAACAGATACACTTTCACATTTCTAATATTGAATGTAAAATATTTTCAGTTACTCAACAAGAGCGCAGATCTTATCAGATATATATAACGATCGTATTTTATCACCAGCTGAAGAATTAATACATTGGGTGGAACATGTTATACATACAAAGGGCGCTAGACATCTCGCCTCACCCGAGTACTCTATGCCCTGGTACAGACGCAACCATATGTACTTCGACCAGACAATATTGTCCTTCGCTATAATTTTCATTATTATTTTCTGCAGTTACAAATTAGGCAGAAAATATTGCTGTAAGGCTAAGGTTGAGGTGCTCAAACGTAATAAAATAAAATAAATTTAAAAAAAATCGTGTTGATTCAGAACCCCTAACTGAAGACAAAAAAAAAACAAGCAAAGAAATAGAAAGTAACAACAAAACCAAAATAAAAATCGTAGATAATAATATAAACATATAAGAGAAATCTCGTGAAGATTGACCAAAAATCTCTGAATGGAGGACGAGAAAGAGGCGTTTATGTTGAAGATGAAGCCTAAACACATTCTTACAATCATAAAAGCTAAACGAAACATAATATGAAACTTGTTTGAGACACTAATTCCTATTAAATATCGGTTCGAAATAATAACCTATAGAAGACAACGGCACAGAGTTGTGAGCATTGCGTGTTGTAGGTTTTAAAACCGAGGCTTGACTAACGATTATTGTACGCAATAAGTGTTGTGATTTTTTACATTGAATCCATTTTCTCATAATAAATGTGCAAGTTTTTTAATTTTGATATTATAATATACTTTATTTGATATTGATCAGTAATAAGCTTTTGCTTGCGAAAGCTGTTTGTTCTAATTGTTGATGTGTTAATTAATTTATCATCTACAAAGTCAGACACAACACAGATAAGGGTCGAGTCAACATTTTACATTGTTTATTTGCAAAACGAATTGATTAAATAGATACGTTTGTGAACAATAATAATGTAATTATTATTATGTCGTACTGTTTAAAATTCAAATATATTTGACACTATAAACTTTGATTGTGACAACTCCGCCTGATTTAGAGTGCGGTTCATGAACGGAAACAACCGCTACCATATAGAAATTTCTACATGCAGCAGTCGTCTCCGCTATGCAGGATTGCTTTTATATAAAATTACTTTTTGGTAATTTTATGTGAGTTTACACTTTTTATGGTAGCTTCACAATATTCTGCCTGTAGTGAACTAGAGTACGCTCCTCGAGTTGAGACAACTGTTACCTTCGCTATGCCGGCTTCTGAAGAGAAATATGCATCGTCCATGTCACATCACATTTAATTTGATCCTTGACAAAATTTATTAGTATTATAACAAAACTAATTACGTAATAAATACAAAGGGAACTTTGAGAAGAAATGTCGGCTTTTATTTAAAAAAAATACGAAATTTGTGAGAAGGCAGTGAAAGTTGTATGATAATGGCCCTTCAGTTGATGGCTTATCATAACAATACGCTTCAATGAGTCCTACAATATTGGTGGACTTTTCGTTCACTTCTTCTTCAGATGTAACAATGGCCGACAATTTTACAACTTATTAATGTACCAATAGAATAATAACTTTTTGTAATGCTTATTGTGTGAATGAATTTAACTAATATTAATTCATAAAACGATATTTTAAAATCTATATAATAAAAAATTAATTACTGTTCGTTAGTCTCGCTAAAACTCGAGAACCGCTGCACTGGACTGATTTGACTAATTTTGGTTTTGAATTATTTGTGGAAGTCCAGGGAAGGTTTAAAAGGTGAGTAAATATGAAAAAAATTCTTGGAATATAGTAAAAACAACAATTTCGCTTCCCCTTAGAAAGTATTCCTTTGGTTTTGAATGTCAAACATTTGATGTTCGTCCCGTCGTTCAGAAATCAATTAAATTTAAAAGTCGTTCAGAAATACGTTTTTATTTATTGATTCTGAGGCGGTACGAAGTTTTCCGGGTCAGCTAGTTTATTTTAGAGTAATCGTGGTCCAGTTGGTGTTTAAACCCTTCAAAACACTAAATAAATATATACTCGGGAGTTTGGGAGAGTCTATCCTAATTCAGGTTATTTCAAAACTTAGCAGAAGTGGCCTGTAGCAAAACAAACATTGTTAATATCTACAGTTAAAGAAAATAAATATTTCTTTTTGTTGGGGAGAAGAAGCACAGTCTGCTGGTTAAATAATATTCACATCTACTTCCATATTCGTTTATTAATTTACACCACAATAAAATAAAACACTCTCCTATAACAATTCAATCGACGCCATAACTATTACACACACACGGAAACTAAACCATCTTAACTACCAAAGACTAACTATGCCATAGATAAAACATGATGTTGCTATTCAATACTCCTCCTCAACATCATCAGTTTTATCAACTATACCTAAACTACAAACATGCCTATTAAAAGAACTCTTCGCTAAAGGCTTTGTAAAAACATCTGCTAACTGTTCATGGGTTTTTATATACTTTACATTTATTACACCTTCCTCTACTTTCTCCTTGACAAATCTATATTTAATATCAATATGCTTCAAACGTTTCTGATCAGGATTTTTTACAGATTTTATAGTACTTTGGTTGTCTTCAAAAATAACAATACTACTGGTTTGTATCTCTAATTCCAATAACAATTTCTTAACCCAACATGCTTCAACACTTGCTTCACAAAGAGCTACTAATTCAGCTTCTGTGGTACTCAAAGCCACACTTGTCTGCTTCTTAGACTTCCATATAACGGTATTATTAAACAATTTAAATACATATCCTGTAGTTGACTTTCTGTCATTCTCTCTCGCCCAATCAGAATCTACATAACCAATTAATGGTATATCACATTCATCTTTCACATATCTTAATTTATAATCAACTGTACCTTTTACATATCTCAATACCTTCTTAATACTCTTCCATAAACTTTCATTTGGCTTCGACTGATATCTACATAAATAATATACTGCTGTTGCTAAATCTGGTCTAGTACCTACTGTTACATACATTAAAGAACCTAATAACGACCTACACATTCTCTCATATGACATATCCACATCAAACTCCTCATTCATTATAAAATTTACATCCATTGGTATATCTACACTTCTACAATCATTCATACCATATTTTCTTAAAACATTTTTCAAATATTTACTCTGATCCATCATCAAACTATTATCCTTCTTCTCAATTGAAATACCTAAGTAAGTTAACTTATCAGATCCCATATCTTTCATTCTAAATTGTGAACTCAAAAACTCTTTAACTGAATCAATCTCTCGTGTATCACTTCCCATTATCAACAGATCATCGACATACAATAAAATATACAAATCTTCTTTCATATACAAACAAAAATCATTCTCTGATCGTTTAAAACCAAACTTTCTTATTGTTTCATTAAAACATTCATACCAATATTTAGGTGATTTCCTGAGACCATACAAAGACCTATTTAATTTTAACACATAATTCTCTTTAACTGTTATGCCTACTGGTGGTTTCAAAAATACTACTTCATCTATCTTTCCATATAAAAATGCTCCCTTTACATCCATTTGATGTATATGATAATCTCTGTAAGTTGCAATTGAAAGTAATATTCTTAACGTTTGTAATCTCAATACTGGTGAATATATCTCATCAAAATTATTCTCTTGTTGAAAACCCCTAACTACTAATCTTGCCTTCTTAATAATTTCATCACCTACATACTTCTTAGTAAACACCCATTTTGTATCAATCAATAATTTCTCCTCTTTAGGTTTAGGAACAACACTCCATGTCTTACTCTCATTTAATACTTTAATTTCTTCTTCTACAGCTTTCATCCAACCATCTCTATCCTCTCTTAACTCAATATCTTCATAACGCGTCGGTGTATCATCATTCATCTGTCCAGTATACAATGCAAACAACACTTCTTCAGAATCATTAAAATCAATCACATAATCTTTCATCCATCTCGGTTTCCTTATTGTACGGTTTGCTTTATCTTTCATCTCACTATCAATACTCTCCTGTCTAATCAATACTTCATTTTCCTCATTAACACAATCAATATCACCTTCTGATTCCTCATTGTTACTTCCCTCTATCTTATCTTTATCTCCCATTTCTATCACTACTAACTCCTCCTGTTTCTCACATCCTTCATCAAAAATTACATTTCTTCCAACTATTACTTTATTTTCAGTTTCATCCCATAACTTATAACCTGCTCTACAATAACCTATCATTCTTAACTTCTGTCCCTTAGCATCCCATTTACTTCTCATGACTTTCGGTATATGATTATATGCGACACATCCAAAAACTCTTAAATTACACACATTAGGTTTCCGTCCTTCCCATCCTTCATACGGTGTATACTTCCTTCCACTCGTAGGGCTTCTGTTTATGACATATGTAGCAAAATATAATGCTTCTCCCCATAATTCCTTCGGTAATTTTGATTCTAATAAAATAGTACGTGCCCTGTCAACTAACGTTCTATTCATTCTCTCAGCTACTCCATTCATCTCTGGATTGTATGCTACTGTATATTGCATTAAGATACCATTATTGGAACAAAATTTTTTAAATTCCTGTGACACATATTCTTTACCATTATCAGTTCTTAATTTTAACAAATTTCTATCAAAATGTTTAGTAACGTAATTATAATAATCTCTAAATTTATCGAACACCTCTGACTTATTTTTTAACAAATATATTATGGTAAAATGAGTATAGTCATCAATAAAAGTAACAAAATATCTATATCCGTCAAATGTAGGTGGGTCCATAGGTCCACATACATCACTGTGCACTAATTCAAGAGGTTTACATGCCCTATATCCAGTTTTATTAAAAAGTAATCTAGTACTCTTCCCTATCATACATGATTCACATAACATTTTTGATAATTTAACATTTTTCAAATCGCTCATTCCTTTGACTAAATTTTGTTTCGATAATAAATTCAAATCATTAATATTCAAATGACCATATCTCCTGTGCCATAAATTTATAACATTTAAATCATTTTTATTAGTGTAATTACAATCATTCTTAATAACTTTGGTGGTTAATGTATACAACGAACCTTCACTATAACCTAACATTATTAAATTACCATACCCATTGTAAACATATACTTTGTTGTTTGAAAACACTACTTTATGCCCACTATTTATAATTCTAGATACTGATAACAAATTCTTTCTTAATTCAGGCACATATAAAACATTTTTAATACTACAATACTGTAAACTACCATATATCCAACTCTTAACCTCAATGTCACCCATTCCTACAGCTTTCAATACGACATCATTTTTAGCTGCTGCAATAATTTTAGGAGTCTGTAAGTTTATATAGTTAGAAAAATAACTTTTATCATTCACTAAATGATCTGAACAACCGGAGTCTATACACCATAACACTTCACTCCTACTCGGACCTACCTCACTTTGCTCACTTATAAACACATCACTTATCTCCTCCTTCGTCCCGGCAACCAAAGAACACCCGGCTCCTCCTGCACCTCGCCACGATCCACCGTTCCTTCCTCGTACATATGATGAACCTCTATGCTGCCACGGTCCACGTCCACCATTCTGCCACTGTCCACGTCCTGTGTTCTGCCACTGACCATGTCCTGGGTTTCGCCACTGTCCACGTACAGGGTTGCTCCACTGTCCACGTCCTGGGGTCTGCCACCGATTAAAACCACCTGCCACATTTGCTCGATTCGGACATCTTTCAGCCTTATGACCACTTCGGCCACATGAAAAACATAAAAATGCACTCTCAATTTTGTTAGAACTATTTGACCCTTTTTTCTTTTCTTCCTCTCCTAGTAACCTATCCTTTACCAAGTGTAATGATATCTCACTCATTGCTTCCAACGCTGTTACTATGCCCTCATATGACTTTGGCATCGATAATAATATATAATTTATTTTTTCTTCTTCTGATAACTCACTTCCAGCATCACTCAATGTGGAAAATATCTCTTCTAATTTAACAAAATGCTGTTTCAAATCTGTACTTTCAATATAACGAATCTCTGTTAATTTTCTTCTCATAAATAATTTACTCCTAGTTCCTTTCTGCTTGAAATTTTTAACTAAATTTTGAAACATCAAATATGCTGTGTCTTTTTTAATATATTCTATATGACTATCCGCTACACCTGATATTAAAATGGCTTGCGCCTTCGCCTCAATTTTCTCATCTTTTAAATCACTATTAATTATCGCATCCAATACCCCACTCTCTCTCAATATCGATTTAATTCTAAATTCCCATGCACCAAAATTCTCTCCAGCAAACTGCACTATATTCAATTCTTTTCTCTGCATTTTTAACAATAATTCTCAATATACTCATAACCTTTGTTAAACTGCGTCACCCGCCGCCGCTATTACGCCACACCTTTTCACACAATATTATCGCGGTCTTGACTGGACTCTGTTCTGTGCTCTGGGCCCATAACCCTGTTGGGGAGAAGAAGCACAGTCTGCTGGTTAAATAATATTCACATCTACTTCCATATTCGTTTATTAATTTACACCACAATAAAATAAAACACTCTCCTATAACAATTCAATCGACGCCATAACTATTACACACACACGGAAACTAAACCATCTTAACTACCAAAGACTAACTATGCCATAGATAAAACATGATGTTGCTATTCAATACTTTTTATTTTAAATCTTCAAAAAATATTTATCATCATCATCACGAACGGTCTAGAGTCGTCTTCTTAAGCCGGCATAGCGGAGGCGACTGCTGTCTGCAGAAGTTATCTTCTCTCAAGGACCATTTTCTAATTTAACTATGACTATTTTTATTTATGAGATATTATTTGAAAAAAAAACTAAATTTTGATAATTTATTTGTTTTTTTTTTTCTAGAATATATAAAAACAATAAATGGATTAATATGGCGTTTTTATAACATTGCGCCTTGATTATTACTTAAAATCTCAAGAGAGCTAGTAATACAAAAATACCTCGAAGTAAGGTTTTAATATTAGTAGTGTATCACGTGGTAAAAGCCATCTATCTTTTGACGCCCCGTAATCTATGGCGAATACCATGGCGAAGATTTATTTTTGTGTGTGCGGTTACCAATTTTGTTCAAAGATAAAGGTCAATAGGTAGATAAATTTCCAACGCATTGTGAGTGCGAACCTTATGGAGGTGGGTAGGCAGGTTCAGTCCGCAATTTATTAGGGTCTCTAACATAATTTAGTATGCATCTACTAACATATCATTTTATATTCTTTAATTTATTATGTAGACTCAATTATGGCGTGTTACGCACTCATAGAACCGAAAAGAATCATCTCTTGCAAGAAGCCTGGTGATGCCTCGTTTCACAATATCATTATATCATCATGTGTCAAAGAAAAACACATAAGAAGAATTGCTATAGCAAGTGTATACACACCGGCCGGTAGAGGTTTAAAAGAGCGCGATTAATTGTGTAACAAGTGCTCCACGGGACACAAAGGACAAGGCAGTTCATTTGTGGTATACATACTATTATATATAAATATTTTAATTATTACTTTTTGTTTATTGTAGTTCGGCATGTGACAACACTCCGCCTGATGTGAAGCTAGAGCGCGGTCCATGAATGGAAACAACTGCTACTACAGAGAAACCTGTGCGGGCAGCAGTCGCCTCCACTATGCCGGCTTGGGGAGACGAGCATGTACCATCTATTGACAGTGCACACTCCTCTCGCTATACCTGGCTACTTTCAAACTATTCCTGAAACGCGACAAAGTCACTTCACGGGTGTTACATTCGAAAGTGGTGGTACTACCCCAGGACGGCAGATTGGGCTAATAACCATAATCAATCTGCCTACCACTCTTTAAAATTTTACGTGAAAGTAATGGTTAAAATTAAAATTTGGTTGCTTCAAAAAGAATCTGTCACTTTTGACGTTTACTTTAACCTTAACCGTAACCAGTGAATCTTGGCTAGTTAAAGTTAAAGTAATCGTCAAACCAATGTTGCTAACGTCAAATGTATGAAAAGAAGCCAAATATGTTTTTCTATGTTTTTCGGGAATGTACTCCTCATTACGTTACACACCCTTTTATTGATAACGTTATGAATTTACACGATGGTGCAACGCGTAACGTAACCGTTAAGGTCGCAGGAAATTGTAATAGTCAATTACTTTAACGGGCCTTTTGGTGCGACTAGACCTAAGTTTGTTTTTTTTTTTCTCGACAATGCAGTCGATATGACAATTTCAACCTTATTGTTGTTAGAAATATGCTGGAAAATAGATTCCTAATCACAACCGTATCTACTTGATGTAAAAAAGCCATTATTAGGAAAATATAAGGCTACGACTAAGAGAGACTATGTGTGTGCAATGAAGAGAAAGAGATAATAAAGGGAGAAGGCTAAGGGTGTTGATGACGATCACGTTTATTTAGTTTACCCCTTTTTTATTTTAGCACGTCATATGACTGGATCCCGCCTGTTGTTAAGCTAGAGTGCGATTCGTGAACGCAAGCGCCTAGTATCCGGAGCAGTCGCCCCCGCTATGCCGGCTTTGTGAGATGCCTCTTTTTAAAGTGCATAACGTCTAAAAGGATGTTTCGCTTCAAAAGACTTGATATATTCTTTGTGAGATGAAACAATATAAAAACTTGGTTGAAGATTTAACTAATTAAATAAGTTTTCTTTCTACATTTTGTCACGGAAACGCAGCTGCACTTATTCTACTAGATATTATATTATACTATGAAACTATATTCATCTTAATCCTTCCTTATTCTAACTATAAATTATTATTATTTTATTGTAGCTCGACATGTGACAACACTCCGCCTAATGTAAAACTAGAGTGCGGTCCATGAATAGAAACAACTGCTACTACAGAGAGACCTGTGCGGGCAGCAGTCGCCTCCACTATGCCGGCTTGAGGAGACGAGCATGTACCATCTTAGATAGACAGTGCACACTCCTCTCTGTATTTGATTTGATTTAATTTTAAAAAAATGTTTCATGTCTCGGTCTGTTTGTGTTGTCCTTGTTCTGATACCCATAGTGTATGTATATTTAATTAATTTATATGTAAAAGTATTTTAAAAGGAATTTCCCTGTAAGCAATTTCCAAACCTCTAATCTTAATACGGAATACATTTTGTATAGTCAAATAGAAAATGTTTGTCTGTCGCGTTTCAGGAAACAATCTTTCCGACAGATCCCACGGGAATCGGTAACCCGGCACCAACTCTATGGGCGGGAGAATCTCTTATTCCGCAACCTTTATACTCGTATACATGAGTATGTAGATTGTTACAAAGTATTTTTTATTTTTTTTGTTTTATATGGCGTATAATAATTTGCCAGTGTCAAAGTACATATTTCTTGCAGCAAGTTAATAATATTGTGCATCACGAGTCAATCATTCATCACACTAATCAGTCAGGTCAAGTCTTCAGTCAAGTCAAAAATTGTCCAGTAAAATGGTAGAATCTTTCTTGAAAATTCCTACGGAGTTTTGGAGGGTAACTGAAAACACAGGTTCCCTTCTTTTGAATTGTTTGCCCACACTCACGTAAGTTCACGAACACTTAATGGTTAATAATCCACAATTATTACACATTAACACTCGAAGAACGCACAAGTTTAGAAAAATAATTCAAGACAGATAACCTGACGTCTCAAGATGGCCGCCAAAACTCCAAGAGAATTGTTCGTTGATGATTTTAAGTCCGTTTTGTAGGAAAATACCGATTACTTTTTTTTCACCTGGGTTATTGAGTAATTAGTTGTTTTCTGATGCAATATTTGAGGTTATTAGTATATTAAATGCTTTAATAATTGATAATATCTGTTTTCTATGTAATTAAACATTGTCTATTGATTAGTAAACGATGTGTTGATATAATTAAAATGAATTAATAAAAAATAAAATATTATTTTAAAATATTGTTTTCTTATAAACTATTAGATACAATCAACTAGAGTAGTTGAAATTGTTGATATTATCATAAAGGTTAGTTTGGACTTGGGGAACTTACAATTTTTTAAATTGTAGCTCGGCATATGACAACACTCCGTCTTATATAAATCCAGAGTGCGGTCCATGAACGGAGATAATAATTGCTGCAGCAATATATCCGCTTGAGATGACAAAAATGTACATCATCCAGTTTGACAATCGCTACTAGTTGTTTAAATTTTCTGCTCACTTTTTAAGAAAAATCATCTTTCTAGTAACTCTAATAATTGGGGCAAATTACCACAGAGGATGTTCAAGGCAGCAGTAACCTCCGCAATGCCGGCTTTAACAATGCACATGCATTTTAAAATATGTTTTGCGCCAATATACTGAGTGCATAAATGTGTAAATTGATGATTCGCAGGCATCAGGTATTTGTATTATCTTTGTTGGTTGGCTGTTACGTTTTGCATTTCAAATCAAACGGTAAACAAACTCCATGTTGTACCATTCTATACCACAAATGGTGTTATACATAGATTTGAATTTAGATCTTATTACGTTCGCAATAGAGACGATGTGCAACGAATAGTGTGGTTTGTTACAAAATTACCTACTTCTGTTTTATGATATCCTAGTTATTTGAAATGGTATGTAAATAACTTTATGCCGTTTTTTTATTGTAAGGTGGGCAGAGTGAATTGTTTCTATGCAAAATATATCACCATTGAGTATTGAATCTCATTTTACTGTGGAGTTTGTTTGCTTTCGAAAATCAAGTCACATATACTCCTCAAATCTTTAAGCCGGTATGGCGGAGGTGACTGTTACCTGTGGATATTTATATATTAGCATAGCGTCCAGTTAACATCAGGCAGAATGACTTCACAGATGAATGGGGGTTAAAGAGTGGTAGGTAGACAGATGATGGTTATTTGTCCAGTCTGCCGTGTTGGGGTAGTACCGCCACTTTCGAATGTAACACCCGTGAAGTGACTATGTCGCGTCAGCTATAACGAGAAGAGTCACTGTCAATCTAGATGGTGCATACTCGTCTCCCCAGGTCGGCACAGCGGAGGCGACTGATGCCTGTTAAAATATCTCTGTAGTAGTGTTGTTACATGCCGAGCTACAATTTAAAAATGTTTGGAACATGCAATTGCTGTAAAAGTTTGCTGTAGCAAATATAATGGGTGGAATACTGAAAAAATAATCTTGGACACAAAACTACAATACTGGTAGTTTATGTTTTATAGTTTTGACGAATAGATTTTGTTCGCAATCTGACACGTTCATTTTCGACGCTTGTTTGGTTCCATTTTACTATTTTGTTTTTATTTTTGTGAAAGTTGATTGTTAGTTTTTTATTATGGGATAAATTAAATATGGGAGTAAAACCCGAAACCTCCGCGAGAATGCCCATTTTTGGGCCCACTCAATACCTAATAGTTTAGTAACAAAACAATATTCTAAAATAATATCTTATTTTTTCATTAATTATTTTAATTATATCAACACATCGTTTACCAATCTATAGAAAATGTTTAATTACATAAAAACAATAATAATCAATTATTAAAGCATTTAATATAATAATAACATCAAATATTGCATCAGAAAACATCTAATTACTCGATAACCCGGGTGAAAAAATTAAAACTGTCTGGTAATAAGGAACGTAGATTTATTTTTCTACAAAAACTTGAGAAAAAAATTGTGGGCCCATTTCTCTTAGGCGAATGGGTATTCTACTTTTTAATCATCATGATCATTCAGTTACTCCCAAATCTGATGTATGAATAATGTTAGCAATAATGTCTAAAACGAGCGCCATTGAACCGTACTAATTGAACCATTAACAATGCCACTAATTACATTCAAAGCTTGCTGCAAGATACGATCATATTATTACTAGAGATGAAACGGATAGCAGTTTAGCCGGATACCGGTGAACGTTACTGTTAGGTGCATCGGGCCCATAGTCTATTACGTAGGCGGGGCGCGCGACCGAACGGGTGTCTAGTGTGTACAGCGAAAGACTTTTTTCTGAAGATGACCTTTTTTAGGAAGACAAGCGAAACCACTCGCTACCTCCTTATGCAGAGAAATTAGTATACATTATCGTGAAGCGATAGTTAAATGAAAGAATGGGTTAGCTTACTATATTTTAATTTAAAATAATGAGTTACAAACAGCAGACTTACAGGCTAGTGAGGGTGTAGTAATGTAGGATGTAGGGCCGGTACGTAAGATGTGGAGAGCATGAGGGCGTGGGTCGGCGGCGTTCCCGCGTCGGAGACCGCTATCCTCTTCGGCGAGACTCCTTGCAGGGTGCAGGACGTGCAGGAACCCGAAGGACGGTTGAGAGCAGCACATGGGCAGGCGCGTACAGACTTCAGAGATGACCCCATCTTCTTGTCTCGTCTTGCAGCACTCTTATTGGGTGTAGCGAGCAGCGGCGTCGGAGGTCTCACGTTGATGAATCAGACTTGTTACAGAGTTTAGAGGTCTTCTTTTGCAGTTCCCGGGGTGTAGTGGCCCCGGGAAAAGACCTTTAGGTGCAGAGCTTCATTGTTAGTGTTTTTTAGCCGGAGAAATGATCACGGAGAACTGATCCAGAGAACTGATGACGGAGGATTGATCCCGATGAAGAGAATGGGTCGTTTTTTATAGCCCTTTTTAGATTTGAAAATTTGATTTGAATGAATGTGTCATGGAATGTCAGTATTTCGAAATGGAACAATATCTTCTTGAATTAATGAGGTTTGTAAGGTAATTTTGGAAGAAAATGTTTAAAATCTAGGTGAAAATGAAATTTAAAAAACTAATCGTCAACATTGTCAGATACAAAAAAAATATAGAAAAAGTGAAAAATAACATAGTAATTTTATGTAAAAATTGTAAATAATGCCAGGAAAAGTATAGTAAAATTATGCCCCACAACCTGGTGATAAGTCCCAAATGATGTGATGTGTAAAACTCGAGAAAACATATAAAACATGATGATGACATTAGGATATGAACATGAAAAACCAAATAAGATGAAAAGAAACAAGGTTAGGGGATATAGTACGCTATATTTTCCCCCACAACCCCAGAAAATTTTTGACTCAGAAAAAATTTTGGAGCAAAGGCCGAGAGAATCCAGAGGAACATTGCTTACAGACACATACATCAACAATCAAACACCTACATTATTCATCAAACATACTATCATCTACATACAGTTATGGGTGGAGTTCACATTCAATGACTGCCACTCAAAAGGAATGTTCCCAAATGACGACTAGGCTTCTTTAAGGAGTAGTCAACCGCTCCATCAATGGAAAATAAATTTGACCTAAGGCTTATTTAGCGAGTAGTCAGCCGCTCGATGAATAGAAATAAATTTGACCTAAGGCTTATTTACCGAGTAGTCAGCCGCTCGATGAAGAAATTTGATCTTAGGCTTATTTAGGGAGTTATCAACCGCTCCATAATTAAAGTAGTTCGCTAAGAGCGGTAGGGCTCAAAGTGTAGAATCGGTAGTAGCCGATTTGTAGAGAAAAAGCTAAGAGCGGTAGGGCTCAAAGTGTAGAATCGGTAGTAGCCGATTTGTAGAGTAAAAAAAACGCTAAGAGCGGTAGGGCTCCAAGTGTAGAAGTGAAGAAAAGCTCGTGTCACCTAGGGACGCTAAAGCAGGAGTTTAAAAACTCGGGTTAAGTAACAAAATAAAAAAATGAATAAATTTAGAATTAATGACGATGAATGGATTGCAGGATGATAGAATATGTAGTTCAAGTAAATGTAGAATTGTGTAGAATGTAGAATAGAATAATAAAAAGTGTCAAAGAGTGATGTAGGTTGAAGTGAAGTGTAAGAGTAGAATTAAATTAAAATAATGTAAGCTAAAAAAAATAGAATTATGTAGATTAAAATAAATTACACCAAAAGAAACCGAGAGTGATTCGCACTAGAAAAAGTGTTGTTTTAGAATTTGGAAAAAGAGTAAAGTTAAAAATTTAGAAGAGTAAAGAGTGAAGTTTTAGTTAGTTGGGCGCCAAACTATCGTGAAGCGATACTTAAATGAAAGAATGGGTTAGCTTACTATATTTTAATTTAAAATAATGAGTTACAAACAGCAGACTTACAGGCTAGTGAGGGTGTAGTAATGTAGGATGTAGGGCCGGTACGTAAGATGTGGAGAGCATGAGGGCGTGGGTCGGCGGCGTTCCCGCGTCGGAGACCGCTATCCTCTTCGGCGAGACTCCTTGCAGGGTGCAGGACGTGCAGGAACCCGAAGGACGGTTGAGAGCAGCACATGGGCAGGCGCGTACAGACTTCAGAGATGACCCCATCTTCTTGTCTCGTCTTGCAGCACTCTTATTGGGTGTAGCGAGCAGCGGCGTCGGAGGTCTCACGTTGATGAATCAGACTTGTTACAGAGTTTAGAGGTCTTCTTTTGCAGTTCCCGGGGTGTAGTGGCCCCGGGAAAAGACCTTTAGGTGCAGAGCTTCATTGTTAGTGTTTTTTAGCCGGAGAAATGATCACGGAGAACTGATCCAGAGAACTGATGACGGAGGATTGATCCCGATGAAGAGAATGGGTCGTTTTTTATAGCCCTTTTTAGATTTGAAAATTTGATTTGAATGAATGTGTCATGGAATGTCAGTATTTCGAAATGGAACAATATCTTCTTGAATTAATGAGGTTTGTAAGGTAATTTTGGAAGAAAATGTTTAAAATCTAGGTGAAAATGAAATTTAAAAAACTAATCGTCAACATTGTCAGATACAAAAAAAATATAGAAAAAGTGAAAAATAACATAGTAATTTTATGTAAAAATTGTAAATAATGCCAGGAAAAGTATAGTAAAATTATGCCCCACAACCTGGTGATAAGTCCCAAATGATGTGATGTGTAAAACTCGAGAAAACATATAAAACATGATGATGACATTAGGATATGAACATGAAAAACCAAATAAGATGAAAAGAAACAAGGTTAGGGGATATAGTACGCTATATTTTCCCCCACAACCCCAGAAAATTTTTGACTCAGAAAAAATTTTGGAGCAAAGGCCGAGAGAATCCAGAGGAACATTGCTTACAGACACATACATCAACAATCAAACACCTACATTATTCATCAAACATACTATCATCTACATACAGTTATGGGTGGAGTTCACATTCAATGACTGCCACTCAAAAGGAATGTTCCCAAATGACGACTAGGCTTCTTTAAGGAGTAGTCAACCGCTCCATCAATGGAAAATAAATTTGACCTAAGGCTTATTTAGCGAGTAGTCAGCCGCTCGATGAATAGAAATAAATTTGACCTAAGGCTTATTTACCGAGTAGTCAGCCGCTCGATGAAGAAATTTGATCTTAGGCTTATTTAGGGAGTTATCAACCGCTCCATAATTAAAGTAGTTCGCTAAGAGCGGTAGGGCTCAAAGTGTAGAATCGGTAGTAGCCGATTTGTAGAGAAAAAGCTAAGAGCGGTAGGGCTCAAAGTGTAGAATCGGTAGTAGCCGATTTGTAGAGTAAAAAAAACGCTAAGAGCGGTAGGGCTCCAAGTGTAGAAGTGAAGAAAAGCTCGTGTCACCTAGGGACGCTAAAGCAGGAGTTTAAAAACTCGGGTTAAGTAACAAAATAAAAAAATGAATAAATTTAGAATTAATGACGATGAATGGATTGCAGGATGATAGAATATGTAGTTCAAGTAAATGTAGAATTGTGTAGAATGTAGAATAGAATAATAAAAAGTGTCAAAGAGTGATGTAGGTTGAAGTGAAGTGTAAGAGTAGAATTAAATTAAAATAATGTAAGCTAAAAAAAATAGAATTATGTAGATTAAAATAAATTACACCAAAAGAAACCGAGAGTGATTCGCACTAGAAAAAGTGTTGTTTTAGAATTTGGAAAAAGAGTAAAGTTAAAAATTTAGAAGAGTAAAGAGTGAAGTTTTAGTTAGTTGGGCGCCAAACTATCGTGAAGCGATACTTAAATGAAAGAATGGGTTAGCTTACTATATTTTAATTTAAAATAATGAGTTACAAACAGCAGACTTACAGGCTAGTGAGGGTGTAGTAATGTAGGATGTAGGGCCGGTACGTAAGATGTGGAGAGCATGAGGGCGTGGGTCGGCGGCGTTCCCGCGTCGGAGACCGCTATCCTCTTCGGCGAGACTCCTTGCAGGGTGCAGGACGTGCAGGAACCCGAAGGACGGTTGAGAGCAGCACATGGGCAGGCGCGTACAGACTTCAGAGATGACCCCATCTTCTTGTCTCGTCTTGCAGCACTCTTATTGGGTGTAGCGAGCAGCGGCGTCGGAGGTCTCACGTTGATGAATCAGACTTGTTACAGAGTTTAGAGGTCTTCTTTTGCAGTTCCCGGGGTGTAGTGGCCCCGGGAAAAGACCTTTAGGTGCAGAGCTTCATTGTTAGTGTTTTTTAGCCGGAGAAATGATCACGGAGAACTGATCCAGAGAACTGATGACGGAGGATTGATCCCGATGAAGAGAATGGGTCGTTTTTTATAGCCCTTTTTAGATTTGAAAATTTGATTTGAATGAATGTGTCATGGAATGTCAGTATTTCGAAATGGAACAATATCTTCTTGAATTAATGAGGTTTGTAAGGTAATTTTGGAAGAAAATGTTTAAAATCTAGGTGAAAATGAAATTTAAAAAACTAATCGTCAACATTGTCAGATACAAAAAAAATATAGAAAAAGTGAAAAATAACATAGTAATTTTATGTAAAAATTGTAAATAATGCCAGGAAAAGTATAGTAAAATTATGCCCCACAACCTGGTGATAAGTCCCAAATGATGTGATGTGTAAAACTCGAGAAAACATATAAAACATGATGATGACATTAGGATATGAACATGAAAAACCAAATAAGATGAAAAGAAACAAGGTTAGGGGATATAGTACGCTATATTTTCCCCCACAACCCCAGAAAATTTTTGACTCAGAAAAAATTTTGGAGCAAAGGCCGAGAGAATCCAGAGGAACATTGCTTACAGACACATACATCAACAATCAAACACCTACATTATTCATCAAACATACTATCATCT
The DNA here is from genome assembly GCA_948150575.1 of Tinea pellionella. Taxonomy (NCBI): domain Eukaryota; kingdom Metazoa; phylum Arthropoda; class Insecta; order Lepidoptera; family Tineidae; genus Tinea; species Tinea pellionella. The sequence continues at coordinate 149,619 of OX411263.1, read as the reverse complement.
ACATACAGTTATGGGTGGAGTTCACATTCAATGACTGCCACTCAAAAGGAATGTTCCCAAATGACGACTAGGCTTCTTTAAGGAGTAGTCAACCGCTCCATCAATGGAAAATAAATTTGACCTAAGGCTTATTTAGCGAGTAGTCAGCCGCTCGATGAATAGAAATAAATTTGACCTAAGGCTTATTTACCGAGTAGTCAGCCGCTCGATGAAGAAATTTGATCTTAGGCTTATTTAGGGAGTTATCAACCGCTCCATAATTAAAGTAGTTCGCTAAGAGCGGTAGGGCTCAAAGTGTAGAATCGGTAGTAGCCGATTTGTAGAGAAAAAGCTAAGAGCGGTAGGGCTCAAAGTGTAGAATCGGTAGTAGCCGATTTGTAGAGTAAAAAAAACGCTAAGAGCGGTAGGGCTCCAAGTGTAGAAGTGAAGAAAAGCTCGTGTCACCTAGGGACGCTAAAGCAGGAGTTTAAAAACTCGGGTTAAGTAACAAAATAAAAAAATGAATAAATTTAGAATTAATGACGATGAATGGATTGCAGGATGATAGAATATGTAGTTCAAGTAAATGTAGAATTGTGTAGAATGTAGAATAGAATAATAAAAAGTGTCAAAGAGTGATGTAGGTTGAAGTGAAGTGTAAGAGTAGAATTAAATTAAAATAATGTAAGCTAAAAAAAATAGAATTATGTAGATTAAAATAAATTACACCAAAAGAAACCGAGAGTGATTCGCACTAGAAAAAGTGTTGTTTTAGAATTTGGAAAAAGAGTAAAGTTAAAAATTTAGAAGAGTAAAGAGTGAAGTTTTAGTTAGTTGGGCGCCAAACTATCGTGAAGCGATACTTAAATGAAAGAATGGGTTAGCTTACTATATTTTAATTTAAAATAATGAGTTACAAACAGCAGACTTACAGGCTAGTGAGGGTGTAGTAATGTAGGATGTAGGGCCGGTACGTAAGATGTGGAGAGCATGAGGGCGTGGGTCGGCGGCGTTCCCGCGTCGGAGACCGCTATCCTCTTCGGCGAGACTCCTTGCAGGGTGCAGGACGTGCAGGAACCCGAAGGACGGTTGAGAGCAGCACATGGGCAGGCGCGTACAGACTTCAGAGATGACCCCATCTTCTTGTCTCGTCTTGCAGCACTCTTATTGGGTGTAGCGAGCAGCGGCGTCGGAGGTCTCACGTTGATGAATCAGACTTGTTACAGAGTTTAGAGGTCTTCTTTTGCAGTTCCCGGGGTGTAGTGGCCCCGGGAAAAGACCTTTAGGTGCAGAGCTTCATTGTTAGTGTTTTTTAGCCGGAGAAATGATCACGGAGAACTGATCCAGAGAACTGATGACGGAGGATTGATCCCGATGAAGAGAATGGGTCGTTTTTTATAGCCCTTTTTAGATTTGAAAATTTGATTTGAATGAATGTGTCATGGAATGTCAGTATTTCGAAATGGAACAATATCTTCTTGAATTAATGAGGTTTGTAAGGTAATTTTGGAAGAAAATGTTTAAAATCTAGGTGAAAATGAAATTTAAAAAACTAATCGTCAACATTGTCAGATACAAAAAAAATATAGAAAAAGTGAAAAATAACATAGTAATTTTATGTAAAAATTGTAAATAATGCCAGGAAAAGTATAGTAAAATTATGCCCCACAACCTGGTGATAAGTCCCAAATGATGTGATGTGTAAAACTCGAGAAAACATATAAAACATGATGATGACATTAGGATATGAACATGAAAAACCAAATAAGATGAAAAGAAACAAGGTTAGGGGATATAGTACGCTATAACATTCACCGCAATTTGTCTTTAGTGCCGTATGAGTACTAATTCATATTCTAAGTTGTAGAATTATCTTGTGATTACTGATTGCATTTCTTAAGTGATACTAACTAAATAAAGCAATTAATTAATTTAAAATATTTTTTTTTTAAATCCGGTATTCGGACGGATAGTATTTAAGCCGCCAGATATACCGGATGGCGGATAGTTACCGGATATCCGTTTCATCTCTAATTATTACTACTACTACTACTTAACTCTCGGTCTGTCCCCATTGGGGTAGGCAGAAACTATGGAACCACTATACCACTTTCGCTTCGACCACAGGGGAGGGGAGTAATGGCCCCTCATGACTTGAACGACGGGTAACACCTTGAAAATATTATCCTTTTTTTTTGACGCGACATGTGTCGTCGACTGTCAGACCAGCACAGTGAAGGTTCATGAGCGCTGACGACCGGAGAACCGCAGCGCACGGTTGCCGCAGTCACCGTCACTATGCCGGCCCAAGGTTTTTTTTTATATTGACGCGACGCATGTGACGTCGACTGGCCTGGTGGTAAGCACAGTGGAGTTCCATGAGCGCCGACGACTGGAGGACCGCGGTGCACAGTGGCCCCAGTCGCCGTCAGTATGCCGGCCCAAGAAGGTGCTTTTTCACGCTCCGCTCATATTTTACCTTTTCATTATTACACAACTTTTGAATGAATTATAAACAAACTAAATAATAAAATGATATGTATGACAGACGTTTCGGTGACGTCAGAGGCACAAAAGAAATGCAATATGGAAGCCAAAATAAATATTCGACATTCCCTTCCCAGCATTTTATGATTATTATGAAAGAGATAACCTGAACAATATATTTTTATATATGTACAGTATGTATTAAATAGACATCACCCAACTCTTTTTTTTTTATGCTTAATAGGCAAACGTTTGACCGCACCCTGCCTGATGTTAAGCAGTGATGCGGTCTAAGATGGAGCACGCTTGCCTATGAGGTACCTGTTTACCCTTAATTTGAAGAAGCCCGTATTGTACTTCTCGGGAAACACAGACACCGGGAGAGAGTTCCACAGTTTCGCAGTACGCACGAGGAACGTGTTGTCAAAACGCCTCGTACGCACTTTAGGAACTCGTGGAACATAGCCAAGATAGCTTCCGTGCACCTGACCACAAAGAAATCGCTACATTGCGGCCGTGGTCTAGCTCTAAGACGCGTGAACTCACGATCGATATGACCCGTGTTCGAACCTCGCTAATTCTGACCAATGTAACTTTGTTATATATACTTTGGTCGCTCATTAAAGAGTGGTAGGCGGACTGATGATGGTTATTTGTTCAGTCTGTCGTCCTGGGGTAGTACCACCACTTTCGAATGTAACACCCGTGAAGTGACCTTGTTTGAAAGTAGCCAGGTATAACGAGAGGAGTGTGCGCTGTCAATCTAGATGGTGGATGCTCGTCTCCTCAAGCCGGTATAGTGGAGGCGACTGCTGCCCTGCTTTACATCAGGCGGAGTGTTGTCACATGCCGAGCTACAACAAAAAAATCTTTATTTGCCCACTAGTGCATTGTAAATCATAGAAATGCAAACTTCATACATCTAACATGAAAAAAAAGCGTAGGCCGCTTCAAACGATTTGACAATGTTGCCGTCAAGTCAAATATGTACTCACAAAGAACCTAAAGGTGACTACGGTCATCTTTTCTGTCGCGTCACATTGGGGTTATTACACATCTATTCTTATAGACTTTTAGTAAAAAAAATTGAAATTTTGGAAAACTCGATTAATATTTTTAATAATAATAATATTTTCTGGAATTATTCGCGAAGTTTGTTTTGATTACTTTAATCCGACGTAGCCGCATAAATTTTTTTTTATTGTTCTAATGTAAAGTTTACACCGAGATGGTTAAATTGTTCAGTCGGCCTCCAGTCTCCAGCCGCAGTTTTAAAATTTAAACGTAATTGTATAATTAGGCACGCCATCTTAACTATTAATTTATTATTCAACACATTCTTAACCCTGTTGAGTTATAAACTTGCCAGATGAAAAATATTATTCCCTGAAGCTTGCTGAATTTGTTGCTACACGTAAAAATTTAGAGTGGATTAAAATTTTGATGCATCGGTTTTTTTTTTACATATTTTCTTTTATACATTATGTTTTTATTAATATATTAAACTGGCTGATACCCGCCATTTTTTTTTTTTATTATTTTTTATTGTAGCTCTGCATGTGATGCAAATAAAACTAGAGTGCGGTCCATGAACGGAAACAACTGCTACTACAGAGAAATTTCTACGGGCAGCAGTCGCTTACGCTATGCCGGCTTGAGGAGACGAGCATGTAACATCTAGATTGACAGTGCACACTCCTCTCGCTACTATCAAGCTGCTCCCGAAACGCGACATAGTCACTTCACAGGTGTTACATTCGAAAGTGGTGGTACTACCCCAACACGGCAGACTGGGCAAAACCATCGTCAGTCTGCCTACTACTCTTTAATGAGCGACCAAAGTACATATAACAAAGTTACATTGGTCAGAATTAGTGAGGTTCGAACACGGGTCTCATCGATTGTAAGTTCACGTGTCTTACCGCTAGACCACGGCCGCTTTTAGTAAATGTTTGCGTAAATTAATACGAAGCCTAAGCATACAAACTTTCATCACCTATTTCGTCCTCTTTCAGTTTTTTCAGACAAATGATAACGCTATGTCCTTCCCCAAGGTGCAATTTGTCTTCTTGACAAATGTTCTTGAAATCTGTTCAGTGTTTTAGGTGTATAATATTAGTAGATGAAGAAAACTGCTGATAATTTTGTAAACGATAGCAGCATCCTCTCATTGTTACAATAAAAGAGAAATGTTTCAGGGTCGGCGTGGAAGTTGCCGGGTGAGGAGAGTGAGTTCTGTCACCTTGGATGAGGCACGTTCGTCTCACCTAACCTCCAACACCAGGTAGCAGTTGTATCCACTCATTTCACCGAACTGCTATTAAAAGTAATCACAGATAGATTTTTTAAATAAGTCTATCTCCTTTGTTCGAGTGGTAGGCAGACTGATGATGGTTATTAGTCCAGCCTGTCGTCCTGGGGTAGTGCCACCATTTTCGAATGTAACACGCGTGAAGAGAACTTGTCGCGTTTCGGGAGCAGTTTGGAAGTAGCCAAGTTTCAAAAGGAGTGTGTACTTTCAATCTAGATGGGGCATACTCCTCTCCCTAAGCCGGTATAGCGGAGGCGACTACTGCCCGTAGAGATTTATTTGTAACAGCAGTTTTTTCCGTTCATAGACCGCACTCTATAGTAACTATCGTCAGTCTGCCTGCCACTCTTTAATAGTGCGTTGCCTAACCGTAAACTGCGACCTTCTTATATTCGGGAAAATGTTCTTTTCTGTTAAAACATAATGTATTGTAAATATTAAAACATTAATAAAATATCAGATGCTCATTTAGCAGCTGAATAGCAAAACAAAGGAAATTGTTATTACAACTCTACAAACAAAACAAATGCTTAGGAGGGAGAGAACATCATCGACGTGCTATGGCAAAACACATTAACAATTATTATCACCAATCACCATCTAATATTTTTGTTATGGAACTACAATTAATCTATGCCTACATTTAACGAGTGTTCGGTCGAGAAGCTCGGTGTCGTATTCGGCCGAACGCTTTGTCTCGGCCGAGAACAGCCTTAAAATATTACTGGGGTAAGAATTATTATACACGGTAAATGTAGCAACTGCCTTAAGGGCTAATTTAGCTTGTACTTTCTACGAGCTTATTCTCAGACATTTGGTTCTGAACCAATGTACCATACCAATCAGGCGTCAGAGTTCGATTTAAAGTTTTTTTATTTAATTAACTCACAAGAACATAAAAATTTTCGCTTTCGTGAGCAAAACGCTTACGAGTAGACAACTAAAAAAACAATATTCACTTCTTCAATTGTGTTGGCAACGCCGAAAGCCGATACTCGACGCCACGATTGGTCGACCGAACCAAGTGGACCACTTCAATGCCAGCAGAGGGCGCTGGGAGAGCGCATTCTTGACAGGTGTTGACGCGTAAATACATTGCTGAAAAGGAACGCATCTGTCAAACTTTTTCCAGCCCTACCTCCTTGTTTGGCAATGCAATTCAGTCTACTAAGGTCGCTGAAGACGTTCGACGCGCGTACGACTCGTAATCGCTCCGCTTCGCTAAATATTTTATTACAACCGCACCGCATTATTTTTATGTACTTTATTGTGTTATCACCGCTTTAATATATACTTTATGAACGATATATCTATGTGTTCTTCCGCTATAAGTGCTGTGAAATTGTGCTGGACTGTGATGCACCCACATATCGAGCTCGACAAGTAAGTTGCATGCCTTTTTTTTCCTTGAGATAGCTTCGTTTCTTTATTTCCTCCGCGCTGTCGCATGTCTGCCATCATCCACTTCCGAGTTTGAGAGTGTGAGCCTGAACAGCATTGTATTTTGTACAGACACCCCGCTATAGATCGGCTTGTCTAGTCAGGTCTACTGGTCCTTCAGCCTCTTACCGCAAAACAAACGGCAAGGTATTCCGAACCAGCGAAAAACTATATTTTCTACGCACCAAGAGGTTTAATGCCGATCCAGTGTATTCGGCAGAACGCTGTTTCCATTACTTCAGCGTTAGGCGTTAGCTAGGTGCCTTTTTATTATTATCTCAAGTTCTGTAGAAATCTGTCGTACGAAAGGTTTAAATGCGTATTTATGTGCATCAATATATAAGGTTTGATATTGACAATAAAACGATCGTGTGTTTCTCTGTAAAACAAAGTTTTTTATTTTATTATTTATTAACAAATTATGTAGGTGCACGTAATATTCTCACCTGTAAAACAAAGAAACGACATTAAAAGTCGTATCTTACAATACCAAACAATACAATATCAATCCTTTTCTATTTAATTCAAATTTTATAACTTTATCTTATAATTTGCCAGTCTAGTCGGTACAACGAGAATTCGTGCAACTGACGCTCTTTGAGTTCATGCCAGCGCCATCTAGCTTTGCACATTATAACTAAATATATTTTCTTTACATCTCCCCCCCTAGGGGAAGAAAATTTTCAGAAAAATTGCATAAATATTGGCTCAAGTGCATTTTGCCATTCGTGCTCTGAATTTGTATAGAAAACTAAAAGTTGGAAGTTTCTCAAACAAAATATTATTTCTAACTGCTGTCGAATCCTTAGTATTATTATTATCTGATCCCTAAATTAGTGATGTACTATACTTTATATTATCACACACTCGAAATAAAGGACATCACTAGGCATGTTAGCGGTATTAAACTGTGGTGTTGCCACCATTGCCTATATGAAGACTGGAATAATATCACAATTTCGAAGTGTAACCTAGTTCAACTTGAAAGAAACGGGAGAAATATGCATTGTCAACAATGGTACAAGTCGACACTCTCGCAGCTCAACATTAAGTTTAGGTTTTCACATCGTTTGCACCAGAAGGCCCGTTAAAATTACTTTAACTGTTACTTTTACGGCGACGACGTAACCGTTAAACGTTTACATTTACTCCACACGCGTTGCAATATCGTGTAAATTCATATTGTTATCGTTAAAAGGGTGGCTGATCTCGAAAAATAAAAAAAAACATATTTGGCTTCTTTTCATACATTTGACGTTAGCGACATTGGTTTGACGATTACTTTAACTTTAACTAGCCAAGACTCGCTGGATACCTTTAAGGTTAAAGTAACCGTCAAAAACGTCAGGCGCGACGATGGTGCAACTCGTTTGGAGTAAATTTAAACCATAATGCAAACGTAACGGTTAAAGTAAGCATAAAAGTAATAGTTAAAGTACGGGCCTTCTTGTGCGAACGGTCCTAAGCAATTCCGTATATTCTAGTGGTTATGTTATTGGTTAGGTTAGCTTTATGTATGTGAATGTATTTATTATAATGTGTGATTCGAATCCGTGCGTAAATCGACATTTCTGATAACAACACTGACGCGAATATACTTCAAAACTTATTAAACCACGGTTCGATATCGTTAACAATTCGAATGACAAAACAATAAATAAATATTTTGTTGAGTAGTGTTTAAAATCCGCGTGTTAACTCGCCTTTCGTGGTGCGCGATAATTCGATAAAAGTTCGTTATGTAAATCGAGTTTGAATGACTTTTTCGATATAAAAATATTTGGAGCGTTATCGTGTGGCAGAGGGTTTAAACGATAATGCGAAATAGTGCCGACTTGAAATAAACCGAGTAAATATCAGAAATGGTTAATATAATTTCAGAGTTTTGTAAATAAAGTAGGAAAGTATCTTATGCTGACTAATCGAATAATCACAAATCAAATGGATAAGGTTCAATTAGATTATTGTTATACAGCATGTCCGAAAAGTAGTGGTCAAGCCGAATACGAGAGATGAGTTAATTTTTTAAACTTTTTAATTGGTAAAAATTTAGCGGGATTTGAACACGGGTCTCAACGATCGTGTCCACGCCTTAGAGTGAGTCCCGCTAGACCACGGCCGCTCTAGGAAAGCGAGAATAATGTTAGATTAATGAGTCTATTGGTTAAGAAGTTATCAGTTATTTTAAGAAAATATACTCTATAATATAAACAATAATTAAAGTGTCCATATTTAATTGGATTTATTACTAAAAAAACCAAATCTTTCCTCCTTCTTTCAAGCCGGCATAGCGGGGGCGACTGCTGTTTATGAATACCCTTCTAGCAGTCGTAATCAGGCGGAGTGCGGTCATTTGTTGTGCTGAAATAAAAAAAAGTCAAAGGTGTCAAATAATCTGTGGTCTTTTCGTTGTATTGTAGCGTGTGTGTAATCGAATTGTAATTTAAAAATAATATTACCTATGGTTGTTTTATTGTTCAAAGCAAAAGATATTAGAGTAATTATTTGCGGACATTCTGTATATGCAAAGTATACAAACTATTTTAACGAATTTATGGTGAACAGTAATATAGTTTGACAGAACCTGAAATGGCTTTGTCGGTCGTCGGTCATTAGTCCTCGGCTCCAGTTACGTAAGCCTGTATTTTAAAAGCTTTGGTTAGTGAGCTTATTTCAGAATTCTGTTTAAATGATATACCAACCTGTAAATAATAATGTTGAAATATTAAACACAAATAAAACCATTTCTTCATTATACCTTTATTCCTGTTGCTTTACATATTTACTTTTAAATAATACAATTATCTTAATTCTTTAACCACGGGCAATTACACTTTCTTTCTACATATTTGACAAAGAACACATCATAGATCACCGACCATTCTAACAACACTTTTATGTCAAAGACTAAATAATACTTTTCTATAATATAAAAATCATTCTTTCAACAAATAAAATAGTAAATGTAGACATCACTATTCTTGTAGGGACGTAAACCGATATAGTGCGGTACTTTGAAACATATTAACTTCTCGCATTTCCCAATTTCTTTTTGCCAAAGAAATCTTGTTATTTGATATGAGCTTGTGAAAATGGCCTCCGATACTCGTGAAGGGTAGGCAGCCATAACTCAATATAATATAAACTCAAAATTTTAACATTTAATAGTTAAAAACTCGTACATTACTTTTTTATTGTAGCTCGGCATGTGTCAACACTCCGCCTGATGTAAAGCTGGAGTGCAGTCCAACTGCTACTACTGATAAACCTGTGCGGGCAGCAGTCGCCTCCGCTATAGCCGGCTTGAGAAGACGAGCATGTAGCATCTAGATTGACGGTACACACTCCTCTCATTATACCTGGCTACTTTCAAACTGCTCCCGAAACGCAACAAGGTTACTTCACGGGCGTTACATTCGAAAGTGGTGGTACTATCCCAACACGGCAGACTGGGCTAATAACCATCATCAGTCTGCCTACCACTCTTTAATTTGTCCATTTTAAAATTGTCGAACATATAAAATGTATGTTTTAAATTGTTAACAAGTAGTACTAATGTTAAAGCAGACGTTGTTATCTAACCTTTTTGAGTTCCATATTATTTATTTACGAGGAAGGTAGAAAATTTTCGTGCTATTTGTAATGCGCGTGTGAGTAGAGATATATAGAGAGGGAGAGAGAGATCCCTAACGACTGGAACGCTTTCACAAAAAGCCAACTAAGGTGACCATGCCACTATTAAATATATTACTTACTCTTTATAATCATTACAACAATATACACAATTATATAGGGTTTAAAAAGATACCTACAATTCCCTTTAAGGTGAAAGCCAACACCTGAGCGTCCATACATTTGTTTTACTACATTGCCCGAAGCATAGCAGATTTATGTTGAAATTAAGTAATTTGATAACTTTCTCAGCACTAATTATTTGCGCAAATCACTATAATAAACAAATAGCTACGGCACAGAATATATAAAATGAATTTTATATATTTTAAACATTTTATTAACCGACTTCCAAAAAGGAGGAGGTTATATGTTCGTCGCGTATGTTTTTTTTTATATGTATGTTCATCGATTTTTTCTAAACGGCTTAACCGATTTCAATAATTCAAATTGTACTGTGTTAAGCTGCATTCCATAGTGGTCCCATATATTTTTCTAAGATGCACAGTGTGCAGTTTTTTAGTAAAACGGGAAAAAGAGTCAGTTTGTAAAACTTTTTTGCTCCAATTTACTTGAAATTTGGCATACATACTTAACAAAATAAATAATGAAACACGTGTTTCAGCATTTCATAAAATTCAACCCCTAAGAGGGTGAAACGGGGCAAAATGGGTTGAATTTTTTTTTAGTCAGAATTACTTGAAATTTGGCATACATACTTAACAACATAAATAATGAAACACGTGTATCAGCATTTCTTGAAATTCAACCCCTAAAGGGGTGAAACGGGGTAACTTTGTATGAATATTTTTTAATCGGATTTACTTGAAACAGCAGAAATGCTTTACCACATTAACAATGAAACTTGCGTTTCAACCCCGAAGGGGGTGAAACGAGGTGATAAAATCAATATTTTTAGTGACAAAATACATAATAAATTATGCTCTACAATATAAACAATTATATATTAACTTGCGTTTCACCCCGAAGGGGGTGAAACGGGATAAAATGGGTTGGATTTTTGCCAGATTAACTTAATTCTTAGTATATTTGGTCTACACACAGCAAAAAAAAACGAAACATGTATTTCAGCATTTCCCGAAATTCAATCTGAAAGGGGATGAAAGGGGTTGTACGAGTTTCTTTTTTGTTAAATTTATTTCATTTGAACTACGATTAGTATTTGTACGTTTATTAGGGAGTTTTTGCTGTTTTTGGCCCGCTACCCTAAAAATGGAAAAATAAAAAACCTTTTCAAAAAAAAAGTTGAACCGACTTCAATAAACACTAAAAGCACTCAAAAGTGAAAAATAATTTTTCACAAGAGTATCTACACACAAAGTAATAAACATAAACACAAATAGGTGTTTATTATTTACAAATTATTTGTTTACATACCTATCACATTTTTGGAGTAGGTGCCAAGCTATACCAATTCAAAATTTCAGGATAGGAACACTTGGATATCTTCCTAGATATCAAGTATATCTATAAACGTTTGCTTGGCACCTACTCCAAAAATATGGTAGGTATGTAATCAAATAATTTGTAAATAATAAACACCTATTAGTGTTCATGTTTATTACTTTGTGTGTAAATACTCTTGTGAAAAATTATTTTTCACTTTTGAGTGCTTTTAGTGTTTATTGAAGTCGGTTCAACTTTTTTTTTGAAAAGGTTTTTTATATTGGTTATATTTCACAAGTATTTTATATATTCCGTGCCGTAGCTATTTGTTTATTAATTAATAAAATGACTTAATTTCAACATAAATCTGCTGTTTCAAACAATGTGATAAAACAAAATATATGGACGCTCCGGTGTTGGTTTTCACCTTAACTGCAAGTTTTATAAGTTTAAGTGTTTTTTAAGAACACTGGTCTCATCCATCGTGAGGTAACCGCTAGACCATGGCCGCTCTTATTAGCTTTTTAAAGATTTTCAAATAAATGAAGCCGCAACGTCATCATAACTTCTCTAAGACAAGTTATCAGGTGTGAGTTATCCAGTCTTTTATCAATAATTGCCTTTACATTGCTTGTTTTTGATATTTCTATTATAATTTGTATCGAGGCGTATAAAAATATTCCGCTTTATGTTAAGCTAGTAGCTAGGTATACCAAGAGGAGTGTGCGCTGTCTACCTGGATCCAGCAGATGTCTTTTTCTCCATCCATTTTCTCTGGTATCGTCCATTAACCTAATTCTTGCTTAACATGATATGCCAATGCCGAGCTACTATAAAAATACAAATCCTCGGTCTGCCTACCACTCTTTAGTTACTTTTGCGACACGTAATTCCCGCCTGCTACGTTACAATACTTATGATATTTATCCTGTGTAAATAATAATATATGGTTACAAGTAGAGAACGTATTTTTTGTTCGTTCTAAGAAAAGTTTATTCTTATTTCCTTTAAGCGATAAGGTTTACCCGCAGAGAAAACTTCGCCATGTGGGTGGTGGCCGGTGGGTGAACACGTGCCTTATATTTTAATAGTTTTTCTGTTTAAATACCCCTTCATTTCTTATAGATTTTTTTCACATAGAGATTAAAAAAACGTAGGCCGCTTCAAACGATTTGACAATGCTGCCGTCAAGTTAAATACCGACAGAGAACCTAAAGGTGACTGCGGTCATCTTTTCTCTCGCCTCACATTGGGAGCGTTATTGCACATCTAGTTGTATATATCAATGCTTTTTCACATCATTAACACTCTGCTAGAAGCTAAAATCTAAAGTCAACCTGAATGGTACACATTCGTCCCCTCAAGTCAGCATAGCGGAGGTGACTGCTGTTTGCATATATGTCTCTGTGGTAGCAGTTGTCTCTTACTTAAGGACTGCACTAACCCAACCTAACATCAGGCGGACTCCCACTCTTCTCTACATTTCGGGACAATATAAAAAAAAAACCAATGATTCACTCGCCAGTGTGACTTTTCAACTTTCAATCTGATACAAAATTCATACATTTAATTGTAATTATATTTGACACTAAAGTGTTTAGTAACACAAAAGATAACAAAAGTATGTTTTATTTATTGTAACAATGAAAAGCTGAAAGGAAAAACAACCTTAAGGTCATTTATATTAGAGAAGTGAACAAAAAATAGGAAGGCCCCTTCGTAAAAAAGGTATTTATAAAAGCGCTTTCTTTGACCTAATTACTGGACAATTTTCATTTACTTGACACTTTTAAAGACTTTGCTACTGGTTGAGGATATATTTAAAAGTCCGACATTAATTCCTTACGACCTCTTCTGTTACATCTACTGGTTAGTTTGAAGCTTACGGACGTTACTCGGCTGTCGATAAGTAAGCCGGGAAGAAGCGTGATCGTCATCGTCACTAGAGAAACGACTGACAGAGATGCAATGTCGAATGTAATCGTTCATTATTAGCACTAAAAACGTCTTCGAAGCCTAGACTGTTCAATAGTACTGTAAAATAAATATAATAGGATAATTATCAATAATAGTTCTGCTTAAATTTAAATATTAGCACATTTTGTTGAGAATTTAGTGGTCGTTTTGGTAATTGGCGGCCATTTTGGATAAAATAGAGCTTTTGCTGCCAAATATAGCGTTTAAATTTTATTAAGCTTTTATTGTACCTACGTTTTACAGCTCCTTCCATTTTTACATTATATTTATTACTTTAAAAATAATAAAAATAAATCAAATTAACTAATAACTGCTTATATAATTTAGTAAAAAATGTTTGGACAAAGCTCATTTTTGAGACCGCTTGTTATCTAAAGTTAACTATAAACAATATTCTAAAATAATATTTTATTATTTCATTAATTTATTTCAATTATATGAACACATAGTTTTAAAAAAGTAATAATTTGTTTCAGGTCTGGGTTTATAGGTTTGTATTGTCCTAGTCCTGATATCCATTGTACATATAATAAAAGTTCTAACTACTCCAATTTCTAAGCAATATTTTGTGTTCGTGCAAATAAGTTCAGTTCCCTTGAATTGTAAAATATTTATAATTCTTGGAGGAATTCGTGTCTTAATATAAACTATATTTTGTGGAAATGTAGGTAATTACTTATATCATTTTTAGCCCATTGCCTATTCCATCAAATTGGCGGGACACGGCCGTCACTTTATTCATGAAGGTGTACTCACTTTAAATCTAATATTTATTCAAACCTTTATGTTAAAGTTAGGAAAACTGCAATCAAATAAATAAATAAATGATTATCTCAACCCGAAATAGGTCAAATTATGAAAGTACTAATAATGACCTAAAACGTGAAACTTTCTTGTAAAAGATCCTACTCTAAGGACTGATTTAGAGGCCCTATGGAGGCTGCGATACAGCCTGCTTTATTCTTTCAGCGCGTGTAAAAACTTTATGGTCCATTATTTATTAAGAACTTATATACTCACAGATGTTCAATATTATTAACTTCATTTATTGTATCAACGTCAATATTTAGAAGGCATAGCGAGAGCTATATACACATAAAAATTCATCCTAGCTTAAACTAGCTAAGGTTGAGACCTAAATTCATGAATTCTCATCTATCTACTGAATGCTTGATAAAAAAAAAAAAATTATTCTAAAAATGGTGATTCTAGCAACGTTATTTATTCTATAGTGTAAGTGAAGTAAGTGAATCTCGGCTTTGCTAAAATAAACTGGTAAGGCCAGGAAGTCATAAAATAAGACGACACGCGGCTCCTTGTTAAATGAAAAATATGTTCCAACAGAGAGCATGAGGTGCCCCCGTAATCCCCCGCCCCCCTGCAGCCCTCCCACCCCTCCGCATTGTCCCCATAATTATGCTATACTTATGCACATTCCTAAATGTCGTTTTTGTTACTTCGATTACGGTCCGCGGTCATCTTATATATTAATAGTAGCTCGGCATATGATAACACTGCCTGGTGCAAAGTTAGAGTGCGGTCCGTGAACAGAGGCGCCGGCCTGGGAAGACGAAAGGTCTAAAATTGCCCAATAATAGTTTAAAAAAATGTATTATACGAATGCTATGGGAAAAAGCATACCACGACATTGACGAATACCATAATGATGGTACACTCTTTAATATGACTCGACACACACAATTTAAGTAGGTTTATATATTGACAAATGCCCCTTCACAGCAGCTATATTATTTTTGTGACTATAATTACGACGCTCTTTGCAGCAGCAACAATTATTACAGACTTATTTACACATGAAGTGCTCATATTCGACCCGTGCATACTCTTCTCGTTATACCAGGACGACATAACCATAATCTGTTCATGGACCGCACTCTAGCTTTATATCAGGCCGAGTATTGTCATATGCCGAGCTACTTTAATAAATAAAAAAACACTATCAAATATAACGATTGATGTATGAATTGGTCATAGAATACAGGTAACTGACAAAGCAAACTTAAAATGGTAACATTTATAAAAATTGCATTCATAAATCTCTCTGTAAAGTACATTTGGCAATAGTGGGCGCAATTAATCTGAAGCCAAAAGTGCCCGGTGGGCTGTCGTTGTTGGCAACTCGCCCACGAAGGCACCGAACTTGTCCCCTCGCCTGCGGGCCAGTGCGGGTACAACCATCATTATGACCCGCCCAGACACGCATCAGGCATGCCAATTAATGCCAATTAAATCTCGGTTTTATTATAATTATTTTTGTCATATTCAAATGCTAAGGTTTTTGCTATTAAATTATGATGAAAATTGTACAAAATAAAAAACCTTTTCAAAAAAAAAGTTGAACCGACTTCAATAAACACTAAAAGCACTCAAAAGTGTAAAATTATTTTTAACAAGAGCATCTACACACAAAGTAATAAACATAAACACTAATAGGTGTTTATTAGGTACAAACTAATTGTCTACATACCTACCACATTTTTGGAGTAGGTGCCGAGCTATACCAATTCAAAATTTCAGGATAGGAACACTTGGATATCTTCCTAGATATCAAGTATATCTATAAACGTTTGCTTGGCACCAACTCCAAAAATATGGCAGGTTTCTCTCATTTCAGCAAGATAATTACAAACAATTTTATCAATTTTTTTAAATATTTTTTTCTTCATATTTTCCATATTTCATATTTCAATTATTTATGCTTTTTTACAGTAGTTTTGTAAATGACTAAAGTAAAGGTCGACTAACCAGAGACAACTGCTACAACAGAGAAAGATCTGCAGGAATAACAAGATTGACTGAGCATACTTCTCTCGTTACACCCGATAACTTCCAAGTTGATCCCGAAACGTGATTTGGTCGTCTCAACTCACCTCACCATGCATCAATGAAAACGTTTAGTGCGAGTCGTGCATGAGCGAGTTGTGAAGAACCCTCGCACGAAATGCAGCTTAGTGGCCACTTCAGTACAAGATGCACAAAATTTGTGTCCGCGTCCTCTGAAACTTTTATGTCGGATTTAGTTTTTGTAAAACATTAAAACTCTTTTCGGACGTAAGACAGTGACCACCACTATGCCGGCCCATATCACTAATAACGTTGAATATCAATACACACGTGTTAAAGTTGTAAAAGATAATGTACCCAAGTACCTATATTATGTAATAAAGTACGCGATTTCTGTTTATTGCTCACACATTCGGAGATGGGGTGTCGATGGGGTGTCGACGTAGCATATAATGTTGGGAACAAACATAAAAACAACTCTTTATTCACCAATATATTTTTATATATTAACAAAATTATTATTATTAACAACTTAAACTTCTTACATAAAAATTGATGACAAAAACATCAACGCGCCACAACCTGGTGTCACCCCAGCCAGCTCATCCTCTTGAATGAGCGTTAATGGTCCATAATATGGCAGCACACCCCTTTAGATTAATCTACAGTGCGTTCCGTAAGCTTCACAAAAAATGTCTGTTGACAGAAGTCGTCTCCGCCATATTGATTTGATGTGACAAGTGTATACTATCCAGGTGGGCCGAACATTCTGTCTGTTATAGGTGGTAGTGTACCAGAACGGTAGACTTTTTAAAGATGATAAAAGTATTGCAGTTTTTATTTATTTAGCAGTTTATATTTTATGCAGTTTATTATCGCGCTTATTTTGAATAAGATGATCTGAGGAAGGTACGAAAGCTTGCAGCCGTCGTGGTCGCGGTGAGACTGTTGGTGGCAATTCGTCCTCATTGGCTAGTTTTTGAAAATTAACATGACAATTTCACGCGGACGAATTAACTTTGTCTAACGAATTGCTTATACATTTTAACACAAGACAACAATTGTTTATCTTTTAAAAATACATTTTATTCGAATCTCTTTTATTGATCACATACTCGTATGTAACCTCAGAACGACGGATTCCCTCGTAAAATATTTTTGCTACACATTGTCTCATAAAATTCTTATTGCCAATATTATATCTTCCATTTCCAAAGATAATTTTGTGAGTTGTACGTTGGTAATGCTCATAACATTATTTCATATCATGACACCTTATTGCTTCAAATAATAATTTTATCATTTTATTTATTTTCTCTGTGATTTTAATTAACATTGTTATAATTCTGTAATAGCATAAAACTAATTAATAACAAAAGTAAATCTCCCAATTAATGTAAAAAGGTTGATCAAAAGGTTTTAATATTTCATGTTCAGCAGATTACTCGTATGGTTTGATCACGTTTTTTTTTTAATTAACTATTTTGATCGCTCAATGCCTATAGGCACTATTAACGAGTGGTAGGCAGACTGATGATGGTTATTGGCCCAGTCTGCCGTCCCGGGGTAGTACAACCACATTCGAATGTAACCACCTCGCATTAGTAGTCGCCAAGTGTAACGAGAGGAGTGTGCACTGTCAATCTGGATCCTGAAACTGAAATTTTAGTAAATTTTAATCCTAATAATAATATAAATAAATAATGTATTAAGTATATTTAATGTGGTACCTATCATGAAAGTTTGTACGATCAATATTTTTATATGCTTCATAATTTGAAGGGTTTATGTTTTAAAATATGACTAAAAGATGTAATCTCATTATGTGGGCTTTTTACTACAATTCTAAATAGGGGTAGGCAGAGACGCGTGATTTTGCGATATTTTTAATAGAGGGTAGGTGCTATGCATGTAAACATCAGGTAGTTGTGAATTGTGAGAACTGCAATCGCCTCTGTTATGCCGGCTTGCATATTCACACCATTCTGGTTGACAGTGCACACTTCTCTTGTTATGCGAAGTTTGATTTCATTCAAAATCAGTTTATCTTTATTAGTTTATATCGAATATTGAGCTTATCGGAGACGATGCCGCCTCAATTTTGCCAAATTATTCTGAAGCCAATTCTCTCTAAGAAACATAATTTCCGGTCGATGCTGACAAACAGATGTTGTTCACAAATTGTTACTTAATCATACAAAAGAGGTAAGCAGAGACAATGCAAACCTTTTAAAATATTAGTGTCTTTTATTATTGCTTTCTTCATTGCGCATACAATGCCTTGACCTCAAACTGGGATATGCTGTAGAATGGGATACCAGGACGAGAACTATACGCACATACTGTAGCTATGTATAACACACAGACACCGGAAATCCAAAAATCTTCACATACATTTTTTTCGTAATAATATAACTTTATACATATTTATACAATTATATTTCTTGCGGGGATCGAAGCCGGGACTTTCAGGTATCAAAAGATTACCGAGATAAATGTGGTCTTTCGTTAAATTTAAGTACACATATATATTTTTTTTAATTGTAGCTCGGCATATGACAACACTCTGCCTGATGTAAAGCCAGAGTGCGGTCCATGAATGGAAACAACTGCTACCACAGAGAAACCTGTCCGAGCAGCAGTCGCCTCCACTACGCCGGCTTGAGGAGACGAACATGTACCATCTAGATTGACAGTGCACACTCCTCTCGCTATACCTGG
Source organism: Tinea pellionella (assembly GCA_948150575.1). Lineage (NCBI taxonomy): Eukaryota > Metazoa > Arthropoda > Insecta > Lepidoptera > Tineidae > Tinea > Tinea pellionella. Next base: position 130,820 of record OX411263.1, on the reverse strand, counting down.
CTACTTTCAAACTATTCCCGAACCGCGACAAGGTCACTTAACGGGTGTTATATTCGAAAGTGGTGGTACTACCCCAAGACGGCAGACTGGGCTAATAACCACCATTAGTCTGCCTACCACTCTTTAATATATAGGCAAATATACCATAATATAATAACGCAATGTGATGTGCTCTCAGAGAATCTAATCAAGTCACTCCGCATCACAACCTACCTCCCACTATCAGATAAATTGACAGACTAACACCTTTCAAATACTCAAGGAGGCCACCTCACTTAAATATTATTCAATTTTTAGTTTGTTTTTTTTTAAATTGAAATTGAGGTTTTATATTTACCCGTCATAGCCTGATATTAAGCCAAAGTGCGATCCATGAACGGAGGAACCGCTGCCACAGAAGGACAACGCCGTATACAATCTCGGCCGCGGTCGGTACCAATGCAACGTTGTTATAAACACTTTGATCTCTCAGTGTCTATGATAGAAGAACTATTTTAAGTAGTATGGGCAAGTAGAAAAATAACCGAATTATTCATAAGAATAGAAAGTTCGATGGTCATTATTACAAAATAAAAACATTTCTGAAAAAAATAAACCGACTTCTAAATAAAACAATAAAATCACTAAAAAGTATAAAAATAATTTTAATTGAGAGTACCTACTGTAGTAGTAGTTGAACTGTTTTTAGAAAAGGACCACAATTTGTCGTCCGTCAAACGGTTATCATGACATTCCATAGTAATTTACTATTCTCAACACACGAGGACTTTTGTATGGTTGTAATGTGGGCGGAAAATGGTATGTGTCCTCATGTTACGCGAATATAACACATATTTAAAGGTATGTCATCTCCCTGTGTCGAATTATAGAGAATAGTTAGTCCGTGTACATTTGAGGCTTAACTGCCCCATCTACCTCCTCTATGGGTGCCACTAAATGACCAAAATTGTTCACTGCATATGAGAATTATTATTAACTATATACCTATACTTTACATAATAAATTGAATTTTATTAGGGTTTAATCCGACCCTTTATTAAAGCCCTTATGATTTAGAACTGAACCGAAAGTTCCTTCTTTAATTTCACCACTAGACCGGTACGTCCCTTGTTAATCACCACTTTCAAGTGTGTCTAGCTTGAGGCGCAAAAGCCGGTATAGCGGTGGTGATACGTTCACATGCCAGGCAATCGAATTTCGAATACAATTTCCAATATTTGTTATTGGGAAGTAGCAATTTAACAGATTTCAAATGATTGATAGTAGAAAGAGGCTTCGAACTAAACTATATACAAATAGAAACATTATAAAACGTAATCATTAAAGAAGCAACATGAAGAGTGCAATTTCTCGCAGCATTGCGTTCGCTCGCCTCCACTCTTCGCGTCTCACTGTCAGATTATTATACTCCAAACAAATATTTAATGCGAAATATGTAAACAAATTACTGTTTATATATATTTTGCATTTTGACATGGAGATTGACGAAAGGAATATATAAATCTGATGTGAATGGATGCGTTAAACGAGGCAGACCCAGAAGCGTGTTTTCCGATCAAATAGGATACATCCTCATGAAAGCTGGGCTGCCTGGTGCTCATAACCGTCGGGCGTGCATGAAGAGAATTGTGGATGTGAGGGCGTTGTGTCAGGATCGTGGTAAGTGGCGTTCCGTTGTCTCTGCCTATCCCTGTGGGAAAAAGGCGTGACAATTGTATTGTATGTTACTCGCTTAATAGTTTTATAGATGTGATGATAATCATGCTTGATCACAGATAAAATGTCCTTATTCAACAGTCACCTCCGATATGCCAATTCAAGAAGACGAATATGCATCATTCAAGTTGACAGCGCTCCTTTACATTCAACCTGATCCTAAAATGCATTTCACGGGTGTTACACATTAAAATCACCACCATCTTCATCAGTCTGCCTGCCTCTCTTATTCTTAATAAAATTGAGCGCACCCTGCCTGATGCCAAGCGGTGATGCGGTGCAGTACTCTTGCCTACGAAATACCTGCTTATGCTCAATTTGAGAAGACTCATATTAGTCAGTCAAAGTTAGTGTTGGTATAAGCAAGTCAATTAAAACCAAGTTAAAAAGTTGTTTTTGAAACCTTTTCATTTAATTGTAGCACATGACATGTGACAACACTCCGCCTGATATAAAGTGCGGTCCATGAATGGAAACAACTGCTACCACCTGTGCGACATGAACTGGTACATGCTAGAGCATTACTAGGTCACTTCACGGGTGTTACATTCGAAAGTGGTGGTACTACCCCAGGACGGCAGACTGGGCTATTAACCATCATCAGTCTGCCTACCACTCTTTAATAGCGACCAAAGTATGTACATACAACGTAGTCACATTGGTCAGAATTTAGCGAGGTGCGAACATGGGTCTCATCGATCGTGAGTTCACGCGTCTTACCGCTAGACCACGGCCGCTCTAAAACCTTATATGAATGTTTACATAGTGTGTATAGTTTATTTGTATGTATTATAGGAAAGTGGTTGTCAGTAAATGGAGCAGTTACCCCACTTTGGTATGCATGGTGAAGATTTAGCAACTAGTTGCGAAACAAGTTTGTAAATTGCTTCCGTATTATACTCGTATGTGCCTCGCAGTGCCTCACAGTGCCGCGCTCGCAAAACACTATACCGAGTACCTTCTTCACTCACCTTGCAAGTTGCAATACCTTGATACAAACTTTTTAAAAGTGATAATGTTTGCAGTTCTGTAAAGTGGCCGAATAATGAAGGGTGATAGTAGACCTTCGTCTCCTCGAGTCGGCATAGCTGAGGTGATTGCTGCTTACAGTTAGCAGTTGTGCGTACATGCAACGTACTCCAGCTCACATGACGGACTACTGCGAAAAAATATTCGGTTTATTCTATTAGTGATGCATGTTTATTTTTTCAATGGTTTTTTAACCGACTTCCAAAAAGGAGGAGGTTATATGTTCGTCGCGTATGTTTTTTTTATGTATGTTCATCGATTTTTTCTAAACAGCTGAACCGATTTCAATGATTCAAATTGTATTGTGTTAAGCTGCATCCCATAGTGGTCCCATATATTTTTCTAAGATACACAGTGTGTAGTTTTTTATTAAAACGGGGAAAAAAGTCAGTTTGTAAATTTTTTTTGCCTCGATTTACTTGAATTTTGGCATACATACTTTACAAAATAAATAATGAAACACGTGTTACAGCATTTCTTGAAATTCAACCCCTAAGGGGGTGAAACGGGGCAAAATGGGTTGAATTTTTTCTTAGTCAAAATTACTTGAAATTTGGCATACATACTTAACAACATAAATAATGAAACACATGTATCAGCATTTCTTAAAATTCAACCCCTAAGGGGGTGAAACGAGGCAAAATGGGTTGAATTTTTTCTTAGTCAAAATTACTTGAAATTTGGCATACATACAACTTTTTTTTTAAAAGGTTTTTTATTTTAACACGGATATATTTTCAGACAACTTTTTAATTGGCTAAAAGCCATTATGTATTTATTTGATAAGTAACTTTGTTCGCTGCAAAATGAATAAAATAAAATATCTAAAATACATTTTAAATACACATTTATTGTAGTTTTAAGCGAATATCTATTTTAATACTTTAATAAATAATAACATATTTAATCCGAACACGGGCTCGTTAGTGTTAATCTTCCATCGACATCTCTGAACGTCGGCGATTGTTGTTCTATGAATTCCTGCAGAATCACATTGTCTATTCCCAACACCTCTATATTCTTACGATTCTCTGCTATCATCTGGTGAAGAATTATTTAATTTTTCTTAACATATCTCGACTGATCAATTTTAAACATATTTTTCTTAATTCATTCATTACAAGTTAATAACAAAGAAGTAATTAAAATAATATAGGGGTACGTTGAAAGTTTATACATAATAAAAGCTCCAAGAATAATCCCATGAAAAAAGCTACTAAAAGTAGGCCCAAGAGATAAATAAAATTACTCAAGATTATTCAAGAGTTGAGACGAAGCGGTTAAATTTTTACAAAAAAAAATTAAAATATTATTTATTTTTAGTTTATAAAATAACAAACATTTGTATTTATTATTTGGATAATTATCTAGTTTTAATAACCGTCTCCAAAACCACGTTAAGCAGAGATTCTTACAAGAAAGTAGCCAGGTATAGCGAGAGGAGTGTGTACTGTCAATCTAAAATGATACATGCTCGTCTCCTCAAGCCGGCATAGTGGAGGCGACTGCTGCCTACACAGGTTTCTCTGTAGTAGCAGTTGTTTCCGTTCATGGACCGCACTCTAGCTTTACATCAGGCGGAGTGTTGTCACATGCCGAGCTACAATAAAAAAAAACGATATTTGCGTTGGAGTTAGGGATTATTTGTCTTTGGCATAGAAGAAAGTATTCTAGATGGTTAATGATCATGTAATAAAGTACGTACTGTAAATCCGTCGCCGCCATTTCCAATGAAGTTTTGCGAAACCACCTTGTAGTGTTTGTGTAGTTGTAACGGATGATACGTTGGCACTTCGCACTCTATACACCGCACTTTTACATTTGTTACACGACTACCACGTGGCTTGGTACCATCGAATGACGCTTGTAAACCTGCAATATTTTAAAAGAGTGGCAGGCACAGTGACATTCTAGTATAGATTCTAGAGACCCATGTTCGAACCTCGCTGATTCTGACCAATGTAACTATGTTACATGTACTTTGGTCGCTCAGCGCCTATAGGCACTATTAAAGAGTGGTAGGCAGACTGACGATGGTTATTAGCCCAATCTGCCGTCCTGGGGTAATACCACCACTTTCGAATGTAACACCCGTGAAGTGACCTTGTCGCGTTTCGGGAATAGTTTGAAAGTAGCCAGGTATAGCGAGTGGAATGTGCTTGTCAATCTAGATGGTACATGCTCATCTCCTCAAGCCGGCATAGTGGAGGCGACTACTGCGCGCACAGCTCACTCTATAGCTAGCAGTTGTTTCCATTCATGGACCGCACTCTAGCTTTACATCAGCGGAGTGTTGTCACGTGTTGAGTTACAATTTAAAAAAATAGATACTATTGTCCGGTTGCAATTTTTCAGACAGGAGACAAAAAACAGACACTGGCAATCCTAATCGTAAGCGATTGTTAAAATCTCCCAAAATTCCAGGCAGGTACCAATGTATCTTTGTTGTTAATGTACTTTGATTTAGAACGAATTTTATTTATGTACGAGTGTTGTAAATATACCTGAAACCTGTAACATCCTCGCACCCTGAAATGGTACATTCATGACGGCATACTCCAGCATCTCTACTACATGATCGCCGCGAAGATCGAACATCTCCACTGTGTTCTCGAATGGAGTCGATAATATTAGGGATGCGAACGTTATCACTGAAAACGCGGGTAAATTTTAAAAAATATGATTATTATAGCGAAGACAATTACTACCACAATATAACGAGAGGAGTGTGCACTGTCAATCTAGATGGCACATGCTCGTCTCCTCAAGCCGGCATTGCGAAGACGGCTGCTGCCCGTAGAGGTCTCTCTGTAGTAGCAGTTGTTTCCATTCATGGACCGCAGCTTTACATTAGGCGGAGTGTTGTCACAATAATAAAAAAAAAAAACCTTTTCAAAAAAAAAAGTTGAACCGACTTCAATAAACACTAAAAGCACTCAAAAGTGAAAAATATTTTTTCACAAGAGTATCTACACACAAAGTAATAAACATAAACACTAATAGGTGTTTATTATGTACAAATTAATTGTCTACATGCCTACCATATTTTTGGAGTAGGTGCCAAGCAAACGTTTATAGATATACTTGATATCTAGGAAGATATCCAAGTGTTCCTATCCTGAAATTTTGTATTGGTATAGCTTGGCACCTACTCCAAAAATGTGGTAGGTATGTAAACAATTAATTTGTACATAATAAACACCTATTAGTGTTTATGTTTATTACTTTGTGTGTAGATACTCTTGTGAAAAATTATTTTTCACTTTTGAGTGCTTTTAGTGTTTATTGAAGTCGGTTCAACTTTTTTTTTGAAAAGGTTTTTTATTTTTCCATTTTTAGGGTAGCGGACCAAAAACAGCAAAAAGTCCCTATTAAACGTACAAATACTAATCGTAGTTCAAATTAAATTAATCTAGCAAAATGAAACTCGTACAATTTCACCCCATTTCGGATTAAATTTCGAGAAAAGCTGAAATACACGTTTCGTTATCTATGTTGTGTGTAGAGCAAATATACTAAAAATTAAGTAAATCTGACAAAAAAAATTCAACACATTTTAACCCGTTTCACCCCCTTCGGGGTGAAACGCATGTCAATTGTTTATATTACATTATAGAGCATTATTTATTATGTATTTTGTCACTAAAAATATTTATTATTATCACGCCGTTTCACCCCCTTCGGGGTTGAAACGCAAGTTTCATTATTAACGTGGTAAAGCAATTCTGCTGTTTCGGGTAAATCTGATTTTAAAAAATTCAACCAACGGGGTAAACCGTTTCATCTCTTTAGGGGTTACATTTCAAAAAACGCTGCAACACGTGTTTCATTATTTATGTTGTAAAGTATGTATGCCAAATTTCAAGTAATTCTGACTAAAAAAAATTCAACCCATTTTGCCCCATTTCACCCCCCTAGGGGTTGAATTTCAAGAAATGCTGAAACATGTTTTCATTATTTTTGTTGTAAAGTATGTATGCCAAATTTGAAGTCATTCTGATTAAAAAAAATTCAACCCATTTTGCCCCATTTCACCCCCTTAGGGATTGAATTTCAAGAAATACTGAAACATGTTTTCATTATTTATGTTGTAAAGTATGTATGACAAATTTCAAGTAATTCTGACTAAAAAAAAATTCAACCCATTTTGCCCCATTTCACCCCCTTATGGGTTGAATTTCAAGAAATACTGAAACACGTGTTTCATTATTTATTTTGTAAAGAATGTATGTCAAATTTCAAGTAAATCGGAGCAAAAAAATTTTGCAAACTGACTTTTTTTTCCGCTTTACTAAAAAACGGCAACACTGTGCATCTTAGAAAAATAAATGGGACCACTATGGGATGCAGCTTAACACAATACAATTTGAATCATTGAAATCGGTCCAGCCGTTTAAAAAAAATCGATGAACATACATAAAAAAAAAAACATACGCGACGAACATATAACCTCCTCCTTTTTGGAAGTCGGTTAAAAACAAAGAACATGTCTACCGCCACCTCCACTATGCCGGCTCTTATACAAAATTAATTGTTTGCCATACGTTTTTGTATTAATTTGTGATATTAACTCAGTAGGTGTTTTATTTAAATGTATTAAATAAATGGAAAAAATAAAACATTATTTTCTTTGTAACAAAATTAGACGTGCGTGTGTGTGGGTGTGTGGGTATGTGGGTGTGTGGGTGTAATACGGTTACGGTAGATATAGTCGTGCCTCCTGGTGGGATATCGCTTCGTATACTGCCTTGATTGATGACGCAAAAGTGTGCCCCGATCCAGTTGCCGCTCGCAGCTCGCTCGAGTGTCTGGGGAAATTGACGTGTCAACATTTTGATATACCCTTATTAACTTGTTCATTAAAAGCATGTCGGGAGCGTGATCATATCACAATAATTTATACACAAATATTTACATTATTGTGGATATTTGCTCAAATTATTAAATTATTTGTTAGTTTTATTGTTTCTCGGCCATACAATAGGTGTGCAATAACGCTCCCAATGTGACGCGAGAGAAAACATGGCCACAGTCACCTTTTCTTTTTTCTCTGTCAGTTAGTATGTGAAAGAAAAAGTACCGTTAGAGTGTGCTCCATGAACGGAAACAACTGCTACTACAGAAAAATTTCAACAGGTAGCAGTCGCCTCCGCCATGCCGGCTTGACATTCGTCTCGTTATAACGCGACAAGGACACTTCATGGGTGCTACAAACCAAATTCCAAGACGGCATACGGCTAAGACAACCCTATATTATGCCATAGAGATTGAGTTCGAACACGGGTCTCATCGATCGTGAGTTCACGCGTCTTACCGCTAGACCACGGCCGCTCAATAGTATTACTAACAGAGCCACGAGGCTCGCTCTCCACACGTATATACTATAGTATATTTAATGCGAACATTAGAATCCCCTTCTCTGACAGCAGTCACCTCCGTTCATGGATCGCACTCTAGCTTAACATCAGGCGGAGAGCGGTCATATAACGTGCTAAAAAAAAACATCATAAATACCTTATGCAGAAATGCTTCACATACGAAACTCCCCAGATTACACTCTTGGCAAGCGCAATCAGATGACATGTGCACTAGTGTACTGCCAACCTCCACGTTGGCAAGCTCCTGCACCGTTGGCAAGTATTCCATTATTTTCTCCAGCACATCCGGCGCTTCAATGCATATATACTTTTTATTAATTTTCTATTGTAGCTCAACATAATATGACAACACACCGCCTGATGTAAAGCTAGAGTGCGGTCCATGAACGGAAACAACTGCTGCTATAGACAAATCTCTACGGGCAGTAGTCTCCTCCACTATGCCGGCCTGGGAAGACGAGTATGCACCATCTAGAGTGAGAGTGCACACTCCTCTCGCGACAAGATCACTTCACGGGTGTTACATTCGAAGGTGGTGGTGCTGCCTCAGAACGGCAGACTGGGCAAATAACCATCACCAGTCTGCCTATCACTCTTTAATGAACGACTAAAATACATATAAAAAAGTTACATTCAGATACACCGGTCAGAATTTAGGTTCGAACACGGGACTCAACGATGGTTTTTCTTCGATTATTCGAAGATCGATCTTCACGCTAGACAACGGCTGCTCACTATACCATAATAACCATACATTAGGATAACCTTGTTTTTATGGTTATCAGAATAATACGAAAAAATACCTATTTTTAATTTAAAAAATATACACATGCAATTATTAATACGTTTATTATACGGTACGGTCCCGGTCTTAGGAAACAAAAAAAAGTACCGGATACATTTTGAAATCACTTGCAGAAGGCATTCGGAAGAAAAACACCCCTAGCTTTGAACGACTGAGATTCGAACCCTGGAGCAGATCGGTGCGTTTATCACTGCACCAGAGATAGTATAAGTGTGGCCTACTCAATATACTGGAGCCATCATTTGCCATTCGCTACAACAAACTCACCTTGCTCCACATCATTTCCAAGATACCGTGGTTTTCCACTCCAACTCACCAAATGTCCATCATCATCGAATAGTAATTTTATTTCACCTAAATATTGCGTATGCGCTGCAGCCTGCACTATTAGTACCTGAAACAGAAAATAAAATTGTAAATTATCTTGTAATAAGGTGTCCAGCGGTTCAGATCCGTCTTCAAATTCTGACCATCAGTCTACTCGAGCCGGCGTAGTGGAGGCGACTGTTGTCTGCAAACATCGCCTCCGTTCACAGAGCTCCTTGTCGAGCTACTATGAAAAAATAATCAGTGTTAATACAGTCTGCAGTTTTTGGCTTAAATATTCCTTTAAGTCGCTTTCTTCATTTTTTTATGGGACATATCTAAGCTTCTTAAGTATCTAAAGTCGTCTCAAGCCTGTTTTCACCAAGAAGCTGTTCCTAAGCTTAGGGTAGAGACGATACGCTGCATCCATATTTCTAAGATGATCCTGAAATGCGACTAGATCTTTGGGGACTGTTTCACTTGAAATAGTACGTGGTCTAGCGGTGGAAGGTGTGAACTGACGACCAGTGTGACCCGTATTCGAATCTTATTAGTTGGTACTAATGTAACTATGTTATTTGCACTTTCGTCTCTCAGTGTCTATGATACGAGGACTAGCTTAGTATAGACATTTTAAAAAAACATTTTGGTATTAATGGACATTACTAGCTGTTGCAGCAATAGTTTGGAAGTAGCCAGGTATAACGAGAGGCACTGTCAATCTAGACGGTGCATACTCGTCTCCTCAAGCCGGTATAGCGGAGGCGACTGCTGCCCGTAGACATTTCTTTGTGTTAGCACTTCCGAACCGCATTCTAGCTTAACATCAGGCGGAGTGTTGTCACATGCCGAGCTACAATAAAAAATAAATTAAACCACATAGAGATCGCGGAGGAGGACGACCTTAGTCTGTTTATTGTCTGACTTAAGTCGGAATTGAGTTACCGGCCCTTACAAATACAATATTAATCGTAAAATTTTAACAGTAATTCAAGAAAGGGAGTAATGATTTTTTAAAAAGTTTTATATGGCATTATTACAATCTGCCAGTGTCAAAGTAAATATTTTGCATCAAGTTAATAATATTCGAATGTAACACCCGTGAAGTGACTTTGTCGCGTTTCGGGAATAGTTTGAAAGTAGCCAGGTATAGCGAGAGGAGTGTGCACTGTCAATAGATAGTACATGCTCGTCTCCTCAGGCCGGCATACGGCACGCATAGCTCACTCTGTAGTAGCAATTGTTTCCATTCATAGACCGCACTCTAGCTTTACATCAGGCGGAGTGTTGTCATATGCCGAGCTACAATAATAATAAAAAAAATAGAATAAATCGATTAAATGTTTTTTTAAAAAAATAATTAGTGTAGGTTTATTGAGCGCTTGTGTAGAATGTGGACGGAGCACTTAAAAGTATTTTCTTAGAGTCGAGAGCATCGGGGGTATCTCTCAAACAGAATCCAATCTCAACTCTTAGAGTGGTGAAGTTTTCATTTTAAACTACTGAATTTGCTCCAAGCACACTCACCAGCAGCAATATGTTAAGGACTCCTCTGAGCTCGAAGTATTACTTCTTAAAGTGTTCCAGCGTCAGTTTTGCTGCTAGTACATCTAAGTTTATTTAAATGTACATATAAACATGTGAACTCACTCCGCCCGATGTTAGGCTAAAGTGACAATTGCTATCATAGAACAATATATGGAGGCAACAGTTGCCTCCGCTATGCCGGCTCGAGAAGACGAATGTCGGCGCGTTTTGTGCCGCACAATTGACAAGTGGAATGCTGTGTTCTCCCAGTGCTATCATCTTGGATCCTTCAAGCGGAGTGTGAAAAAGCATAGTAGCCGGCATAGTAGCGACAGTTGTCTTATAAGCGGTTCTCGAGTCGTCAGTGCTCATGAACCTCCACTGTGCCTACCACCAGCCCAGGTGTCAACATAAAAAAAGTGGCCTATTTAGGTTTTCTTCCCGAAATGTGACCAGATAAGTGAATCTTCTTGGGTGTTGGATTTGAAAGTGGTGGTATCATTCCGCTTATGGTGGTGGTATCATCAGTTTCCTTGTTCGTTCTTTACATATATTTTTAGTACCTTTCGTCCATCATCTTGTGTGACTTCAATGGGGTACGGTCCAACTGGTGAGAAGCTGCTATCATCAGGCGGCTCACCCGTATACAGCAGACTATGGCTGTGGCCACCTACTATTATGTCTACGTACGGCCCACTGTGCGCTGCAATCTCTCTGGAATGCAATTCAAGTTTATTTTTAAGAGTGGCAGCCAAACTGATGATTATCAGACCAGTTAAAGGAATTACAGTCAGTATTTCTTGGAAGTAGTCAGGTTTATGAGAGAAGCATCAACCTCATCAAGCCGGCATAGCGGAGGTTACTTCAAAAAACTCTGTAATTGACTATTTTTTCACTGGAAAATTATTATAATGCGAAAGGAGAATGCCCATTTTTGGGCCCACTTGATACCTAATAGTATAGTAACAAAACAATATTCTGAAATATAATAATATCTTATTATTTCATTAATTTTATTTTAATTATATTACCACATCATTTATCATCCAATTGAAAATGTTTAATTGCATAAAAAACAGATATCATCAATTATCGAAGCATTTAAAATAATAATAACCTCAAATATTGCATCAGAAAACTTATTACTCAATAACCCGGGTGAAAAAAAACTGATTGGTTAATAAGGAAGTAGATTTATTTTTCTACAAAATTAACTAAAAATCATCGAGAAACTCGAGAAAAAAATTGTGGGCCCATTTCTCTTAGGCGAATGGCCATTCTCCTTTTAGGGAGGTATTTAGGGGGTTACAATTAAAACAATTTGTTTCAAGTTATTCCAAACCGGTACAACGTTATCTTAGTGTAATATTTTAAAGTGGAAAATGCATGATGCTGTAACGATGTCGGTCAAGTGTCTGACTTTGCTTAACGATCTTCTAACGACCATTCTGTGCAACTTTGTTATTTCACAAAAAGAGATAACTTTTAGCATTCGCCTGCTTACCCCTTTTTTTTTAATTGTAGCTCGGCATGTGACAACACTCCGCCTGATGTAAAGCTTGAGTGCGGTCCATGAATGGAAACAACTGCTATTGCAGAGAAGTCTCTACGGGCAGCAGTCGCCTCCACTATGCCGGCTTGAGGAGACGAGAATGTACCATCTAGATTGACAGTGCACACTCCTCTCCAGCCAGGTATAAGGCTACTTTCAAACTATCCCCGAAACGCGACAAGGTCACTTCACGGGTGTTACATTCGAAAGTGGTGGTACTGCCCCAGGACGGCAGACTGGACAAATAACCATCATCAGTCTGCCTACCACTCTTTAATAGTGCCTATAGGCTTTGAGCGACCAAAGTTACATTGGTACCGGTCTTTAGCGAGGTTCGAACACGGGTCTCATTCTCAGCCCTAAAGTATATAACCTGTAATCACCTGTCAACTTCGAGTCCACAATGTGTTAATGCAACAATAATACGAACGCCATCTTCGTGTAGCGATTGCGCCTCTCTCCTCACAGCCTCCACCTCGTCAGTAAATTGTAATTCGCCTGTCGATGCTAATTCCTAATCAAATGGAAGCACCGATAGAGCGTTAACTCACGATCTAAGAGACCCGTGTTCGAACCTCGCCAAATTCTGACCAATGTAACTATCTTATATGTAGTTTGGCAGGCAGACTGATGATGATTATTAGTCTGCCGTATCGGAAGTGGCCTTGTCGCGTTTCGGGAACAATTAGAAAGTAGCCAGAGATCAACTTAAAAGGAATGTGCATTGTCAACTTAGATGGTGCAAATTCGTCTCCCCGAGCCAGCATAGCGGAGGCTACTGCTGCCTGTAGAAATCTTTTTGACGTAGCAGTTGTTTCTAGCTTTACATCATAAAAAAAACTTATTTCTCGAGTCTGACAGACTATTAAAATGTTAAAAAGATAACAATTTTTTTATTGTAGCTCGGCATGAGACAACACCCCGCCTGATGTAAAGCTAGAGTGCGGTCCATTAATAGAAACAACTGCTACTACAGAGAAACCTGTGCGGGTAGAAGTCACCTCCACTATGCCGGCTTGAGGAGACGAGCACGCACCATTTATGAGCCACATTAATGAGCGACCAAAGTAAATATAACATAGTTACATTGGTCAGAATTAGCCAGGTTCGAACACGGGTCTCATCGATCGTGAGTTCACGCGTCTTACCGCTAGACCACGGCCGCTCTAAATTTATAATAGTTTGTTACCTTTATAATCGGCGTCGGTATCGATGGGTTTAAATTAATAAAAATAATATAAAGCCGCGTTATACGAGTATCTTTTAATTTAGTAACAAACAAGGAACATAATATTCTCTAACGAGTACAAGCTTACTTCATTTTATATTCTGCAACATTAATAGAGACTTGCCTCTCAGGTACAGTCAGTTATATGTTATACTAGCTGTTGGTCCCCGGTGCTACCCGGGCTTATCAATTTAACAGCTCTCGAAGTATGAAAAGTAAGAAAAGAATACCTCATATTTAACTTCGTTTCCATAGTAACAATAAACAATTAATAATTTCGACCAAATTTGATTATCATAAAAACGGTTATTGTGAGTTAATCTTAAAAGATAGACATATACTGTCGGGGACATTTTTTTAGATAATTTAAAGAGGAATAATTCTTTCATACATATTTTTTTGGTATCTCGAACGGTTTTCGCAGCGCAACAATATTCCCCGTTTTTTCCACATTTTCGACTGTTCCTTCGCACCTATTAGTCGCAACGTGATGTTATATAGCCTATAACCTTCCTCGATAAATGATCTATCCAACACAAAAAGAATTTTTCAAATCGAACCAGTAGTTCCTGAGATTAGCGCGTACAAACAAACAAACAACTCTTCAGCTTTATAATATTAGTATAGACTAGCTGACGGTGCCCGGCGCTGCCCGGGTTTTTTCAAGTTGTTGTTACACATAAGATAAAGATAATGCTTTATTATAAATTACCTATAGCTGTTACCCACAACTTATTTTAGACGATTTAGTTACACAATTAATAGAATATATTTTAAAGTAGTTTTAAAAAGAATATATTTTTTAAAGCGGCATGGTACCTCGTGGAGCTACACCCCCTCCGCCCGCCTCTCCCCGCCTCGTCATCATACGCCGCGTGTGAATTTTGTTTTAGAGTTATTTTAAAATTGTATTATCTTATAAGATGTTTATTGAAATTAGGTGATGTCAAAGACAATTGTGTTTACAGTTAAATACTCTTAATTAATAACACATTTATTTGAATAAAGATTTATATTATTATGTTGATACAACTATGACAAATAATTTGAAATAATGCATTAATTTCGACCAAATTTGATTATCATAAAAACGGTTATTGTGAGTTAATCTTAAAAGATAGACATATACTGTCGCAGACATTTTTTTAGATAATTTAAAGAGGAATAATTCTTTCATACATAGTTTTTGGGTATCTCGAACGGTTTTCGCACCGCACGCAACGGAAGCCCTCAAAGATGAACAATTTTGATTTGATTATCATAAAAACGGTTATTGTGAGTTAATCTTAAAAGATAGACATATACTGTCGTGGACATTTTTTTAGATAATTTAATGAGGAATAATTCTTTCATACATATTTTTTAAGTATCTCGAAAGGTTTTCGCAGCGCACGCAACGGAAGCCCTCAAAGATGAACAATATTCCCCGTTTTTTCCACATTTTCGACTGTTTCTTCGCTCCTATTAGTCGCAACGTGATGTTATATAGCCTATAACCTTCCTCGATAAATGATCTATCCAACACAAAAAGAATTTTTGAAATCGAACCAGTAGTTCCTGAGATTAGCGCGTACAAACAAACAAACAAACAAACAAACAAACAAACAAACAAAATAAACAAACTCTTCAGCTTTATAATATTAGTATAGATGTATATGTTCATATATTATACAAACCACAAAGTCTCATTAACAAAAACATTAAAACAATTCGTAACCTTTGCGTCTAAGTAGCAGATTGCATTTATATGGGGCGCGTTTACATGCATGACTTTACTTGAATAACTATTTAATTCGGCATCTTCTTCATATTACAATTCTTCATGTACTATTTTTACAAGATTTTATAATAAGGCGCGATGTGATCATACTCCGCCGCAAAAATGTTTGCAGGCAACAGTCATCTCCGCTGCGCCAGTCTGAGCAGAAGAATATGGAACTAAGGTTGACACTGCCACATTTAAACTGCTTTGAAGTGCAATATTCGTGAAGTGAGCTTATTCGGAATCAATTTGAAAGTAGATATTTATAGCGAGAGGAGTGTGCACTGTCGACCTGGATGGTGCTAAAGGGTCCTCAGGCTGGTATGTACAGATCAGATGACTGCTGCCTGTGGATATTTATACGTAGTACCATTTAATTCCATTCATGGACCGTACTCAATCTTAGCATTAGGCAGAATTTTTTGAGAGCTTCAATTTTAATAAATGAATATATTGTAGCGAGTGATGATTTGAATGGTGTGAAGTAACATTATGAGGTATCTGTGCACATCCACAATATTGGAATGTAGCCAAGCGTCGTGCTCCCGCCATAAATGATTCAGATGCTTTCTTACATAATCGCACTCGTTTAACCTAATCTTTTGTGCTTTACGCTATTCCATATTAGATTTACTATTTTTATTATCTATCAGTGGAAATATTCTGGGGAAAATTTAGACGCGGGCACAACCTAAGTCGGAAATCGTAGCCGTTTCTACAAAGCTCACGTGACCGCGTCGAAATCTCTCTAAAATCAATGTAACTGCTAATTTTATGTCTTTCAGTAGGCTTTACGCGGCTTTCTACTCTGCAATTGATATATCTTGCTAATTAACACGACTGGTAAGTTTTTTTTAAATTGTAGCTCGCCATGTGACAACACTCCGCCTGATGTAAAGCTAGAGCGCGCTCCATGAATGGAAACAACTGCTACTACAGTGCGGGCAGCAGTCGCCTCCACTATGCCGGCTTGAAGAGACGAGGTGTTCATTCACGAGTGTTACATTCGAAAGTGGTGGTACTCCCCTAGGACGACAGACTGGACAAATAACCATCATCAGTCTGCCTACCACTCTTATATTAACTTAATTTTATTTAATTTTTTTATCATATAACTTTAATGCTGAGATTGTTATCATTAAATTATGATCGATAGATTTTTTCTGTTCGAATTTCATCATAATTTAATAATAAAAATCTCAAAAAATTGTATAAAAATGAGATTATGTGATTAATAAATGATATTATAATATTAAACTGTCTCATGAGATATTATTTTGTTTGTTACAAAAAATATAAAAGTTCAAAGGCAAACTTAATTAAAGCCTTTAGGCATTTTTTACAAGTTAAGCTTTGTAAATACGATTATATATTCTCTAACGCAAAACAAGAAACATAATATAATAAATTACATCTAATATATAAAATACACATCCACAAACGTAAATGTAATGTAATAATTAAGATACAGATAATTATGTTAAATGTATTAAAATAGGGAAGGCACTGATGCCTTGAACACAGTCATTGTATTATATTTTTTTATATTTTTTATTGTAGCTCGGCATGTGACAACACTCCACCTGATGTAAAGTAAGAGGGCGGTCCATGAATGAAAACCACTGCTACTACAGAGAAATCTGTGCGGGCAGCAGTCGCCTCCACTATGCCGGCTTGAGGAGATGATCATGTACCATCTAGATTGACTGTGCCTATTCCTTTCGTTATATCTGGCTACTTTCAAACACAACAAGGTCACTTCACGTGTGTTACCTTCGAAAGTGGTGGTACTACCCCAACACGGCAGACTGGACAAATAACCATCATCAGTCTGCCTACCACTCTTTAATGAGTGACCAAAGTACATATAACAAAGTTACATTGGTCAGAATTAGCGAGGTTCGAACACGGGTCTCATCGATCGTGAGCTCACGCGTCTTACCGCTAGACCGCGACGGCTCTTTTTGTTTTATTAATTTAATATACTCACATTGGTCGATGCAATAATAACACCAATTATCCCGATCCTCTGTCCACCCCTCTCAACAACGATACTCTTGCGATACAATCCCTGCATCGTTGGTTCATCATCATCTATTATATTAGCAGCCAACATTGGCGATGACAAGTGCGCGATGTAAGGTACGACACCCTCTATGCCATTGTCAAACTCGTGATTGCCAAACACCTACAATATACTTAAATATATATTTTAAAATTTATACTACACTAGAAACAGAAAATCTACCACAGAGAAGTATTTGCAGGCAACAGGGCTGCTTCTAAACCGATCCTGAGACGCTACTAGGTCTCTTCACGGATGTTAATGAAAGCTGTGGTATTACCCCAGCACGGCAGATTGGCAGACATAACCATCAGTCTGCTGAGTGGTATTCTTTAAAGTTTTAGAGTCATTTGCACCAGAAGGCCGGTTAAAGTAACTTTAACTATTACTTTTACGACGACGACGACCGTTAAACGTTTACATTTACTCCACACGCGTTGCAATATCGTGTAAATTCATATTGTTATCGTTAAAAGGGTGGCTGATCTCGAAAAATAATAGAAAAACATATTTGGCTTCTTTTCATACATTTGACGTTAGCGACATTGGTTTGACGATTACTTTAACTTTAACCAGCCAAGATTCGCTGGTTATGGTTGACGTTACAGTAACTCAGTCAAAAATGACAGGCGCGACGATCGCGATGGTGCAACTCGTGTGAAGTAAATTTAAACATAACCGTAAAAGTAATAGTTAAAGTAAGTTTAACCGGCCTTCTGGTGCAAACGACCCTTAATGAGTGTTGTTATAAAAGTAAGTAGGTATTATAATACATACATGAGCATCGTGAGGTAATATATTCATGAACTCTTGTGTGACATTCCACCTTAGTAAATTATACCAAATAGTCCCTTGGAAACTATCGCCACCATTTAAAAGTATAGAGTCAGGTTCACGCGCAAAAGCCTCCCTCACGGCCGTCGTTAGCCTCGCGAACCCTCCTATACAGGGTGATATATTCGGATCACAAACACCACCGAAGATGTTAGTTTCTTCAAACCTAAAAACCAACACGCCTGAATTAAGGTGGGATTATGAATTGCGCGCAGATTTTCCAACTACCCTCTTACATGTTACATTATCGACCTTGTCGCGGAGTTTGCAAGTAGCCAGGTATAGCGAGAAGAGTGTGCACTCCCAATCTAGATTGTGCATACTCGTCTCCTCAAGCCGGCATAGCGGAGGCGACTGCTCTCTGTAGAGTGTTGTCATATACCTAACTAACAATAGAAAAAAAATCCAAATCTAGCATTTAAGATTTCAATATTTTTTAAAACATAACCAATACAATTGTCACTTTTATTTCCCACAGAGATAGGCAGAGACAACGGAACCACGATCCTGACACAACACCCTCGCTTCCCACACATCCACAATTCTCTTCATGCACGCCCGACGGTTATGTCTCCTATTTGATCGGAAAACACCCTTCTGGGTCTGCCTTGTTTAACGCATCCATTCACATCAGACCAATAATTGAATAAATAATTGTGAATTGTCAAAGTTATGTTACCTCGCATGAAAATCATTATAATGCACAATGTTCACGGCGAATTGTTCAGCGCATACAAATTGAATCACAAACAAAACTAAACACACTTGCAACATTATTCTTGTGAACTCAACACTCCCACATTTCTAAATCAAGTGAATTAATATATATTTAAAACACAATCAGATACGACCGACTTAATAACTGTTATGATAATATTTTATCATTGAGTTATAAACGTTTTATAATCTTAATCAAGATAAAATGTTTGTAATGTCGTAGATAGGACGATGTTATTCATTATTTCCAGGCCAGGCAGGCTGATGACGGTTGGTAGCCCACTCTGGCGTCCCGGTACCACTTCTCTTCCAAGTGTAAGTATCAAGCTGATAACGAGCTTGGAAGTGGGCCGAATATGACGGGCAGAATGTCCGATGGCAAACTGCATGGTGTATATTAGCCGGCATGGTGGAGGTGGCTGGTGCTTAGAGAAAATTCTTTGTGATACCAGTTGTTTACGTTCATAGACCGCGCTGTAGCTTCATATGAGGCGGATTGTTGTTATAACAAAGTTACATTGGTACCAGAAAATTTGAACCTAACGAGTCATCCGAGTGCGAGAGGAACAAATACCCGTTTTCCGGAAAATTCTTTTTTTCATAGAGATATATCCTAGAGATGCAAACTTCATGCATCTGACATCAAAAAAAGCCGTAGGCCGTTTCAATTTGCCAATATTGCCGTTAACTCAAATACTGACAGAGAACCTAAACGTGGCTGTGGCCATGTTTTCTCTCGCAACATATTGGGCGCGTTATTGCATGTCTAGTTGTATGTATGCTTTTTTTGGTATATTTTAGTCAGTTCCGTATAGCCTTTTTTATTGAATTTAAAAATTGTTTTTGATCTAGAATATACACATATGTTTTGATATGTTAGTGGTGTATTCGTGCGACTCAGCACGAGTAGGCTGCGGCTCCACTGACCGATCGGTTACGTGCCTCGAATGATGCACTAAGATGTATTTGAAGGGAGGCTCTCGTGAATAACTTCAGCGCTATTCAATGTAGACATCGCATTCGCAGACAAATGCAACACATTTATATGCACTCTCATAAATATATATCCATTTAAGGGCGTTAATATTTTATTTATTTATTACTAACTAGCTGACCCGGCAAACTTCGTACCGCCTCAGAATCAATCAATAAAAAAGCATTTCTGAACGACTTTTAAATTTAATTGATTTCTAAACGACGCGGACGGATCGAACATCAAATGTTTGCAATGTATAATAATGTAATGCAAAATAAATAGGCACTATTAAAGAGTGGTAGGCAGACTGATGATGGTTATTTGTCCTGTCTGCCGTGCTGGGGTAGTACCACCACTTTCGAATGTAACACCCGTGAAGCGACCTTGTTACGTTTCGGGAATAGTTTGAAAGTAGCCAGGAATAACGAGAGGAGTGTGCAATGTCAATCTAAGATGGTACATGCTCGTCTCCTCAAGCCGACATAGCAGAGGCGACTGCTGCCCGTAGAGATTTCTCTGTAGTAGCAGTTGTTACCATTCATGGACCGTGCTCTAGCTTTACATCAGGCGGAGTGTTGTCACATACCGAGGTACAATTAAAAAAAAAATACAGTTTATTGGTTTACTAATATTGAATGGTAAACAAATAAAACTTAAAATGAATAAAGCAAATGAGATGCATTGTTGGCCGCATCACGTTCTCTGCTGCACTGGAAGATTTAGGAGTAAGGAATGCTCATATCACTCGGGAGAGAATGCTCGCTGAATATATATTAGAAAAACAGTTTCAATTGTGTAAAAGTCCGCAATATATTGTAAGGTAAAGTAAGTTTGGGGATTTGTGGTGTTCTCCCCTGACACAAACCGCAAACAAAATAACTGGACCAATCTCCACGCGGCTTCTACTGGGGAACTGACTACACTGCGCTACGATACTACGAGGCTACGGTGCTACGAACGTTACGACCGTTCTTTATTGCACTCTTCCTTTTTCAATATTCAAATAATATATTTTATTTTAATATAGTTTCAGATGAAAATCTGTCTCTTACTTTTAGGTCACAAAACATATATATATTTTATTGTAGCTCGGCATGTGACAACACTCCGCCTAATGTAAAGCTAGAGTGCGATCAATGAATGGAAACAACTGCTACTACAGAGAAGTCTCTACGGGCAGCAGTCGCCTCCGCTATGCCGGCTTGAGGAGACGAGCGTGTACTATCTAGATTGACAACGCACACTCCTCTCGCTACACCTGGCTACTTTCAAACTATTCCCGAAACGCGATAAGGTCACTTCACGGGTGTTCCAGTCGAAAGTGGTGGTACTGCCCCAACACGGCAGACTGGACAAATAACCATCATCAGTCTGCTTACCACTCTTTAATAGTGCACTGAGCGACCAAAGTACATATAACAAAGTTACATTGGTCTGAATGAGCGAGGTTCCAACACGGGTCTCATCGATCGTGAGTTCACGCGTCTTACCGCTAGACCACGGCCGCTCTACGAAATATCAATTAAACTTTGGCAAAACGTAATCGTGACCGTCATCCTTAACTTACCCCCGAGCTAAAGTCTCCCTCATCCGTCTCGAATACACAGACTCTGCGCGCACGTATACACAAAATAACAATCGTGAATATTTTCTTTACATAACTTTTAATATTTCGATAAACCTCTACAGGAAAATGGGTTGAAGCTTCTGTCGGTTGGCAGACTGATGATGGTTATTAGCCGAGTCTGTCGTCCTGGGACAGTACCACCACTTTCGAATGTGACACCCGTGAAGTGCTTTGTCGCGTTTCGAGATCTGTCTGGAAGGCTATACCTGGCTATATAACGCGAAGAGGTGGTAATTCGTCTCTTCAAGCCGTACATTGTCGGCACTCTAGCTTTACATCAGGCGGGGTGTTCTCATATGCCGAGCTACAATAAAATAACCAGGAGAATGGTTTTGAGCCACTTCCCACTTTAACTCGAACCACTTCGTCCCACGAGTGAGTCACTTCTCAGATAAATAAATAAAGCAGAGTACATAAATAAACATTAGCATATAAAATAGTATTGTTAAGATGGTGCCGCTCCCACTCTCTCGAGACATACATTTGAATTACAATTGAAAATTCAAAAAATCCCACTAACAAAATACGCTCTTCATGTGAGCTTATTAGATGTAGCTTGTTCGTTGTGCGCTTAAGATGGGCTCACAATATACGGCGCGTGGTAATAAATCCCACTAATAAATAACACTAAATTGCTCTCTCAAAGCCTTCTAACAACAATATAAAAGAACAAATAAACACAATTACATTTATTATATGCATAAAAAAAACAATACAATGAATAATGTCGTCCTCTACGCACAACGGTTACTCAAAGTCCCGGGTTCTATTCCTGCAACAAACTATTGTTCACTTGTTCTAATATGACATTAAATATCATATCGCGTTCGGGAGCTGTTTGAAAGTAGCCAAGTATCAATCTGGGTACTGAATGGTTAACCTGCGTGGTGCATATTCTTCTCCTTAGACCGGCATAGCGGAGGCGACTACTGCCCGTAGAGATTTCTCTGTAATAGCGGTTGTTTCCATTCGTGGATCGCTCTCTAGCTTTACATCAGGCGAAGTGTTGTCATGTGAAAAAATATACAATAAGAAAAAAGGGTATTTGTCTTGGGTGTGGGTGTTATAGGTTTGTATTGTTCTTGTCCTGATATTCATAGCAGTAGTTTGAGCTCATGACGTGTATGTTTTGTGTAGAAGCACAACATATGACAACATACGAACTGAAACAAGTGCCACCACATAGAAATTTCTTTCTGTTTGTTGTTACGATAAATAGTCACGGTCGCTATGCCGACTCGAGAAATCCAGGTTGACAGGACACATTTATCTTGTTGTATCTTGGAGGCTCCAGCTGTTTCCGAAACGCGGTCAGTGACTAACACTTGAGCCCCAGAACCCCAATCGTCAGTGTGCCAACAGTCTAATTTTATTTATTTTCAAAATGATAATGCTCGAACTCACATTTTCTGAACAAGAAGAACGTCTTCCACACATGTATTTCTGTAGTCGCAATAAATGTTTATTTACTTTGCGAGAGATTTCCGTTTAGGATATCTAAAAAGAAACCTAAATAAGAATATAAAAAGCAAGAACTTAGATAATATGTTTTCTGTGCGAACCGCTCTCCTCCGAGGGAACTGTACGGAGTTTATTTTGCATAAAAGCCCCGGGAATTGTGCTCTTACCGCAACGACGCTAATTTGCGTCCCGCGGCACGACGGCGAGTGCCCGTGTGACCTCTCGAAGCCCTCTTCCTGTAATATGTCGATAACAATGTCATGAACAATATCATCCGGTTAATTTGCTTCAGACTCAAAAATAATGCTCGTGAAGGCAAAATTAATTAGAAAATGTCAAAAGCAGGTCGTCTGAAAAGGGTTAATAATGTAGTTTGGTCTATTTGGTACATGGCCACTATTACCAGGAATAAAATGCATTTTTACTCAAAAAGAAATAGTGTAACTGATACTGGATCCGTTTAGTCGCCATATTCTATATTATTAAATCACTTGAATGTATCTATTTGAAATTAAAATGTTTTCTACTACATTGATTTATATATGAAAATAAATAATTATATGTATTTAGAACGCATTGACCTTTGATACCCAACACTACCCAGGGTATCATTAGATATATAGAGAGGATAGATTTGTTATGATGAAAAGTGAAAACGCAAAATGCCCACAACAACCTGAATTGATTACCTTTTTTGTATTCAATTTAATGTTCGTTTCCTGCGGGAATCGAACCTGGAACCTTCTATGTTATTTCCCCATGTTTATTACGCGTACGCACGATCATGATATTATGATGGTGATTCTGTTACTTCATTAAACGTAACTCAACCCAAACGACCGACCACAAATAATATCATGTTACACTACATTGTCTTAACATATTTGTATAACTTTCACGAGTTGTGCCTCAAATATTATGGATATGTATCATAAACAACCACTCTTTCAACACTAGCTCCCACTATACTTCGAAATAGCTAAATCTGAGGTGCTTCAGATTTTATCATAAGTTACTCCAAGTATTAAACAATTAAGTATTCAATACCTTTTACAGTTTTAGACATTTCTTACTTGTTATAGTTCACCTCATCAGGTATTGTAGATTCAGGATTCCTTGTATACCCTTTGCCAACGAGACACATTTTAAAGGGTATTTTAAAGCCGCGAATAAGACACTTGTTCGTCGTGGTAATACCACCACCACAATACCACCACGGACGGGACCGAATACTGCTCTAACCACCAACCACTCATTTTATCACAATCATACTGGAGGATTTCTCCTCCATTTGTGGCGTGCGAACTACTATTTTTTTTGTTAAAAGCGGTAAAATAATTTAAATAAAAATGCTCGAAGGACCAGCGGGTTTTACACACTTATATAGGTATAGGGAAGGCGGAATCAAGACAGTGCGGAACAAAAAGAAATAAAATCTGTCCTGAAGGAAAAATACATGCACCACTGACCTTTGAACTTCTTCCAGGTTTCATGTAATTAGCTGTGCTATCAGTCCTTGGGTTGTTGGTACTAGTAAACTTCACTAAACGTATACTCGTGTGAAAGCGAAAAGAAATAAGCGGATTTAAAAGCGGTGCGGAATGAATAAACGGTTACAAATTTAACTTGCGAGTTAACGGCGCGAACTTCACGACGTCAACACTGAGTGGTGCGGTAGGAAGGGTTGCCAGGAAGGAAAAATATAAGTGTGTTGCCTACGAAAACTATATGAAATTAATATAATAAAAGTAGGCGCGAACATCCCCCCGGCCTTGAAGGAACCCTTCGAAATAATAAAATACTTTTCTTTTTTTTTTTTTTTTTTTTTTTTAACTAATTAATAACTAACTAATTAATAATGCGGAATATAAACTATATAAACTAAAGCGGAGTAGCGGATATATGAGAAAGAAAAAAAATTAAAACTAAAAATATAAATATGGTATATTGCTAAAAACCTAACTACTACTACTACTACTACTGGGTTGGTTACGGACATAAACGAACATCCAGCAGTCACTGTAGGTGCGGTGCGTTATAAACATAAACAATTACTACATGTGGTGCCTACTGTAATAGGGTTATTAGCAGTATTCCTTTTCTCTCGGGTTTAAAATATTATGTAAATAATATGCCAATTACCACCTCTTACAATAAGACTGGACGGAGATAATATAATACTTCAAACCTCGAGAGTAAATGCGGGGTAAACAACAAGCGGTGCGGTTGAAAGAAAAGGCGATGGAGCCAAGCGGTAGGTTCTGATGGATCAGAACTAAAAAATATAAATTAACAATTAATTTAATTTAAATCATACATATCACATTTATGAATGTGAATATGTATATGCGGTTTGCGGATAAATAAAATATAAAAATGATTGCGGACCATGCGTGTTCATTTTTGCAATGAAAAATAATATATAATTAGCTCAATTATATGCCCACCCCTCGGTAACAGTATGGGATACTTATGAGAATAATTAACATCAGCGTTGCGAAGACGAATACCTACACGGATAATGACGTCTTTAAGAAAAGGAAATAATTTATGAATAGCGGGCGAACTAATTATCTTATTTTTTTTAAAGTTTTTTATATCAATTGCAAAATAACACTCTTACAAATAATGAATAATATAAGTCTGAATAATATAAGTATCTAATTATTAATTTAAATTGCGGAATTATTTTAATAAAATTTAAACAATAGACAACACTGTGTAATATACCAATTAGAAAATTTATTTGCTAAGTCGAGTAGCGGGTTCCCGATCGGCTGAGTAGTGACATTAGCAATAGTTTTTGTTTCAGGAAGATCGGTCATTTGAACCGAGACCCGGTTGATAGGCCATTCGTTCACGGGTAGCGAACACCAAGATGGACCGTGGTGCCATAATTGATGTTGCACGAATTGTGCGGGTGATAGACCACGTGACAGGCAATCGGCGGGATTCTCGTTACCGGATATATGATAGAAACACTCAGCATCGATATTAGATTGACACTCGGCAATTCTATTGGCGACGAAAGTATTAAATTTATGAAGATGCGAACGTATCCAACACAGTGTCACTGTTGAATCAGAAAATGCGTATACATTTTTTATTTTAATATGATGCGATAAACAATCAAAAACAATGCGGGTTAACTTAGACATTAAAACGGCGGCGCACAACTCCAAACGAGCTAGGGTGACCACCTTGAGCGATGCGACGCGGGACTTTGCGCAAACTAAAGTAAGTGCGGGCGGGTGTTCACCATTGACAACGTGAACATAAATAACACAGCCGTACGCCTTTTCGCTCGCGTCAGAAAATGCTACTAAAGAAACCTCAGAATCCTTTTCTATTTTAAGATGGCGGGAAAACTCTAATTGCGATATGAGCGGTAACTCGTTGACATAACGTTGCCAACGATCGACAATATGTGACGGTGGTTCGTCGTCCCAGTCTACCTTTAAAAGCCATAGTTCCTTAATTAAGAGCTTAGCAAATAAAATAACAGGGCCGACCAATCCTAACACGTCGTATAAACTCGCGGTGGCGGATAAAATATTCCGTTTTGTACACGGAAGTTGCGGTGGGGTGACACTAAATTTAAATAAATCTAAAGTGGGAAGCCATTTTAGACCCAAAATTTTTAAATTATGGTCACCGTCAAAAGAAACGGATTCGCGGTGAGAAGAAGGAATATGTTCGAGTAACTCCTTTGAGTTACTCGACCACTTCACTAAGTCGAATCCCCCGGTCTTGAAGAGATTAATTAGCTGCGTGGCTATCTTGATAGCTTCTTCTTCGTCAAAAGTAGAAGATACCAAGTCGTCCATATAGACGTCTCGCTCCAGCACAGCAGCAGCTAACGGATAATTGTCTCGTTCGTCCTTTGCTAATTGTCGCAAAGTACGAAGAGCTAAGAATGGTGATGATCGAAGACCGAAGGCGACGCGGTTAAATTCATATGTTTGAAGCGGTTCTGATGCGGAAAAGCGATATAAAATGCGCTGAAATTTGCGGTGCGATTCGTGTACGCCAATACATAAATACATCTGACGAACGTCAGCGAGAAAAGCGATGCGGTAAATGCGTACATCGAGTAGAATTTTAAAAATGTCACTTTGTTGGTTGCATCCCGTATGCAAGATGTCATTTAGTGACATGCCAGTGTCAGTTTTTGCACTGGCATCTAACACGATACGAAGTTTAGTGGTAGATTTGTCGTTACGTATAACGGGGTGATGCGGAATATAATAACCGGGTGTAAGCGCGGCGTGATAAGGAACAATAGATAAATATTTTTTATCAATATATTCCCTAATTACCGTGTTATAATGTTCACATAATTCGGTATTTTTAATAAATTTACGCTCCAAATATAAAAAACGTTTTTTAGCTAATTGAAAAGAATTACCTAAGTCACAAGTGGATTGTTTAAAAGGCAAATCAACACTATAACGACCGTCAGAGGAACGAGTATGAGTAGATACAAATATATTCTCACAGTCTTGCTCGTCCGGACTGAGGAAAGATTTCGAGGGAATTTCCTCTAACTTCCAAAAATTCTCGAGTAATTGATTGAGCGGGTCGTTGTTGATCGCTAGATTATTATATGTTATATTATTTTTTGAACAAACACTTGGAGCATCCCCTATAACGATATAACCCAAAGTAGTTTCGAGTGCGGTCGGGGAGGTCAATGACCCGGTGACGCGGTCAGATAATAATATTTCGCTGAAAGTATTCACTCCCAACAAAACATCAATATCACCAGGCACATCGAACTGATCATCAGCTAATTGTAAATTTTTAATTTTATCGAGAAGAGTAATATCGACTCTTGCGTCTGGCAAAGGGCCGGTTACGCGCGGGACTACGAGCGGCCGAATTGAATATATGTGATCATTATACACAGAACTAAAATTAAGATTTATTACACCTAATATTTTTTGCGAAGTTCCCCCAATACCGTGAACTTCAGAATATCGACATTCTTTAGAAATAGGAGTAGAAAGTTTATCACAACACACCGAGGTAATATAATCACATTGTGACCCGGGATCTACCAAACATCTTAGATAATGACGTTGGCCTTTATTATCGAAAGTAGCAATTTTTGCGGTACCTAATAAGGTTGTAATAGAACGAGTGTCAACATCACCACGTGACATGTTGCACATTGCTACACTTTCCGATTGCGGTTGCGGTTGCGGTTGAACAGGTGGTTGTGATTGCGGTGGAGAATGCGATTGAGATAGCGGTTGCGGTGCGGTAAAAACAGCATTGCTGCTTTGCGGAGATGCGGGAGAAAATTTTTTATTATAAAAATGTAGTAAAGAATGATGCGGTTGATTACAAGACGAACATAAGCGCTTCGAATTGCACATTGAAAATCTATGTTTAACACTTAAACAATTATTACAATAATTATATTTTTTCACAATACTATATCTATCGCGCGGCGTCATTTTCATAAATGCGGGACAAACATACAAGTGTTCGTGTGCAGCTCCTTTGCATACAACACAAACTTCGTTATTATTATTTGTATTAATAAAAGATTTAGTTTTAAGATTAGATATAGATTTTTGTGATTTTATATTATTATTTATTATTTTTGCGGGCGTATAACTATCATTATTAACACGAGAAAGTATTTTAGATTGTTCTTTAATAAATTCAATAAAACTAGTATAAGTAGGAATATTTTCTTTGCGGACAGACATATCAAATAATTTAGTAGTCTCTGGGTCGACTTTCTTTGTCGCCAGGTGTAATAAAATAAAATCTAATAAATCATCAATACTCAATTGTTTAAGGGCGTGAACTGCGGATGCGAATTTTTCAATAAAATTATCAAGACCAGCTGAACTTGTGGATGCGAGCGGTTTAAAATCGAATAATTGATTAAGATATGAGGTCGCGAGCGAACGAGTATCCTCATACCTATCCACAAGGGCTGACCATATAATTGAGTAATTCTCAGCGGTGGGAGGAATGCCAGCACACACTGATAATGCTTTATTTGTTAATTTGCCTATTAAATAATGAACTTTTTCACTATCAGATAAAGATAAATTATTATGAATAATATCCGTAAATTGCCTATAAAACAAAGGCCATTTACGAATATCACCATCGAATGACACCAACTCAATAGGTGGCAAACGAGGCTGCGATTTAGATAGGCGAAATTCATTAATATTTGAAGTGCGCTGGTTACCCATTATGTGTGAGGAATCTAATTTAGTCATAACACTTTTGATTCTGCAGAATAACTCTTCAAATGACGACCATGACTCATAATCTACGGTTGCGGTTGGTTTTATAGTTAAAGAAGCCGTATTATATGAGTCCATCACTTTTTCAAAATCATCACGCAATCTGTCTAGTGTGGCGGTTGTAACAAGAAAGTTCTCCCTAGCCTCCTCATTAAGATGGGCTATTTTAGACAATTCAAAAATAGTATTTAATCTAGAAAATATTGTGTCACGTTTGCCTTGGAGAATTACTAACTGTGTTTTATAAGATCTGATTAAACTAGATGAATCAATTTCTTTCTTTTCAGAAGACATTATGACGAACTTAAATTATTACAAAAATATATCAAAAATATAACCAAAAATGCTAATAACTATGTTTACAATTGGCTATTTATGTATTTATTATTAAATTAAGACAACAAATTAATATATTTTTGTAAAATAACAGTAAATTTGATGAGATATTATACTTAAGGAATTTTTGAACTACCTACTAATATTATAAATTTATGTATTTTAGCGAAAAATAACTGTTATTTGTATTATAAACAATTATTAAATAAATATAAACTAAGAAACCTAACCCTACAAATGACCCACTTAGGTATAATTGTATAGCGGGAACAAAAAATATGCGAAGTGGGGTATTGTACAATAAAGGTTTCTTAGCAATATATCATTTATATTTAAAAGGCGATTTAAATGAATTTAGCGGTTTATTTAAGATTCGTATCCGGCTCGAAGAGACCAAACTATGGAGGATTTCTCCTCCATTTGTGGCGTGCGAACTACTATTTTTTTTGTTAAAAGCGGTAAAATAATTTAAATAAAAAATGCTCGAAGGACCAGCGGGTTTTACACACTTATATAGGTATAGGGAAGGCGGAATCAAGACAGTGCGGAACAAAAAGAAATAAAATCTGTCCTGAAGGAAAAATACATGCACCACTGACCTTTGAACTTCTTCCAGGTTTCATGTAATTAGCTGTGCTATCAGTCCTTGGGTTGTTGGTACTAGTAAACTTCACTAAACGTATACTCGTGTGAAAGCGAAAAGAAATAAGCGGATTTAAAAGCGGTGCGGAATGAATAAACGGTTACAAATTTAACTTGCGAGTTAACGGCGCGAACTTCACGACGTCAACACTGAGTGGTGCGGTAGGAAGGGTTGCCAGGAAGGAAAAATATAAGTGTGTTGCCTACGAAAACTATATGAAATTAATATAATAAAAGTAGGCGCGAACACATACAATTAGGTTAAACAAGTTATTTGTAATTATTAATTTTCGTTTCAGGCGACAATTTAATTCACGTTTTTTTTAAAATATAGTTATTATATAACAATAATTGCGTTATACATAATTACAGTCATATACTTACATATTCGAAATAATTGTATAATACGACTTCAATCTATAAAATTACTTAACAACAAAGTGAAATAATTGTTTTACGAATAAAGATAGAGAATAAGTTGATATTATTTTTTGGGAATACTTCGCTGGAATTAGCTTTGTGAGTCGGTCGCCCTTTGATGATTTTTCCCATTATATTATGTAATAAAGCAAATATTACATGCAAAGGATTAAATTTCACAGGTCAAAGGATGTTATTAAAAGAGTTTGCTTTATTAAATATATTCTAAGTACCTACTATATTTATTCCATTTATACAAATTAACTACGACATTTTAATACTAAAAAAAGTATATTATTATTGAGATTTTTATAGTCAAATAAAAGGGAAAACAAAGTTAAAAGCCCCGTCCTCGTTTTCTGAGTCATTATTCCTCGAGAGCTTTTTAAATTTAATTATCTATTAAGTTTTCCCTATAACCTTGTTAATTACGATGTTTTAAAAGTATATTATCTGGGCACAGTATAAACGCTAACAGTAGTCAGCCAATATATACACAATGTAGGTATGATTAAATAATGTAAGAACAGACGAGTTTTATTACACAGTACCTATGATATTACCACAACAATTTTGATCACATCGTAGTTAATAAAATAACATATTTTTAATTAGAAAACTTTCATTCAGCAAAGAATCGAGCTACTGTTGTAGCTTATGCTGTGTTCTTGTAAAACGCGAGTGGTAGTAATAGTCGGCGCTTTTAGAAGCAGGTTGTAAAGCAGGCGGCAGCTCTGCGCTCGTAATACAGTGTAAATCTCACAGCTAAGTGCTAACGTCTGCATTTACTGTTTCGCATTAGCTTATTATCTAAACAACCGACAATGCTCATCTCTGACATCTATTCAAGTTTAATTAAAAATATTGCGTCATTTGTTTACTGAAATATTATCAAATTACTTTGTTAGCATGCACTCAGGCTTAGGGTATGACGAGAAACTTGTCAATTATACCCTGTGCATAAAATAATAATTAACAAAAAAAAAGTAATAATAATCATTTATAAACTACTAGCTGACTTCGTACTGCCTCAGAAACAATAAATAAAAAAGCTGAATGATAATTGCAGAATGTTTCAATTTTAGTAAAAAAAATGTGGTCAAAACTTAACCGGAACAAAAAGAATTCGTAATCAAACAAAAAAAAATATTTCTGAACGAATTTTAAATTTAATTGATTTCTGAACGACGGGACGAACATCAAATGTTTGACATTCAAAAGCAAAGGAATAGTTCCTAAAGGGAAGCGAAATTGTTGTTTTTACTATATTCCGAGCATTTTTTTCATAATTACTCACCTTTTAAACCTTCCCTGGACTTCCACAAATAATTCAGAACGAAAATTAGCCAAATCAGTCCAGCCGTTCTCGAGTTTTAGCGAGACTAACGAACAGCAATTGATTTTTTATTATAATGTATGTTATAAATGTAAATAGATTACTTAAAGGACACTGTTGATCCCTTGACGGCGAAGTGTTGTTTGTGTTGTTTTCAGCGTTCAATTGATACGATACAAGTGTTAGACCGAGATAGGAATTTGTCATTTCCAGCGGAGTAGAGCCACTGTAAAGGAACTACGAGGATATTTTTCTTACTTTCAGTCGGGTTATTTCTTTCTCTTTTTTAATATGTGTTTTAAGTACGTGTACGACCTGTCTTTATTAAATTCATTTTCGTTAAAGAATTTGTTTTTATTAACCGACTTCCAAAAAGGAGGAGGTTATATGTTCGTCGCGTATGTTTTTTTTTATGTATGTTCATCGATTTTTTCTAAACGGCTTAACCGATTTCAATAATTCAAATTGTACTGTGTTAAGCTGCATCCCATAGTGGTCCCATATATTTTTCTAAGATGCACAGTGTGTAGTTTTTTATTAAAACGGGAAAAAAAGTCAGTTTGTAAAAATTTTTTGCTCCGATTTACTTGAAATTTGGCATACATACTTTACAAAATAAATAATGAAACACGTGTTACAGCATTTCTATAAATTCAACCCCTAAGGGGGTGAAACGGGGCAAAATGGGTTGAATTTTTCTTCTCTCAAAATTACTTGAAATTTGACATTCATACTTTACAAAATAAATAATGAGACACGTGTTACAGCATTTCTTGAAATGAAACCCCTAAGGGGGTGAAACGGGGTAAAATAGTATGAATATTTTTAAATCGGATTTACTTGAAACAGTAGAAACGCTTTACCACATTAACAATGAAACTTGCGTTTCAACCCCGAAGGGGGTGAAACGAGGTAAAAAAATCAATATTTTTAGTGACAAAATATATAATAAATTATGCTCTACAATAGAAACAATTATATATTAACTTGCGTTTCACCCCGAAGGGGGTGAAACGGGATAAAATGGGTTGAATTTTTGCCAGATTTAATTAATTCTTAGTATATTTGGTCTACACACAGCAAAAAAAAACGAACCATGTATTTCAGCATTTCCCGAAATTCAGCTTGAAAGGGGGTTAAAAGAGGGTTGCACGAGTTTCTTTTTTGTTAAATTTATTTAATTTGAACTACGATTATTATTTGTACGTTTATTATGGAGTTTTTGCTGTTTTTGGTCCGCTACCCTAAAAATGGAAAAATAAAAAACCTTTTCAAAAAAAAAGTTGAACCGACTTCAATAAACACTAAAAGCACTCAAAAGTGAAAAATAATTTTGTACAAGAGTATCTACACACAAAGTAATAAACATAAACACTAATAGGTGTTTATTATGTACAAATTAATTGTCTACATACCTGCCATATTTTTGGAGTAGGTGCCAGGATATACCAATTCAAAATTTCAGAATAGGAATTACACTTGGATATCTTCCTAGATATCAAGTATATCTATAAACGTTTGCTTGGCACCTACTCCAAAAATGTGGTAGGTATGTGGACAAATAATTTGTACCTAATAAACACCTATTAGTGTTTATGTTTATTACTTTGTGTGTAGATACTCTTGTACAAAATTATTTTTCACTTTTGAGTGCTTTTAGTGTTTATTGAAGTCGGTTCAACTTTTTTTTTGAAAAGGTTTTTTATTTATTTTTTTATTTGGGGAAGTACATTATTATTTTGGGTTTTTAGAAGTCAAAATAGACACAGGGTAGACAAAGCGTTTGGTAATTAAAATTAGCTTGAATTGTGAGGTTATTTTGTTCTCTTAATTTTTACCATAGTTTAATAGTAATTCTAGCATTTGAATATGCCACAAATATGGAGCGTGAATAAAGATTCGTTTATTTGTAATTAAATACATACATACACACATATGCATACAATGCATCGACCCCGTAGTTGCATATCAATATAAAAACAACACAAATAACAGTTAGACCTATTCAGGTTTATTAATTTGTTATTACCGGGAATGAAGCCAATGCGCCAGCCACAGAGAGGTCATCTACAATGTATCTAATACGATATACATTATTAAGTTGCGGAATGTTTTACGATACACGAATATGTAAATGATTCCACGAGGGAATTGTACGCTCTATTGAATGTCGTTCCATATAAGTAATTGAAATACCTTTGCCCCTGCCTCTGCCTGCCTCTCACGGGCGTCAGCGCTCGCATATTATACAGACTACAAACAATACATTATAGTATTAAACTAGCTGAAGATGAAGATTATCAAATTAACAGCTCCCGAAGTATGAAAACTTTTCTTCCCATACTCACTCACTCATAACCTGCGAGAAAGTGCAAGCGTGTTCATAAACGACCGTTTCGTATGGGGAATTTTTCTTCCGATTTTTTTATTTTTTATTAAATTCAGTTTTATTTTATTAAGTTTCAGAGATATCGCGGCCATTTCTGCAAAATCCTTTCTTAGTGCACGTCTTCACTAAAATACGAAGTTATCCTTAAAATTTGAGGTCTGCAACTATCATAGTTTCGGCTGTACGTTAATTAGGAATCAGTCAGGAGTTTTTTTTTTAACCAGATCATATATATTTTGTGATATTTTGAAAATAGTTTCCCAATGTTCTGTTCTGATTAAAGTAGACATTGGTTCATATTTTTCAAATATAACAGAAAGATGGTTGCAAATTTTAATTCAAAACAACATATGGAAATAAGCAAAACTTGACTCTCTGTATATCGCATTACAGTACACGATCGCCTGTCTTAGAACATTGTATATGGAAATAATTATTAAAATAATATAAATTTTGTTGTTTGCTCTACCATTTGTCAAAAGTTCGAAAATGTCCCCCGAGAGGTACACCCTTGTCATTCATTTTAATGATCTCCGTATGGCACCATCTAGGGTGAGCAGACACCCAGACCTATACATATACAACCTGGCCGCAGTGATACACTGCGGTGGTTGAGTACATTTTCTTAATTAAAATAATGAATATAAACGAGAAGTAATCATATGAAGGTGCCTTAACGACCGGTCGCGGTTAACTAAACATAATATTATCTAAATTAATTTGCCTAAAATGCGAGCTCATAAGGTTTCATTAATCTGAAACACTCGATACCTTCTCGACGCGAGATTAGAATACTTAAGGGCGGCGCACACCTGACGATGGCGAAGCGCACATCTTTTTTATTGCAAAACGATTATCGACTTTGACACGTTCGAAATAACGTCTAGTCTGGCTTTGGCAGGCCCCGAGAGCTTCGAAGGGAGAAATAATATGTTAACTTGTTAAATCATTTTCGAAATAATGAAGTCGATAATGTGAAAATTATTTCCAGATAATTTAATATATTCAAAATAAAGCAGATTATAAGCCACATAAAAATCCTAATTTGGAAGTTTTCAGTTATTCTGAAACTGAAGTCTCAGCTATCCGTCTAGATTAGTCTAAAGTCTGGATGAAGGTGAAAGAAAGGTCGCAGTTTAATAATGGGACGAACGACGGCGGATTGTTGTAATTGGCGAAGTTTGTAATGACATCGGATGTTTTAGATAATTCAATTTATACCCGCCATTAATACTTGTCCGCATAAATATTCGTGCGGGTTATTGTGGAGACGACATTTCATTCAAATTCAAATGTGCCAAACTTCTACATCATGTATTCTATTCAACCAATAAATGATGAGGAAAAGGCGACGATGAATATGTATGCGATCACTATTGACCCTCATCTTGTTCAGCTGTGGTTTTTTTTATAGTAACTCGGAGTGTGGCATTTCGCCAGACGCCCGAGATGTAAACCTTCGCTGGCACGGCGTAGAGTGAATGTTCTCCACCAAAAAAAATAGGATTGCTTGTGGTCTAGCGGTAAGAAGTGAACGATCTTAGAGACCCGTGTTCGAACCTCGCTAATTCTGACCAATGTAACTATGTTATGTGTACTTTGGTCGCGTTTCGGAAGCAGATTGAAAGTAGCCAGGTACAGCGAGAGGAATGTGCACTGTTGGTGCATACTCGTCTCCCCGTAGAGATTTCTCCGGGCTACAGTAAAAATTTTAAAAAATGGTTTTTTTTACCTCAGGTGGTACTCCCGTGCAACAAATACTACCACTATGCCGGTTTGAGAAGGCGAACGTGTGCCACCCGGGTTGACACGGCACAATCCTGTAACGAGCTAATTAACGCACGTCATCTGATCCATAACCTCCCCACCGCGATGAGTTGGTGAGTTGGTGAGTGAAGCTCGT
This sequence comes from Tinea pellionella, assembly GCA_948150575.1. Classification (NCBI taxonomy): domain Eukaryota; kingdom Metazoa; phylum Arthropoda; class Insecta; order Lepidoptera; family Tineidae; genus Tinea; species Tinea pellionella. The sequence continues at coordinate 94,536 of OX411263.1, read as the reverse complement.
CCGAGGTTGACCTTAATAGCCATACAATGATGTTGTTCACGTCATGCACTCGATTAAGCTAAAATTAATGTCTTCCTCTATCATAACACACGCACACGCACGCACACGCACGCACACGCACACATGCAAAGTATAAATCTCTTCTAATATCATAAAAATTAATGTTTCTATGTTTGTTTGTACGGATTTTTTTAAATTTAATTAGTCTCAAAGTCTACTCTTACGCGTATATGGTGTACTTTATACTATTGACTTTTTTTTTAAATTTTTTATTGTAGCTCGGCATGTGACAACACTCCACCTGATGTAAAGCTAGAGTGCAGTCCGTGAAGAGAAACAACTGCTACTACAGAGAAACCTGTGCGGGCAGCAGTCGCCTCCACTGTGCCGGCTTGTGGAGACGAGTATGTACCATTTTAGATTGACAGTGCACACTCCTCTCGCTACTACTACTACTGGCTACTTTCAAACTATTCCCGAAACGCGACATTTCAAAGGAAAGGGTAAATAAAACAATACAAGTTTAATTATCACCAGTTTCTTTATTGTCTCTGCTCGGATTCGGTAACAGGAACACCATAAATGCAATACCTGAAAGTTACAATTACTATTTTAATAAACTATTTATTTATCTCTATAATAGACAATCGACGAAGCAAACTACTACCGCACGGATATTATCAGGTTTTAAGACAGCGGTCACCTCCGCTGTGCCGGCTCGTGGTTGTCGAATGTCGTGAATACATACTTACATAATGTAATAATGGATACAGTGAAGAACGGCATCATACAGTTGACTTGTAACATTAACGGGAATAGCAGATTTCCCACTGTCGAGCCCATGCGACCCACCATTGTTATCATTGCGACTGAAAGCGTCCTGAAATTATGACGTAATATTATGTCAAGTAGACAAGGATTACTTGTCGCGACGACTGCGTCCACCTTAAAAAAAAAGGAAAAACTACATTTTTTAATGACGCTCGGCATGTGAGAACACTTCACCTGATCTAAAGCATTTTTCTAAATTTCTACAGGCAGCAGTCACCTCCGCTATGCCGGCCTAATGAGACCAATGTGCACCATCCAGATTGCATTCGTTATACCCGGCTACTTTTAAACTATTCCCGAAGCGTGACAAGGTCACTTCACGGGTGTTACATTCGAAAGTGGTGGTACTACCCCAACACGGCAGACTGGACTAATAATTATCATCCGTCTGCCTACCACTCTTATACTTATCTGGAAAAAAACTAGGGTTTCTATTATAAAACTAAAAAAAGTGATAGGCAGACTGATTGATGGTTACTATCCCAGGTTTTTTTTTATTATAGCTCGGCATATGACAACACTCCGCCTGATGTAAAGCTAGAGTGCGGCCCATGAATGGAAACAACTGCTACTACAGAGAAACCTGTGCGGGTAGCATTCGCCTCCACTATACCAGGTACCAGTTTCAAGTGATCACCTTGGAAGTTTTTTTTTCATTTCTATTTTTTTTTTTGGCAACTTTTTTCATCATGAAGGCAAATTTGTTGAGGGGAACGTGACGTAGACGGTATGTAGACGAAATGCGTTGATCAACACCGCTCTTGGAAGCTTAATTTGTGCAAACCATGGCGCCCGAGGAGGCTCGCCTTGTACTGTATGTACCTTGGAAGATTCACTGTACACCAAGTCAATCTGTGTAACTGGGGAGCGAGGTCTTACCTGACTGTGGTGGGAAACACTCTAACGACCATAGTAAACAATAAGCTGGTCGTAGCCTGCGTGAATCCGACAACGACGGAGACCAACCCCATGACCTGCAACCCTGAGTAACTCCAATACAGTACACTGGAACTGATGCTGCAGGCCACGAGGTACACCAGGATTATTGTCTTTTGCGAGAGGTGGTTGATGAGGAGCGCGCTGATCACGTGGCAGAGGAGGCATACCACGCCCATCACTATTCCGTTTATGTAGGTTTGGGAGCCGCTTGGGTGCTGCAATCACGTTTTTATTTTAGCACGTCATATGACCGTACTCCGCCTGAGTGCGATCCATGAACGGAGGCGACTGCTGTCAGAGAAGGGGATCTGCAGACAGCAGTCGCGCCCGCTATGCCGGCTTGATGAGATGCCTCTTCACACTGCGCTTGAAGGATCCCCTGTTATAGGAAGGTGGAAATGTTATTTATTAGTATTAATTTTAAAACAATTAGGCCTGTCGACTCTACTAATCACTCTGATGATATAATGTTATCAGAGGACCAATCAAGATAAGAGAGAGAGTCAACCGGGGTTATTATGCACGCCGAGGTCATTCAGATATATACTAGAGGTGCAAACTTCATACATGAGAAAAGCGTACACGACTTCAAACGATTTGACAATGTTGCCGTGTGGTAGGCAGACTGATGATGGTTATTTGTCCAGTCTGCCGTCCTGGGGTAGTAAGTACCACCACTTTCGAATGTAACACCCGTGAAGTGACCTTGACGCGTTTCGGGAGCAGTTTGAAAGTAGCCAGTGCACTGTCAAGCCGGTATAGTGGTGGCGACTGCTGCCTGTAGAGATTTCTCTGTAGTAGCAGTTGTTTCTAGCTTTACATCAGGCGGAGTGTTGTCACATGCCGAGCTACAATTAAAAAAAACGAACTGACAGAGAACCTAAAAGTGACTGCAGTCATCTTTTCTCTCTCGTTACATTGGGAGTGTTATTGCTTATCTAATTGTATATATCAACGACCGAAATGATAAAAATCAAATGAAGCGATTCTATTGGTGGATAGATCTCGCGTTACTCTCTCACGGCGTAGATGCAACGTCGTACTTGGTCCTCCGTTTATATATATGCACTCGTACTCACTGTTACACATTCTTGTGCATCACTAATGCTTTGCACTTCCACAGCTTTCGTTCTATCCAAATACGTATTGATAATAGAACACAGGCTGTCGGTAGTGTTGTGCTCGCTGTCGTGGGACTCGATTATTGTCGATAACTGTGGATACCACAGTCTGAAGGTGTTGTAACTGAAATAATTTCCATTTCACATTAATGCGATCATCACTCTCCTCAGCATAGAATCTGCAAATAAGGCGAGTGTGTACTGTTTAGGTTATTTCCGAGCTACCCGCAGACTTTTACTTTAAAAGATACATACATACATTCAGAGCGGCCGTGGTCTAGCGGTAAGACGCGTGAACTCACGATCAATGAGACCCGTGTTCGAACCTCGCTAAAGACCGGTACCAATGTAACTTTCTTATATGTACTTTGGTCGCTCATTAAAGAGTGGTAGGCAGACTGATGATGGTTATTTGTCCAGTCTGCCGTGTTGGGGCAGTACCACCACTTTCGAATGTAACACCCGTGAAGTGACCTTGTTGTGTTTCGGGAATAGTTTGAAAGTAACCAGGTATGACGAGAGGAGTGTGCACTGTCAATCTAGATGGTACATGCTCGTCTCCTCAAGCCGGCATAGTGGAGGCGACTGCAGCCCGCACAGGTTTCTCTGTAGTAGCAGTTGTTTCCATTCATGGACCGCACTCTAGCTTTACATCAGGCGGAGTGTTGTCACATGCCGAGCTGCAATAAAAAAAAAACATATATACTTACGCGAACATATTAAGTAGTGTCATAAAGCAAAATATAATAAGTTTAGTGAACAAAGGTCGTCTGAATAATGATTTTAAATCAATTAACGATCTGATTATTTTGTCTTTTGCTGACGTTTTTGTTTCCAATATCGTTTGTGATGATGATGCTAGTAGTGATTTTACCTGAAACACAATTGCTTGTTCAAAGCGAGTCACGTGGCCACCTGGTACTATTTGCAAGCAAAGGCGGATGACAGTCGCGTCCGCGATGCCTGCTTAACACCGCTTCAAGGACCCCAAATTATAGGTTGGGGGAAAAACGAGTCCGATTTCAATTTTCCTTTACTCTGCCATAAAATGAAATTTTCAACAAATTTTGTTCTGGAAAAATCTCTTCGTCTCGTTCCGTCTCTGAGTGTCACGGTCACTTCCGGTCCAGATTGCTCCACTATAATACGAGTTTCCTTGACACTTAAAATTTCAGGTCCCTACAGCCTAGTTCTTTAAAATACAGATTATAGATACGTTAAATTTAAAATAAAAATAAAAAAAAATAAAAAAAAAAAACTACCGTGAATTTAGATAATTGAAACAACATAAAGAGGTAATTGTGACTCGTACCGGAAACGTGTCGGCGGATTTTCCCGTGTTTTGACAATAGATCATATTTAATACTTGTAACGCCTCCTCGTGTTTGCCGTGAGCGAGAAGGAACTTGGGACTTTCGGGCAGAAAGTAGTATTGTGTCGCTGCCAACAGACTCCATAAACCACATAGATATAGATATATACTCCATGTGTGAATTTCTGAAATTATTTAAAAAAAAACATTTTTGTCGTCATTTTTATATCAAAAACATCACACCGATTGATGTTAAGCTAGAGTGCGGTTCGTGAACGGAAACAACTGCTACCACAGATAAATTTCTACAGGCAGCAGTCACCTCCGCCATGCCAAGTACCAAGTACATCACGCGAAATATTCTCAAATTGCTTTTTGCCAAACGTTAATGTGAATGTAAAATATCATACCAAAAAGTCCATTGAAGAGTACAAAATTCCAGTCCTGCATCAGTATCAGCCAAGACTTGGCCACGAGCACCACCAGGGCTATGCACTTGAAGGTCGAGAACACCATCATGACGCGGTCTCTTATATCCTTGTGCGTCAGCTCCGGCACTATCGTCGAGTTCGGGTTGAAGCCTATCGTTACACTACACTCAAAAATATTGTTAAAACGAAAGCATGCACAAAAATATAAACTGTGGTAGGCAGACTCATGATGGTTATTAGCCCGGTCTGCAGTCCTGGAGCAGTACCACCACTTTCGAATGTAACACCCGTGAATAGTTTGAAAGTAGCCAGGTATAACGAGAGGAGTGTGCACTGTCAATCTAGATGCCAACATAGCGGAAGCGGCTGCCGCCTGTAGAGATTTCTCTTTAGTAGCAGTTGCTTCCGTTTATGGACCGCACTCTAGCTTGTTGTCATATGTCGAGCTACAAATAAATAAATAAATATAAAGAGATTAGTGTGTCCCATTCATGTCCTGCAGAGTACACTCATCTCGTTGCATCTGGTTCATAAAAAGTAATAAAATGCTCACTCACCATACACCTTCAATGAACTTCCCAAACACCAGCATGGCGTACGTCTGACTCGTGCCCTCGATCAAACAACTCACAAATACACCGATGTAACCACCGATCAGGAATCTTCTCCTACCAAACGCATCCGTCAGAAAGCCAGAAAATATACCTGATGTTATCATACCTGAAAACATATTTATCGTAAAACACAAAGACTGAGAGATGAGAATCATTATAGTTATTTATTTATTTGGAAAACTAACAGGTGCCTATACCATGTTGAAATATACCTTCGCCTTCCACACCCGTAATGGGAGGAGGAAGCATCCGCATTGTGTCGACCGAATCGGTGGCCGAACGAAACGGTTCGGCGCGTCCTTTCCGTGTCGAACGATTGACGAGTGGAATGCTTTGCCCTCCCATGTGTTATCCCAATCCTTTAACATTGGATCCTTCAAGCGGAGTGTGAAAAGCACCTTCTCAGGCTCATAGTAATGGCGACTTTGGAATGGTAAGCGGTTTTCATAGACCTCCACTGTGCTTATCATCAAGCCAGTCGAGGTCACATGTCGTGTTATAATAAAAAAAAAGGTGCAGTGCAAATGAAACATCAAGGAGTAAACTGTGGCGTTACGGGATTTGAAGAAGGTCTATTTAAGGCGGCATTGTGGAGGCGAGATACTGCCTGCATTATAATATAGAGTCTAACTGTTTTGAGCTAACTCCAAGAGAGACTGTTTAAATACAAGTCAATTAATTACAAATATGATATGTAAAGAAAAATATTTAATTTCGCGGTTAAATACAATAATTTGCTAATCGATAAAATACTAATGAAGGACAAACTGCATGCTATTATAATCCTTATTCCCTAACACATAAGGCACCGTTCCCTTTATAATTACTCGGAGGATTATTCGACACATAAGTGAATTTATGTTGATTTATTTTCTGTTACCGCAAGTCTCATTCTTGCTTACCTGCATTGATATATTACGATTTTTATAATAACATAATGAGATGTGACCGTACTCCACTCGGTCTCTGCACCTGAAGGCCGGTTAAAGTAATTTTAACTATTACTTTTACGTTAACATTATGGTGTATATTTATTCCACAAGACTTGCACCATCGTCGCGCCTATCATTTTTGACGGTTACTTTAACCTTAACCGTAACCAGCGAATCTTGGCTTGGTTAAAGTTAAAGTAATCGTCAAACCAATGTTGCTAACATCAAATGTATGAAAAGAAGCCAAATATGTTTTTCTATTATTTATCGAGATCAGCCACCCTTTTAACGATAACAATATGAATTTACACAATATTGCACGCGTGTGGAGTAAATGTAAACGTTTAACGGTCGTCGTCGCCGTATAAGTAATAGTTAAAGTTACTTTAACCGGCCTTCTGGTGCAAACGACCCGAAATTGTCCTCCTTACTGTGCCTTTGTCATTTCTCCTGTTATACTCAGCTACTTCCAAGATAATCTCGAAACGTAACTAGATCACTTCTAGCTCCATCTCGACAGATTGAACTAACAACCGGCATCAGTCCGCCTACCACTTTATTTTAGTATAACATCGTATCAGAATCGTATTGTTATCGTGATTAGTTCGTGGCGGTTTCCCAAGAATAAGCGCGTAGTTAAGATTAATTAATTTGTCGGCAGGAAACGGGGAGTATTTTGAGTGTTGTATTTGTGTTCAGGTTTTCAAATTGTTAAGAGACGCTTTGGACTTCCTCGAACTATCTATTTACTAGAATGCATCTTACGTTTGTACTCTAAATTGAACTTAAATACTGAATAGTTTAGCTGCGAAACTATATTTTTTTAAATTGTAGCTTAGTATATGACAACACTCCGCCTGATGTTAAGCTAGAGTGCGGTCCATGAACGGAAACAACTGCTACTACAGAGGAATCTGCGGGCAGCAGCCGGTCGAATCTGCTATGCCTCCTGACCATCTAGATTGACAGTGCACGCTCCCCTCGTTATACCTGGCTACTTTCAAACTGCTCCCGAAACGCGACAAGGTCACTTCACGGGCGTTACATTCGAAAGTGGTGGTACTATCCCAACACGGCAGACTGGACAAATAACCACCAGTCTACCGACCGCTCTCAACAAATATTAATTTATATTATGTATGTGAATGATTCTCACCAATAAATGGTACAGCATTAAGTATGCCCTTCTGCATCATGTTCATATCGAGATCGCATTCGGCACTCGGCAGCAGAAATGATGTATTCAATGTTAGTAAGTTGTTAGCGAAACAAGCGCACAGAGCCGCGCTCAACAACTTATAGTGGAAGCGACCGAAGCCGCAGTGAACCATCGCGTGCTCCAGCCGCTGCATCGGGGACTGCTCCGGCTCGCATTGGACGCCATCTATAACAGAACGTTCAATTGAATAAAGGGCGACCGTACTAGACGTCTCGCGATCCATGAGACCCGTGTTCGAACCTCGCTAAATTCTGACTAGCACCAATATAGTGAATACCTAAACGTAACTATTGCCTGGAAATTTGTGTGCCTATAACTAGTATTGGGACCTAAAAAACGGCCATAACCTTTTTTAATAAACGGAATAGTAGTTCCGGAACCCACAGCTCCCATAGCAAACGAAAGAAAAAACATTAATTACTAAAACATATTTGGGCTAAATATTGTCACCAAAATGATTTCTGGACATTTCTTTCAGAACAAATAAAAATATGCAAAAGTAAAACTGGACAATAATGAAATTTGAATGTGACTTTTTTGCGCCAAACCCCCACAAAGAATATTAATTTTTCACTTTAAATAAATATAAATGTAATAAGAATTGAAACGTCGTTTTGTTCATTCCGCAATATGTTTCGGAGGAACAGAAAGAGCTCATTTATTTGAGACTGAGGTGTTTGTTGAAATTGTTTTCGACTCGGCCCTCTCCTCCTCACTTCTGGTCACCTCTATATACACCTATATTTTGACAGATAGACGGCTGAGATTTACAATTTTGTTATTTATATCCGAGTCACATGTCAACTTGTTTTTTCCAGCATTTTCATGTCTGAAAACATTTTGGCTACGTCTCGTCGATTGAGCGCTGACCTGACTTGAAAGAAAACAACCGGTACCACAGAGAAATTTCTACAGGCAGCGGTCGCCTCCGTCGAGCCAGCCGGATTGTCGACAGGGTAGATGTCGAGAGGGTAGCTCCCGATCGAGCATACCGTTCTTATTATATAATAGAGATGATTCTGATGTGTGATTTATTATATAATGAATACTTACTTTTCATTTCGATGTTATCCCCGGTGTGCATCGTCAAACAACATAATAACAAACACACACAAAATTGTATTCAAACTCTTCGAACACTAAACACGTAAACGACATAAAAGACATCTATCTGGCGCAGATCACTATTTATATCAATTAAAACTTATGCGAGATATTCTTGTTGATGAAAACGATTCTATCACGATCTGGTTTGATCTTTTTAAATCGAGAATATTATTAAAAGAGTAAATTTTAATAAATAATAAATATATTAACAACACCTTCCTCATTCAACTTTGCATGCATGAGGAGAGTAATTGATGCAGTCAGGCAAAATTAAAAAAACCTCATGCTCTGCCTACCTCGCTAGCAGTGCCTGTAATACAAAACATTGATTAAACCAGTTTAGTTCATTCTCAATCGAATCTATAACGAGAATAGGGTCGCACAGTTATTACATATATATATATATGTTATCTCAGTTTAATGTAAACAACATATGAGATGTGTTCCGCTGATTACTTATGTATTTAACTCATTATTTACATTTCTTATATATTTAATGATTCATAATATTTTGAGTACGCAATGTAACTCGATTCGAACCCACAACTCAGTATCTATATTGCGGTTTATTTACAGGTTAATCTCACAAATGAAACATTGTGATCAAAAGTATGTGTGTTTGTGAAATGTAAATGAGCTACCGAATTGATCTACAAGCAAATACTACTGTATGTGAGCAGATAGCGTTCACATTTTGATAACATTTGTAATTTAATTTCATCATTTAATTGTTTTTAATGATGTTGTTCCTTTAACATTTACACAATATGCGATGTCTATGCATGTTAGACATCGACGCTTATGCCCCTACCGTGGCCTCATGCATCAGCGATGACAGAGCTCTTCCAGCCACTCATAATCATCTGATTGAGGCTCGTGTTGGTGGTCGAGGGTGTTCCAATTGACCACGGTTCATGATGGCGAAAGGTTTCCCAATTCTTTCTAAATACCATTTATTATTTTATCAACTTGGTATGTATAATTGCTTCAGAATGAGACATGACGGGCAGCAGTCGTCTCCACTATGCCGGCTCGAGGAGACGAGCCTGTACCATCTAGATTGACAGTGCACACTCCTCTCGTTGTACCTGGCTACTCTCAAACATTCGAAAGTGGTGGTACTACCCCAGGACGGCAGACTGGGCTATTAACCATTATCAATCTGCCTACCACTCTTTAATAGTGTCTATAGGCACTGAGCGACCAAAGTCCATATAACATAGTTACATTGGTCAGAATTAGCGAGGTTCGAACACTGGTCTCATCGATCGCGAGTTCACGCGTCTTACCACTAGACCACGACCGCTCTTAAAAAAAGATATACATAATTATGTTAAGTTGCCGAACACTTCCACTCTCATTAAATTTGCATTATCCACTAAGTATTAGACGGAAGAATTAATTTCTTTTCATAACAACTGGGGGTGGATTTACTAAGCCTCTGAAGAGGGAAGGGGGGGCGGAGTGGATCCGGGCGGGGGTTGTAGTAAAACTGAAGCAATTAGTTGTGGAAATAGTTTTTATATAGTAGTGATGCGCCTCACGTAGGCAGCGAACGCCGCAGGGAAATTACTGAATAACACAGGAGCGAGGGGGGGGGGGACATCACTTTACTTACTTACATCTTATTGGTGATTTAATGAGGACTTTGTAATGCGGCAACACTCCGCCTGATGTAAAGCTAGAGTGCGGTCCATGAATGGAAATGACTGCTACTACGGAGAAATTTGAGGCTCCAGGAGACGAGTGACGAGAGATATAACGCGTTATATGTAGGAAAAGGGCTCAAATAAATGAGCCATTGTTAACGTGAAACGTCGCTTTCTCACTCTTTGACCGTAAGTGCCAGTGTCACGTGGGCGGTATTGTTGCGGGTTGCTGGTCTCGCGTTGGGCGCGTCTTCAGGAGGTGGATGGAGAGTCACACTCGGCTTTCATTTGAGGGGGACAAAAGTATATACGCTGCTTTAAGATTTATGTACTAATTTGGCGCTTAAATGAAATCTATAAAATATATGTACAATATTGTAGATACATATATACGTACACTGTGGAGTGGTTTAAAAAGTTCCCGCAAAGTTAGTACTTAAGTTAATTATAAGAAGTTTGAGTATGTTTTAAGTATTCGACGCACGTGCCATTACCGCAGCCGCAGCACACCCGCACATACCGAAACTATGTCAAAAAGTGCCCGCTTCAATCGATATTTTACTCACAAAACATACTTTTAATATTATTGAAAATCAAGAAGTATATAAACTATTAAAATATATATGCATCGGTTTTGTTCGCGGCTGAAATTAGTGTTAACTTAGTCGGTTGCGCTGCATGGCATTTGATTCCTTTGCCTTCCTTCCCCGCACCATATTAAAAGAAAACCGCGTTGACGAGTGAGTGTCACGGAGGCTAGCCGCGCGCGCGCATCGACAAAGAGTAAAATAACGTTATATTGAGAAACGATCTATCCACGCGAACGGTGAATCCTATTTCCTTATTGTAGATGCTATTGTTTGTGTGCCAACCATTATATTCAACACCCTATTTCTAAATACAGTCCGCTTAGCTCGCACAGGTTCAATTCTCGAAACTATTAAATTTAAAATCAGTTTAAAAAATATATCTATCTTGTATGCAATGGTTATTTCAACCAACGAAAATACTCATGCAATATAATTGTACGATCTTGCGATATTTTTTATTGAGGGTAGGTACTCTGTTCGCTGTCGAATCGACAGTGTCGATGTAGGTAGCCCGCGGCGAGCCGCGGTGTCCAGTCTCGTCGTGTTCTCGGTCGATCAACGTGCGACCAGCAGCCGTGCTGCTGGAGCTCCTCGCAATCATCATCAAGAATAGTCCATAGTAGTGCATAGTGAGAATAGCCGTGCTATTTGAGTGACTGACTTTCGTTGTCCATTGTGGCCGTGCCGCACGCAGTCGTACTGTTGGTGCAAGACTTCGAAGCAGCCCATCATCGTGCCAGGAATCGTATTCCTCAGGACATTCATCAGCGACGTTCGCTAAATCGTAATTAACTGTATGTGTACGCGAGTGACTGCCACCAGCTAGCTCCACCAAGACCGAGGAACCAAGGCTGTACCAAAAGCTCAAGGTGGTGTGAAAGCAGGTCAGTGAACTTTGTATTTGTCCTCGTTAACCACTCAGTACTAAAAGGTACTATCGAGAGCAGGGGAGCAGTCCCAGTTTTTTTTCAAAATTGTTTATCGGAATATTACAGTTGCCTTCTCTTTCTGATTGCGTTATAAGTAAAGGAGATCAATATTGTTGTCAATGTTTCTATATGTTTTTTACATATTGCACGTCATTTAGTTGTCAATGTTATGAGGGAAAACGAACAAAAATGACATGTAAATATCAATTAAATTAATCTACACACGTCAGTTGTCATAGCAACGTAAACATAAGTTATATTTAAAGTAGGAGCTGAGAGAAACATAAAAATATGCAAGTAACATTAGTCCTTAAGGTGGGACTGCTCCCCTGCTCTTGGTAGTACATTCCCAAAATATTAAAGCTTCTCATATGAATAGTCGCAGAGCATCCAATAAGAGAGATTGCAGCTCGTGAGGATTCCCGCGTCACCTGCACACATTTCTACCACTCAAAATAATCACAAATATTCCCCTAATATGTACGATCTTATAATATTTTTGATAGAGGGTAGTTGTTCTATAATCGCTTGTTTATGTAATAATGCGGTGTGCGGTGTGCTGTGTCGTCATGCCTTCGGTCAATCAAAGTGCAATTAAGAAACGTCGCATCATCAAGGAAGAGTATGTTCTGGTTGTGCATCGTGAGAATTGACATTTAGTAATTGATGTGCGTAGTCCGTCATAGCCCATCGAAGCAGCCCATCATTTTGTATTTCTCAAGAAATATTTTACCCACAATTTTAGTGAAATTCGGACGCAGGGGTTACTGTCGCTCGAGCCACATCTCCAAAAGGATTTTTTAAATAATTCTTGTGTGTAACTGATCCACAGTTACGCTGATCTGACCCCTAAGCTTTTCACACATTCTTTTAATTCTGTTGAATTGTTTTTAATAACAATATCTATTGGGTTATTGATTTGTAACAGTGTTGACAGATAATTAATAAAAGTATATAATATATTTCTTAGTAATAAATAATGATAATTTACATTTGAATGAATCTGTAAAGTTTCCTCCGAGTCCTCTAATTTCATTGAAACTATTCAATTAACAAATGAGTGGATTTTCTTTGCTTAAATAAACTTGCTCTGTTAACTAATATCAGCTTTTAATTGATTCAAATGAGACATTTTTACAGTGTGTTTAATTTGATACAAAAAACGAGCAATACATTCTATAATAAATATGTGAAGGTATGTTTGTTTGTCATCGGATTTATGGCTCAAACGGCTGCACTGATGCTAGCCTAAATGTAGAATACAACTGAGCCGCGCGCTGTAGGTTATACTATACTTTCCTTGCATTCGATGGCATTAAGGAAGCCAATGCAAACCAGCGATTTTAACAGGAACGCTAAACGCATAATACAAATATATGACGGAACGGAACGAGCGGTCCAAGGCTTCTATCCTCCATTTGTGGGCGTTAACTAAGCAAATATGCTGAAACACGACAGTTCCTCCGCATAGACAAGTCACAACATGTCCGCCGCGTGGCTTGTTTTCAGAGACTTTCTCAAAGCGTGACGACGCTTTTATTTCATATCCAATTAGTGCTTGTACTCATGACCGCGTATTCATTTTGTTCCAAGTTAGTTCCCGTAATCGTTCAAATGAGAGCCCGTATTCATGACCGTTCCGACATATATATGCATAGGAAGTTTCCGGTCACAGCTAATACATGATTAATAACGACATTGTAGCTCTTTCCCCAAACACTACCCTGAAACGAATAATTTCGGTTTGCCCTGGTACGTTTCTTGCGAGAATCAAACCCGAGTCCTCGGCACACCAACCATGCCATTGTTCACACATGTGCCACATTCTAAATACGATATACAAAATAGAAAATCGAGTTTCGTTTATATTTGCTAATAGTATTATCAGCCTGATCTGTGATTGCAATTTACACTGGCGAGCAAAATAAGCGACAGTGGCTGGTTACCCGTTTGCTCGCCGACGTTTACATACGAGTAAACGAAATGAAGTAACGGATAAAAAATACTATTTCCTTCCACAAACATGTGGAATATGTATACGATGTGCGTTATAATAGCGGGTTTACACACACTATTATACATAGAGTATTTTAATTCTCAAAACAATTAATGCTAGCATCAACCTAATTAAGACATTGTTTAAATAAAGTGGATTATTGTATAAAAAAATGATAATAGGTTCTGTGGAATAGAACGGGAACGCATAATACCAATTATACGCATATGACGCCAGGGACAACAGCTAGATGGTAATAACTTTTGTTGAAATACGTGTGACGTTATGTAACCACATAATTAAAGATTTTTGTCGTATATCAAAATAAAAAGAATATTTAGTACCATTGTTATGACTTGGTATCCCATCCCTTTCTTCCTTTCGTAACATAATTTTTCCCCACTCAATTCAAATATTCGCGGGCTCGCGCTGTCATTCAGACGACGCGCGCGCTAACTTCAGGCCTATACACTAGCGGCCTCTGCCCAAACAACTTCAGTCAGTCGGCCTCTCGATCTCGTCGCCCTTGCATGTGACACCGGTTGCATCACGTTAAAAGGATCAAAAAGCATTTAAATCGTGGAGTGAGCTTTACAAAATTCACTACTTGTTGATGAGTTGTTGCACATAACTCCGCGGACACAAGAATTGAGTGAGTATTCCCGTCTCTCCCATACCTGGTTTATAGGTTATTTCCCCAAGCTTGGATGCCGGCTTGACAACCAAAGGAAAGAAACGACACAAAGCATAGAATAGATTAAAGAATTACATGCGAAAGCTAAATTTATAAAAGAAACACGTAACAAACATAATGGTACGACCATCTCGACGCACACAAATAAAATGACGGTTTATTTATTTCTTCGGCTCCCTTCGGAATGTGCGCAGAGTTTTATCAACCGATGACGCCTGCATTTGATTTATTTCTTATAAGATTCATGTATTATATGTGAATTCACTTTCATGTTGATGACGAGTGTGAATCTGATTCGCCGTTGACTATCCGAATCCGCAAACCAACCCATACATTTTCGTGATAGAAAAGAATTTCCACGAAGCGAACAATAACAAAAACATTTCGCAGGAATCCAAGAATTAAATTAAGGAGAGTGGCCCAATTTTATTGGCCACCAGTGTATTATTTCACCTTTGTGTTCTGAATACTCACGTGGGACACGTCAACAGCGAACGGCGGGCTGATGCAGCGATCGTCTCAATATTCTGATGAAATACGTTCCCTTCGTTAATGATCTAACTATCTATATAGCGGTAGACAGACGGATGATGATTATTAATCCAGCTGCCCCGTCTCGGGGAACTACCCCTGGGTGAAATGATCTCGCCGCGTTTCAGAATCAACTCGAAAGTTGCCGGGTATAACGAGAGAAATGTGCTCTGTCAACCTAGACGACATACTAGCCTAACATTAGGGAATTTTTTTTAAGAGTGGTAGGCAGACTGATGATGGTTATTTGTCCAGTCTGCCGTCCTGGGGTAGTACCACCACTTTCGAATGTAACACCCGTGAAGTGACCTTGTCGCGTTTCGGGGATAGTTTGAAAGTAGCCAGGTATAGCGAGAGGAATGTGCACTGTCAATCTAAGATGGTACAAGCTCGTCTCCTCAAGCCGGCATAGTGGAGGCGACTGCTACCCACACAGGTTTCTCTGTAGTAGCAGTTGTCTCCATTCATGGACCGCACTCTACCTTTACATCAGGCGGAGTGTTGTCACATGCCGAGATTTAATTAAAAAAAAAAAGGCGTTTCTGAACCGCTAGACGCTGCGGTGAATCGCTGTTAATGTGTGTGACGCTTATTGTAACAGCAAACTCGTGTTGGGCCGTTTAGCACGTCCTAAATGTTGGGAGCCACTGAAAGGGGGTTTGTAGAAATATTTAAGAGCAAAGCAAAGAGCCCACGACCTCGCCCCGAAACCCTTGTCAAAAGAACAACTATATTATTATGGTTGTTCTTTGGTATATTTTTTCTCATTGTCTACTTTAAAATAACGGCGATGCATCGTTGTTAAAGTGGATACCTATATGATGGCCGGGCGGCCCGTCGAGTGCCTGTATCTGACGGAAGAACCTTTTTTATTGTAACTCGGCAATATATAGACGGAAATAACTGCTACTACGGAAAAAAATTTACAGACAACAGTCGCTTCCGCTATGCCGCCTTGAGGAGACGAATGTGTATCGCCGTTTGACCTGGCTTCTTTCGAAACTACTCCAAAACGCGACTGGATCACTTTACACATGACAATGATGGTGCTGCCCCAACACGACAGACTTGGCTAATAACCATCACCAGTCTGCCAACCACTCTTTGCAACTTGTCCACAGTCGCTCATCGATTCTATATCACTGTTATTAATGTAGCTGAGTGTTCATAGCAAGAATGTAACAGTTGAATTCGTGATTTAGTTTATCACGTGTTCTGTATACACAATCGGATGCTGCAATGCGGTGGTGCATGGTGGCTGGAGCAACTAACAAATGTTTATACACCTTACAACAGCGATTTTGCCATTTAACAACTATTATTGTATTGATTTCATTAGAGCGCTATATTTGTCGACTTTAAACAAACTATAGTACACAAAACACAATTAAAAAACCTTTTCAAAAAAAAAGTTGAACCGACTTCAATAAACACAAAAAGCACTCAAAAGTGAAAAATATTTTTTCACAAGAGTATCTACACACAAAGTAATAAACATAAACACTAATAGGTGTTTATTAAGTACAAATTAAATGTCTACATACCTGCCATATTTTTGGAAAATTTTACAAACTGACTTTTTTCCCGTTTTACTAAAAAACTGCACACTGTGCATCTTAGAAAAATATATGGGACCACTATGGGATGCAGCTCAACACAGTACAATTTGAATTATTGAAATCGGTTAAGCCGTTTAGAAAAAATCGATGAACATACATAAAAAAAAAATACGCGACGAACATATAACCTCCTCCTTTTTGGAAGTCGGTTAAAAAAGGTCTACGATAATTCAGAAAAGTTGAAAATTATAAATTACTTATGGATTTGTTGTATATTGCATTTAAAAGATGTGGGTTTTGTAATATAGAGTTTTTTTATAGTTTAACACAAAAAAGTAATTTTTTTCCAAGTGATCACAGCGGCAAGCGTTTGACCTGCCTCATGTTAAGCAGTGATGCGATCTAAGGTGGTGTACGCTTGCCTTACTTCTCGGGAAACACAACGTGTTGCCAAAACGTCTCGTAGTGTGACGTGCGCCCCGACTCGACCCAAAGCCGGGGGCGAAATAAAAATGCAATAAATTTGTCACAGCAAATAGGTTCTTTAATTGTATATGGCGATGGAACACTCCTAAGCACTAAGATGTAAATATAAGTGATCTTAGCTGTTCTCCGATGCTTTACGGTGAGCTGCCTGGTCGACCTCGAGCCTGGGCGCTAACCGGATGTTAGGTCGGTGCTTCTAGACGGGGCGTGTGGGGCCCCCACGGCAGTAAAAGGGACTGCGTAATCTTCTAAGCCCGAATCTGGTTCCCTGGAACGATCGAAGTCGCCAGATCAGCCTCTGCTCGTCAGGGAGCTATCGCAGCTAGATAATTATAGAAACATCTAGGGTAGGGTGCGATGCGTCGTGACGAGCAGAAGCGGTATTACAAAAAAAAGCGAGAAATAAGCAATTAAATATGATTAGCCTAACCCTAGGTAACCTACAAATTAAGTGTTTGAAACTTACCCAAGGGATTGGGGAAACCACTCGACAAACAATAGAAGGTGACGATGATTGCACGTAAGCGTCCTTTAACGGGAGGCAATTATGCGCCACGTAGGGCTTCTCCGCTGACAAAATTAAAAATGATCCCGAGGCGTTATCAATTCCTACCGGCCGAGCTCGATGACAGATCGTCGCGGTGTTGTTTATGATAAAAATTTACAGTGTGGCGAGGAGAAAAAATACTAAATAAAAATATATAAAATATTTCTACGTTACATTACCCCCCTCGCCACATAAGTATTTTGGCGGTGTAAGTGGCAAAATACTTAAGAGAGAAAAAAATAGAAATAAAAATACATACATAATTCATTGTAATAATAAATACATAATAAATAGTGAATATAATAAAACGTAATAATGAACATTTTTTTATGTGTTCGGCGAGATAGCTTGGCATAATTTGACGATCTGTCTCCGAAGCTGCTGTGTATTGTCAGCCGGTACGGCACCCCGGGTCATAACCTCATACATTAGTTGGGCATTTTCTAATGAACCATATTTAATATTAGAAGCCATCGTCAAGTTTTTAGGTAGAATTGGGTAAGCTTCAAACACTTGCCTAAAACTAATCTAACTACAAAATAAAATAAAAAACCTTTTCAAAAAAAAAGTTGAACCGACTTCAATAAACACTAAAAGCACTCAAAAGTGAAAAATAATTTTTCACAAGAGTATCTACACACAAAGTAATAAACATAAACACTAATAGGTGTTTATTATGTACAAATTAACTGTCTACATACCTACCACATTTTTGGAGTAGGTGCCAAGCAAACGTTTATAGATATACTTGATATCTAGGAAGATATCCAAGTGTTCCTATCCTGAAATTTTGAATTGATATAGCTTGGCACCTACTCCAAAAATGTGGTAGGTATGTAAACAGTTAATTTGTACATAATAAACACCTATCAGTGTTTATGTTTATTACTTTGTGTGTAGATACTCTTGTGAAAAATTATTTTTCACTTTTGAGTGCTTTTAGTGTTTATTGAAGTCGGTTCAACTTTTTTTTTGAAAAGGTTTTTTATTTTTCCATTTTTAGGGTAGCGGACCAAAAACAACAAAAACTCCCTATTAAACGTACAAATAATTAGTATTTAGTAGTTCAAATTAAATAAATCTAACAATAAAAACATTTCTGAAAAAAATTGAACCGACTTCTAAATAAAACACAAGGCACTAAAAAGTAAAAAAATAATTTTAATTGAGAGTACATACACACAATTTAATAAGCATAAACATGAATAGATGCCTATTATTTATTTACAAATTAATTGTCTGCATTTTATCTAGCATATATCTGAAGTCGGTGCATGCATTTGGAACATGTTTTATGATTGGTAATCTAGGTAGATTCAAACAATGCGGAGTTTCATATTTGGTTGGCACCGACTTCAGATATATGCTAAATAAAATGTAGACAATCAATGTGTAAATAATAATAGGCATCTATTCATGTTTATGCTTATTAAATTGTGTGTATGTACTCTCAATTAAAATTATTTTTTTACTTTTTAGTGCCTTGTGTTTTATTTAGAAGTCGGTTCAATTTTTTTCAGAAATGTTTTTATTTTGTAATTTTTAGTGGTTACTGTAGATTGATTGTATGGAAAACATTCTAAACGCGCTGTTCAAATGAAATGTGATGAGTAGTGGGCTTATAGACAGACACTCTCGAGTCCTACCCGATAAAAAATTAATCATTAAAATCAATCGAAACATCCCCTAATTTTCCACCCTTAGAGATGGAATATTTTATTCCTTAAATGGGACCAATCCCGAGACATACTTTATCAAACAAAAAAGAACCATCAAAATTGGTTCACTAATGGCGACATATCCCCTAATTTTCCACCCTTACAGATGGAATATTTTATTCCTTAATGGGACTAATCCCGATACGTACTTTATCAAACAAAAAAAGAATCATCAAAATCGGTTCACAAACGGCGAAACATCCCCTAATTTTCCACCCTTAAATGTGAAATATATTCTTCTTTAAATGGGGCCAATACCGAGACATACTTTATCAAACAAAAAAAGAGTCATCAAAATCTGTTCACAAACGGCGAAACATCCCCTAATTTTCTACCCTTAAAGTTAGAATATTTGATTCCTTAAATGGGACCAATCCCGAGACGTACTTTATCAAACAAAATAAGAATCATCAAAATCGGTTCACTAATGGCGAAATATCCCCTAATTTTCCACCCTTACAGATGGAAAATTTAATCCCTAAATGGGACTAATCCCGAGACGTACTTTATCATACAAAAAAAGAATCATCAAAATCGGTTCACTAATGGCGAAACAACCCCAAATTTTCCACCCTTAAAGGTGGAATATTTTATTCCTTAAATGGGACCAATCCCGAAACGTACTTTGTCAAACAAAAAAAGAATCATCAAAATCGGTTTACAAACGGCGAAACATCCTAATTTTCCACCCTTAAAGATGGAATATTTTCTTCAAATTTAAAATTGACCAATCACGATACATACTTTATCTAACAAAAGAAAAATTATCGAAATCGGTTCACAAACGGCGAAACATCCCCTAATTTCCCACCCTTAGAGGTGGATTATTTTCTTCAAATTGAAACGGGACCAATGCGGACATATACCCTATCCAACAAAAAAAGAATCATCAAAATCGGTCCACAAACGGCGGAGATATGAGTGAACATCGCCACAAAAAAAAAAAAAAAATACACGTCGAATAGATAACCTCCTCCTTTTGAAGTCGGTTAAAAAAGAAAAACTCGTAGGTACAACCCCTTTCAGTTTGAATTTCGGGAATTTCTGAAATACATGTTTTGGTTTTTTTTGGTGTGTGTAGAGCAAATATACTAAGAATTAAGTAAATCTGGCAAAAATCCAACCTATTTTATCCCGTTTCACCCCCTTCGGGGTGAAACGCAAGTTAATATGTAATTGTTTATACTGTAGAGCATAATTTATTATGTATTTTGTCACTAAAAATATTGATTTCATCACCTCGTTTCACCCCCTTCGGGGTTGAAACGCAAGTATCATTATTAATGTTGTAAAGCATTTCTGCTGTTTCAAGTAAATCCGATTTAAAAATATTCATACAATTATACCCCGTTTCACCCCTTTAGGGGTTGAATTTCAAGAAATGTTGATACATGTGTTTCATTATTTATGTTGTTAAGTATGTATGCCAAATTTCAAGTAATTCTGACTAAAAAAAAATTCAACCCATTTTGCCCCGTTTCACCCCCTTAGGGGTTGAATTTTAAGAAATGCTGAAACACGTGTTTCATTATTTATTTTGTAAAGTATGTATGCCAAATTTCAAGTAAATCGGAGCAAAAAAATTTTACAAACTGACTTTATTTCCCGTTTTACTAAAAAACTGCACACTGTGCATCTTAGAAAAATATATGGGACCACTATGGGATGCAGCTTAACACAGTACAATTTGAATTATTGAAATCGGTTAAACCGTTTAGAAAAAATCGATGAACATACATAAAAAAAAAAACATACGCGACGAACATATAACCTCCTCCTTTTTGGAAGTCGGTTAAAAAACTAAAAATAATTTAAAACAAAAATTCTAACTAACTAAAACCTAAAAACAAAAACAAAAAATAAGTGTTAGACTAATAATAACTAAAACTATACTACTACGAAACAAAATAATAAAAAAATAACTATGCACTATTTACAATTTTTTTTTTATTTTTTTTTTATTTTTCTTTGCTTTTTCCTTTTTTTTTTTTTTTTTTTTTTTTTTTTTTTTTTTTTTTTATATAATTTATTAAGAAAATACTAATTATTATAATTACCGGTCATATTTTGATAATTTTAAGTCTTTTATGTGCCATTTGCCCAAGTCTTTGCCAGACATGTCCTCTAAAATATATACTAGTGGAGACTTTTTGCACGTAACTCTACATTTAATAAATTTCGGAGCTAGTTTTTTCGAAAAGTATTGGTCTTTGTCACTTTGATAATACGTTTGCTTCCACACTATATCACCTACATTAAAATCAGTAAATTTACGTCTTAAATTATAATGTGACGTGTTCTTTTTATGAGCCTGATAAAGAGAGGCTTGTACGTCATCAAAGATTTTTGAAAGGTGTCCTAAATTATCCGCGTAAATATCTCTGGGCATGAAAACTACTTCCTCACCTAGATCGGAGTCGACATAGTGAGAACCACATGTCACTAGTTCTCTACCAAAAACTAGGAAGTTAGGAGAAAAACCTGTTGCCTCGTTGACAGAGCTATTTATTGCGAACTGGATTTTCTCTAGGTTCGCGTCCCATGACCTATGGTCGTTCTCTACGAACGTGGACAAGCAAGTGACAATTGTCTTATTGTACCTCTCTACGGTATTAACCTGCGGTGTGTATTTAGGGGTAAAGAAGATATTAGGGATATTATATTTATTTAAAAATGAGTTTAGATGCGTGCTAATAAACTGACTCCCGTTATCCATAAAGACAGTTTGAGGCAATCCATCGCCATATACAATTAAAGAACCTATTTGCTGTGACAAATTTATTGCATTTTTATTTCGCCCCCGGCTTTGGGTCGAGTCGGGGCGCACGTCACACTGGCGCCCAACGTGGGGCTTCTCCGCTGACAAAATTAAAAATGATCCCGAGGCGTTATCAATTCCTACCGGCCGAGCTCGATGACAGATCGTCGCGGTGTTGTTTATGATAAAAATTTACAGTGTGGCGAGGAGAAAAAATACTAAATAAAAATATATAAAATATTTCTACGTTACAGTACGTACTTTAGAAGCTTGGACCATAAATGGATGGATGTGTCAGAGTGAGATGTTAACATTGTCGTGTCCAAGGTAACGTGGGTTAAATGGGCGAAGGATGTCAACAGCGCACCACTTTGTTGCGTTGGTATTGTATTCAAAATTGATCTTTTTTCACACATTCTAAATGCACTCACTCGAGCCGACATAGCGGAGGCGACTGATGCCCGGATACATTTCTTTATGGTAGCAGTTGTCTAGTGTGAACTATACTATATTATGGGAATAATCTTATTTAATTTGTTTGTGTGCGTGGTGAGTTACAAGATGTTACAATGTAGGTCGTATTAAAGAATTCAATTTCGCATTCAGTGAGATGCATTTTAAAGTGAAACATTGTATGTCACGGAGTCTGAGGTGATTTTTATTTGAGGTACGTTATTCCCAACAGTGAAATGAGATTCTCTCTCTCGTCTTATATGACTCTTGTTTGTTCGTATTATACTATTATATTATGTTTGTATCAATTCAGCATGACGTGGATTCGAATCCGCTCTTTATTTTTTCTCGCGGACAATTTCATAAAGTAAATAATAACAATGTTAACTGTTTGCAAAGGCTGATTGCGGGCACAATCACACATTTTTTTTTAATGCTTAATAGGCATACGTTTGACCGCACCCTGCCTGATGTTAAGCAGTGATGCGGTCTAAGATAGGCTATTTACCCTTAATTTGAAGATACCCATATTGTACTTCTCGGGAAACAGACACCGGGAGAGAGTTCCACAGTTTCGCAGTACGCACGAGGAACGTGTTGTCGAAACGCCTCGTACGCACTTTAGGAACTTAGGTTTTAGAGTAACTTAAACAATGCCCGTCTTGGACAAAGATACAAATGAATAATAATATATATTAGGCGTATATATTGTGAATAGGTATGTATATTTGGTGAAGCAATTTGTTGCAAGTTCTTTTGTAACTTTATCTATTAGAAACTTTCCTTAGAACAAAGGATGAAGTGCTCGCACTTTCAAATTCATACTTCTAATGAACTGAAACTTATAAAATTTCAACATACTATATTATTTACCTTTCTTGTAAATATATACATAATAATAAAGATCAAACCATAGATAATAAGGGTACTCAAATGTTTACACTTATAATCCTTGCGCGTATGTTTTATGTAGATAGTGGATTTAAAATTCTGTAACACAAGAAAGAGTTATATTTTTCATATTTATTTTAAATTAAAGCTTTCAATTCACGAATGCGAACTTATATATAAGGTAATCATACAGCACAACTCTATTGTCTATGTCTCCGCGTCGCCACCACTATTCAAAGTGTATTAAAATCAATAAAGTGTGCTCATTTCAACGCGTTTTCATAATATTTTGTTATTTTACACATGTGATTTTAGTGTTCCAAGTATTATGTCTATCAAAAGCGTATTTCGGGCCAGTGTGCAACAGACAGTCGTTTCACATCGATAATTGTATTATTATTCGCTTTTATTACACAATTTATTGAATAATTATAATTATTAAATTATTGTCTTAATTGAAAATAATATTTGTACGCTTAAGAGCAGGTACCTACTAGAGAACTGTAATATTAACTGTTGTTGAACTTGTTTATACCATAAATGACTCGATTTCATTAGAATATTATTGCGAGTTGTAGTAATTAGTATTTGAGTTGCACATTATGGCAACACACGAGTGAGTATATAGAGATTGTGTTCGTAAGGTAGGTTGTATGTCACTTTCGAGTGAGTCAATTTTCCAAATGTATGTTTGTTATTGGATGAAAAAGCTGGACTGCGAGGGTTCACTAAACAGAATTATCTATAGTGATGTCATGCGTATCGGCCGGCTCGCTTCATATTATCGATGTCATATTTACTAACAAATACTAAATGTTTCCTATGTATTTTCTATCATTTAGTTCATAATTTTATTACTGGTTATAATTATATCAAGATTGAGAAACCATCTCTTGGACTATTTATTTTTAATATTTACGCATCACTATAATTCCCATCACTAGTGAATTTCTCTCGTTGATGAGGAATGATCCGAAAGGGTCGTCTAAATTGACTCATTGCAAACATAAAAGCTTATAAAACTTTCATGTAACTACGAATGTATACATTACAAATTATTACATTTGCTTAGTATTTGATAAGCACGCACAAAGCGATGTAGCTGCCTCAGATGAAAGCTCTTTCAGTTCAAAAAAGCGTTAAGAGGTTCTGCGTTATATCAATATATAGCCTACAATAATAAAGCCTATATCAACAAATTACTCTATATATTTATTAAAAACACTAAAGAATTATTTTTTGATGGTTCCTTTAGATTGAAATAATTGTCTCGAGTAGACGGACCTGCGAGGGCGAAGGGGTCGTGCCGTGTTCCGCGAGTATGCGCCAGTCATGACAACTTAATTGTTTGATAAGAAATTAACATTTTCTGATAACAATCTCTAACTATAGGGAACTTCAATATTAACACATACTTACACTGCGCATATCGTAGGTATAACGGATGCTGGCACTTACGCTACGCAGGGGGTTGAGTGCCCCTTTAGATGTCTGAAAGAAGTGTGATTTTTTGAAATTATAAAATGTATTATGATTTCTCTTTCAAAAAGGAAATTTCATAGCTGGTAGATATGCAGGTAAACGATGTGTTACGTACGCGTGTTATCATCCACACCAGTATAATACCGACTGCACAATATAAACAATATTTATTGGCCAATAAAAATTCGGTAACCTACTGAAAATATCCGCGCTCCACTCTCCTATATTATTTGTGATACGAAAATAAGCCACCATTTTCACACGAGTTCAAAACACATTTTACAAGCTTTTTTGTTTTCTTTTCAATTGCTTACATAAATACGCTATATTTGCTCGGCATACGACAACACTCCGCCTGATGTGGAGCTAGAGTGCGGTCCGTGAACAGAAACACTGCTACCGCATATAAGCTTCTACAGGGATCAGTCGCCTCCGCTATGCTGGCATGAGAAGACGAATGTGCAGTGCAGTGAGTGAGTGAGTGATTCAATTACTATGATTTCTGTTTTGAATGCTTGACTTGTGTATGATAGACACCGAGCGATCTAACCACATATTAAAACATAGTCACTTTGTTCAGAATTGAGCGGGATTTGAACACTGGTCCCATTTATCGTACCTACCACGAGGCCACGGCCGCTCCAAAATTATTATACGTCAATATGTATGTGGAATATTGAATTGTGGAGGCGCGTGTGTTATTAATGGTTCATTAAGTTTATATATTATGCTCTGAATTCAATTAATTACCAGCGATTATATTCAGTCAATAATCAGGTAATACTATATAACAGTTACCATTAAAATTTATGACATGTGTATTTGACGCCTGGCACCAGCGAGCAGCCTCACGCCTCACTGAAAACCCCTGCTATATTTTATTGTATCGGCATATGACAACACTCCGCCTGATGTAGAGTGCGGTGATGATGATGAATGGCTACTATAGAGAAACCTGTGTGGGTAGCAGTGGCCTCCGCTATGCCGGCTTAAAGAGACGAGCAAGTACCATCCGGATTGAAAGTGCACACTCCTCTCGTTATAGGTACCTGGCTACTGGAAACGCGACAAGGTCACTTCACGGGTGTTACATTCGAAAGCAGACTGGACTAATAACCATCATCAGTCTGCCTCCCACTCTTTTTAAAATTAAAATAAATAAATGTAAGTATTAAATACATTTGAGGGTAGCCAGATAAAGCTTTGGATGTGTGTTTTTATGTAGGAGTAGAATGCATCAGATAACATTGTCGTTGTTATGTTTGATAGCATAAGGACGAAGTTGAACCGTTAAAGGCCCTGCAGCTCTGCGGCTCGGGAGGGACACGCTCGCGAATTCCCTCTTACTAAACTTCTCAGATCAACCGTTATTTTTCGGATTAATAATTCCTGAAATTATCGCGTTACACACGTTTTGCAGAACTCAATGGACCCGAGTCCTCTATGCCCACTAACACTATATATATATTTTATTTTTATAAAACCTACTTTTTTATCACACTAAACTGTCACGTCAAGTCTCAGTCGAGTCAAAAAATGCTTCAGTAAAGTGGTAGGTATCTTTACTGAAACTTCTTACGGACTTTAGGAGGGAAAATGGAGACAGAGGTTCTCTTCTTTTGAATTGTTTGCCCACACTCACGCACGTTCACGAACACTTAATGGTTAATAATCCACCATTATTACACAATAACACTCGAAGAAACACAAGTTTAAGAAAATAATTCAAGACAGACAACCTGACGTCTCAAGATGGCCGCCCAAACCTACGTTTTACCTATATTTTATTATTTTTTACATTATTAAATATGTTCATAATATAAAACAATTGTTCGTATTCTCAGCTTCCTTTAATTTATCTGAAACGGGTAAGTATTTCTTTTTCGCTTGAAACTTAATTAAAACATTTGAAAAATTATCTACAAAACGACTTCCGTTCACATTTTTATTCTGAACTTTTCTTAGAATAATGTCCGACACTAATAATGGAATACTTTATTCAGCGTTGAGCTTTTCACGTCTTTGAAGTTTCTGTCACACCCACACTTACATGCGTGGCGTGTTTCACGCATTACCAGCGTAGGCGTATGCGTGGCTTCATGTGTTCATTTTAAGTGATCCTTAAACGAATTAAATGAAAATACGACTTGTGTGACAGTCTATAAGGACGATAATCGTAATCATTTATATTGACATGGCGGGCTATAGTGATCGCAAATTCTTATGTTGTTCATGTCTTTCAATAAAATGTACCCGCTCGACATATTCACGACTATCGTCACAATATTAAGACGTAGGCAGTTACATAGGAAAAGTGCCAAAATAAATGAAAGAAAACATGTATTATATTGAACATTTTATTTACAAAATCAAACATACATTATCACAATAATTTGGAATTTTGTCTGTGTGTGTGTGTTTTATGTAACCCTAGTGTGAATATTACTTGACGCAGACACTCACTTTACGCGGTGAGTGCGTCAAGTAATATTCACACTAGGGTTAAAAATCATCATTTACTACTAGGTCGAGTGTGTCACCGCACTGAGTTCAAACACCTTTCTTTACATTACTACATATACTATAATAATATACATATTAAAATTTTATAATTTTGCTATTGAAAATAAACCAGTCAACTGAAGCACCGACATTTTACTGAATACTTAACATTAAAATTAAATTCAAAATATTTCATTAATTTACATTGAAAATGTTTCTGTACAGTCAGCAACTAAAATATACGAAGAAATTACACTCATCCATTCAATTATCTCATTGAAATAAAGTTTAATTTTGTTGGTTGTATACAGGGTGTATCGGGCATCGTGTAAAAAATTTTAAGAGATGACTCTGTAGGTGATTCTGAGCAGAAATTAATTTACAAAATAAATACTTTTTTTTTATCAAAATGTCCACCTTTTCCTTGTAGAAACATACATACGAGTAATTTGCTACAAACACGTGTAATCGTTGTGTCGGCCGGCGGTGCATCAAACAAATGACCTTGCCTTTGATCGACGCCGACAACCTTTGCCGCCTCGCCTTTGATCTCGCGCCGACAAACCAGGTGCCGGCCCACCTGCAACGACTATTATGTCAGTTGCCGAATGGCCGCGTAACTGTGTACACGTGCGCGTATTCGTAAGATTTACGGTGAATGCGAAATAACACTAACGCGACAATGTCACTTTCGAACATTGAACTTTGTGATCGTTCTTTTGTGTGGAGAAAGTGGTGGAAATTTAAGTGCTACCTTATGTTTGTGGAGAGAACGGTATCTTACACGATTCCGTACGACGCGTATTAAGAATTGTTCAAAATCTTGCGTGGAGGTTATTACGTAAGAAAGACCTACACCCGTACAAGCTCGCATTACATTTTGCGAGTGGCCATCTCGCTCCCCAGACTTAACGTCCTGTGATATTTAATTATCGGGAGACATAAAGCGGCGCGTGTATTCTGACAGAGACGGTGAGGTCAACGACCGCGGTGAACTTCGTAGGCGGATTGAAGGTATCACTGTGTTTAGCGCGAAATGGCCGCCATTTTGAACACCTGTTATGAGTAACATAGACACTTCTCGAAGATATTTTTGTTTTTTGTAAGTAAACTGTGTCATTGTGTCAATTATACTAAAACACTTTTGTTCTACTACTTTCTCAATAAATTATTTTTTATGACCGCTGTACATTCGTAGTTTCGTAGCGCTCGATGTCCACGTCGGCCGGTCCATTTATAGACATTTTGTTTCTGTGATAATACCATACACGAGAACTTTTATTTAGTAAATTTATTTTTTGAGGGGTGTTCACCCCTTACTTAATATTTACCTTAATTTTTTTACACGATGCCTGATACACCCTGTATATCACTTTTAAACAGTTTGTTCGATGCTGACTGCACCAACGAAACATGCTAACTTATAATTGACAATAACATTAACAATAAACATTATTAAATATCTGCCTACCTCTAATCCGCATGTTCACAATGTGTCTATAGTTATATGTATATCTCAATTATTATTAACAAATACATTCTATTTATTTAATTATATTAATATAGTAAAATATTCAAAAATTAAATTATGTTGAAACCCAATCTCTTGCACGTCATATTAACATTAATTCCTTCGTGGACATTGTTGTACAATACACGTACATTGTACATAGATATGATTAAGATTTCTTTCGGATATGGCGATCGGTTGTCACTGAGAAGATATGCTCATCGAATATACTTTAATAACAAATAAATATCAGAAAATGTGCTTTTGTTCGTCTCAATTAATCATAAATAATATTATAATTAAATAATGTATGGACGGCTCGATGGCGTTATCATTAGGATCAGTGGCGAAGCATGCGTTCCCCTCTTCGAAACCATAGCGTTCGCCAGCGGCTTCGTATGCGTCTAACCTTCTTCATCTTCAATTCGAGGGCTTCGAACCACAGACGCATCCACTAATTAATCATGCTTCGCCACTGCAATATATTAATGAGGTCAACAGAGGTTTCTACATCGAACACATTCATACCCACTAATAAAAATTATAATAATAATTTAGAATTAACAGATATTTTCACTAAGTAGCCATCCGACTTATTATAATTTTCAAACATAATTAATGAAAGAAATTATATTTATGTAAATCTATAATAGTTAGGTATATGATACGTTAAGGTCACCTCAAATACGCGTCATAAAAATGAACAATAATAATAAGTAATGATATAAATATAAAATTATTGCATAATGCGGGCGTTTGGACGTGACTCTGCAGTTCGGCCAGACTTGAACCTGAAACAATATCACGTCACACAACATGCCTTCATCGATAAAAAGATTTCATGCAGTCGACGCGCGGTGATACTTCAAAATGTAAACGCTAGAAATATACATATAGCGAATAAGTTAAGAAAGGATGTTCGTTAATTAGATGGTTAAATCGTGAAATAGTTAACGCAAAGAATGTATCGAGGTTAAAGTTAGTAATTAAATAAAATGCAAATTCACAACAAACTTTGTAATTACAAAGTTATTTGACATTCACTCCAGACGCTAAGATTCTATTACTCGGATAAACTGCTAAGAAACATATGTTTGCATTAAACTGTTCTGACAAGAAAATAACGATTTGGACATGCGTACCTTGCAATACGTGCACTCTCGTCGTTGCATTCATCACAATCGGCGCTAACAATGCACACGTGTAGTTGCCGGCGTCCTCCATCTTCAATTCAGCTATCTGCATAAAACAAACACTGCACTGTCACCTTCGAGACAGGCCCTGTCCCTCTCGTCATGCCCGGTCTTCAAAGCTTATTCCGAAGCGCGGCTGGATCACTATATCCTGCTCACCGCTCTTTTAATTGTAATCCATGACGCGTGCGATTCGGCTTCGTTCTTCGAAGTGAAATGTGACCGACTGACCTGCAACTCGCTAACGAGCCTGACTCGATCCGTGTCGATGTAGAGACCGCCTCTGAGCTCGTCCACCTGTGTCGTCATATCGCCACGGTACCACCTCATCGCCGCTACACTGTCGCCCGCGTGCAAATGTGCCACAGCACACTTCAATGACAACGTCTCGCCGGTCTCTAGGAATACCTCCTTCACCAGACGCAGCTCCGGTGCTGCGGAACAAACAATTGACAGACCACATTAAGAAAGATAACGTTTTACGTATTAATCAGAAGTATTATCAGTAGATGAAAGGAGAACGGCCGTTGAGTTGGTTTCGGCCCGCTAGTTTGGTAACAAAACAATATTCTATAATGATATACTATTTTTTTATTAATTTGTCCTTTCCTTGATCCTTATGAAGTCGGTTAAAAATTGTTTTTTTTCTATCCGACTTCGAAAAGGTTCTATGCTCGTCGCGTTTTTTATGTATGTTCACTAATTTAAAGAAAACGGCTGAACCGATTTCAATAATTCAAACTGTGTTGAGCTGCATCCCATATATTTTTCTAAGACGCACAGTGCGGTCTTTAGTAAACAGGAACAAAATGTATTCATTCATATTATCAGATGGATTTTTTTATTAGTTTGGCATATATTATATACATTTCTCGAAATTGAACCCCTAAGGGGGTGCAACGAGGTGAAATAAGGTAGAAAATATATAAAAATACTGACTTATTCTAAAGATACCCGATGGAGAATAAGTTTGTAAGAAAGAGTATTTCAAGCGAAAGTAGCCCTTGAGGTGATGCGGCTAAACGTTTGAGTGTAACGCACAAACAATATCCTATTAAAGCTGATGTGATGATGCTTACGGTGCACGATGAGCTGCACTCTCCTCAAGAGTGGCGGATGCGTCGATACTTGACAACAATATAAGCCAGAATCGTGCACTTTCGCATCCGACAATCCCAAACGCCAATTGTCACCGGACAACTCCACGCGATACCTGTTTGTTACATACGACAATGTTTTATATATAGTGGTTATACACCCGGTCCCGGAGAAGTGTGTAGTGCGACACCCGTGTGAAGCGATAGGGATCGGCCCTGTATAAGTTTTATTATTCTCACCATAAACGGACGGTACCTCTCCGGGTGCCTGGACGTCCGATGGAAGAAAGGCCCCTTAGAAGGGAGAACTGAGTTGTGTGGCTAAAACCGAGGAACGCTCGGCCTCTCGGCGCGCATAGTAGAGCAGCAGGCGTCTCATTGAGTGCACTCTAACTCGACATCAGGCCGAATGCCATCGTCGGACTACTGTATTAAAAACTTTACTTTTCATATTAGACAAATAAAATAATTGTAAAAACCTCGCGTCCGCCGTGTGCGTGTCTAGATCCAATGTTAGCAATTGCAAAGCATCGTCTTCTGATACTTTTAACCATGCCACCTGCAACAAATTAACTGTCTTCAATATAACAATCGAGTAGGACATATGTTCATATATGTAGTCGCAATAACCTTCTTATCTCTAAGTGACGTGACCTTACAATCGAGTAGGACTGTGGAGCCCGTGGCGGCTTCCTCGATTGTGCCACCGTCCACGCCCGAACCGCTCTCGAACGACGGCGGCTTCAACCTATAACCATAATAAGCATGATGCCGGTGGCCTCGCGGCGGATGCGACGTGGAGTTCGAGCCTGAATACGCGAATAATTAATAAAACAATTTAAAGGCAAATCTCTAATTATGTTATAAATCATCGAGATAAATGGTTATATTTGATTAATAAATTTCTCGCGTAACAATTCAACTCGCTACTTATTAACTTGTGATTTATATTTTCATTTCGCTGAACAAATTTCATTATTATTTTACGTTTTACTGCGAGGCAGGCGGCGGAAGAACTAAATATATAAATAATACCAACTTGTCATGAAAATGTTTGTTGCTCGCAGCGTACGAATCGAAGATATAGTTCAACATCGGTGAGTCTGGACTCTGCGGTCGAGGGTTCGCTCGTGCGCGCGGCTCGACTGTTCACAAAAAAACACAACATGTCTACGAATGAACATCATCTTCATATAAGTTACAATAAGTACAACAACAGAGTTAACAATTTCCATATAAGTAATACAATTAAAACTTTAATAAAATAAATAATTAAACTTCGGTGAAGTCATTTAAGTTTGTTCTTGTTCCAGTCAACCCTCTGTACATGCGTTACGTTACAGTCGTACATAGAAGACAATAATATATATTCGTGTCACCGGGGTACCTAACAGTGGGCATTATTAGAATAAACACTTCATGAAAATGTTATAAGTATGGCACTCACTAGGCACTATTGTCACAATGTCAACTCAAAACTAAGGACTCTTTATTTATGTGTGTATGTCATTCGTATCAGTTGAAATGGTAATAATATTGTTATGAAAACTAGAAAACAACGAATTTCATTTAAATTTCAGAACGAACTAACTCTTTGGGGAAATTATTATGCATGCAAATATTTTGTATAATATACAAATTGAAGGTGTGTCGGCACGTTATTGAGTGTGTGTGTGTGTGTGTGTGTGTGTGTGTGTGTGTGTGTGTGTGTGTGTGTGTGTGTGTGTGTGTGTGTGTGTGTGTGTGTGTGTGTGTGTGTGTGTGTGTGTGTGTGTGTGTGTGTGTGTGTGTGTGTGTGTGTGTGTGTGTGTGTGTGTGTGTGTGTGTGTGTGTGTGTGTGGTTTACCTGTATAATCATGTTGCGGCGCGGCAGACGGTGGTGGAGCCGCCAACAGCAGACACAGGATATAGTACATTCCGCATCCTACCCGCCGAGGTCCTCACCTGCATCACATACACGCTTCACACGACTGACCAGTGTGCAAAAACATAAGCTATACTTAACACAGTGACAGCTTTTAATAATAAGCATGTGATGTCTAAATGAATATTAAGTACTAAGGGAGCAGACTCTATTTTGGGGGCTGGACACCGCACGCGACATGGGAGCGGTCATGATAGAGGACACCTCCCCCTCCCCCTCGCATCCCTCTTGTCATGTTAGTCACCCGTACGTGTTCGAATTAATTTGCTAATCATTATTTCCATTATCAGCGTTAGGTTAATTAGTAATAGTAGGCTCGGGAAGACTCTCGCTATACCTGGCTACAAGGTCACTTCACGGGTGTCACATTCGAAAGTAACGGCTAATAACCATCATCAGTCCGCCTACCACTCTTTACTATATTAATTCGTAATTTTTAATGTTGCCTTTATTTAGTATATACGAGTATATGGATATATTTACTAATGATACATTCGTAGATTGTACTCGGCATACTTTTGCAACACCCTCGCCCCTGTACGTATATTGTCAATCATCTGTGAGACACCGCCCATGCTGCCAGTGAACATGACGTTTAAATTGCTATCTGCATATTTGCAATAATAGTATTGCTCTAATTTGTACACACAAATAAATATGGGCCAAAAGGTTACATTGCAGTTATCGTTTTCCACCAAAACAGAGAAAAACATTATATATGTATATTAAAAACAAAACTGAACACGTTGTCAACTGAATTAAACTCATGTTTAGTTATATGTAAGTAAAGTACAGTTTTTAACCGACCTCGAAAAGAAGGGGATCATGTTTTTTCTTTAGGTATTCACCTGTTTTCGAAAACGGCTGAGCCGATTTCAATCATTTCAGAAAATCCCGAGTTTGTCCCATATTCTTTTATAAGATGCACACTGTACAGCTTTATAGTGAACCGGAAAAACTTCGCTTAAATTTTTTTTACGTCAAATTTATTTGTTTAGTATACACGTTTTGCAATATAAATCATAAAACACGAGTTTCAGTATTAACCAACGAATGGGCCATTTTTTTGTTCTTTCATAAATTCGTTAAAATAATACAAAGTTCATCTGAAAACATCGAGATCAGTGTGAGATAGTGTGTTTATATCAGAGATAACTTAATATGTGTAATATAGTTGTTGAATTAAAATACTATTTGTTTTATTTAATATATTTAATAAATTATAAGTATATATATTTACCAGGAAATATATAGGTGCTAACAAAAATCCACATTACACACTTCACACTATATAATGAGACAACAGCGAAAGAAAGCTCACGCAAGCTTATTGTCACTTAGTTTTCACGTAACGTCCGCCACGAAGCTGCGACGCGTGATGGCGCGGATGATGCCGCGGCGCGACTGATGCGCTCCAATGGAACGGACTCGAACCTCAACTCCAACAGAATTTTTAATGAATAATATCCATCCTTCTCCTAGAGTAATTTAATATTTTAATTCACATAGCCGTCGTTTTTATTTCGGATTAGCGTTCCAATTCCGTTCCTAGGAATGCGTCCCTGCTGCATATAGCACATAACTTTATAAACGTGGCTGCGGGCATCTTTTCTCTCGCGTCACATCGGACGCGTTATTGCACATCTAGTTGTATATATTTAGTCAAAAAGAGTCGTGACAACAGCCACCAATATAATGAGGAAGCCTCAATTCACGTTGCAATGATGTAATTTGTTGAAAGGGTTATTTTCAGCGGACGCACGATGCTCACGAAGCTCGTCAAAGCTGTATTTTTAGATCGTGCGGAAATTTAGTTTCCTGTCCTTAGTAGAGTGCAGCCTTCGAATATATATATACATCATAATCATGCGATCTAATAGTGTCGTTGGTTGCTCTAATACAACATATAGCAGATTGTATTGAAATATCACTAAAATATAATAAATGATCGTGAACAACATCGAGTACAATCATAATCGAATGCAATTTGGCAAATTATTGCAATAAACTCAATATTATCATTATAATTGAATAATACATTGAATTTGAATCACTGCTCTTCGGTGTTCATTTGGAAGTAATGGTGACAGTGCGCGTCTCGAGTTGAGTGTGCACTGTCAATCTGGAGATGCGACGGTCACGTGACCGATTTTACAGTAGACATGAGGACAAAAGTATACTTTTAATTCCTTAAAATAAATATTCGCTTCGATCGAGAACCGTAGTGTAACCGTTTTCATGTTTTCGAAGTTTATGTGCTTTATTAAAATTCAAAACGTCGTAACGTCGTTGTTTAAACAAAATTCAGCTCGCTTCATGATTAGGTGCCGTGAAATGTTTTTTAAAAGAAGTTAGTGCATTTCAATTTTTGGGTTCAAGCCTCAACTTGGTGACTTTTGTATGAGCTATTTCAAATATTTGCATGTGTGCTTATATTGTACTCGAGGCGCTGCGTGCGTGTGCGTGCGTGTGACAATTCGAGCGCATCAAGAAAGAAGAATAAACGTAATGTTAATAATAATAAAATATAATCTTCTTCTTAAACCACTCTCGCTTGCGAACTTGTTGGCATATAGGGCAGTACACACCATACGCGGAGATGTGGCGATGTCGCATGCGAGTCATGTCGCACGTTGCACACTTTACAAATAAATAAGTTTAAAAGATTTCTTGTTTCGAAATGGCGAAAAATTTAATCATATTGTGCATTTCAATCAAATAATATATGTATATTGTCAAAAATATATATTAATGATACTCAATAATCATACCATAATAATTGTTATTAATGAATTCGAAACAATATATGTGTGTAATATCTTTCGAATTATGTATATTATATAAATTAAAAGTATTCAGACTTGACGATGGAGGCGAACGCCGCGAGGCCGGGCGAGTTCGCTTTTACATAAAAATCCAATTTGGAGCAACGATCCAACCAAGCGGACAATTTTGGATATCTGAAATATATTATTATGATCAGTGCTCGACGCCGACGTCTGCGTCGTTGCGCCTCGGACGACACGCTCACTTCTTTCTATCGACCGGTGTGATGACATCCATCGAGCTGAACGACGACGCGCAGCATACGTCGCCGACGGTGACGCTCTCGCCCGCCACCCACGGCTCCTCGAACAGCTTCTCTGCGATCTCGTACGCGGCCGTGATACGGGCCAGGTTCTCCGGCCGGAACTTCGCCTCGCCCAGGAACAGAACTGGAAACTAAACATGCGAATACGATAAACATGAGCGGAATCTGCGCGCGGTCGGTGCGTGACGCGACTCACCAAGACGCCTCGCAACGCCGGGAACGCGATCCCGCTATCGAAATGTAGTCTCTGATCGACGACGGCGCGTCTCTTCGCATCGAGCGGGTACAGCGAGTCGTCACGTCCATAGGTCGTCACCAGATATGCTGCGATCGCGTGACTGGAAACGGTCAAAAGCTCATTACTCTCCTACATTCTACGATTTATTCTATTGTCAATTAGATTCATTATAATGAATAGTTTTATTATTTCACCTGTCCCATATGACAAAGTCTCCATCTTTGATTGTAGGTACGGTGTGTTGTGGATTTAACTGAAAAATTAATGAATTCTCTAAAAACTGGCCTGCAGTGGTGTTCTTGGCGAATGCGACCAAAGTCATGATTATACCTTCTGGAATTCGTCAGTGAGATGCTCTTTCTTGAACAGATCCACATCGACATACTCGACGTCCGCGATCCCCAACGCCTCCACCATCATCAGGACAGCACGGGCCGGAGGGCTCGCGTCCAGCTTATACACAGTCAGCACCATTCTGATTAATATTATTATTATTCAGTCGTAGGATACACAAACACAATATTACCAACATATATGCCGTCTATATCACCGAACCATACGTTAGACATCTGTACCTATTTGTTAATAAAATGTATAAATGTACTCACTTATGTTAAATATGA
Source organism: Tinea pellionella (assembly GCA_948150575.1). NCBI lineage: Eukaryota > Metazoa > Arthropoda > Insecta > Lepidoptera > Tineidae > Tinea > Tinea pellionella. Next base: position 57,569 of record OX411263.1, on the reverse strand, counting down.
TGTTGTTGTGAATATGTTGATTTGTGCACACTCTCTGAGATGTTATGCTATAATGACCGGAATCCCTTCAACAATCTATCGGTCCGTTCGGCTCCCTATTCTGTCTCAATATTAAAACGAAATCGAATCGCCATGACACATTACTAAATTGTAGTTTCGTCTCCAGTCATCGAAGTATTACTGCAAAAGGCGTTTCATATTAAAATAATTTATTGAAACTAGATCGAATTCATTAAAAGAATCGACATTTCAAGTTTTGTTAAAGCTCGTCCAACCACTTTCGCAAACCTACGCGCGAGCATTACGCGAGTCTTTCATTTCACTTCCATGCGAATGATCTTTGGTTCATTGTATAAACAAATAAATCCATATTCCTTATCACAGATCAGTTTTTTTATCCAGATTATTAATAATTCGACTTTTTCCGCCTGCGTCTGAAACCTATTACATGTTTTATGTTTGGAAATACGCGTAGATACGAACAATGCTGCGTTTCGTATTCGCTCGGCTCCGACTTCAGAAAATATGCTACATATTATGCGGATAATTAATTTACACTTTTAGTCGCTTTATTTGTATATTTTCAGGCTCAGTTTATTAAATTAATTGACGTTATTGTTGTGTTTCGCATTTGTTGAATGTTGAGGAACGACGGACAACAGACTTTTTATTCAAATTGTGTGTCTCACTAGATTATATATTTGTAATTCAAGGCCTAATAATACATATATTATAATATGATTTTGGCGACTTGATTTTGTGCCTTATCGCATCAGATTAAAGTTGACATTCGCGTTGTGTTCTCACTGTTTATCATCGAGTGGTCCTCGTTCAATGGAAAATGATATAATTAAATAAAGCTATATTTAGGCAGGTACTCGTCGTTCCAGATAATACGCATATGTAGGTATATAGATAACATCGAAAGTAAACATTTTAAGATAACATTCTCATATTTATTTGTTGTCCATAAAACATCCAATAAATGCACAGAATATAAGTTACACTGCCGCAACCTTTTTTATTGCTTGCTTGCTTGCTTCATCAATTATTTATTACTTAGATTACATTTACATAATTTTTTGTATGTCCTCAACGAAAACAAAAATATATATATTTTAAAATCAAAACATATCGCGGAATTCTAATGCACGATTACTTCAATAGTCGGAAACATTTACGAGTATTCGCAGGCAACAATGTTCACAATGCCATAATAAATGAAAGATATTCTTAATGTAGTGCCATTCTGATTACTATTTTACGTGTTTAATTAGTTAATTTACGACAGCAGCGAATATTAGAGTTAGTCTCACCGCAAATTCAATGGTAAAAAGCGCCATCTATTAAAAACTTTAGGAACTATTACAGTTACATGACATGTAAAATTTCCATTTTACAGGATATTCGAGTTCCGCTACTCAATAATAGATGGCAGTGATGGAACCGAGTATAATGTTTATAATCTACATTGAGAAACTACGAAGGTGCTATTATTGTTCAAAGGTAGGCAGCGAATCCACTATGGCGATGTGTCTATAGACTACTTTATATTCGTTTAGTTTAACATGTACATAATGTTGGTGTCCATCGCTCACAAAATCTCGACCCTTTTTTGTTATTTCAAGTAAATTAGGCTCGACCACGGAGCACATCTGTGACTCACATTCACAGCACTGATTTTTTGTTCAATTCCCGAATTAGGTCAATTTCACACAAAAGTTAGATAAATCTTAAATAGGGGACTCATTAATTAATTGCCATTGAAGTTTTTATTGTATCGGACTCTCATCGCGACAGATTCACGAATTACGAGTACTCTCTCTCTCATTTTCTCTTTCTTTTGAATGTCCCTCGTAACTGATGACCGAGCTAATTACAATATTTATAAAGCGAATCTGTGACAAACGCCACCATGATATTGTAATTTGTCATTGTTTGATCATTTAATTTTCGTTGTGCGATTTTTCCTGAAGAATAATTTTCTTTTCCTTCGTTTGCGAACACTCGATTAATAGGCATCTGCGGCGTCGCGTCGTGGCCGGCGTCGTGTAATACCACCACTCGCAAGTGTAACGACACCCGTCAAGTGACCTATTTTCGAGATCAGCTCGAAAGTAAGCGAGCCGACCCCGAATACGACAGAAGCGTGCACCGAACGACCTACGAGTATAGCGGAGGCGATTATTCATCTCTCTGTCTCCATGGTCACGGAACAGTATGCGCGAGTGACTCGATGATTGTCGGTCGTTTGGTTTCACTGAAAATGTTATCTTGTGCTAGATGTCATAATATATACTCGAGTAATACAAGTTATTATTATTATTGTGGCGTGTTTTGAGTGACATTAAATTGAACGAATTCGCGGCGGCCGTTCAACAAACTTAAGCTATTATTATTACGAAAAAAGCTCATGCAAAATTAACTTCCACTCAAAAGAGCACGAACCGTTTGAAAATTGTTGAAAAAGAACGAGCAGACGGACGATGGCTTCCCGACCAATAAAACTTACCTTTGATACTTATTGGAAAAACGATTTTTTTAACCGACTTCCAAAAAGGAGGTTATATGTTCGTCGCGTATGTTTTTTTTTTTATGTATGTTCATCAATTTTTTCTAAACGGCTGAACCGATTTTAATGATTCAAATTGTACTGTGTTAAGCTGCATCTCATAGTGGTCCCATATATTTTTCTAAGATGCACAGTGTGCAGTTTTTTAGTAAAACGGAAAAAAAAGTCAGTTTGTAAAATTTTTTTGCTCCGATTTACTTGAAATTTGGCAAACATAGTTTACAAAATAAATAATGAAACACGTGTATCAGCATTTATTGAAATTCAACCCCTAAGGGGGTGAAATTGGGCAAAATGGGTTGAATTTTTTTTATGTCAGAATTACTTGAAATTTGGCATACATAACTTTACAACATAAATAATGAAAACATGTTTCAGCATTTCTTGAAATTCAATCCCTAAGGGGTGAAATGGGGCAAAATGGGTTTGATTTTTTTGTAATCAGAATTACTTGAAATTTGGCATACATACTTTACAACATAAATAATGAAACACGTGTTTCAGCATTTCTTGAAATTCAACCCCTAAAGGGGTGAAACGGTTTACCTCGTTGGTTGATTTTTTTAAAATCAGACTTACTCGAAACAGCAGATTGCTTTACCACGTCAATAATGAAACTTGTGTTTCAACCCCGAAGGGGGTGAAACGGGGTGAAAATAATCAATATTTTTAGGGACAAAATACATAATAAATAATGCTCTATAATATAATATAAACAATTAACATGCGTTTCACCCCGAAGGGGGTGAAACGGGATAAAATGGATTGAATTTTTTTGTAAGATTTACTTAATTTTTAGTATATTTGCTCTACACACAACATAAATAACGAAACGTGTATTTCAGCTTTTCTCGAAATTTAATCTGAAAGGGGGTGAAAGGGGTTGTACGAGTTTCTTTTTTGCTAGATTAATTTCATTGAACTACGATTAGTATTTGTACGTTTATTAGGGAGTTTTTGCTGATTTGGTTTACAACCCTAAAAATGGAAAAATAAAAAACCTTTTCAAAAAAAAAGTTGAACCGACTTCAATAAACACTAAAAGCACTCAAAAGTGTAAAATAATTTTTAACAAGAGTATCTACACACAAAGTAATAAACATAAACACTAATAGGTGTTTATTATGTACAAATTAATTGTCTACATACCCACCATATTTTTGGAGTAGGTGCCAAGCTATACAATTCAAAATTTTAGAATAGGAACACTTGGATATCTTCCTAGATATCAAGTATATCTATAAACGTTTGCTTGGCACCTACTCCAAAAATATGGCAGGTATGTAGACAGTTAATTTGTACATAATAAACACCTATTAGTGTTTATGTTTATTACTTTGTGTGTAGATACTCTTGTTAAAAATTATTTTACACTTTTGAGTGCTTTTATAGTGTTTATTGAAGTCGGTTCAACTTTTTTTTTGAAAAGGTTTTTTTGTGCTTTCTTTTCAGTAAACTATTTTAATATTGATTGAGTTTCAACTAATTTTAGTCAACAGCTACAATAATAATACATATTATTAATGGGAAAGGACTTGCGCCTTCTCTAATTTCATGTTTGTTAATGGGTTTATGAAAAAATAAATGAAAAATTCAGAAATTTTAATCGTAATACTCGTTTTAATTGTCGGAACGAAAATTAGAGAATTTTAATTAGTTTCATCGTTCCCCCGGGAGCCGCCCGTCGGCCTCCGCCGCCGCCGCCCGTGTGCTCTGCCTGCGTTCGTCAGCATTTCGCACTATCTCGTTTCGGGAAATTGCTCGTTAACAATTACCAACACCAAATATTCCATAATAACATTGAGTGCACTCTCGAATTCCTTTACAAAATAACTCCCAAAAATAAGTGTCTTAGACGACTAACTTACGATTGTAAATAATCAAGTAAGTACAAGATAGCAGTAATAACAAAATATTATTTGAAACGTTGTATAATGTGTGTACTTTGACTAGTTGAAGTCGGTTTTTAGTTATTTTTGGAAAACATTTAAGTACTTTATGATTTAGACGCGCGAAATTGAAGCAAAACTGATTAAAAGTTATTATTTGTTTTCAATTATTCTGCGGCGACAAGATAGTAATCAGTGTAATACGACACTGTCGAGAGAGTCTGTGGCACTCCGGCCCTCTGTTCTCGATCTGATTTACACTTTGAGAACTTGTTAATTATAATAGTTGAACACCCCCGCAATTGGTCGACTGATACTGTATATATTGTGTTTGTGTGTTGGTCTTTGTTATTACATATTTTTTGCATAATATAGATGATTTAGTCGACACGTGTTTTGAGAAAACTTTTATAATTGCTTTTTAAAAGTTGCGATTGTGATATAGTAATCGTGACGATTCGGCCGGAAGTGAACCACTGCCAATGAACAAGAAAAAGCAATCACATTTTAAAAATATTCCTGTTAATTAAAACATCTTGTATGTTAAAAATGCGATAGTTATTCGTATAAAACATTGTTATTGTAAGGAAACACAAAGAAAAGAGAGGTCGGTACTTCTTCTACGCAAATGTTCATGATTGTCCGAGAAAGGTCGATCGCGTGTCATTACAGTTTTTCAAATATCTCCGCGATTAAGTTTTTTCAGACGGGAATCAAAAAATACATCTAGTTGAAGTGATATCTCGATGGGTTAATTTTTGTACACCTTTTTCTCATTAGTGAGGGAGGACTCTTTCAGGTTTTGGTAAAGACGAGTTTTTAGCGGTCTGTCTATCCCCCTTCCTCTCAGTGTCATGTGAGAGTACACTGAGATAGCACACTTTTTAATATTAACATCTTTTTATGTAACCTGAAACCGCCATAAAACATTAAGTGCCTATAAATTATTTATTTTATGAGTAGAACCGGGGTGGATAGACAATACAATGAAGTAGCATCGAGTACGTATATACCTACTACTATATGTACAATTGAATTATCACGTTTATAAATGTCCCAGAGAAAAAGTGATATTAACACAGAAAGTCCATTTTCTCGTGAAATTGTATTATTTATTAACAAACAAATAAAATAAGTAAATTGTGATATTTGCACGAACATTTACGTTATGGCCTCTCATTATTAGCAATTCAATTCATATAATATGGTGTTTATGTTATATTTTTAACCGACTTCAAAAGGAGGAGGTTATCTATTCGTCGTGTATTTTTTATTTTTTTATTTTTGTGGCGATGTTCCCTCATATCTCCGCCGTTTGTGGACCGATTTTGATGATTCTTTTTTTGTTGGATAGAGTATATGTCCGCATTGGTCCCGTTTCAATTTGAAGATAATATTCCATCTCTAAGGGTGGAAAATTAGGGGATGTTTCGCCGTTTGTGAACTGATTTCGATGATTTTTCGACGATTTTTCTTTTGTTGGATAAAGTATGTCTCGTGATTGGTCAATTTTAAATTTAAAGAAAATATTCCATCTCTAAGGGTGTAAAATTAGGGGATGTTTCCCTGTTTATAAACCGATTTTGATAATTCTTTTTTTTTGGATATAGTACGTCTCGGGATTGGTCCTATTTAAGGAATAAAATATTCCACCTTTAAGGGTGGAAAATTAGGGGATATTTCACCATTAGTGAACCGATTTTGATGATTCTTTTTTGTTTGATAAAGTACGTCTCGGGAATGGTCCTATTTAAGGAATAAAATATTCCACCTTTAAGGGTGGAAAATTAAGGGATATTTCGCCATTAGTGAACCGATTTTGATGATTCTTTTTTTGTCTGATAAAGTACGTCTCGGGATTAGTCCCATTTAAGGAATAAAATATTCCACCTTTAAGGGTGGAAAATTAGGGGATATTTCGCCATTAGTGAACCGATTTTGATGATTCTTTTTTTGTTTGATAAAGTACGTTTCGGGATTGATCCCATTTAAGGAATAAAATATTCCATCTTTAAGGGTGGAAAATTAGGGGATGTTTCGATTGATTTTAATGATTCATTTTTTATCGGGTAGGACTCGAGAGTGTCTGTCTATAAGCCCACTACTCATCACATTTTATTTGAACAGCGCGTTTAGAATGTTATCCATACAATCAATCAACAGTTACAACTAAAAATTACAAAATAAAAACATTTCTGAAAAAAATTGAACCGACTTCTAAATAAAACACAAGGCACTAAAAAGTAAAAAAATAATTTTTATTGAGAGTACATACACACAATTTAATAACCATAAACAAGAATAGATGCCTATTATTTATTTCCACATTAATTGTCTACATTTTATTTAGCATATATCTGAAGTCGGTGCCAACCTAATATGAAACTCCGCATTGTTTGAATCTAGGTACATTACCAATCATAAAACATGTTTCAAATGCTTGCACCGACTTCAGATATATGCTAGATACAATGCAGATAATTAATTTGTAAATAAATAATAGGCATCTATTCATGTTTATGGTTATTAAATTGTGTGTATGTACTCTCAATAAAAATTATTTTTTTACTTTTTAGTGCCTTGTGTTTTATTTAGAAGTCGGTTCAATTTTTTTCAGAAATGTTTTTATAGATGGTTTTTCATGAACTAATCCGTAATACATGATTCTATTATACTAATATAGATTATGTAGTATGTGTATTATTCAACATAATATAGTGTAATAAAGCCACATCTCATCACCCACCCATACTTAATCACTGGCATCACATTGGTATAATTACAGAACACGCAGGCCAACATTCAGTGATCGGTTATTACGGCTCACTCGTTTGGGGATCAGCACACACGTAACCGGGTATAACCTCCCCAGGCCGGCATAGCGGAGTCTGTGCCAGATAATAATAATAATAAAAAGCAAATTAATAAAATTATTATTGTGACATCCTCATGAAAGCTGGGCTGCGCTTAGTGCTCGTGCCCGTCGTAGGGCGTGCATGAAGAGAATTGTGTGGGGATGTGACGGGAGTTGTGTCGGGATCGTGGTAAGTCTCTGCCTATCCCTGTGGGAGAGGGGCGTGACGTATTGTATTTTATTATTGTGACTGTATGATAGGAGCGCATCACATTATTATTACAATTGAAAAGGCTTCTACCAAATAATTTGTGGTCTATAATAAAGCAGCGTCCTGCGAATGTTATATGAGAAGCAATCGTATATTGCGTACAATTGGCAAACACGAGTGAATAGCGTCCCGACGACGGCGACCGCTCTCCCTCTAGAATGCGATCTACTCGAGGATACATCATCACACAGTATCGATCGCATGTTCGCGTGGTGAGGAGATGTTATCATGGGCGTCTTACACTTTCAATTAAATGTGTTCTTATGCACTCGTATAATGCACCCGATGCACTATTTATAATATATTCAGATAAGAAAGTCTTCCAAAAGCCCGAACAGCACCCTATTGAAGTTTCTCTCCCGTTTTCAAACAATTATCACAAACATTTGTTTTCAGCGGCTGCGAACCGTTCTCTTCACTCGAGATCCCCGCGAACTTCCGAACCGCGGTGTAATATTTGCTCAAAGAATAGATTGTAACGAGAACGGCGGACGTGATGACCCGACCGTCTTCGAGTACAAAGAATAACATATTCGAGGCCGAGAACTTTGAATTTATTTATTATTTTACAAAAATAAATATCACTCGAGTATATAAATGAGACGACCCTGTCGGCCCCGCTTCAGGACGCCGCCGCCTCCGCGCTCGCCCGTCGCCGTCGACGTGAACTCTCATCCTGCTTTGACGACGGGTCAATAGTATTCGACGACAGGTACACGAGCACAATAACCTAAACGAGGTGCGGGCACACGAAATGTCATCAGTAATTGAAAAACATTAATATAAATACAATACAACTGAAGCTCGTGAAAGTTCGAGCGGTACACGATCGAGCACACACGCATGGTCAGAATCGTTAGGGGGTCGGTCAGGCCCGTGGTCCCCGACGACAGCACTCGATTAGAGATCAAGTTCGTTTTGTAATTAACATCGTTTCAGCATTCGAGTGGAGCACGACGCACCCACTCTTATTAATTATTGCAAATAATCATCATTTAATACTTTGTATTCAATTCAATAGATACTTTATTGAGTGATTTGTCCGAATGTATGTACTTCTAGTGCCTTCAGATGGTGTTCGATCATCTCAATAATACGATTACTCAATCGCACGTTCTTTTACATAATGCCAAGCACGACTACACACACACACACACACACAAATAATATAAAAAATCACTCAGAGATAATGAAAAGGGCTAAACATAATAAAAGCTCGTAAATGTATAATTTATACAAACAGTTTGTATCAGCAGTGAGTTTGTCAATTTGACGACTTACTATTCCCGTTTGAAAGCCAATCCGTTACAGATTCGATGTCATGAGGCATTCTAATAACACGGGAGTTCGGTCCCGCGTCCTGGACTCAAAAACAACTCAAATATTGTTTTAATTAAATCATTCGTGAATCGTAGTAAGCCGCATTATTCTAGTAATAATAGTCAAAATATTTTTAATGAGTTGAATTAGACGTAGATGACAATTGAAGCAAAATAGAAAGCTCCAATGAGCTATATGTATCTGACGCTGTGACAATTTAAAAGTATTCGGGCCCACAATGCACGTGTTCGCAAATATCCGGCTTGTTCGAGCGCGATTGCGGGTGACGGACTGCTTCTTTGCCTTCATGTATCAATGAGCTTGTTTAATGTGAGCATGAATAGCCTTCCGTTTTGTTGTAATTATATTAAAAGGGTCCTCTCCGGCTTCTCTTTTCGGCAACTTTAAAACTCGCGAATCCAATTACGAAGCGCTCTGCTCGTGTGTGCCTCCGCATAACTTTATTCATAGGACACGAGAGAGGCCGTCGACGGGCCCGGATCGAGAGTCCCACACCTACCAAATATTAATTACAAATAATATTATCTATAACGAAAATAATTGGGAATATGGTGACAGCTATCTTTATTTTTTGGGATAATATAAATTAATTTAGTAGACACGTGTTTTTGAGACGGGAGCCATCTAATTGGAGCGATATCTCGAAATGGTTTTCGATTTGACATGGCTTTTTGCTTGAATACTTACTTAGCTATGTATTCACTCATTAGGATGTACATATTTATTGCATTTGAATGTCGCGTGTTATACTTATATATTCTGTACAAAGAATATGATTTTTTTGTAGATTCCCCAATATCGACCGAATCGCCTGAAAATTGTAAACTTTCACTTTTCCTAATAAAACATGAATGTAATATTGCGGCAGTGTGTTCGGCCTCTCTCCTAAAGTTGATCCAATTTTGTTCGCGAATCGATTGAAGTTTTTTTATTAAAAGTTACTTCGCGCCGGCTTTTATTATACTTATTCACTGTTATAGTGTTTCGCACTCGCTACCCTTCGTTGTCGCCCCCGCGCCCCTCGACCCCCTCCGCCGCCCCTCTCGAGCCCCGCCCCGCACCCCCGAGCAGGTACAATGTCATGCTATTCGAAACGATTCAAACTAAATTTTGAGTTTGCATCCTAACCACATACACTATTATACATCGTCGTCATGATCATGTACGCAATAATTGTTCACTTAGTTTGGACATTATTTTAATGTTCAATTAGACTAAATCATAATATGCGTGGTGAGCTATTCGTTCGATTCGCCGCGTGGTGGTGGTACTACCACCGCTGTCAAACGTAACACTCGTGAAAGTAAATACGTCGCGTTTCGGTCGCTCTCAGTTTGAGAGTAGCCAGGTATAGCGAGAGGAGTGTGCACTGTCAATCTACGGGCAGCGGTCGCCTCCGCTGCCTGTACAATTTTCTCTGTAGTAGCAATCGTTTCCGTTCATGGACCGCACTCTAGTTTTACATCAGGCGGAGTGTTGTCATCACAAACGAAATAATATGATAGAAATGTGTGTGAAGGTAGGAGCAGACGGAGTTCGACGTTCGTCGAGTTTGATGTACGCATGCATAGTGCAGAGCGGTGCAACTGAGAAAACGACACACGACGGAATATAACACTCATGGACGAGAGGATAGAGTTACATTGCGGAATATATTTAAGATTCGTATGCACGTTTCCGAGCGGTCGTGACGTCCATTGTCGTTCGCATTGTATTAGGAATTCAGTTTTCACTTACGCCGCACTATAACGCGCATGAACCACATTCGAGCACGGCCGAGCGGGTCACGAGCGCCTCATACAAAATGGTGACGAGTCTCACGGGAACGGCGAGCGAAAGAAACGGCCGTCATTGTGCTCAAGATGTAATAAAAGAAAACATCGAATCGGACATAAGCATCATGCGAATAGTTATAAGTATGTGAGATATACACTTATGTCACAAGTTTTATGTTTACTTTTGACGAGTAACATATCATCAAGACTCGCAATGAATGATTCGCACCGGAGCACATCGCAGCTCACAACTTTCGGCGACTCTAGTACGGCTATAAATTATGTAAAACTTAATTATTTTGAAGCAAGAGCGCGAATGTTAGTGCGTTTACAGTGAGGTGGCGTTTTAGTGGCAATATCATGGAAAAAGTGGGAAAATGATCTAAACAATGACGCACATCTAAACAGTGACTGGGGTCAGCGGATCATGTTCCTATATAGAGATCGTTATCTCAGTGAGTTACTTAATATTATTAAAAATAGAATTATTACTAATATTAGATAATGAGAGGACGCGGCGTATCATCAGATAACGGTGATAGATGTCGTCTCTCCGATCGGCCGCGTGAAAATGTTCACGCCTCATTCGACACGAATTACATCCCCGTCCCGCACTCGCGCACTGCTGATACTGAAACTGTACCGCCCGCTATAAGCGTGCCACTTCCATGTGCTGCTGAACGCTGACGATGTGCTCCACAATATTCTCGAACTATGTATTTGTGGGCGATTGGTATTATAATAGTAATAGTTGCTCTGTGGTCGGGAAAGTTTTCATGATATTCCAGAATACACAATGTCGACTATCTAAAGCACATATGGGCAACAACCGGCCCGCGGGCCGGATCCGGCCCGCTGTAAGATATGATCCGGCCCGCGAGACATTTTGAAAAACCCAATTAAAAAAATATTACATTAGGTACTTATACTCACGGGAGTGACAGTGAGGCGGCAAAAAAAATAATTATTATCACTACTTTAAAACGCACTAAGTACTTTTAAACGCGGCCCGCGAACGTATTTGCACGCTAAAGTTTGGCCCTCAACATGTCAAAGGTTGCCCATAGCGAATCTAAATAGAAGGAAAGTATATATTTAATAAAAGTTCCTCGTTTCCATAAAACGAGCATTCCTTTGATGTTTATTTGAAGATTATTACGATTTTCATGCTTCAAAATATGCACCAAAAATAATTGTTCACGTCGCGCGTCCCACACGCCATACCTACACACTATATTGTTACATATTTTGTGTTTGTCGACGCGGGCAGGCATAGTAGAGGCGGCACAATCGCCGAGTCGGCCGAATGAGGTTGTATTATGCGGTCGGGTCACGGCTTCGAAAATAAATTGGGTTCGCTCTTACTCCCGCTTTTGTTGTAACGTATATTTACACACATGTAATTAACTGAAATGCGCCACGCACGCACACACGCACGCACACACGCACACCGATAACAATTGCAAACGCGATACGATCTCCTCTCCAAATGCTTAAGAGTATTTTATTAAAAAAACTTTCTTTTATGTTTTTCCAGGAAAAATGTTATTTAATATTATTTGTAGAGGATGATGTCTCCGCATCAACAATTATAACGGGGGAACATACGAGTATGAAACTGGATAATAAGAAACGATATAGCACGATATATTGTTGTTGTAGCCGTTGTCATGTGTATTTGGCCGCAATACATACATATCTCGCATACGATTATGTTTTCAAAGTGCCGAGTACAGCCGCTCAGTTATGCTTCGAAGTGGCAAAACAGTTCCACTCGCAGCGAGTTGCATATACAACTCTTATCATCACATACAGAACTGCTTCCATCATATAATTTCCTCCTTATTGGAAGTGGAAAATGGCGGGCCTTCGTTTATAATTTGCTCATGCGCCGGGTATTATGATTATATTAGAAATGGATACATCTCAAAGAGTAGATGCGTGAAAGCCAATTTAGAAAAAGCCAGAAAGGCGACGAGTCACATTTTTCCAAAACTACCCTAAGAGGACATTCACACGGCAGCCAGTAGGTACGAAGCCTACTCGCTCTTGTTAAAAATTATTTTTCACTTTTGAGTGCTTTTAGTGTTTATTGAAGTCGGTTCAACTTTTTTTTGAAAAGGTTTTTTATTTTTCCATTTTTAGGGTAGCGGACCAAAAACAGCAAAAACTCCCTAATAAACGTACAAATACTAATACGAAGTTCAAATTAAATAAATCTAATAAAAAAGAAACTCGTACAACCCCTTTCACCCCCTTTCAGATTGAATTTCGGGAAATGCTGAAATACATGTTTCGTTTTTTTTGCTGTGTGTAGACCAAATATACTAAGAATTAAGTATAACTGGCAAAAATTCAACCCATTTTATCCCGTTTCACCCCCTTCGGGTGAAACGCATGTTAATTGTTTATATTATACTAGCGACGAAACCCGGCGTTGCTCGGGTTAAAATACATCGCATGTTTAATGGTGTAAAAAATATTTAAGGATCCGTTTTTAACGTTGATATTGTAGATTTCTATCTTAGATATTGAGAGACCTATTTGACCATTAAACATACGGTGTTTATAATCAAATTAAAAATAATTAACTAATTAACGAATTGAAAATAAGAAATACTCTAGTAAATGTGTAAACAGAAATTTGTAGAACTTTCTAGAACATTCTATATCGATTTTAGCAGTTGACAACGTTTTGGAACTTTCTAGATCATTTCAAAAATTTTTAGAACTTTCTAGAACATTTCGTGTCGATTTTAACAGTTGCGCTCATTTTGGAACTTTCTAGATCATTCCAGAAATTTGTAGAACATTATATATCGATTTTAGCAGTTGATAACGTTTTGGGACTTTCTAGATCATTCCTGAAATTTTTAGAACCTTCTAGAACATTCTAGATCGATTTTAACAGTTGCGCTCATTTTGGAAATCTAGAACTTTTTAGAACATTCCATATCAATTTCAACAGTTGCGCTCATTTTGGAACTCTCTAGATTATTCCAGAAATTTGTAGAACATTCTATATCGATTTCAACAATTGCGCTCATTTTGGAACTTTCTAGATCTTCGCGGAAATTTGTAGAACTTTCTAGAACATTCTATATCGATTTTGGCAGATATACACATTTTTAATGTTTGTAGATCATTCTAGAAGTTTTGAGAACTTTCTAGAACATTTCATATCAATTTTAACGGTAGAGCTCATTTTGGAACTTTCTAGGACATTCTGTATCGATTTTAGCAGTTGATAACGTTTTGGAACTTTCTAGATCATTCTTGAAACTTTTCTAGATTATTTTTAAAAAATTTAGAAGTCTATACTTAGTACTCAACATCTCATAAGTTAGAAAAAGACAGACTTAGTACTCAAAATGTCATATGTTAGAAAAAGACAGATATACATTTTTTGAGATTTTCGCCTCCCACAACCACCCTCTTCCACTCACCGCGACCAAACTCCCTTACTTTCACCAGTAGACGAAGGGGTATCTACCACCCCAACGGGAAGCAGATTGGAGTTGGTGATCATGGAGAAAACCCTGTCTTTACGTACTAACATTAGCATTTTATATAAGTATTTAGATTATAGAGCATTATTTATTATGTATTTTGTCACTAAAAATATTGATTTTATCACCTCGTGTGACCCCCTTCGGGGTTGAAACGCAAGCTTCATTGTTAATGTGGTAAAGCATTTCTGCTGTTTCGAGTAAATCCGATTTAAAAATATTCATACAATTTTGCCCCGTTTCACCCCCTTAGGGGTTGGATTTCAAGAAATGCTGAAACACGTGTTTCATTATTTATTTTGTAAAGTATGTTGGCCAAATTTTAAGTAAATCGGAGCAAAAAAAATTTACAAACTGACTTTTCTTTCCGTTTTACTAAAAAACTGCACACTGTGCACCTTAGAAAAATATATGGGACCACATGGGATGCAGCTTAACACAGTACAATTTGAATTATTGAAATCGGTTAAGCCGTTTTCAAAAAATATATGAACATACATAAAAAAAAACATACGCGACGAACATATAACCTCCTCCTTTTTGGAAGTCGGTTAAAAATTGTCACAAATACAAAATTAAAATAATTTCAGTTCGTTTCCAATTGTTGCCTCTTTGTTTGTCGGATTTCATTAAATTACTTCATAATTACATACATTCATAATAAATGTTCATAAACTTTTGGCACCACATATTGAAAAGTAATATTATATTATGTAAAGCGTGTTTTAATTCGTTCACAAGAAAGTTTATCCTTTACCGATACGGCACACGAGACGGACGCGCGCACCTTCGGCGTACTCATAGGCGATAGGTTCATACGAAATAAAAGTGTTGCAATTTGCTTCTCACACATTTTTATAATATTCGCCAACAATATTATTTTAATCAGATACGTCACTATATATTAACAATTTATTATATTTACAATCGCAACACTAACTACTCTCTCGTTAAGTACGCAACACACAATCGTGGACGCCATCGCGCCAGCGGGTCATTCGGGAGTCACAGGAATGTCGTTCCCTCATCACAGCCCAACATAACACGACTTACAAACTAACAACACAAATAAATAAGTACACATCCATAAGCTTAAATTACAGTTTTGAGAACATTTGAAGAGCGATCGCCTCTATACGATAGAATCATTTGGTTTATCCGCTTTGGCGAGCAACGGCACGCTGCTGTAGTCTTTGAGATCGTCGTCGGAGCGGTCGCCTCGGTTCGCCCGGTTCGTGTGATGGTTGCTCTTACGAGGGCCGTTGTCGAAGGAGCTCGCCGTCGGCGATCGACACGACCGGGCGCTGTTCCCGATCTTGTTCGCGTGATCGAGGAGCTCGCCCGTCGTGACGGGGGCGTCGTCCGCGGGATCCGACCGTCGTCTGGAGAGAGACCTCAGCGCGTCGAGGCGGGACGAGGACGCGCTCCCGACGCCCCTCGAGCCCTCCATTCGGGACGCGTCCTCTCCTAATAACCAGTAAGTGACTAGAGTTCCTTTTCCCTGCGAACACAGACACGTTCGTCTCAATCCGCGCACTGAATCATGTTACTTACATATCATAATACTACCTTCATGGCGACTTCGCCTCGACATTCTAGTATGAAAGTGCCGAACGTGTCCAAGAGCTCTTTGGTCGTCGGCGAGACGTGTATCTTGAGAGGTTCGCCGTTCGATTCCATTCGCGAGGCGGTATTCACCGTATCACCGAACAGACAATACCGCGGCATCTTGAGACCGACCACGCCGGCCACGCAAGGACCTGAACATGACAATTCGTTTGCACAGGACTTCGACGATTGTTGATTGTTATTTTCGGTTACAACAATCGGATACTACTTTGAGTGTGATCGTGTAATAATGTGCGGTGTGACGTCAGAGGGTGTCGTGTGACGCGTGTTGAACGTGTTATTGTAAACAAGAGGAATGTTTCAGGAAGTGATATCGTTTTGTATAATGCGTGTATAATACCGGAGTGCAGTCCTATCCGCAGCCGCAGTTGTTCCTGCGGGCGATGTCTGATCTTGAACCTGGCGACCGCCGTCAGTAACGCGAGCGACATCCGCGCTATCTCCCGCGCGTGCGCGGTGCCGTTCCGCTCCGGCAGCCCGGACACCACCATGTAAGCGTCGCCTATCGTCTCCACCTGCGCCGGCGCGTCGGTTCGTCAGTCAGCGCGTCGAGCGTGCACGGACGCGACCCGACGACCGCTCACCTTGTAGACGTCATAGTTCTCGACGATGGAGTCGAAGCACGTGTAGAGATCGTTCAGCAGGTCGACGACCTGCATCGGCGTGGAGGAAGCCGACAGCGCCGTGAAGCCCACGATGTCCGAGAAGTAGATCGTGACGGCCGAGAACGTCTCCGCGAGCACCGACCGGCCGGCGATCAACTGGCTCGCGACCTGCCTGCAACACGAGACGACCGTGTACGCACGGGGACGCGCGCGACACGCGGAGTCGACGTCGCGCATCTCGCTCACTTCGGCAGCAATTGGTACAGCAGCTCCTCGCACTTCTTCTTCTCGTCGAGATAGTCGGCCGTCCTCTCCTCGACCAGCGACTCCAGATTGTTGGCGTATTGTTCCATACGAGACAACAGGTTGTCTAATATGTTACTGCTCTCTTGACTCCTATGAAAGAGGATCGTGACGACATCGATCGTGACGCGAACGACTTCGTCATCGTGACATACTTGTTGAGTCTTCTGATGGCGTGTTTCAGATGCGAGAAGTCGGGTCTGTCCGCCGCGTCCTCGGCCCAGCAGCGCCTCATCAGCTCCGTCGCCGCGTCGCGCTCCGGCGCCGGCCCGCAGGCTGCGGACACGTGGGGGCGGAGGGCGCCGCGACGCACGGCCTCGATCGTATCTGAGCATCGTTCGTGTCACGCGCGCCTACCGGACGCCGCACGGGCGACGGACGCACTCACCTCTCGGCGACAACTCGAGGCCGGGCCCCAACCAGAACGCCCCCTGTCTGTGTACGATCTCGTGCATTATTACACCGAAGGAGTAGACGTCGCCGCGCTGAGTGCCCTCCGCCGGCGGCGACGGCATGCGCAGCAGTTCCGGCGCCGTCCACAGTAACCCTGCGAACAATGATACACGGCTCGGAGTCCGCCCCGGTCCGCGAGGACGTCCCTCGGTGACGTTTCTCACTCGTCCAGTAGCTGTGAGCGCTCGTGTCCGTCTCCGCGGTCCTCAGCTCGTGCACTCCGAAGTCCGTTATCTTGAGCACGAACCTCGAGTCGACGACGCAGTTGCTCGACTTGAGCGCGCCGTGAGACCTCACGTCCGTGCCGTGCAGGTAGTGCATCCCCTGCGCACCTCGACCGAGTCAGCGAACGCCGTCCGAGTCCGCGCTCCCCGGCGACGCTCGCGCACACTCACCCTCACTATGTCGTGCATGAGGCTCACTTTGAACATCCAATCGAGCTTCATCGATTCGTTCTCGAGTATGTCCTGGAGGCTGCCCTTCGGGCAGTACTCGGTGACGAGGCAACAGTGCGGCGGATCGACGCACGCGCCGTAGAATCTGTCACGGAACGCTCGCGTGAGATGACCGATCGTGACGCGACTCGACGTCGAGAGGACGCGGCGTACCTCGCGAGATGATCGTGCTCCAGATCCTTCATTTTCTTGAGTTGCAACAGCAGCGGCCTCGTGAGGTCGATGCGTTGTTTATCAACTTTCTTGATGGCCACTTTGCAGCCTTTGTAGAAGCCCCACGGCGCGAACTGCTGACGATCGCCGGCCAAAGACGTCGCCTCGTCGCTGTACCCGGTCTGTTCGTAAACGCGAGTTCAACGGACGGCCGGACGGACAGACCGCCGACGACGACGCGACTCACCCCCGTGCTGAGTCTCCTCGCGAGCGAAGGCACACTCCCTCTCGTCTTGCCGCCGGCGCCCGGCTGCTTCACCTCGCTCCAGCTCACGCGCCACGTCATCGACGCTATCTCGGCCTCCAGTTTGTAATGCCTGCGCGCACGGGCACTCGTCACGTACAATAATGTAAAATCGGTTCGCTCCGGCCGACCACTCACCTATAAATGAAGACAGACAATACCGCCAGAACGACGACCACCGAACTCAACACGATGCTGAGTATCGCGTACACCGGCAGCGCTGTAACAGACACGCGCGTCACCTCCCCCGTTCCTCTCGGCACATATCAGACGTGCACGTCGAATGACGAGACCCGTCCGCACGGGCGACCGAACAGAGGCGACGACTTCGTTTCTGTTCGTCGGGATTCATTCGTATCGGCCGACGCTCGATTGACGACCAAAAGTATGATGCTCGCGTTTCGGACCGGACGGAATTCGGCGAGGGAACGAGTCGGCCCTCCTCCGAGGAACTCCTACATATTCAGGAATTGATCCAAACATAAAAATTATCGGTCGCTTCTCGGTCTCGCTCTTCCTCATTGATTGTGTAGTGCATCACCGCCACACGTTCGACGCACACGAGCGCGTTACGTTACTTTGAACGAATGATTGAATCCACCCGGGCCCATCTCTAGTGACATAGCGAAGGCCTCTCTCAAACATTGTGACGTATTTTAAATAGTATTCGAAATAAATTGCTTTCACATCGATTCGCAACCACCTAATGAGACAATATAGACCCAATGGATATGAGCGATAAGGTGCAAAATCGCATCGTCACATTATAAGAGACACTTATAAAGGGATAATCAGTGAGCCCTTCGTGTAATTTTGATAAAAAAAACTTTGCAATAACTCTGTCCAATTATTTATTACGCTCGTTAATAAAAGTAAAGTTAACTTCACTGGTGTGCGTGTGGCGTGGTGTGGTGTGGTGTGGTGTGGTGTGGTGTGGTGTGGTGTGGCCATAATATAGCTTTGTTTCTCACAAATTGTCTATTACATGCACGAGTATCTAATGTAAACGAGAAAACAATGATGAACGATATTGATAGAAAGAGCGTGGTTCGGGTGGTGGGCGGTGAGCGGTGAGTGGTGAGCGGTGAGCGGAAGGTGTCATCAACATCAATTATGTTTCAAAGCACACCATTAACGGCATTAAAATAATAATAATTTAATATTAGCATTTGACTACATGTCACAGTCACTTCTGTCGGTGTACAGAGCGCGCGAGCCGTGACCGCTATGCTGCCCCGAGCTGAGGCCGCCCTCTAGAAACATCGACTTCATGATCAAATATCATAAACGAGCAATGTGTATGCGAAGATTGGTGAACGAACGAAGTCCTCGCCCTCGCGCGGCACTCACAGTTGTCGGGGCACAGCGATCCGTCGAAGCCGCACTCGGGCGTGTCCGGCGGCGGGGACGTGCGCCCTCCCGCCCAATATATAGGTCTGTTCTCGACGAACTGGAGGGAGCCGTTCGCTGCGACGTATGTGGCGACCACCTGGACACCCCAAACTTTTTACATCGACAGAGAATATTGTTCGGTTCGTCCGATTCTAATGAACAAACTACTGAACACGTTTTAATGAAACCGCATAATTAATAAATTATTCAAAATAATCCATATAACATATTTAACTTCCTCTTATCATCGAGTCTCTCATTCATTTCGCATTAAACACTCGACGATTACATTCAATAGGAGGATTATATACATTGATGCGAACCAGAAGTTAGTTGTACACTCATCATACTAATTTTTGCTACAATATCAACAACGTTATAGTATTCGTGAGAAAAACCGACTCTCGTTGTAATACCAAAAACGAGCAATGCGAGTGCGACCACGGTGCTCGGTGTCCCTCCCGCTGGCGCACGGAGGCCCCGGCCCTGTCGCACGCCCGTTCATTGCGGGTTCAAAATACATTAAATTCTGCAAAGAAGCTTACAAGAAAATTGCAACAAAGCCAAACAATATATGGCGTAAAAGATTATTCATATTGTTTAATAGTGTAAGGCGTTACTTTGCGGATTATTACATTGTCGGCGGAAGTTACGTGCAATATATGTATTTGGTGATTCGTGCAATAGAGAGCCTCATAATTAATGTGAATTCATGAAGAATGAACTTATTCCATTCGTGACACGAACGGGAACAGCGCGCTCAGGGCGTCGCTAATTGAAACAAATAATTCGTGTCGATAGTGCATGCGACACATCGACACGTGTCTCTCGCTTGTTTATCGTTCTGAAGATCATGAATGATGGACCTCTAGCGGTTTGGAGTAAACGAGCAACAACATATGCTCCATCTTCATCCATGAACAACGACGTCATTCGATTTGAATAGACGTTCTCAAGATTATTTTTATTATTGGTTAAAGTTTCATTAAAATATGTTCAGTACTTTTGAAAACTATATTAGGAACGAACACACCGAACAATTTCCTATCGAATAGAATTAATTGATACAAAAAAGTAGTTCTATAAGTGAAACGCAATCCGTCCATCGACATCTGTCGAATCAGATTAAAACAAAAAGCCGACGGGGTCTCCGTTCGGGCCGAAACGAATCACTTCATTATCTAGTATTTGATTAATTGCAATCGGACATAATAATGAATGTCACCGGATCATTTAGACATTACCTCGAACTGGCTGCTCTCAGGGTTCATATCGAGCAAGGAGTATGACGCGACGCGATCGCCGTTGCCGTCTATCACGACGTCTCCCGTTATACCTGTCGCCGGAAGCGGACACCCTATTATCCATATATCCGTCCGTCCGTATACAAAGGGGACGATCGCATACCTTGAAACGTCCTGTTCCACATATTTCTGATGACGGCGGCTCCGTCGGGCGCTCCGCGGTGTTCGTTCTCCCTGAGCGTGTCGTTGAGTGCGAGCGCGTACAGCAGCACCGCGTCATAGAAAGCGGCCACGAACGTCGACACCACCTCGCCAGTACCGAATGTATAATTATACTTACTCCGCGCCAACTCCTTCACCTGAATACAACATTCGTTACGTTATAACACGATATATCATAGTGTAAGGTTCGATATGGATTGTCAAACAATGGTCGCTATAATCTTCAAAACTAGTGAACACATCGAACCTATACTGAACGGACCGCTAGAGGTCCATCATTCATGATCTTCAGAACGATAACAAGCGAGAAACACGTGTCAATGTGTCGCATGCACTATCGACACGAATTATTTCAATTAGCGACGCCCTGAGCGCGCTGTTCCCGTTCGTGTCACGAATGTTACCTTCTCTGAGAAATCGATGTATTCCTTGTTGTCCGGCGCGGGGCTGGTCACCGTGAGCACCGCGCTGTACGCCCTCCTCGCGCGCTCGTTCCTCTCCTCCGACTCCGAGGACACCTTCCACGGCTCCTTGGAAGACGACGACGCCAGGCTGAACGACCGACGTCCACATTACAATGAATCGACGAACGAACGACGCGAACACTCACTTCGAGAACAGTTCGATGTTGAAGAACACGTACTCGCCGGAGGACACCATGTTCAACTCGTCCGCGGCCAGCATGATCTCGCGCACGGTCCCGGGGCTCGCGCACACCACCACGACTGAAACACGCACACGCTTGCATACACACGGCTCGCATCGTCATCGCCATCATCACCATCATCGAGATAACAAATAAAAAACATCAAATAAATTGACAATATAATATATTTTAGGACATCTCTCCATTTGTTCGTGACGGACGCGCGACAATCTGCGAATTACAATAATACTCATTTAACAATAACAATTGTATATTTAATTGCACGCTACACACACACACACACACACACACACATATAATATAATAAAGCAAAATACATAAATATATTATAAGTGTATATATTATTATTTTATGACGTAAGAGAGATGATGCGGAAAATTGAGGGGAATTCTTTGTCCAAATATTTTCCATATTACGCTTTCGATATGCGGGATATGGTGGTGGTCCTCATTCGCACTCGTACCTTTGTGATATTCCATTTCATTCATTTTCAAGCATTTTACTTTAATTTCATTCACGAATCGCGTAATAATAATACGACGAGTCGCCGTTCTCAAACTATTATATGTTACGACAATGTTCATATTCACACAATTTCAAGGAATTCTCTCTCTCATATTAACAGGAGTATAAATAAGGGAGACGCCCCGTCGCACGTCAGCACCTTACAAATTACACCTTTCCATAAAGTCTGAAGATGAGCGAACGCATCTCGAGCCAGCGTGTCACAAATAGTGATAATACGGCCTCAGTCGGCCTCAGCTGGCCTCGGCGTGTCGACAAATATGATAATAAATACGTATTTTCCGCATTCGTCTAAACCAATACGAGAGCGCGGGATCATGATTAGTCACAATGTGGTGGTGGTGCACGCCGCGGCGGTACTTACTTCTGGTACTGAGTGATAGTTTAGTCAACAGTTCCTTGAACTTGGTGGTCGTGGTGTTCGTCTCGTCGAACGGTATGTTGGGTATGGTGTTGGAACCCTTCTTCTGCAGCACGGTGAATATCGCGCTCAGTGTGAGGAAACAGGGACTGTTCCCCTGACCGGATGCGAGGTCGTTGTTGTGATACAACATGCCCAACCGGCGCCAGTTCAACTCCTGCGAACGCGAGCTGCCGATTACTCGGAGCCGACACGAGCATTGTCGCATCCCTCTCTCTCTCACCTCGAATATCTTTCTGATGGCGACTCCCGCCTGCGTGTAGCTCCCCATCATTCTGGTCAACGTCATGTAAGTCGGGTGCTTGTAGCCGAACGCCTCCGCCTGCGCGCCCGGAGTGAGCACCGGGATGCCCCAGGGACCCGCGTACCGCGACACCGGCGCGATCACGTACTCGCAACCGGGCCCGACGAACGCGTCTACAAGCGATCGCCCGTCACCGTCACCGTTTATTCTTCGCCACGTCGACGACGCTTCACTCACCGGCGGATCCGTTCACGTAGAACTCGAACGCGGCGAGAGGTCCCTCCACGGAGGAGCACCTCGTGTCTCTGTAGTCGACGAGTATTCTCCACCCCGGCAGCGGCCCGTCCGGCTCGGTGACGCCGGCTATCGCCATCTCTAGTATCGGCAGCACCTTCGCGAGAGAGAACACCTGCCCGGGGTCGGCCGGCAGCAGCACGCCCAGCTTGACGATCTTCTCTCTGAACCGGTGCGCTTCCGGTCTCAGATTAAAGTTGATCTTCTTGACGTAGTAGGGCGTCGCGGCGAGGTCGTGCGGGTACCCGATCGCCCGCGACTCCTCCGATTTGTACTCGAGCACGAACTCGTCCGGGCCGAGCGCCTCGTCGTCGGCGGCCGCGAGCGCGCACAGGACGCACGCGTAGTAGACGGCGAGCGCGAGCACCGAACGCGACGCGTGGCGGTCATCTCGCTCGTTTGACGTTCGTCGGTGAATCGCTGCGACGACTCCCGTTCTCATCGTACGTCGGCTTAACTCATCGTAGAGGGCGCGACCGGCGTCGTCGTCGCGCGGTCGGTCCCCGCCTGCCGGCGCGCGTGTTGTACGAACGAGCCCTATTCAAACATGCGACATCTTCATTTAGTGCTTTCGATTAACGGTCAAATATTTCGGTTCGACTCATACTTCGCAGTCGACGTCGCGATACGAAGAGCGCGTGCGGTCGCACTGTGCGTCTGCGCACTGTGCACTATGGGACGCGGGTGACCGCGCGACCTCGCACTCGCCGATAACGAGTTCGATCGAGTATCGTAGTGTTGGAGCGGTTCACGTTCAGTGCGTGTTTAGATCGTTCGAGCCGCGGTTCGTTTACACAATTGTCACGCCTTCGATCGTCGGGCGCGGCGGACGGGCTCCGCTATACCTGCGCACCGCTTTTATGCTCGCGATGATTTATTATAGACGTTCGTACGAGGGACGTTCGAGCCGAGTTGCATTCTTGTAATATATTTTGTGCGTGAAATACAAGATGGGCATAATAATTAGGTAGTCGGTCGCCGGAGGTCGTCGTATCTATATTTAGCTAACCGGTTACTCTTTTATCTACCGGATTCGAACGTGCGCAGACGCACCGTTCACGTGTCATGTCGCGAATACACCGCATTCGCTATATCGCCACAATGTGCAGAAAGTGGTAATAGCGAACGCATACCTAGTAGATTACGTGTGTAGTCCGCGTTCTCGTTTGATTAGCAATATCTGTAATCATCTGCGAGCGGTGGTTCCGGAACGCATCCCTCAAAATATAAATAACTCAAATATCATTATTACGGTTAATTGTATGGAGAAAGCGTTCGCTCGGACACGCGTCACGTTCGACGTTCGGGTGGCGTGCATGTCCGCTAATAAAAAACCTTTTCAAAAAAAAGTTGAACCGACTTCAATAAACACTAAAAGCACTCAAAAGTGAAAAATAATTTTTAACAAGAGTAGCTACACACAAAGTAATAAACATAAACACTAATAGGTGTTTATTGTGGGTGGCACATATTTGGAGTAGGTGCCGTGCTATACCGATTCAAAATTTTATGATTGGAAATACATTTAGATATCAAGTATATCTATAAACTTACTTATTAATGTGGTAAGGCATTTCTGCTGTTTCAAGTAAAAATGATTTTTTAAAATCCAACCCATTTTATCCCATTTCGAGAAAATCTAAAACACGTGTTTTATTATTTATATTGTAGAGTACATATGCCAAGTTTTAGGTAATTCTCACTAAAAAACTTCAACCTATCTCCCCCCCCTTTTCACCCCTTTAGGGGTTGAATTTCAGGAAATAGTGAAACACGGGTTTCATTATTTATGTTGTGTGTATGTATGAAAGTGTGTATGAAAATTTTCAAGTAAATCGGAGTTTAAAAAAATCTGTATATGTCAGATTTATTAAAAAATTGCACACTGTGCATCTTGGAAAAATATATGGAACAGAGTACAATTTTGGGAGCTCGCGCGCGGTCATGTCCAATCATTGCATTGATTCAGAAAGGAAACCTATTATAAAATTTCTACAAATCATGGGAAAACTCAACTCTGCCACTTTCACGCACCACTCCGCGCTCCGTCGACGTCGAATACCACCAGACAGATTTAATATTTCACACCTATGCGTTTAGCATTCTCTGTCTACCCCTCTTCGTCCGTGAAGTATGCACGTGGATATATTTAGAATTACAATTACGACAAAATATATTCTAGTACATTTCGAGTGTGGTGACTTTTTATATTTCGGTCGTTCGTACGATTGTGCGCTCTATTGTTTGAGGCAGAAACAGGTAAATGTTATTTGTATAATTAGCGATGTGGTTTCTATAAATAAGTTTAGAGTATAGTCTCGGATGGAGTTTGACCTCAAAGAGCGTGCGCTTTGTCATCGCGCAACATAAACCTTACACGGCGCCTCGCTGTTGCCACGCCGCCGCTTCACGAACACTGATATTATTTCAAGAAAACCTTCTTTATTATCATATGGCGTCGTACGTGCGGGATGCGGGCACTGTGCAGGTCGAGAGTTTAAGCGTTCTCGTTAATGAATGGACGCACACGCAGCTGGCCACGCGCCATCACAGGCGAAACGTCCAATTTCAATTTTTAACCTTCTTCAAAAGAGGTGGTTATTTTTTATTTCGTCACAATATGGTATTATTCTTTAACTTTTGCTCCGGAACGAACTCCCAGACTCGTTCCGTTTCCGAGCTGTCGCTTCCGGTGCAGATCCAAATTTTGGTGTCGAAGCATGTATTTGAAACGTGGTTTATGATTGGTAATGCACCTAGATTCCAACAATGCGGAGTTTCATATTCGGTTGGCACAGATTTCAGATATATGCTGAATGAAATGTAAACAATTAATTTGTAAATAGATAATAAGCATATATTCTTGTTTATGCTTATTAAATTGTGTGTAGGTACTCTCAATTAAAATTATTTCTATACTTTTTAACCCACTTCTAAAAAGGAGGAGGTCATATGTTCGTCGCGTATGTTTTTTTTATGTATGTTCGTCGATTTTTTGAAAACGGCTTAACCGATTTTAATGATTCAAATTGTACTGTGTTAAGCTGCATCCCATAGTGGTCCCATATATTTTTCTAAGATGCACAGTGTGCAGTTTTTTAATAAAACGGAAAAAAAGTCAGTTTGTAAATTTTTTTGCTCTTTTTGCTCTGGAAAAATAAAAAACCTTTTAAAAAAAAGTTGAACCGACTTCAATAAACACAAAAAGCAATCAAAAGTGAAAAATATTTTTTCACAAGAGTATCTATCTACACACAAAGTAATAAACACTAATAGGTGTTTATTATGTACAAATTAACTCAATATACCTGCCACATTTTTGGAGTAGGTGCCAAGCAAACGTTTATAGATATACTTGATATCTAGGAAGATATCCAAGTGTTCCTATCCTGAAATTTTGAATTGGTATAACTTGGCACCAACTCCAAAAATATGGCAGGTATGTAGACAGTTAATTTGTACATAATAAACACCTATTAGTGTTTATGTTTATTACTTTGTGTGTAGATACTCTTGTTAAAAATTATTTTTCACTTTTGAGTGCTTTTAGTGTTTATTGAAGTCGGTTCAACTTTTTTTTTAAAAGGTTTTTGATTAGTGATTTGTGTTTTATTTAGAAGTCGGTTAAATTTTTTTCAGAAATGTTTAATTTTTTAATTTTTAGTGGTAACTGTGGCTCGATTGTATGGATAACATACTAAACGCGCTAGCATTCTACAAATGGGACCGACCCCGACCTATTCAACAAAAAAAGAATCATCAAAATCGTTTCACAAACGGCGAAACATCCCTAATTTTCATCCCTCAGGATGGAATATTTTCTTCAAATTTAAATGGAACCAATCCTGACATATACGCTATCCAATAAAAAAAGAGTCATCAAAATCGGTCCACAAACGGCGGAGATATAAGGATACATCGCCACAAAAAAAAAACGACGAATTGATAACCTCCTTCTGAAGTCGGTTAAAAAGAAAAATGTCGTCTTCAATCCCGACTGACATCGAACTACGTATGTATTCATTTCATTTTGATTACAAAAATGCATGCCTCCTAAAACAAATTAATAGAAATTTTGCATTAAAACTTATTTTTTTGGGTATATGGAGAACATTTCCAAAGACATGCGACCGATCAATGAAGCTCTATTATATTGAAGTGTAATGCATTATGCCAAAGTTACTTTTGAACTCTGCGCCGACGGACTATGGAGGCATAATCGCTTGAAGCTCGTGATTCCGCATTCAGCCAAATTGTAATAAAGTGCATTCAATAACAATGTACCCCTCTCTCTCTGTCTCTCACACACACACACTCTACCTACTACTTACGTGTTTTCTTCATAAAAATAAGAGTATATCGCCACTCACTTTAACATGCGATTATTACTCTTTACGTAAACGACATAAGGTGCAAAACATAACAAAACTCACTCAAACGTTTGTTCGTTCGTGCCGACAAACGGCTCGATCACTCAGATCGGCTAAAGGCTATATTATTACGCTAAATCGTGTTCACGAAATATGTTTTGCGCCATAATCATTTCACTTTCAAAAAACTGAGCTCCCATATTATGTTCGACGATTTCTCGAAAACGGCTGAACCGATTTTAATAATTTCATCGATCGGATCGGATCGGTCCCATATATTTTCTCAGACAGTGTTTCATCCGGAGAAAGCGGAGAAAAGCAAATTTGAAATCTTTTTGGTCAGAATTAGTTGAAACTTACCGCATCTCAAGTGATACTGGAATAAGTATAATCTTATAGAGCGTACACACGTATTGAGTAATTCTGATTATAAATAAAAACATTTACAATCGAGCTACAGTTACCACTAAAAATCACAAAATAAAAACATTTCTGAAAAAAATTGAACCGACTTCTAAATAAAACACTAAAGTCACTGAAAAATAAAAAAAGAAATTGAGAGTATCTACACACAATTTAATAAGCATAAACATGAATAGATGCTTATTATGTATTTACAAATTAATTGTCCATATATTATCTAGCATATATCTGAAGTCGGTGCATGCATTTGAAACATGTTTTATGATTGGTAATGTACCTAGATTCAAACAATACGGAGTTTCATATTTGGTTGGCACCGACTTCAGAAATATGCTAAATAAAATGTAGACAATTAGTTTGTAAATACATAATAAGCATCTATTCTTGTTTATGCTTATTAAAGTGCGTGTAGATACTCTCAATTAAAATTATTTTTTATTTTTTAGTGATTTTAGTGTTTTATTTAGAAGTCGGTTCAATTTTTTTTCAGAAATGTTTTTATTTTGTAATTTTTAGTGGTAACTGTAGCTCGATTGTATAGATAACATTCTAAACGCGCTGTTCAAATGAAATGTGATGAGTAGTGGGCTTACAGACAGACTCTCGAGTCCTACCCGATAAAAAATGAATCATTAAAATCAATCGAAACAACTCCTAATTTTCCACCCTTATAGTTGGATATTTTATTCCTTAAATGGGACCAATCCCGAGACATACTTTATCCAACAAAAACACTTTTTTTAAATGCCGCTCCATGTATGGTTTATAGATATACTTGATATCTAAGTGTATTTCCAATTATAAAATTTTGAATCGGTATAGCTTGGCACCTACTCCAAAAATGTGGTAGGTATGTAGACAGTTAATTTGTACATAATAAACACCTATTAGTGTTTATTACTTTGTGTGTAGATAGATACTCTTGTTAGCAATTATTTTTCACTTTTGAGTGCTTTTATAGTAGTTTAGCTTTTTATTTTGAACCGATTTCAAAAGGAGGAGGTTATCAATGAGTCGTGGATTTTCGTGGCGATGTTCCCTCATAGATACGAGGCCGCCGTTTGTGGACTGATTTTTATGATTATTTTTCTGTTGAATCCGGGATTGTTCCCGTTTCAATTTGAAAAAAATATTCTATCACTAAGGGGTGAAAATTAGGGGATGTCTCGCCGTTTGTGAACCGATTTTGATGATTCTTTTTTTGTTAGACTAGTCTTGGGATCGGTCTCAATTGAAGAAAATATTCCAAGGATGGAATATTAGGAAATGTTTAGATCGATTTTAATGGTTAATTTTTTATCGAATAAGATTAGTCAACGGGTGTCTGCCCATATAAACGCATTTGAACAGCGCGTTTTGAATGTTACCACAATTAAGCTGCAGTTACCACTAAAAATTACAAAATAAAAACATTTTTAATTGAGAGTACCTACACACAATGTAATAAGCATAAACAAGAATAGATGCTTATTATCTATTTACAAATTAATTGTCTACATATTAGAATATATCTGAATTCGGTGCATGTATTTGAAACATGTTTTATGATTGGTAATGTACCTAGATTCCAACAATGCGGAGTTTCATATTTGGTTGGCACCGACTTCAGAAATATGCTAAATAAAATGCAGACAATTAATTTGTAAATAAATAATAAGCATTAAATTGTGTGTAGATACTCTCAATTAAAATTGTTTTTTTACTTTTTAGTGATTTTAGTGTTTTATTTAGAAGTCGGTTCAATTTTTTTCAGAAATGTTTTTTTACAATTTGTCCACTATCGCAGCACAATTATTATCATCGCATTTATAATGTTACCCATACATAAAGCGATTAAGCTACAGTTA
This sequence comes from Tinea pellionella, assembly GCA_948150575.1. Taxonomy (NCBI): domain Eukaryota; kingdom Metazoa; phylum Arthropoda; class Insecta; order Lepidoptera; family Tineidae; genus Tinea; species Tinea pellionella. The sequence goes on along the minus strand of OX411263.1, from coordinate 27,807 downwards.
CCACTAAAAATAATAAAATAATAATTAAAAAAAATATCTGAAAGACTTTTTTTTTCTGTTTTATATGGCATTATAACAATTTGCCAGTGTCAAAGTAAACATTTTTGCATCAAGTTAATAATATTGTGCATCATGAGACATTCATTCATCACACTAAACAGTCAGGTCAAAAATTGCTCCAGTAAAGTGGTAGAATCTTTACTGAAACTTCCAACGGAGTTCTGGAGGGAAAATAGAAACGCAGGTTCCCTTCTTTTGAATTGTTTGCCCACACTCCCGCACATTCAATGGTTAATAATCCACCATTATCACACATTAACACTCGAAGAACACACAAGTTTAGGAAAACAATTCAAGGCAGATAACCTGAAGTCTCAAGATGGTCGCCAAAACTCCAAAAGTGGAAAATTTAACTGAGAGCGCTTACGTAGAATTTAATAAGCATAAACAAGAATAGATGCTCATTAACTATTATCAAATTAATTGTCTATATGTATATCATAGAGATATATGTACTCGAAGCCTGTGCATGTATTTTTCATACATTTTTTATTGATATTGCCGTTGTATTTAGAAGTCGGTTCAATTTAACTTTCAAAAACGTCAATAACAACAATCACAGTACCTAAGTAATATACAAATATTTCGAACCGACATTCCCGCGAATCGCCGAGCCACTGCCTCCTCGTCGTAGGCCGTGCATGTTTATTGAAGCTAACGCGATTCACAAAATTCATGAATCGCAATCGCGAGCTAAATGTTCATTCGCGCCTTCATAACATAGGTAACATAATGAACGTCGCGGCGATTGGCATTTAATATATTGTGAATGCGGGAATTTAGCAAAATGAACATCACCTACACACAGTTTCACGTTTAGAGTGACGACCCGAACGCGCACACCTTCACGGCCAATTAGGTTACACTTCTTCTCGGACACGGATTTCATAAATAGATAGGTGCCTACCGCACCAACATAATTAATTATACGCAGGTACAAAAGAATGCTTAAATATTATAGTCGTATATGTTATTTGTAGGAAATGATTTATAATTTGTTGTCGAATCGCACGGACGACAGCGGATAACGGACAGGCGTTTCGACTCCACGAGCGACAGGTAGTTTCGTCAAAAACGCGGGTCGAAGGCTACCTTTGATTTCGGCGATTTCAATTGAATAGCACTAACTGAAGGTCGCACGCGTTCAACATGCGCTCGATCGGCACATCACGTCGTTCGTGAACACGTCGCGCGGCAGGTATCACTTCCGGTGCACTCGCGATCATCTCGAAACGCGCTCGCCCTCCGCGGACGCCGGCACACGACTGGCGGTGGCGCGTCATCACCGACGACGGCGGCGCGGTCGCGGGTTCGACGTGTCGCACGTGCTTCGGCGAAAGCGGTCACGCCGGAGACGATGCGACGCGAGAACCGTCAGACGCGCGTCGGCCGTCGGCGACGCGTCCGCACAAAACGACACAAAAGTGACCTCAAACGTGCAGAAAACCCCGAAATCGTGTAACAACGTGCCCCGAGAACCACCTCACACCGACGCGCACGCGCACACGCACTCACTGGAGAAGCTGAGTCCGACGTATGCGAGCAAGACGTCCTCGGCGGACGTCGTCGGTTGTATCTCTCTACCGAACACCGCGATGTGCTCTCGTACGAAGTAATCGTGTATGGTGCTGGCGAGGAGGAATCCGCCGTCAGCTCCCGCACGAGACACGTACGCCTGCGACTCGAACAACAAGAGCGCGCGCGACCAATCGAATCTGGGAACAACCATCGCCATCTAGTGTCGAGTAGCGAACGTCGCGCCATCTACTGGCCGATAGTACACACTGACATAAACGACGCCATCTATCGGCGACATGATAGAATCCTTCACCGACTCACTTGTATATTTGTAATCGAGGTAAAACTTGAGGTTCTCGGTGTAGTTGAGCCCGCCGTCGGAGGTGGTGTCCCACGGCGTGTACAGAATGTCCTCCTCCTTCAGGAAATTGGCGAAGGTCTTCATCATGAGGTGACAGGTGGACCTGCCCGCAATCCGCATCTGCGCGTCCGGCTCCGTGATCAGCAACAACTGTCTCCAATGGAAGCTGACACACACACGCGCGAACACACACCGTTAGTGCGATATACACACACGCACACTCACACACACGCGTGCATTACAACCCTATTACTGACAATAAGCTGTGGGTGATATTTGATCACGCTAATGCGTCATCGTGAATACAATTCGCGTGGCAATATATTGATGATCGGACGATCAGGCCTGTGAATGAAAATACGTACTGCCTCAGTATATGTATGAGGAAGTATGCGATGTCCTTGAAGCCGACCAATCCGCTTCTGACCAGCATGAAGAACTCGTGGTGGCAATCCTGCTTCGGCAGTTGGAAGTCGAAAGTGAACCCGCCGGTGGTGAGCAGAGGCGTCCCGCGGCTGCCGAGGAACTTCGTGATGCGAGCGACCGACGCTATAAGGAGAACGCTGTATATATGTACTCGTCGGATATCGCTATACACCGATGCGATGGGGGTGAAACGATTTATATAAAACGTTCGGGCGTTCAGTGTAGTATCAGTTAACATAAATATTAGTATATGTCCGGATATTCTCGAGGGAAACAGCTATTTATGATTTATAAACAATATTTAGTATAATTTTGGCAACTTTACAAAGATAACAACACGCCCGCCGCCGCAACACTATACCCACTGACGAAACAATATTACTTATATTATGTCTCGATTCGCCACCACTCGCGTGACACACCCGTCGTTAACATATATAAATTCACTCGGAACAATAATGAGATGAAGCCTTTCTCAAACACGCATGTACCTACGCACCGATGGGTCTCTCTCGCGTTCGAAGCCGGCTTCGTGCCTACTTTGAAAATGTAAATTACCTACTTAATTTAATGAAAATGTTCTATGATATGGACATAGCGATCGATCAGTGTGATGTACAATCGAGTGAATATATTATGGTGACTTTTACCCAATGCGTAGTCGCACACCGGCCCTATGAACAGATGGGCGCAGTCGTCCGTGTACGCGTCGACGGCGGAGATGACCGCGTACGCGGCGTCGCAATCGCTCACGTCGTAAGCCGCCCAACGGAACGGCAGCCACGCCGGCAGGACGGCCGACACCGCCGACATCGCCAGCTCGAGCACGGGTTCCACCTGCGCATCGGCGACGTGTATACGAGAAGGACGCGGGCGCGCGCGAGTCACGTACCGCCGCGAGCGAGGCGTCGAAGCGCGCGTCCCTCGGCAACAATAGTGCGGCTCGCAATTCGCATCGTCCGGTCTCGTCGCAGAGCGATTCGCACGCTCTCTCGCGCGGCTCTTCGTCGCGGCAGTGCTGCGGCGCCGCGTACGGCGGGACGGCGACCAAGAGCGCCGCGTACAACGCGACTCGCATCGTTCTGAACAAATCAATGCACTGTTATATCGGCTACCGAGAGATAAGCTGATATATTGTTTATCTATTGCGCGATAATAATGCTGCGAATACGCGCCGTTACGTTTAATTAAATTATTCTTAATATTAGAGATACGGCAGCGTCACCGCTCCTCTCCGATCTCCACCCTCGCAGTGTGTCGCCAGTCAGTGTTACAAGCGGACCCGATTCTCTCAATATTATAACATTTAGTACACGGGCGCGATATGAACACTTCTGTTTAATTTTTATATCTGTTTATCTCTCGAGTGTGCATGTGATCATCGAACGACAATAATAATAACTTTAAGGAGCACCGACTACACGCACTTCATATTATTCGGTGTCGTCTACGAGCTACGACACATCACACGCGCACAGTCGCACCCCTTCGACACACACACACACACACACAGCTCGCGCTATGTCCGTAGACATAATTAGGGCGGGCGGCAACACGCACCGCGCGCCTCCGCACCGGACGAACGCTCGGTTCGTACTGATAGTGTATCGATAGCGCCGATGTCGTAGCGTATCGTCGGCGTCAGATTGTTAAAAGAATTAAAACATATTATATATTGCTCACAATAACTTTAATCGCAATATTGATACACGAATGTCGACACCGCAAACTCAACAGAACCCCGGCTCCGAATGCAATATGACACAGCGGCGGCAATGGCGACGCACTTCGGCCAACCCGGCGGAGGTGACCCCGGCGTGCTGGACCGTCAAGTGCGACAGACCGCGGCAACATCGCGCCAACGACGAGAGACCCGCGTCCGACACCGATTCGCACCCGCGCAGACCGAGGCGACGCAGATTAGGACAACCTCGAGCGAGCGCGGACAGGCCGACGTCCGTCAGCTCGGTCCCGCCCGCGTCGAGCGCCCGGAGCCGCGAACAGCCGCGCGCGAGCGCCTCCGCGCCCTCGTCGCCGACGCCGCCGCAACCGCGCACGTTCACGTATCGCAGACCGCGACATCGCGCGAGCGCCGACAGACCCGCGTCGCCGACCGCGCAACCGGCGCCGGCCCAGTACCGCAGGGTGCCCGCCAACGCGACGAGACCGGCGCAGCTCCAATCGGACACGCGCGCGCAACCCGACACCGACAGAGCGCGTAGCTCCTGACACGCGCCCGGCACGAGACGCACGCTCTCGTCGGTCACGGCGCAACGCCGCACGTACAGGGCGCGCAGACGAGGCAGCGACGAGAGTATCGCGCGCAGACCCGCGTCGTCCAGAGCGCAATCAGACACGTCCAGCGAACGCAGACGCGGACACGACGCGGCCAGAGACCGCGGCGCGGCGACGCACACGAGCCCGCGATGCACCCACTCGCGCACCGCCCTGCTGGCGCCGCGTCCGCCCCGCGACGACGCCGCACCGATCGCGACCGCGGCCGAAGCCATGCGCCCGCGCGCGGTCACGCGGCGCCAGACGCGACGGGCGTTCGCCGCTCGTTCGGCCGCTCGTCTCCACCGCCGACAGACGCGAGCGCACCGGCACACGTCCGCGATCTGCGCGGAGAACATCGTCCGGAGTCGCGAGCGTGTCGAGGGCGATGATCAATTCGGTTCGCCGCACTCACATCGAGGTAGGTCATGATGAGAACGAGCAGATCGTCGGGAAGCGCGCGCGCAGACACGGCGAACGGAGCGGGGTGAGGCGCCGGCCGCGCGGTGAGAGTGTGGTAACCGTGGTCGAGACTGACGGCGTTCATGATCTGCTCGAGACCGGAGCGCACGTCGTCGGGCGGGGCGGGCGGCGCTCTTCGTCTTCGCATCGCCTGCAAAGTTGAACGAGTCGAGTTAGTATTTGGCGCATCACTCGGGTCAAAAGCAGCCGTCGACTCGAAAGCATCTCACGTAGATCTGTCGCTTTCATTGTGCCTTCGTCACTACCGAATATACAATGAAACCAACAAAAATAAAAACTCCCTTATTCTCTATTATACTGTAGTATTTATAGCTGTTTATTCTTTAAATGCGACCACAAACGTCCACTTTTAACTGACGACTGCTGCGTATAGAGATTTCTCTGTAGTAGCAGTAGTTTCCGTTCATGGACCGCACTCTAGCTTTACAGGATGTGCCGAGTTACAATTAAAAAAAAAACAGTACCAACAATTGTAGGTGTGTAGACAAAACTGAGACTTAAAACTGTTATTATAATAGTGGAGGTGTGTAGCAAAAAGTGTGCAGTTCGTCAGTTTCGCTGGAGCATCGTAGGAGTGAGCATATATTATGAGTTTCACTGTCTAAAATAGTAACAATGTCGAATCAACGTGAATGGTTTGTGGAAAATTAAAATCAAAGAGTACCACGACCGTGACAAAAAAACATGCAGCCTATTTGGCAAAACTTGTTATAAAGATTCGGTTATTAAAAAGTTAATAATTTATGTTGTGTTTATAAGAAAGAGTGTGTGAAGACACTAGGGTCGTCAGTTATGACTGGGTGCCCGGTAATCGGCACAATTAAAACCGTCAGTTAAAAGTGAACGTGTGTAGCCCGCTTTAATACAGACGATGTTTAGGGATTGTAATGTATGTATTTGTGATCCATAGCGATCGACAGCGCCATCTAGTTATAGTAAGCAGGACTACGAGTATTGGTCGTCCACTTCGATCGCTACATTTTTAGGCGATGTCTACTCTGTCTACCAACGGCAACCTTAAGCATACGTTTAGTATACAGCAGGTACATTGAACTCTGCAGTGGACTACTCGTATATCACACGATCGTCGATAACGTTTTGTTTGTTATTTGATGAAAATATCGTTGCATTGTTACTGACCTCTACTTGTGTTTCTTCCTGGCTGACTTGAGAGAGCGGCTGATCGTCCACATGGTCGCGAGCGCATTCCTCGGTCGGCTCATTCCGCGCATAATTCATTCATTGTACATATAACAATATGCAACGCACGATGACAGGACGACACCATACAACAACTTTTTCAGAAATGCTCTTATTTGCAATAATATTTAGTAACGCGACCCTCGCTGACACTAATCAAGTCTTTTGAAAGCGGTCTGTACCGCTAGCCGAGGCGTGTCGGTAGTGTTCGGTGCGTCTCGCTCGCGAATGCATCGGCGTCTCTATCGCACGGCGAGTGACAGTGACCGTCAGCCTCGGCCGGTTCCTCGATCAGCTGCGAGCAGAGCGTGGCTCGGGAGAGTCGCTCCTTTGTTATTATTATGATCGGTTACTTGTAGTTTCGTATGCGTGACCGTAAGTCGAGTAAAACGCATGGCGACATGTGATGGGAGCCCGCACATCTGCTCTACGGTCAAAATAATTTAAAAACGATCGAACGAGCCTCCTTTACATATCAAATGGAGCATATCAAGTAGAAGAACTCATAGATGAAGTATTTACTTTTATTTAAAAGACCAGTATGAAAATATGCTTGACTCTCTCTTTATACTCTCACATAAATAAGACTGTTGAAAAAATCTGGATAACATCTGACTGTCAAGAGAACTCTGAAGGTTCTTTTCCCTTTCTGTCTTCTTATCATTTCTATAAATTAATATTAGCCTAAATACGTGTCGACCGCATTAGCGACACCACCGTAGACTAAATTGTAAATGAAATAAAAAATAATAAAAAAAATTGAACCGACTTCAATAAATACTAAAAACACTCAAAAGTGTTAATTGTTAATTTTTAACAAGAGTAGGTATCCATCCACACAAAGTAATATATAACACAAAGTATTTATTATGTACAAATTATATCTACATACCTGCCATATTTTTGGGGTAGGTGCCAAGCTATACCAATTCAAAAAGTTGTTTTAAAATCTGAAACTTATTACATGTTTTTATGATAGGAAATAACACTTACGATAACAAGATATGGATATGGTCTATAAACCATACATGGAGCAGCATTTTCAAACATACAATATTTTCAATCAATGCTGTTTCACGTTTGCTCGGCACCTACTCCAAAAATATGGCAGGTATTTGTCAAATATAATTAATTTGTATATAATAAGCACCTATTAGTGTTTATGTTCATTACTTTGTGTAGATAACTCTTGTTAAAAATTATTTTTCACTTTTGAGTGCTTTGTTTATTGAAGTTGGTTCAACTTTTTTTTAAAAAGGTTTATTTTCCATTTTAAGGGGAGCGGACCGAAAACAGCAAAAACTCCCTAATAAACGTACAAATACTAATTGTAGTTCAAATGAAATAAATCTAACAAAGAAGAAACCTGTATAACCTCTTTCAGATTGTATTTCAGGAAATGCTGAAATACATGTTCCGTTATTTATATTGTGTATATAGCAAATATACTAAGAATTAAGTAGATCTGACAAAAAATTCAACCCATTTTCATCCCCTTGAGGGGTGAATTTCGAGAAATACTAAAACACGTGTTTTATCATTCAGGACATCAAGTACGTATTCCAAATAAATCTGAGTAAATAAAAAATTTTAATCTCATGCTTATTTCCAGTTTACTAAAAACTGCACACTGCGCGCGCATCTTAGAAAAATATATGGGACCACTATGGGATGCAGCTTAACACAGTACAATTTGAATTATTGAAACTGGTTCAGCCGTTTTAAAAAAATCGGTGAACAAAAAAAAACACACAACGAAAATAGAACCTCCTGTAAGTCGAACTTGTAAGTCGGTTAAAAATATTTTAGCAGGGGTATGGGCTGGACAATTATAGCCTGTAATAACAGAAAACAATTTATTTGAATCGGTTCAGCCGCTCTCAATAAATCGGTGCACAACACACGACAAACATAAAACCTACTCACAAACATATAAAAACTAATTTTAAATACATTTTGAACTATTTATTACTAAATACTATAACGGAGCCATTCTGAGCCCACCGTCGAGTCTAAGTATACATCCAGAGAGACTTCGGGAAGTGACCACTCGTGAAACCAGACATGCAAACTCTGACGGAGACCCCAATCTGGACGGCAGAGGCACCTGTCTGCTGAAGTAGTCCAACACTCGTGACGGCAAGTAATGCATCAAGGGAGTCGAGAACACTCCCACCACCACTGCGCTCACACGCACCTCTGAAACACACCACCCCTCAGTGACGCTCCCCGCGTGTACGCAGGCCCCCGCGGACACTCACCCCGCGATGAACGCCGCAGCGCTCGCAGCAATCCCAACGCTGCACCGTCCCCCGCGGCGAGCGCCGCCTGTCCTCGGTCGCCCTCACCGAGCGCCCACTGTCCCACGCACAACACGATGCTGCCTCCGGCGGCGCCCATTTCCTTCGTGCTCGCGCTCACCACGTTGTACACGCCCGTCGCCCTCTCCCGCACCAAGCTTCCGAAGTCCTCGAGGGAGTGCGGTCGTCTGCGATGGAAGTTGTAGGTCTGATGCGCGGCCGCTCGTCCCGCGCAGTGCACGACGTCGGTCAACGTCCCCCAGCGATCCCTGGCCGCGGCGATCGCGTCGCGCACGTCCCTCGCGTCGCGAACGTCGCCCGGCACGACGAGCACCCGGTCGCCGGCCAGGGTGGCGGCGCGAGAAGCCTGCAAGTCGAGCACGACCACATTCCCTCCGAGGCTCGCGAAGCGTTCGACGGTGGCTCGCCCGAGTCCCGAGGCCCCGCCGGTCACGAGGCTCACGGTGCCCTGGATGTATAAGTAGTATTATCGAATGACACTTCTGGGTGAGCTGTTCGTACGCACCTTGAGCATTTCCGCTTGAATATTAACGAGTTTGACGACGCACGAGTTTAATGAATCTTCACTCTCGGCATTTATAAAGTAAAACAGAGGCAAACTACAGGTAAAGTACTCAAGCACAGACACGCGAGCGGAGGAACCGGCTATACCATAAAGTAAAAGTATATTTCACGTATATGCTATACGGCCCAGGACCCAGGAACTCACGAGGCTCACCCAGCCACTGATCAGAGACAATAATAACTGCCACTGATATCACTCTGTGCTATCTCAGGGCAAAGTACGAGTTTGCATTTATGCCGTGAAATCGTAACGCGATTACTTTCCACCAATCAGAATTTGTTATCGTGACCGACGCATTTAAATGAAGCGCCCCTATTGTTGGAGAGTACTCGCTTTACATAGTCACGGCGTAAATATAACCTCATACTTGGCCCTCAGCTAATAATTTTCAGCTAGGACCCGTACGATCTCTGCCTAAAGAATAAAATTTAAAAAAACCAGTTGTCAAAAAGAGTGCAAGAATCGTCTGATTGGTGGAGAAACATCACTTTACGCCGTGAAGGTGTAAATGTAAATTCATACTTGCCCTTTGTGTGAGATTCAACAATTACGGGAATAAAGTGAAAAAATCGCGGGCGATGAGAGCGTGACCAGAGGTCTCGAAACCCTGCAACTAAAGCGAGACGTAGCGTTCCACCGCTATTGTATTGAATGTTCAGCAGAGATCGATGATTTAATCCCTCCTACCCCACATCGCTCGAGATCGACGCGTGCTGGCGGTCGAATGCATCGCCTTACAGTTGAAACAATCTCTTGCGGACTAAAAAGTTCAGGCAATCCTTCTTCTGTCGTTCCATTAAATTGTGCAACGACCTTCCCAGCCACGTCTTTCCTTCCTACAACATGGGATCTTTGAAGCGCAGTGGATATGGTCCTCGTACATGTATATAGACAACTGTCTGACATTGCATGCATATTTTCAAATTAGTACTGAATTCTTATAATATATAAACGTTTCCCTAAAACTCCACACTCGGCCTAGCCGCTGTACTTCTAACACTTGTCACTAGATAGAGGCAAAACTCTTTTATTCAGAATACAAACAAATTGTCAATTATTTGTTTAAATATCTTGTATTAGAATAATTGCACCTATGTTTTTAGTCTATCATTAAACCGAGTCCAAAAACTAATCCAATGCACAAGAAACGTCATGCGTTTAATGCATAATTTTAGGTATTCCTTTGATGGAGTTATGCAGTCCCGCAGTGACCGCACTCTCCTATCGAGAAGAAACTGACGTTACAAACAAACCACTGCATCTATAACAGACTAGGTACTACTTGACTTTTATTGTACTCAAAAACAAAACAATTAGAATGAACAGTGTGACCGCTCCAACCGTTTATACAACACAATATACATATATATGTTGCAAACGGTTTCATCTAAATAGTAGCAGCAATTTAGGCATTCATTGTAATCTAGACCATAGGCAGGCTGCCATGGCAAACATATTATTTCTATTAACAAAACTTTAAAATTTATTTGCTAAAACTTGTTACTAGTCTCATAACACTAATTACTATAACTAATATCCACTTTCATGTTTCGGCCGCGGGTCGCTCCTTCCCGTCGCGTTCCAATTCACGATCCAACCTCTCCTTGGCGCGGACCACCTTACTCTGCAGATAGAAGGAACCGCCGCGGGACTTGTCGTTGGCCGAGAACAGGTGCTCGTACTGGGACCGCACCGTGTCCTGCTCCACTCGTTGCACGTTCAGGATCTGCATCGCCTCTTCCACTGTGAGACCTGCGGCCGCATTATCCGCGGCTTGTCTCGCACCGCTCGTGCTATTCGCGTTGCGTCCGGCCGCTGCCTGTTGCGACGCCGCCAGCTCCTGTCGCAGCGCCCGAGTGAAAGCCCGAGCGACGACCTGAGCGCCCAGCACTATAATCTGAGCTATATACTTGGCCATTGACACGGCATAGCCATCAACTACGCTCCGATTACAACAAAACGATTGTTACGACGATTATAATAAACTGAGCGCTGCCAACGATATGATGACAGATGACATTTCACATTTGTCATTAATAAATTTTTCTTATTATGGCATTATAATAATCTGCCATTGTCAATACTTAAGAAAGTCGGTATATAAATAGGCAACCAGATTTTTCGTCAGATTTGCTTCATTTGATTTGCGACTAGTACTTGTACTTTTATTAGGGAGCGTTTGGGTTTTTTTTTTTGGTTTGCTCAAAATCAAACGTTATGTTGACCACCGAGATAATAAAAATGAAATGAAGCGATCCTATTGGTGGTGAAATTTCGCGTCACTCTGTCACGGCGGAAATGAATCCTCGTAATTGGCCCTCCTTAAACTCAGACAAAGCATAGATGCTTTACAACAATTACAATATAATTTAAAAAAAATCTTTTCAAAAAAAAGTTGAACCGACTTCAATAAACACTAAAAGCACTCAAAAGTGAAAAATAATTTTTCACAATAGTATCTACACACAAAGTAATAAACATAAACACTAATAGGTGTTAATTATGTACAAATTAACTGTCTACATCCCTCCCATATTTTTGGAGTAGGTGCCAATATATATAGCTATAGCTTGCCAGTATAGCTTGGCACCTACTCCAAAAATGTGGGAGGGATGTAGACAGTTAATTTGTACATAATTAACACCTATTAGTGTTTATGTTTATTACTTTGTGTGTAGATACTATTGTGAAAAATTATTTTTCACTTTTGAGTGCTTTTAGTGTTTATTGAAGTCGGTTCAACTTTTTTTTGAAAAGATTTTTTTATTTTTCCATTTTTAGGGTTGTAAACCAAATCAGCAAAATCTCCCTAATAAACGTACAAATACTAATCGTAGTTTAATAAAATTAATCTAGCAAAAAAGAAACTCGTACAACCCCTTTCAGATTAAATTTCGACAAAAGCTGAAATACACGTTTCGTTATTTATGTTGTGTGTAGAGCAAATATACTAAAAATTAAGTAAATCTGACAAAAAAATTCAATCCATTTTATCCCGTTTCACCCCCTTCGGGGTGAAACGCATGTTAATTGTTTATATTATATTATAGAGCATTATTTATTATGTATTTTGTCACTAAAAATATTGATTATTTTCACCACGTTTCACCCCCTTCGGGGTTGAAACGCAAGTTTCAATATTAACGTGGTAAAGCAATCTGCTGTTTCGAGTAAGTCCGATTTTTAAAAAATCAATCAACGGGGTAAACCGTTTCACCCCTTTAGATTCAAGAAATGCTGCAACACGTGTTTCATTATTTATGTTGTAAAGTATGTATGCCAAATTTCAAGTAATTCTGATTACAAAAAAATCAAACCCATTTTGCCCCATTTCACCCCTTAGGGGTTGAATTTCAAGAAATGCTGAAACATGTTTTCATTATTTATGTTGTAAAGTTATGTATGCCAAATTTCAAGTAATTCTGACATAAAAAAAAATTCAACCCATTTTGACCCGTTTCACCCCCTTAGGGGTTGAATTTCAAGAAATGCTATAACACGTGTCTCATTATTTATTTTGTAAAGTATATATGCCAAATTTCAAGTAATTTTGACTAAGAAAAAATTCAACCCATTTTGCCCCGTTTCACCCCCTTAGGGATTGAATTTTAATAAATGCTGAAACACGTGTTTCATTATTTATTTTGTAAAGTATGTTTGCCAAATTTCAAGTAAATCAGAGCAAAAAAATTTTACAAACTGACTTTTTTTCCCGTTTTACTAAAAAACTGCACACTGTGCATCTTAGAAAAATATATGGGACCACTATGGGATGCAGCTTAACACAGTACAATTTGAATCATTAAAATCGGTTCAGCCGTTTAGAAAAAATCGATGAACATACATAAAAAAAAAAACATACGCGACGAACATATAACCTCCTCCTTTTTGGAAGTCGGTTAATGAAATACATCATGACCCACCCGTGTGCCAAACCGCACCACCAATCATTCAGTATAGGCATAGTGTACGGTCTTGCGATATTTTTTATAGAGGGTAGGTACTTTGTTCGCTGTCGATGTAAGTAGCCCGCGGCGAGCCGCGGTGTCCAGTCTCGTCGTGTCCTCGGTCGAACAACGTGCGACCAGCAGCCGTGCTGCTAGAGCTCCTCGTAATCATCATCAAGAATAGTCCGTAGTAGTGCATAGTGAGAATAGCCGTGCTATACCAGTGACTGTCTTTCGTTGTCTATTGTGGCCGTGCCACACGCAGTCGTACTGTTGGTGTAAGACTTCGAAGCAGCCCATCATCGTGCCAGGAATCGTATTCCTCAGGACATTCATCAGCGACGTTCGCTAAAACGTAATTAACTGTATGTGTACGCGAGTGACCACCACCAGCTAACTCTACCAGGACCGAGGAACCAAGGCTGTACCATAAGCTCAAGGTGGTGTGAAAGCAGGTCAGTGACCCTTGTATTTGTCCTCGTAAAAGTATCGCAAGATCTTGATTTCTAGTGCATATACATTCTGAGCTATCGATTCATAGGGTTAGGTAAATATAGCTGAGTTCCTACGAGGCTATTTGCCCCCCACACATAGTATATATTAAAAACGGCTATTTTGACCTCAAAGTTTCATTATTTAGTATCAACTTATATTTGATACTCTGTGTAGTTCCAATAGCGCTCCTTATCGTGCTTCTGGAAAATAAAATATTTTAAAAGAGATCGATTGTCGTTCATTATTACCAGTTTGCTAATTTTGTTTAACATACAAGTTCTCGTGTCGGCATGAGGACGATGTTGACAGGCTCCATGCTCGGCAGCCGCGTTCTATAAGCGCACCTGTAAACTCATTATTTGACAATATGTATAGTGAATGGCGAGCGGTGGTCGCGTCGCACTCACCAGAGTCGCGGGCCCCAATGATAGACGTACGCACAAGCCGCACCACACAAACAAAACAGAACCGCGAGGAGCACCGCATCCAAATACAATAACCACATCACTACAAACGAGAATCGGCGATCTGCGACCGGCGCCAGCGATGTCTCGACGTCTGGCTTCGATTAGGTGGGATGCGCGCGTCGCCCTATGGTACACATATACGTACTTCATGAACTTACACAAATATTATAACATAATTAATTTATTTTATTTTAAGTAGAGAAACGCGACCGGTCTCGGTAGATTAGGTTTGGGTTAGGTTTATCCGTCTCGCGGATATTATGAGGATTTATCCGACGTCCTGTAGACTGAGCCGTGCAGCGAGTTGAGTGTTTAGACGCAGGGCGGAGACTGATTGAATGCTAAATCTCTGGGCAATGTTACTCTCCAGCGTAGTTTACTCCCACCTTTCTATCTTGCAGACGAGCCTGAAGAGGTTTAGCGGACATTTCTTGGTTGCCAACTGGTTTATCAGCGCTGGCCACCAGACGTTATCGAATGCTCCCTTTATGTCCAGGGAGACCATAAGAACACTTTTGTTGTTTCCGGTCTCCTTTTTGATATGTTGTAATAGATCATCAAGGGCATCTTCTGTTTCGTGTTGGGGCATGAAGCCGTACTGTTGCCTATTGAGTGTGGGCAGGATATGCCATTGTATCCTCCTCACCAGAAGCTTTTCCAATGTCTTTCCCAGCATAGAGAGAAGGCCTATGGGCCTATGGGACTTTGGTTTTGAGTAGTCCTCTTTGCCCGGTTTCCTTAGAATTATGACGTGTGCTATTTTCCAGACTTTACGAAAGTATCCTAGTTCTAGACATTTGTTTGATATGGCCAGGAATACATCTCCATCGTATCGGTAGGCCGCTGCACATATGTCGGCGGTTAGCCCGTCCAGTCCAGGTGCCTTCTTTAGATTCATTGATTGTATCGTTTGTTGTAATTCTGCTAGGGTAAAGGGTGGGTCGTCTCCTGGTAGGTTGTTTTGGTTGATGTTTTAGCATCTCTCCCTTATCTCTTTGTGCGTTGGTGAATCTGTGTGTTTGTCATCATTTGGGTAGAATGTTACCGCGAGAAGTTCGGCCGACAGCCTCGGGTCTAGAGTTTTGCCTTGCCTTTCAAGTTAGGTTAGGTTTCGGGTTAGGTTAGGTTTCGGGTTAGGTTAGGTTTCGGGTTAGGTTAGGTTTCGGGTTAGGTTAGGTTTCGGGTTAGGTTAGGTTTCGGGTTAGGTTAGGTTTCGGGTTAGGTTAGGTTTCGGGTTAGGTTAGGTTTCGGGTTAGGTTAGGTTTCGGGTTAGGTTAGGTTTCGGGTTAGGTTAGGTTTCGGGTTAGGTTAGGTTTCGGGTTAGGTTAGGTTTCGGGTTAGGTTAGGTTTCGGGTTAGGTTAGGTTTCGGGTTAGGTTAGGTTTCGGGTTAGGTTAGGTTTCGGGTTAGGTTAGGTTTCGGGTTAGGTTAGGTTTCGGGTTAGGTTAGGTTTCGGGTTAGGTTAGGTTTCGGGTTAGGTTAGGTTTCGGGTTAGGTTAGGTTTCGGGTTAGGTTAGGTTTCGGGTTAGGTTAGGTTTCGGGTTAGGTTAGGTTTCGGGTTAGGTTAGGTTTCGGGTTAGGTTAGGTTTCGGGTTAGGTTAGGTTTCGGGTTAGGTTAGGTTTCGGGTTAGGTTAGGTTTCGGGTTAGGTTAGGTTTCGGGTTAGGTTAGGTTAGGTTAGGTTAGGTTAGGTTAGGTTAGGTTAGGTTTTTTTTTTTTTTTTTTTTTCTAGCCCCCCTGACACCTAGTTAATCAGGGACGTTGCTACTATTCTTTTTTAACTAATTATCTATTGTTTGGCAGAATTTTCCCTATTTCCCTATTATTTTATTTTTCATATTACTATCTGTTATTTTATTTTTCTAGTTTTTAAACAATGCTTTGTTTTACTTCTTCTTTCAGGTTCATCATACTTACAAATCCAGCATATCATACCAACACCATTTTAGCGCTAAAAACATGAAACCTTACATTCTAGTTTACATTAATCTTAAACATTTTTTAAATTCTACTTACATTATATATTAACATCATCTGTTTTCATATGCTTGTAATACATATACTACATTATATATATTCAACATATCTTATATACTACTTATTCCTTTTTATTACAGTATTTGCCAATTTGTTACAGAATTTTAAAAATTTTTCTTGCTTATTTTTATCACAAAATATATTACTAACATTTTCCTTACTCAGCGCTACTTCCAGCTCCTGTTCCGTGTTTTGCCTTTCCCTGGCAAAGACAGGGCAATCAAAGAGTATGTGCGTCACCGACTCCTGCACATCCGGGTCACAGATGCATGATGGACTCTCCTTACACTTGAACCTATACAAGTATTCGGAGAATCCACCATGCCCCGTGAGTACCTGCGTCGTCACACCAGTGAACTCGAGTTGCCGAACCAATTTATATGCCCTCACGGCGTCGGAAAGGAACATTTTGGTTACTGCCGCTGTTCCCTCCGATTTATATCTCCGGTTCCATTCATCAAGCGAATTTAACCTTATATTTCGCCTGATGAATGAAACCGGGCACAAGTCATAGTCGTATTTGGTCTTTTTATTTATAGCTGCTTGTTTTGCTAACTCGTCGGCCCTTTCGTTACCTTCCAACCCGGCGTGTGCCTTAATCCAGAACAGAGACACGCTCTTGTCCTGGAGAGTCGCCGTCCTGATATTTGCCCGCGTTTCCACTGCCAAAGGGTGCAAGGATTTATTGCCCACCACCGCATCCAGGGCCGACCGCGAATCGCTGTACACGCCGAAGCTCCTGGCGGTACTTTTCAGTATCGCCCTCGTGGCCTCGCGTACGGCCAGGAGTTCCGCCTGGTAGACAGTGCAATACGGTGATAGCTTGAGTTTGAAGGCTTTGGTCTCGGCGTCACCATCCCATATGGATAGAGACGCTCCGACCTGGCCCTCAATCTTGCTGCCGTCCGTGAATAGACGGATTTGCTGGGTGTTATTAGCATCCGTTTGCTCCTGGTCCACCAGACACACAAACCCCAGGCTCATACGCTCCGCCGGATGAGGAGCCTCGGCGAACACAGAGACCCTTTCCACCTCCCTGCCCGCCAGCACCGGCTGCGGGACACCCCTCCTCGCCTCGTACAGAGCAGCCGCTTCCTGAATCCGGAGATCGAGGGGGAGTATCCCAGCCAGCACCAGTGCCGCGTTCAGAGAGACGGTCCGGTAAGACCTGGTCAGCTTTTGGGCAAAGCCTCTCTGGACGGCGGCAAGATGCCTACGCACTCCCAGTTTACAGGCGGCCTGGGCCCAGGCACCAGCCGCATACAGAATAATGGGCTCCACCGTCGCTGTGTATATCATTCTTATGATTTCCGGGTGGAGCCCCCAACTTATCCTGGCAGCTCTGGACAACTGTTTATGCACGTTCAACGCCCTCCTGCAGACATCTGCAACATGGCCGTTGAACGTCAATTTGTTGTCGATAGTGAGCCCCAGGATTTTTATTTCTTTTGACATGCCAATGCCGACCCCCCCCATGCTCAGGAGTGGTGTGTCGTACTTTAATTTTTTGGTTAACACCATGGCCTTGGTCTTGTGTGGCCCAAAGTTTAATTTATTTCCGACACCCCACTCCTGAACGTAGGCCAAGGCGGCATTGGCACGTCTCTGTACTTCCAAAGCTGTGTGCCCATCGAAAACCAGGACCACGTCGTCCG